>OZ037731.1:5261601-7661601 GCA_964035505.1 Watsonalla cultraria
GGACCAATAGGAATAGGGATTATTTTTTATACGTGATCGCCCGCTCTAACGAACATTTTTAATTCACAACGTTGACTTTTATCGACTATATACTACATATAAATATAATATGGATTCATTTGGCAATAATTCCATCGGAGTTCAATTCCTACATATACGTCAAAACCGTATCAAGATCCGTAACGATGCTTTTAAACAGAAAAATATATATTGCTTTGGAAATAGCGACTTTAAAAAAGAAGATTTAACGAGCGCACTGAATTTGTTCTTATCACTGAAACAAATATAATTATACTTCGATGTCGTACTGCGATACCGAAGTTATGAGATAACGAGGAAAGTTTTCCCTGTACCATGTTTTATAAGCTCTTCGTAGATATAGCTACTTTAGGTATTACTGGTATACTTAATTGTTTATCAATACTATTATTATACATGTTTAAATTAGAAAGAGGTAGTTAGTTTGTGTTTAAGAGGGGATCTAAGAAACTTTCGCGTATATTATTTAGAGTGAAATTTCAAATTGGATATAGGTATAATATACATACATTTATACTATTTTTTACCACACGGGCAAAGCTGTTGTATATTTTTACTATAATTTGTCCTATTTTCCTTTCCACGAAAGTCCAAAATGGAATTTTTAATTAAAGCTTGTGACAAAAAACAATTAATATTGAAAGTTCATCGCTGTAGGCTTGCAATATTTATATTACGGAGCGCTACGCGCCTGGATGAACTATTTCAAAATTATTCTTTATAACGGATCAGTGGAATGTTATTGAGGCTTCGCAGAATTTCTATTCATAATATTTCGTCTCCGTTGAAGTGTATCAGAGCTGATGGAGTATTTATTTAGGGTTTTAAATAATTATGTGGCGTGGGAGACGTTTTATATCTGTATACCTACCTACAGTACCTATGTACAAATAACCCTGTAAAAAAGTATTCAAGTGAATTATTAAATACCATTACGAAATAACTAAAGAGTTTTGGGTCTAAAAAGTTATAATGTAAACAAGAAATAGCTCAAATCGGTATTTGTAGAGATTTTGCCAAGAAGTCTTGACACGCTGAAAAGCCTCAACCAGCTTGTGACTTATGGTATAAGATTTTAAAATATACGTCATTAGTACACAATAACCCAATTATTATCTCGTATTTTGTCATACATGACAACACTATGTCGTCAGTGATAATATGTTTAACAGTTTTAGGTATCTACAAATGACGGGCGCCTCCGCCACCCACGCGGCCTATGTTGCCATGGGAGTTCACCTGTCTAAGGAGCATTTTTTTTAAAGTGTGATATTTTGCTACGTTGAAAGGGATGTTTAAAATTAGAAGAGTTAAATATTTACACGTATTAAAACATTGACGTACACACAGGACCTTTTACATACCTATTTACTGTATCCATTTTCTAAAGTAGGTATTGTGGTTGGAAAATATTTTACTACTTTTTATGAATACTTGAGATGTGATAATGTTATCATTTGTCTGAACAAAACTTAGAGGCGTGATTTTAACTGCGAATAATCTGATGTACCTACGTCTTTTTACGTAAAGTAGTATTCCTCAGTCCTGCACCTCCAAAATTCCACGAGAACCACCTTGACCGCTGAATGTTGTACTTTAAAAAATACATATGATTCAAAATAGAACCACACAGAAAAACACACAGGTCGCTTGGTCGATGATGTGTTCAGTGCAAATAAATAACGTACAGCAACTCGATTCAAACGCCCGCTGTGATTGGATTGTCCCTTTCATATGAGACTCGTGTCATTACAACACTAGGTTTTGTTTGTAGAAATAGATGAGTCTCTCGCTCGCCAATGGATAGCATTGCATTTGGCATTTATTTTATTAAAGAATCCTATTATCGTATCAGTTGTTTTGAAACTGGACTATCGCAAAGTTAATCCAGCACTTGCAACCAGTAAATCATGGGTTGTTTCTATGTTTTTACAATGATTTTAACTTTGAGTTTATTAATTAGCTTGTTTAAAAACTGGTCAAGTCCGTAACGTCATTTACTTATATTGCCGATTACGTCAAACAAACCGTTATGTCAATATATTGTGTCCTAATCATTAAATTGTTGATTTCTAAACGATATTACTTTGTGGTGCTTGGAGGAATAATGTATAGAATAAACTTACTGAATTTCATCAAAAAGCTTAAGTACTTTGGCAGAAAACGTTAATAGGCAGACGAGCGAACCGTTGGGACGCAAACTTGCGTCGCTTGCGTAGCAGGCGACTACTCAACCCCCACGAAGACAACAGCTTGTTATATTTATTTTACTTACTGTTTGAAGTGTTTGAACCCTGGATGTTACACTTTACGCTTCAACAGAGCCTGTCAAATGTCAAAACACTCCGATCTCGATATAATATGTTTATTCATGAATTCAAGATATTCAACGCACATTGTGATAACAAAGACAAGACGCGAGCTAACACGATCCGATTATAATGATACCAAATATGCGTGGTAAATATTGTACTTGTAATACGGATTGTGGGCATTCGAGCGGAAAGCTCCTGATAATTTACGTGTTTGCTAGTAGCTACACAAAATATCTTATTCCTTTTGCGCCTTTGCTTTTAAGTAAGATGAATAAATTTTTGAATGAGCAAGTATAACATAAATAACAAAGATGAGTAAGTTGTGTGAAAATACTCTCGCCATAAAATACTCTGAGAGCGCAGTTTAGAACAGTTTATTGAGTAGAAAGTTTTTAAGATTGTAGGTGTCATACATATACATTTAAAGTCTATGCTTGGTATGATTTGCGAAATTTTTTATCCGTCTAACATGAATTTTCACAATGTCACATCACGAGTTTAGCGGCGAAAGAATACATTTTGAAAAATCCTCTATTTATGTCTGAGAAGAAAAGAAAATTTACACCGTATGTTAAGACGTGCCTTAGAGACGGCGCGACGTCTGACTCATACCTGTCACACTGGCGGGCGGCAACCTTCGATGGAAATAAGGTGTTCTTACATCTCACCCCTTCGGTAAATCTAGTTGGAAGGTGGAGAGAAATTTTTTTTACCTAACGAAAGTGTAATTTTGTGTGTGAAAATTAATCTTACGATTATTATTACTTAGTATTATTTGAACTGTAGGAGAGTATGACGTAATACAAAATGGTACACATGTGACGTCATACAAAAGGGTACATGTGTCATGTACTTAGAATAGATTAACATAGATTAAACAGTTGACAAGTTCAATGACTACTATCTCCACACGGGTGCAATTAGCATGAGCTGAGTACGATACGTCGACGTGTGTGTATCGATTTTGTAACCACGAGAGCGAGTATGTCAACTGACGTAGGTTGGTTGGCCTACGTAGTTAGTGCTTGTAGGGAAGTTTAAGTCTTAAAAGTAGAGCATGTAGATACACTTTGAAATGGCATCTTATTCATACTCAGTTTGCATTGAAATAGTATTTTCAGATTTCTAAGGGCCTCATTATTAATGGCTACTCTTTGTTTAGCATTAACGGCGCATTCTCATGTGACCAATCGCCGAATTCATGTCATAAGTTTAAAAATTCATTATAATATGAATACTTCAGCCCGCATAACCACATTTAGTTCAGTAGACGTTTAAAGTGTCGTTGTGGACAAGTGGTTTGTGCCATCTGCTATGCAAGTGTCACAATTTCCAATCTCGACGGTTGCTCAAGAGTTTCGTCCAAAAACTTTTTTTAACAGTAACGTTAGCCTAAGGGCCTTACGGCTAAAGATAACATCGTGAGAAAACTCACGTATGACTGTCAAGAAATTCACAGACTACGTATTGCATGAGACGGCGATGAAATCTGTCACATTGGTACGTGACGGATCTTTGGTGAATAATAGGTGTTGTCATATCTCTGCCTAACCCATTTAGGAACCTTTCTGGGAAAGCGTGACCTTATACATGACCGCATACGCAAGTATATATATTTATGTGGATACCTAAACCACGCGTCACTATGAACTATTAATTGTTATTACCGAAAAGGAATATAGATTTACTAAAGAATCATTGTCCTAATCGTAGGGTACCTACCTATTCTCTATAATAATTATTTAACTCGATCAACTTGTGATGTTTCGAATATGAATCTTAGCAAGCTTTGTTAGGGAATGCTTAAATTGGGTTTGGTATTAAATTAAATCACAATGTTTCGCTACAAGTGCTAATGGAACATCAAAGGCATTTGACATCTGCCTCTCGGGTTTTCAGTTCTATGATTAATTCGTGAAGTTTCTTGAGTTATTACCTCAAGATTTCAACCGTTAATTCAAGGACGGCTACAGAAGTTTAACAACACCCTACGGCACCCTTTTTCAAGCCTAAGTATTTTAATTATTTGGCCGCAACACCGATTTGTCGATGCGCAAATTGATAAAGCTGTCATTCTTCATTTAAAACAAATTCTAATTTGTGTTTGTAACTTTGTGAGTTTAACCTTCACATCTTTCAATTATCATCATTAGATTAAGTTTAAAATGTAAGTATTTATACCAAACATTTTAACACCCACTTTACTCATCGATCTAGTCAGTACGAGAATTACTCAAGTTCAAAACATACGTAGTAGGTATATCTACCCTACCACTACTATTCATTTAAATTTCAAAGTTCAATTTATATTCCGCTTCGAGACTTTGCAAAATAGTCGTTTATATTTCTTGATATTTTTTTCTATATATTTGCCATCAAAGTCAAAGTCAAAAGTCAAAAATATCTTTATTCGATTAGACTTTATACAAAGCACTTTCAAATCGTCAGAATGACACAATTTACAGGATTATACATGCTACCGTCAGGTTCGGAAAGTTGCTTTTACTGAGAAGAACCTGGCAAGAAACTCATCGAACAGTAATTTACCCTGATTAGAACCGACATGTTCGTAACTAAACAAACACTTCGCGATGTGATGAGTACAATAAAGGATTAATGGACGGCCCTCGCAGCTTTTAACTTGATGAGAGACATTTATGTTGTATTGTATGCTACGATGCTACTTAAGCACTTTACTTAAATCCATTATACACCAGAACAATAAACTTTATAATGGTTTTCCGAAGAGAAGCTAACAGAATACTTCAGAATCTTATCGTGTGTATAAACATAGATAATGTTTTACCTACAAACCGTTTATTTTCTATTTCCTTTGACATTCTACGTATTTCAAATAAGCGAAGTGAATGCCTGGAATTCTCGTGTAAACCCCAATTTAGGTCGGTTAGGGCGAGTGCACATAGGGCACAACTTCTGCAGAAATATTCACGTGAACAATAATTCTTGACTTCTGAGGTTGCCTATTGTACTCTAAGTTGGAAAATAGGAAATATTATCGCGTAGCTTTAATAAAACTTTTTATGTATTTATTTCGCTATAGCCAGGACCATTTACAAGGTAGTTATATCTCCTAGAAGCTCCCGCCTTTCCAGATGTCAACGTGACAAATGATGAGTCCATCGCCTACAACTTACGTTTTAGAATTTGTTCCTAGACATATGCAGGTTTTCTCACGATATTTTCCTTTTCTGTAAGCTCGTAGTATGACATCACTGAATACTCGTTAGTATAGATCGGTGAAATTGCAAATTGCTTGCAAACCTATGCGTTGCAAGCTAGTACAAAACAATCAAGCATCACGGTCTCTTAAAGTTAAATTGGTTTGTTATGCATTTGATATACATAAGTACTTATCTGGCAAACATTACCCAAGTTATCAAAGCGGTAAATGTAGATAGAAAATATTTTGGAGAAAAGTATGAAATGATATGTTTCGATCTCTTAAACGTGTTAATCTATACTTACTTTAATACAAGCTGTGCCCCGCGGTTTCACCCGCGTAGATTTAGTTTCATCCTTAGTGTCGCGGAACCCTAATATTTTTAATAAATAAAAGTAGCCTAAGTTACTCCTTGATACATCAGCTACTTGCTAGTGAAAGTCCCGTTAAAATCGGTCCAGCCGTTTCAGAGATTACCCGGAACAAACAGACAGACAGTATCAGTAGCGTGTACACTTTCATATGCATTTAGTGAAAAGCTGTTATTTTGGAATTACAAACAGACACTTCAATTTTATTTATCTGTATAGATGTATAGATTATCAAACATAAATAAAAATAGTTTGTTAAGATTTTATTCAAAAACTACTCGACCGACCTTAACAATTTTATCACCGATAGGAAGCTACATCTTCAGCAAGTAACATAGGCTATAAGTATTGTTAATAGAGGTTAATTAGGAAACCGTAAAAACACGCGGGCAAAGCTAGTATAGTTTAAATGAAATCGCTGTATTGTGGCGCTGTATTATGTTTGGCCATCGTGTGAAAGATGAACGTGACGTATTAACATGGCAATATGTACCACTTTGATATTAATAACGACATATTGCGATACGCCGTTCTTTGTTACGTCGTTTTAATGAAATATTAAATGAAGAGATTCGAGCTCTCCGTGACCTTGTAATTTTAATTTCCTTTCAAATATCACTTTGGCAAACAAATTGAGATGATTGTTATCCACACTGGAAACATTAATGAAAAAGTTTCCCTATTAAATTTAAAAAACTTTTGTTGATCTCAGATACCTACTCTCAAAAATATATCATTACAATAGAAGAAAATATAACGTACTTATCATACCTAGCAAGAAGCTCCCACACCTACAGCCATAACAATAAACATAACTTGATGAATAGCATTAAGTAATGAATTCACTTCATCAATTTATCATGGAACAAATTAATTAGTCTTTGAAATAAGCATCCGATTACTGGAATAACATTCTAGAGATGGCAGATGACACAACATGATTGTACTTAGTATCTATTATAAACGTAGAAATCCAAATAATTCTGACTTGTGGGTTTATATTATCTATACGTATTTATAAGCTTGAGCTTAGGTCCCTATATTAATCTGTCACCGTAGTGTCTAAGTTGAGCTAGGTTAGGTACCTAGTTTAGATCTTTAAGGACCCCTCGTCAAGATTTACATTTTAGTGAGATGCCAATACGAGTGCTTATTATTATTACAATGCAATTTCGGCAAATTTTAACGGTATACAAACTGCCATAGTTCATGCTCATGGCTGTATTCCTCGAAGGGGTAGGCAAAGGTGTGCATAAGAACACCCACATTTGACCACCCACAGTTATGATTACGTCCTATGTACTAGGGGACGAATGTTTTGTCAATAACTGGGTACAAATCAAGACTGGGCTACTACTGGGAATAAACAGATGGAAAAACCCAATAGCAGTCAGCCCGACCGGCCCAGGATATTGTGTTCCGCCGCAGTGTTTGCGATCATTAGAGCAACGAGGCTGTCTATTGTATAACTGTTATTTTTAGACTCAGTATTAATAAATATTGTCACCAAGCTGACTCTACGCCTACCATATGAAATGCATCATCTAGGGTTTAACTTATCGTTTAAATAATGGAATCACTGTACTAACTCTATATTGCAACGTCAATATTATACTCTTTCCCTCCATAGAGCACTGGTGACATAACTCTTTCTAAAATAGGGTTATTAGAGTTCTTGTTGTCGGTAAGTTGGAGGTACAGTCACCAGTCGGGCAGCCCCTAAATCGGATCGAGAGATGCCCCCGTGGCCTTTGTTTTTATATACCCCAAGTATAGGTTTTAAATTTGAAACGTGGAAATACTTGCGGTATTATGTACCGCAACGGTAACGACTTTGATGCCAATTTGAATTGCAAAGATGGCGGATCAACCCATTTCTAACCACACTAATACCTCAGTAATTGTATAAACTTAATAAGCAGCTTATACACTACCAGCTGTGCCCCACGGTTTCACTAGCGTAAATTTAGTTTCATATAAACTTTCATCCCCTATATTATCCCCTTGGGGGTAGAATTAATCAAAATCCTTTTCTAGCGGATGCCTACGTCATAACATCTACCTGTATGCCAAATTTCAGCCCGATCCGTCTAGTGATTTGGGCTGTGCGTTGATAGATCACTATGTCAGTCAGTCAGTCAGTCACCTTTGAGTTATATATATTTAGATTTCAAAACCTCAGATCAATATCAAAACCTATACTTCCCCAAGCACTGACTGGTCTAATTTGTAGCTTAATATAGATATACTCTTATCTTTGTATTCCAAATATCCTTCAACTAAAATTTGAGCTTGGAACTTGAACAAATTAATTTACAAAAGTTTTATGAAAGTTTGGATCAGTATCAGTTGAAACTTAAACCTTTTCACCAACTTCGCGAACATATAAATTAGATAAATCGGCTTGAATTACTTCTAAGCGTCAATTATAGTCGATTCAATTAGGTATAAGATTTATTTATATCGATAAGTTTGAAATAAATATTTTATTTACATTCATGTGGGTGGACGGTTTAGTTTTATTCTATACTAGCTGTGCCCTGCGGTTTCACCCGCGTAGATTTTGTTTCATCCTTATTGTCGCGGAACCCTAATATTTTTCATAACTAAAGTAGCCTAAGTTACTCCTTGAAACATCAGCTACCTGCCAGTGAAAGTCCCGTTAAAATCGGTCCAGCCGTTTCAGAGATTACCCGGAACAAACAGATAGACAGACAGACAGACAGACAGAAATTTCAAAACTTGGTTTTTCAGTGTCAGTAGCGTGTATACTTTCATATGCATTTAGTGAAAAGCTGTAATTTTGGATTTACAAACAGACACTCCAATTTTATTTATCTGTATGTATAGACTAGCTGTGCCACGCGGTTTCACCCGCGTAGATTTAGTTTCTTGCTTCATGTCACGGAACCCTAATATTTTGAATAAATAAAAGTAGTCTAAGTTACTCCTTGAAACATCATCTACCTACCAGTGAAAGTCACGCTAAAATCCGTTCAGCCGTTTCAGAGATTACCCGGAACAAACAGACAGACAGACAGAGAAAAATCTTAAAGTTTGGTTTTTCTGTGTCAGTAGCGTGTATAATTTCATGTGCATTTATTCAAAAGCTGTTATTTTGGAATTACAAACAGAAAATTCAATTTTATTTATCTGTATATAGATGTATACTTATTTTAAGTTTGAACGCACAAGTTTTTAACACTGTAATATTGGTAGATATGTTGTAAAATCTTTTTGGCATTATAGTATTCATCTACAAAAAGTCAACCAGCCCCGAGATCAGTTGTAACTTTAAAGAATATACATTTAATGTAGCTTGAAACTAGCAGACCTGGTGGTAATTTCTCTACGTTCATAAGTGCCTTACCAGGGCCCAAACTATATAAATAATTTTCATCCGTCTTTACTTTGTACACACCCCGTGCTTGAATTGATAAAGAAAAGTTAGTATGTTGGATAATAAAAAAACTGACTTATACTTTAAAAATATTTATTTAATAAAAAATTTATCGTAAATCTTCGAAAGCGTAGATTATTCGCTAAAATCAAATACTTATGATCCAATTACGATCCCAATTGTTTGTATATGCATAGGTAGATACAATGTCGTTAGTCAGATTCTTACACGTGTACATAATGGGGTTAGTGTGGTATGATCAGGAACAAATTGACGAAAATCAATACACCTGTGGCGCGGCTGTCTGTACCTACGTCTCCGTACAAGAGTGTGTGTAATTTCAAAATACATAGGTACACACTGTAATCGGATTGAATTAATATAAATTTGTTTTATTTACGACTGTCTGGTACTTAACCTATTATTATTTGCTTGCTCTAGATTTTATTCATCCTAGAACGTTAACGCTCCGGGATTGAAAAGGGACGGCACTAGACCTAGTTTGAGAGGATTATTTCAAAGTATCTCACCTAGATTTTGTTATATCAATTACCATTTCAAAGTAGGGTTTTCCATGCACAATCTACCGTTTTGTGTACTATGTAAGCTAATGTTAATAACATAAAACCTTTTTTTTGCAGCTTACCTAAATGAAATACCTAGTATATCTTTGCAGATAAATATATGAAAAAATAACTTATCATTAAGTGCATATGAAAGTATATATGATGATACTTGTATAAAAAATCTGCCTTTTTGTTCTGGCTAATCACGGCTGGACCGATTTCAACTTAAGAAGTAATAACTTTTAAGTCTACGCGGGTAAAATCCCGAGGCACATCTCCCTCATTAGTTCAAAACTACGATCTAAGTCTACTTTTACCAGTCAATATTCGCGTTTGTTACAACCCACCACAGGGTAATAATATTATGTTTGGGTAATCGGATAATACTTTCTACTCGCCCTTAAGTTTGAAACTTTATGAAAACAGCTTTCGTATTCTACCTTGCGGGTGTAGAATGAAGAAACAATCTGTACTGTGAAGTTTGACTGGAAGAAATCGCTTAAGCGATAAGACCCTCCCTTGTTTACACGTGCTTCTTTGAACTTCTGTTTGTTTTTTATTTTCTTTATGTTGTGTGCATTGTGAAGTATTTGTATTGTATTGTATCAGGGAGTATTAGACTTTAAGGAAAATATAATTTCTACTTCAGTCGTTTTAATACCATGAAGATTTAGTATCCTCGTGAGATTCGCTCTCTTAATTAGCGAAATATTAGCAAATTTACTAACTTGTCCATTATTACGAAATATTACGTAATCCATTAAGATTAAGGGCCAAAAAGGTCTTTCCTATTATGTTATATTCTCCTGCTTATATTACGTAGGAATATAATGGTGACCCAACCGAGGCGCTCGTCTGATCCGCTTCGATCCGGCTTAACTCGACAACTTATCGCATTATCTCAATTCTCCGAGACACTACTACAAATGAATAATGACAAACTCTTTGTAGGGTATTATTTCGCGGGGAGTCAATCGTACGGTAATTGCATAAGTTATATTTGACTAGTGACCCGCCTCTGGTTCGCACAGGTGCAACGCAGATACTAGTTAAAATGCAATCACTATCTATTGCTGAAAACTTCACTAAAATCCATATTGAGACTAAATGATGTAAGAGAACAGACAGCGGAAGCGACTTCTTTTTATACTATGTAAAGAATATCCATAATATGTTGCCGTCTTGGGTCAACTATACTGTTAATATATGATGCAATGGAATGCGATATGATTAATACGCAATCCATCTTAAGTACTTCATGAAAACTAAAGTACTTAACCATTTAATTTACGATTCTTAATATTTATCTTCATGCCTTTTCTAATGGACCCCGAAGGGATCGGTTTTGTTACAAAACCCATTTCTCAAAAGACAATTTTATCGTTA
Source organism: Watsonalla cultraria (assembly GCA_964035505.1). Taxonomy (NCBI): domain Eukaryota; kingdom Metazoa; phylum Arthropoda; class Insecta; order Lepidoptera; family Drepanidae; genus Watsonalla; species Watsonalla cultraria. The sequence continues at coordinate 5,272,860 of OZ037731.1, forward strand.
GGTGTCCGTATTGATGCACCTCAGGCATCTGCCACTTTCTTCTCAAAGATATTTTGTTTTCCTCATGAAGTTTACCTTTCCAATAAGGATTTTTCCTCCTTCTTTCTTCATGCAAAATAACTGGTGGCTTATATAAATGTGTTTTTCCAGCACTGCCCAGAAGCAGCGTTGGTATCAGCTCGAGTGCTGGCTGCAGAAGGCGCTCCGGCCACCCGGTCCGCATCTGGCGTAGAACGCCGCCCATCGGCACCCCGCCCTCCACTGTGCAAGAGAGGCTCCGGGTCTTTATTGTCGCAGCCACCGCCGCCGCAATCTAGGTAAGACCATGTAGCTATTGCAATACGTTGCTTGAGACACTTTATGGTATCGTATCGAATTCCGTGCCTTAAAAAAAGAACCGGAACCCACATAATAACGGACCGATCCACGGTTCGTTGTACGTCTGCTTGTCAAGATCTTTTTCTCTGAAAATTCTGAGGGTATGAAGTTAAAATTAATTAAATAACGTGATGTGAATCAAACTCACACTTGGTCAGCTTGTTAAGATACTTTGGCGTGGAAGACACAAGGGAGATTGCGAATGTAGGCTCTTAATATGGGAGGGTTTTGGTGGTGAACAAATATGCAAAGTGCGTGTACATGCGTAAGCTAGGACCGTCGCCTATGGGCTCTCGTAACATTTTAGATCTCTGTATTACTTAGGAATCTGGAAAGTTTTACGCATCGCAAAACTCAAAAGTAGTGTCGTTAGGTTGCATTTATAAATTAGGCGGAGGCCGAGAGAACGTTAACTATACTACAAATAAATAAAATTGAAGTTTGTAATTTCAAATTAACAGCATTTCGCTAGATGCATATGAAAGTATATACGGTAGATACTCACTTAAAAAACCAATTTAAATACTTTTTCTCTGCCTGTCTGTCTGTTTGTTCTGACTAATCTCCGAAACGGCTGGTCCGATTTTACTGGGACTTTCACTCGCTAATAGCTAATGTCACAAGGAGTAACATAGGCTTTTAAAAAATTATTAAATATTTCCGTGGACCACTCATGATATTAAGTCAACGCGAGTAAAACTGCGGGGTATACCTAGTTGTAACACATGTTTCATCTGAAATTAATTAATATTTCGAAGCCCCTTATTTATACAGCTCACCTATAGTACTGTCGCTTTGTGTACAAACGGTAATTGCGTATTCTGCGGTTTTGTGAAGCCTGCCCGGGTGACAGCAATCGTCTCGAGAATACAATGTCACGTTGGATTACAATGTCTCGTTACAAATTATTCTACTTAGAACTTTTAGATTGGTTTCAATTAAAAAGCAGTAAATTACTAAATTCATAATAAGAGTTGATGTTAAGTAATAGTGCCTTTACCATATCCCGCAATACTTATTGTACGCAGAGGCTTACTTATTTGTTCGTGAAGAGACACAGAATCCCCAACATGGTTCGAATAACATCTGCTCAAACATGAAATATAAATAATTTATATTTACCGAAGCGCGCAATTATTACGCCCCAGATTTCCCAACGCGATTTATTCAGTTAAATTAAATTGTCGCAGTGCTACCTCGGTGAACTCATTTGCATTACTTGTTAGCTGCTAGTTACACCCTTGTTATTAATGATCCCAATTCATAAAAACACTTTGATTATACCTATCAATTAATTTTAAGTCTGTCGCCTTTAGAACAGCTATGTAAATGACGTCATTCATATTTCTCCCCAAATTCTTTAGGCGGATTTGTTCGTCCTCGAAGAAATAAAACTTCCAAGTTTGAATAGCAAATTTACATATTTCCCTGAGAAATAGGAGTGAAAATCATTTAATTAAAACCTGAAGCGTTTAATGAAAAAAGTATAAGAAGGCGCCAAAGTTCCTTTGTTGTCTGGGTTCAATTCCCGGGTCGAGTAATAGGTATAACTATTTATGTAAATACTATGCATTCACATTCGAAAGAGATCTCGATGTTATGTGAAGTCGTTATTATCATAATAATGTATGTTTATATTAATTTGATTACATGTTTTAAATCAAATAACGATACTTTTTAGCACATTAAATAAACAAAGCAAGTAGAAAACACTTTAGAAATATACATATTTCTAAAGTGTTTTCTACTTTCTTTGTTTGTCTTTGTCTTTCCAGACAACTTTTATAATATAATATTATATGCGTTCATCATATAGTTCTAAAAACTACACGTTAAAATTTATTTTGGTTAGGTAGGTATTTATAACGATATAAACGAGCGAGCATTATACAATTAATATAAGGGGTGCGATTTGCTCGGGAACTGCGTAGCAGATACGTAGTTGCTACGAGCTACGGCCTACGACGTAGACAATGACTACGTGACTATATCAGTCAGCAGAAATGACTTTGTTCATAACAGAATATGTTTGTTCAATCGATAGATCCGGAATGTTTCATTTAAGTAACAACGGACATTGAATGTATTACGCGATTGCTGATGGTGCATAACTAGGACGCGTGTCAGTTACTTTCTAGCATAGGACAGGATATGTACGATTATAAAAAACTAGCTTCTACTCGCAGAAGAGAATATTACATAGCCTATATTAGCCTCAAAGTATACTTTTCACGCCTAGAAGAGGCGTTTTTCGAGAGTTAATTTTTTGTGCCCTCTACAATTTCATGTCTCTGAGCGGCTTAGGTTATGCTTTGATATGTCAGTCAGGCAGGACCTTTATATTAATTTTACACAATTTTTATTTATCTGTGTGATTGCCTCGTTGGTCTAGTGGTCTGCGGAACAGCAGTCCTGGGTTAGCTCCCTAAGTCGGTCAAAGTGCTATTGGGTTTTCCATCTGTAATTTCCCAATAGAAACATTGTGTCTGGAATAGTGACCAGTTATTGGCCACTTAATAATATGCGGTGAAATGTGGGTGTTGTTGTTACAACACCTCTGCTTAGCTTTTCGGGGATATTTCTGGGATGGCGTGCTTATTTTATTTAATGCCGCTTTTATACATTACAGAAAAGGTAGAATAATACTATTCCATGGACATAAACAACAAATCACAATGGTTGCCAATGTTGTGGCCACGGTCGTCAACACCACTCAAATTCAACCAGAACTGCGTGCACAAGCTAACATCCAATATTGACACAATGTCACAAGTTGCGTTTAACAAAATAAACGATAGGGATTTTGTGGCCGAGCGTCAACAGCCTTGCCTATTGTTGCCTTTTACCAATTTTCATTTAAGGTTTCCCTCACTTCAAAACCTAAACAAACGATTTAATAAAAGACTAGTTGTGCCTCGCGTAGAATTAAAAATTCAGCTTTTGTTCCTCGGTGATAATGTAGCATTCTAACAGTGAAAGTTTTTTGTAAAATAGTATTATTTGAGTTTTGTCATTGCAAACGTTGCTTTTTATAATACTTTTTACTAGCTGTGCCCGCGGTTTCACCCGCGTTCATTTATTTCGCTAAACCATTTTTTTAAACTTAAAGTAGCCTATGTTACCCTTTGTAACATGAGCTATCTGCCAGTGAAAGTCCTATTAAAATTGCGTTATACTTTCATGAAATACATTTAGTGAAACGCTGTTACTTTGGAATTATAAACACACTTACATTTTATTTATGTGTTTAGATGTATATATAGAAGTGGGAGCTTCGCACCGTAGTTAATAGTACAGTCTGTTTTATATTTTTCTCTATATATATGTAGTATTAGTAGTATGGTAGGTACTTATATTGTTTTTAAATGACTTCATAATAAGGAAAACCTTCGTTCAATACATTCTGTGGTATAGGTTTATCTTAATATTACGGCCATGGCGTATTTCATCCGTATAACTTTATTATGTTATGATTAAACATAATGGATGTCGGAAATTACAGGACATTTTCTGGCTTCACCTTGTTTTCCCCAAGGTCGTTTGATTACAACAGTATTCCAGCGGTGAATCATGTGCTCCATATACTCGTATAGATTTTAACGTTAACGATTTCCAAACGAACTCGTCAAAACCTATAGGTACTAGGGATATTATGCCCCAACTCCAACTTTGGATGGGTTTAACGAATTTGTTTGCGACCGATAAATGGTACGGATATTACTAAATCTTTCAAGACTTAACAATTTTGCAAAGATACATTCCATCATCGGCTTAAGCAGAACGTATTAGGAAGGCCTTTGACGTTTCATTTTTGTAACATGTTCTTAATACGCACTGCTTAAACGATCGTAGTTGGCCCCCTGTTTACTGTTTTCATACAATATAAGCAAAACTGGCAGCATTTTATCATAATAAAGGCATCAAGTTTACAAATATCCGATAAAATATTGGCATAATAAATGGATATTTTAATCACGTTTCATTGTCCGCGCGCATCGTTATAATTGCAAATGCAATTTTTCTCATTTCGAACTTGTTTTTTGGTATGGGGAAAATACACTTTAATACAATTTATGATTAACAGTATTCAGTGTTTACTTGTGAAATAATTGACCACTATCTAATAAATACTAATTCTTATGGAAGTTTAGTTTCTTAAGCTTCTCCTAGTATCACTAAAAAGCCATTGCGTAGAAGGCACGCTTACGTAAAGTTAAATAATGTATAGGTCTTCATTGTTTGCTAAAAATGCATTGAGAAACGTACTGAGATGAAGACTAGTTTGAAAAATAAAGAAAATAGAATTCTTTGACTTTGACACTGTCTAACTATTTAAGCTTCATTTTAGAAAAGTAATTGATTTATTTATTGAGGTTTATTTACTTATGAAAGGAAAACATCTACGTTTTTTCTCAAAACGACTGATTGCTGCATTCATTCTCACTATTTACACTTAAAAGCAAGTAGACATCTTTCGACACGGTTCCCGCTTTCAGCGTTATACTTATTTATAGATTTCTACGAGATAAATCTAATTTTGCGAATGTTCCAAGCTCCAGTTCATTAAATTAGTCCTATATCGCGCATGAGGCGTTTGTACCTACTTGCTCTTGTTTGCGATCTGTTGCTATTTTATATCCAATTAAAGTGGAAGTTGATTATTCTCCCAACATATTCATAATACTCATGATATTGTAAATCTAGATATGTCACGTACATAGTAATTGGCGTTCAAAATCAATTCGCGTGAATAATTTGTACGAAATATAGGATAAGCATGTAAATAAAATTTGGTAGTATCATTAGTGTTAGTGTAACCGTGTTTTCACTTTTCGTGGCTATTGTCATATCTGCCTTAATCTATAGATATAATATCATTAACTATACTTCAAGAAGTTCATTTCCTTACCCCAAATATGAGCTTTTTCGGATGATCACTATTATTTAGTGTGTAGTTCAGACACCTAAACTTAACTTAAAATAATATCAGGTAGTTAGCATGAATCGTATTACGGCAGAGACGAAATAAAGAGAGGTTTTCAAATTTCAACCTTAGTACTCCTGGCCTATTTGAACTGGTTATAACAATACAATTGACTGGAAAAATACTCTTCCTTAACATACTGGTAAATAACAAATATCCAAACATGTTTGGATAATTTAAACTCTTACTACTATTATGTTATAGAAAGTTACACCCCCGTTGGTTTTTAAATATGTTACTTACTAAGATATAATTTTTTTGTCTTTTTCTCCTGTATATCCAATTAACTTAAGTAACACTCTTTGTTTGAATGTTCAATATTTGCCAACTCTGCGTTAATTAACTAAGCTACAGTAACAATAAACCTTCTCACATTGCTTAAAAATTAAGAGCAGTTCCCTGAACGAAGTGACCTGATTAAAAGACCGACGTGATGCGAAATTTAAAATGTGTACACAGAGGAATGACATTAATTAAACTGCCGAGCAAGCGGAGATACCGACAAAGAGATATCAAAAATCTCTCTCTTTCATTAGGGGGATTACGGACTGGACCCAAACTCGCGCTACCGTGGGGGTTATAAGTAAAGTTTTGTGATGCGACCTTGAAAGTCCGCTTTAGTTTAGGACCGGTCCAGGGTGATTTGAACGGAATTGGGGATTAAAATACGTGGATTTAATTTCGCTTTATATGAACTTTTTTTTTCAGCGTTTGGAAGCTTGCAATACCTACTAGGTACTTTCGGCTCGAAGTTCTTCTATGTTGAGAACCCGGTCGTACAAACTCCTATTTTCATATGTAACTGTAGGTACGCCTCTATTTGTTTGTGTAATTCTATAAATATATTATGTAATAACTAGTTGTACCCAGCAAACACTGTATTGCAAAAAAATTTTTTAGCTGGAATATCCTTATTATTATTGTTATGAAAAATAGATGTTGACCGATTCTCAGACCTACCCGATATGCACGCAAATTTTATATATTAGATGTTTATCTAAAATTTTACATTTTTGTTTATAAATGTAAGAGGTCTCGATGACCTATACCTTCATGGCATTTCAGGATGTCTTAGAATCAAAGTGTTAACCTCCCCACTGCAGTCAATTTTAGTAAGCCTTATGGCTTATTGCGACAGATCATAAATTGATTTAGGTCATCTAAACTTCTAGTATTTTGAAATCATGTTCGATATATAAAACTCATGATATATAGTGTATGTTTTCGGCACATGGTTAATGTTTAGTTTACCAAGTACCGATTCGTAGCAATGCTCAAAACCACATTCGAGTAAACAGTAATTCTGTTGTTTTACTCATTAATCACTCTCTGAGCAAAACAAATCCTTACTTAGTTTGTAGCAACAAAGGAGATGTAGGGTGAGTATAGTTTCGCTTTGTGCGAGCTACACGCTTTAGATATTCGTTATTCAAATGGCTGCATTCAATACGTGTTCCGTGTGTCTGACAACGATTGTATTTGTATAATCTCTATAATCTATAATCTCGTTATCATTTGATTATTGGAGGTCTACCCTCTGTAGGAGTTTTGAAAATAAGTAAACGTTTTTAGTATGAACGCTCTCAACATCGGGCCACGCTGCCATTCTCATGTCGATTGGAATGAATGTGTCGAGGATGCTTAGAAACTTAACTGGGGACGTACCATGGTTTTATTGCCATGATAGTTTGACTGATTAATGAGATGGATGTATATGACGTGTATACATTTGTTACTGTCACGCAGCGTCTGTCATTGCAAATAGAGAAATGTCATGGCCTGTGATTTTCTTTATTGTGGTCCCTGAAGGTATAGAAGAATATCATTACATTCTCCCGTTCCAAATCGGATCTGCTCAGAAGAAGGCATTCCATTACTTAGCTACATTTTTTTCCTATATGATTTGCAAATAATATATGATCAAACGAACTTCCAAGTGAAGTTCGATCATTATTATATAAGTCACTTCATTTGAAGATATAGTATTATTTATGGTTTTAACTGGTAGTACCTTTAACCTACAGGCAACATCGCACGTTTTTTAGAGTATGGCAATTGATTAGTAGAACGTCAATCGATTGCTGTCATGTCAATGTCATTCGCTCGAGTTCACCCCGCCACCGTTAGGTTTGCTCCTCCAAGCCTCATTATTTTCAGAGTTAGATATATTTGCAAAACAATACTTCATAATTTGGGTCGAAGATGTGGCGTAGCCGCATTGTATGGGAGGGTTTGGGTTACTATATCTTCAAATGAAGTGACTTATATAATAATGATCGAACTTCACTTGGAAGTTCGTTTGATCATATATTATATTACGTCACTTCATTTTTCAGATATAGTATTATTTATGGTTTTAACTGGTAGATATTTAGAGAATGAAGTATGTTTTGTTGTACATCAAATAAAGGGTCCTTTGTAGTTAGTACAGCCCTTGCTTTAAGTTAGATTTTTTGGTACAGAGTGAAAAATAAAATAAAAAGCTAAGCACTTAGATAATAATCATTTTTAATTCTGAACACATTGTTTGTTATTCTTAATCTTAATTATCAGTCTTAATGTTCGAATCACAGCTTATATTTAATGATAGTGATCATAAGTAATAATTTACCCTCTTAATTATTTGATATTACAGATCTAGCAAAATCACCTTCCTTTGTATTAACAATGGGTCTATTATAATAGCGAGCAAAACAACTGGATGTGGGTGTCCATCCAGCTGTTTTCCTGATAACGTCTACGCTAAGTCCCGCAGAGCTCGCAGCAGACGTGGCAGCGTGGCGCGTACTATGCGCGCTAAAGATTCGGGTGTCTATGCCACTCTCCGACAACACTAACTTAATCCAACGGCTGATTGATTGAGTTGTGGCTGATCTATGCGGCCGTTTAATGGTCAACAATAGGTTTCCTACATTCCTAGCCCTCAAATCTTTTGTGACAAAGATATAGTCCTTGAGGACTGAAGCAGGACAGACTTTTGGGTTTTCTTTAAAATACGGTAGAAACAGTATCGGTTGTTCACGACCGGGAGCTGAGGTCTTAACTGGTTCTAATATTACTATTTTGACGCCATTATCTACAATCGATATATTTTCGAGTTTAATTAATGACAGAGTTTGAACTCTATGAGCTGTACACAGTGCTAAAAGTATCACTAGTTTCTTTGTTATCTTTTCTAAGTTTAATTCTAAATTTGGATACCAATTGGAAATATGATCGAGAACTACTTGGGGATCCCAAGTTGATTTGTATTTGGGATAATTAGGTTTGATTTTGTACGCTCCTTTGAGGAGACGTTTAATTCGATCATCGGATCCAATTGTGTCACCTAACAAAAGCGATAGAGCAGACCTGTGACTATTAAGGGATCCATATGAGCAACCCTTGCTAAACTGTTCGGTCAGAAAAGACAATACTAATGATATGGAATCATTGTATACCTCAGTATTATTGGACTCGCAAAACTGCCACCAAAGATTCAGTGTTACGTTGTATTGTTTGAGGGTGTTGTCGGACAAAGATGCCAACATTATGTGGAGTGCGGCAGGTGGGACTCCGCGCTGCGTGAACGCTGTCCGGAGAGCCTCGCGACACCCAGGGTAAGACTGGCGTGAAGGGGATGCTGATCCCTGAAATGAGATCGTAGTAAAGACTTACTAGGATTGAAAAAGTGGGTATTAGTTACAAGCAGATCTTGCAAAAGGGGAAACCATGGTTGTGATGGCCAGACTGGAAATACTAATATGCCAGTAGCTTCGTCATTGATAATTTTCCGTAAACACTTTAATATTAAAGAGAACGGTGGAAAAGCATAAAAATATAGATGCTTCCAATTTATGGTGAAAGCATCAACGGCGACAGCATCTGGGTCCTGTTTCCAGGAGATGAATCTACAACATTTGGCATTGCTGCGAGAAGCGAATAAGTCAATTTCGGGATGTCCAAATAGCTTTATTATATCACGAAAAGCAGCATCGGACAACTCCCATTCAGTGTCCGGATTGATCTTTCTAGATTCTGCATCAGCGCAGTTATGTTTGGTATTAATATAGGATGCAAATAACCAAATGTTGCGGCTTTCGCACCATTGCCAAATGTCCCTCGAAAGACTACTTAGATGGGGAAATTGTATGCCCCCCATTCTATTGATATAACTCAACGCAGTTGTGTTGTCGACGCGCAACAATATTGCACAGTTTGATTCGCTGTTGAAAAAGCTTTTTAGTCCGAGAAAGACAGCCAACAATTCTAGGTAATTAATATGATACTCTTCCTCTACTTGTTTCCATCTACCGTTAACTTTTTTATCACCGCAAACAGCTCCCCATCCTGTCAAGGAAGCGTCTGTGTATATTTCGTATTTGTAATCTATTTTATTTAAGCTATGGAACGTTGTAAAAATGTTTGCATTCCACCAGCTCAAGTCTCTTAAAACGATGTTTGGGATTCTAATTTTAGCCTCATAATTATTATTATGTTCTTGTAAGGCAAGAAATTTTTGTTGTTCCAAAATTTTTGTGTACAGGAATCCGTACTTAGTTGCAGGGCAGGCTGCGATAAGAACACCAATTAATTTGGCAAAGTCCCGAATTGTACATCTAGGCAAGCGTGAGAATTTTTGAACTAATTGAGCGATATTGTTGCGTTTTTCTAAGGGTAAGGACATAGTGAGCTCCTTAGAGTTGTACATAAAACCTAAGAATTTCTTACACTGTTCTGGATACAGAGAACTTTTCTCATAATTGACGACAAATCCCAAACACTCTAGTAATTTTAATGTCGAGTGTACACCGTCCCTGCATTCATCAAAATTATTTCCAATGCAAAGTATATCATCTAGGAATATGACTGATTTATGTCCCTGACTTCTAAGGTAAGTAATGACTTCCTTCATTATTTTGGTGAAGACTCTTGGAGCTACCGACAACCCGTAAGGCATTGCTGAGAATTCGTACGTAATTGGTATCTGTGAGTCAGGAGGTTGAAATTCGAATCTCAAGTATTTTCGATCAGCTGAAGCTATTGGAACTAAAAGATATGCTTCCTTTAAATCAATGGTAGCCAAAAATCCGTTCTCTGGTATTAACCTAGACGCCGTCCTATAGTCTTCCATTTTAAAATGGTTATTTAATATAAATTTATTTAATGATTTTAAATTCAGAATGAATCTTTTTCCCCCATTTGGTTTAGGGGCCAGAAAAATACTTGATAAATACTGGTCTTTACACGGTGTGCTCACCGTCACGGCTCCAAGCTGTATTAATTTGTTAATAGCGTTTAACATTTCCTGACGGTCTTCGTGATTAAATTTACATTTAGGGGGCATCAGTTGAGTTACTGTGCGATTGAACGGGATTGGGTACCCTTGCTCGATCCAGGAGAGAACAACTTGATTGCAAGTTATATTTAGCCAACAAGAATGAAAGTGAGTAAGTCGAGCTGCATGTACCTGTGCTAGTGCTGTGTGTTGGCACGGGGCTTGAGTTGGTTCGAACTCCTCGTTGACGTTTGAGTCGTGGTCGTGGGGTAGTGTCGACGAGTTGCCGTCGTCGCCGCTCGTCCTCGACCTCCACGCCCCCCCCTGTTTGACAGGTAGCGAGGAGGTCCCGTCCAGTTTCCCTGTTGGATGGGACGACTGGCCGTCGTTTGGGAAGTAATACTTTTCGGGTTAGACTTGTTACGGATCTGGTGCCCTTGTTTTTCAATAGCTTTACAAGCTTTAATTTTTTCGGCCAGCGAGCTACCGAATAACGTGTCATCACGTTCAGCATCTTGAATTACGTGTAAAATGTTCTTCTCCAAGCTCGGTATTATCAATTTCGTTCTGTCTTTGGTAAAACAATAGTGCAAATTAGATAAAAGGCGGCACCCGTCGCTTAGACTTTTCAGAGCCATAACCTTATTATCCGTTTTTAACATCGTGTCCATTCCACGATTTATAGCCGAAATGCCCGCGCCTAAATCTTGTTGAAAGCCTGTGAGTTTTTTATCACGGCCTCTTACAATGTCTGATATAGCCGCTGCAATCTCTGCATTGAGCTTAGGAGCTTGTAGCAACTTACAATTTGAAGGTATTAAGTATTCCTTTGTAAGGTTGTCCTTGTCTTCTTTTGAAAGCCCCTTCCGGAGCAAGGGTGTCCATATGTTTGCTAAGCTCATGTGAATACTTTCACCAAAATCCGGAGTGTCCGAGGTGCAGGCACCCAGTGCAGTGAGTAACTCTGGGTCTAAGGGTGGCTCTGGTGGAGCTTCAGCACAAGGCGCGGCGGTCGCTTGGGCATCTTTAGGTTCAGTTTCTTGCGAAATCAGATCGGAAGCCGGTTGCGGCAGCGCTGATAGTGTTGCTGCTGAAGTCAGTGATTGAAACTCTTCCGACTGACTTTCCGGTGTTTCGACCGATTGTTCATATGGCTCGTCTACAATATCCGAATAAATTTCGGCGTGAGTTGTTTCTGGAATATGCAAAATACTATATTATATATAGCATTCGTATTAACTTCTATATGACTTTGTTAGCGTTTTTAGATAATTGAGTTGCTATTTTTAGAAATAGCGTGTAATTTATTAAATGCTGAGGGTAACTCGCAGTTACCCTCACTATCGTTATTGACTCGCAGTCAATCCCGATTTTACGAAGAAGCAGAAATACTTAGTGTACTTCATTTTTATTTTTTATTATGTGGGTACGCTGATAACTCGCAGTTATAGCGTTGTCGCGTTGGACTCGCAGTCCAGCGCGGATTAATTTAGTAAGATTGCACTTACATAAAGTTAGATAAGAAGTATGCGACATACCTTCTATATTTTCACCATCCGATGAGGGTAGTATAATTTGGCGTTTTTTCCTTACTTTTTCTTGCATTTTCTTTATTTTACTTTGATAATAGGCTAATTTATCTTCTGCACTACGTTTCGGCATATTATTAGGAGCGTGTGCTCGTTGCCTCGCACGAAAAAGGAATGAGGCTTGGAGGAGCAAACCTAACGGTGGCGGGGTGAACTCGAGCGAATGACATTGACATGACAGCAATCGATTGACGTTCTACTAATCAATTGCCATACTCTAAAAAACGTGCGATGTTGCCTGTAGGTTAAAGGTACTACCAGTTAAAACCATAAATAATACTATATCTGAAAAATGAAGTGACGTAATATAATTCTGAGTATATAACCTTCTATGCGGGGCCTGTACCTATGAGTTTTTCTAAAAAGTTATGTACATAGATTTCACACCACGTGCTTTACGTTGAAGGAAAACATCGTGAGGAAACCTGCATATGTCTGAGAAATAATTCAAAGACGTATGTATAGTGCCTGAGACGGCGATGGACTCACCCTCTGTCACGTTGGCACTTAATCATATTCGGTGAAATGTGGGTGTTGAAAATTACAACACCTCTGCCTACTCCTTCGGGGAATACAGGCGTGAGCATATGTATAACCTTCTAACGAAAATCAAATACAGGTATTACTTCTGCTCTTCCCACCCGCTCTTGAATAAATTCATGAGGGTATTATTTAATTTTCTGTTCATTTGGTTCACCAAGCAATGATTCATATTGTAATTTCGGTGTTTTGCTGCTTGTACTCAATACGTAATACTTAGGTTGTTAGTGAATACAGTCTCAAATATTATTATTCTACAACTTTTTAATTATAACAGTGTTTTGTTCTAGTTTGCTTAGTTAGACGCTAAAACCGGTCCAGCACTTTCAGAAATCTGTCAGATTTCGTATATAATTTCATATGCATTTGTTGAAAATCTGTTTATATGGAATTACAAACACACATTTCAAAATATTTCTGTATAAATATGAATGTAAAGATAAACTGTTATAGACTATAATAACTATCGCAAAACCAGGCAGGTAGCCTCTTTGTGCCAACTTAGTATAACAGCTTTATTAAAACTTCCCCTTTCTACTGGCTAGGTAAGCGTGTTACTCCATTAATTGGGCTAAATAACGAAGACGATGTTATATATTATATTGGAATCTTTGAAAACATAAACGTTTATTTGCTTCTCCACAAACGCGAGCTTCGGAGAATTCCAAGTGAGAAATAAGTGAAAAATAAAATCCAGCAGTTTCCAAGTGTGGCTGAGTTCGATGTTATATTGGACACGTATTGGATACGGGTGAGATATTCCCCCGCCGATGCAGAACTAATTCGCATATATTTTATTGCCAGTTAAACTTTCACATACGTGAACTGAATAAAGTAATATTAAGAGTCGATGGTTTGAGTTGTCGCCCGTAGCGCGGAGACGAAAAACAAATCAGGCCAATTTTTTAAGTGCTCCGTAGTACTATTAGTTATTTGGCGATACATAATAGATAGAGAGAGGTAGAGCCAGGGGCGTGCATTGGATTTTCAGAGGGGTAGGCATTAACAATATGTAGATAGGTAGGCAAGTAAAGTACATACCAATAAGGCGTGGCGTAAGTACAGACGTTTTGGTAAAGACACACACACAAACATAAATATACACAGACAAGTGTATTCAGAGTAGGGATGGCGATCTGAGATCGATTAATCGAAAAATCGATTTTTCGAGCCAAATAAATCGATTTTATAAATCGATATGTAACACTGAATCGATTCAGTGAATCGATATTTCAACCTAGAGAATCGACACTCGATTTTTTCTATTACAACACGTTTTAATCTATTCCGTAGTTTTAGAATTAAAATTTGAAATCATTATTTTTTTTGTTAAAATTATTACTATATATAAGAAATACATTTAGAAAGTAGAATTGTGTCTTCTTTTTAACACGCTTTTATTAGCTTCACCTGTATGTATGTATGTATGTATGTAACCGACCCCTTTGAGCTCGATTTTGTCCTACTTTGTACGATCAGATTTAATTCAAACTTTGCACACCTGTCAAAAGTCGATGACAATGCAATAATCCGATCGAAGCATCCGATTATCCTAATTAGATTCGCCAGGATTAATTAATTTCTTTCCGCATCCTTTGCATGCGAGTAAGATAGATAGAGCTAGTGCGGGCGGTTTGTGGTATTGAGGGCGGTTGATAGTTAGCCAATCGAACTAAATAATATATAGTTTAAAAAATTTAACTAAAAAATAAAAAATAAATAATAGTTTAAAAAACTAAAAAAACACGCTTTCATAAAAAATCCAACTAAAAATCAGAAAATAAAATTTAATAAATTTGGATAAAGAATATTGTAAATTAGAAATGAATGTACATTTTTGTAAAAAGCGTGGGGTGCATAGTGTTAATAATTATAAACATTTTATTGACAGATAATGAGTAGAAGAATCATCACTTTGATAATATAATATCTTAAAAAGCGCATTGAATACACATGATGTTTTTTTAGTTTTTTTTTTACCTGATACTTTCCTATTGTTATAAAAATGATTGTGATCATCGAATTTCTTGAACTAAAAAAAATCCCTGATTTTAATACTAAGTGATCGCTTATTATGGTATCTTGTTTTTTATAAAATGGATTTATATTTACATAGTAAATGCGGACTCGAGAAAAGATCGATTTTTTAGAAATCGATCTTTTTGACCTCGATTTTTTTATGAATCGATTCATCATGTTACGATTCGAATCGATTTAAAAATCGATCTTTTTTTGAAAGAATCGCCATCCCTAATTCAGAGATCACAAATTGTAACTTCTGCGAACATCGAACAGGGTCCCGTTCGATGTTTGGAACTGCCCGACTGAGAATACCTCCACCATCCAGAAGATCGCAGTTAAATAATGCTACTACGCTGTCAAATACTATTGAGTAGTGTAATTATGTTTCTGCTGTGAGTAAGCTGCCAGTGCATGGTGAGGTGAAGTAGGAGTGGGGTCGCTGATCTACCAAATTTGTCATTATATTGGCAATCATATGCTAGTAGCTGGATACCATCGGACGGACTGTACATTTTTGGTTGTTGCCTTCGAGGTATAAAAAACATTATCTACCCTGTTTGCCCAAACATAAGCTACTAAGACTTGTAAACCCACGAACTTTACGGAAAAACAAGGAAATTTCTATACGTCTTATAAATAAATTTTCATCCCACCATCTCGGAAAGAGTATTTTTAATCTTCAATATCTGAGTGGAAAAGCCGTTTTTATTCTCTAGAGGATAAAGTAAATTGAATTTAGAACATCGTGTGCACTAAGTTTGTGAATTAAAAAAGCAAATTGAAAAAAGAACACCGAAGAAGGTTCCGAGTCTGAGTTTTTAACAAATAAAAAAAAAGTTGTATGATATATTCGGCACCATAGAGGTAGCAGTAAATAGGTTTAATGTTTTTTTTTGCATTTAGTCATTTCCTCGCTGAGGTGGAATGAAAAGTTACGTGTTGCACTTGAGTGCAAAGATTTTTCACCTCGTGCTCTTTTGATTCCCTCGCTAACGCTCAGGATTCTAATTTTGAATCCTTCGCTTGCTCGGTCATCACAATTGAACACGCGGTTAAAAAGCAACTTTGCACTCTTGTATAACAAATAACTATTAACGTCGTACTTAAATGTAGTCGTACTATATTCGATAACAAAGCTTTGTTAACAAAAGTTACACGAGCTAAATTGCGATTTTAATAATGTAGGAACCGAATCCTTCAGTAATACTTGGTCTCCGCATTATAATCATCCTCGAATCGTTCCCATTATATTTCTCTTCGTTTTCAGGTTCATTTATTGAGAGGAACGTAATTAAATATTCTAGAACAATCGATCGTTGGAATCATCCTTGCTCACCGAGACCGACATTTCCATTTACTTGTAACTAATGCCGTTGTGTTTCAGAGCCGAAATTAATTGTTTTCCATTGATTGACGAAGGTAGACCAAAACTTACCAGTATTTTATGTTCTATCTCGACAGTGAAGAAGATTTAGTTTTAGTTTCTGCTACATTCGATAATTACACTAGACCTGATTTCTCCGAAGGGGTAGGCAGAGTTTTTGTAATAACAACACCCACTTTTCACTGAAGATCAAATGCCAACGTGACAGATGGTGAGTCTATCGCCAGGCACTATACATGCGTCTTTGAATAACTTCTCAGACATATGCAGGGTTTCTCACTTTACCGTAAAGCACGTGGGGTGAAATCACTGCACATAAGTTTTTATAAATCTACGGTTTGTTTAATATATCAATGAATCACAATAATATTATAACCAGATTCTAGAGGAAACCTTCATCCGACTGACACCTTTTCTTTGGTGAAAAGTGGGTGTTCTAATACTTTGTGGGAATATGCAACTATACTATAATAGATTGCGCTCGTATTTAATAAGTTAATACAACGTAAAGCGAGATGAAAACTGGCAAAAGACATTATTTATCACAATGCTCCCGATTCTATAAGAAAAAGCCTGAACAAAGTCGGCACATGTGAGCCTGCAAGGGCGACAGTAAATCATACTCTTGGATTACTTTAGCGATTTGTTTCACGTCTTGTGGAAAATACTTTTTACCAGCACAAATCGATATATTTACACACATTTGCTAGGAAATAAATAAAAATCTAAATAGGTATCTTTCTGTTTTCTGTTTTACACGGATAGGTACACATATGCGTAAAACAGACAGACACACGTAAATGTTAGAATATTACTTTTTTTTTCGATGTGTTAACGAATATAGTGTCGATTTCCATTTTGATTTTATTTATACCTAAAAATCTCGTGTGTGTACGTTACCAAACTCCAACGAAACGGCTGAACCGATTATAAGATATTTTGTGTTCATATCGGTAGGTCTGTGTATCGGGAAACATTATCATACCCCTAAATAATAAGTATGACCCCAGAAAACTATATAGCATTACAACGTATGCCATTCATAGATAGTAATATAATATAAAATCATAAATGTTTGCAAAACACAGCTTCAATAGTCTTCGACGTGAAAGTATTATTTCCTCGCACCTTTCCGAGTTGGCGAACACAGTTTTCGACTTAGCAACCGCATCATTCACCCATTTCCCCGTTGAATCCCTCGATTACGTGCGTGGAATACAATTAGGTGCACAAATATACTTTGGTCAGTGACGTTTACTTGCCTATATAGTTCGTATCGTATGAAGGGTAAGCGAAAGCTGGAGACCAATGTTTACCTTATCCAATCTGGTATCGAATTCTTAGTTGCTTAAGAGTTCTTTAAAGAAATACATTGTACCTATAAATATAAATACATTTTTCAGTCCGCATTAAAATATTTGTATACGTATTGACATGCAAGAGCTGTTTCCAAACAAACTTTGTTAATTAACTTATTTCAATAACGATATTGTTTCCATAGAGCTTGGACGGAGCTTAAAATTGGAAACAATTTCAACACTACAGAGTTTTATCATTACAAGTTTTCCGACGTAGTTCGTTTCCACGAATCTCATAACAGCCTTGAGAAGTATTTAATAAGAATTTTATTACTTTGATCATTTGTAATTGAGTGAATTTTAATTAATATCTTTGGAGAATATTGAGTAGCGTAGCTTTTAAAAATACAAAATTAAATATAAAAATATATTTATCGCCCTTTAGAGCGATTTCGTAGTGTCCTAATTAACTACTAATAACCGGTATCTACCGAGCAACTTATATACAATGCACCAAAGTGTTATCTGCAGTTATTTGTGAACAAGTCAAATTGAAAACCAGTCTACAAATCCTAGAATAAATTTGATGCGCAAATAGTAATTGTTAACATCTAGGCAATAAATCCAATCCGTTTAGCGGTTTCGGTGTGATTGAGTAATTAACATCTAAGCATACCCATACACTCTTACAATTATAGGCGTATCATGGGCATAAGATGGGGCGAGACATTAAAAACATGTTAAAGTCCATCAAGTCGTTTTGAGTGTGAGATAGAAATAAACACACCCTACACATAGATGTATCCACTGAAAAACATAACCTTCCTTCTCAGGCAATCAGGTATTACCGCGAGATTGTTTTGTTTTATGAATGTCGCTTTATGAGTAACGTATATAATTTACTAACTTCAGTTTTACGTCTTATTCCGATATCATAAAGTGGTTGTTCCTTTGCCATAAAAGCTGTAGGTATTTCTACTAGTCAGTGCCTTCTTTATTGCCAGTTTATGTCCGCTCATAAATGGACACAATAATGAGAATTATATTTCATTGGATTTTTATCCTGCACAGAGCGAAGGGCTGTGTTTTTTAAGTCGTAAAATAAGGTTCATTACTGCTCTGATAGATTCACAAAAACCTTCAACCACGATTTTTCCGCAAATTTACGCTCTTTTGCAATTTTTTGCGAATACTTTCAAGTTCACTCAGTTGACGTAGATTAATGGAATGAATCTGACGTAAAGAAGCTTTTAAATAATGATATCTTCAAACTTTGAGATGTGGCGAAAATAATGGTATCGCTTTCAGATCTCGTTACTAAGTAATGTTTTATCTAGCATTTTGGCTATGCTTTCGTAGCTTGTATTAATTACGGCGGCGGTGGTAAAATCGTAGATTTAAAAAACGTATTTGGCATAAATGGCACCTACTACCAATTTATTTACTTCAACAAAGCACTTAACGAATCTGAAAAACTGAAACTGAGCACTTCTACAAATTACTATAATAAGTACAAAATCGATTATATGTATCTTTTTTAAACAAAGAGCTGGTTAAATATCGAATCTCTCAGTTTATTTATGACTAGCTGTGCCCTGCGGTTTCACCCGCGTAGATTTAATTTGATTACCGAACCCTGAATTTTCTTTATAAATAAAAAGCCCATGGTACCCCCTGTAATATTAGCTATCTGCCAGTGAAAGTCCCGTTAAAATCGGTCTAGCCGTTTAAGAGATTACTCTTTGGCAAATAACTCATTATTAGGTACCAATTCTTTGCGTTTTTATACTCGTCATAATTTCAAAACGCAATGTCCTATTGGAATAAAACAAACAGTATTTTACTTCTACATGAATACCCTTGATAGGATAATGCCTGATTTGGATAAGAATTAATATTATGATACACATTTAACGTAGTTTCTTTCTTCAGGCGATTAAATATTTTTTATGAACATTAAAGCGGTTATTGTGACTAAACTATGAGAGTTAGATATATGCTCTCCCGGACTTTTTTGTAGATCTTAATAAGACCTACAAACCCGTAGTACATCATTTTGCTCTATTGTCAATAGTTTTTGCAGCGTACCCATAAATAGGTTTTCGATTTTACACCTTAGATTAGAAAATTGCAATTTACTTACGGCCTCTAATTTTTATGAGAATAAAATATAGCCTATAGCCTTTCTCGATAAATGGACTATCCAACACTGAAAGATTTTTTGAAATCGGACCAGTAGTTCCTGAGATTAGAGCGTTCAAACAAACAAACAAACAAACAAACTCTGCAGCTTTATAATATTAGTATAGATACGTCTTTATTACAAACAGATACCTTTGGATCAGAATCGCTTTGTTTGAGCGTCAACTTGCGAAGATAATCGAGCACCTAGTGAGCAACGCCTCTAGATACTACGAGCGCGACGCTCTGGTCACAGATCCTGACTACGGGAGCATCCTTAGTTCCTTACTGGTTGGACCCTGCGCCCTGGAGTATTCCAAGGCTAAGGCACCAGCCTGCTTCTGGACTGATCCACCCGCCGACGAATTAGTAAGTATTTTTTTGCAAATTTTTTTTGATGACCTGACAGCCTTCTTTCTTTTAAAGCTATATAAGTAATATCTTTGTCGTCTACACCAATGATATACAAGATAATTTATACGAAGGGAATATCATCGTAATCACAGATAATAGTATAAGTATTAATAATATCTGAAAGTCTCGACTATTATCTTATATACTTTTGCATAGGCACTGATCTTGTTGCCTAATTATCATGGTAGAAATATTGTCTGGTTCCGGAAAAGTAATACAAAATAATTAAAAATTTATTTAGTTATTCAGTGCAATGATTAAGATACGACTAGTTCTGTACTCGTATAAGCTTTCTAACAAAATAACTCTACTGCTTAATATACTGAAATAACCTCTAAAGACCTCAATACATAATTTCAGATAGTCAGGCAAAAGATAATATTCTATTAGTAGTATGTAACTAGAGCACGTCCATGATTCAAGGTTCAAAGACACCGCATGTCGGCCGGTACTACCACACCGCCTTCTGTCAGAAGGCCCATACTCAACTTTAGAAGGAGTTTGAATGCATCTTCTGATGATGCTTCTTCTACTAATGCAGGTAATCATAATGAATTTCTTTATGATCATGCCTTCCTACACAGGTCATTGTAGGGGAATTCACTGTATACTTCTGCTTAAACACTTTCCACGTTTCTCAGGAAATATTTGAATTTCCTCTATGATATAATTATACGGGTTTCTTTACGATGTATTCAATTTAAGTTTGTAGTGTGATATTACTGCATCTCAATGTTAAAGACTGGTACGATGTTTTAGAATTGCAGCGACCATTACCCTTTTCTGTGTAGATCAAACATGATTTTTAGCTATCAATAGGACGAGTTTAACCAAGGTATTTAATATAAATGATATTTTAGGTACAGGAAAATCCGGTGGTTCGACAGCCAAAGACTATGTAGAAAGCTTGCACCAGAATTCTATTGCGACACTTTTGTACGGCAAAAATAATGTTAAAGTGCAACCGGTAAGCATTTGAATAATAATTTTCATTCATAAAGTAGGTAAAGTTAGTATATAGTACATTATTTATAATGTATTTTGTGCATCATAGAAAGACGTAGAAGAGCCAATGCCAGGATATTTAAGCTTACATCAGACCGCTGCGGGGTTGATCATCAAGTGGACACCAAATCAACTTATGAACGGCTACGCAGAGAGTGAAGGCATCGATAAAAGGTATAGTAAAGCCGAATGTCTTGATTTGTTCGAAGTTGTAAAATGTTAATAGGTCAAGAGACACTCTAAAGTAATTACTTTGGACCATTAAAGAGGAAATTGTTAGAGTGATTGGTAAAAGCCTCGTCCTGTTGAAGACTTTGAACAATGATGACTTTTATCAACCTCTAATGTTCAAGTTGCCTCTCACAATAGTCTACCTACAGTTCAAGTAAAAGTCGCGTTCTCATTTGTTCTCAGTTTGTTCTTCAAAAATACTTCACTTTCATTACACCCAACAGTATCATACACATTTGCTAGAGCCTTTTGTTGTTTCTTGTAAGTTTTGTTGTTAAGCTACTTTGCTTTGATCAATCTTGTGAAATACGTGTAGGCTTTCAGTTTCTGTTTCATTTATTAGTTAGTCCTTATCTTTGGTAATACTGAATTGAATAATGCTAAATTACCAAAGAATATGTATAATTTCTTTGGCACGATCCTGAGTGATACCGATATGGGCCAAGTGTTCTACTTCTAATTAGTTTTAAGTACTGTCCCTTGTATATATAAGTAAGTTTCTGTAAATAGAAAAAACCAACAATCTATTCAGGATATTATTTTAGAAGAAAGTAAGTGAAATCTATATAATTAAATCCGTAGTTAGATGCATTATGATCAAATTTTTTGTAGTTAGAATTATTCAACACCCTTTCCCATTAGTTTATCTACTTTGTGGTAATGTATTACTGAGTTGCTTGCATGTATATGATCAGTTGAGTGTGTGTAGTTTGCTTCGATGTCACCTAGTGCACTCATCCGCGTGCCAACACACGTGTGTTCTGTGCAGCATGACTCCCACGTGTACAGTGTACCGGAGACGGTGCGCTGGGATGATTTGTGTAAATTGGTATGTTGTTTTTTGTTTTATATTTACTTCAAATGTATAGTTTTACATACTTGTCTTACTGCAATGCAAACATTGATACCATTAATTCATTGTATAATTCATAAAAGTTATTTTGTATCACTTCCATTTATCACTTGTCATTATCATCTCCTTTGCCACATCTATTAAAGTATATTTGAGGTGGCTGATGAACAGATTTTTATACGAAACCCTTTACAAGAAAAACAATAACCTGGGTTAAGCCAGTCGTCAGTCTTTCTTAGCTTCTAACTGAAATGATTGGCAATGATGTAACATTTTCAAACGGGACCGATGCCTAAACCATCTTCTAGATCATGGGCCCACTACCCATCTATCTACTGACTCGTTAACTAATATCATAATATTTTATTACACGCGGATGAACTCGTGTGAAGAAGCTTGTTAGATAAATCGAGCTTCCGGTATTACAGTGTATACTGGGCGATGTCATTGCAAGTATGTGTCTGGGAGGTGGTGTATGTACACGTACATAGATCTAAAGCGGGTGACGCGCTTATACTTGTTGGACAAGATGGAGTTCAACGACCTCCTATACAGTTTCCTAAGGGTAAGTGCTTTTAAAATGAAGTGGCTTTTAAAACAATTTCAATTTCTATTTAATAATTTATAGTATATGTTTTATACGTTATGCTCCTATTAACATTTTCAGGGGGTCACCTTTTATCATTTCTGAGTAATTTAGAAACAGGATTATTGCCACATGGACAATTAGACCCACCGCTATGGTCTCAAAGAGGAACTGGGAAGGTGAGCATTGTAAATAAAAAAACCCTTGTTGGGCGCCAATATTTTAATAAGTAGAACTCTGAATGATATTTTAATAAGTAAAACCTTTAATGATATTTCCTCTATTTGAAGGTATTTGGCAGAGGAAAAATTCGAAGAAGGCCAATGCCAAGCTTGTGTGAAGCAGGCGAAACTGAAGAAAACGAATGGGAAGAAGCGGCAGGAGACTATGTATTTCGTATTGTAAATAATGCTATAGCTGATCGAGAAGGTAAGATAAGAACATTATAGAATTTTAACCATAAATATACGCTATAATATTTATTGTAGATTTCTTATAGGCTTAAGACTGAAGAATTGTTTGTGAAATTCACTCACGATGTAGTAAATAATTTATGTGAGAGAGCCTTGAAGATCAAAACTGATTTTCAGCCATGCGTCATTCTCTTCTCGAGCGAGCCGTACATTCTCCCCCTCGAACCCCGAGGTGTACCCTAGCATCTACCTCCACGACGTCATCAGATTCTTCCACAATGTCTGTCGACTGCCCTCCTTCAGCTGGACTGAATGGAAACCCACCATTAACACCTGTACCGCATCCGCCTATTGATCAGGTATTTCTGTATATAGCAGTGATTTATGCTATACAATCCTTAAAGATGACAGCGTGAGGAAATCCGTAAAGGCTGAGGATTATAAAAGCATACATTTACTAAATGTATGTAGTTTGTTTATTATTATTATATTATTAAAATCAACAATTACTGTTTATTATTAAAAAAAAATCTGTTTCATTATATATTGATGTCAGCTGAGTTTCATACCGTCTCTTCTCAGAAGGCTAGTTCTGGTGGAAATTCTTCGACATTCATAAGTGCCTTACCAGGACTGAATAAATCATTTACATTTAAATTTTCACCCAATTTTGCATATTTTAATAATATGAAAGAATCCCATGTTGGGTGCCATATTATTTTATTCTGTACCTACTCTTGAACTTCATATTAATTTGCATTTCTGTAATTTCAGTCGGTATCAATTGAGCTGGTATGCAGTACCATGCGTCGCCAAATAATATCCAGAGCGTTTTATGGTTGGCTTGCATACTGTCGTCATTTATCGACAGTAAGGACTCATCTTAGTGGTCTAGTACATGCTACTATTATTCCTAAAGGTGGGCTTGACTTATAACTAACATATTTAATTATAAATGAGAATAACTGGTGAAGTAAAAAATGCATTTATTATATATTTTTATGCCTAGGTATCTTTTTTTTTGAGAGACGCAAATAGCGACTCATAATATCAGCTTTATTTTAATGAGTTCTCAAGTATACTTATAATTTGGCAGATAAAAATCTCATTGTAGTGATAGACTTATAGGTATAAACCATGGTTTTTATTTGAATGTTTACTAAAAATTCTCATTAAAAATTCTATTAAAGTTTCATTTCAAACAGAAGGTACAGAAGGTGGTCTAACAGAAGAAAGGTGGCGATCTATGACAGATGAGCGCGGTGCAATAAATGATAAGGATGAAATATATAGACTGGTTTACTATGCAGGAGTACAGCATGATATCAGACGCGAAGTGTGGCCGTATCTTTTGGGTTACTATGAGTAAGTAGTAAGAACATTTTGTCTTATAACATATATTAGTTCGCCCATTTACCAACTTTGCATGGTTGGATGTTATCTGTGGCAGATACTGTAAGGCTATAAGTAAGTAATTTGTTTCGTTCGAATCCCCGTACAGTGTGTCTGAGAGAATGAGTAATAAAGAAAGAGTGCCTCTAATATACTTTCTTTAAAATTTAAATAATCTATATTTTTTAGATTCGGGTCAACGACAGAAGAGAGGGTAGAACAGGATATATCTTGTAGACAACAATACGAGACAACGATGTCTGAATGGCTTTGTGTGGAAGCTATAGTTCGGCAGAGGGATAGGGAAGCTACAGCCGCTTCTATTGCAAGGCTTGCTGAAGGAAAACCGAAGCCTGTCGATAACAGTGAACAGTGTGAGGTAAGCACCATTAGAAATTAGTATAAAAATATTGATTTATTTTCGTGACAATGATTTTATTTATTGAAAAACTAAATAAGTTCTAAAACGATTAGAAATACAAGAATTTTGGGATATGAAGAACTTCATAATGTCGCTGATCATAAATTTAATTCAAAACTGCATGTAATTGATACTCATTAGACGTATTTGCATTACATTAGATGTGAGTAATTATTTAAGTGCGTAATTATGATATTCTTCAACAGGTGTTTGAAGATGACTGCAGCGTAATATCAGACAATCCACCTGTGGTGTCACCTGAGCCGAGTGAGAATGAACAGAAGAAACCAGAGACGAAGCCAGTATTATCACGTGCTCCAAGCATAGATGAAATAGATAATATAGAAATGGATCCAGACGAGAAGGAAAATACAGAAGCTAAAGTTAACGGAGAGACTGAGACGGGTGATAATAGAGAAAATGTAGATATAGACAGTCTTAAAGACTTAGACGAAGATGATGATGTGCACCTTAAAAGTGTTGTAGTGAATCCTGATATGAGGAGAGAAAGTATAGCGGAGATTAAGAGGCTAGCTGAAGGTATAGTTCAAAAAGGCGAGGGAAGGGGATTACTGTGCAGCGTGGATAGTGCAAATATAAACCTAAATGGTAATGATATAAGGTCTTCTGTGGATGAGAGCGAGCCTAGTCCACCTCCACAACATACGAGTGTAATTATTACGAATCCATCAGTTGATTTGGGTGCTCCTGGGTCACCGGCGTCTGGGGGAACAGGTAAGATACCCCAAAATCCTCTTAATATTTTTTAAAGAAAGTGGTTATATTTGACGTGTATTGTTTTAGCAAATGTGAGTCCAGCTCGTAGTCCCTTAGGAGTGGTACGTGAAGAGTCTCATTCAGCTGGTGCTTCATTCGATACTTTAGAGCCCACAAATGATTCTAGACCTGAGAACCGCTCTAATTGCGTTTCACCAGCCAGTTCTAATGGAGGAGTTTATTCTGTAAGTCTTACATTTTTAGTTAAAATATGATTAGTGAACCATTTCAATATGAACGAATTAAAGTAGAATTGTATAGAACGTATTTTAATAAACGGCTTAAAATGTAGTATTTAGTACCTATAATCGGAAGATATTTTAACTAATATTTATTTGCAGAATGAATTGGTTGAGAGTTTCGCATTGAACCTACATAGGATTGAAAAGGACGTGCAGAGATGTGATAGGAATTATCCGTTCTTCACTGACGAGAATTTAGATAAGCTCAGAAATATTATGTGCACGTGAGTATTATTTCAATTTGAATAACAACAAAGTGTCATTCAGGTATTACCTATTTTTTATTTCCATAAACTGTTCCAATTTTTATATTGCAAAGGTTCATTACAGGCAAGTGGGTAATAATGGTCTGTTAATAACACACGTGTGGGCTGTGATAGGACAGAGCAACATTTATAGCTAGGCGTGATCCTAATACCTAGTACTAAACAATTTACTCCAACCGCACTAAAGTGTTGCCACTCATTATACACCTCTCCGTGGAGAACCGGCGACCTTACTAAGAAAACAGAGGACACTTTTATCTCTATCTTACATCTATATACATAAATTAAATTGAAGCGTCTCTTTAGAATTATAACGTAACATATTTAATTCACTAATGCACGTGAAAGTACTTATACATATATTACGGCAATTCTCTGAAATGGCTGCACCGATTTTAACGGGACCACTGCCAGGCAGGTAGCCGTCTTTACAACTTCAAGTAGGCTTATTTAAAAAAAAAACAAAGCTCGTGAGGCACAGCTAGTATCTCATATATCTCTAAATGTGGTGTAGGTACGTATGGGAGCACCTGGAGACAGGGTATATGCAAGGTATGTGCGACTTGGCCGCGCCGCTACTGGTCGTGATGCGAGACGAAGCAGCTGCGCACGCACTATTCCATCGCCTCATGCACAAGGCTACAGACAACTTCCCTTCCGGACAAGCAATGGACGCGCACTTCGCTGATATGAGGTATGTGACCATCATTATGGACAGTGTTCAGAATCTTCATGAGTTATTTCCCCTCCTTCCTTTCATCTACACTAATATTATGAAGAGGAAGGTTTCTTTGTTTGTTTGCATTGAATAGGCTCCGAAAGTACTTGACCGATCTTGAAAATTCTTTCAGCAATGGACACATTATCAGCTAGTAACATAGGCTTTTTTTATCTCTGTACTCCCACGGGAACGGGAACTACGCTGGTGAACCCGCGTGACGGCCGCTAGTCACAGATATGAAAAATATAGATACGTAATTCACTCAGAAAACAAACGAAGCAGTTTGTTATATATCAAATACGTAGGTAGTATTATATCTTGAGAACAACTGAGAGAACTAGCGTTCTGACCACTTTGACTACTCAATTTCTGCGGTCTAGTACATAATATTTACCTCTTTTTAGAAAAAGCCTGTTAATTGTCATCACCTCGTTCATTCACAACCAAGGATACCATACCGTGCAATCATAATTGATTAGTTCTTATTATGCTATAATGGTTTAGTTTTCTTGCTTTTGTTCTGTTTTTCCTTTTTTTTCTTTCGTGTAATTAGTGTGATTGGTTTTGCTGTACTGATTACGTAAATAAATAAATAAATAATTTGTGTTTTGTTTCAGATCACTGATCCAAATTCTAGACTGCGAGCTGTACGAGCTGATGCACGCTCATGGCGACTACACACACTTCTACTTCTGCTATCGCTGGTTCTTACTCGACTTCAAGAGGGAGTTGCTGTATCAAGATGTACATTTTTATAAAATCATAATTTGTTTCTTCAAACTTTCTCAATCAATTTTAAAGATTGGTTGGTGATTGCTCTTGGGGGCTATTGTCTTTCTCTGAAAACGAAATTTCGCAGACGAACGAAATCGAACCAAGTTTCAGTATGGTTTTTATCAAACTCAAATTTTCGTTTGTTAAATAATTAAATTAAAGTGGCTTTAACATGCGTATACATTCAAACAGTTTTCTTTCGGACCGTCGTTTGGACGTAATTTTAGAACTTTCGATCGAAACTTCGTATTTCGCTGAATAAGAGTATGTCCCCTATACGCAGAATTTTTATTCTTTCGGTAAAGCTTCGCATAAAATTCGTGCGAATTCACTGCACTGTTTTTGAGATAATCTCAATGATACAAACCACTGGATTATGAATTTGCCTCTCTGACATTCCAGGTTCACTGTTCAAACCACTCAGCAGCAACGGCTCTCTGATAATAATACATGTGTGTACCTTCAGGTATTCTCAGCTTGGGAGCTGATATGGACAGCGAGACACGTCTCCTCCGAGCACATGGTATTATTCATAGCTCTCGCACTCCTGGAGACATATCGTGACGTCATTCTGGCCAATACCATGGATTTCACTGATATCATCAAGTTCTTCAATGGTAAGTGCTTACGTATTACGGACCTGTAAGGCCTCAAACCTTACAATCGATCTCAGCCTTGCAAGTCATTGGCCACATTGCTAAATTGAGTCTAAAAGTTGTATAAAATATCAAAATTAAAATCCTCGAAAGAAAACAACATTATGTCAGAGAGATTTGGCCGTGCATTGAATCATAGTGCACGTGAAAGTCCTTAAATGTATTATTTAAGTTATATAAAACTTCAATTCCGTTTTAAGCACTTTAATTTAATAATTCAATTTAGTACTTAAAAACGATCACGAGAAAAACGACTTCCTTCGACTCGCCATATTTTACTACTTGCCATATTTTTTTAATCTACTATTGGCCTCGTTACACTTAAATTGTGTGGATACATGTTTTTTTTTTATTATCGACACTTGAAAAACATTTCTTTTAATAGCACATCTCTTGTGTAATATGTTAAACGGATTAAACCTTCAATTTGTTGCGCTCATAATGCATATTTCGTATCACAAACGTTAAATCAGTGTTGGTATCTGCATCAACACGCATTAACGAACGGTCGGTTCTCTCTACATTTAATTACAACTAAAATAGCTCCGTGTTCCACAGAGATGGCAGAGCGTCACGACGCTTCCGCCGTGCTATCACTTGCCAGAGACCTGGTTCTACAAGTACAAACCTTAATTGAGAACAAATAGAGACTCAATTGCTATAAACGACACATCGCTCCTCATCAATAAATATATACAATGACCATTTGGTCGCGGATCATCGATGTAATCGTTTTGTAATTAAGTGTTAGGGTGAGTCTGGATTGAAGGTTTGCCATTTCTGAAATAACTTTTAATAACGATTGAAATTTAAAGTACAGTCATTAACAATAGTAGGGGTATATAAAGTGCAATTTCAAAATTATCATTCTATATAAAGCAATTTTTGAAAGAGCTATTAAAGAATTTTAATAATTTTTTTTTAGATATTTAATGCCGATCGGCAAGGCGTGCGCAAGCATTTACTTATAGGCATCAGTCAACTTACAATCAGTTACAATCAGGAAGTTTGTTTGCTTGTTTGTCACTTTTGTACGTAAATACACAAAATTTATGTTTACGCTTATATCCCACATGGGGTAGGCAGAGACTACTTTTTGTAGTATAGAATGCAGTTGTTAATAAAGATCACTTAGCCAACCTTTTGCTTTCGGTATCACAAATGGTGATTTTTAACAGTGAATTAACAAATCTTCATTTTGGACTCACCTTTAGAAATAGTAATATATAGAAAATTTTCATATTTTCCCAAATAAGTAGAGGAATTTTAAAATTTATTATTATATTATATGGCTATAGAACTAAATATGTTATGTAAATGTTACTATTTTAAAATGTCTCGAATATTTGTAATATACATTATGTGTCTAGATGTAATCAAATCATGCATGAATATGTGAAGAAACTGTTTCAAAAACTAAAGTTAACTTCAAATAACAAATATTATCTAATAATTACGATTAATCTAAGAGCACATCAGATAGCAGCTTTTGGTGTTTTAATTAGGATTTAATAGTCATTTGTACACCTAATATTTGAAAGTGAAAAAGTACCTAGGTAAATAAAACACGTGATGTAGGAAAAAACAAGCAAAATCACAAATAATATCAAAGATGTATAAAGGCATGCGCGTAATTTGGACGCTGCTAATCATTCACAAGATAAATAATACTTAGGTACGTATTATTGTTTCGATTCGATCCTCTGTTTATATATGTAATTAAAATTCCTAAATTTGTTAAAATCGTTAAACCCCAGTCTAATGGAAAATTCTTCTCTTCTGAAAGTCTTTGTACAATACAAATAATTGCAAGATTACTTTACAATTATAATATGATAACGATTTGAAAAATAATAATTATAGAAGTTTGAATCATTATAATCTTAATTTAATGGTTACTACTTGACTGGGGTTATGTGTTATAAACTTTTTCCGACTGGATAAGAGAGTAGAGAGTGTTGTATCGTAACGTGATGCCAAATACAGGAAAACATATTTCTTCGGATAAACAATAAAGGATTACAAATGAATTTGACACCATATCTCGAAGATAGTGAGAATATCACAACACAAGGTAAAGTACCTATCAAAGTATAAGTCAAAAATATTTTAAAACAATATAATATTACGTATATTAGAAAATTAAATTTCTTATACCAAAATAATGTATCTATACAGTCTAAACGCGAAGTTGGAATTTTATTCAAAATATATTTACAAGTTTTATCCAACTTTCGATTTCTCTATATAATTTCGAATGCATTTCGTTGAAATGTAAGATAGAACAAAACATTATGATGTAGTAAGTATATAATTATTGCCAGCATCTTAAATATATATTTACGTCGGCATACCTAAGTAGATACTACGTGAAATTATTATCAGGATTTTATACTTTTACCTAAGATACAAAATAAGCTATGATTGATCAATCCCAACGTCATATCTTTAAATAACTTCTTCCCCCTGTGCCTTGCCCTTCTCATATTATATTTACCCTACATACATAACATATTCCTCTACTAATCCATATTAAATAAATAAATATATATATTTATTATTAAATTATATATTTATTGTTGAATCCTCTAAATAATAATTTTCGTCGACGGAAAACACAAAATTTGGTCGCAATCAGTCTTATTGTTTATCTTCCTATTAGTATTAACATTAAGTACCTAACGATGAATGACATATTTTCTCAAATTGCATAAACAATGCAACAATAAAGTTGCATTGTTTATGTCTATTTCAATAGTTATCGTCAGGGGAATTACTTTTCCCCTGCGATCTTAATTAGGCTTGTTCTAGGAAATTGTATCTAATGTATACATACCACAAACGTTCTAAATGATATGATACCCAGGCAATAGATAAATTAGAACATTTTATAACCGGATTCTTATGAAGAATACCTAAAAATGTATAATGAATTAGAACATATTATGTAGTAAACAATGTGGATAAAATGTGTCTGGAAGATGCTGATAGAATGGATATAGCCAGACGTGGTTTCCACGTCCATTCTATCGAAACTTAAAGGATCGGAACATGAAAAGTACTTAAAACCTTCGGGTATATTAAACGTGAAGACGTGATAAATAGTACGCAAGTCAAGAGTTCCTAAATATTATCTTTATATACGTTTAATTGTTTTGAGTGAAGTTTCTGATTAAGTTATTATCATTCGCACATATTTATGATCGCGAGTATATTCCCCGAAGGGGTAGATTGCAAACTCACAATTTTCCAGTTATATTTATATTCCATGTAATAGGGTGCGAGCCTATTGCCACTAGGTAACCGGGCACTAATCCAGACTCTGTAGCTGCTACTGGGAAGTCACAAATGGAAAAACCTAATAATACTTTGCTTCTGGGGTCATCATATTCATTCATGCTATAAATATGATCAACATAAATTTTTCAGTGATATCAAAGTCATATCTGAAATATTATCTGATGCTTCAATTACTGAACGTACTTAATCCATTCATACTTCGTCCGAATAACAGATATCATGAAATGTGTACAAAGTATATTCAAGCTCTGACTATGTTATAGATACTATGTCGCAAAGCACATACTTTATAGCACTATAGTTTAAACTCTGCTTAAACCCTGATAATGATGGTACCTCTAAGCATATACATCCTATTATGTGAATTTTCTGGGGTCCTACCATATCTCTTATTGCTATGATAATTTGACTCGTATTATAAGACAGATATACCTATATGATGTATATAAATCTGTCACCGTCACACAGCTGAACTATCATTGGAATAAGAGCTCATGATCGGGTTACCCATGTGAATTTTGTTGCACTACTAGGTCCTATAGATATTTTTAATTTATCTACTAATTTTAAGAGCAGTGTTTATTCTATTATGTATTACTTAATAGCGCTTCCAAAACGTTATTATTAAGCTTGATATGTAAGTTAAGTTTCTTGATATACATTTTAACGAAGACCTTCTCGTACGATAATATGATAGGTGATATAAAATCCAGATAAAGAAAGGAATAAAGGAAAGATTTTTCCACATTTTTTTAAATATCCATTATTGAAATTAGTATAACGTAGTTGAAAACAAATGTTTTATTTACAATTATATTGAGTAGCCTATATTCTGATATTGTATTTTATGAAATCTATATGTATACTTACTATTAATGTATTGTTAAGGCTTTTCGATGTTTTGTGCCGTTCGATAAATGTCCATCAAGTTGTGATGATTGTACGCTTACCTAATTAATTATATATTATTACAACACAGTGTTACGTGTAGGTTTCTTCGTTCGCAGAACATTAACTGCTTACTTACACTATGTTAGGATGATCGAAGGACGTCTTCAAACAGCTGATAAATCATAATTAGGTACTAGTAATTAACAAAATACACTGAAAAATACTCATTGATAAAGGGCCGAGAAAACCATATCTCTATGCTGTCTCCGACGAAATCGGGGCGAGTGGCGGCGGGAATACGTAGGAAAGAGGCGAGGCTAGAGCTGCAGGACACGACGTGTTACGTGGTCTGCTTATGTAGGCACATATAATTAAAAGGAACAATTTCATCAAAAATAAAGTGTACCTATATTTTTTGTACATATTTAGGACGAGAATCAGATACTGATTGCTGTCCTGAAAAAAATCCTTCGTTCATCCTTATATACCTTATAATTTCCTTCATTCTTTTTCACTCTTTATTTGAGGTTGGCTTTTTTTATTTGTAGCCGAAGTGCCATCTTATGAGCATATTTTTGTTACATAACGTAATGGAAACGATCCCTACATATTGCTATTACATAGTGATAGGCGTTATTTTTTGCAACCTTCAATTGACTTTGGGAACAATTGACTTGTTTAAATGATTTAAGCGCATTTTACTTCTATTACAACCAAAACACTTGCAATAGGTGGAAAATCCAGTATTACTATATTTTTCGTAAACGAAGAAACCACGCTCAGTGTGTAACAGGCCTAACCGTTTAACAGTGTTTGAGCGAAGCTTTACAATCCCTGTAGAATATCGTGTTTAGAACACATTATAATTATTGTGTCAAATTTATAAACATATTAAATATATATTAGCATAATGTCGTGTTAAAGATAATTATGGAAGCATTAAATTTCGTAGTCAATAAACGGACCAAAGTAAGTGATTTTCCTTTCAGGCTTTCATATTTACAGTTTTTAAAACACCTCCAAAACGACGAAGTCTACTGTTATCCACAATAAAAAAAATACTTTACCTCGTGTAAAAAAATATAATAATCCACAACATTCTACATAAATTGAACAATCATTATTATAAAGACTTGATACACTTGAGAGATGTCGATAACAGGATATCCATTTTAGTAACAGTAAATTTTCGTAGATACCTAATGCTTCTATAATATCTCCAAATTACTAAAAATAATAATATGTAGATGTAAGTAAAATATTAGTGTTTCAAATAAATGTTTGTATGGATCTATGTAATGACCATTTTATTACGCACGTGTTATGATAACTAAGTGTAATAAATACTTTTTTATCGACGTGTTAGATGTACAGTCATTTATTAATAGGTATCCTAGATCATGTACCAGTAATATGGAATATTGTAGCATTACAAATCTATTAAAGCCAGTAATAAAACTCAATGCTTTCATTGAGTGCAAATGAGCACCCTAATTATTTAACTACTTGTTTTAAAATGCTTTTCCAAACGATTCAATCAGTTACAATTTGTCAAATCAATATTTTTCTAAGTATTGGCCTAGCCTAATTTAACCAAACGGTCTGTTTGAAACAGAAAAGATAATCTGCTTAAACCTGCGGTTGCATAGCAAACTACAGTCATCTATATATACACGCACTGCTCGAGTAGTTGCGACTGCTTCGGTCGGTCGGCAGTACTTTATCAATGGCAGTTTCAAGCAGTTGAACTTGACTGTTCAAGCGTTCATGTTGATATCTGACTAACAGCTCAACCGTGTATTGCGGGCCTTTACCAATTTCAGAAATAGTATAATGAAAGTGGATCTTGATAATATTTTGTTGATATATTTTATTTAGCTTTCTTTATTTTAGTTTTGTCGAATAATGGCTTCCTTTTGTCACCCAGTCCGAATAGTGTGCATAATAGTATCTCACTCATTGTATAACAATATAATAATTATGACTATCTAAATAAAGCTAGTTGGATAAGATTTATAGCAACAATTATTTTTGGGAAAATCATCTTGTCATTAAATATAAATATGTTTTCATTTTACTTAAGAGTTTTATTTCCTTCACCCTGGCACTATATTATTTTGGGAGCATTATGCGTTCTTGTAAGAGTGAAGGCTTGAAACATAGAAAATAAGGAATAGCTTAGAACTCATGCGGGACGCAGCGCATAAATTTGTGAAATTAAGTAAATTTGAGTCAAAAGCCTTTCAAAGCCATAATAAATTCAACTCTAGGGATCGATAAAGTTCATGAAAGAGAACAATGGGATCTGTTTTAGATCAACGCAACGCATCTTTTGAGGAATTTCTGTCTATTTAGAATCAATCACGCGTTATCGAGAAAAAACTCCTAATTGTACCTAGTGAGGGATCCGGCATGACCGGCATTATGATTATTAAAGTGTGAAGTAATATATATAAATAAAAATTAACAACTAATACACGTGTTTACACAATTTATTGATGACGAACAATGATTGATGCCTAGATATCAGGGAAGTCCTTCAACCGTTTATCAAATCTTTACAAGTACTATTTACCTATTAAAATTGTGAGGAAAATCAAACTCATTCATAATTACGGGTGATTGATGATGCGTTATATTAATGACAATAAGCAATAAGCAATTAGTGTTGATCTGATTATTTATTCGTATTAAACTATCTACTTATGTACTCAACATTTTAAGATTCCTGTGCTAAATTGAAGAGCTTTTAAAAGCGTTTCATTCCATATTTACTTTGCTGGTACCTATTTATAATATCTTTGTTAAACTATAGTATTTACTTCTTTCCAATTTCATCCAAAATGTAGTCGTTTAAAGTTACAGATAAACAAATAGTATTTTATATAACAGTCATTTGAGATACATAAAGACAGATATGTTGTTGTTCAATATCTATTCATTACGATGACGATCCTGATAAAAAACCATTTATCAACCATAAGATCATTATTTTCCAATTACGCAATTAATCACTATGCAATGTATTGCTAACTTAATGTTTATGAAGTAACTTTTGAATATAAATAATATTTTTATTTCTAGACCCATTGATTTTATTTAATAAATAAATTATAAAATATACCTTAAAACTAATCAGAAATATAACATTATAATGTAGTATAAATATTTCATAGCCTTAAAAATAAATAATTTATCTACACTTTATGCTATATATTACTTATACATGGAAACTTTATTTCTTTATGGCACTGAAACTTTAACATGTAGAAAAATACTCCTTTATATATTTTAAAGGGATTGCCATCAGTTAAATCACCATTTGCTTTTATGTACTGGTAACATTACCGAATAACTTAGCCTTAACACTTTCAGGTAACTCTGGCACATATTTGAGTTCAGAAACTGAAGATGGATGCTCGGAATAATGCTCCCAAGTTTGTATGTGTTTGTATAACGCTTCACCTGGACATTCTGTAGCTCTCACTTGTCTATGGCCTAGCAATTTGTAGTTTGGCTTGATGTAGCCTAAGTCCACTCCAGCTTCGATTAGTGCCTTGGCAGTTTTCATTTGGTCTGTGGGCGGTAGCGTATCTGCGGAGAAAAAAAAAGGAAGACAAAATTTATTGTTAGTTGAACGAACTTAAATGTATGTGGGGTAGTTTTATATAACTTTATAAAGTTTCTTCTGTCAGGCTTCAATCAAGACATGGTGAATACTGTTTTTGTTATTGTTTATTCACTGAATATTAAAAGAAAAATACTCTTCTATTTTCTACTAACTAGTTTTCTTTCGACAGTCTTTCAAACAGTGGAATATTAAAATAAGGGCCTCATGGAATAGCCCCTGATTAGGGGTTGTAGCAAGTTGCATTGCTCAGACACAAGATCGTAAGAATGGTGACACTCACCACTCCAGTCCCCAATAAGTACGATTCCAATGCTGATAGAGTTGAAGTTCAGAGAGTGCGCGCCGAGCGAATTCCATCCACGACCTTCATACGCCGTTCCATCACCGCCTACAGCGAAGCTGAACAAACAATATCCGTAAGTAAATCGCAAATATCGTTTTATTATATCAAGGTGGCAAACAAGCATGCGGCCCACCTCATGGTAAGTGGTTACATCCTAAGGTGCAATACCAGAGGCATCACGCGCACGTTGTCGACCCTGTAAATAGGTATCTTTTCATACCCTTCTTGAAGAACCCCATGCTGCATTCGTTTGGGAAAACCTTATTGCGGAGTTCATTCCACGACTTTTTGTGCTTGACATGTTTGGACTAAGTAAGATAGGGCTTTGAGTCTTAAGACAAATATTGCCTTCGCTCTCTGCTTAGGTACTGTGTGGAAGACTCAGTGTGTTTCAATACTAGAATTGTAATTTCAGACCTATGTTCGTTTTATCCTTACTTATATCCAATATCCCACCAGCCCCTGTCATCTATATGGAAGTCCTGCATGCTTCGCATCGCCTTCCGACACGCCTCGCCGCTGTGGCACGCACTCGGCGTGTGCGAGTGATGGATCACCACGTAAGGCACGGGGGTTTGAAGTGGGGTCTTGTCTATAGGCTCTCGAGCATGCCATTGTGAACGAAGCGCGAATGGAAAGTCGTAGGATTGCACTTCATTCTCTTGAGATTCGTCTGTGGAAAAAAATATTGGTTTATGGTACTGCGACCATCCTATCATATCGGCCTTTTTTTAATTTTCTGCATTAGGTAATCACTAATTGCAAACTAGGAATATTAGGCCTACTTGCCATTTCTGTAGAGGTAAATAAATACATCAAGTATGGAAGTATAGTCCTAGTATACAATCAAGCCACAGTGGATAGATTGATAGATAGATATTCCATTTATTCGTCTCCAAAGAACTATAAGCATATATTATCTAGTAACCCCTAGTGCATGTAATGAATGCTGCAAAGCCATTGTAAGTTTAATAGGAACGTAATCACGGACAGAGTAATGCAAAAATAAATACAATGTAATAACAGTTAATGACTACAATTTTACCATGACGCACATCGACTAAAATTACTCATAGGTATAACTTCAATCTTAATTAACAACTCTTTTTAAGAGTTAACATAGGAGAGAAAAGTACTTAGGTTTAATAGTTTCCATTTTTTAAAGCTAGAGGTAAGTACTTCATTTTAGTTTAATGTTCCATCGGAGAATTATATTTAATTTTTTTTTATTGACAGATTAGAACATTACTTATATAAAAATAATAAACATTAAAGACCAATAGAAATAAAATACTGGTCCCGAATCACCGTCGCATGTTTGGTGCCAAAAAGCGCAAGAAGGTTGAATTAAAGTTTTATAATGGCATTTTATTTATGACTGCTTCGGAGGAATTTGGTAACAAATGCCGTGAAACGAGAATTGTATATATATTACTTATATTATATCCACATGAAGTATCTGGAATTTATTTAATACAGTAGAATAGTAAAATTTTACCAGTATATTGCGGCGGCAGTCCCGTTATAGTCTCCATAAGGTTCACACACAAAACTGCGTAGAAATAATTCATTATACTAACTAAATACTTCACTTATTTCAGTCGGTTCTGTAAAACAATATTTAATGTATTCCACAGGTGTTCATATCGACCACACTCAACAAAG
This sequence comes from Watsonalla cultraria, assembly GCA_964035505.1. Lineage (NCBI taxonomy): Eukaryota > Metazoa > Arthropoda > Insecta > Lepidoptera > Drepanidae > Watsonalla > Watsonalla cultraria. The sequence continues at coordinate 5,311,074 of OZ037731.1, forward strand.
TAGGAAATATAGATTAATTACGTTGCATAGATATCGAGAGTATATCGCGGTATCACATACAACTATCTCGATATCGAGTTCTGTCAAGATAATACGTCAAGATTAAACACATAAATATTTATTGTTTATTCATATTTGTAGTATGACCACACAGACTAAATAGTGCATGATTGTTCTTGCGGCCACAGCATCTACTTTTATTACGATGGGATGTAAAAGAGAGATGTATATGTCATACATAAATCTGTCACTGTCACTAAGTGGAACAATTTAATTTTCGCAATAAGAGTTTAGAGTACAAACACATGTGTGTACAAAAAGCGTGGATGGCTTAATCTAGCGCTCTGATAGTTTTGGAGTACCTTAACTCCTTTACCCTTAAGTCTTTCTTCTCTTTATCAATCAGAGTGCCTACGATCGAATTATGTCACATGCACTGCCAATCTTGTGATGGGAATCAACGATTCCATCGTTTCAATGATAAATTAGTACCCTTACCACGAGTACATAGGTATTTCGTATGAGAAAATATTAACAAACGTTTATATTGTTTTGATTTGTGCAACGAACAACGTTATGATTGTGAGTTCTTATTGACAGGCCGGCTGTCACAGTGACAAATTTATACGTATATAACTCAATAATATGAGTCGAACTATGATGACAATAAGAAGTACCTACAAAGTAACGGTCAGGGATCTTACTGTCATGGTAACCCCTTTCTGTTAGCACACCCTACCTACGTTAATTGAATTTGCAGAAACATATTTCCCAAACTTCATTTGGTTTTGGACATTGGATATTGAGTACCGGTACTTAAGCCGTTAACTTAGGTTTATTGACATGTAAATGTTTAACTGAACCACGCACACGAACATTAAGCAATATAAAAACTATTGTTAAGGGTAATTATCTCAGAGAAGATTCTATTGGACTATAATTATTGGTCATTGATATTTTAAATGGCTGGGATGTCCAACTGTCATAAAAACGTTATAATATTACGTGTTAAAACGCCATAATGCGAATACGTAGTACTAATAAATCTCTTTTTTTTTTTACTTTTAAATCCTTTTTAACTGACTATGTAATTTTTTTTAATTTAAATTATTCCAATAAGATGATGTCGCATCTTTTAGCTCGGGTTATGCGATGTCATTGGTTAAACGTAATTAAAGTTACTTATGGACGTAGGTCTATAGAGCTGCAGAGTTTACCGCGTAATGACCAATTAAATGTCAGGGAGATATTAGATGGAAGACCATGTATGAATTAAAGTGTGATGAAATCACAAGGTGTGAACGATAACTTCGTCGTAACTTCTGTGAAATCGTAAAAAGAACCGAAGTAGTCCCCTACACTTTAATATTTTTTCCCTCTATACGTAAAGCCGGTGTTAATTTATCGACGTTCATAAGTGCTTTATTTTCAATCTCTAATTCATGTAATTATGACTGAATAAAATATAAAGAAAATAATTATGAATATGATTGTAAAGAGTTGACTGAAAGTGTCAGATAATATACACATTTCTATTGACATGGCTATAAATCTAGACTAAGTGCAGTCTTTACAATAATTGAGCAAGTTTACATTGCAAAATACAATATAATTATGTATAAAACGAATAGTTAGCGAATAAAACAAATTACGTAAATTGACAATTCCGTAAAGCAACAATACGGCGTTAAATTTAGTATTTATTCTGTTTACATTAAATTTGGTGTTCTATGCTTGTAGTCTTAGGAGTAATTTGGTGATTAATAAAAGATAAGATAATATTTTCCTATTCATTTACTTCGTGTAAATTTCTTCAGTGTCATTTCGAGTAGAAAATGTGATATAACCAATTGAATGCGGAATACGTATGTCGTAGAATGGGACCAGATTGTGGGCTATAAAACATTGTAAGTAACTAAGTTACAACGCTAAAGACAAAATATTCAGATATAGGCTTTTTATACATTTAGAAAACAAATGGATTTGTTTTTATATTAACATATACTGCACTTACCTATTCATAATACAACACTAAAATACACACTGTTCAAGTTAAAATAAATATACTATGGAAAATAAAGAGTGAAGATATGGAAGAAAGCGTTATTCTAAGTGATCAGGAATGGTCAGCCACAAACTTACTTATAACACAGATCATGTATATACACATGTTTATATAGTCGGCTGAGGTTCTTCCCCTTAGTGTTGCGTGCAAAGTACTCAAAAAATCTGCCATAAAGGCTATTAGTGTCCATTACAAATGAAACACAAAAGGCAAGTAAATCTATATTTGTGCGAATGTTAAAATTAGCTAGCTGTGCCCCGCGGCTTCACCCGTATTGGTTCAATTAAATGGATAGTTTTATATCGCGAAAACATTTTTTTTTATACAAATCTACGCAGCCGTTTCAGAGATCAGCCGTAACAGAAATTGCTTCTTTTTCTGTGAGTACCGTACGTTCTTTCATGAAAAACTGATTATTTGGAATTACAAACAGACACTTCAATTTTATTTATCTGTATAGATGTGTAAAATGTAAAATGATACAGATTAAAGATTTGAAGAATAGTGTGATAGAGGCTGAGTGACGTTGACAAACTTATCATTAGCGTTGACATGTTATTCTTCGGCAAATAGATGTTGCAACAACTTTTCGGAATTCTTGTGAACACAATATGAACGAACTAGTTTCATCCTGGGGCCCAGCCATGAGTTCTTATTGCAATGTTAATTCAGTTGTGCGAAAGTGACAGATGTATGCACGTCACATACATCTGTCTCATAAATGAGTGAAACTATAATGGCAATAAGAGCTCATGGTAAGGCCCCTGTTGCTTTGCCGACGTAACTAAGTAACTGAAAAATCAAAACTGATTGATTTTTCAGTAGTAGTTTTTTAATAAACATTTGAAACGGACCTCGAGCAGACAATTTAAAATCCTGGTACCGACTGGTTGGTCAGTGAGTTTTTGCGGTCATTTGAAGTAAAAACGGAATTTGGTAAATTACCTGACACCTAAGACGGTTGTTCACACTTGCTATTTTTACCCATATAGAAAGGATAAGAAGGATTTACGAGTCGTGCGTATTATATTCTTTTTTTAGAGATGTTCGTGGTAATTGTAATGGCTATGATAGCTCATTGCTTAGAAATGTTAATACTGATGCGCCCTCAAAACTAAACATACAACTAAATTCAAATTGGATACTTGTACTATCCCATTAAATGTCTTCTAGCACAAAATAGGAAATACAGAAGGACAGAATAGAAGGTTATATAGATGGTAGGCTTAATCGCCTAAGAGCCTACGACGAATAAATTTAACGAATTCAAGGTATTTTTTATAATCCTTTACTACTTGTGACCTGTCCAAGTAAACACAATCGAAACATACACAGAGAAAATTTCAGCTTTTTTAAAATACGAAGGTCTGGCCGTCGTGGGCTCTTGCTCTATAAGATTCTTGTTTTTTATATCGGTACATAATTAAAGAGCAATTTGCGTGAATGAGTAGCGTCTCACTAATACTAGTATGGCGCTATAATTCTCATTCATTCATTAATTCAATAATAAATACATTCTTGAATACCTAGTACAATCATGACGTAGTAAAGACACGTTTCTTTGCGTCCTCGTCCCGCTTCGGTACACGAGTTGACCATGCAATCTTTATTATTTCTCTATATTTCCTGAGTATATTTACTACTAGCTGTGCCCCGGTTTAACCCGCGTTGAGATAATTTATGGGTGTCCCGCGGAACTCCAATGTTTGTTAGAGAAAAATGGCATATGTTACTTCTTGTAACATTAGCTATCTGCCAGTCTTGCAGTGAAATAATCTTCGAATCTCATTTCAAAAGCACTGAGAGTGACATTGAGAGTGGATTATACTTATACCAAAGGATTACAGTACTTCTATTTATTTTTGTGATATAGGATTACAAAGGGAAGGATATAGGTAGGTATATTTAACACATTGAATTACAGCAGCTTTATGAATAAGAAATATAATTTGATGAACAAATTATCAGGAATCAAAAATTTTTGCCAAACTCGATTTTTCCGGGAAAATAGTGGTCCCAGTGTTCGATTTCCCTGGCGAGGGCAATCCCGGGACACTCAGTAGCCATAGCCTGGTCGTGGCCGATGAGTCTATAGTCTGATCTGATGAAGCCACGGTCCACCCCAACTTGGATTAGTTCCTTCGTCGTGGTTAATTGCTGTTGCGGCGGTAACTCCTCTGCAAAACATTGATATAGTTTATTTGTTTGCATTAAAACATAAGTACTTAAATACCAAAACAAAAAGTCATTCAGACAAATATTGTTGAGTGATTCACGCCAAATTCCGATTATTCGTAACATTCGCAATGCAATTTGGGTGTTGTAATGAAAAGAGAGGTTTTCTGGCGCGATACCACCTTGTAGTATGAAAAAGTATATAAGGAACAATAATAAAGAACAATAAGTCTGTATGTGATTCCAAATAAACAGATTTAAAAATGCATATGGAAAGCGGTGCTCATATAAAAAATCTATTTTTCTTTTCACTATTTGTCTGTATGTTCTGACTTATCTCCGAAACGGCTGGACCGATTATAGCGGAAGTTTAACTGGAATAGCTTTCATTAAGGTATTGCGAAATAAAGCCACCCATTATGAAATGAAGGCTACGCGGGTCAATCCGCAGGCTCAGCTGGTTAAATAATATGTTTTGAAGATAGTGTAGGTACCTCTCCAATCTCCTATTAAACAGACACCGACGCTGACAGAGTTGGCATTCCCAGCGTGGATGCCTTTCGTTTCCCAGCCTCTACCTTCGTAAACACCGCCATCGCCACCCACGCAAAAACTACGCAAAAGAAATTCCTAAGGTAAATATTTTAAGAAATTATGTTGACGACTGCTTTCCGCCGACTTCTTAATCTTTAGTATCTGTAAACAATTTTTTTTAGAAATAATCATCGTATTAATATCTAGACACATGATAATGATCTCCTAACCGAATTTCGGTCACGGCGCCTAATCACAACGGGGGCTAGCCATCTGCACAGGAAATATTATAATGCACAAGTGTGTGCGCAAACACAGGTGCATTATAATATACTACTTTACTATTAACTTCATAAAAGAATACTTCATTAAATCGGAGTTGTGGCTTTGCGTCATTTAATATTTTATAATCTGTACCAATAATGGGGTGTGGCTAGTAGAAGGAAGAAGGTCTAATTATGAAACTAGCTTTCTTCTGACGAATGCCTCAAAGTCTAGTATTACTTACTTATAGCCAATATCGCCCCAACCCAAGCTAATATGATAGTTCTGCATAGATTTCATGCTACTGCTGCACTGGTCGGTAGTGTAGCACGCTGCTGGGATGTAGGTGTGGTGGATGATTACGTACTGCACGGGAGTCGCTAGAGGAGACGTCAATATTGGGGCTGTGGCATTCCAAGACTCGCGTCCGTGGAATGAATAAGCATCCTCTGTGAAGTTTCGATACATCAATTGATCATATTTATTTGCTACTCTTTACTCTATTGGTTAGGAGGAGTCACTGCAATACAAGATAGGTATTCGTTATCAGGATATGACCGAATTTCCAATTTGAAATTATCTTGTGTTGATTGCGCTGAATAAGGCACTGTTTCATAAAAGGTGTTTCTACTGATATAATAACCTTTATACAATTGTTCTTTTTCTTTGTTGAAAACTTATTATTTTTTCATATTTATTTTACAGGTGTGTGGGATCCGCTATGAGAATTATATTGTGGTAACTTAGCTACAGTTATTTGGAAGGAATATTATTACTGGAAATTAAGTAGTTACTATTTAGTGGTATAATATCCAACATGGTGGTGATGCAATGTTAGAATTTCAATAATATATTAATAGGTCTTATATACTTTCCAATGACGAATAATTATAAGAAAAGAAACAGTCGCATAGTATTTTGAGAAACACAATAAAACAAAAAATAATGTAAAGTGTATGTTTGTGTGTAGGTGTGTTTTTAAATACAGACTTACCGCTGGGTGTATTATTCTGGACTGTTGACAACACTGTAGCAACGTCAAGCAAAAATTTAACACTTGCCATTATAACTTAGCCTTATTGATACGGAGAAATACAAAACCGGGTACTTAATGTAAAGAGGATAGATACATCAGCCCGCGCTGAATATGACAGTGCAATTGAGTGCATCGTGTGGGCTTATAAGACGATACCCATCGGCGGTACTTTCCCGTGACATATTGATAACAAACTATCATTGGGTCAAAGAGCGGGGACTCTTCGTCGTCATTATGTACTTAACCATTAACCCGTACTTATACCATCATTAGATGTTCTGAAGTGTTCTGAATAAAATGATATATACTAACTGTTCTTCGCGGCTTTATTTGCGTAGGATTAACAATAAAAACTATGTTATATAGCGACATTGTTCCCCATTTTGCAACATTTTCCATTGATGCTTTGCTCTTGCGACCAGTCGCAGTGCGATTTTAGGAAGCCTAGCCTTCAAACTATCAAACACAAAAATAATTTTACAATTTAAACCTGTAGTTTATGAGATTAGCGCGTTCAACCAAACAGTCTTCAGCTTTATAATATTAGTATAGATACATAAAAACATAATTAGCAATTATTGCGTGGTATAAGCAAAGAGCGAAATTTCACTCTACATTTACTTAGGTTATTATACATTCACGCCCTTCCAAAGAAGTAAATGCACCCACTCCAGCGAAAATATTGATGTAGGTACTTCTCTTCTTACATGACCTAACCATCGTATTGCACACACATTTTCAGTACCCCTATCACGACTTGGCCACTGTTTTCGTAATCGATGCTCGCTAGCTTTACCTACAATACTTTTTTTTTATTATTTTAGGAAAGCTTACAAGCTAATTTACATATATTATAAAGATATTTACATATTAACCAAGTTGCTAATTAAAAGCTTTCACAGTTAGATTATTTGTATGAGATATATTTGATCTTAACGCCACCGCTAAGAGGCGTTGTGCAATTCCTCATACAAATATTCGACGATGACGCTAGCGACTATAGATTACGAAAACGTTGGCAAAGTCGTGATAGGTGTACAGTCCTGCCTGTGAATTATGTATTACATGACATTTTGCTCCTCTAGATTAACTATGCAATTTTGTACATGAAAAGGCAATGAAGTGCTTTATATGTATAACTAACTGTGCCCCGCGGTTTCACCCGCGTTGATTGTCACGGAATCCTATTTTTTTAAATAAAAGTCTAAGTTACTCCTTGAAACATCAGCTACCTACGAGTGAAAGTCCTGTTAAAATCGGTCCAGCCGTTTCAGAGATTACCCGGAACAAACAGACAGACAGAACATTTCAAAACTTGGTTTTTCAATGTCAGTAGCGTGTACACTTTCATATACATTTAGTGAAAAGCTGTTAATTTGGAATTACAAACAGACATTTCAATTTTATTTATCTGTGTAGATGTATTGATTACTTAAGTATTTATTTCCTGAAAGAGTAATAGAGTCCATTCAATACCTAACTAACGCAGCGCTAAAAAAAAATAAACACATCCATTTTCCTTCTTTGTTTAAGTAATCGGCCCTTTAAAACAATTGTTTTCCGCTAGACAAGTAAGTAACACGGGGGAAAAACCTAAGAGATAGGTAGAATACAGTAGAAGTTAAGTAAAAAAACAAAGATAAATAAGTTAAGTTTTATTTTCTTATTACAATAATAATTTATATGTACATTACTATAAAAGTATTACTTACGATAAAAATAATCTTAAATAAATGGCTTAAATTTCCCTTACGTTTTCTACTGTTGAGTATATGGCCTTGTTATTTATTCGTGGAACGGGAAACGGCGGTATTAGCATAGAGTCTAAGCTTATGACGACCTTTCTCTATTATTTACCATAGATGATTCCAACTAAGTTTTAATACTTTTTTCGGATACAACAATTCCCTAATGTAACAATATACATAGGTACTTATAATGTTACTTGAGTAGGTGTACCTACGTACTAACATTTGAAATCACGCACTAACATTTGAAGTCAGCTGTACCGTTTAAGTTTAAAATACCTTAAATTAAGGGTACGATGGGATTGACATGTGTATAAGTTAGACGTTGGCCTTAAAGTTCTTCCAGCTGGATATTTCCCTGAAGAGTCTATCGCCAGGACACTCTGTCGCGACCGCTTGCCTGTGGCCTATGAGAGTGTAGTCGGGACGTATGTACCCTAACCTGACTCCGGAGTCGATCAGCAGCTGAGCTGATTGTATCTGTTGAGCTGGCGGAAGGGTCACTGGAATGACACAAATATTTTCATTTAATTTGAGTACTAGCTGTGCCCCGCGGTTTCGCCCACGTACATTTGGTATTTTACTTTATTTCGCGGAAATATAATATATTATGTATGTGACATCTTACATATCCCAAAAGACGGATACGATCCTTCTATTCTCAAATTTAAGGCTGAAACAAGTTTGTCACTGTTGATCTGATCGTCTGATGACTGACGATCGTCTAGTGGTTAGTATACTTGACTGCTATTTTGAGTGCCGCGGGCTCGATTCCCGCGTCAGGGAAAACAATGATCTTTGCCTTTTGTCTTGGTGTTTGGTGTTTGTCAATGTATTATATGTAGTGAAAAAAAAAATTAAGTATTAATGTCCCTTATCTGGTGTTCATAGAGCTAGAAGATTAGATGATGCTGTGTGATAATGTCCAATCATTATTGATTTATTTGCTACTTACAGACCCAGTCACCAATGAGTACGATGCCGATGCTTTTAGAGTTCCACCCAGCCGTGTGCGCACCCAGCCTGTCCCAGCCACGGCCCTCAAACACGGAACCTTCTCCACCGACTGCGAAACTGAAGCAGAACATGGTGATCGATCATCATAAGATAAATCTTCCTTCTATCGTTAGATCTATATCTATACTCTATACGCATAAATAAAATTGAAGATTTCTGTTTGTAATTTCAAATTAATAGTTTTTCACTAAATGCATATTATTGAAATATATACATTGAAAAAAAAACCAATTTGAAACTTTTTTCTCAGTCTGTCCGCCTGTCTATCTGTTTGCCTGTCTGTATGTTCCAGCTAATCTCCGAAACGACTGGACCGATTTTAGCGGGACTTTCACTGGCAGATAGCTAATGTTACAAGGAGTAACTTAGGCTACATTGAATATAAAAAATATTGGGGTTCCTTGGGCCACCTATGAAATGAAGTCAACGTGGGTGAAACTGCGGGGCCCAGCTAGTTTATAATAAGAACTAAGAGAGTAGCGAAAATGTTAAAAGAGTAATTTCTGAAACGGCTACACCGATTTTAACGGGACTTTCATTGGCAGATAGCTAATGTCACAAGGAGTAACATGGACTACTTTTTATTTATAAAGAAAATTTTGGGTTCCGCGGGTATCAAATTAAAACTACGCGGGTGAAACCGCAGGGCACAGCTAGTTATTGTATATAATTACTAGGGCTTCACCCGCGCAGAGTTAATTAAATTCCCGCGGAACCCCAAATGTTCTTTTTAAATAAAAGTTAGTTACTCCTTGTAATATTAGCTATCTGCCAGTGAAAGTCCCGTTAAAATCGGTCCAGCCGTTGCAGAGATTACCCGGAATAAAGAGACGTGTTGATAAAACTTTTTAGCAAATAACTCATTATTAGGTACCAATTCTTTGCGTTTTTATACTCGTGATAATTTCTCAACGAAATGTCCAATTGGAATAAAACAAACGGTATTTTACTTCTACATGAATACCCTTGATAGCATAATGCTTAATTTGCATAAGGATTAATATTAAGATACACATTTAACGTAGTTTCTTCAGACGATTTAATATTTTTTATGACAATAAAAGCGGTTATTGTGACTAAACTATGATAGTTAGGTATATGCTCTCGCGGACTTTTATTAGATCTTAATAAGACCTACAAACTCGTAGTACATCATTTTATAAAATCATAAATAGGTTTTCAATTTTACACCTTGGGTTACAAATTCGCAATTTTCTTACGGACCCCTAATTTTTATGAGAATCAAATATAGCCTATAGCCTTTCTCGAAAAATGGACTATCCAACACTGAAAGAATTTTTGAAATCGGACCAGTAGTTCCTGAGATTAGAGCGTTCAAACAAACAAACAAACAAACAAACTCTTCAGCTTTATAATATTAGTATAGATTTGTCCTTATTAGAGGTTATCAGACTGTTCTTATCATAAATGAATCATGTTGATTTAATCTTCAAATGCCGGTTAATGTTATCATTACTTTTTCCGTACGAAATTGTTATTGTTTATTTTTATCATTGTTATAATCGCCACTGTCTTATTGTGTAATTAATCAAAGTATGCAGCTGTATCTAAATAATAAAATATACTTCTTACAGACAGTAGCCACTTGGAATTTGGAGAGTGCACTTGTCGTGATTGGTACAGGAGCACTAAGAACCAACGGCAGATCCAGGGGGGGGGGGGTCATGGGGGTCATGACCCTCCCTGAGCTGGTTCTAGGACTTAGGTGGACCGCTAATTGAACATATTGATTTTATTTATATATTTTGTCGCCATACAGATTTTATGTAACCACATGCCTTCAATATTTTATTAATTTAATATAATATAATAACTTTGTACGATACAAAAGTTTGAGTACGAACGACTATGCGATCCTCGATTCGGATTCGACCCTCCTGGCGCCAAGCTGGATCCGCCCCTGCTAAGAACATTTCTTGGGAATTCTCTATCTAACAGGGTTAAAATTTTGTTGCAAGTCCTTAATTTTTAAAATGAATTCTATGAAAATTGGTATAGTAATATATCAAGCTGAAGGGTTTGTTTGCTTGAGCTCTGATTTGAAAATTCTTTCAGTCCATTTGCCCAGGAAGGCTATTTGCTGTATATCATCACTCTAAAACCAATCGCAGATTAAAGTTAGCGGCAGCCCAAATTAACTATTCCATGCGAAGTCACTGGCTAGACAGCTTTATGCTAAAGATATTTATTATCGCTGGAAAAAAAAACGCTACCGAATTTTAATGTGACCACAGAGGTCAGTTATTGTGAATATAACTTACTTGTAACCAATATCGGCCCATCCATTAGTGATCTGATGAGAGTTCTGCATGGAGCGCATGTCCTGCATGCACTGCGTCGTGGTCATGCACACCCCAGGGATGTAGGTGTGGTGGATCACCACGTAAGGCACGGGGGTGGTCAGCCGTGTTATTGACGTAGGGTCTCTCGCTCCCCACTGAGAACGCGGCACGAACTCAAAAGGGTATACTGAAAAATTAACAGTTTATTATTTAGATATTAGAGGGTGAAATGTATCGCTACGGATTCTCAAAGTGTGAGGTAGAATACATTTATTGAACAAAACTTAATTATATTTACAAGAAATAGTACTTAAAACTAATTACGAGCAAAAAACTTGTCTCAAATCGCTGCCTGTAAGAATTGTGCCATGCAATAGTGCTCAAATAGCAATGCTAATTATCTGAGCGAGAAAAGACCCAGTCCGCTTTTCACAAGAGGCTTTCACTGATTCTATTGAAAAGATCTGAAGTGACAGGTGGCGAATCTGCTGCCGTCGCTCAGGCGAGGCATGAAACCTCATTGAACTACTCTCAGAAGAGCATATTTCTAATTTTGTAATATCGTTACTGCCTCCTTAGTACGTACCAGTGATTGGAATGTGGATAGGAACTTGTATTGTTTGCGATGAAACAAAGAAAGAAAATTTATTTTTTTAAACAAAAAAATTTTGAATAAGCAGTATAAGGTCCTAATAGATGCTTACTTTAAGTACATTATAACGTCACAGACATACATTAACTCTTGAACACAGACCCGATGCTTAGTGTAGTGATGGGTTCGCTTAGTACGTAAGGATGATAATTCTTATAAACTTACATTCACAAACACGGCTGGTGGGGTAGCTGAATGTACTGGTCAGGCATAATGCTGCAGCGATCACTAAGTATTTCATGTTGCCTGCAAATGAGCAACATATTTTTAATTACTATAGATATTACCTGTGTCTAATTAGTGTAATTGGCATTGTATGCCGTTCTAATTATCGAATAAATAAATAAATAAAAATAAATAAATAAATTGAGCCTAAATAAAATTACAAAACTTCCAAGTAACGATTGTTTATTTAAAAATTTGTAAGTGTTTTTAATCTATTAAAAAAAAGCTGAGGTATCTGTCATTGAACTGAGAAATACTAATTTATAATGTGGTATGTCAAGTTACATTGGTTTGCCTCTCTCTTGAAAAAAAGGTCTTTAGAGTTAGACTTATATTTTATTGGGTGAACACCTGTTAGACAAGTATTTTTTATCGACATCATCCACCTGTCCTTATCCCACTACTATTCGGGGTCGGCACAAAGTTTTTCAAAATTTCTTTTATCATCCGTCTAATCTATATATTCTCCCTTACCAGTCATATTTCACACACTCCATCCATTAAATAATTTTCTTCTTTTATAAAACTTTTTCTCAATAAAAAAAAAAAAAAAAAAAAAAGAACAATGCCCTAATACTATTAAAACGCGTCATAACGGACATCGTCAAAATTTCTCACTTTAATTTCTTACGTTTTACCTATCATGTGATCAGGCAAAGTAAAGCAGTTACAGCTCATTAATAATTATCTAAACCCACAATCGCGGCACTAGTGAAATGATGAAATTACTGATATAATGTACCATCCAGGTTTTAATGATCTTTATAGTATTCCCAAATTAGCTAAGGTCAGCATCATTAGTATGCCACTAGTACGAGTACCGTCAGTACTGGCTAGATTTTAATAATGATAAAAACAACATGCCAAAAGTTTTACGCACACTAATAAATTCTGGCTGGATATCTAGTAAGATTCGGATGATGAATCAGCTATACTCAAAAACTATAGCATAAAAAACCATGCAGTCGAATTGAGAACATCCTCCTTTTTTAAGTCGGTTAAAAAACTTTTCATGAATGCATGATTGAGTGACAAAATTGACACCATTTTTTGGCAAAAGATACCCATTCTTCCTGGGTGGAACAGTGGGTGAAATAGGTGATTGATACACACGTTGTGAATTGCAAAGTTTACGGACCTTATACGAACGAATTAATATTAAAGTAGTTGTACTTACAAATAACAAATGAATTAAGATGCTTTTGAATGATAGTTTTTTTAGAATAAAACTAGTGATATAATTGCCTACTTACCAATTTACCGTTTTTTTTAAATGTTTAAGAACACCTTTCCAGTGTCACTATTTAATTACAATAAGCAAACTCTTTAAGGAATGTAAACGCACGAATTTCGAAGATAACTAGTTGTTAAATGAGATGGAACACGTTCGCGGATGGATCAATAACGTAACAATTTAAACTAAGAAAAAAATTAGAGGTATGCTCTAAGAATAATTTTAATCGACTGTTGATTGCTAAGAGATGGTACGTCGTATATATATCGGCAATAACAATGTTAATGTGATACTTAATAGATAACTTTTATTGGAGACTAGCTGGACTCTGCGGTTTCACCCGCGTAGAATTAATTTCGGGAAACACAATTATTTTTAAATAACAGAAGCCTACATCACTCCTTGTAACATCAGCTACTTATCTGCTAGTGAAGTCCTGTTAAAATAGGTCCAACCGTTTCAAAAACGAACAATCAGACAGATCGACAGAAAAACAATTAAACATTGTTTTTATTCATGTAACCACCAAATATACTTTCTAAGCATTTAGTGATGTTAATTTGGAATTACAAACAGACACTTCAATTTTATTTATCTGTATCGATAATTCGGTACGATGTGACGAGTCTGGTCCGGTCGCTACGTCATATCATTATCATACGGCAAACCCGGTTTGGGTTATTACCCTCCTTAGCTGTTATCAATGATAATCAATTTCACCTCGTGAGATGTTGATTGATTTTGTCACCGATTTAATTGGCCGAATAATTATACATACATGCCTGTATTCCCCGAAGGAGTATGTAATAAGGTGTTGAAATTGTGAAAAGTGGAGGTGTGGTAATAACAACACCCAGTTTTAACCGGAGATTTCTATATATTATTCAATATTTTGTTATTAAGCTAGTGTTTTACGCGCCACTTAATCCGTCTAGTGTTTTTTAAACTCTATAATTCATTGGGTTTAAAGCTATCCTTATAACAAATTTCAGCTCACTATAATCAGTGGTTATATAGGAACAGGTTTTACTTTGGTTTAGTCGTCGGAATGTAACAGACAAACAGAGATCTTTTCTAATTTCAATATAGAAGTTTGGTATGGGGGACAGTTTTCAACAACAACAACAACAAGCTTCTAGGTAAGCATTGACTCATCTCATATAATCTCATTCATAAGTGCCTTAACAGAGCCTAAACTGAATAAATCATTTTAATTAAGCGGACCTCTAGCATTAACATTAACTTATTTTATCTGAGACGTTAAATTAATTTAAGAAGTTTCTAAGCTTATCTGGGGCCCAACTTTGAGCTCATGCAATGATAGTTCAGCTGAGTGACATTGACAGATGTATACACATCGTATATATTTGACTCATAATAATAGTAAAACTATCATGGCAAGGAGAGGTCATGGTAACGCCCCTGTGTTCATAATTCTTATACTACAATAAAGCTGAATTTTGTTATTGTGAGTAATAACAGCTAAGAAGGTATTACAAAATGCACAACCTAAATAAATAATATTTTTGATTATCTATTCACCTACTGTACATAAATCACAGGAAAACAATCCAAAAAAAAAACATATAATATTGAACATTTCCCCGTAAAGGGTATTAAGTGAATTGTACATATGCGTGTCATTTTATCTGCATAACATGTGTCTGACACTATGTTTAACCTCTTCGGGAAGTACCCCGTTATAATAACAATAGCAAAGAAAACAACTGAAGGAAAACTATGTTCCTCCCCTGCGTTTGTATACCTATAGTTTTATTATTTATGCCTTGCGATTTCACCCGCAAAGACTAATTCAAGGGTGACTTTATTTCTAACGAAAATTAATATTATTTGTTCAGTTTAGGCTCTGGTAAGGCACTTATGAATGTCGAGGAATTTACCACTTTAATCTAAATGTTACTCCTTGTACCATCAGGTATCTGCCAGTTAAAGTCCCGTTAAAATCGGTACATTCGTTTTTAACCGAAACAAACAGACAGAAACAGAAAATTAAAAAAAAAAGTTTTATCTAAGTACCTTATATACAATCACATGCATTTTGTGAAAAGCTGTCAAGTTGGAATTACTTAAATTTATTTATCTGTATTGACGTCCCGATGAAAAATCAAATAGTCACAATCGAATTCATGCTGTTTTTATATCAGTTAGTAATTGAACAAAAAAAATCTGGTTTTGTTTGTGGTTAAAATTTTCTTACGGCAAAAAAACTTGGCAATAAGTATTCCTTTTTTGCCAATTTCTTTGGTTTATTTTAATAGTGTGTTATTTTTATCACTTTGTGTGGGTTGTTAAAAACAGACAGGTTAATCGCATTCCATAGAAAATTTTCTTTTTTGAAGTGTCATCGTCAGAATATAGTTTCGGCTCATTAGTCATTGATATTTATTTTCGTTAACCTTGAAAGTCTGGGTTAAGTACCTAGCAGTAAGTAGTCATTGATTACTTTTTAGTAGTTGTACCAGAATGTCCGAGCTTAGCTCTATATTTATTTTTTTCAAATGAAACATAATTAGATCCACCGAAAACTCCTGTATACAACACTAGCTGTGCTCTGCGGTTTCACCCGCGTAGATTTAATTTCATTACCGCGGAACCCTACATTTTATTCATAAATAAAAAGCCCATGGTACTCCCTGTAACATTAGCTATCTGACAATCAAACAAACTCTGCAGCTTTACAATATTAGTATAGATTTCGTGAAAATCGTTAGAGCCGCTACCGAGATTCAGATGATATATACTTACATACACATAAACAATAATAAATCTAATCGTAGAAAGGCACTAATGCCTTTAAATTAATTATTGTTTACATCTAAATGTAAAATTATATATTACGTGAAAGATAAAGAGCATTTCATAGTTTTCATAACATTTCGTTACATCAACATTCTTTATAAACCTGGGGCCCAACCATGAGCTCTTATTGCAATGTTAATTCAGTTGTGCGACAGTGACAGATGTATGCACGTCACATACATCTGTCTCATAAATGAGTGAAACTATCATGGCAATAAGAGCCCCTGTACTTTCCTCATTACTTAGACGCATTAAAATGTTGTTTTTTAACCTCTGAGCACAAAAAAGGAATGTGCTACTGGCCCCCTACCATGACCTCTTATTGCCATGATAGTTTAACTCCTATTATGAGACAGATGTATATAACGTCTATAAGCCTGTCACTGTCACACAGTAGAACTATAGGAATAAGAGCTTATGGTAAGGCCCCTGAACTTCAAG
This sequence comes from Watsonalla cultraria, assembly GCA_964035505.1. NCBI lineage: Eukaryota > Metazoa > Arthropoda > Insecta > Lepidoptera > Drepanidae > Watsonalla > Watsonalla cultraria. The sequence continues at coordinate 5,327,588 of OZ037731.1, forward strand.
TGTTTATGTATGCATCGTTGTGCGTGACACGTAACTCACAAGCAAATGGACCGATTGTTTTCAGTTTTCTTGTGATTTATTTAATACTAGCTGTGCCCCGCGGTTTCACCCGCGTAGATTTAGTTTCATCCTTATTGTCGCGGAACCATTATATTTTTAATAAATAAAAGTAGCCTAAGTTACTCCTTGAAACGTCCCGTTAAAATCGGTCCAACCGTTTCAGAGATTACCCGGAACAAACAGACAGACAGACAGAGAAAAATTATAATATATTTTTTTTTAGTGTCAATAGCGTGTATATTTTAATATGCATTTATTAAAAAGCTGTTTTCCTTCAAATCAATCAAATCAAATCAAATCAAATATATCTTTATTCGATTAGACTTCATACAAAGTACTTTACTTCAATTTTATTTATCTGTATAGATTACATGTGTCCCGCGGTCAGGCCTACGTTGACTTAATTTAATGAATAGATTTATTATGCGGTACCAATTTTTTTATAAATTATATAAAGTAGCCTAATTTACTTATTGTAATATCAGCTACCTACGAATTAAAGCACCGTTAAAGTCAGTCCAGGTGTTTAAGAGATACATTTTTATTTATTAAAATTTTAGTACTACATATATTTTCATATACGTTTCGTGAAAAGCTGTTAATTTGGAAATACAAACATACAGTTCAATTTCATTAAATCTGTTTATATGTAAAACATTTTGTAGTTAGCCCTCTGTTTCAGAAAATTGTTCTCTCTACAGAATGATAGCTATTCACAATGATACTATTCATAATGGCGGACCAACTTTATCCATATTCGGGCATGTATTCCCTGCATTATCACATGAATATGTCCCCAACGAGATTCGAACCTGCGACCAGCTTCGCATTTAGGATTAGGCCGCCAAAAGCGAGGACATAACATTGGTCGTATCTTTTTATCGAGCTATTTATTGAGGTCTGTTTACAATATCACATTAGTGCTAGCAGATAGAGTACCCTAAGCTGGATTAGCGGGTATTATTACAAGGAGAAATACATTCGAACCTTAACCCACTAAAACTGACCGTGTCCCCGATATCGAAGGAAATAAGGATAAATAACATTTACTTTATTCATTAACAATTACATGCACCAAATTTAGAGATCAAAATATGATTAATTAAGTAATATTGTAAGAGCCGCGAGGGCCGGGGATTTCAGCAATCGCCTGCTATGCATGCAAGCGACGTTCGAATCCTAGCGGCCTGCACCAATATGTATTAAAAAAACTAAAGTGCAGTCATTTCACGCCACGTACTTTGCAGTGAAGGAAAAAATAGTGACGTAATAATAAAGTAGTTCGAAGACTTGTGTATAGTGCAACCTCTGACACTCGGTGAAAATTGGGAGCTGTAGTTAGAACACCTCTGCTTATCCCTTCACGCCCCTTGCTGGGATGGCACGAGCATAAATATTTAATTTATTAAATAATATGATTCTTAATACTCCTATATCTTAGATTTAAAGTAGTACCCATCGTCCTTGATACAACAGGAATGAACTAGATTCCCAGTCACTGTCCAGTGGTTACTTGAAGGGAGTGTCTTCAGAAGCTTGCGTAAGCGCAGGCGCGGCGCCGCCGCCGGAAGCGAGGCGCCTTCTATTGTACTAAATGAAGACGAAGTGATTCTCGTTTAAAATGTAATATGATTGTATGTATATAAACAATACTTGGAGCTAGCAAATTTTCTGAAGTTGAAATGAAATATTATTTGTTACACTAGTACCCTCATAATCGAGCAAACAATGCAGTTTATCGCGTTCTGTCCGTGTTACTATGTAATAATATCAATAATATATGGGCAATATTATATATTTGTGCAATTTTGCAATCATACAATTCGCAGAATACAATTTATTATAATAATAATAGTATATTCTACACATATATTTTTAATAAAATTATATCAGTTTGGTAACAAAAGGCGGTCTTATGGCAAGAGTGATTTTAAACTTCATATTCACTTAAAAAGAAATAACTGCATTAATCAAACCAGCCGAAGTCAATGAGGGGAATATTAAAGAAGAAACTAGTAGTTCATCGTTGATGGGCTGAACAAGAAAATATACATTTTAAATGTTATACGACATTAATATTTTATCATACACAAAATATAATTGAGCAAATACGCACAATACAGTATAGCATGCTATACCTAAATGTGTGTATAGCACAAATTTTCGTGGTACACATCGGTTGTTAGACGCACCTATTTATAAGTTCCAGTGGATTGGGAGATGAAATTCCGATGTTAGTTGCGGGGCAGGCGCGTGCGACGTCCCGCGCTCCCAAACCAAATTACTCGCTAAAAAATATCATTGAGTGGTACGGTGTAATATAAAGTGCGTATACAGTGATTATCCAAGGAACTACACTACACACACACGGACACTCGCATGTAAGATTATGTGAAGCTAGTTTGTGGTAAATTATTATTAAAGATCTATTTTCAAGAGCCGAGAAGACAGCGTTTGCGTGGATCGATGATATATAGTTACGAATTGCTAACATTATTCATTTTTTTTCTGATGTAGAATTACGTAGATTAGCGTCTTGATTTTATTTTCAGCAAGATTGTAAGACTTTTGATTCACATAAAAAATATTTATGCCGTTCTTGCTTTCGCTTTATTGAATTATCTGTAACCAGATTTGCATATAAGCTTTTGTACATTCTCTAAGCTGAATGAATGCCCAGTTTAATATTAGTCTAAGACGCAGTTTAACGACAATTTAATGTCCTCCAAAAGTTGTATTCTCCTTCCTCATGGTTGAGGGTACGTGACCTCCACCTTCCATCATAATTTTTCTAATAACATTGCGCCAACTTCCTCTGACAATGTTATAGAAAAGTTCGATAATTTAACCTCACTAAAAACATTATGTCTTTCTATAACACTGCAACGTATGAAAGAAGTGATATTTAAAACTGAATGTAATATATTATATTATCCCTTGCGTTAAAAGCGTTTTTGTGGAATTTGCCCCGGTCTGAAAACTAGATAAAAGTACTAAATACCAGCTTCTGCCTAACTTCTATCAAGTATGTATCCCATCACAATGAGCTGTTATTACTCGCAATAAAAAGTATTCATGTGTATCCATAAAAAAACTTTTGATTCCGTTCAGTGATTTTATAATGATGTGAGTCAAAATACCCCTGGGGGCCTACCATCATCGGTTTTAGCAGCGCTTATTAACTGAGCTTTGACGTTTCATTTTGTTCCGTAATATTAAACGTCAAAGCTAAGAAGTTCTCAATACGTTCTGCTTAAACTATCATAGTTGGCCCCCTGGACATACGTACATTCAAAAACATCACATTTTTATTATTAGTAGGATTTGAAAATATGTTGTGTAACAATGTTGCATTAGATGGAGATTGTAGATTGGTTCGAAACTAGGTTTTAGTATTTATCCGCAGCGTAGAATAAAATAGGCTACTTATTTTTAAATTTCAAGGTTCATTAGCTCTTTTTACGTGAAGACAGGTTTTTTAGGCTTTTATTTGTAAAAATTTTACCTTACATCTGACAGTTCAGAAGAGTATTCAGTCGAGTATTTTCGACGTATTCTCGATGCGGCTATCATAACGGCTAGCGTGATTACACACAAATGTAAATATAATTTCTTCACACACCCTTCTTGAAGATTGTAGCAAGCTAGGTACCTATAATATTTCAAGAGAGGTAAGATTTCAGGTCTCGAAAAAGTTTTCGAAGATGCCTGGGGACTGGTACCTCCACCTAACAAAATATCGCAGCCTGCGGTCAGTCAGATCTAACCAGTGCTGGGCTAGAAAAATCTTCCGTATTTTTACATTGGCTTATCAATAAGGTCTGAGTTACGCTATTGGTGTAGCAGGCTGTAATAGCCGCTCATGATGATAAGCCATTGTTCCGAACAATAGTACCTACCTACAGCCTTTTTTGTTCAATTTGTTCGCCTCCTTTGCAGTATAGAAATGTAATACCAATTGTTTTTATAATTTAGTCATATTTAATAAAAGCTATAAAAAAACAATTCAATCTTAATCTTCTGTAATATTTTTCCATTGTGGTTGTCTTCTTATAAGCTATCTAATATATTATAAATAGGTATGTAGAAAATTAGGTAGTATGTTATTTGTAACGATTGTATCAGTTGATAACAAAATCATGCAGGCCTCTTATCGCTATCGTGCATCAAAACAAGTATCGGAACATGAGTAAAAATATGATTTATTACTTCTATTTATTTCTGAGCATCACTCTTTTTTGCGTAATTGAAAACGAGAACGTAATTGAAAAACTTGTATTTTTCGCTCAGGATAACTTTACCACTTAGCTAGTGCTATCGTACGTCCTCCATAATCCTAAAAAATCGCAATCATGATGAGGGTTCAGCTCTCGTGATGTCTTGTAATGTCGCAGACCTCAGCTACAATCAAAGGGGGACGTACTTATTAGTCTAGCCAAAATCACGTCAACGCATATAACATACAAGTTATTAGCAATCTATCAATAAATAACATTAAGGTAACTGACCGACCGACTGACTGATTGACATAGTGATCTATCAACGCACAGCCCAAACCACTGGACGGAGGGGGTTGAAATTTGGCATGCACGTAGATGTTATGACGTAGGCATCATAATTCTACACCCAAGGGGATAAAATAGGGGATGAAAGTTTGTATGAAACTAAAGTTATGAGGGTGAAACCGCGGGGCACATCTAGTTAAGATATATAAACATTGCACAGAATAATGGTCCCCACAGGTATCCTATTCCTGTATCGCGGGAGGCCAACATATTAATTAACAAATATACATTATTATAAATAGAATAATTCACTACGTTATTTTATAATTTTAACAAGGAGACAATTTCATGGAGCTAACGCAACAATTATCAGGTATAACTGAATAAAAACAGGACACATATTTGAGAAGATTACCTACTTAAATAAAGTATATAAGTACTGAATATTCTAACCATCATTTGAATACCAGCTTGCATTAGATGCTCTCCATTCAATAACAATATTGGTCGATGACTCACGCATACATGGAATCCCTACTGCGAAATGCTATCTGAATATAAAGAAAACAATATTAATGTAAATTTAACGATAGCAAGTGTTCACATAAGTTTGCCATGAATCTAATTTCGTGAATGTAGTTTCGTAATATCGTATCGTTATGTGAAGGATATGCGGCTTTGGATGACGACGCAATTGTTTTTAAAAGATGGAAGTTGGTCTTAATCTCGAACTCGTGCCAGACAGGGTTGGGATATGGCACTTGCTATTTTGCATATTATTTGACCAAGCAACCCCACTATTAAATTGCTCTTTATTAGTTGGATGGTTGACTCATGACACACCTAAATCTCCTTGTGTGCTGTAAGCCTGTTCTGAAGCTTCTTTCATTTGCACTCCCTTGCTCCGGAAACAAAATTTCACAGATGAACGAAAATTTTACGTAGTTTCAGTATAGGTTTGTTTTTATCAAACTCAAATTATCGTTCGTTTAATAATTGAATTGAAGCATGCTTAGGATATATAAACGTCAAATATTTTTAAATAGACCAAATTCGGGCGTAATTTTTTGGAGAAAGCCGTCGTTAGATTATTATTTGTAATACGTTAGAGGTGAATCAGAAGCCTAAAAAAGCTAGTCTGACAAATTTATCTGTAAAATTCATACACAACCTGATTAGACTATCGAATGAACTCTCCAACATGGTTTTCCTGAGTGAGCACTGTATGGGGTTTTTTCGAGATTCACAGGGTCGGCAACGCTCAAGAGGCATCACTTGCGCGTGTTGCAACTTTCAATCCTTCGGTAACCGCTTGCTATCAAGCGTTTTCTTTGTTAGCCTCGCGCTTCGCCTGTAGAAACTATACAAAATGTACGGGAATGACATATGTCACGTGACTGATTTATGTAATTTCCACACATTTTGTATCGTTTCTATTAGCGCAAACGCGAAAGAATGTTACTTAGTCTAGGCCTACAGTAGTCTAAAAGACGCACGTTAATAAATCCACAAAAAACAGAGAGACGTGAATAAACTTCGCGCGGACCGATTTGTCTGTTGGTATCTAAATTTCTCATGAAATTGTATTAAAGAATGAGTTGTTATGTGCTTACAGTAATTCTTAAATAAAAAATTCCACAATCTTAAATACATTTTAGCTCATAATGAGTTGTTTATTGTACCAAGTCAAGTCAACAACTGATAAAATACATCAGATTGCCCATTAAAATATCAGTTTGAATGAGACCTTCTGTTTCTCCTTCAAGTGGTTTAATGAGCAAAACCCTTTGCCTAGTAACATTTTATATATAAACTTTCAACCTCCAAATAACCTCCTTATCTAATCACTTTTTAGACCCTTCACATAAGTTTTGAAACAACTCTTTGTTCCACTACGATTGGAACTTGTGTTGCATTGCGTAGTAAGCCACTACTACTCCGCCACCATGACTCTCTAGATATTTTCTTATGAAATTAAAATTGCCTAGTTTGTATGTCTGTATGTGAGTAATTATTCATCAGCAACAAACTAACACCAACCACTTACACACACACAACTCACTGTTCACACAACTCGTTTGACCACAGACACCAAAATGCCGATTGGTAACGTAAGCAAGGACCAGCCGAAGAGAGAGACCTTCAGACCTCCGTGGGTGAAAGATAAGGATACAGAGGCACCTCCGCCCTGGACACAAAGAAAGCTGAAGCCAGTGGAGCCAGCCAAGACTGTGGAGACTAATGACCAACCGCAAGCGAGTCCGGCGAAGCCTTTGAAACGTGAGTATTCTTAACTTTAGAGGATTTTTAGCAAAATAAAAGAATTTTCGGTTTATCCGCTGTGTCAAGTACCTGCTTAATTACTATATCATCTTTGCGCTGCGCTTGAATAGTTTTTATATTAGGCTTAATTAGGCGCTAAACATGGTGTTGAAATATTTTTTGATTTATACTGATAATATACAATTCACTTATCACTTGGTTGTATCTATGAACATCTTTGGCAATCGTGACCTGGAAGCGATATAGTCAAACAACATTTTAGTGATCTATTGAGATTTTCTACATAAAAGAGTTTGGGAAGGTCAGTGCTGGCAGTCGCTTTGAGTGATTATCAGGTGACAAGATAAATTAGGCTGAATTGAGTGATGACCCAAACTATATAGGTATAGGATAAGACCAGCAAAATGATGAAAATATTTTATTCTGTTTGTTAATTATTAAGACATTTCTTGTAGGTAATGATATAAATCATGTTAATAATCAAAGGAAATGTTAACGGCATCTCTTTCAAAAAGTTTTTAGTAACACTTGTATTTTGTTGAAAAGTCCGTTTGGCGCCTTTGGAAATGTCACATCCGTCGCGTGGGCGCAGAAGCGTCAGCAAACAAAATGCCATAAAATTATAGGTTTCCTAATAAAATTATCACTTTTACACAGACCGGATTTAAAACGATTTGTATTGCTTCTTTAAAATGTAGGTGACGACGCATTTTTATAGACTGTTTGTTGTTTTCGTGTTATCTGATATTAGAATGATTCCTAGATATTATATCTAATAGATATACTTTATTTGTTTACTCTATTTTGTAATAAGTCTTTTATTTACATGACAGGCGCACAACGCCAATTTATTTCTTAGATCGACTGATTTTCCAAATTCGCAGAATTATTTACTAAATGGCTACGTAGATTTCACTTATAATCTATTCACATTTTTATTTTTATTTTTCTCTCATAAATGTACTATTTTTATCATGTATCAGCATTTAATAGTTGGTGGGTAACTTTAATTTTCTCTAGAATAAAGTTGTCCACTATTTGTTTTTTTAGACTGGGTCTAAGGTTCACTTGCAATGCACTTTTGGGTTCCCACAAATCCCCTTGCACTGTTCAAAGAAACAATTTCGTAAACGTCTCCAGTTTTCCTACCGACGCTACACCTACGTAGGGCAATATTTCAATGCATAACATGTATAACTGTTTATTTGTGGGAATACTTCTCGATACATATATACCTATAATATGATGACGTCAACCACCTGACTGAGCTTTGGCAGGAGACACGACTTCTGAATAATTGACTCTCCCAAACCGTTCACAAGTTTAGTCTGGAGTTTGGAATCGCATGACGTTGGTGTGCTCTTACGAGAACCACTTCGCAGCTCTCTGTACGTGCCAAAAAATATATAAATCACGTAGTAAAGTGCCGCCCAAAAGTGTTACCCTATAGGAACAAGTGTCGTGTTAAGGTACGCAGCAACAGACCGACCAATTCTAAACTAAACAAGCTTTTCTATTTCCGCTCGTGCGCGAATTATGAAAAATATACTTAGTGTTGAATGAGCGGGTTTGAGAACGTACGCCTTGTTTCTAGTACGAATAAAACGGTGATTCTGGTGAGTTACGTCAGTCGGTTCTTGTTTTGATTTTTAACTGTGACTGGTTTTTTTATAAAGTTTGACGCATGACAATGACAAAGCAGTTAACGGTAGGCACAGTAGTTGAGAATTATTTTAAATCAATAAACAACTGTTTAAATTATGTTTCTAGCATACGTTCAATGATCGTGCCAGTGTCGTAATTTCTTGAGAAAATTCCAAGTTTCCGTAGATCTTTCTTAACAGCTGCCCTAAAAGTGTTTGCTGTTTCATTTCCATACAATTTAAATTTTGCTGGTAATAAATATAAATAGAAAGGAGTAGGAAATGTGAAAGAAAACATTGTGAATAAAATCATTGTAGAGGAGTATCGGTCGTCGTGACGCTTGCGCGGAGATATTTCTAGCGACGCCGGCCATCCACGATATTTTTAGAGAGGACAGACTTTTTACAAAATAAACGACGTTGTTGGAGTTAGTGCTGATTTATAAGAGATCTCACTGTTCACAAGTAACGAAAATACAGATCGTGGATTTAGATACAACCATAATTTAGGTCCATTGGGCCCGAGGTTGAAGAAATAGGACCCACTGTGCGTTGTGCCTTGTGGTTTGTGGCGTACACTTTATTTATATTTAAAACTAGCTGTGCCCCGCGGTTTCACCCGCGTAGATTTAGTGTCATCCTTATTGTCGCGGAACCCTAATATTTTTAATAAATAAAAGTAGCCTAAGTTACTCCTTGAAACATCAGTCCAGTCCCGTTAAAATCGGTCCAGCCGTTTCAGAGATTACCCGGAACAAACAGACAGACAGACAGACAGAGAAAAATTTTAAAACTTGGTTTTTGAGTGTCAGTATTGTATATACATTCATATGCATTTAGTGAAAGGCTGTTATTTCGGAATTACAAACAGACACTTCAATTTTATTTATCTGTATAGAGTATAGATGGGCGGCTTTTTCGCGACCCCTATTTTTTTTAAATAAAAGGATCCATAGTTACTCCTTGTGAGATCGGCTATCGGTTAGTGATAGTCCCGATAAAATCGGTCCAGCCGTTTCAGAGATTAGCCGGGACAAACAGACAGACAGAAAAATAATATATATTTTGTTTTTCAAACTTAGTACCGTACATTAATCAACATACATATTATGCATTTAGTGAAAAGCTGTTCATTTGAAATTGAAGAACAATAATCTATCCGAAGTTTATCTCAATCGAGTGAAGGCGCGTAGAATTTAAAAACACAAACCTTAAATATGACTTTATAGTAAATTTAGTTGGTACATAAAGTGATAGGTACTTACTAGAATAGAATAGCTATTACAACAGTAGTTGATGAATAATTTCTGAAGTAAACATTGAACGTGTCTGAATTTGTTAGTCAGATTCTATATTCTAAACTAGCTGTGCCCCGCGGTTTCACCCGCGTAGATTTTAATTTCATGGCTGCCCGCGGGTCCCTAATGTTTTATAAAATTTAAGTAGCCCAAGTTACTCCTTGTAACATTAGCTATCCGTCAGTGAAAGTCCCGTCAAAATCCGTCCAGCCGTTTTGGAGATTACCCGGAACAAACAGACAGACAGACAGACAGAGAAAATTTTTAAAAATTGGTTTTTCCTTGTCAGTACCGTGTATACTTTTATATGCATTTAGTGAAAAACTGTTATTTTGCAGTTACAAACAGACACTTGAATTTTATTTATCTGTATAGTTCTATATTAATTATATAAAGCTGAAATGGTTGTTTGTTAGTTTGCTTAAAAACGCCAAAGAACTACTGATTTGAAAAATCTTTTAGCCCATTTTTCAAGGAAAACTATAATATATCATCACACTACGATCAATAAGTAGCGGTTGAGTATAAAGTTAGCGTTAGACTAAACTATCTATTCCAAGCGGACAAAGTCGCGGGTAGAAGTTAATCAAATTATAAATCTTATCAGATATTTATGTAAATAAATTATATTTTAGGAAACTCGTTAAAGATTTTTTGACTATCTCATGACTGTAATAAATTTTTGAATTTCGTTTGGCTTTATGATTTGACATGTAATCGTGCTAAAATAGCGAAGGCCGGCCATCTTGGCAGCGGACGTGTTTATTTACGTACGCGAATGCCATCAACTGCACCGCGCCGGGGTCGTAACACGTGTTTCAATCAATTTCACTTGTTAATATCACAAAATTTGGGCCTTTGGGCCACTTAACATAAACATAATGGTGCTTGTACACACTTCAATTGCTATTTTATTTCATGCCTTTATTTCACCAATTTTCTTCGTTTCTAAATTTCTCAGACAAAAAAGAGTTACTTTCCTTCTCAGACTTCTGAGAAGGAAAGTAAACTACGAAAGGTATTCTAGATATTAACTACTAAAATATTATAATACAAAACTTGCTAAGCGTATTCAGAACTTCTTAGTTTCATATTGTGATACAAAAATTAAACGTCAAAGTTAAGAAGTTGGTAGGACGTCACTGCTATAACGATGATAGTAGGCCCCGACGTTACAATGAGTGACGTAAAAGATTATTTGAAATGTATTTAAGCTTTCTACTATAGTGATAAAGGCAGTAGGTATTTATTTCTTATACTAGCTTTGACGAATACTCACAGAATAATTTCCACGTGTAGGTACTATGGAACGGTCTCAGTATATATTGCAATCAAATTTAAATTAAATATATGTTTCAGCTGTTCTCAAGAAGCAAGCAACTGTAAAAGACAAGCCAGAAAACGGAGTATCGGACTCAGTTGAAGAGAAAAACATCAAGCCTTCATCGGTGAAACAAGTTGAAAAAGCGAAGCCAGAAGAAAAGCCAAGGTTTAGTAAACCAACTCTTAAGTCGGTAGATAAAACAAATGATAAAGGTCCAGAGAAACCGGCGCTGAGAAATGTGAGGACTATAGATGACAAAGTTGATAAGACTCCTAAAGTAGACGAGAAAGTAACTAACAATAAACTCCCTGAAAAGCCTACATTAAGAAGTGTCAAGACTATTGATGATAAATCTAACAAAACTACAAAACCAGAAGAGAAGGTTCCAGAAAAACCTACGCTAAGAAGTGTTAGAACAATAGACGATAAAGCTAAGGAAAAATCTGTTACCATAGTAGATAGAAAACCAGATAAAAATGGTCCTACAAAATCAAATAGCGCGGTAAATGATAAAGCTTCTGTAATTAAAGAAACAAAACCGTCTTCTAAAACAGATAAGACTACAGATAAGGCTGAGGAAAATACAAAAATGGCAACTAAACCACCGACACCCTTAGAAAAAACCCCTTCAAAGGTAAGCACTCAAAAACATGAAAGTTAATAAACACTTGCAGTTAAATTTCATTGTATGTTTGTGTGAATTACAAACGTTACAGAAGCAATAATGACTTCTAAGTAATCAAAGTATCACAACTTGCTGAATTATATTGGCCTAGATAAATAACTATTCAAAACGTGTCCTTGTAAAAAAAAAGTAAATTGCTTGTTTCTGCATCTATGATTCTAGCTACCACCACGGAAACCACCATTACAAAAACAACCGTCCAAAGATGACGGTCCAGTGAAGAAATGGAGGGATCCCCTGCACGAGCGTGTCAAGGAGAACATTGACAAAACTCTGGCTAATGAGATCCCTAAGGGCCACACTCTGACCAAAAATGAGAGCTTGAGAAGTGAGTATGAATTGTTTTTTTAGGAATGATGAGAATGAGCTTATCATATTTTTCTTAACGGTATTTTAATAAACACAGTTGATTTACTCCTCATTATAAGTTGACAGAATTAATTTAAGACTGGAATTCACTATAAACAATTAATACTAGAATTTACTACGCTCTAGAAACACAAATAAATCAACCAGATCGAGAATAGATGCACAATAACTCGTTTATTTGCTTTGTAGTGACACAACATTGACACACTACACTTTCTTCCCGATTAAAATTAGCGTAGTGTTAATTCGAACGTTACCTCAACTGATAGATGCATCAATCGAATTTAATATTGGCACTGGTCTGTAGTGATTCAATGAGATGATTGTTCTTAAGTTCTGTCGTAAGATCTCCCTTAATTTACGATTGGGTCTAGGAATTAGTATTTTTACAGCATCTCAAAAAATCCTATAGATAAGTGTAAGCGCAGAAGATTTGCGCACAATTTATCTGTACTCAGTATAAGGCTTCATTTTCAGATATTAGAAAATGTGTTAGATATCTGATAAATTGTTGAAGCTAGGCAGAATGCATGCCTAAAGTATCTAGAAATCACAAATATTCTTGATAATGTAGTAAAATAGATAGCAATAGCAATACATTAATATTAACGAACATAAGTGTTGAGAGAATACTATATTTATGCACATTTCACTTAGGCACATCGTCGGACAACCATTACCTTTTGATCTCATGTATGCCAGACTAGTTTGTGGTCTAAATGTGATCCAAAATAGTATAGAATAGTTCCGCGTGCGTCGCGCCTGCACTTCAGGTGCGAAGGCAGACATGCTTCAGTTAGGATGCACGCTCGGTGCATATAATTTCTGCCCAAGCAATGTTTAAAAATTTGCGAAATTAAGATTAGGCTTGGACTGCGCCTGGATTTTATTTCTTGGTTTTATGCAACTGAAGAACTTGTCGATTGAAGTGTTGTGTTAAAGAAGTGTTTTGTGCAGTAAATTAAAACAATGTCGGAAAGCGAGGAGGAACAAGGGACTTTATTCCAAGGTCAGAATGCACGATAAACTTAGGATTTCAGAGATCAGGGTGTGAGACGTTAAGCAGAATACTTATTTTATTTTGGGTTTTATTAGAACGTTCACTTAATTATGGCTTTGCATTATTAGTAGGTCGATCTACGATGGCCAAATTTTTAAGTACTGAAAATTTTATATAAAAGCTAGATTCTCAGTAAATAATTATCTTAGTGCTAGTCATATTTTTTTACGTTTCATCATAAGATCATTAATCAGACTTTAATAATAATAAACGTATTGAAACACAAATCAATTGCCTTACTCCGAATATGTTCTAAATTCTAACTAGGTTTACTAAAACCGACACCACCGCCGATGCCTCCGCCTCTCCCACCGAAGATGCCACCTCCTCCGGAGTTCAAGAAGTCACCTTTGGACCCATCTCGCTTGAAGAAGCTGGAGTCCCTCCGCAGTCGGCCACGAAGGAGGCCGGACTGGAGTGACATGATGAAGGAGGTAGAAGAAGGCAAGAAATTGAAGCATGTTGTTTGTAATGACAGGTAAGAATAAGAATGCAAACTTTTAGTTTTTACACACACCTACGATGATGCGCCGTTTAAACTCCCTATCATTGAAGACATTGTTGTATCTGGTATTCAGTTCCTTAGAAACGTCTGTACTGTATTATTAAATATGATTAGTTCCTGTCTGTACCTTCGTCGATAGATTACAATATTCGAAAAATACAATTCTTTGAATGTCGTATTTTCTCGAATCATGTCTTCTCCCTGATTTGATTACTTAAATCATGATCTATGAATTATCTTCCTTTAAGAACCTTTATAACCGCCTCAACCATACAAATTTAGCGTTTCAATGATTAACAGTCAAAACGGTTTTTCTCTTTGGGGTTTATCTAATTGGCTATAGATACTTAAATATTTATCGATTTGATTAGTGCTATGTACCTACCTGCCTATATGTTTTTATTAAATGATAATTTAATTGCATCTTACAGGTCGAGTCCTATTATCACCAAGTCGACAGTAGTTAAGAACAAAGATCAATTTATCTTTGAATCTGAAAAGCCCAATTCGCACAATGAACTATTAAAGGAGATTAACAAAGGTGTTAAGTTGAAGAAAGTCAAGACTCATGACAGAAGTAAGCCTAATTTGGAAGGATTGAGGAAGTTCAGGAGGCAAATGACAATTGAAGAGCAAGTACAGAAGTCAATGTCACAGGCTAATTTGGCCGCCTCTGCATCTGGAATAATAGTACCTGGAATGGGAGACGTAAGTGGATTCTTACCACTTATAGAAATAGGGTTTGAAGAACGCGAAAGAGTAAAGCAAAACAAGCGTAAAAATCTCGCTCAATATTTCTATATCTTTAAGAGGAACACTATATAAGGATGCCACTATATAAGGAGCGGTTTCACCCGCGTAGGATTATGGATAAAAAAAATCTCTTAAATAAAAGTGGCCTAAGTTACTCTTTGTCCATCCGTTTCAGAGATTAGACGGAACAAATAGACCGACAAGAAAAAAATAAAATTTATTTTTATGTCTACACCGTTAAAGAATATTAGATATTTTAGTAACTATGTATAGAGATAATATTATAACTATTCCAATAATGCATTTCAGATCCCGGCTCCCACGGCAGAAGAAGAGGAGATCGATGAAATGGATGACATCGATAAGGTCAGGGATGACCTTCAGTCAACCAAACAGCTGCTAGCAATTGAACTTAGGTAAACAATTGTTTCATGAATAATATATATTTATATATAGTCAACTTCTTATTAAATATGTAAGATACGCAAATATTTGTTTCCCAGACGAACAATTCAATCTGATGATTTATTGTGGGCATACAATTTTGATTTGACTGTAAAAATCGCTTTTTCAATCAACCAGCGTATGGTTGGATTGTAGCAATTTACCTTTTTCATTAGGAAGAATTTAACTTTAAAGCAAAGCCAAAATTTTCATTCACGTCTGCGACGAAAGCAACCAATGTAATAGGGAAAAAAAGGAAAATTATTTTTGCTTTTGTCATAGGAACCAACAATCCAAAAAAATTATTGACAAATTATTTTGCGATTAGCGTAGCGATTACGATCTTTTCAGTGTCATTCAGATCTATTTTTCCCTCCCCTTATATTAGGGATCGTTGAAAGCATTATAGGAAGAAATACATTAATAAGGCATAGATTTATTTTTGCTAGGTTTAGGTATATTAGGCTAAATTTGAAATTCTGTTTATTAAGACTTTAAAAATGTATGTGCCAAAATTCTTGACAATATTGTAACTGCATACTATACCTACTATACTCACTAAAATCATTGGCCCTTGATTACAGAAACAAAGAAGCCCAAGAAAGAGAAAACAAGCGCCTCCTGACAAGGATAGCAAACTTAGAAGCAGAGGTTGCAAGAGAACGTGCTATTATAAAACAAGAGCAACACAAGACTGTTATATCTGTAACAGATGCATACGATGAAAGACTGGTGACTAATCTTAAAATGGAAGTAGAGAAAGCGAAGGAGACAGCAGATAATATAGAAAAGCAGTATTTAGAAGCTGCTGAGGAGAGAGACACAGCCCTGACAGAACTTGAAGAAGTCAAGAGAAGAAACGCAGAATTGGAAAAGAAACTTGAACAAGCTTTAGCGGTAAGTCTTGCATATAATTTGATTGTATTTCTTCTGACGCAATAAAGCTTAAGAATGATCTGCAGAACAATTTCATACCTAACTGCTTTTATTGCTTCACTAATTTTGCAGAACAACTTTGAAGAAGAGGAACCAATGTCGTTTTATCGAAAACGGCAGCTTGATTTCGAAAAGCAGTGTAGGTTGTTGAACATTGACATAAATTCACCTGAAGCCTTGGAGCTGAAGAAAAATGCTTCTGATAACAATAATAACGTAGCTTATACTAACGCCGCTTATACTAACTATATGGATGAGGTATGGATGATCAGTTTATTACCGCTAACACTATTTAGAACTTAATTTAATATTCTGACCATAGAAACAAGGGATGTACTATTGGAGTCAAAAAGGACTGAAATTTCAAACAACACGTTTCACAATTTTCCCAGTTGTTTAATAATTCTGAGTCTTATTTACTACATTTTGAAGAATGAGCTTTCTCGTAGGTACATTCAGATGGGTGGATCATATCGAGAATTAGACATGTAACAACCCAATGACTAACACTTGGCCCGCTTCAGAGATCGAACACAGGACCTCCGCAGAATATAGCGTTTGCATCAACTAGACCAACGGGGCAGTCTTATAAATGTAGAGCTTTAATAAAGTGTTACAACTATCACGATTAATTTTGCTACATTATACCAAAATATCTATTTTAAAATATATGTAAACAATATTTTCAGGGAATCATGCCAACAAATGCGGGCTCGCGACGAGCGAGTCACGCGATCAAACAACTCTCCGTTACGAAGGACAACAGCTTCGAGGAGGAGGAAGAATCTGAAGGGGATGAGGTAATGCTTTATGTAAATTTTTACATAAAGAATAGTCCGAATTGGAATAGTCCGATGGCAAGCAAAGTTCGAGAACCCGCAAGTTATACTCCGCACTCAGAACCCTGAGCGATACACATCCTTATCTTTAGTCCGGATCATTGCGCGTTCTCATGACTGTAATGTATTCAGCAAATTCAGCTTCAAAACCTTAGGTGGTCCTTATCTAATCGTTATAACTAGAGCTGATTTAAAAATCTGTTGAAAATATCCATTCCATATTTCCTTTTTGACGTCAGATAAGACACTTTCGTATTTTCAATAGTATCTGTATTCAATGCTGAATGTCCAAATGCATATTTTACAGGAAGAAACCGAGGAGAAGAAACAAAAACGCATGGAAAAGGAAGTTCGCAATACGAGGAATAAGATTAGACACCTCAAGGAGAAGCAGGACAACATGAAAAGAGAACGCATGGGCTACAAGATGTCCCTGAAGAACCAACAAGCAGCTCTCAAGTGTGTACTCTATTATTGAACTTGCGTCTTATAGATAAACTAGCTGTGCCCCGCGGTTTCACCCGCGTAAATTTAGTTTATACAAACTTTCATCCCCTATTTTATCCCCTTGCGGGTAGAATTAATCAAAATCCATAGCGGATGCCTACGTCATAACATCTACCTGCATAGGTACCAAATTTCAGTCCGATCCGTCCAGTGGTTTGGGCTGTGCGTTTATAGATCACTATGTCAGTCAGTCAACTTTGAGTTATATATATTTACATAAGAGCCACCTACTACATAAGCGACGCAAGTTCGGATCCCAAAGGGCCTATACCAATGAGTTTTTCTAAAAACTTATGTTGTGTGATGTGATATGTATTGTATTGTATTGTTTGTGCTAGTTCTCTTAAAATCTATTAATAATGTAGTAAGTATTTATACTTAAATATTCGTTTGCTTGATTTCAGAGATGAGAAACGAAAGTATAAGGAACTGAAACGCGAAGTGGACAAAATGGCTGCTATGATGAAGGAGGTCGGTTCTGATGATGAAGACGATGAAGAAGAAGAGGAAGAATCCGAAGAAGAAAAGAAGAGTGAGACAGAAGAAGAAACTGAGACCGAAACAGAACAAGACACTGAAAGTGAGACCGAAAGTGAAAGCGAACCTGAGGTTGGTTATATTATACTAAAGTTTCTACATTTTAAATAGTTTGAGATTTTGGGAGCTAGTTGAGATGATGGCTGGGTACTAAAGACCATAGCAATCTTGATAGTTAGGCTAGCAT
Source organism: Watsonalla cultraria (assembly GCA_964035505.1). Taxonomy (NCBI): domain Eukaryota; kingdom Metazoa; phylum Arthropoda; class Insecta; order Lepidoptera; family Drepanidae; genus Watsonalla; species Watsonalla cultraria. The sequence continues at coordinate 5,345,523 of OZ037731.1, forward strand.
AAAAAATACGCCATATTTACATATTAAATTCATAGAGTCCTAGGGATGGTATGAAATTTAGAGGGTATACCGACTCTGTGTAATGTTTATCCCTCCGTTCCACCCCTAAACGAGTGGAACGTGAATTTTCTGCGAAATTTTTTATCTTTGTCGAATATTACGTGCCGCGGGCGGAAACTCAGCCATATTTAACCGTAGCCGCAGGTCTGAATAATATCCAAGTTTTTTTTCTATTCCCAGGACGCTCCACTGGCTAACAAGAAAGAAAACCTAACGAAGCGGCTGAAGAGACACGAAACGAGAGTGAACGCTTTGAAGAAAGGCAACGCACTCCTCATGGCGAACGTAGACAGACTAAAAGACGATGTACTCAAACAAAGAGAGGAATCCGGAGCGCTGCAGAAGGAATTAGACTCGCTTATTGAAGATCTCGAATAGAATGTTAGGATGCGATTTTAAACACTCTTTAATAACACTTTAACTAAACTTGTGTTGCGTATTGGATACTGTTATGTATTCTAAAAACATTTTACTGTAAAAGGTAATACTAAATAAGTACCTATCGAAGAGGCAACGTAGTTACAGAAACTAGGTAAATACCTACTTTGAAAAATTATGTTGAGTTGCTGAACTTGAAAATTTACCTATAGGTACCTATCGTCACAGATATCATACAATTATCAACCAGCTTTCTTTCTTGCATCTACATGAGTTAAATGCCTACCTACTTACTGAATAATTTAAAAAAAATGCTTTCACAGGAAATCTTGTGTTTGCAACTTAAAAGCAAAAAAATTACACTACATTCGAGTAGATATGTTTTCATTTATAAAACACAAATGCATCACATTAAAATAAGTATATAAGTTTAATTTTGTACGTAGGTATCAGAAAATCTAATCTCTTCCTTTCAACTTATTAACTAATAAAATTAAGATAGATAAGTACTTTATTGTATACTTACTTAAATGATGAAATGAAATGATGCATACAATTTTCATAATCACTATTATTATTACATATATTGCCTACTATAAAATATGATATTTGTACATAATAATCTAAGCTAATTAATTAAAACTCTATAAATGTGAAACTATATAACTTGTATTATCAATATGGCACAATAAACTTTCTCATAATTTATTTATAAATTATTTACCTAATCCCACACGAATCATAAGAAAAGTAGGGTGACTCGTTAACTATTGCAACAATCGAGAAAATACCATTATAGACAAGTTCCTACAATTTATTAGTGATAGAAATTTTATTTGCAAGTAGTGGATAGGTAAATCGAATTTTACAATCAAATTTTATCATTAATGTTTGCTTGAAAGACTTATATCCTCACAATAAAAAAAACAATGTCATCCACAATTTGACACTGACAGTGTCTTGACATGACATAGGATTTCTGAATTATCGTTTTGAATATTATTGGGCGGTTAGGAGCTATAGCGCTTTGCTTATTTTTATTTTGTTCGTTTCTATTTTCTTAGCTAGTTTGGTTTATTAATTTTAATATCGAATAAACGTATGATTTGAGTTACTTCGTGGTCTAATCAAACCAAACTAGAAAATGCCACCTACGGACGCGGAAGCTCCGCAGTCGACAACTGCGATAAAACCAAACCCTCTCAATAATGTAACGATGTTCAAAATATTTCAAAACGTTCAATACAATGTAGTGCAACATAAGAAGTATGTAAAGGAAATGATAAAACTGTACAAAAAAGTAAGTTCCACACGAAATTACAAATCACATATTCGTATCCAAAGAGATAACATCTAAATGTAAGTTTTACCTACCACGAGCTTAGTTTTGATATAATTAACTTTTGCTAGCTTGAAGAAGATGCGTTCAGAGAGAGCTTCAAGAACGCCCTGATGTATTTGTTCACATTTGGAGATACCAGTGCTAATGTGGACCGGGTGATACAGTTCGTGGCTACATTCTGCACATCGCTGGATGATGAGGAGGAGTTTCTACTGTTTATTTTTGAAATTATATTTGATGTGAGTACCAAAACTTTTTTGATATATATCTAAAAGAACCATAAAGATATTCACAGAACAAGTATAGAACATACATACATATGCTCACACCTGTATCCCAATGGGGCGGGCAGATACCACCAAGAGTATACATATTTTTATTTTACTGTTTGAAATTGACTGATGTTACCAAGAATAATTTATAGGCATGTGAAATTACGTAACATAATACTTTAAAAGCTAAACTCAGAACTAATTCCAAATCTAATCAGAAGAAGCCAAAGCAGTCTTTTTTACCTAGGCTTTACTACTGCATTTAGACAAGTTGTATAATTGTTTTTTTTCCACCCACAGTGCCAATGTGTTTCGGGTCAATCCGTAAGATACAGGGCGAGTCAGTTGCTGGCAGCTGTGCTCTCTGCCCTTGGAGAAGATGCTTCCTTAGATGATGACTTGTGCGATAAACTTCTGGCATCTCAGGTATGTCTATCCATTTGTCTAGGTTTTGTTTGTCTGTTTGTTCTAGGTAATCTCCGAAACTGTTAATTTGGACAACAGACACTTCAATTTTATTTATCTGTATGTATTTGTATAATATTTTTGAACAGGGTAACGTAAGTTTTTTTCCAATTACTTCTCAGTAAAAGCAACCTTCAGAACCTGGTGTTAGCATGTACAATATTGTGTAATTATGTAATTCTGAAGTTTTTAAACTTCTCTGTCAAAAGTAGGATAAGAATTAATATATTTTTGAGTTTGTAATATATTTTATCAGATGCAAAGGTTGCAAGACACTCGCGGTGCGGTCCGCTGTCGCGCTGCTTTGGCTCTCCAGCGACTACAGAACCCCATGGAGTCTGACGATGAAGTCACCAGAGCCTACCGCTTTCACATGAGCTGTGATCCCAGCTCTTCTGTTAGAAGGTTTGGTCCACTCATTACTGGTGAATTTAATCATCTGATGCCCTATGTTTTCCTAATTTAAACATTAAAGTTGTATGTAGGCAAAAATGCAATGGTAAAGGCCCGTCTTACTTATCATTTCTTGGATTAAGAAAGCAAAAGAAGAATGCATAAACATAATAAAGTGAATTCTAATTTAGATGGTATGGTTAAGTAGTTTCCGCAGTCTGTGGTCGCTTGCAAAGCCAGAAGCATTACGAGCGCGTTTCCGTCCCTGTAAATTTCTCGACGCACATTTCTTAACCCATGCTATATTCGTTATAAAACCATGTAGGGAGTTCATTCCACAGCTTGAGCGTTTGGGGAAAGACGCTTCTTTGGAAACAAGCAGTACAAGACCATTTGGGTTCCAAAACATTCTTAAATAATAATACCCTCTCGAAATGCTAAGTTCCTAGGTACAATGGTAAAGTTCTGCATTATATGCCAGTGATTCATAACTTGTATAGATTATAATACTATGTGGTATAAGCTTATGCATATTAAAGTGTTAATGTAATGTACAACTCGACAGGGCTATAGTGATGTCAATAGCAAAGTGCACTCGCAACGTTCCATTCGTACTGGAGCGTCTGTGTGACGTGGACGAAGCAGTCCGCCGCGCAGCCTTCCTCTACATAGCGGCGGTTAATGTCACTCAGCTTAGAGTCAGGCAGAGGGTGCTTACACTTAAGGTAATGGTATTTTAATCATTATTTTTTTATTTTTATTTGTATATACATTTTGAACGGCCAGAAACCAATTACACAAAACATAGCAAAATTATTATGATGTGAGAATGTCACAAAATTTTAAGGCTAAACTGCTATATGAGCCGTTTCGAGTTATGAGTGCTGACTTTGAATGCCTAGTAGTATTTTTACTAAAAAAAATTTAGTAAGTAATCCTTTTTATTTTTTCACAAATTAAATTTTATTACTTTATGAAAATGTCCGGGTCAAATCTTCATAATTCAAAATTTTGCACTTACTGTTGGAAATGCTAAGACTCCAAATTTTGTGTCCGTAGGCTTAAATCAATCTGCTACAATCCGATATATAGTTTGAATCTCTTGTCTTGTTTCTAGGTGGGTCTAACCGAGCGAAGTGCGCGCGTGCGTCGCGTTGTGGAAGAAATACTGATCCCCGGCTGGCTGAGTACCTTCCAGGGGAACATAGTGGACTTGCTGAAGGCCATACGATTGGATAACGCACAAGACGCAAAGGACTCACAATACGTCGCCGGGAAACTACTAGAGTCACTTTTCAAGTCAGTTGATAGTTTCTTAATAATACACAATAACCTTCGCCTGCAGCTAAACATGCATGGCAGTAAGCTTCACAAACTTAAAATCCTCATTTAACTTTACACCTCACAAAGAAAGCACCCTCCAAATTTTAGGTTTCTAGGACCAGCAGTTCAGGCTGACTGACGAGTCAGTTGAAATCTGAATTTTACATACATAGATCATTTCGTAGATACAACCCCAATAGCAACATCAGTTTTTTTATTCGTTTTTAACCAACTTCAAAGAGGAGGAGGTTTCTCAATTCGACCGCATATATATTTAAAACAACGTAGAGAAGCATACTGTTTTTCACTCACAATGTGCTTCCCTTCCTTAGTGTCCGACGCGAACCTTAATGGATTCTATGTCAATGGCAAGAAATGCGACTTTAAAACACGTTACATCATCTCAAATAAGCCTTTAACTTTATTTCAGGCGCCTCCCAATATCAGAGCTGTTAGAGTGGCTACCCACAGACAAGAGCCTCAAATTGATACCCGCAGAGAAGTTGAACAAGGAGAGCGCGTGGTACTGGCGGCATCTCGCCGAACATCTGCACACTGTGGACGATGACGAGACGCTGGACACCATACTGCCTGACTTGGTCGTGCTCACAGGATATATCAGAGCGTGAGTTACCTAAATAAGCGGCGTTATGATTTTGTCCGGTATATATGTATGTATGTAGAAGAAATAAAGAAAATAAATGCGACGCTGCGATTCCCCTGTTCATCTGTTCCTTCAGAACTTCAAAACTAATCATAATATGACAAATTAGGAATTCGTTGGATGCGTCTTGATAGTCCGCTGGTTACAGACTATATAAGATCACATAACATGCTATTTGGCGCCCTGTGGCACGGAACATTTTAAAAGCAAACATATTGTTAACCTAGCCCTTGCCGTCCGAGAGCTAACCTTTTTGATGTATACCCAGGATTGTAGAGTCCCCGTGTCCGTCAGAGACGGAAGACCCAGTAGGGTTCAGTACGCGGCAGTACGTGCTACACGAGCTGGCCAGCATGCTGCGAGTGTACGACACTGCCGACCCCACTAGCAGGACTGCTTTGCAAACACTTGTCACTGATACACTTACAGGTAAGATAATGTCATTTTGTCAACACATTCAGGATTTATGTCAGTAAGCAGGCGCATTTGAATGACGTTATCGTAAGTTTAGTGGTTAGTATATCTGGCTGCTACGCTAGGTATCGTAGATTCCGACATTTAGGCAAGCATTTTATGTGATGAATATTTGTGTTTGCCTTGTATCTGTGTTTGGTATGGGTTAAATTATTAAGTATGTATTAAAAAAAACTATAATAAACGCTAGCCGTGATTTGTAGTTTTACCCGCGTAGGGTTGACGATAAAACCTTTGTTTTTTTAACTTTGTTACTTAAAATAAGTCTAAGTTACTATTTGTAACATCAACAATCTGATATTTAAAATCCCGTTGGATTCAGAGATAAGCCGAAACAAGCAGACAGATAAAAAAAAATGGTTTAGTTTTGTAATTGTCGTATATACTTCATATGCAGTATCTGTATTGATATAGATACAGATTACTCACCTTCAATATGATGTTATTATTTTTGTAACAGGAGACTACGGCCCATTGAATGCGGACGTGATCCGCGCATTTGTGAGCGCGTTGGAGTTGGTGGTGAGTGACGTGGGCATCCGTGTGGAGGTCGTGGGCGGCGTCATATCCTCACTGCGGGAGCCCCCGGAGCCCGAGCCCGCGCCGCCTCCGCCCGCACTCGACTACACTGAGGCTAAGCTACAGGTACATACAAACAAAAGTAATATCGTCGTTGCGCGTTCAAAAGTAGCTATGTGTTTTTACACACTTTAGAAGACGCAGAAAATGATTTTGTCGAAATATGGCCCGAGTATTCAAAAAAAAAATTCTTACTATTGATACATATAACAAATTTACATAGTTTTTTGTAGATTAATGTTGGATAGATATTAGTATTCATAATGACAAAATAAACATTACTGGAAATTTTTACACAAGAGTTCACGAAATACACATAGCAACTTTTGCACGCGCAACGACAATATGGAGGAACTAGATTAAGATCTGATTTGAGCTAAATTGAAATTGAACAGCTTTCCTTCTCACACGAGATAAAACTATTTATTATTATCTAATACGAGCTGGAGCGCAGGTCCAGTCTCAGCGACAACTTCTGCGCAAATCCAGCGCAGAAGTTGTCGCTGAGACTTACCTATGTTTTTGACAACTCACACAATATTTTTATAAATTATAGGCTATGTGTATTCTGATATGTGATCTGATTTATATTCAGATGTTTCTTGATTATATTGATATACAATTTGCAGCGAGCCAGATTGCGCGTGTCACTAAACGTAGCGATGGAAGCCCAGGAAGAGGCGGTGAGGGACCAGAACTACGCGCTTGCTGCTGAATGCAAAGCTAAGGTAAGCTCCTAGAAGTTATAGTAATATACTTAATAACCTAGTCTGAATGTACACCCTACCTAATACTAATTAAAGCGAAAGACAAATTTGACGATGATAGAACTGTGGTATTGATGAAATGAGTTTGTATGCAATAATGATAGGCAATGTTTGAACGGTTAAGAATGGAAGAATTTATGGTTGACAGAAAAAAGAAGAAAAACGATGACGTGAACGACGAATAACAGAAACTGTTTTAATTATTTTTATTATTTATTATGCAGTTAACAAGATGAAGTAAAGAATTGAAACCTTGATATGAAGTATATTGAATAGAATCAGGTATAATCAATCAATACTTTGCAGAACTCTAAGTCTTCGCTCCTTTTACGGGGAAAATCGATAATTTGGGTTAAACCAGTTGTCATACACTCTTAAGCCTCCGAATGACCTATAACGATTGCCAATGATGTTAAATTAGCGTTCGAAGTAATGCATGTCTAATTTCAGGTTGAAGACATACAAAAGAAGTTGGAAGAATTGGTCATACAACCGCCACCGCCTCCTGCGCCTGTACCTATTCAAGTAATTATTTTATATTATTTTATGGGAATTAGTAATGAACTCATTTTGGAAATCTCATCCTATTTTGTACCTGAAATATAAAAAGGAACTGCGAAACAGAATGTTATATCATTCTAAGTTCGAAACATTATGATTATTTTTCCCTTCGTTTATTTATTCCAATCTAATCTTCCACCCAAGGTTGGAAGTTGGGAAACCTCCAACCTATTGTAGGTTACATATTGGGAATTCTCTTATCATCTAAATTATCGTTGTTCCCAACTTCCAACTTGGAAACAAGCGAGATGAGGTTGGAAAATGGGAATAGGTCTTAATTATGTGTTCTATTTTGTAGACGATAAAAGAGAAAATCTCAGACACGGCAACCCTCAAGAAATGTCTGACAATTTTGAACTGTGCGTTGGACACGCCACAACTTCAGACGGTCACGCCAATGTTGCGGATGATATTCAGCGAATTAGAGGTAATTATAATACTGTACAAGAGAAACAGTCGGTTAATGAAGCCGTTAAGACACATTAGCTTACTATAAGCAGTACGGAATCTAGGGACAAATTGTTCGAAATAACATACTAAAGACGCCCGTACCTACGAGAAAATAAGGGGCCTTGGCGTGCATTAGCACATAAGGGGTGTCACGTCGTGGCTGATCTCTTAAACGTAACTTTCGTGTTGTACAGACATTTTCAAAACATCAAATCAATTTTACTGTACCTTCGATGGCGGTACGAAAAACACTGAATAATCGCCAATTAAATTAAGTTATTAGTTACTTTATTCCCCACCCCTTTATTACTAAGACCCCTTTAGACTCAGAATGTCCTTATTCAAAAGTTGATCCTTCTCTTTCTGTGATACAGATTTTAAAAAGGGTGGACATAGTTTTAGTCCGAGTTTGGTCCAGTCTTTGTTCAAACCACATTTTGTATTAGGGCAGTATAAGTTTGACCTGTAAGGGCTTATATGTGGTAAATAATTAATATATTACTAAATATATTATATTTTAAGGTGGAGATATTTCAAAATCCAGACATATTGGAGACAGCGCTAGAAACTGTGGCTCTGTTTGGAATGTTGGACAAGGAGTTCGCTAAGGAAAATAAAGCATTCTTCTTTGCTAATGTAAGTGCCTATGATGTTGTATCACATTTTGTTTGTAGCTGCACCCCATTGTGTTACCCGCATAATTAAATGTGTGCGTTAATGTAGCACACGTTATCTTCATCCAAAATTTCATACAAATACTACTATATTTTAAACTTATGTGACCACGGCCAATGCAACTTGGTCGAACTGGTCGCTTGAGTAGCAGGAGACTGCTCAAACCCCAAGGCCACCACGGCTCCTTTCTAAACTTAAAGCTCATATCAGCAAATTATGGGTATTACTTTGCCAGATTGTTTAATTAATATTTAAATAATTTAGTTGATAGACACATCAAACGAGAGCGTAGTGAGTACGGTGCTTAAGTGTATCGTGGACTTGTTGTGTGTGCACGGCGCTCGGGTGTTCGAAGACGATGATACCCAGGACATGTCCAAACTTAGCGGGAAGAACAAGAAGAACTTCACTATTGATGCCCTAGATGAAGATGGTGAGTGGACTATGGATATGGCGCTATGTTAAATAAAAGTCAACCTTAAAGTTTCACTGTTTGATCTCAAATTACAATGCTTCATGTCTTTCACTAGTAGGACATAATAGGAAAAAAACGTAAAAATATTTACAAAACATCTATATCTATATGTTATATATCTGTCTATTATATGAAATAATGTGATGTGTTATATAAAACTTGGACGTTGGATAAGGTGCTACGTTAAATAAAAATCAATCTTAAAATTATCTACTTTGAACTGAAATTAAAATGTTTGACTGTATTTACCTGTGGGGACTAATAAAACACATAAAAATATTAACGATTCGCACAAACGAAATAATGATATATTTTTTTTATTGTAGGGGAACATATTTTGTTGTTTTTTGTTTTATTTGTAAATGGGGAGGGTACTAGGGGAGAGAAAGCCTTTAAAAAGTGATGGATGGATTGTATGAAAGATAACACCTATGCCTAGATAAGGAATACAGATATGGCGGCTGATAGTGTGAAACAACGCCTACCACAAATAACATGGGATAAGGGTGGTAGGATGATGACGATATGTTTGGTTCAGGTAACGTGTCCGAGTCAGTGTTATCGATGTCTCCGGCGCACAGCACTGTCATCGAACTACTGCTCAAGATCATGGACAGCACTGTAAGTATAGGGTACTATTTATTAAACTAAAAAATCTCGCACACTCATAAATTTCAAATAAGAATATCAATGCAGCTAGTTATCTACAAAAATGTCACGTTTGTTGGATTGGAGCTCCCTGAAAAATATATTTATTACTAGCTGTGCCCCGCGGTTTCACCCGCGTAGATTTAGTTTCATGTTTAATTTCGCGGAACCCTAATATTTTTTATAAATAAAAGTAGCCTATGTTACTCCTTGGAACATCAGCTACCTGCCAGTGAAAGTCCCGTTAAAATCGGTCCAGCCGTTTCGGAGATTACCCGGAACAAACAGACAGACAGACAGACAGAGAATTTTTTTTAAAATTGGTTTTTTTTTGTCAGTATCGTATATATTTTCATATGCATTTAGTGAAAAGCTGTTATTTTGGAATTACAAACAGACACTTCAATTTTATTTATCTGTATAGATGTTTTTAGTATTTATTGTTACAGCGGGAACATAAATATATCATATGTGAGAGTTCAAACTTGCTAACTTTCACGGTTCATGAGATACAGCCTGGTGACAGACCGACAGCCAAGTCTTAACAATAGGGTCCCGTTTCCCATACATACCATATATTTTGTGCTTTACAATCTATACATCTATACAGATAAATATTCCAAAATAACAGCTTTTCACTAAATGCATGTATATGCATGAAACTATCAACATAAAAAAACTATTTTTCTTCCGGCTTCTCTCCGAAACGGCTGGACCGATTTTAACGGGACTTTCACTGGCAGATAGCTAATGTTACAAGGAGTAACATAGGCTTTATTTAAAAAAACATTAGAATTCTAATAAGACACAAGTGTTTTTTTTTCCAGTGCGCAGCCTACAGACTGATCATAGCGGAGGGCTTGTGTCGTTTGTTGCACCTCGGACATCTGGAGTCGCCGTCGATACTCAGCAGGCTACTGCTTCTGTGGTTCAACCCAGCTACTGGTTAGTGATTAAACTGTTTATACATACTTAAGCTACAATAACGCTGTCTTAGTTTTATGTAATAGAAAAACTTCATTTCTTTGTCATAGAAAAAAAAAACAAAAAACAATTATAATAATGCAAATTTAAGAATTTTATGGTTTTCTCATGCCATTGTCAGAACTGATTTCAAATAAAAAAAGAATCCTCAAAGTAACAAACCTAAAAAAATACAATCGAATTGAGAGCCTACTTTTTAAATCGACTTTAAAAAAGGAAGAGTTTATAAGAGTGCGACTGTATGTTTTTTTTTCCATATAGTTGAGGAGGACATGTTACGCCAAACGATTGGTGTGTTCTTCCAAACATTCCCTACGAACGTAGACGGCGCACAAGAACAAATACAGGTACTTATCACAGTTATCTATACATCATCTCCCTGGCCTTATCCCATACAATGTTGGAGTCGGCACTTGATTCAACCCGATGTGGCTGATCACCTGATTTTTATACGAAGCGACTGCCATCTGACCTTCGCAACCACATTTAGGAGGAAAATCTGTGATCTGGGTTAAACCAGTTGTCAGATTATTTCTAGGCCTCCGACTGACCTGTAACGATTGCCAAAGATGTTAAATTGGCAACCGGGACCGACAGCTTAACGTGCTCTCCGAGGCACGGAGGGAACTCGGGCGGTCACCCATCCAACTATCTATCCACCAACCAATCTATACGTACAGACAAAATAAATTGAAGTGTAAGTGTTTCATATAAAAATGTTATATTTAATCCAATCACGTTTATCACAGAAAGCGACTCTGCCTACCCTGAGAACGCTCGCCAACGCCCCGTCGAGCTCGCCTCTAGCGGAGATAGACCAGGAGGCAGTCGTCAGATTCATTGTGTCACTTACAAGAGTTAATTACGAGGTATGTTTTTGTGTTACTGTGAAATGTTTTCGGCATGTCAGTCGATGTCTTAGCAACTAAAAACATACACCGTTTTTAGTTGCTAAGACATCGACTAGTAGTGATTGTTCGTGTAGGCTATTGGTCTTTCAGATAAAGATAAATAATATTAGTTCGTAAGCGTGCAGTGCAATTGCTTTCTTATCTCTGTTATTCCCTATGTATGGCTTGAAATATAAGCACATAATTTGTCTCAAGGCTGTTAAAAAACTACCTCTTACGTGTTGCATTGAATAATTGCTATTGTTCATTACAGCTAACGGACAGCCAGGGCGGCATGGCGCTAGTGTTGTGCAACTACATAGTGGGTCGACCCGGGGCGGCCGAGGTGGGGCTGGCGTGTCGAGTGCTGGCGCTACTGTCGCCGCCCAGGGACGCGCGCCTCGCCACCGAGCTGGCCGGACGACTGCGCGACCTGTGTCTGGTCAGTATCAACTACATAGTGGCTCGACCCGGGGCGGCCGAGGTGGGGCTGGCGTGTCGAGTGCTGGCGCTACTGTCGCCGCCCAGGGACGCGCGCCTCGCCACCGAGCTGGCCGGACGACTGCGCGACCTGTGTCTGGTCAGTATCAACTACATAGTGGCTCGACCCGGGGCGGCCGAGGTGGGGCTGGCGTGTCGAGTGCTGGCGCTACTGTCGCCGCCCAGGGACGCGCGCCTCGCCACCGAGCTGGCCGGACGACTGCGCGACCTGTGTCTGGTCAGTATCAACTACATAGTGGCTCGACCCGGGGCGGCCGAGGTGGGGCTGGCGTGTCGAGTGCTGGCGCTACTGTCGCCGCCCAGGGACGCGCGCCTCGCCACCGAGCTGGCCGGACGACTGCGCGACCTGTGTCTGGTCAGTATCAACTACATAGTGGCTCGACCCGGGGCGGCCGAGGTGGGGCTGGCGTGTCGAGTGCTGGCGCTACTGTCGCCGCCCAGGGACGCGCGCCTCGCCACCGAGCTGGCCGGACGACTGCGCGACCTGTGTCTGGTCAGTATCAACTACATAGTGGCTCGACCCGGGGCGGCTGAGGTGGGGCTGGCATATGGGGTGCTGACAGTGTAGTACATATTTATCATCGGTGAACTTGCCTGAACTTAACATGTAAATGTTTTTTTTAATTATAATTTACAGAAACTACCTGACAAGCAGTCTTGTCGTAACCTAACACGATATTTGGGAGCTCTAGAAGCGATGGAACGGAACAGTCTTAACAAGATGTCTAACACAGGTAATACAACCACAGTATTGATTAACAATATTTACAAATATTATCAACTTAAACACCAATAAATTATATTCTATATATCTTTTGAAGGCATCACGGAAGGCACGATACAGTCGGAGGACACGATACAAATTGGTCGCATTACTACGTCCTTGCGTAAGTAATTTTAATTACTCTGATAACGATGGTTACTTTTCTGACTAAACAAATATTGAGGGGTTATGGTAACAGATGCGGATTGTATCTAATGTACTACCTATAATACGCTATGTTTTTGATATGCATAAACAACAACTGCAAAATTCCATTTTTCAATGGAATTTAATCGAACTGAGAATCGTCTCAAGCCGTTACTGATGAGCGCAGTGAATGAAACATAAATATATACTGAAATTCTATACCCCTGTGTTGAGATGTATATACTGTGCGGGATTTACGGCGGGCTTTGTAAAATGTTCCACGGCTGGTAAATTATGTGTTTTGTACATTAAGCCGTATCGAATACCGTTCATATTCATCTGAATAGGCTTCTCCTAAATATCAATTATTGTTTCTCAGCTCAACCGATAGCTCGCAGCACGCACGTAGTTGTCAACGACACGGTAGAAGAAGAAGTTGAGATAGACGAAACGTCACCGCCTGAAATATTGTCGCGAATCTCTGAAGGTACCTTTCTTTTATTTAATACTAAACCTTATAACATCACATTACGATAGTTATTCGAGTGATTGACAGTGATAGGTGTATGAATGATAGAAACATCAGTCCCTTACGGAGGCGATCGAATGCTAAAGTAATAAAAGTTGGTGGTATGGAGTGAATCATCAACAACCAGTGACGTGCATTGCATATAAGCAGTTAAGCAGAAGTTAGAAATTCTGATCACTGAATACACTGTGTGTGTGTGTGTTATGTTCGTATGTGTATCTTTACCAAGACGTACGTACCTACGCCACGTCACATAGGTATGTACTTAACCAGCCTACCTACCTACAGTAGAACTCCAATTATCCGAACTCCGAATCGCCGATTATCCGAATCACAAACAAGTCTTGACTTGATGTTGTAGTAGACGCTGGACCATCAGCTAGTGAAGCATTTGCCCGAAGCGTCAGCCCGAGTGTGACCACTTGCAACTGCTCACCGTCAAGCGAATGCATGACCTGGCAGCCCGAAAACGGTTGAAGACCGCAAAACAGCTTACATTGACGGAGATGTTTAAAAAACAATGATTTTTATTTCTAAACTTGTACATAAGTACATTTTAATTATATTTAAAACATGTGAAAATTTCATGTTTCTTTCATTTAATTCAATAAAAAATAGTGCAATATCAAAACGTAGCTTTTATTCTCTACAATGACATTTTTTTGTAAAAAAATCCGATTATCCGAATATTTGATTATCCGAATGGGTCCCGGTCCCCATTAATTCGGATAATTGGAGTTCTACGTACTTGTTGTTTATGCTTACCCCTCTGGAAATCGAATGCACGCCCCTGAGCAGTAGCAGTAACTTTCATGTTATTAGATTTTACAACGTATTACATTGTCACCTGGCTTGCTCTAAGTATGCTTCTACCCCTTTCAGTGATAAATGTTTCTATTCTCACATTTCTCTGATATTTGGTTTCCAATCTATATTATTAAGATTTGTATGTAGTCTATTAGGGAAAACTCTGGTGTAGTCTGGATAACAGGGATATACAATGAGACAACAACTTGACTGATTTACGTATAATCGCAGACTAAGGGCACCCGCAATGTACAATAAAAATGTTCTTAAATCTACCTCCTATTTACAAATATCACAGTAAGTATGTTTGTAACGAATTGGCTCAAAAAAATACTGGACCGATTTAAAAAATTCTTTCACTAATTGAATGCTACATTATCACTGATTAATATAGGCGATATTTCAACCCCGTACTCCCACGGGAACGGGAACTACGCGGGTGAAACCGCTAGTCTATACTAAAATTTCTTGTAGGATGACATCCAAATTATTACGATTGCATTTTATGTATTCCCAGGTCCTCCACAAGCAGAGTCCAGTAATATAAACCATGGCGCTACTAGTGACCATGAACCCACCTCTGCACCAGACCCGCACGATATGCCTTCAGACTCCAGCAGTGGCGTCTCACCAGTTAAGAAGGCTAAGGTTACTAAAGGTAAGCTCTAATAAATACGTACATACATTTGCTCACGCACGTGTTGTAATAACAACATCCACTTTTCACCAAAGATGATTGAGTGCTAACGAAATATATGAGTCTATCGCCGTCTCAGGCACTATACATACGTCTTTCAATTACTTCTCAGACATATGTATATGGTTTCCTCACGATGTTTTCCTTCACCGTAAAGCACGTGGTGTGAAAGTTTTTAGAAAAACTCATTGGTACAGACCTCGCTGGGATTCGAACTTGCGTCGCTGGCGTAGCTGGCGTAGCTGGTGACTGCTCTAACCCAAATGCTCTAATAAATACATTTCTAATTAAACCAAATCTTATGAAACTTTGCACAGAGTTGAGACTTAGGACTAGTTAAAAATTAAAAAAGCAGAGTCTCGCGAACCAAACAAATATTTCAATAAATTACATGATGTCATATGTACAGAATTCAACAAGGCATGTCCTAAACAACAATATAAATTAAATAACAGATTACAGTTCAACAACTGGGCAACCAAGGGCATAAGGAAAAGTAGGGACACTTTATATGAGTTATACCACAAGAAAGCCCAAACAACTAATGTCGCTTTTCATAGTCACGTTAGAATGTACTCAAAATTATTTAAAAGAGTTTGCCAGATTGCCAAATCAAAACATATAAGTAGTGAAATTAGCCGCTCTGATGATAAAATAAAAACTGTTTGGAAAGTTATAAACAGGGAGACTGGTAGAAATAAAACTAAAGAGCAAGTAAGTAAGCTTAAAATCAATGATAGTATTATATCGGATAAGTTAGAGGTCGCAACTGCTTTTGAGAATTTTTTCGCTAACATTCCTACAGAGACTACCAAACATCTTAACTCTAGTCCGAATACAGCTGAAAGCTTATTGAAACAATCGTTACGAAAAAGCTTCCCAGATTTTAGTTTTAAACATGTACGTCCTATTGATATCATGAAGGCATTTAAATCGCTTAATATTAAAAATACGGAGGACTTATGGGGACTCTCAATTAAAAGTATCCAATCTATTATAATAACGATTGCTCCCGCATTAGCTTCTATTTTCAATTTATGTATAGATCAAGGTATATTTCCTGATATTATGAAATATAGCAAAGTAATACCGATATTTAAAGCAGGCTCTAAAGAAGATCCTTCTGATTATAGACCTATATCGATTCTTCCCGCGCTTAGCAAAATATTTGAAAAAATTCTGCTTAATCAGATGTTAGCTCACTTTAACGTACATAACATCTTGCACGATCACCAATTTGGCTTCACTAAAGGTAGATCAACAACGGACGCGGCAGCAAAATTAATAAAACACATTTTTGAGGCTTGGGAGGGCGCCTATGACGCAGTAGGAGTCTTCTGTGACCTTTCTAAAGCTTTTGACTGTGTGGATCATCGTACGCTACTTCTTAAGCTAAACTATTATGGCATTCGCGGAAATGCTCTCGACCTTTTATCCTCGTACCTATCAAATCGTCATCAGAAAGTTGGCGTCGGTGGTGTAACATCCAAGGGGTCAATAATCAAAACAGGCGTGCCGCAAGGCTCCATACTAGGCCCATTCCTGTTTCTAGCGTATATCAATGACCTACCACTTGTTGTAGAAAATATCTGTGATATTGTTCTATTTGCAGATGATACATCTTTAGTTTTCAAAGTGAGTAGAAAAGACAAAGATCTTAAGGCACTAAATGAAACTCTAACATCTGTTTCAAAATGGTTTGATGCCAATAATCTCGTTTTAAATTCTAAAAAAACAAAATGTATCCGATTTTCACCACCTAATACATCGCAAATAGATACAAATATATCATTAGTTGGGAGTCAATTGGAGTTGGTCGAAAGCACAGTATTCTTAGGTCTCACCTTAGATTCAAAATTACAATGGGGCGCCCATATTGAAGCATTGTCAAAAAAGCTTAGTTCAGCTGCGTTTGCGGTTAGAAAAATTAAACAAATGACGGATATTGACACTGCTAGATTAGTCTACTACGCTTACTTTCATAGTGTCATGTCATATGGCGTATTGTTATGGGGTTCCGCAACAGACTTAGATTCAATTTTTATACTTCAAAAGAGAGCCATCAAGGCAATATACTCGCTGGACCCCCGAGATTCTCTTAGAGATAAATTTAAAGAAATAAATATTCTCACCCTACCGTCACTGTACATTTATGAGAATTTGCTATACATGAAAAAAAATATTCATCTATTCAATTTAAACTCGGACATTCATTCAATTTCAACACGAAATAAACACAAAATTGTAGCTCCTAGATTCAGGTTAGCAAAGGTAAATAAATCATTCATGGGGAATTGTGTTCGTTTCTACAATAAAATCCCACAGTCAATAAACGCGTTAAATTATGATAAATTTAAGACACACATTAAAACTGTACTGATGAAGAAAGCTTATTATACAATTTCGGATTACATAAATGATAAAGACATATGGAATTAAAACTCTGCACAAGTAGCTCCTGGCAATGACATGGTATGCAAACATGATATGTAAATCATTTGGTATTGTTTTTACGTTTTTAATTATTATTTTTTACACATGCATGCTGATACAATTTTCACTATTGTGAATAATTTATGATGTTTTTTTTTGTAATTATTATTATTTTACTGTGTAATGAAATGTACATGATGCCAGCTGAGTTTCTTGCCGGTTCTTCTCAGAAGGCTAGTTTCCGAACCGGTGGTAGATTCCTCGACGTTCATAAGTGCCTTACCAGGGCCTAAACTGAATAAATCATTTTCATTTTCATTTTCATTTTCATTAGGCACAGAGCATCGGTCAGTACATACAAAAAAACAATATGGCGTCAGCACGTACATTGAGTCTTATTAAAATGCAATTGTGTATTTCTTGCTCTCGCTGAGTATTGTTTCCTCAAAGCCCGGTGGTAACATTTATAATCCTATCATACTGACGAATTTAAAATACTTTGTCAAAAGTCTGATCAAATAGAGATATTTTGAAGTCAACGTACCATCTTTCCATTGGTAACTTTGAAGTTTATTTTCAGCTAAAAAGAAGAAGTTATCAATAAACAGACAGACAAGTGATTCTGATAAGAGCAAGCCTGGACGGCCGAAGGAGAAGGGCGGCAAAGGCAAGCAAGCAACGGAGGACGGCGAGAAAGGGGGAGTGAAAAGGAGCCGCTCTCAGAGGTCGCTCGTCGATGTTGAACGAGGTAAACTGTTACAGTTATTATATTAAGTAGCTGTGCCCCGCGGTTTCACCCGCGTAGATTTAGTTTCATCCTTATTGTCGCGGAACCCTAATATTTTTAATAAATAAAAGTAGCCTAAGTTACTCCTTGAAACATCAGCTACCTACCAGTGAAAGTCCCGTTAAAATCCGTCTAGCCGTTTTGCAGATTACCCGGAACAAACAGACAGATTTTCAAAAATTTTCAAACTTGGATTTTTAGTATCAGTAGCGTGTATACTTTCATATGCATTTAGTGAAAAGCTGTAATTTAACAATGCCATCTAGTCCCAAACTTAGCAAAGCTTGTAGTATGGACAGACAACGTTGTTTAAATATGTAAAGATAGTTAAGATGTATACATATTTATATCAAATCAAATAATTGTATTGAATATAAGCTGGCGCTGGCGACTCCGTCTGCGCAGGATTTTAAATTTTTTTAGGAAGTTGATTTTGGCGTGACACATCAACAAACATCCATACTCTAGTTTGATATACATTTAGCATTATTTTATTCTTAAAGCGAAAGCCGAAGCAGCAAAGAAGAAGGCAGCTGCCTCTCCTCCGATATCGCCGCCCGAAGACCTGGACGTATCCAACGTGACGGTGCGCAGGTCTACCAGAGGACTGCAGTCCGGCTCCAGTACGGATTCCAATGGATCTAACAAGGGAACTAAGACCAAGGGGAAGGGGAAAGGTTAGTTTTTTATCTATTTAAAAAAATATATACCTTTGAATCCTTATAATTTTGTTGGGAACACTCGGCCCATGTGGATAAGGGCGCAGCCAATGAAGGTAGAGAAGTAAGTTAAGTGTGTCTTATTGTTATATTTATATAAGTCATAATAATGATCTCCTAACCTAATTTCGGTTACGGCGGCAATTCTCAACGAAAATTAGCCATCTGCGCAGGAGATATTATAGTGCACAAGTGTATGCGCAAACACAGGTGCACTCGTTATTCCCTCACCCTCATAGTCCGATGGGACGGCAATCCGACACGACCGGAGTGAGATCATGAGTAGGACCAACGGCTTAACGTATTTTCCGAAGAACAGAAGTTGACGGTGTTTATTTCTACAAGCCTGTACGTTATACAGAGTGTCGGGGAAACCGGGACAGCTCTTAAAATATGTGATAGGGTATAATTTTAGGAAGCAATTAAAATTATTATGACAAATATATCTTCTTCCGTTTTCGAGTAATGGACGTTCAAACTTCACCATATCAAGACCTTATTTTTGCATAAAAGTCAGCTGTAATGTAAAGTTATTCACGTGAAATCTAACTACGTCTTTATTTTTTTTCTCTCACTAATAAATCCTGATATAATCCCATAAAACCATTTTTCGATACCATTAACCGTCGCCTTAATTTAAAAATTTTAATGACCGCGTGCGGAATGTACCTAAACGCGACCGCGCGTTCATTCAATCGCTTAAGGCCACGAGCTCTTCGGCAATAGCTTATTACTACGTTATCGTTGGAGCTAGATATTTTACGATTTCAATATAGTGATATATTCATAAAACCATACAACTTCTAGAAGACAACTGTTCCTTATTCTCCGACACCCTGTATATGAAAGTAGTAATAATTACGCTCCTTACATGTTGTTTAATTTAGCAATACCCAAATCTCGTCCGACCACGCGCGCCTCCGTGAACTCCGACCGCAGTAGTGCAGGCAGCTGTCACTCCATGTTCGATGACTCCGGAGACAACACTACACTGCACACCATCGTGTATGACAAGGAAATTGTGAGTATATCACAGAATATACATTGGAATACGGTTCAATCTTCTAATCATACGTCTACGCCGAAAGAATTGCTTCCATCGGCTCTGATCAAATCAAATCAAAAAGTTTTATTCAACATAAGGGACACTTGGAACACTTATTGAACGTCATTTTTCTTACGCTAACTTAAGTTAATTTACTACCGTTTCCAAAAGTAAGCCTGTCAGGAGAAGAAACGGCGAAACAAACTCCCCGGTTTTTTTTTACATGTGTCCCTTCTATATACATAGGGTTGTTTAAGTACATTTCAATGGAAGAGTGAGCAACTCATTGCCATGTTTGGCTATCATCAATATACTCAGTTACACTATAATATGCTTTTTCACAAAGTTTCTGTTTGATGCTTGCCTTAAAACTTAAAAATGGTAGTTCACACATTTTTAATGGTAGTTTATTGAAAAGGCGTATACTTTGCCCCACAAAAGAGTTACTAGTTTTGTGCAGTCTAGTCACAGGGACACGGAGTTTATCCCTCTTGCGTGTATTTATATTGTGCATATCACAATTTTTCTTAAAACTATCTATATTCTTTCTTACATATATCAAATTTTCAAATATGTATTGACATGCCACAGTCATTATCCCTATTTCTTTAAACTTCTCTCTGAGATAATCTCTAGATTTGAGTTTATAGATTGCACGAACAGCCCGTTTCTGCAGCACAAAGATAGAACTGATGTCAGTAGCATTTCCCCATAAAAGGATGCCATAAGACATAACACTATGGAAATAACTAAAATAGACCAACCGAGCTGTGTTTATATCAGTTAGGTGTCTAATTTTCCTTACTGCGAATGCTGCAGAACTGAGTCTTTTCGACAATCCAGCTATATGGGGCCCCCATTGCAATTTATGATCCAATGTAACTCCAAGGAAAACTGTTGTTTCAACTGTTGCAAGGAAAACTGTTGTTGATAAGTGTATGTTAACCTTAAACAGCCTCATAGTAATTCTGGATTCCAATGTGGTACAAATTACATATTTTGATCGTAAGGCAGTAAAAGGAGCAACATTGAAATTAAATGAACTTTTTGTAGGAACAATCATTACTGAACGACTCCAGCGAGCTGGTGGAAAGTAAACGGGTGTCGAAAGCTAATGTCACCATTCCAGAGACACCAGATGCCAGTGAAGAGTGAGTAGTTTATCTTATTATCACTAGTTTCTACTTCATCTGTTTTAGTGATACGTATTTAAAAATCACAGATCTAAGAAGGTCTAGCCTTGTTTTAAAACATGTTTTGTAATAAGTGCGATGGAGTCTATATCCGTCTTCGGAGTCAAAGCTACCATATCATTTTAGCATATTCTGTATATATAAGTAAAAGACCTCATACTCCATTCCGTAGACAGTCGTGTAATGGCGGAATAATTTGAGTAATCGCCTACTACTACGCAAGGGATGCGAGTTCCAATATCACCGACCTGTATCAATGAGTTTTCTCAAATAGTAAAGTGCATTAATGCTACGTCACGAGCGTTACGATGAAGGAAATATCATGAGGAAAATCTTATGTGTCTGTAAAGAAATTCAATGACGTATGCATGTATAAGTGGCTGAGACGGCGATGGACTCATCATCTGTCGCCTAATAGGCCTACGTCCTCGGAGTCGCTTCTGGGAAGGCTTGAAGGTATGATTGATTGAATACTTCATTCCAGGTCCGAATCAGAACCAGAACCACAAATAGAAAAAAAGAAAGGAAAACGTAATGGAAAGAAGAAATAATTGAAATAATTTTAATTTAAACTTACATATTAATTATTATACATATTTTCACAAAATATTATTTTATTTACTCTTGTCATTTAGAATCGTTTATTCTCACAAATATTGTGAAAATATTTAAGTTCTATCATAGAGTATACATAAGTATTCCCTAATACATAAAAATATTGCATTACAAATCTCTACTATATAAGTATGTTACACACATAGTCCCCCTTAAACTCCAAAACATAGACTAAGATTGTCGTTGGATTTAAAAAGTGATGGACAATAAAACTATTTAGTACGACCTTAGTCTAGTCTTCGTATTGTAATAAGAGGTAAGTGTCAATTTGAAGCGCCCCTAGCGAGTGGAATTGGAACTAAATTTGTCATAATATATTAAGAAAATGTGTGAATTCTAACGACTATAGACAACAGTGGCAAAATGGCGCGAATCAAATATACCAACATAAGTCTACGGCTATGAGCAGTCGAGCGTACTTGTAGAGTAAAGGTTAGTTTTGGTCGGTTAAAAAACTATAGTAAATGTTTGTCCCCTTTTTAACATTAGCTTGCGTTTCCAGCGATGAACAATAATGCGCAATAGAATCGCTTGACTGCCCAAATGACAGTTCAACAATGCAAGCGTTTACATGCGCGACCTTAAGACTTAAGTTAGTTCCGTAATTATATTTCAGTTCATTAAAGGCTTTATTGACATTTGGCAATCCTTGCCACATTGATATTAGACATCATCCTCTACATTGACATTAAAGTGTAGTGGTTGTTTTGACACCGCTACACAGTTCTGTTGGAAACGCACCCTAAGGCTATGTATTTACTACAACGTAAAAGCTGTGTCTATGGTCCATTCCTTTTTTAATCCACTGGATCGCAAAACAAATATCGTTTGAACTTCTGTTGGTTTATTATATTTAAAGTAGACTTAATATATAAATCTATATTTCTTAGTTCTACCAAGAGTGATATCGCTCTGAAGGCGGGTTGTTCTTCTGCCAGTTATAGTTGTGTGGGAAGGGCTTGTGGTCCCAACTTCCGTACCAGTTCTTGTCCCACGGCTTCCAGCGGTTGTCCCACGCGTGGGGTTGGCTCGTTAATTTGTCCTCTTTAGTTTCTTTGTTCGTATTACCGCTGTCCAATCTAGCCACAATATAATACTATTATGATCACAAAAATATTCTATATAGAAAAATTTGGTTCTGCAAAGGACTAAAAGCCTAGCGCTTTCGATTATAAATGCTTGCTCTGTAGTTAGAATATTATTCCTATCTATTATTTTAACTTTTAACATTATTATAGTCTTGGTGGTGGTGGCCTAAACTAAAGCTAAGAATTTTAGGAACAACACGTGACCTCTACTATACAAGTAAAGTACGCTGGACTGGCTTACAAAGTATCGACTTATAAGACTTACAAATAAATAGCTACAATTTGTGTCGATTTGAAGCGCCCCTAGCGAGCGTCTCTGGAATTAAATGAGACATTTGAATTAGAAAACTGCTTATTGCTGTATAACTAGCCGCACACACACAATATGCACTATATCTACACTAATGTTATAAAGAGGAAAGATTTGTTTGTTTGCATTGAATATATTCCGAAACTACTTGACCGATCTTGAAAATTATTTCAGCAATGTATAGCTAAATCATCAGCGAGTATCCCTAATAACAGCGTTGAAATGTCGCGAATCAAATAGGCTCGACGGCTGTTGCCAGTCCAGCGTATTTGTATAGTAGAGGTCGGAGCAACATTATATCACGATACATATAATACAATGAATTTTAGGTGGATTTTAAAGCGTTAAACAATAGCGTAATTAACTCAATTTATCGTAAATTTCGTTTCGTAGCGGTGTCGAAATAAATGTGCGTTTATATATTTTTTACACTTTATGCACAAAAGTACAATGGCGGACTTAATGCATAGCATCTTTTATCAGTCGACCAATGATTTAAAAAAAAATGCTTTACGTTATATCTATGGATATTGATAGCGCTGGAAAGGACACGTGGTTTTAGATGAGACTTGAAATATACAAGTTGAGCTCACCTACTATCATTATTACTTTCATTGCTGGCATAGTTGTCAGAGTCGCCGCCGAACCTGTTGCCGAGTCCCCCCGCTTGGTTCTTGTACTGCTGATGTCGCGTCGTTATGAACTCCGCGCCTCGCTCCCCTATCATTATTGTTGGTGCCGCTGTGTTTCCTGAGAATATTATATGCCATTATTTTAAGAGTTGATATATTATTGAAGCTTATATTGTTAGTTTTGCCACAAAAGAAGATGTATGATATGATATGCATCTGTCATGATAAAGTGGCGTATTATGATGATTATTATTATTATGGTATATTGTTAGCTTAGTCATAAATGCCGTTTTGAGCCCAAGCCATTTGAATACCTAGCCAATTCAATTATAATTATTATTTTTGGATCTTGCAGGACATGTTAATACATGCGCATTTCACCACCCTCCTCCTGCCCTTATCCCATTTTATTTAGGGTCGGCGCAAATACCATCGCACCTATCCGTACTATTTTCGCTGAGCGCTCATAACTCTTGACGACACGAGTAATTAAAAAAGTTACCTGTCGTAACTGTTGGCATGATCGACGCATCGACGACCCTGAGACCTGAAAAGTAAGTAAGTCTTGAAATAACATTCCACTTATGCTGTAGGTAGGTAATTCTCTATAGCGCACTAGTTTATGAAACGTCTTTATGTAATATCAAGAAATGTGTTTACCTACTACCAAAATTATTATAACAAGTAACTATGAAAAATATGATACAAAGAAATGAGACCGTTAATTAATTTGCTATTTATAACGTTAGAGCACGTATTCAGGTGAAGCAGTGAGGTCAACTTACCTTGTATTCCATGAACCCTCAACTGCGGGTCGACGACCGCCATAGGGTCTGAGGCAGGGCCCATCTTGCACGTGCCGACCTGGTGGTTCTCCGGCGCCGTGTACAACTGCGCGAGGCACTTCAGGTACTCGTCACTGTATATATCTTCACCACACTCCGAGCCGTACCCTTCTGTCGGTATCATGCCGTATTTCTCACGTAATATCTAGAAATTATGTAAAAGTATGTAAGTACATATGTATCGTGTACCAGAGCGGAAACCAGTAAATTAACAAAAAATTTGCTCACGCCATCCTAGAAGGATTTGAAGGGCTAAGCAGAGGTACAAAACCCACATTTCACCAGAGATGATGAAGTGCCAGCGTGACATATGGTGACCCCATCTCGGGCACTATTCAAACGTCATTGAATTCCTTTTCAGTCTTATGCAGGTTTCATCACGATGGTTTCCTTCACCGTAAAGCTTGTGATGAGAAATCTCTACTCAAGAGATTTTTAGAAAAACTCAATGTTCTGTATCACAGCTGGGATTTTAAATTACGTCGCTTACGTAGCAGGCGACAAATAATCACTCTGTCACTACAACTCTTACGAAACTAAATGAATAACTGAATAATGTAGTTAGGTTCAATCGTGTATGAATGAAATTGATACGAGTAACTCAGCGCGGAATCAGCTGTCTTATAATAGTCTAGTTTATGA
Organism: Watsonalla cultraria; assembly: GCA_964035505.1. Taxonomy (NCBI): domain Eukaryota; kingdom Metazoa; phylum Arthropoda; class Insecta; order Lepidoptera; family Drepanidae; genus Watsonalla; species Watsonalla cultraria. The sequence goes on from OZ037731.1 coordinate 5,370,676, forward strand.
GTCACGATACTTACGGTGGTATTAGCAAGTTTATAAGCTATCCTGCAGGCTTCAACGATCACGTTGAGTTCGTGTTCGTCTATGAAGTAGTTCGGCTGCATTAAGGGCGGCTTAGTCGGGTCAATCGACTGGATCGTTAGGTACCCTCGACTGCGCGGCTGAATGGCGATAGGTAGTATACTGAAATTGTGAATGAGAAATAAAATATTAAGGACACAATATACCTAACGTAGATACCTAGTACTTAAAATTACAAATACAATTAATAATTTCAGAATCTGTGGTAAGTTTTACCTTTGCTTGACCGGAATCAAATCAAAACAAAATATGCAACGAACACTGGAATTTATTTAAGGTCATTTTTAAAGCTTTGGTTAATTTACCACTGTTTCCAAAATGTAAAGCTGTCACTCAAGTTAGAAATAAATTGTTTTCGTGTATGTTGTGATCATAACTTGCAAGATGCAATACACAATCTCTCCCGTTATTAAGTTCATGTAAAATGATTTTCTTACTCTCATTGGAGGTCCCTTGTCTTTCTACTTACTTGACAGTTCTCTTTTTCTCCGTTTCACTTGGGTCCTGTATGGCTCCATCGCCGCAAGACGCGTAGTACCCACCGAAGAAGAATTGCACGTCGGGGTGACGGCCGCCCGCAGGTGCGTATGGCGAATTTACCATTCCTGTCAACTGATCAAATTGGTTAGCATTCTAAAATAATTTTAGTTTTTTTTACTGCAAAATATACTGTCTACAAGCTATTATGGCCTTTGCATTTGCTGTTACTTGATATGAATTAAACTACTTCTCTTTGATTATGCCTGGGAGAGTTGTTTCAGGTTCTCTGGGTTCCTTGGTTAAGCAGCTCGGAAATCTCCAAAGTTAGATACTTTTTGGACCTATTGATTAACCGATTTCTTCCCGAAAACTAGACGATTCTCATGACCTCATGGTCTAAGCAGTTAGTTCCTATGAAATCATTATTATTACGGTAGCTAGCAAAAGATATTCAGCCATCGTTACAGACAATTATTTTTGAAAAGAGCAGGATAGTAAAGGATTTAATGCAATCAAGTCACCTGCCACATCCCAGTAGAAGACAAGGGTCCTTCCCTATTAGTCATGTACTCCATCGCCGTAGCCCAGTTGAGGACATCGACGTCTGGCTCCTTAGTGAGTGTGAAGCTTAAAGCCACTCCCACGTGGTTGTGCAAGTTCTGCCCCACGCCAGGCAACTCCTTTATAGTTGGGATGTTGAATCGGTCCAAAATCTCTTTAGGGCCGACGCCAGACAGCATGAGAATTTGTGGCGAGTTCAATGTACCGCCTGAGAGGATTGCCTGAAACAAAATAAATATTTGTTGAAGACTAGCATTTAAGGGTGAAAATCCAAGACCAGAACCCATCTCACCTCCTTATTAACTTTAACGATCTTGGTTTTCCCGTCCTTGATGTATTCAACGCCAGTGACTTTCTTGTCGACGGGGTCGATGATGACCCTAGATCCCAGCGTGTTCAGCATCACATGGAGGTTCTCTCTATGAGCCGCTGGCCTGAGGAACGCGCGAGCTGTGCTGTACCGGGTTCCGCCACTAGAAATTGGACATACATTTTTAATTTGTTGTTTTTTTTTGAAAATTTGTGCACTGATTTTAATGCGGGTTTCGTTATTAGATAGGTTGATTTGCGGTGCAGGTTTCAAATAATTTATCAATAATTTTTACCATCATCTTCTTCAACTTCTTCAAACTTCATTTTCGGTTAAGAATGGGTGTTTTGTTACAAAAACACCTCTGCTTTCCCCTCGGGGTTCTGGGATGACGTGAGCATTTTTTATTTTTTATATTCAATTATTTTCATATAAACAAAATATGATATGTCACTATTCAAATTGTTAAATATCACATGTTAAATTGAACGTGGCAAATAATTAAATAGTAGATACCTACATATTTTACGAGTATGAGCGTGAGCGTTGGTTTATACCTCGGCAAATACAATAAACATTTAAGCTGTCTCTACCTAAACCAGAACGAGTGCAATACATTTTCTCGATTGAATACAGAAAAATAATGACAAACGGCTTACTCAGTAGCAGCTTGTGCGATAGTAAATCCGGTGCTTGTTTCCCCGTTGAGGTCGCTAGTGGGAGGGTAACCCAGCTCAATGGCTGCTGAAACCACGTCGTGCACGAATGGAGGCGAATATCGGAACTAAAGAACATGTAAATAAAATAAATAAATGCTGTTTGATCAGCGGCGCCGGAATGGACCGGTCCACTAAAGGAATCAGGAATCCTTTATTCGAAGTAACTCGAGTTTCTTTCTGGTAATTATCTCTATACGACTACTTTCGATTATAAATGCAGGAAAAAGTCTAAAATAGTGTGTTAAAAGTGATACCTTACTATAAATACCTACGTATACATAGGTGTACTCGTTTTATGTTGACGGCTCGGCTTACAAATAATCAATAGTCAATGAAACTCGTGCCAAGATATAAATTGATATGGAGCGGCAGTGAGTTATAAATTTCAATTGAACTAAAGATCTATAAGTGCATATCAATAAATGCAACTCTGTAAAAGCTACCAGTTCATTGCTTATGGCAGCAACTGTTGCAACGCTTACAGTCACTCACTCAGTGCTTATGTACCTTTTGTATCGGTAGAGGTCCTCCGGTACCGTGATGGTGGCCAGAGATGCCATTGCCTATTTCCTTGTTATCTTCACTCTTCAAGAAGTAGGGCAGCACGTCGAACCAGGCCCAGCCCGCGGCGCCATTCACAGCCCAGTTGTCGTAGTCAGCAGGGTGGCCGCGCATGTACATCATGCCGTTGGTGACCGAACAACCGCCTGGGGAATATATGGGCTACAATAATGACTTGGAAGGCAAACATTTTCGTGTAAATTTAAAGTCCTTATTTGAGGATTACTTACCCACTCTTTAATCTCTCGAGTGTGCCAATAAGGAAAATCAATATTGTATGTAGTATCGGTCAAGTAGTATATGTACTTACTTATACTAATATTGCGCTTATTGCTGCGTTAAGGCACTCGAGAGACAAGTCTCGAGTGCACGGTCTTATTTGTATCTATAAAAATTTTAGACTTTGTTACCTATAAAGGTACCTATTACATAAACTTACAAATAAACGATTATCTCTGATTGTAAGTACGTAATAAACGCAATCTCATTTCATATAATGTAGGTATGAGTAGGTTATATTAGTGTGCGACTCAGCGTGGATATGATAAAAGGTGAAGAGAAATTTCTCATTAAGGTAGTCCTCCAGGAGAGTATTGAGGACGGTTTACGAACGAGGAATGGGTATCTTAACACCATATTTTGTTCCCATTCCGCGTTCTTGGATGACACTGTTGAGGTCAACGAACTTAACCTACCATACTGTTGTAGGTCTGTCAGGGACGATTAGTCGACAGCAGATCGGGACGTCAACAAACCATGGAAAACCCAGTAAATCCATACCCAGTATCTTCGCCCTAGTCCAAGAACAATCCCCTGCTTGGTCGAGACAAGCTTTCTGCTGCTTCTCTGTGTGGTACATCCAGTCTGTCTCCTCGCGGTCCCAGTAGGCGTTCACCCACGCGGGGATTCCTGATGGAGTCGGCTCGTCGCCACCGGCTTCCATTAGTAACACCTGTGTAACATAAACAATTAGAATGATTATATTACTAAGGTAAAGGCTAGTGTCGGTAGGTAGGTAGGTACTGGTGGTCATTTTTTGACTCGCTATAGTGCAAAAATATCTATAAACGATGATATTTATATAAGCATAATTATTATTTTACTATAGCCTATGGACGCGTGTTCAATACGAAGAAATGCTGCGTTAAAGGCTCTAGTAAAATATACGGAAAAAAAGTACGGACAGGAGGTTAAATGTGGGTAAAGAAAATCACAATATTCTAAGGGACCTATTTTCCTCCTGACATCACAACTGAAGAATGATACTTTAGAGTAGTTATAGACTAGCGCTGGTATTGTGTGATTCAGTTCTTTACCATCAGGCGGCCTGCATTGCATGTAGTAACGATTCATTGCCACCTTTGTTGTTTCAAACCTAACAATCCGAAATAAAATACGGTGGATGAAAACAGACTGCGAATTAAAACGATGTTTGTATATATAATTACATGCATAGATACTCGCTTCCTTTAATTAACCGAGCGTAATTTGGAGGAATCAGTTTTTGTCACATTTTTTATAAGCGAATCTAAGTTTTATGGGACGTTATAATTAATGTATGAAAAAGTTAACAAAGAAATAAAGTACCGGATTATGCGTGAAGGACTTACAAAATTATAATACTTACTCGTAATGTGGTGCTTTTTACTTGAGAGGTACTTTTTAGATTAACATAATTTAGATGCACGTGATAAGTACCTAAACAAAATATACCTACTCCTTTGCAATTTATGACATCGTAGATTTTCTGTTCTCGTCATCATTGTCGTGTATATTTTTTTGTTTATTGGTTCTATCCTAGTTTCTAAAAATGGCTTATCCAAAGGAACAATCAACCATTATTAAAACCAAAACATTTATATAGAAAATACCACTTATCTAGGCTGATGCACCGGTAATTAGTTAAGTAGGTATTATTAGAAAGGCACAAATATGACACCCATACTAAACCTTTAAATATAAACTAACATTCCATTAAATTGACGTTTATCAAGGAAACAAGATGTGTATATAAACGCGACAAACATGTTGAACAATGTACGGATCCACGGGTCGGACACGGTCGGCTCCACACAATAGGAGGCCGATGATCTAGAGATTCACATAAGCCCACCATTACGCAGTTTAGACTCTATCGTTTAGATTAAACGTACCAATTATTACCGCTAACGGTCTTTAAGTGTTCGAATCTTTTTTTATATAAAGGTGGGTATTTATATTGGCCAATTATTAAAATAAAATAACCGGCTATATTTATAACGGATACCTACAAAAACCAGTTGGGACTTCCCGAGCTCTCTCACAGGTTTCTAAGTTCTAAACATATATACATTACAGCACTACCTGGCATTTTGGCTGCGGTCTTCTCTAAGATGGACTTACTGCTTGACGGGATCTTCCGTTGAATTTAAAGCGGCCTCCAATTACAACAAAAGAAATATAACCCTTAAGGCATCTCTCTCCTAGTTTTTATCCGACTACCACGAAGTTAAGGAGGGTTATGAATTATGATATTGACCGCTACATAGTCGTCACAGCTTTTGAGCGCTTAGAGAAAACAGTGGAGATAACCGTGCATGTATTCGTTCACGCTCGCTCCATACAAGACAAAAAATAACCTTGCGTATTCAAGGTCAGCGCTCATAACTCGAGACGGCACCAATTTGTATGCTCATCTGTTCTCTCATAACATATTAATACGTTCATAGGATTTAGAGCGTCACTTTTTATAGCCGGGTTTGAGTTTTTAAACTTACTTTTTTTTGCCTAACACGATGTCTACGGTGATTAAATCCAACTGACCTTCCACTGAGGGTTCTCAGAGAGTCTCGCAGCGACGACCGACCCGGCGGTACCTCCACCGACCACCACGAAGTCATAGCTCTCGTCAGGTTCATCCCTGCTGGTGACCCTGTTGCAAGGGTCGGCCAGGTCGCAGCGCCCGTTGATGAACGCTTCAAGAAGGCTCATGAAGAGGAAGAACTGGCCTGGACATGAGCCCGCCATCGACGGACCCATCTCGCGTATGGGACACGCACATACCTGTAATACAAGACTAAGATTTAAACTCATCATCATCATCTCCCTGACCTTATATCCCGACCTCAACAATGTATGGGCATTGTTGGGGTCGGCACTTGATTCAACCCAATGTAGCTGATTTTTATGTGAAGCGACTGGCATCCTACCTCAGCCTACCTACCTACCTACAGTAGGTGCTGTCAAATCGTCAGGAAGAATTCCTTTTCCACTTGCGTAAAATTTCCGTGCCTCGGACAGCACGTTAAGCCGTCGGTCCCGGTTGCCAATTTATCATCTTTGGCAATCGTTTAAAGGTCAGTCAGAGGCCTAAGAAAGTCTGACAACTGGTTTAACCCAGATTGCCGATTTTCCTCTAAAAAGTGGTTACGAAGGTCAGATGGCAGTCGCTTCGTATAAAAATCAGGTGTTCAGCCACATCGGGTTGAATCAAGTGCCGACCCCAAATACATGGGATAAGGCCAGGAAGATGATGATGTGCTCAACGTTTGGTAGATAAGTAATAAGTGCTCGAACCCATTTTATACCCCTAAAATATTAGAATATCTATATTTGAAATTAAATTTAAATGCAAGTAAGTGTACGAGTGACATGACAAATAATAAAGCTAATACTCGGAAGATTTTATCTATACCAAACAATCAAAGCACGGGTCATTTGGTATAATGACGTGATTACAAAACACGACCAGTATAAAAAGCCTTATTCAGGAAGAATCCTTCAGATGCGACATCAGGAAGCAGTCTATATACAGACTGTATCTAAGTACCGAGATAATTGGCAGCACACGAGTACATTTAACAAAGGGGTTTGTTAAATTAAATTGACATGATGACACGATGTCATTATACTAGCGAATGTTTTTATAAGATAGCGTGTTGCGATGCAAATGCGATTGTATCACAATTAGAATAAGACTACATAGCAACGTACACATTCATAACGACTAAGACAAGTGTCTAGTGCGAGTTTTTCACTGCCGCCGTAACAAGTCACCACGTCGACGTAAACGCAGATTTGTATGGACTTCATTGATCAGAGTGCTTAGTGCGAGTTTTCTTAAAATCGCCGACATCGACACTATTGTGAGCCCATACAAATCTGCGTTTACGTCGTCGCGATGACTAACGACGGCGATTTTAAGAAAACTCGCACTAGGCACTCTGATCAATTCAAATACGCAGATACAGTCAGATGGACTTCACGAGCAACTTTTTGTAATACCTATGTATAATTAGCGATTCTCTAATCAAGTCCGAGTTTTAACTTTAACGTTTATTCAATTCCGTTAAACCAGTTTTAGGCAAATTCTAGTTTATTTTGAACTTAATCGTTATTTAATTGCTACAAATCGCTGTAATTATTTTTTTCTACAACCTATGAGTATCATTCCACGCTAGTACCGGCCTCTTTAAAGTCATCATACGAGTAGTATAACACCTTCATACCTACCTAGGTACCTACTCTTAAAGACAGCTTTTAGAGTAGGTATGAAGGTGTGTCAGGAGATTTGATCTCCTAATGAGCTAGAAAGATTCAAATTACTAAATACTAGCTGTGCCCCGAGGTTTCACCCGCATAGAGTTCATTTCATGAGTGTCCCGCGGAACCCTTATGCTTTTTTTTTTTTTTTTTTTTTTTTTAATAAAAGTAGCCTATGTTACTCCTTGGAACATTTATTTAGTTCTGTCGTTTCGGAGATTACCCGGATCAAACAGACCGACTAAGAACAAAAAATGTTTTTTTTTATGTCAGTATCGTGTATACTTTCCATTCGAAAAGACGTGCGTACGCCCGTGAATATGCATGTGTGCGTCGATTCCTTTCTTCTATAGGAAGCCGTCCTCTGCTATCTTTTTATTTTGTTTCCCAGACTAGGTCATCGTATTTATGTATTCTCTATGCAAAAACTGGGTATTTCCGCCACTGTTAGTGTTGTATCTGAACTACCGCTTTCCTTAGTTTCTAAGTCAACCTTCGTTTGTAAATTGCTTACAAATGGTTGTAAGCTCGGAATTGATAAAAGCCTTAACTGTAGTATTGTCCAAATACCGCTATTTTTTGCGTATTTTAATAACTTAGGTAGTTTGCTAGATAAGTAAATTCCTACTTATGATTTAAATTAATGCCTTTGTGTATTTTTTTCACAAGTTTATTAGTGTGTTTATAAAAAGTGATACTAAATTGAACAAAAAATTACAAAGTTATGATTTAATACCAACAAAACCTTAAGTTATGTAAGAAAAGCGATAATCAAATTATCTACGGCGCACGTTAGGTGGGATGGTGTTTCTATGAGATTTAGACTATAACACTTACACTATAATTAGACACTTTTGTTTAGAAAAACAAAAATTGACTCAGACCAGTGGCTAAAATAAAAGATCAAGGGGTCCTTCTCCGTAAATCAAACGTAGTTTCACAGTTGCTTTTTTTATCAAACTCTAATTTTCATTCGTTCAATAATTTAATTAAAATAGATTTAGAATATATAAACGTCAAAGAATTTTCTAGCGTACCACATTTGGACGTAATTTTATGACGAATAAGTACCGAGTAGGCACTTTGCGAACTTGCGGGCGAAGCATCATTTTTCGGACAAAGTACCTTAAGAGTACCTTTCAGACGACTCTAGGTCTAGTACTAACCAAGCAACCATTCTGTTCTATATCAATTTAGTTATTTTATACCATTAAATATACTAAGGTGGTTTTATACCATTTAACATCAAACCCACTGATGGCACCACTTTCCATAGCTTTATGACTTTTGCAACATAAAAGGGCATTTCAAAATCAAAGTCAAAAATATCTTTATTCGATTAGACTTTCTACAAAGTACTTTCAAATCGTCACAATGACATTATTTTACAGGATTATACATGCTACCGCATTACGCTCTTACGCGTTACCGACACCGTAGAAACCTCTTCACACCTCTTTTCATTAACCTCTCTTGTTAATACGCTCTCTATTAAGAACTTCTGAGCTGTGCATCTCATTGTTGTAGGTAGATAATGATTGGAACGCCTTCCTCCTAATGTCAAATTTTCCCATCCTTACAATGGGTTTTCCCTAATTTTGTTACTGATAGAAAACCATTAGCTTCAACTTTTTATATCAGTGGAACTCATTCTTGAATAATTGTTAATCAGTTTGTCTGTTACTGAATTGTACTCAAAAAAGTAATAATATAAATTAAGCAGATACCTAAATAATAAAATAAAATTTATTAAACACTAGCTGTGCCCTGCGGTTTCACCCGCGTAAATTTAGTTTCATTCTTATCGTCGCGGATACCTATATATTTTTATTAAATTAAGTAGCTTAAGTTACTCCTTGATATATCAGCTACCTGCAAGTGAAAGTCCCGTTAAAATCGGTCCAGCCGTTTCGGAGATTACCCGGAACAAACAGACAGACAGACAGAGAAAATTTTTATAACTTGGTTTTTTAGTGTCAGTATCGTGTATACTATCATTTGCATTTAGTGAAAAGCTGTTATTTTGGAATTACAAACAGACACTTCAATGTTATTTATCTGTATATATTCGATATAATCATAATTACTTAATAGCGGTAAAAAAATGAGCCCGATTATCTTAAATCGTTGTTTTATTTCTTATAAGTATAGTTTTGATTGTTTGTTTGTTTTTTTTATTGTCTCGTCGGTAAAGTAGTCAGAACACGAGGTCCTGGATTTAATCTCCAGGTCGGGCAAAGTGCTATTGGAATTTTCTACTGTAATTTCCCATCAGCAGCCCGGAGTCTGGATTCGAGTGTCCAGTTAATGGACTTACCCTATTACTGGGGAAACCTCACTGGAAAGAAGTTGGTGTAAGTCCACCTCTTCCTACCCCTTGAGGTAATACTTACTGGCGTGAGCTTTTGTTTGAATTTTATTGTATCGGGCTTATACTTGAACTGAAAACAAGTGAATCGCGTGAAAATTATACAAGAATCAATAAGTATCAACTTACTTCTGGTGATTTTATCATCTCTATCCAAGTCTGATGAGCCGCTCTCTGAAATAAAAACACAATCAGCCTATTAATCTGGCATTTGTAAACCGTTTGAAATGAAATATAAAAAAAATTTTTTAGCTAAGTATGCTGAAGTGTATTGGGCCTGTATTCCCATGTATTTCAAGATAACTTATTAGTTAGCTAACGTGCTTCCACGAGATACCACATAAGCGGAATAACTAAACAGCTAAACTCATCTACCTACTTAGGTATAAAGTCATTATGTTTTTGAATAGAAACCTAAAATTAAAAATATAGTTTTTCGTTGCTCTTTTTTTTCTACAAGTATTTTCTCTATTCACCAATGAGAGGATTACCATACGCATGAACATATGCTCAAAGTGAAGATCAGTAGGTATGCATTTTATTGTAATTGCAAGGAAAGTTGATCACTGCAGCTTTCGGTATCAGTAACCCACTTACGCCGCGCCGGTAAGGTATAATACCGCAAGTGCTTTTACTTACTGTGCGTAGAAACCGCACTTTATATGACCACATGCGGTTATGTAAAACAATATGTTTACCTACCTACTTAACAAGGTAAACTTTCTCATTTCTGAATTGATTTAAAAAAAATTGTGTTCGACGTCATACCTCGGAGTGCTCCATGGAGGGAAAGAACAGGGGCCCTACCATGACCTCTTATTTCTACAAATGTATATGACGTGTATAAGTCTGTCACTGTCACACAGTGGAACTATGATGGCAATAAGAGCTTATGGGAAGGCTCCTGGAGACCAGACGCTGTGCTGGCAATATTATGATGCCTCAGCGATATCATTCTTCAGAAGCTAGGCAAGGTGATACGAGTGATAGTCCCCCTGGCTCTAGAAGTCGGGGGGCTTTTGGGACCGGGACTAAAAATGTATTATTATATCCAAAGTGATGTTGGGGACCGCGGTCACGGTCTCAAAAGCCCTCGACTTTTAGCTAGAAATACATGCAAGCGGCTACAGGTGATAGGGATTTTAGTTGGTTCAACCCCCGTTTGCAATAGATTTTTGTATTCAATTACAACAGATAAATCCAAACTAGACAAATCTAAAAATAAACATGATTATAATATATACCTAAATATTTTGTCATAAATTTATTTATCTAAAACATTGGTCTAAATGTATTAAGCAAATAAAACAATAAATAGGTAAACTAGTTTTGACCAAAAAAACTAGTCTTCTCAGCTCTAATACGTTATTATCATATTATTAATTTAATTAAAAGTCGTAGCCCGTTTTCATTTAGGAATTGATCTCCAGGGGCGTTACCATGAGCTCTTATTGCCATGATAGTTTCACTCATTTACGAGACAGATGTATGTGACGTGCATACATCTGTCAATGTCCCACAACTGAATTATCATTGCAATAAGAGCTCATGGTTAGGCCCCAGAATGTCCATTCTAAAATCTCTACGCTGAGACATAATCTTTAACTATTATTTAGTTTCCTATTGAACAAAATTTGCAGTCTTTTATTTTGGAGGAATAGTCGCAAGTAAAAGCCTGTACCTTATTAATATTCATACTGGAATGTTAAAGAATTCGGTTGGTTTCCTATTGATATACAAAACATGGCACAGATCTAAACCATGCAAAAGAAACGTGCGATAGCAGATGGATAGATATTTCACTTTTATTCTCATTTAGATAATTTTTCCACGTAAACAAATAGAAATGAAATTCATATTAAAATAATCGTGGCATTAACATTTTATTAGTAATATTTACACTTAAATATTTATAAAAAGGACGAAAATGTCAAACTTTAAAATTAGATTTATCGGAAAATCACTTCCGTTCTTATTCTTCTGAATTTAACACTTACATATTTGCATATTAAAATATTTTTATTTTTGATATTTTTTATATTAATTTTTTTTTTCTGGCAATCGGAATCATTCCCATATTTATTGCTCTCGTAGGTAGGTACTGTGGAGAATAAATTTGTAAGTCTACCTACATTTAAACAAGTAAGCGTCAAATAATTAGTCTGTCTGACGTTAGCTGTTTGAATAATTCATATTTTAGAACAAACCCTGCAATGTAAGGGCTATTTTAGTGACGTCTTTTGTGACTTGGACTTTTAAATTGTTTTTTGTATTGGACTTGTTTGAAGAATTTCCTTGCAATGAATAATTCAAACAGTAAGTATGCATTTTGCTGAATGCTAAAGAGGTCCCTACTAAATGTACCTACATTTAAACACTTCTTAACTGAGACTATCACACATAACATTATTTATTTTATATATTTATTTATTTATGTACATACATACACTATCATTACAGGTTAACCTAAGGTGATAGTGTAGCTACTATATTACAGTTACATATATTCCAATTAAATACTATACACTAAATGTAATAAACAAAATGATATGTATTGTTACATCAGTGAATCTGTGTTTCAGTGTACTTATCGCATGAAAGCGCTGAAAATCATCAAGTAAGGACATTATAGCCCAATTGTACAGCTGCTGTTCATACATGATATCAAGACTAGGTAAGTACTTCTTTATCCGTATAAATATAATAAACCCGAAAAGTATGTTTGTTCGCGCTACTCTCAATATCTGCCTAACAGTCACATCGGGAGAATTATTGTTTAGTAAGTAAATGGTATTATGATGGTATAATTCATGAGACTACGCAGGTGAAGTCGGAATAAATAATGATTATTTTTGATATTAAAAGTACCCATTTAATTCCTTTGTAAGTAATTGCAATTTTAGCCGTATAAAAAGTAAGTTCCAATAAGTCCATAAATTACATTTACGAATCGTTAAAAATTTACAAACATTAGTAATGTGTTATAACATAATTATAGCTTAAAAAAAAATAAGTAAGGATTTCTAATAAAAGTTGGGTCAATTTTATGTTTAAAAAAAAGCACAGTTTTTTACATTTATTCAATACTGTATAAAAATCAGTACCTACCTAATAAATTCAACCTTTATTGAATACTATTAAAGAAGCATACCTTTTGAAACAAATATCACAGTCACAATGATCACAAATCTAAGCACAATAAAATGATCGCACCGGCAGACGCGACATGCCGTGAGAAGACTCGCGAATGGCGCCGATGGGTGCGTACGCGCAAGTTTTGTTTACACCGCGATGAGTCTCGCTGGACTTGACAACAAGTGCACTAATTATAATATATCTATATACCATTTTCTTAATATATGTATGACTTGCCGTGCCCCGCGGTTTCACGCGCGTAGGCTTTATTTCACCAAACCTTTTTTTTTAATAAAAGTAGCCTAATTGACTCCTTGTATTTTCAGCTATCTGTGAAAGTCCCGTTAAATTCGGTCCAGTCGTTTCAGAGATTAGCCGGAACAAACAGAAAGACAGAGATTTTTTAAAAAAATTTTTTTTATGCTTTGCCTGTGAATATAAACTTTTATATGCATTTAGTGAGAACCTGTTATTTTGAAAGTACAACCAGACGTTTCAATTTTATATACCTGTATAGATATAGTTTATTAATTAATAGCTTTTTCTCTGCAATACTTGTTTAGTCAGTTCCTAAGCCTGTTTATTGATATAAATACTAAAATGCTACAGCGTCGTTTAGTCTGGAACAAAACAAAATTGTTATATGGCTATAAGGTAATAAGTTGCGCAATAAAACTTTGTGAAATACATTTGAAACAATAATTACTGTATGTTTGATTGAAAATTCGCTTATTTGCTGTTTTATTGCGACGAATCGCGTTGGGACAAAAAGATATATTTTCACCTCGCTAAAATTATAGTTTCGCTACTGCTTAGTTAGGTATTTCTACGTAATTTTTGACATTTATGTGTTGACTTATTTATTTTATTTTTATTATTACCAGATTTTAGTTGACCTTCACGTTTATGCGGTTTAGTGATATTGTTGTGAAATTATACTACAAAGAAATATCATTCAATAAGGCACAAGCTTCTCTTCGTGACTTTGTCCGCCAACTTTAGATAAAACTGTGTGTTAATTAATTTAATAAATTATATGTGTGCCAACACTTTACTAACTTTAAAGTGTACATCTTGATAATACTGTAAATTCAAATTCAAACCTACATTCTCGAAAAAGTCATGAACTTAGAGTGTGAAAAGAACGTCTTCTTTTTCCATTTGCAAAATCTACATTGGAAGAAGCTTTTAATATTTCATTGTAAGTACTCGTAAGTATATGACAATCCTTTAACTAATTCTTGAAATTTGTGTAAATTTTAAATATAGGAGGTGCTAATGCGTTAGAGATAATAAAATGTTATAGGTGACATTACTTGGAAATTCGAAATTTACACATTGTAGCTAAACCTACCTTGATGTAATAAAGCAACACCCTGTTATCTGGCCAATTAAAACGAATTGCATAATATTTACCTACTACATTACTGATTAGGAGCTATGATTTTTGCACTCTGGGATTTCTGGCATTACGACAATGCATATAACACCCCTATGCAGTTCTCTTTGTGTTAATGCAGAGATAGCAGTCACTAGTTAACATATTTTGTGTATAACGATTTAAGTAATTTTGTGAAAATAATATTTTTTTATTTTGCTTCTTTTATCTTATCTGTGGTAGCACTGTGCCTGTTCACTTGATTTGTGTACTTCTTTACATTTTCGTTAATTCTATACATATACAATTTAAAGTCCTGATGGTCTAAAAGCGCTGTCTAAAAGTGAAAGCCTAAATCGCTTATCCTGAAAACATGAAATTTGGTGAATTTATGGTGACGTGTAGATATACAATTAGATAGCGTTTTTCGAAGAGGGTTAAAATTGAATTGTAGGTTTGCTTATAAAATATTTCTGCCACGCAGGATAAGGTGCGGACGGAGCCTAGTCCAGGATATAGTTAACGATGCTCTCCATAGTTCCACTTCATAGTCTGGAGCAACCTGGATGTTTAAGTGGTTTGACCCATATTAAGCAGGTACCCATATAAGCCCCAACACGCCCAACACTGTTAATAGCTTTCTGAGGCAAAAAATCAAGTGATTACTGACTCTATGTGAAAAACCCAATAACAATAAACTGCTTCACGATTCTATTAGCAATCAGAAGTGGTGAGGCTCTCAACGGTGCGACCTTAGCCTTGAGCGAAACAGACATTGAACTTGACCGAGCTTGATTGAATTTATAACCATCAATCAATGTATAATTCCCCTAATTACAAAACTTCGTCTTAAATAATTCTTTAAAGTAGTTCCATCTTATCATAGTTCAAGTCCGATTTTGATAAGTCTTTATTTAAACCAGGTTTTATAAAAATGGGGTAATTTTTTTGTTGTGACTTTGATATTTAAAGTGATTAAAGGTGATCGAAAAATGCACGTATTTCTAAGCACAAATGGTTTTGGCAACTTTGCATTTTAGCCTGACTCAAAATAGCGGATCAACATATTTTGAAGATTTATAAACCTATAGGTACTTGGGGTACTTGGAGGAGCTCGTGGCACAGTTGCTATTGCGCATATCATTCGATCAGCGAAGTTAAGCAACCCTAGCCCTAGCCAGTAATTGGATGGGTGACCGCCCGAGTTCCCTCCGTGCCTCGGAGAGCACGTTAAGCCGTCGGTCCCGGTTGCCAATTTATCATCTTTGGCAATCGTTATAGGTCAGTCAGAGGCCTCAAATAGTCTGACAACTGGTTTAACCCAGATCACTGATTTTCCTCGTTAAAGGGGTTGCGAAGGTCAGATGGCAGTCGCTCCGTATAAAAAATCAGGTGATCAGCCACATCGGGTTGAATCAAGTGCCGACCCCAAATACATGGGATAAGGCCAGGGAGATGATGAGGTACTTGGGGTAAAGAACGCCTCAAGTTAAGGCGATGCTGATCAGGCCCTGGGCCTGTAGACAAAGTAATAGCGTGATGATAATGTATCCTCACGCAACGCATAAGTATAGAAACGACAAAAAATTTATACCAGTATATCACGTGCCTGATTTATGTTATTTCCATACATTTATATTGCTTCTATTCGAGCGCGATTCAAGTGTGAGATAATGTTACTTTGCTTAGACCTACAGGTGCCGATCAATTAGTGTGCATTCACCTTAAGTCCTTAAGGGCGTAAAGGCGGTGGTATTAATTGTATAAGTTTTTAATATTATATTAAAATTGCAATGAGGTACAGAAGTACTTTGTCCAGCAAATTCTCATTAAATAGAGTGATAAAATCACAATACACATCCATTACTAATGTTTACCGTTCCGGCCTTCCCACTTGTTTATTTACCATGACTCGTGCCATTTCGATTCGCAAATGTGTCCGTCACGGTGTCAAAATCTGATTATACTCTGTTTGAAGTGACATCCATTTTATTGTAGGGATTCGAGAATCAGCTAATGCTGATGGAATTATATGATATAGGTACCTAACTATAACTATACTTAGAAGTTTTCTCTTATAGATCACACACAGGGGCGGATTTGATACGTTGGCTGCCCTAGGCCTACGAAAGATTGCCGCCGCCCCCCCTATGTGGAACCCATGCAGTATTTTTTAAATAAAAGTAAAAATTTGCTATCGAGGTAGGAGATTTGCCAGAACAAAACAGACAGATTTTTTTTCTTTTAATGAGTAGGTACCGTGTATATTTTCATATGCAGTGACACTAATATTGTGTGTGTGTGACTAGCCATTGCATTTATGGTGTTCTCAATATATACACCCTTTATGTGACACGTTATTTTGCGGCAGCTTATATTAATCGGCGACACCATCTAGGTATAAAACCGAGCGAATTCGGTATTTAACCAGTCTTTAATAACGGTATTACTAGAAGAGAACTAGTTTTGGAGATGATTGCTTTCAAACATGACCGGCGACCCGCTTTAGCTATCGGTTTTTATTTTTTTCAATATTTAAACAATATATTTCCCCATAAATAATTATTATTTTTATTTTTTGCTACTAGGCAGGTCTCCATAGCAAACTACTAAAAAAAATAAATAACTTAAATTCTCCTTTGAACCAAATCGTGAAACCTGTTTTTATGTAGTTTTTTTTTTTTTTTTTTTATTCACAGCTATTAAAAAAGAGTTTTTGCACAGAGTGCACGCCACTCTTATTGGTAACACAAAAGGACAAAATAACAACTAGTTTCGTTACTCTTAACAAAAATAAAACTAGGATAGTAGTAAAACATGGTCAAAGTCTGCGTTTGATATTACTATTCTTAACACTAGCCATTGAAATAGTCTATTATAATTTTCAACATTGGCCAGTCAGACACATTTTCAACAATTACTAAGATTAACCATTCTAACGAACATTTCAAAATTTGATGAACTTTAGTCTTAATAGATTATCCATCTAGGAAAATAATTTCTTTAAGTCTTATCAATAATTCAGTAAAATGTACCTCCCTTTTTGGATCTGAAGGTTGGCATTGTTCATCTTCCGTGACACATGTTTCTGCATCCGAAAGCCGAGGACGTCCTGTAGGTACATCTGCAGATCTAAACCTTTTCTTTTTAGACTTCCTCACTTGGTTGGGAGTAATGGGTGTCTCGCTTAACTTGATTGGTCTTCTGACGACATCGGCAAATGTTATTGTATTCTGACCTGGTTGGATTATAGTAGAAGTACAGCTGACATCTGGATCAGTAACAGGCACAGGAGTACTTGCAGATATTAATCTTTCGTTAGGGTCGAAGACCGGGCATGGGCTAAGTCCAATGAACTTAGTAAGGGCTTTCCTGTATGTACAATTGAATTCCGCCATTATCTCTCTAATCTTTTTTTCTTTCTTGAACATGGGACAACTTCGAGATAAAGCCATATGATTTCCTGAGCAGTTCACGCATTTATATATTTCTGTTTCACAATTAGAATGATTTTGGCCACATTTTGGGCAAATAATTTTATTAGATCCACATCGTTTGGCCGTATGGCTAAGTTTCCAGCATCGGGAACACTGAGTAACAGGAAATATAAAGTTCTCAACATTAATAGAAAGCGTCAATATATACGTATTCTGGTATTGAAGAACCTTGGAAGCATAATCTGACAGATTCACTAGGTGCCCAACCAATTTCAGATTTGACTCGACGATTTAAGCGGTGGACCGAAATCAACGTAAAAGGGCTTGGACATGAAATATTCTTGAAAATGTCTTCCTCGGATAATTCTAGGTCAACATACCTTATAAGGCCATAAGAGTAACTCTTCTCCATGGCCCTGTGGAAACGCCACGCCTTCTCAATAAAACATTTATTTGTTTCTATCTTTCTAATGGTCTCAACCTTATATGTATCAACACGCACTCTATATTGATTGATATACTTCACTCTGACAATGTCAGATATGCCCTGTTCTTTAAATAATTTTGCCAAAGCAAATTGCTTTGGCAAAAGCTCCTTACAAGAAATATACAGCTCTAGTTTTTCTTCGTCTTTCCCCTTCTTTTATTTCCTATTAATAATCCAATCACTATCATCGTCCTACTCCCCCTCCTCGTGTCTTACTCTTTTTATTGGTCTCACAGATTTTGAATTTTCCACCCAAAATTCCTCAGATTGAACAGCATCTTCAAACCTGTTATCTAGTTCAGCTTCATTAACAGATTCACTACAGCTAGAAATGCTGAAGGCAGACAGAATTTTCAGGGGATCGTCCTTTGCACTCATGTTGGCTTGAGAAGTTCTTAAATCTTAAATATGCTAGCGCAAAACGATTCGGTGTATTTATTATACACCACCGGCAGTATTTCTGCTACAAAATGAACGCAAATAACTCAAATAAAGGATTTTTATAATTTATCTTGAAAAATTGCAAACATCACGAATGACAGCACCGTTTTTATGTAGTTATTAAGGTTTTTCCACCGCAGCTGACGATGGTTAAATTAATATGTGGGCTAGTATGTCTCTAGATCCCATCGAGAAAGGAGCTCTTGGTAACGAAAGGTCATCGTCCCACAACAGAACAAGATACCTCTTATAAGTGAAATTATTCCTTGGCTTGCAGGCCGTCAGAACACGGAGTTATATTTCTTACAATAAAATTATATTCAGAGTACAGCTAGTAAGCTGTACCTCACGGTTTAGTTAGACTTTATTTTTATTTAATGGGTGACCTTATTTTGTGGAGCCCTAATTTAATCCCTGTGACATCAGCTATCTGCCAGTGAAAGTCCCGTTAAAATCGCCGTAGCCGTTTCCGAGATTAGCCGGAATAAACAAACATACAGACACATAAGCATTAAAAAAACTTTTTTTAAATATAAATACCGTACATACGTAAAAGCTGTTAATTTGGATGTACAAGCAGACACTTCAATTTTATTTATCTAAAGGGATAATGTAGGAAATAAAAGAAAAGAAACGTCTCTCCTTATTCTGTGAGATAAACAAAATGTGTTCTGACTGACACCACATAGAATAATCTTGTGAAATTGTGTGAGGTCATCTAATGCAGGATAATAGTAAAATAATTAATTCTTCCATTAATAAACTGTGCGTAAACATCGATACAATATCCATAAATTTACTAATATAAAGATGAAGTGTCTTCGAACGCGCTAATCTCAAGAACTACTATTCTGATTTGAAAATTGGATTGGAGGATTGAATATCTACAAATGATGACGCACACTTAGTACGCGCACGTCTCACATTGAAGTCGTTCCGAAAGCTTGGGTTTACCCAGCCGCGATATGTCGGGATTATATTAATTTGCGAGAGCACGTCTTTCGGTCCCAGATGTCACTGGTGACTTTTGGATTAGTATTGCGACTAACTGTCCTGTATATTATACAGGTTGATTAGCATAATATTCGAGGACTTCCCAAATGCAAGGCACCTGCACGTTAACGCTAGCTTAGTGTCGTTTTCTTCTGTTAACTGTCTACTTCTTTTATGGTTTGCTATAAATTTATCCGGACTTCATTGAAAGAAAATCGACTGCACTGATTCCAAAAAAAATTCACCAATAGAATGCTACATTATCGCTGAGTAACATAGGCTTATTTATCGAGGTTAATTAGGGTTTAGGGGTTACTTTATTAACTAGATGTTATATATAATAGAGCTTGAAATATGGAAAACGCACAACTTGCATAAGGAATTCGTGTACGAAAGAGATTATAAAATCTAATCCGACACGTGAAGGGGTTACTTAAAATTGCACTCAGAACTCGGATGCATTTGGCTCAAATGCAAAAACTGTCATCCGAGTTAAGGGACTACTTAAAAGTAAATGCTTAAAACAAGATACACAACAAAGTAAGGAATATATAAACGAGACTAGCTGTGCCCTGCGGTTTCACCCGCGCAGAGTTAATTTAATTCCCGCGGAACCCCAAATGTTCTTTTTAAATTAGTTACTCCTTGTAATATTAGCTATCTGCCAGTGAAAGTCCCGTTAAAATCGGTCCAGCCGTTGCAGAGATTACCCGGAATAAAGAGACGTGTTGATAAAACTCTTAAGCAAATAACTCATTATTAGGTACCAATTCTTTGCGTTTTTAAACTCGTGATAATTTCTCAACGAAATGTCCGATTGGAATAAAACAAACAGTATTTTACTTCTACATGAATACCCTTGATAGCATATTGCTTAATTTGCATAAGGATTAATATTAAGATACACATTTAACGTAGTTTCTTTCTTCAGACGATTTAATATTTTTTATGAACATAAAAGCGGTTATTGTGACTAAACTATGATAGTTACCTTAATAAGACCTACAATTCCGTAGTACATCATTTTGTTCTATTGTCAATAGTTTTTGCAGCGCACGCATAAATAGGTTTTCGATTTTACACCTTGGGTTACAAATTCGCAATTTTCTTACGGACCCCTAATTTTTATGAGAATAAAATATAGCCTATAGCCTTCCTCGATAAATGGACTATCTAAAACTGAAAGAATTTTTGAAATCGGACTAGTAGTTCCTGAGATTAGAGCGTTCATACAAACAAACAAACAAACAAACTAACTCTTCAGCTTTTTAATATTAGTATAGATATAGGCAGGTAATTTGGACATTTGGGCATACCCATGATTACTAACTTATGCACATACAATAAGTATTTACTACCTAAGTTATTGATAGTTCGTACCTGTAATTTGGGGAATGACCGACAGCGGACACACAACGGGAAAATCACATAGTTTTTTATGATGATACCAACACAAATACGATTACATCACTTTATTTGTATGAGAATCTTGAAAAAACTTATGTATGTTATTATACGGCGATACTAAATACGCATGAATATGTGCCATACGTATGTATATGATACAAGTATTGTCGTGGTTGGGTAACCGCTTAACACCTAATGCGGGTTCATCAGATTCGTAGTATGCAGGACTAAATCGGTGTTAGATATAAGTATTATCTATACAGATAAATAAAATTGAAGTGTCTGTTTGTAATTCCAAAATAACAGCTTTTCACTAAATGCATCTTAAAGTATACACGATACTGACACTAAAAAACCAAGTTATAAATTTTTTCTCTGTCTGTCTGTCTGTCCGTCTGTCTGTCTGTCTGTTTGTTCCGGGTAATCTCCGAAACAGCTAGACCGATTTTAACGGGACTTTCACTGGCAGGTAGCTGATGTATCAAGGAGTACTTACTACTTTTATTTATTAAAAATATTAGGGTTCCGCGACAATAAGGATGAAACTAAATCTACGCGGGTGAAACCGCAGGGCACAGCTAGTTATACTAATAAGTTTCATCGGTTCATATGGGTGCTGTTGTGACAAGACCTCTGCTTACCCCTTCGGGTACGGCGTGAGAGTATTTTTTCTTTATCATCTGACAATTCTAAAATTGTGCGATATTTATTGCCAGTACTTTAATAATTTATTATAGATGATGTTAGTTATTTGTCCCATCCTTAAATTGTATTTGTACGGGTAGTTGGCAACTGCCATGACAATAGATAACCTACATACCTAATGTTTAGGTTACAGACACACATAACTAGGCCTCACATAATTACCATGTAATCTGTTGTCCATGACTCACTAACAAGGTACCAATCATTACATTAGAAGCTAATTATTGCATCCTTATCCTCGCTTGTCCTCACTAACGAACGTTTTGAATATTCTATCAATCTGTCATTTAGGTTACTAAAGAATGAAAGAGAAACAAATTTATAATTTTGTCGTTACATTCCAATAACTGATCGCTAGCTAACATTATTATGAAATGAATGTATGGATAGTTCAAATCTAAATATATATAACTCAAAGGTGACTGACTGACATAGTGATCTATCAACGCACAGCCCCAACCACTGGACGGATCGGGCTGAAATTTGGCATGCAGGTTGATGTTATGACGTAGGCATTTGCTAAGGAAGTATTTTCATTCATTCTACCTCCAAGGGGATAAAATAGGGGATGAAAGTTTGTGTATGAAACTTAATTTACGCGGGTGAAATCGCGGGGCACAGCTAGTCTGACATATAACTGGAGAATCTGGAGATAGCAATTCATCTGTCAACTTTGACATATATCACGTGATTTATGTCATTCCCATGCATTTTATATCGTTTCTATAAGCGAAGCGTCAGGCTAATGATACTTTGTCTAGGCCTAGACAAAGTAACAGTAGGCGGGTGAAGTCGCGGGTAAAAGCTAGTATTTATGTATTTTCACAACTTCGTGATAAATGAGAAAATTATTTAATATAACGTGAAAAGTATTACCTTTTCACTTTAATATGTATTATAACAGCTAGTGTCCTACTTACACAGTATGGTAGCATGGTACTTAATTACCTACTTGTTGAAGTACAAAATAACACATGTATTGGATTGCTTTCCTCCATAATTATTAGGACAACGACTATAATCTCATGCTAGTTATAATAAATTACGATATCTATCTGTGTAATATACCACATAAGTAATGTAATTCACTATATAATAAGTAATGAGTGCATTATTTTATTTTCCACTGGACATTGACTAGGGGTTGCAAGGTATACTGTAGGGTATTATGTGATTCCAAATCCTTCACTCATTCACTCCTGGACTTGACTAACCATAATTTTTTTGATGAAGTTTGCACCCTAATGTCTGAAGACTAAAATAAAATAGTAGTAACTGAGATAATAGGTTAATCGGTGCCAGGGTGCCTAGTGCAAGTTTTTTAAAATCGCCGTCACAAGTTATCGCGTCGACGTAAATGCAGATTTATATGGGATCAAAATATGCCATCTGAGGGCCGACAGATTTTAGTCATGCGCTGTTTCGATCCTATGGCGACAGTGAAAAACTCGCACTAGGCCCTCTGTACCCCTATTACGAGTCTGCCTCCGTTTTCTTAATTTATACTCGCTAGCGTCTCCGCAGAAAGTTTGTATGGGAAATTGCACATTGTTGCCTCCCAGCAGTGACGTAAATGACTAGTGTTGTGGATGACGCTAGCTACAAAAACTGTACAAAACAACTTGAGGGCCTCGTGTGAGTTTTTCACTGCCGCCGTCACAAGTCACCACGTCGACGTAAACGCAATTTTGTATAGGATCGGAACAGCGCCTCTGTCGGCCTAAAGATGTCACTATTCTGAGCCATTACAAATATGCTATTACGTCGACCCGATGACTCGTGACGGCGATTTAAAGAAAACTCGCACTAGGCACTCAGATGGTTGTGGACTCCCACTATAATGGTTATTCGACTGAGCGATAGTAAGGGTAGGTATATGTCAATAAGAATTGAGTACCTAAGTAAAACGGCCTCTGACCTCCACTCAATGAACAATCGATTTTATAAGGAAAAATTACTGCCATATCATTAAACCTATTGTGAGTCGTTTCGGGCTCCGGAACAGTTTTACAAAGACGAAACAAACAGGTACGAACGTACCTATGTACATACCGCATCTAATCATATCATGTACCATGCCATGAGTTTGGGCTCCTACAAGTACCTATCATTGTGACTTGACTATAACATATGCACTAGCTGAATTGCGATGAGAAGTAGCACTGCTGCATTCGATATAATAATCTTTTCATCCCACCATCTCGGAAAGAGTATTTTTAATCTTCAATATCTGAGTGGAAAAGCCGTTTTTATTCTCTAGAGGATAAAGTAAATTGAATTTAGAACATCGTGTGCACTAAGTTTGTGAATTAAAAAGATTATTCTGTTATACTTACCTGTCATAATGTAGTAATTAGTACCTAAACTGAAATAAAAGTGAAGAGTACCTATCTTGTGATTGTAAACGTTTTTTTTTTCATTTAGTCATTTCCTCGCTGAGGTGGAATGAAAAGTTACGTGTTGCACTCGAGTGCAAAGATTTTTCACCTCGTGCTCTTTTGATTCCCTCGCTAACGCTCAGGATTCTAATTTTGAATCACTCGCTGCGCTCGTGATTCAATTTTAGAATCCTTCGCATGCTCGGTCATCAAAATTGAACATCATCATCTCCCTGGCCTTATCCCATGTATTTGAGGTCGGCACTTGATTCAACCCGATGTGGCTGATCACCTGATTTTTATACGGAGCGACTGCTATCTGACCTTCGCAACCCCTTTAACGAGGAAAATCAGTGATCTGGGTTAAACCAGTTGTCAGACTATTTGAGGCCTCTGACTGACCTATAACGATTGCCAAAGATGATAAATTGACAACCGGGACCGACGGCTTAACGTGCTCTCCGAGGCACGGAGGGAACTCGGGCGGTCACCCATCCAATTACTGGCTAGGGCTAGGGTTGCTCCTCCAACATTATCCTCGCGTTTGCACTTTCTTATAGAAACGATAGATCGCAAGCTCGAGGAAAACCTTACTTTGTCTAGCCTTACTGCTCACCTAAATTGTAACGATATGTTCTCAATGAAATGTCAAACCGACGCGGCGCCATTGATGACATCTCGCCTTGCGAATTCAAACACTGTTTTCCTTGAAGTTACACTCTTCCCCAAGATGAATAATTTTCTAATTTTCCTACCATCTACAAATTGTGCGCTCTTCTGAAACACGATA
The DNA here is from genome assembly GCA_964035505.1 of Watsonalla cultraria. NCBI lineage: Eukaryota > Metazoa > Arthropoda > Insecta > Lepidoptera > Drepanidae > Watsonalla > Watsonalla cultraria. The sequence continues at coordinate 5,395,425 of OZ037731.1, forward strand.
ACCTCGACTTTCTATTTTAATTACGAAAGCATAACTCCCTTTGGACTAAGTCGGGCAGCAGAAAACCAGCTACGCACATTACCGGAGTCTTGCGTTGGCGCTAAACGCCTACTCTCTTACGCTTAGCAAATCTTTTATAAGTATAGAATAGTAATGTATTTTCCAGGCGCTATTCATGTATATATGAATAGGTGCATATTTGCGCTGACACCTATCAAACGGGTAATTACAGAAAAGCAATTAATATTGTTAAATTGACTGGCTGTGTAATAGCTAATCGTGTTTTTTTGGAAAATTATGTACAACTAACTGTGCCCCGGTTTTACCCGCGTAGAGTTAATTTCAAGGGTGTCCCGCGGAACCCTAATGTTTTTTTTAAATAAATGTAGCCTAACTTACTCCTTGTAAAATTAGCTATCTGCCAGTGAAAGTCCCGTTAAAATCGGTCCAGCCGTTTCTAGATTAGCCAGACCGACAGAGTTTTTTTTTTTTAATTGGTTTTTCTATGTCAGTATCGTACATATTTTCATATGCATTTAGTGAAAAACTGTTATTTTGCAGTTACAAACAGACACTTCAATTTTATTTATCTGTATATTTATATATATATTTATTTATATATAGATATATTTCGTAATCAACGATCACATAAAGGCTGCATAAGATCACATTTTGATGAAAATTTTATTCACTTAATTATCTCCATAAAATGTTTCAAGTACGTAATATTTTCTAGGATGTACACCGATTTAGGCTAACTTTTGTACGTATACTTGTGATCCGCTTTTTGGGTTTTAAATGTAAAATAAATAAATAAGCTCGTCTTGAGAAAGTGATTGGATATGAGGAGGTCCCAGGTGGGTGTCATTCCTGGGAATTAGCAGCTCGTACTATTCTAATTGGAAAACTGAAACTACAGCTCGATTCCCTTTTCTAATCTAAAAAAATAATAAACTAAACTTTATAACTTTTAGTGTAGAAACAACCTTTGTAAATGGCCAGATGATATAGTAGTTTTTATAAAGTAACTAGCTGTGCCCCACGGTTTCACCCGCGTAGATTTAGTTTCATACTTATTGTCGCGGAACCCTAATATTTTTAATAAATAAAAGTAGCCTAAGTTACTCCTTGAAACATCAGCTACCTACCCGTGAAAGTCCCGTTAAAATCCGTCCAACCATTTCAGAGATTACCCGGAACAAACAGACAGACAGACAGAGAAAAATTTTAAAACTTGGTTTTTTAGTGTCAGTAGCGTGTATACTTTCATATGCATTTAGTGAAAAGCTGTTATTTTGGAATTACAAACAGACACTTCAATTTTATTTATCTGTATAGATGTGTAGATATCACAACTAGAACTCAAAATAGAGATGTAAAGAGAAACGGATTATCCCGTTCCATTCAATTTCAGTATGAATCAGCACCCATTACTTTACAATGGAGGAAGAGAAGTAGGTACACCGAGTTGCTATGCCAGCATATTGCCAGAATTTTATCACAGACATTTCATACTTCTATAAGTAGACAATGCACCATTGATGCACCTACTCTTGATGTTGCAAGGCAGTTAGATGCATTCAGTAGCCGTTTACCATCAGGCGTACTGTATTGTATCTTTAATAGGGTGAACCTGTCTACTCACTATGTCATTCACTTAGTGACTCCATAGTGGAGTAGGCACCGGACTATCTGACATGAACAATATGTGACCAGGAAATATAGGGGATAACTGCGCATGGATTTGTTCGCACTTGCTCCATACACGACTCTAAAAACTACTGCGCATTCAATGTTAGCGCTCAAAAGTCGTGTGTACTTATACCATCAGGCAGACTGTTGTGTATTTATTACAAGGGTGTAACTCCCTTCGCACTATTTAATTCCCTTTGTGAATTCATAGTGGCGGAATTCACGGATTTTCTGACTTGGTGAACGAACGCTTAAAATTATTCTCATGAAAAATAAACAAGTGTACCGCAACCAGCTGTTTAGACTTTAGCGTCATACTTTGCCTACTCTTATTAGTTTAGTCCAAACTGATAACCATAAGTGATAGGTAAGTGAAAGGAAAGGAACAACAAAAGTGTTAACATTATTAGATTTTTTTTATTTATACATTTTCATGTTCGCTCTACAAGAGTTTGCAGTACACAGATCACATTCAACTTTATACAAGTAAAAAAGTTTTTTTTTGGTTTTTTGTCAGCATTTTGTATAAAAAGTGAGGCAGGGAGGTCGTTTGGGGGCTCAGTGCCAGCCGTGGCCTTGTCCGTGACCCCAGGGCTCTTCGGGCGCGGCAGCTGCGGCGTGCGCGGCCGCGGCGTACTGGGAGAGGTGGGCGGCCCGCGCGTGCTGGACCTCAGGGGTGTCTACTACGTATTGGCCGTCGTGGGTCAGCTGGATGTGAGCCTGGGAATAAAAGATATCTCCTATGATGTAGACATACTAAATAGAGAATAGAAAATTTTGTTCCTGTGGTCGATGTGGAGATTAACTGCCATGTTACAAATTGGAATTGTATGCCAAGAAGTTGGGTTTCATAGTAGGACTTACTTTCCTACTACATTGGTTGCGAGAGTAATGAGTTTATTGCAGTGCGGCGTAGCACTATGACCTTCACGCTACGAACCGTAGCAGCGAAATCTTTAACATTAGTAGATAAATTAGATGTATACCTGAGGACCAGTCCATTTGCCGTAGCCGGCAGCGTAGCCAGCACCGTAGCCAGCACCATGACCGATGGGAGCGGAGTAAGCGGCCAGAGCTCCGTGAGCGAGGCCTCCGTGGGCGTAACCTCCGTGAGCGAGGGCTCCGTGAGCGGCGTTAGCGTGGGCAGCGTTGTGGGCGGAAATGTGAGCGGCCTTCAGGTGAGCGACCTCAGGGGTGTCTACCACGCGACCATCGTGCGCGAGGGGAGCGGGCCCGTATTTGATGAGACCTAGCAAGAAATAACGTCATGTATTTTGACAAAAATGCCTTAAGTGAAGCCAAAATGACCTAATCATTCTCCATGAACAGAAGAAGGGGTGAAGATACTGTGCTAGCTAGAGCATCACTTTTCAGAAGAGCCACACATGCAGGATGTCTACATATCTGATACACGGACGATATTCGATTTATATTCATATGAAAGTTTTAAATGTACTAACCAGCAGCGGGAGCACCATAGTGAGCGCCACCACCGTAGTGGGCGGCACCGCCGTATCCAGCGCCGAGGTATCCGGCAGCGGGGGCCCAGGCGCCGTGCGCGGTGGAGGCCTGCGCGTGCGCGGCGAGGTGCGCCTGCTTTGCGTGAGCTACTTCAGGAGTGTCCAAAACGTATTTGCCGTCAGGGCTCAGCTGGACGGGCGCTGGGAGGCCGGCATAGTAAGAGGCCTGCGCGAGGCAGAGGGAGGCGGCAAAGATAATCTGGAAGAAAAATAAAACAAATCGTTTGATCTTTGTACCGCCATACAAGCAAACGTATCATCTATACTGGTTAATGGTTACCGTAGTCTCCGAATTCCACAAAAACATTTACATTCAAACATTCTTGGAGAACCCCATGCTGTTCTAGTGATAGTCGCAGTGACTATACTTAATAAAGTCAAATTTAAAGATCGATGCTTTAAAAGTCGTGATAAATCTGATGCGATAGGTAATTGTATTTGACTGTTGTTATATTCAGTCAATCCTCAATTAACAAGTCAACACAACGATTAGCCAAGATGCAATAACAATGTAGTTTTACGAATGACATTGGCCACAGACTTATTGGGGCGTGACCGCCGATTTCACGGCTTCAACAAAAAAGTTGACATAATGATTTGTGCGCCGATATAATTACGCATGCTCGACCATACGTGAATGCAAGTGTCGACATTTCGTGTCCGGACATAGGAATAATTATTACAATGTACCTATATATTTTTGTCGTACCTATAAGCATTGCGAAATGAGATTGACTTATATAACAGAAAAGTATTTTCTGTCATAATAATTAAAAAATTACCAAATCATTTCATTAGATTTTGTCTAGATTTTCATAAGAAGTTTATTGCACCGTTTTATAATACTCAACCATCTATTTCATTCACGAAACTACCTACTGTTGTAATCGCAACTAGGTATTACATGAATCGATTTCCTAGTCTTAAATGAAATATTTTCAATTATTTCATATCTCACGGGTCAGTGACCTACAGTGCCTACGAATAGCAAGAAATCTATTTTGACAAGTTCTTTACGACTAGGTATTACACGGTCTAGCGCTTTCGGCATGTCATTGCGCGCTGGGTGTGACAAAACAGGATGTTCAACGCCGATGCATTCGAAATATTTTGTGAAATGATGCTAAGTCGTGAAATTGTCGCTCAGCTATTAATGTAATCAGGCTGAAATTTCCAATAAAAAATTTTTGAAACGGTCGAGTTCTAACTAAATAAATTGTTAATTCATACCAATGATATCGTAACACTAGGAAAGTAAGTAACAGTACATACAATAGGATAAGCACGTGAGTAAAAGTATTTTCGTACCTTAGAGCATATCTGCTGTTTTAGTTGATATCATTGAGTCATACGCTCGCTTCCTCTCAAAAAATATGTTTGTAATATCTTCATTGTTATGTCAGAGTTATCTTATTAACTCAAAAAGGCATATTATTAGCGTGAGTTCACACGATTCATTTAGTTTAATGCAAGATACTTAATTGTTGGCGCGCAATGAGCGATTACAGTAGCTCAGTGTGGAATTGACCTTATTTCAACAGTGACCTAGTCGCGCCAAGTGTGTGAAAACTATGTGAAGGAAATAACGCAACTATCGTTGAAAATAATTGTATTTCTCTAAATGTTATAACAGTACATGCATAACAAACTCACTAATTTTCATAATGACTAACAGATCACTAATCTATATAAATAATAATACCGTTTTTATAGTAGGCTTCACCGGGCGGGACCACTATTCTTAGTATAGATTTTAAAACAGTAAGTATGAGCGTTTGTGTGTCAATGAACTAAAGAAATAAAACAAAATATATCGTTACTCGATACCTACTCAAACATTAATTGCCATTGTTTGCTCAAAATATCAATTTGCCACAATACGGTGTTGCAACCGGCTAATATTGTAATGTTGCAACCAAAATAGGGCCATAGAAAATAGTTCGATTTAGCAAGGCCGTCTAACAACATAACGAGAGATTTGTTGGAGGGTGTGGTCACGCAGGTTCTGATCTCAGATTAACTCGAGAGCTATTCCACAAACGTGCCAGTTTGATATAACTGTGACACGGATATTACGAGCACTACCTTAATACCTTCCTGTTACGCTAATCTTTCATATTATGTAGGTTTTACTGATAATTCTAGTACCTGTAAAGTGCCTGCCTGCATGCATTAGTCGTTATCTATACGATATATTCTCTAGATTTCTTAATATCACCTAGATTGTATTTAAGTAGGTATATTATTCACCAGTAAATGCATAGTAATATATACATACTTTTAAGGTACTACAAATTATTTTCAATTCAGCTGAAGATCATAGCTTTAGTGTAATTTAGTTGAGAGTCGGTAAAGTATTGTATACATAAGAGATGAAAACGTTACTAAGGAATTATCAGATGACACTGAGCATGACTCCTACGCATCCTAATCGCCTCTTCCTATCGATTCTCGCTTTCTTCCGTGTATTGTTATGCTGACATGGACCCAACTATCTTCTCTATGAAGGTGGGAAAAGGTGGAAAATTAAATGAACAATAGATGACTAATTCTACTCCTACAACGGCTACAACACCGAGATTCCATTATGATATATACATATTAATAGCTACAATTGAATTTAGTAAGTCAATAAAAGGAAATTCTGTAATAATTACACGAAATTGCATTGTGTACTGTTATTTATCGATCCATGAACACAATGTTTTCTTTAATCAAATTTTCTGCTTGCTCGGTCACTATCCAAATAATACCTAAGTTGTCAGCGACTTATTGTATTTTCCCTAGAATAAACACTAAATGCATTATAATTAATTCGTCCCAAATTATATAAACACTGAAAATGTTCGACTTTCTACCTACATATTACCTTGGTATCGGTTTCATATTATTGTGGTTTGTTCCGTTTACAAAATGTTATAATACGCGTTACTAAAGTAACTCGCACGCACCTATTTTCGATTCGCCACGATCACCGAAACCACAACATTTAGATACACTCACTTATATATACAACAACTAAATTGAAATAGAAAGTATTCTTGTCTACGTGTTTATTGTTTTAAACTAGATCATAAGAATTATATTCGTATACGTTAGTATGTAAGGTAACGTTATTTATAAACTCATTTAATTGCAGTATATACTTACTTAACGTAACGACGTTGAGTTATGCAAAGAAATTAAATTATAAAAGCAACAGTTTTCCACGCACTTGCGTACATTACAAATACATTTCATAGTGAATAAATTACTACTGTTTAACTCACAATAGTCGAAAGAAGCACACGGAAAAATGGCAATTCATAGTTTTAATCTAGTGTAGCCTTGGGCCAATTTCTTGCCTGTTTTATTATCCATTACAATATATCGTGAGTTAGCATTTTACGTACACATGATTTTTACGAAACATTGAAATTTATTTTTCAATTAAAATACTTGAAGGTTTAGTCTATCCTCATATCTTTGCATACGACTTTAATTATAAAACAAGATGTTCGAAAAAAAAAGAATAATCTGAATGTACGCACTTGTATTAAGCTTGATAGTTGACCTATAATATTATCTCCCAGAATCTTGATATACAACCTCTTTGAAAGACCACGTTTAACCTTTTGGCGTAGGTCGAAGGACCAAGCTGTTTGTGGAATTTGAAATTAGAACGATTAATCCATTTCGCAACATTACCGTTTAACTATCAAACCATGAAATTTGTACATTTTAAAATGTTCTCTTTTATTACAAGCTAGTTCATAACTTGTTCATATTATTCAGCACTTGTTTTAGGAATTAATAATTCTTGGCTGTTTTATGAACAATCAATGTCTTGCAACAAGGAATGGCCGTGCCCATGGTGTGGTAACCAGCTACAGATTGTAACTACGTTTCATTTGATCCTTTTGACTTTGATACAATACAGATAGCATAAATATAAATTTATTTTTGACCAATATTTTTCCTAGAGATATTTGCGAATAGAAGATTGTACGAGTAAGTGAACATTTTAAGCGTTTCTGCAGTAGCTATTTGTAGTTCTATAAAACCCGGTATTACAGCGATCCAGATAGGCAATTTCTGTAAATGACCAATCTTGGTGTGTAATGACGAAAACTAGGACTGGTAGACAAAGGCAGCAGTGGGCGTAGTCCCCACATCGGCTCGCCTTTGCATTCTGTTGCAAAACGGTGTTGCAATGTTGGGAATTATCATTGTAACTGGTGCACAACCAGTTGCTCCACCGCAGGAAGCGGCCGAGGAAGTGTGATGGTGGTGAAGGTCACTCAGGTATTGCACTGGCAACGCTCGATTTATTATGGAATACCACTTTTTACCAATAGTCACGCGTCATTGCCAATCATAATAAAGCCACGTCAAATATGAAAGCTCGTTAATGATATTGCAAGTGACACGTATTTGCGTTTTTGAATTGGCGATGGAGTATGGTCTGGTTTTATGTTTTATTATTTTACTATCACCAATACATTTTAGGTTTGGTTCGGTCTTACTTTCTAACACTATAAAATTACTACTCTTGCAAATTAAAAAGTACCAACACATGTATTTGGTTTCTTCTAAAATAACTCTCTCATTCAAACTAACTTACTATTCCCGGCCGTAACTAATACATACATTGATATAAATACACGCCGAAGAAAATAATTATCCTTCAATCTTGTTGTAATTGAAAATCGTACTTTAAGTTAATCGCAATAGCATGCAAATTCCAATGACTAATGTTATTTCTAGAATGATGCGCCGTTAATGTATGCAGGGCGTATCGTAGCACCGTAACGCGGCCGCCCGCTGTAATGCCGAGGATGCGCGCCCGCCCTACGCTACGTTACTCGTCTCTACTGCGCGTGAGTCTCCAATATTTCTCATTCAATTTTCAGGCTTATTTCTATACGCCTAAAGTGCAATACTGCTGTTTTTTCTCTGCTTACTATGTTGGCAAAAAATTTATGGAAAAAGTAAGACCTAAAATGTAATTCAAAATTCTAGTTCTAAGTTCTAAATATACGTAGAACGTCTCGGCCTACGATACTCGAACTCGACAATCAATATCAATTAGAAAGGTGAATAAATTAGCATATAATGTAATGTAGGCGACCCACCGGATGTTTGTACCATCACATTGTTCAGAGAGACCTTGACATGATGTCCTACAGGTCTTAGTAATGGCATACGCTTATTACGATGTACAGGTATGCACGTAAGACAAATTACATATACACGAGACCTATGTTTTAGTTTGGAATATGTAGATAGAATTTTTATATATTTCGCATTAAGATTTAAGTTACTTTAAGAATAATAAGTACATTATATATATTCGGCATATTAAAAAATTTAGTGTTCATAAAAAAAAATTGTATAAAAATTATGTTCGAAAATTTAAAAATATAATTATCAACCGAGGCTCAATATAGTTGCACAAATAATAAATAACACTTTTAATTTATATTGGAATTTTGAAAATCGGACAACAAAACCGTAACATGCAAAAATAAACAAAAAATATCACTTACCATAGACTGCATGATTAGTGTATATTAGAACTTATTTAAGTGGAGATCTCAAACGAACTAGCTTAGGCGCTGCTGATAATCAGTACTCGCCTAGAAATTTTCGCCTAAGTGCGTGTGTTCGGTACAACGAACCGTGTCTGAATGTCGGTTGGGTAGACAGCCGCCCCTTATATATCGAACACCCCGTCTCACCGACCGTAATTGGAAACAATTAATAGTTACAAGTGCACTGGTGTAATTTTTAATTGTAAGATGCACATGGATTCCGACGGGACCTTTTAGATTTTATTTTTATAATCACATACTTACTTATGTATTTAGAGCATTTTTAGTATTTTTTCTAGTTTTAGCAGTAAGTGTAATTACATAATCAGTAAGCGACAGTAAGTGTAGGGGGTTAATATAAGTGTAGCTGTCAATATCTGATTATGACAAAGTACCAGTTGAGCAAATGTAATGGTGTTTCTATTATTTTCACATTTGCCGGGCGTGTTTGCATTGCCTCATGCAACCACTGGTATTATATATATTGAGTAACTATTATATTGACTATAACATCCGATCGTGTGCGCTCTATGGAACCTTTAGTTCCGTGATAGCTTATATACTATGAAAATATGTTTTTCGTTAATTAATAATTCAATGAATTATAATTTTAAATTATAATATGCATATTTTTTTAAATACATCATTTACGATATTACTATATTACACCTATGATCATTATTTATCAATCAATTCATGAATTTGAAAAAAGATGTTATGTATAATATTTTTCTATAAATTAAAAAAAAACAAAGTTGTCTTTTAAAAACTAAATATTTTTTTAATGCAATAAAATACTTATATATCTTAAACAGAATCACATTCCATTTACATGTTCTAACTTAAAGGCAATCAAATGTAATCTCTGATCTTAATTAAGTGTTTTACGATTTATTATTACATGCGTAATTACAGTTATTATGAGGTATTGAGGAGTTAAAAGGCAAATAATAGATAAAGAATAGCTATGTGCTTTCAATTCGTCAGAATTTATAAAGGTTATAGAAAATACTGCTGGATTCGGAAGTTTATTTTATACTCAGTGTTAGCTCAAAAGGTCAAATGCCTGAGTAAGGGTGACCGAAGTGGTTCCGAAACTTATACAGTCTGGTAATAAGGGTTTCAATTATCCCTTTTCCGTTGGAAGTAATGGCGGAAAATAGGTATAAAAGTTAATATATTCACATTATATAACTAAAATAGCCATACATTTTAAAACACCCTATTTTACACTTGTCATGTCTGTCTCTGCATCACCCAAAGGTTGACTGGTAGAGAATGCCTATGACAGTAAGTCCGCCTATGCATTTTGTATTGCAAGAAGTATAAATAAAATAACGTACTTTCTTCTTAGTTTATAATACATATTTTTCTTCACATGGAGGACAGGCCTCCAGAAATTATATAATTAAATAATCTAAAAACACTAATAATAAAAAATACCTTTTAGACTTTCGACAAAAGTAAAACAGGGGGCCTACTCGCTTTCTCCGAAAAACGAAGCTTCGGCCGAAAGTTCGCAAAATTCCTACCACGGTTATTATTCGTTCTAAAATTACGTCCGAACGTGGTCCGCTAGAAAATTATTTGATGTTTATATTTTCTAAACCAACTTTAATTAAATTATTAGACGAAGAAAAATTTGAGTATGATAAAAACAAAGCGATAATGAAACTACGTTTAATTTTCGTTCGTTCACGAAGTTTCGTTTTCGGAGAAAGGGAGTAGACCCCCTGGTTCGCGCCCAGAATTATCGTCGAAGAGGCAAACAGAGGTACCCATTTCACCAAAGATGTTTGAGTGCAGACACAGGTGGTGAATCCATCGTCGTCACAATCACCAAGCATGCTTTTTGTTATTTGAATTTTAAGTGGGTAATTCTATCGTGACACATCTTTAGCTATTCGATTAAGCGAATAACTTTTGTCGAAAGTTTAAGAACTATCATTTAATTAAGTGCGAAAAGAAATCGTGTTTTTATATAGGTCAGGTTTGTGAAGTTCATGTGTAGAATCTATTAGGCAGTTGTAATAATATTTGTAACGTTACAAAGGTCACTATTGGTAACAGGCCGGCGTTGTATGGCGTGTGGTCTCGAACATTCTCAACAATTGACTCTTTTTTTTTTTGTAATATTTATGTCATACTCACTTGCAAAAAATATTTCTTAAGTTCAAAAATCCTTTCGTTTTGCAGTTTCCTGGTTCTATATCGCAACTAGTTTCTGTCGGCGACTTCCACCGCATGTTTTATAGTTAATAGCCTATCGTCCACCGTGAAAGCCTATTCTAAATATTGATGACACAATTTTTGAAATCGGTCCAAGGGTCCTACCATGAGATCTTTCTTGCAAACAAAAATACAAATATTTTATCTTTATAATATAAATATAGATAGACTAACAGACGTCACGCCATTCCACCCGCGTAGTTCCCGTTCCCGTAGGAGTACTGGGATAAAATATAGCCTATGCTACTCGCTCATAATGAAGCTATCCATTGCTAAAAGAATTGTCATTATCGGTCAAGTAGTTCCGGAGTCTATTCAATGCAAACAGACAAACAAATAAACAATCAAATCTATCCTCTTTATAATATTAGTGTAGACTAGCTGTGCCCCGCGGTTTCACCCGCGTAGATTTAGTTTCATCCTTATTGTCGCGGAACCCTAATATTTTTAATAATTAAAAGTAGCCTAGTTACTCCTTGAAACAAAAGCTACCTGCCAGTGAAAGTCCCGTTAAAATCGGCCCAGCCGTTTCAGAGATTACCCGGAACAAACAGACAGACAGACAGACGGACAAAGAGATAAAAAATTTAAATCTTGGTTTTTCAGCGACAGTAGTGTGTATACTTTCATATGCATTTAGCGAAAAGCTGTTATTTTGGAATTACAAACAGACAATTCAATTTTATGTATCTGTATAGATGTATAGATAAATGTACTTCAAATACCATAAAAAACAAATAGGTAATTATTTAGAAAGGTAGAATGATCAACGATATTCGCTTGTAGGTTTGCGTGACGCATCCACGTAAGGACACCGCCCGTTGATGTCTTTTGTATGAACGTAGCGTAGTGTGTCATCATCATCTCCCTGGCCTTATCCTATACATTGTTGGAGTCGGCACTTGATTCAACCCGATGTGACTGATCACCTGATTTTTATACGAAGCGACTGCCATCTGACCTTCGTAACCCCACTTGGGAGGAAAATAGGAGATCTGGGTTAAATCAGTTGTCAGATTATGTTAAATTGGCAACCGGGACCGTCGGTTAACGTGCTCTCCGAGGCACGGAGGGAACTCGGGCGGTCACCCATCCAACTACTGGCTAGGCGTATGGTTGCTTAACTTCGCTGATCGAATGATATGCGCAATAGCAGCTGTGCCACGAGCTCCTGTGTGTCATTGTAGAAATATGTATCGAAGATGCTTTATGAATAGCTTTACTACTATTGAGAGTACCTGGATGATTCTTTGGTAAATCGTGTTTTTTAACTGACTTCAGAAAAAGGAGGTTATCAATTCGATTGTATGCTTTTTTGGAAATTATTCTTACATAGTAGCTGTGTTAGTTGCTTGCTTAAAGGAATCATATTATTACTACTCATCAATAGATGCCAGGAAGTGTCATATTCTAATGATATTGTAGCAGTTTTTTATTGCCTGAAAACACGGTTTAAGGTTTCTTAAAATGAAACCTAGCTATTGATTTATTGCTCCCAAAACCCGCAGTATCATGAAAATCGTTGGAGAGAGATAATGTTACTTTATCAACAGGACCCAGGCTTTGCTTCTCGACCAAAATCACGGACGGGACTAAAGTAACTTATTACACTGGTTTACAAATAACTATTAATGAAACTACATTGTACGGACTGTTTGAAATTTCACCAATTGAATGATGAATCGTTTTCTTCTGAAATCAGCTGCAAACCTCTTTTCTCCATCACAACCAATTACCTTAATTTAATTGGCGCTGTATTTTTGAATGCGTTCCATTACATACTATGTTGGATACGAAATGATTGCAACGCCAGTACAAAACATGTCATTACAGATGCAGAATAAAAGATAAATATAGGCTTTATGCACCTCGTTCCGATTGCAAATAACCAATTAGTATATCTTGCTATTCACATGCAGTAATCAATTCACAGTTCAACAAGCATCCGGCTTGCCTGATAGTAAGCGGCTACCTTGCCCTGTGGACATTTGCAGCATTAAAACCGCGTACCTGGGCGTATAGACAGAGTATAATTATCCTCACGCTTCGCCTATAGAAACGATACAAAAAGAATAGAAATGGCATATGCCACGCCTGTTTTATGTCATTACTTTATTACCGCAAACGCGAGGGAATACTTTGTCTAGACCTACTGGTGAACAATCTACAAACATACAATTCAAAGTCCTGACTGACTGACTTTTATACCAACGCACAGCCACTGATCTTAAAGAGAAATTTAGAGTGTGTGTTTTTGGTGACGGGAAGTTATACTCATTATTACATTATGCTAAGAAAGAGTTTTATAAAATTCGCCCCCCAGGAGGGTTATATGGGGTTGAAAGTTTGTATTTTAAAATCTTATTGCCTTGCAGGCGAAGCGGCGGGTGCAAGCTAGTTCCTATAATAATAGTATTTGTAATACAATTAAAAATATTATTTCAGGTCTTCGCGCATGGGTCCCCGAAGGGGTAGGCTTAGGTGTTACAAAATCCAGTTGTAACCTAAGATTAAAAATGTGAAAAGATGGCGTGTCCATCACGTATCAGGCACTAAATATACACACGGCTTAGAATTTCTTCTTGGACTGGCTGTCTTAGACAAAATGGATGAAACACATGCTCACGCCTGTATTCCCAGTATGGCTAGGCAGATGAGTACTCACACCCTTATTTCGCCAGCCATATAAGTTATATATAGGACCGGTACCGATAATACTTATCCAGATTACCAGGCTATTAATCCAAAGTCTGCTATAAAGAAATTACAGTTGGACATACCCAATAACACTTACTCGACCCAGTGATCGTATCCAGAACCGCAGTAGCGCTGAAATTTGAAACTAGCGAAATGTGACTGTAAAATAAGTACAACTCTGTCTACCCCTTCGTTGAATATAGGCGTGAGCATTATGTATGTTTGTAGATAAGAATTTTGTAATTATTATTTCACCGTACCTCAAAAGATGAGCAAGTTAAAGAAAGCGAGACGAATTAATTTAATTATGTCACTATTCGCACTTAGGCTAATGAGATAAATAATAGATGAGATTGTGTAGACAGGTTATATTTTGTGAATAAATAGATAGTGAAAAATATACTTTGCAATACTCCACAGCAATATACAGGTTGTGCTGAATGCCACCGTTGAAGGCGAAATGTGTGAACAGTTAAATGATACGGAACATGCTAGCTAAATGAAAGTTATACAAACTGCAATGTTGCTAAAATAGAACTATGACCAAAATACACTGTGTCTTTTTTACCGAATTCAAAAAAAGAAATAGACTATGTTTGATGGGTTTATATTTTTTCGAACATGACTAGTGCTATTATGTGACGAATTTACAACCTTATGTGCTTTGCGTAACGAGTAATTAATGTAATGAGTTAAATTACACAGCCCCATAGTTAACAGAAAAGAAAATATTACAATAATGATATCCCTAATCACTAAATCGTTAAACGCGATTTAATTTCACTCAGCAATCGACTAATACCTGCTAGTTTATGGCGGCTCATAAATATAAATCATAGGCCAAACCGTTGAAGCGGTGATAACTTAGCATTGGCTATATCGGCTAAGTACACATTACAAGTACATAGTAGTACAAGTGTAAGGGTGTGGGTGGCCCTAAATATCTGGTATAATTACACCGCTTTAGCCCTAAGGTATGCAGCACTCTACAGCAATCTACGTTAGATTACCGCTACAAGTATAATTTAACAGGTGATAGGCTTGATCGGTCAGCGGGACACGTGGCACAGTTGCTATTGCACATATCATTCGACAAGCCGAGTTAAGAAACCCAACTCAAAACGGTAGTTTGATGGGTACCCGCTCTTGTTCGGGGGGCACATTAAGCTGTCAGTCCCGGTTGCCACTTTAACACCCTTGGCAATCGTTACATGTTAGTCAGAAGCTTAAGAAGAAAATCTGATAACTGGCTTAACCCGGTTCCTCGGAAAGGGGTTGGGAAGATCTGGTTGGCTGTCGCTTTGTGTAGAAATCAGGAGGTCAGCTGTATTGGGTTGAATCAAGTGGCTCCAACGATGTATGGGATAAGGCCTGAAAGCTGATGCGGCCCGACGAAGTTTTGAAAGTGCTCTAATTGCCACTGCGGGATCTGTACCTCAGAGTAGTTTCTTAAATGATGCCAGTGAGGGCAGTTTCCACCTTCCTGAATATCATGCCCACATTTTACTGAGTTCTATTGTAGTGTTCTTGCGTTCCTGTTTTAAGAACTCTTTAAAAAGATTGTCAATTATTATTACAGCAATATCACTCTATGTATTTGTTTAGAAGCGCGAGAATGATACCTTCTACGTAACTGCTTACTATCAGGCGGTCTTCATGCTTACAGGTCCCGTCACGAGTTATGAGCGCCATCCATATCGGAATTTGCTAATCATATCTTACCATCATCGGTTTAAGCAGCGCGTATTAAAAACTTATGAGCTTAGACGTTTCAATTTCGTACCTAAAATTAAACGTCAAAGCTAAGAAGTTCTTAATACGCTCTCCAGGTCTTTGCTTTATTCCCGTTTTTTTTCTGTATCGTAGATCCACCATGTAACTGAACGCCCGCTGGTTATCACAGTTGTACAACCTCAGTATGAACTTGAATGAATCGTTGTATGAAAGTATTTCGCTTTCATCCACCGAACAAGCCGGCCTTCTTGGTCACGCTTCCGCGCGTCTCAATTAATTCGGAACATTATTATATTCACACGTTTAAATTAAAACGTATACAGAACTCTTTTAAAGTCTAAAGTACAATTTGGGACTCGGAAAGCGGAAACTATAGGGAAAGGAACTAAATATTTTTTAGTATAGAGTTACATATTAATATAGCTGTTGACCTATAGGAAAAAATTCATTAGTATAGTGGCTAATGCTAAACAGAGGAAAGATTTGTATGTAAGTACGTTTGTAACGAATTGGTTCAAAAAAACTGGACCAATTTTAAAAATTCTTTCACCATTTGAATGCTACATTATCACTGATTAATAAAGGCTATATTTTATCCCCGCACTCCCACGAGCACGGAAACTACGCGGGTGAACACGCGTGACGTCCGCTAGTTAGATAAATAATAGGAGAAGTATAGGCACTGTGCTAGCTTTAGCAGATCCCTTTCGCTATTCATAACGTAAGCACAGTGATTCCATTCTTTATTAGTGACACTTGGTGTTGGTCGTAGCCGCTTAGCATTACACTGTACATTTATTTGCCACCCGCTCAGATATATTGTCACATTCATAATTCAAATTGGCTTCTAGATATTGAGTAAAAATGATTTCCTAAGCATGTAGGCGGGTAAAACACGTAGGTATTCGACTCAAGTATCGATTGAAGTCACAGATTGAAGTACATAAGGTAAAATGGTATCGAAGTCGAGAGGTCTTGCAATTATGGAGGCGAGGCCGGTGTATACAATTACAGCTAGCGTGGATACATTTAATATAAGGCAGCGGTCGGTGATGGCCGATTTAAGTAATACCTGTTTCAATATGACCAATCAATTTTATTACTTATCATTCCGAATTCTTTTCGTTCTGCAATTGTTTTTATTTGCATACTTGAATTGAGTTGTACTTACCCACATCCTTATTGTTATTGATGTTAACTGGTTCGATGAGTCCTAACATGTTGACATTAAACATTACAAAAGTATTGATGACTACTCAAACCACTCGGTTTCTAAAAGAAAGAGAGTGTAGCGGGAGTCTAAAACCAAGTGCAGAACCAGCTACATGTAAGATCGTAATGCCGTGACCGAAATTTGGTTAGGATAAATTATCTAAGGCTAATCTCAACGGGGATTAGCCATCTGCGCAGGACATAATATAATGCACCCTTTATTCCCTTACTCTCATAGTCCAATGGGACGGCAATTCGATACAACCGGAGCGTGATCATGTCCCAACGGCTTAACGTACTTAGGTTTAAAGAATTTTAGGTTTAAAGAATTTATTCTCATAAAAACTAACAAGTTCACTTACAATGAGATACAGAAAGAATTCTTGATATTTAGGTAGTAATATATACAAATAAGTGCTCTGACATGTTTCTTAAGTCTACTTTTGAATAATGGGATACTGTTACACTCCTTAACGTCGTTTAGTAATTTGTTATACAGCTGTACTCCCTCAAATAACTTGAAAGACAAATATCGTATGGACAACATGTCAATAGACATTGAAGATGTTGAAGTGTCTGGGCTAGCAGCTACGATTACATCTTGAAATTTTACCTCCTTGCAATATCGAAACCATCAACTGCTATTGTGATAGATCGATATACTTCAATGAACAATTATATCCAAAGTTACAGACATGTACTCTCAGATGTATATCTAAAGATGGCTTCCCACGGTGCGGCATATTACGGATGGACGCATCGAACGCATCATGGGAGTAGTATCATCCGCAGACACTTCTTCCGAGCGGCGAGTCGATAACTTCAAAGATGCGTAGTCCACATAGTCGCACCGTGAGAAGCTACCTTAACCTAGTTTACATATATATAAGTTCACCAAGCAGTATGGAACCTAGACCAATTTTTGAAATAAGAACTCTTAAAGTTTTAAAATTAACTCGTTAATTTACTGATTGATTAATTTCGATTTGAAGCTAAGAAAAATGTCTGTAAAATAAATACGTGAATGACGTGGGCACGCCTAGTTAGCCAATAGTCTATATGAGTCTCATTTCGATCGATTTGTTCAAAGATTCCGTACTGCTTGCAGTAAGCTTATATGTATACTGTGACCTTAACGTGTAAATATCTGTCACTGCGACTTAGTAAAAGAACCATCTCTATATGAATTGATAGTGAGATTAGACAGACGTAGGATAGAAAAGAATTGATAGAACGAAAAATTCTGACATAAACGGGTAATGCGAGATTTTTTTCGTTGCATTAACTAGTATGCTAACTCAATAACTTTCCTTATTACCTTGCCTAGTAACGAGAGCAATAATTCAGACAATAGGCCTAGGAGGTTTAATAAATCAGACATCGGAATTTTAATTGACATCTGTCGCCCTACCAAAATAGGTTTATTAGATTTAAACACAATATATATTATGTCTGTGGATTTAAGAGCTCAATAAAGTATTTGATTCGACCATTAAACGTAATGGCACTATTTTTGCGCCTGTGTAGATCTATACAGATAAATAAAATTGAAGTGTCTGTTTGTAATTCCAAATCAAGCTTTTTTAGAACTAAGCTTATGAAAGTATTTACGAGTATGGTAGGTCTTCTCGGCCTGTCTGTTTATTCCGGCCAATCTCAGACGGTTATTTTCACTGGCAACAGAATTTTTATTAGCAGATATCTAATGTAGAAAAAAATATTTACGTGAAATAAAAGTCTCGGCAGGTGAGAGCGCACGGCACAGCTAGTTTAAATAAGAACCTACCTACGTAAAATAGGTACTTGAAAAATCCTCGAGTAAACGTAAGTAGCGGAAAAAACCATTGTAATCAACTTATTTTTGTCGCCATATATATGGACTTCCGCAAAGTAACTCCTGATTATTTTCAACATAAATATATATGAGACAAATTATAATCCTACATATATCTTGAGCTAATCACGACACGTGAGTTATGCTCAATAATTAATTGCATTTAAGTTGCATTTCTATTGGCTTCGTGAACATTAAACCGTAGTATTTCACAGGGATATTCATTAACTACACAGCTTAATTGGCCCTAACGAGCTTTGTGACGTGCTCTCTTAGAACGAGGAATAAAATACCGCAGAAGTATTAACGAAGTTTGTTTGTTTGTTGATTGAGGTTGTTTTTTCTCCAAGGACGGAAATAGCTAGGTACTTCGAATACTAATAATCATCTCCCTGGCCTTATCCCACACATAGTTGGGGTCGGCACTTGATTCAACCCGATGTGGCTGATCACCTGATTTTTATACGAAGCGACTGCCATCTGACCTTCGAAACCCCATTTAGGAGGAAAATCTGTGATCTGGGTTAAACCAGTTGTCAGATTATTTTTAGGCCTCCAACTGACCTGTAACGATTGCTAAAGATGTTAAATTGGCAACCGGGACCGACGGCTTAACGTGCTCTCCGAGGCACTTCGAATACTAATAATATGAAAATATTATATCACATTCACTGCTGAAATTTCGTGTTCTTCGTAAATTCTCTAAAAGTTGGACGCGCAGGTGCGTCTTTAGCAGTGAACGCGATATGGATGGGACTTCGTTTATGTAGCGTGATGAGAGTCTATAGCCTTCTTGGTTTTTTAGTGTCAGTAGCGTGTATACTTTCATATGCATTTGGTGAAAAGCTGTTATTTTGGAATTACAAACAGACACTTCTTTTTTAATTATCTGTATAGATAGAATTTGTTGGTGCAACCCACCCTTATGTTTATACAATATAAACATTGGTATTAGTACCGAGTCAGTCTGGTCGGATCACTCACACCCAGTTCTGACACAATCTTAATGTTAATTTATAGGTTTCTAAATTGTACAGGTATATCATGCTGTTCTTGCATTCGGCTAGAATTAAATTATCTCAAGTATTTAAGTATTTCCTACATTACGTACTGAATAATTTTACTTCAATTTAAATAAAATACGGTAAGAAGTAGTGAATTTAAGTATTGCGATGGAGATAGTGCTAGTGCAGAAAGGCATTATAGCGTTGAAACCGCGCCTAAGCATTGTTGAGATATCGTACAAAAGTATAAAAGTAAGCTACTTTATAGATAACTAATATATAAAGCTGAAGAGTTTGTTTGTTTGTTTCCTTGAAAGCGCCGGGACTACTGGTCCGATTCGAAACATTCTTTGTTAGATAGCTCATTTATCGAGGTAAATTATAGTTAACAAATATCATTACGCTAAGACCAATCGCGGGTCAAAGTTAGCGTCAGCCTAAAGTAACTATTCCTCGCGGGCGACGTGGCGGGCAGAGGCTAGTAATAATCCTATAATTTGATTTGAAGTTAAAAGAAAACACAGTAAATCAATTTGACTGTATATTTTTTTTTCGTGCCAATCTTGCAGACTGAGACGCACTCATAAAATAACTACTGGGCATTTAAGGTCAGCACTCATAACTCGTGACGGCACCTGTAATAGTAATCTTAAAAACATCAGTGCATATAAATAAAATGTTTAGTACATTCTTACGTCATACAGATGCATCGAAAGGCCCTTGTTAGTGGGAATCGAATCTGCGACCCTGGCTTCTATTGCATTCTTCTAGCTATAGTGGTACAAATTATTATAAGCGAGTTATTATAAATTTGACTCACGATTGACTAACAATACTTCGCATGAAATGCTAAAACATGCATGAAATTTATCTAACTTAAATTAGCACATCGTTTTAATAGATAGATTCTCGTTTAATTTGTATAGCTATCAGAAATGGCAATTTGGATTATTAGCATTTTATGATACACTTTTAAGTCTATTTATTACAAAAATTATCGATTGACGACAATTATTGCAAAAGTTAGAATTAAAAGTTGAACTTATACTTATAGCGCGAGCGTGATATTGATCGTTTTAATTGGATTTCGGTTGAAACATATTATTGATGAAGAATTTCAGATTTACGACTCTGGGCGAATTGCGACTCGGACCAATCGCTTGCATCAAAACAATCGAAAATCCTCTCTCCAAATTATTTCATCGCCAGGGACAGTCAATAGTTGGCTAGATTTTAAATTTAACCGACTTCGATTAGTGAAACATCTCGCAATCGCGCACAGCTACCTTAAATTACACATGACACTGTATGTGTCCTTTTGTGATTTACATATTATATTACCACACCCTCTGACACTCTATATACATAATAATGTCCAACCATTTCAAGACAAATCCTTTGATCATCAAGACCATGTCTCATATACGTACAATATACACAGTATATGTTAATTGCTGATTACAATTCAAAGACGAACAAAGGCTTGTAAGTTGTTACTCTGTGACATTGTTGCTTCTTGTCTTTAGATATAATAGGTACTGAATTTTAACAACGAAAAGTTGAGTAGTAATGACACATTTCTTGGTATTACACGACCGATTGAAGTCTCTCTACACCTATACAGCAAAATAAAATAAAATAGAGGTGTCTGTTTGCAATCCATAATTAACTGTTTTTCACTAAATCCATATAAAAGTTTACACTGTACAAACCTATATAAAAATATATATTTTAAAAATTGTCTTGCTAGTTCAGTGTCCTTATTCCGAAATTGTTCATGTTATTTTAGAAAAAACTTTCTCTGAGTTACATAGTAAATCCTACGCGAGTAAAACCGCGAGCACAGGTAGTTCAGAATAATTTGTATAATAGCCAAATACATGAAACAATGCGCAAAGGTTACAAGCGAGCGATCTTTTTAGGTCACAGAGACCGCAGGGCTATTTCGGCTCGCCCTTGTGTGATATTACAATCCGATCCGTTTCATATTGCACTGTCATTTGATAGCTTACAAACGTATTCGTTTCATATTGTATTTTCAGCTAGTAGGTAACGGATTACAGACAAATTTTATAAATGTATGTGTACGACATGACATTTCTGCGTTTAACGTGTATTAAGTTATTAAATATTTTTTTACGCATGTCACATATTATTATAATTGGTTAGGAAAAATACCATGGTCCCCCTTCGTGTCCATTTTTCCAAGTAATTTTTAAGGATTTAGTAATTAGTTTGACCATAACCTAGGCATAGACCAAGAATTAATTGTTTTTAAATCTATGAACCTAGGTAGAGTAGGAACATCGTAGCGATAAGGCGATGCAGATCATTAAGCTTTTCGTTGTCCACGAGGTTGGTCTATACATTTTACACCTACAAAAGAAAAGCAATGTAAGAAAACACGTGTAATGTATAAGATAAAGTCCGCGTCTTAGTGGTTGACTAGGAGCTGGTAACTGTCCTAAACTCGGACTAAATCTATGTCCATTCCTTTTTAAATCTGTATCACAAAATCTGTTAAAAGATTTAATCTGTCCATGAGCTTAACCCTAAAAATCCCTAAATGGTTTAAATGGTTACTTTGTTATTCCGATAACAACCATATCGAATAGTTGATCTGGGATCACCGTAATAGTGTTCCATAAAACCAACGCTATGTAGAGATAGGCTTTGGTTTTAAGCTTAGACGAGGATGGATTCATGAATAGTCACTTAATTAGTGTTTAGGTATTCAACAGCTCAAACTCATTGCAGGGTTCTAAACAGGTTTCAACTTTCAACTTAAATACATTTTAATATATAATATTCAGGTACTGTTAATACAAATAAGCTACATAATTACCATTTAAGAAGTAAATATATACATATTGAATTTTATGGTCAGTTTAATTTAAATGTTTTGTAAACTTATGTCGACATATGAATGTCCAAACAAGCCATTCATTTAATATCAGACACTTCGTAATGAATGATTATTACAACCACGTTCTACGTTTTAACTACACCAGCACCACGTGTTTTATATACCTAGTTCTAAATATTATATATATCTAGTTCTACGTATTCTATATAGTTCTAGTTATATATATACAATAGTCGAGGTAAAAAGTTACGTTAAAATGTTTGCTGTAAATGTCAAAAGTATGGCCCAGTCGTGACTAGGGTTGCCAATCCAGCAGTATTATTTGGTGATCTAATATGAATAATTGGAATTGGAAACGCTTTCATCACCTTTTAAAATACATTTTAAACAGACATTTGCAATATTTGCATCACAAGTGCATTTTTAGATTATAAATTTAACAGGAATGCCTACTGTCTGAACCTACCCGGTAAGGCTTTAGGGTAAATGTATTGTATTAAAAACTAGCTGTGCCCCGCGGTTTCACCCGCCTAGATTTAGTGTCATCCTTATTGTCGCGGAACCCTAATATTTTTAATAAATAAAAGTAGCCTAAGTTACTCCTTGAAACATCAGTCCAGTCCCGTCAAAATCGGTCCAGCCGTTTCAGAGATTACCCGGAACAGACAGACAGACAGACAGAGAAAAATTTTAAAACTTGGTTCTTCAGTGTCAGTAGCGTATACACTTTCATATGCATTTAGTGAAAATCTTTTATTTTGGAATTACAAAATTCCCAGTATTATATAGAAAATGCATTCGCAACCAATTAAGTTTTGCGTTCCTTATGTACTTAATTTTTCCGTGCCTATATTACGATTATGTTACTTATCGGTTCTGGAAATCTATACAGATAAATAAAATTGAAGTGTCTGTTTGTAACTGCAAAATAACTGTTTTTCACTAAATGCATCTGAAAGTATACACGCTACTAACACAAAAAAAACAAGTTATAATTTTTTTCTCTGTCTGTCTGTCTGTCTGTCTGTCTGTTTGTTCCGGGTAATCTCCGAAACGGCTGGACCGATTTTAACGGGACTTTCACTGGCAGGTAGGTGATGTTTCAAGGAGTAACTTAGGCTACTTTTATTTATTAAAAATATTAGGGTTCCGCGACAATAAGGATGAAACTAAATCTACGCGGGTGAAACCGCGGGGCACAGCTAGTAATTTAATAAAAATCTTCGCCAACCCTACTCGCTCTCTGCGTGCACTGATTGTCTAGGTGATAAGCCCATACTGTTTTAACAACGCCTTTTTAGTACATAATTTAAGAAATATAATTACTTAAGATAACACGTAACCGCTATTTCACTAAATATTAAGACAGTTTTAATACCGGAAATCTTTATTGCTTTATAAAAGTACTGAACAATACGTGGGTCTGAAATATTTAGCGCGACTGTGAATAATTACAATTCGTACAATAAATTACTGTGGTACTATTATAGTCCAGCGATTTATTGACACAACTGGATCACTTAAATATTGCAATATCAATATTGAATCAATTATATAATATCTATGAATAATTTTTCGTCACTTGACTTTATAAAGATTTTCATTTTATTTATTCATTTTTCATTCACTTTCGCACGTTTACGCAATATGAAGGTTTTCAACTAAGGTAGTGAATAAATACATTATAAAGTGTACGTATTTTACGTTTGTTTTCTTAGAAATAATTATTTAAATAATTGAAGACCGCGAAAAGTAGAAGTACATTGCGCTGAATCCATAGGTGTATTCGTAACATTGGATGATGATGATATTACAGACCGCGATACGACTTATCATTAGGCATGTAAGGCACCTACTCCTAGGATCACTCTGCTAGTAGCATATTTTTCCTGACGTATAGTAAGTTATTTCCGTAGAGTTGTATTGCCAAATATGTAAATTCATTCGGGAGTAGGCCTAACGCCATTTTTCTTTACCGGAGTAAAGTAATTTTTTAGAACTTTTGAGACATTGCTTGCTGAAGCAATGTGATATCGTCGCCAGGGTCACGAAGAACGTGCCTCGGACGGCGTTGGGAGGAGGGAGTAAAGTAAAGATATCTCCTTTTATAAGGGTGCGTTTGCGTTTCCACCAGCGATGTGAGAGGATGCGTAGCGAGGGTACTTAAACAATGTTGTTTCTGAGGCAAGTAGTGTTACTGTTCAAATCAATGACGCAACCATTATCCAAATATTTTTTATTTAGATTACCAAGATCCTGGTTGCAGATAGCAGTGGGTTTGAATCCCACCATCTCATGTTCGTATTTTTCCTAACCATTTTAAGAATTTAGAAAAAAGCTAAGTATATACGTATGTCGAGTAAAAACTAACTAGTCATTGTACGAAAAGCTAAACTTGTTGAAAGAAGGCGTGAACGAGAATATTTAACTCATTTAAAATATTAATGTTGTCTATTTGTTTATGTGCTCAACGACTCAAAGCTGATCTTAAAATGTACAATTATTATAATTCTTGCAGAAACTGGATAATAACTCATATTATAATTTGCAATATAATAAAGTACAATTAGGACAAAGTTATTGCTCGCTCAAATACCTTTTTCAATCGCAATCCATTCTGACAAAAACGCACTTGTTATGCACATATTACAATAATTAATTCAGTTTAGTGCAAGCCCTAGTAAGGTTTCTTATAATTAATATTGGCGAGGCAAAACTCTGAAATATATATGAAGAAGATGATAAAAATAATAATATTTTTTTATCATTATTTTTTAACTTACGACTGAATCGGACTGAATCTTTTTATTATAAGTAAAAAAAAATATTTTTTTACTATTATTTTTTAACTTACGACTGAATGGGTCGGTATCAAAACGACTCAATCTCTTATAGTCTGCAAAAATCCAGTCTGAGAAAAAAATCTAATAATACCTTCCTACCTAAAAAGAAGAAAACATAATATACAGTCACATTGAATATTTTCTCCTTATTTGAAGTCGATTAAATTTGTGTTTATATTCTTAACTTGTTCTACAAAGTTCTGTCAAAGGAAAAATACTGTCGAACTACTAAGAATTGGATAGGAATTTTCCTTGCTGTCAATTCCAGTGAGCCTCGAAAGTTCAAGCAAGATACATATATTAAATCCAGGAAATTATTATTAATGATAATTAACATGAGTAGCTAACATTCGGTATATTGAGTCATGTCACATCATTATTTTATGTAGGCACAAAACTTCAAGTAATTCATTATGCTTAAATTAAAAGCCAATGGATTATCATATTCTATAGTAGCTTTGTCTCGCGGTTTTACCCGCGTAGTAATAACAATAAAAACTATGTTATTTTGTGATATTTTTTCCCGTTTTTTTCCATTGATGCTTCGCTCCTATTGATCGCAGCGTGATGTCATAAAGCCGTCGATGAATGAACTATCCAACAAAACAATAACTTTTCAATTCAAACCAGTATAAAGCAGTTCCTTAGATTAACTCGTTCAACCATACAAAGAAACTCTTCAGCATTTCAATATTAATACAAAAGTGGATCAAATGAGAGGATCGGACCGGAATAACTCAGATGATGAATTCACTTCATATTTGTTTATTTTGTACTTACATAATACTTATTATAGTAATTGGTTTAGTTTACCTATTAATTCTAATGTAGACATATTGATATTTTCATTGTCTAATACCCTAAACACGTCGTATTAACTTCTCGTAACGAAACGTAAAAGTGAGCAAGTAAGAATTATAAAACAATCCATTTGTCCAATTAGATACGCTTCAATAAGTCAAAAATGTGTTTTCAACATTATTGGATCATTAAGTTAATTGCTTAAACATCCATAAAGGATGTAGGCATTCCAACATGACAGTTAAGGTCAGTCGTTCACAAAAGAATGTAAGTCCCTCCCCCTTTTACTAATAGCCTGGCGCCTATCTAGGTATCCATCGTACTGATGACAGCTAGGTCACGTGATTGAATCACGGTGACGTCACGCTGTCGATTGTATTGAAAATGTCAATAATTGACAGCACTGACAGCACTCATTGTGACCTACAGCCCAATTCACGTTGTAAAAACCGTAACGATATCGAAGCGGCTTAGTGGTCGACAGCGTTTTCGTATTAAATCACAAAGAAAAACGTCATGACTTAAACTCGTCGCGAAACCGTTTAGTTTCGATTTTAAGTCCTATAAAACTGGTATAACGATATTGGGACACATGTGGAATACTACACACGGATAGGACTTCTATTTTGTTCAATCGTGGGATAAAAATACTTACGTAGCGAATTAAAAGCCACACCACGCTTGAAAACCTGCAAATGTCAAATGTTTGAGAAGAAATCCGAAGACATGCTGTCCGTCACCATCTTTCCGTCTCTCTGTCTCACCATCTGACATATCATTATAATAATATCTCAATATTTTCGGAGAGGCACAGACTATAAAAATAAACTTACATGTTATACATAAATTGTATGGCTGTATATTTCTGGGTAAGCAAACTAATAAAAATTCTTTAATAGATACATTAATCACACCATGCTTACCCCACGCGAGTAATTAATGATTAAAATGAGATTCTGGGTCTGTCCTTCTTACACGTAGCAACGGAACAACAATATGTGTACGTAAATACTTACATGTTCTAAGCAAGTAATAAATATACTCGAAGGTAGAAGTTATGAAATAATTTGTCTTTCCTACACTTCATTTATTAATGACTTAGTCACCGTACCGGAACTCCGGAATCCAATTAGCATCAGGATCGAAATTATCAGCCACAAGTTGACCATGAACGGTGAAACGACCTGTTTTATTCATTTTACTCAATACTTACTCTTGCTGTCTAATTATTGAATATAATTATTGATTTATATGCAATCTGAACCGTACAGCCGTTTGTTTGAGATACTTCTCAATCGTGTGCGTTATGCGTATTTGTAGTAACATAGAGAGCCGTAGTGCCGTAGAGCCGACACAAGTTTGAATCCCAGCGGCCTGCAGAAATGAGTTTTACTAAAAATCTTCTGAAAAGTAATTCAATGACATATGTATAGTGCCTAAGATGGACTCACCATCTGTCACGTTGGCACTCAATCAACTTTGGTGAAAAGTGGGTGTTGTTATTACAACACCTCTGCTTACCCCTTCGATGGCATGAATATACACACTTAAACACACTGACACACACACGTCCACATTTATTATCTTAATGTGTATAATTAGTTTGATTGTCATGCTGTACCGCTTATACGATAATCTAAGAGGATACTTTACTCGAACCCTCTGCTTTATCCCATGCATTTTACGGTTCAATATCCAAACTTACCAGATGTTTTAATACTAAAAGCAATGACGGCGAAACTAACCCCGCTTACCCTCTGCACAGTGCGC
The DNA here is from genome assembly GCA_964035505.1 of Watsonalla cultraria. Classification (NCBI taxonomy): domain Eukaryota; kingdom Metazoa; phylum Arthropoda; class Insecta; order Lepidoptera; family Drepanidae; genus Watsonalla; species Watsonalla cultraria. Next base: position 5,423,200 of record OZ037731.1, read on the forward strand.
TACGAGTGAAAACAAATTGTATAAGAAAATAAATCTTGTACTCAGGTAGCTACGTACAGGGAAGTGACAATAGAGTAAAATAATATTATTCCTGACCGCGTCGAGGATATCCTCCGTTACAACAACATGCTCACGTAAGATTGGAACAGGTGGCGGTGGCTGACAGTGCGGTGATAAATTAACATACTTTCGACTTTTATCATGTTATACAATATGTTAAAGTATAAGTATACATCTAATCCTAGTACCTTTAAACGAGCAAACCTTGTATAAGTATATGGATGCATATATATTAAATATCACCTGATTCTCGGAAACGGCTTCAACGATTTTCATGAAATTAAGAAAACGGAGTGTTTTGTGGACGATTAATCGATCTAGATAGCTTAGAAAAGTCATCGAGGTACAGGTAATAAATTGAAATCAACATGAACATCATATTAAGAACAAACCCTCAATATTTCATGTCTCCACGACTAACGTACGATTAGCGATTTAATATGTGCTTTATCATTAAGTCTGTCAAGACTTTTTGCGTACGTGAATGCACAAACACATTCATATTATGTTCAGTTCTTTCACGTAAATGAAACTAACATAGCCTTTGTTAGAAAACTTTTAATAGCATGTCAAATGAAACATGTACATTTGACACGAACAAAGTCGCTTTGACACACATAAAAATTTAAGCCACGCTCATAATAGATATTTCAAATACGCATTACTATAAATCAATGTTAGATTACATTACTGTCTGGTCCAATATGAGCTCGTATCAATAGCTTGTTAAATAAAAAGTGGCTACCAATCGTATATGGTAATAACAACTTCATTTATAGACAAAAAACCTTCGCGTACTAAGCGCGAACGAATCTTAGCGCGTATTAATACAATTTTAATTACAAATGTAAGTTAATTATGTCCGAAGACCACCTGTTGCACATTTTCATGCGCTTTGGCAAGTGGCGAAGTACTACGTCACACCATTCAGAATTATATTTACAGACTACTATATGTAAACAATACTCTAATGCATTGTATTAAGAATGTCTTTAGCTAAGTTTAAGTATTGAGTCAATCGCTCTGTACCAGCCGTCCGAAGAGTGCGTGTGCTCTTTGATTTCTTGCTCTATTTACCTCCGAATCGTTAATTTAGTTACCTTTTCGAATTCTACAAAAACTCTTTAAACGATATCTTCCAGTTTTCCCACAATAGTCCCCGAGGAGATAGATAGGCATTCAAAGTAAAATATTTTTTAACCGACTCCTAAAATGTCTAGTATAATTATAGACAGAATAATAATTGTAACAAGACCTTCTTTCCTTGATATTTTTATGAACCGACGAAAGATTAAACACGCCTTCTCAGGAGGGCGAAGCAGAGAAAAGGTGTTGCACCCACTTTTCACCAAAATTGATTACGCCAAGCGTGTACGATAGTAAGTGGCTCGCCGCCTCCCGAGCCACTTTAGACGTCTGCGTCAGATGCCGGTTTCCTCGTGATGTTTTCCTTCGAGGTAAAGCTCGTGGTATGATCACTGCACTTAAGTTTTTAGATAAACTCATTGGCTGAGCACTGGGATTCAGGGGTGGATCCAGCTTTGGCGCCAGGAGGGGATCACATAGTCGTTCGTTCCCAAACGTTTGCCATCATACAAAGTTATTATATTATATTCAATTAATTAAATATTGAAGGCATATAGTCACATAAAATATGTATGGGGACAAAATATAAATAAAATCATTATGTTCAATTAGTGGTCCGTGGAACCAGCTCAGGGGGAGGGGGGTTCATGACCCCCACCTCACCGTTGCCGGGATTGGAACTTGCCTCGATTCCACATCAGATCAAATCATAGCAGGAATCAACACATTGTAGGAGAACTTAAAACACGCGACCACTTAAGCATTTTTGGTAAATATTTTATTAGATTATTTTATACACACTCTTAAATTTGTGAAATCAAAAACGTAACTCGGGTAAGGAGTAAAATGAATTACGTAAATATAACGTTTCTATTTTACGCTAGTTGGGTGATGGCTTTATCTCCTACAGCGTCTTATCTGACAATCTATCAGATGCCAGCAATTAAACAAGAGCTAGATTTACGATTTAATACGTACCTGTTATTTCAACTATTTCATTTTAAAAACGCAGATGATTATTATCGTCAAAGTTATCTAATGGTTTATTATTTTTATTTTAAATCTGTAATGCCTGGTTGGTGTAGCGGTCACAAACGCTATTGCGGAACACGATGACCTGGGTTCGATGTCGGGTCGGGCAAAGTGTTATTTGAGTTTTTCCATCTGTAATTTCATAGTACCAGTCTGAAGAAGAGTCTGTCAATCCGGAGTCTATATATAATAGTAGCTTTGCTATGGGTCTATTTCTCAACTATTACTGACAATCCGATTAAGTAAACACAAAATTCAGGGTTGAGTCTTCTAATTAAGCCTCGTTTATATCTACTTAACGATCACACTTAGCCAATTGTGTTAACTAGACCATAATATTTTATTAAAAATAATTTAATAATAGACCATAATGTAGCCTTCATTTTACACCACCAATGTTACAAATTACTGAGCGTAAGGTAACAAATTAAATCAGATTTAAGATAACGTGATAGATAGTCTGTCATTACCTTATGTTGGTATTTTAATATCGTGGTTGTACTAATATTGGTACTAATTATAACCCCACTGTGGTTAAGGTGTTTACCTAAGACGAAGTTCATATTTCTCAATCTGGAAATGCTTCGAGATATTGTATATTACAATGCCATTTTGGGATTAAAATTAAAATTCCTGTCAGTAAAGAACACACACCTATATGTCATGTTGACACTGTATTAGTTTCTTTGGGCACTGTGTGTTATACCACAGAATAAATATAAGCCTACAAGCAGTGCGGAAACTAGGACCAAATCGATCGAAATGACACACTCACACAGAAATGCGCCTTAAACGCGCCTCTACGAGATAATAAGCGACCTTGGCGTAATGTTAAGGGGTGGCGATCGCGAATGCGTCGAATTTACGTGTTTTACAGGCATAAACTTGGAATCGCCATTACTTTGACAGTAAATATAAATGTAAAATTTTAAAATAGTGTTGAAGGAAACGTTCTAAATTGGTCTAGATTGCATACTGCTTATAAGCTAAGCTTATTTCTATACTGTGGTTACCTAATAATATTTTTCTAGTTTTTACCCGCGACTTGTTTCGTGTAAAGTTTTTTTAGTATTCATGTCTGTCGTCGAGTTAAAGGTCTCTAACAAAATTTAACAGCTAAATTGTTTTAGTGGCTCAGCCGTTTAGAAAAACAGACAGCTAGACTTCTCATTCACCCGCAGGATGGCGGGAAATACGATTTTTTGTATCTGCAACTCTGCTCTCCTCATTAAACAACTGATTTGATGATACATTTTTTTTCAAATACTGGTGTGAACAGATTTATAAAATATTTCTAAAGATCGTCATATCAATAGCTAATTAATACTTCAGCGAAATTTAAATATAATCATGGTCAATATTCAAATGTGACAAACAACTATTTACTATAAATTGTGCAATGTCATACCAAATTGCCATAACAAACGGTACATAATATCCATATACAGGTAATGCGATCGATATTTAGCATATAATTTCTGCTCAATTACATTATACCAAATTACTTAGGGATTACTCAAGTATTTTGCACTATAACATTATGCAAAGCAGACATGAAAATAATTCAGACAAGGCCTAATATAAAGCTATATACAGGACAGGCAGTCGTAGTTACAACTTGTAAACGGTGTTAGAGTATTATTAAGACAAGATATAACATTATGCTTGAGTGGAGTTTAATACGCGGATTCCCACGTCTTGACTGTATCAATTAATTCTTCAAATGAGTACCAGGAAAACATGAGTGAACTTGAAATACGTCTTAGAAGAATCTTGACTTCTGGCCTCGCTGGTCGCTGGCAAACGCTCCTATGGAACACGAGGTTTTTGGGTTCTTCCTTCTGCAATTTCTTATTCTGTATTAATGTTCGTTTTTTGGCAATAGGTTTGCCCTCTATTACATGGGACTAAAACATAACTGACAAAATGTGGGTGTACTATAAGTATAGCTCTGCCTACCACTTTGGGGAATACAGGCGTGACCATAATATGTTGTATCTAAATATTGGATGAGAGATGGGGATAGTCTTGTCGTATAAACTTAAGTCCAGACTCGAATATCAAGTGTGGGAATCGAAGCGAACCAGCGTATCTAATATCCTAGAATATGATAATATCATGATGATGATGTCTTTTGATGTGATGGGTATATCTTCACCAGCGCAATGATAGTGAAAAATTTTGCATTTGGTCCCGATGAAGTTTTCTGCACCAAATTAGGTGCTGGTTACTATCGATGTATTATATTCGATAACCAAAGAGTCTGAGTATCGATGTAATTAACTATGTTTTTGCAATATCGATCAACGGTACCGCTAACTGCCTACTCGTTCTCTAGAGAGCATATTGTACCTTTCAACGGCACGTGCTCTCTATTCCCGCAATGTATTGCCACACAAAAAAAAACGTACATCAACCCGATTATTAAATTACGTGACGATTTCGCTTGCAATTAAAGTTTTAGGATATCTTATATAAAAGTTACAAGCACTGTAAAGGCTAGAATTTTCGGCCACATTTTAACTGTTCATTTCAGTTTTTTCTATTACGACATTCCTATACTATATTACGGTAAATGAAGTTACTCAAAAAATCCCCCGCGCCATTCATTGTATTTTAAGTAGCGCAGCGCATTAAATAATAATTATTTACTAAGTTCGCACCATTTTTGTACATATACAGTCCAATTTATTCATACAAATCTTTCGTATTGTGTATCCAATTCTCAATCGTAAGCCAGGTCCAAATCTAGGGGGTACTAGCCCCGGGCGCCATCGTTAGGACGCCAATTTAATATATTTACAATTTTATGTTAAATAAATGCCTATACCCAATCTCCGTCCGGGGTTAATATTAATAAATAATAACTAATTGTACCTCTCGGCTTAAACCACGTTGGAATAACAATAAAAACTAATAACCATATTACTTAATGATATTTTTCCCGTTTTGTAACATTTTCCATTGATGCTTCGCTCCTATTGGTAGAAGGGTGATATCATAACGCCTAAAGCCTTCCTCGAGGAATGAACTATCCAATACAAAAATATTTTATGAATTCAAACCGATTAATGCAATTAGGGTGTTCAGCCAAACAATTTCTTCAGCTTTTAATATTAAGTAATATTATAAATAATGATTTGTAATTAAGTGCTAATGTGATCTTATTTTAGTCGTACATTATGGAACTCATATACTAAATGCGAAATCAGGAAGTATTACCTTGATTTAAACTGATTTATTCGTTTCTATTTGAAACCATTACTGCTTCGAAAGGTTATTCAAATTAAGTGGTTGTTCAAGTGATATTCCCAAAAATTTGAATATTGATAACGTGGTATTTCCAATACTTTGCAAAATAAGTAGGGTAATACTTAGATAGTGTCATTATTTAGACACTGCAATTGGTAGATATTTAAATGTTAATTTTATTAGGATAACTACATAAACAGATGTCGAGCTCACTTGAAATCCGGTTAATCAGATTAATGAATTACATGCCAGTTTATGTGTAGTACTTTGAATGTCCCAGTATTGCGAAATTTTTGCTCAGAATTTCCTTTAAGAATTAGACAAGGATACCTAAAGCTAACAGTATTGAACTTTCAATAAATTGCGTGACGTTATGTAGGTATATGGAATACCAGCTGGCGCCCGCGGGTTTGTTAGATAGGTACACGAGGAAGTTCAAACATGCGTAATTTCACAAACTTATTTTAATTTCATGTTTCAGAAATATTTTGCATAATAGTTTTATTTTTGAAACCTACTTTTTATTAAATATCCCTTATTAAAAATAAAAAATTAAATAATTTTACCAAATTTTATGTTTGAGAGCAACAGCCGCGCAGTCATCACTTGTTGCAAGTTACGTAACGTGGGATGAACAGTGAACCTGAACTTCTGCATTGTGTAACGGAAAGGATGCCACGATAGCAGTGAAAGTCAAATCACGGGCAGAGATGGTAAATAGTGCGGTACTCGTGACTTGGCACAATTATATTCTTGTATACAAACATACTGGAACACACTAAGATGTTTCCGATTATTCACGCGCTTTATCTTACTTATATAAGGTATCTAATACAATATAACACGTGCTTAAATGCTCGATCGGTTAAGATGACTAAAATATCAAAAAATTAAACTTAATCGACTATAGTTTGTATGGTTGTTCTAAGCTCATTTCATCAGAACATTTAGAGATAAAGTAGTGTTAGATCTTTTATAATATTTTTCTGTAAGATACTGATATTTCAACAGGTTTCCAATGGATTAGGGCAGTATGCATATAGGCTGTCGTAACCCATGGGTAACTAGGGATATCGTTGTGAGCAATGTATGAATGGGTCCAGTATTGCCACACCATGAGTATTCCTAGATGTCTTCCTTGCCATTGAAACACCAAACTACAATAAACAATGTTACTTGGTTGTGATCTTCTGTAAGATTTGCAGTGCATTACTCCAAAACAATTTAACATGCTTGATCCGCCATTACGATACAATTGCATCCAACGAATAGAAGGTTAATACCGCGGCATGCCCTGATAACAAAGGAATATTTCTGCAAATTGCTTTACTGCATTCAAACGCGATAATTACAATATCCTAAGATTGTTATCTGTGCCAATCAACATAGGTATTTGGTGTCTTAACCATTTCGTCATCTGCCCCTCCCTTTCTACTGTAGAAATAGTTCAACATTGACGGTCACCCACCGGCTACGATGCTCAAAAGTCAAGTGACTTAAAATTCTTATCGACTGATATGTAAGTAACTCTGCATATCCATTCCTTTTCTTTCACGGCTAATAAGTTTAACCAATCTTGTTGTTATAGTCTGAGCTTCCTAGAAGACTTGAAGGACATCATTTCGAAAACTCATTCCATGCGGACGAAGTCGTGAGTAGTAGGCTAGTAAACTATCATTAAATAGGACTAGTTAACTCATAATATGACACTAAGTAGACCTATGTTTACGATATTTAAACTAATTATGTACTCTGAAAGTAAACATTAATTTCAAGTTAGTATGTGTAAGTTGACGTCGAAAATAACGCTTTATTTTTATAAGCTACTAGCTGTGCCCCGCGGCTTCACCCGCGTAGAGTTAATTTCATGTTTTTTTAAAATAAAATTATCCTAAAATACTCCCTGAAACATCAGCTATCTGCCAGTGTAAGTCCTGTTAAAATCCATCCAGTCGTTTACGCGTGATGCCGTGGCCAAGAGAAATGGGGATTCATTTTTATATATAAGATTTCCAAACCTCATTATATTCGACAAATTACCTCACAAAGCATAAATATTTAACCCAGATCCATATCAACAGATGCGGATCACGATCAATCAGTTTAATGGATCAACAAAAGCCCGGTAGACAGTTGACGCCGACTCAGCGGGGCCTACCTAATGGGTATAATCAATTCGGTTATCTACTGCGTGTATCTTGGCACCTGTGCTTGACACTTACAAAGGTTATATCTTAACTGGTGGGATTTTAACCAATGAATTTAAACTCCTTCGAACCTACTGAAGAATATAAAAGACTACTTGTGAGTGACTTCCAATATATTGATCAATTAATGATGATGTTCCAAAAATACTTTCTCGGACGGTCAAACTGGAATAAGCTCCTAGACGTGGTTTTCCCATGTGACTAGAGCATTGAGTTCGTCGAGATGGGTGTGACGGGATTTCTACGGGAATGGTAACTTGGCCTTGTAAGCTTATCAAACACGTACAATATAGTTTGTACGCTTATCGTCTTCGTTAGTGATTTATAAAAAAGCATCTAAGTCTAAAATAGTAGACAAGACCGCATCTCTCTTTACATGTAATATGAAGGGTCGAAAATGACCTGAACTGCTTCGAGAAAAGTATGGAACGTCCTTGCCGCTGTTTTTTGCACAAAATGATTAATATTAATTGGTCCACTATTTGTGCCTAACTCCGGCCCTGGTTTATTAGTGATTATTAGTGCGTATTTTTCCGCTCAAAATCCGGTGTGTTCAAGGACTATCTTTACTTTATTATTTAGAGGACTTAGGTATAGGAAGTGCCAACCAAATTCAATCATAAGCAAAAATCAATTACATTCGCAGTATGATAAATTTGAGCATTGAATCGCCCAGGGCGTGCAGTTGACGTAAATCCAATGCGATCTCATAATTTATATTTAAACACGGAGTTACCTCCAAAAGTCGTTTATTCGCCTAAGGCACGAACAATTAAATGTAATCTGTGATCCAAGTACACTCAATTAAATGTCGACTTGTTCTTATTCTTAATGGATCGTGTTATTCCTGATATTCCGGTAACATCTGGCAGGATTTTTAACAATAAAGGCTTTGATTTTCTTGTGACTTCGTGGCACAGCTCATTGAGCTAAAGTTGTGTGTTCGTACAAAGTAGAATGATCAGGACTGAAAAAGTGCCCAAGAGAATGCCTAACGTGCTTAATTAAGGATCTTATGTAATGTTTTTTTTTTGTAAAAAACCTAAATCTATCGCTAAATCGATCTCTTCCTGGCAACCTACAAAAAAGAAAGAAAGTGCTTAACTGAAAAGTCGTAATATGGACAGATGTGATGGAAGAGGATGATCATTATTCACCTTTGTCGACAGAAATATGTAAACCAGCTAGCTTTACTTGGCTTATAGTTTTTTTTAATGCATAGTGTATAATTAAATGCAACTGGGTATAAATACTTAGAGCAGCGTATTTTTATTAGCTCTGGCCCACCCATCAGGAAATATGCCGGGGCAATGTTAGTTAAGTAACAACCATCGCCGAGGTCGGATACACTCCCGGATGCACAATACGATACAATACATGTTCTCAGCGTACAAATGAAGCCAACAATTATTTTTTCTTCGACAAGGAAACAGTGTACAATACTAATAAAGAACTTATCTATATTCTTCAATTAATAATTGCAGGTTGCATTTATTACCTATAGTGGAGTTTTTGTATCATAAATCCTTGATACGGATTAGTAGACTTCGTTGCGGAGTTTAATTAATTGCCGTACTATATGCCGTTTCCATGAAATTTATAAACGTTGAAAATTATTTGAGATCACAAAACTAAATTTATTTATCAACGAGCTGTGCCCCGCGGTTTCACCCGCGTAGATTTAGTTTCATCCTTATTGTCGCGGAACCCTAATATTTTTAATAAGTAAAAGCCAAAGTTACTCCTTGAAACATTTGCTACCTGCCAGTGAAAGTCCCGTTAAAATCGGTCCAGCCGTTTCAGAGATTATCCGGAACAAACAGACAGACAGAGAAAAAATTTAAAACTTAGTTTTTTAGTGTCATTAGTGTGTATACTTTCATATGCATTTAGTGAAAAGCTGTTATTTTGGAATTACAAACACACACTTCAATTTTATTTATCTGTATAGATATCTGTTATATGGATTAAGTATGTGTCCCTCTGCTATTTGTCTTTTAATTCCCGTTCTTTACTACAATTTTCATCATTCAGTCATCTGATGGTAAGCGGCCACTGAAACCTATGAACACTTGCAACACCAAGGGTGTCTCTCGCGCATTGGCTACCTAATAAAACCCCAGTATAAATAAGATATAGATGAAGTTCTTAATAACTATGCGAAGTGTTTCAACAAAACACTGGGGACCATCATCGATTTAAGCAGAACTTTTTAAGAACTTCTGAGCCTGACGTTTAATTTTTTACCGTAAAATAAAAGTCAAAGTTAAGAAGTCTGCCTAAACGATCATAGTTGATCCCCTGATACCCATCTGCTTCGGAAATGCTGACGACAAGATAAATTCAATAAACTCGAAGACGAGAAACGATGGAGACGAGATTGAAAGAGGATGTTAAAAATGTTAATTAGCTCTCAAATTCAGTGAAAAGGCAGTAACATTTGCATGGTACTATTATTGAGTCCAATTTTATATTATTTTTTATTACTGACTGAAGGCGTAGGCAGACTTTCGTCTATTAAAAAGGCCTTCAAACTTTGTTTCTCAATGCAGAACGTTTTAAAGTCAATTAACTCAAATATGCGCTCAAGTATACTTTATATCTGTTACATATTTATATGCAAATTTTTATAATGATAGTTCAAAGTCTGTAATTTTTCACACTTACAGAAGTTATCAAGCTTATTACTTATTGGGTGTTGCTATAAAGGTATCTATTAGTTATCTAACATGCGATAAAATATATGTATATACAGGATAAATAAAATGGAAGTGTCTGTTTGTTATTCCAAAATAACAGCTTTTCACTTAATGCATATGAAAATATATACGAAACTGACACAAAAAAAAACAATTTTTAAAATGTTTCTCTGTCTGTCCGTCTGTCTGTCTGTCTGTCTGTCTGTCTGTTTGTTCCGGGTAATCTCCGAAACGGCTGGACCGATTTTAACGGGACTTTCACTGGCAGGTAGCTCATGTTTCAAGGAGTAACTTAGGCTACTTTTATTTAAAAAAAAATATTAGGGTTCTGCGAAATGAAGCATGAAACTAAATCTACGCGGGTGTAACCGCGGGGCACAGCTAGTATTTTATATAAATTGATACGTAGGTACCCTACCCTATACCCTACCTACCCTGTACCAAAAAAGGTTGGGCTAATAAGTCTAAGCCCTGTATAGATATGAAAAATAAATAAAACAGCTCGGTACAAACTTAATTAGCAACATGAGCTAATTAAGCCGAATAGTAAATGAGTAGTCGTTAACGGCAGCTTGTTACTCGTTACTCAATGCAAAACTATTTCTATGATGAATGGCTCTGAAACCGAGAACATATATAGAACAGCGCGATATATTAAAACGTACGCGTCGAATAATTAATACTTAATGTACAGTGTGTTTTGGTAATTTAATCGGTGATATTTCAGTCGATCAGTATGATGAGTTAAAAAGAGTACCTACTGATGGATTGTTTTTATTCAACACTAGCTGTTCTGTGCCCTGCGGTTTCACCCGCGTAGATGTAGTTTCATCCTTATTGCCGCGGAACCCTAATATTTTTGATAAATAAAACTAGCCTAAGTTACTCCTTGAAACATCAGCTACCTCCCAGTGAAAGTCCCGTTAAAATCGGTTCAGCCGTTTCAGAGATATAGATAAATCGACTTCTGACACGAATTATTTTTTATAATTCTAATGGTTTTAAACTTATGGTTGTAAAACTCTAGTGTTAGATTTTTTTGAATCAACCAATTCTTTGATGCGTATAAATTTATGTGAATGAATGTTTCCAGAAACTAATGAGTAAAAAATGTTTGGTTCTTATTGACAAACGTTCCATTCCCATCCTTACAATTATTTAAACAGCCTGTATTATATATTTAAATAGCTGTGCCCCGCGGTTTCATCCGCGTAGATGTAGTTTCATGCTTCATGTCGCGGAACCCTAATATTTTTAATTAATAAAAGTAGCCTATGTTACTCCTTGAAACATCTGCTACCTGCCAGTGAAAGTCCCGTTAAAATCGGTCTAGCCGTTTCAGAGATTACCCGGTACAAACAGACAGACAGACAGACAGAGAAAAAATTTCGTTCATATACATTTAGTAAAAAAAAACAAACAGACACTTAAATTGTATTTATCTGTATAGATGTATAGATATAGATATACTCATATTACAAACCTACTCCTAGATAGAACTCTAAACTATTTTATCTTCACAATAGATCATACTTCCGCATTGTGTTGTCAGTTTCATTCAAATAATGTTACTCTAGAATAAACACAATCATTGGGAACACAAAGAAAGGGCATTGTTTTTATCCGTCTGTAACTAATTGTTATGTATCTTGGTCAAGGTCAAGTTTACACATGGACTTAAATGTTACATTAGTAATGATATGAGCTCGTTACAAATCATTACATACTTACGTATTAGGTAAGTGAGCCTCGCGAGTCATTGGCAGTTGGAAATAGGAAAAGTATAATGATTGAGTACAGTCGAAACATTGAATTCCGGTCACCATAATTATCTATTCTAATATTAATGCCCACGTTAATCTGTTTGAATATTATCTTTATATAAAAAAAACTTCTCTTATGATATTGCTTTCTTTTTGTTTTGGGATACATTTTTTTTATTTTATTTACTGTATTATGTATTGTGCAGGGTTATACGAGTATACTCTAGGTAGATACCTACATAGGTACTTACGCTGCTTACTTAAAAACCTATGCACGCCAAGAAAACACTTTCAGGACCAACATCTTATCGATAAAGATTATGCTCGGAGCATTCATATCCAATGGAAGTGTATGAATTTAGTCGAAGCGAAAGAAGTATGCAAAAATCATAGTATATGGCTCACAGTAGTCTCTGAATGCTCCCGTGGGATAGATCTAAGCATTTATGAATGTATGAAATATTTACTAAGTGATAGAAGGTTTAAGGCCATATGGTGCCTATTCTTAAACCACGTGGCTGAGCATTGTGAGGTTGTTTAAATTCTTTGAGAATTCGCTATGCTATCCCTATTTTTCTCTCTGGTTTTCTGGTTTTGTTTCGGTATATATACATATATATCTAATATTATAATATTACAAGGAAATAAAGTCTGCAAGCTCAAGTGTCCCCCAATTACTGCATACCTTCGTTATCTACAGCTGTTTCTTACCATTAAGCGGATGGAATTTTTTTTTGCCACTATTGTGAGCTAAAAACTTAAGTATGAAAGTAAAATAATGATGTATAGTTAATTTGTTTATCGACTGGTTTGCGATCGTGTAGTAGCGTGCGTCGCGCGCCACTGCACAAGTTGCACTGATTGGATTAAGCGGTGTTAAAATTAGGCTACATTGTTGACCACGCTAATTTCCCCCTCGTTACTTCATTAGCTTCCGTCCGATAGCGCGAAATATGAATACTAATTAATTGCAGTACCTACACTTCGCCCAGTTGGACCTGTTGCATCAAACCTAACAGATGCTCTGAAGCGGAAGATGTGTAATATATATTAGGTGCTATATCTACTAAGTGTCTTTAAAGAGGAGCTCTCATCACTAACAATTTTTTTTCTCTGTCTGTTGTCTGTCTGTTTGTTCCGGTTCAACGGGACTTACACTGGCAGATAGCTAATGTTACAAGAAGTGTTTTAGGTTATAGTATTATACAAAAAATACTTAAGGGTTCCGCGGGCCATGTATGCAATTAAGGCTACTGGGGTGAAACCGCGGGGCACAGCTAGTGAAGCAATAAAAATACTACTGCATATTATTATTAACCACTAGTATAGTGTCTCTAATTAAAATGTCTGATAGATCGTATCTTATCTCCCTGCAGGCATAGACTAGACAGAGCTGTAACAACTCTTTTCACCTAAGACAATTAGTGTCAACATAACAGAAAGTGAGAATGTAGCAGTCTGTCCCTAGGTATCACGAGTTTCGAGCGCTGCTCTTGAATGCGTAGCGGTTATCTTTTGGGTTTGTTTGGTACGGGCGCGAACAAATGTATACCCTTTTCTCCTTACTATTTTCGAAGAGCACTCAGAATTTACACATTCATTCATACATAATACTCATGTCTGCATCCCATGGAATATTTAGGAAAAACTGCCGCGTTATTTACTAAGTTTTTACGCGTCGCACTCCTCGTCGAGTGTCGGTTTTAAAGATACGGAATTGAACCGTATCCTCTATTATGTATCAATTTCCTATGACTGAAACCAACGCTCGTTGTCGAGTTCGACGCTGAGAAACATCTATACATCCTCTATACAGATAAATAAAATTGAAGTGTCTGTTTGTTACTGCAAAATAACAGTACTGATACAGAAAAAACAATTTTTAATTTTTTTCTGTCTGTCTGTCCGTCCGTCTGTCTGTCTGTTTGTTCCGAGTAATCTCCGAAACGGCTGGACGGATTTTAACGAGACTTTCACTGACGGATAGCTAATGTTACAAGGAGTAACTTAGGCTTTTATTTATTCAAAATGTTAGGGTTCCGCGACAATAAGGATGATACTAAAGCTACGCGGGTGAAACCGTGAGGCACAGCTAGTCTTGCATATAACTCCAAAAATACTTATCCTTAATTTCAAATGATTCAAATTGTTTCCGATTTGATGGTCAAATATATTAGTATTACTAAGTATGACTAGATACCTTAAACCCACCTAAAAATGATTACATAAACCGGCGCGTGCGCATTGCACCCACCGGGCTGCCAATTAAGATATAAACGTGCCAATTTTAGATAAGAACAATAAGTAATCACATATTAACTAGGTAATAAACTTTCTTTAGTTAGTATCCGTATTGATTGTACGTTGTGTAAGTGATAGTACGTGTGTTACGATGTAATTAAACTGAAAGTATTTTTATTTGGAAATGGAAGATGTGGACTAGCCAGTAGGCCTAGACAAAGTAACATTCAGTTGCGCTTGCGCTAATAGAAACGATACAAAATGTATGGAAATGACATATATCAGTCACGTGACATATGTCATTCCCGTACATTTTGTATCGTTTCTACTAGCGAAGCGTGAGGATAATGTTACTTTGTCTACAGGCCATTATTTATTTAATTCGCTTATTTAGTGTTGACGATAGATATGTAATGATTTCGATTTAAATTTTAATTATTTTAAGTATAAATAAGTAAGTACTTACGCTCTGGTATTTTAAATTTTGAAATGTTTGATAGAACCATACATTAGTGAATGAAAAATAATAAATATTTGTCATTGAATGTATGTACCAACCATAACTGGTGATTTCTTACTCAACTAATATTGTAATTAATAAATCAGATAAAAGTTAACATTGTTAACGAAACAGCAAGTGTACAACAAGTCGCTTGACGTAACGTTTGTACCTGTAGCGTCAGCAAGAAAATTGCTACACATTAATAAAAGGCATATTATTTAAAACGAGGAAAATAAATGAAAGCTCTTTTTATTATTATATATTAAAAAAAATATCTTTTGAGAACTAGGAGACAATAAGCAAAAGCCGCCTATCTGAGAGTAGGTAGGACGTCAAAACTGGAGATCGTGTGCCGGTTGCCAAAACTATAAAAATATCTTCAATTGAAAAACCCATGCTTCAGGTACTCACTTGGGAAAACTACAACGGGAAGCCACATGCTACAGCTTGACCGTATCGGAAGTCTCTTTGGAGCACAATTCAAAGCCATTTATTTAATTATAAACTTAAAAGGAACGAGGCTAATTTAAGTATGGTACATAACAGGATCTCTTATTCGACATTCGGACCTGCCTGACTAGAGACTGTACTTCAATCTTATATCACAGCAAATTGATGATAGGTACCTTAGAGTAGTATTCTACTTCTACGCTGAGTAAAGTCGTCAGTGCTCTATGAGGGGAGAAGAAGTAAAAGCTTTGCGAATACTTTATTCAGTAGATGTGCAATGATAGATCTCTGTAGATACTCCGTAAGCATCAGCAACATCAAACAGCTCTTCGGAAGTCTGAACACTTTCCACTAAAAGTATTAGACGAAATGTTTATGTAGACGGTACACTGATAACTGGTATACAGTGGTAATTCACATTAACAATAAATAAACGCAACCAATGCTACATTACCGTTATGTTCTTCGATTCAGACCCACCGCGCCCACTATGTCCGATGTACACTTGGACACATTTTGTGGACATTATAATTAGTTTAATACTTGATTATTGTCATCGTACGACAATGCATATTATTGACATGACTTTTAAAAAAGGGGTAGTAGAGGAGCTGTTCAGTGCAATAATAAAAAGATAATTGTGTTTATGAGGCGAGTCACCATGTCAAACAACACTATTCGTTATAAAGTACTATGTATATAGTATGACATGTATCTCCGTATCTTTTAGGTACATAAAATTTTGTGGTCTTTCGTGCGAGGTAACCAACGAATTAAAAGGTCCTAGACAGATTTCACAATGGAATTGTGACCTACTTCGGTTTAAGCCAGAAATACTGCTCTTTGAGCCTTCAACTCCAGGATTCCAGATTGATTCAACAGTCAGTATCTCAAGAAAGAAAAGACTTTAGAATCGCTGTGGATGCAATCAGCGTGAAATCGTGTGAACGTGACACACATGATGAACGTGCGTGAGATGTCACCGCTATAATATTGATGCGCTGATTTTCAAAATATTATCGTACACACTTTGTGGAACGTGGCCAAAATATTCGAAGCTGATGTTACATACAGTCTATATGAAACACAAAGCATTGTTACCGCAGTAGGTTGAGATAACGAAAGTTATGTAACAACACAGCCGCTTTCATTTGCTATTAAATGGACTACATTATTCTTAAAACTATACTTAGTGCAACTATAACATAGGAAAGTTACCTTGACCATGCTTTATTACTATGAATACAAGCAAGTTTAGTGTTACTTCAACGCTATGAAATGTCTCCTAGCATATCAATATATTAAATTCCCTTGTTCTTCGTACATGTAATCTACAAAGAACGAAAATTTCTTCCTACATTACCTGGTTTTTTACGAATCATATTTTTGCTTTGTACTCAGTAATGTACGAAGAACAAGGGATTAAATTGATAATAGGCAAAGTGATGATAGGTATTACAACATACTGTCAGTGACATTTTGGCTGAGTTATGGCCATTTTATTAAAATAAAATATTGAGCGATTTAATGTTATAAATTCCGTACATTAAGATACACATCAGGGCAATTAAGACATTTAATATTGAAACAAGTTTTATTAATAACATCGATCCTGCGGTTGATTGACGGCTATCAAGCTGATACAAATTACTAGTCACCCTTATCTCACGACTTTGATTCTACCTACATTTCTGTTAATTGATTTATGGCTTTTAGAAGTATTTAAAGCACCTGTGTAGTGTTTTTGCATCAATTTCGGTGGTCCAAACATAAGATATTGCAAGATTGTTTTACCACAAAGGCGGCAAACAAGTGTAACATTGCACCTAAACGGCTACTGAAGCCTAGGCACGCTTGCAACACCAAGGGTGTCGAGCGCCAATAGCCTATCCTATAAATAATTAATCAGTGTGCCAACAACGAAATCAACTATCGCTTGTATTGACTCCACACCTCCACACCACACGATTTCTCTAAGCTAGTGCTATTTGTCTGCGATCTTCCTTAAGGTGGTGGTTCAGGCTCCAGACGGATAGCTCTGTAATTCGAACGGATGATACCATTATGCCCAACACTCGTGATCCATCCATTAAGCTCAGACTCTGCTCCTGTAGCAGTCCCAGTTTGTTAAACTGTATTTTTTTAGGTAACACGTGATATATCTTCATTTAGGTATATATTTCAACCAGTCTAGGTTTGAATCGCCCATGAACTATGGGTTGACAACTAAATTAATCGCCATCTTTATAGGTATAGGTGTCTCCTCCTATATCCTGGTTCGGGTTTATCCTTGAATTTTGGGACGACTGACACACTTTTTCAGAAAAAAATTACAATTTCGTTACTTTTCTTAAGGATTAAAGGTATAACCATACCCCCAAAATACTTACAGGTTACAGCCATACCTATAACGCTGTAAGTAAAGGCTATAGGTAGGTATAAGCAGCTTCGAGCCAGCTGGGCACTTGTTGCGAGGTGCGTGTTACCCCACAGTAAATTACAAAACGCTCCCAGTGTTGAGCGGCGGGCGGGGGTCCTAAGATATTGGGCCAAGAACGCTAAGCCGGGCGTGGCGCCCTATACCACTGCTGCATACACAACAATCTCCCACCACATTTTACATTGACGACTCAGAATTGAATTCTACACAAAATGAAAAAAAGTCCAATATGTAGCTGACTCACAAACTTCTCAGAAGGGATAGGCAGAGGAATAACTCTGTTGTAACAACAACACCTACTTAACTTTCAAAATGATTAGGTCCCAACGTAAGGTAGTTCCATTGCCGTCTCAGGCATGAAATGCGTTACATACAGACATATACAGATTTCCCCATATTTTCCTTCACCATGAGGCTCGACGTGTGTCATCGCCGCATTTAAGTTTTTTGAAAATGCATGCCTGCATTATTTGCTTAGCAGCTACAGTAACTACTCAATACACTTTTATCTTATACTAGCGGACGTCACGAGGTTTCACCCGCGTAGTTCCCGTTCCTTTGGAAGTAAAGGGATAAAATATAGCCTATGTTACTCGCTGATAATTCAGCTATTCATTGCTGAAAAATTTTATAAGATCGATCCAGTAGTTTCGGTGCCTATTCAATACAAACAAACAAAAATATTTCATCTTTATAATATTAGATAGTATAGATGATATCCCTACTAATATTATAAATGTGAAAGTAACTCTGTCTGTCTGTTACGCTTTCCCGCTTAAACCTCTCAACCGATTTTGATGAAATTTTGTGAAACCGCGGGGCACAGCTAGTTTTATTTATAGTAGAAATTTAATAAATAAGCCAGCAATGGATACGTCTGTCCGATAAATTCGCCCACACAATAAACTCGCAGTACTGGCTGAGATAGCTATGCTTGAGATAATTTGTCCCAATATATCATTAACTGCGGCTGGTGTATAAGCGTCCACGCCGCTAAATTATAATTAAAACCAAGTATGTAAGGCAACTGACAGGCGCCTTAACCGTGCTTGCAAGGCAAATTGATCTGATGGGCTATTTGGAACCAAAGGAATAGATAGATACAGGTGCCGTCATACATTTGATGGCTCAGTAAAAATAGTGGGGATAACTCAGCATAATTATATACATAAATAAATAAAAAAATTCATTCGCGTCCGCTGCTTACAAGACATAAAATATGACTACTTATTGCGTACTGTACTGTAACTTATACAGATGCCGTCATGAGTTATGAGCGATGACCTTGAATGCGCAGTAGTCATTTTATGAGGCTTATTCTGTCTTCATGTATGTCACGATGCGAGTAATATCATCATCTCCCTGGCCTTATCCCATACATTGTTGGGGTCGGCACTTGATTCAACCCGATGTGGCTGATCACATGATTTTTATACGAAGCGACTGATATCTGACCTTCGCAAACCCATTTTAGGAGGAAAATATGTGATCTGGGTTAAACCAGTTGTCAGATTATTTTTAGGCCTCTGACTGACCTGCAACGATTGCCAAAGATGTTAAATTGGCAACCGGGACCGACGGCTTAACGTGCTCTCCGAGGCACGGAGGGAACTCGGGCGGTCACCCATCCAACTACTGGCTAGGCGTATGGTTGCTTAACTTCGCTGATCGAATGATATGCGCAATAGCAACTGTGCCACGAGCTCCTCTCTAATAAAGTAATATACGAGTACATATGCGTAGTAGCCCACTATTTTCGCTAAGTTTTCATAATTCTTGAGGACACCTATAAAGTGTACCAAAATTCAGATTATGTCAAGGGTTGAAAATTGCCCTTTCCGTAGATTGAATTCAATTTCATTTCATATTGCTGTCAGGGTATGCTACAGATATGCGTAGATAGAAAAATAATAAATGGTGCTACACAATAGATATATAGGTAAGTAGTTACTGTTGGTTTCCTTCTTTTTAATAATATTGATAAACCCCAAGAAATAAGTACAGTTGTTTTACAGCTATTTCCACAAGCCAATTAATTATTTGTATCACTTCTATAAACAGTGAACAGCTGGTTCTTAGGTACTTATTTTAAAAATAGGTAAGCACTGAGCTCTAAGTACCTAAAGTCCTGAGCGTATTTTCTAGTAAAGAGGTAGAATTATTGCATCCGCATAGTTGCATATAATTTGTCCGAGCTATTGTTGCCGTCGATTGCCGCTCAATAAAACCATAATCGGCTCTAATCGACCTTTAGCCGTGATTGACCCACATTTTGACCTTTCGCACCACTAGTACCACACCCAAAAGTGAAACTATTAAGTGCAAACAACCTATTTACTTCCCCGTCACTCAACTACAGTTTTGTGTTTCGTAATAAAAATCACAATAAGTATTCTCGATATCGATTCAAACTTTCGTAAAGTCATAGGAAATATCTCCTTCTCATATCGAAATATTAAACATAGGTATTTTACTAGCACAAAACAAGGCACCGTACAGCAGTTAGTTCTGAAACGATTGTCTGCAAG
This sequence comes from Watsonalla cultraria, assembly GCA_964035505.1. Classification (NCBI taxonomy): domain Eukaryota; kingdom Metazoa; phylum Arthropoda; class Insecta; order Lepidoptera; family Drepanidae; genus Watsonalla; species Watsonalla cultraria. The sequence goes on from OZ037731.1 coordinate 5,443,460, forward strand.
CCTTAGGGCAGACACGGTGGTTTCGATACCCGCAGTTTAATCCGTCAACCCAATCATGTAGTATAATAAATACAACTACCTAAATAGCGGAAAATAAGTTTAGCCATAGACACCAATTAAATTAATAGGAAGGGACCAAGGATGGCAGTCCAGTTGTTGGCATAATACCAAACATTTTGTTTGGTATTATGCCACTTGTTACTTTATAGAGATTTTATAGGGGATAAACTAGAAAAAAGTTTCCTGCAGCATTTTGTTCGATCCTAACGCCATCGTGCGAAAAATATCAGCAACGAAATAACGTAGAGCTCTACAAAGCTCAAAGTTAACTTCCATTGGTAAACATATTCTATTAAGTAACTCTACGATGTACCTCATTTTATTATAATAATTAACATTTGTTAAGATTGCAAAAATCCCTTTAATTAATTTGTAGAACTTGGGAAATAAATAACCCAACGTTACATTGGCTCTCTTATTGCATTTGTCTCTATAGATCAACCGATCCATAGACTAAAATATGTTTTCTTATTCACCTCTGTGTATAAATTTCCCCAAAGATAAAGTAAAGATTTTATACTTTGGCATTAAAATAATTATACTTATTTCTCGTTAACACAATCCTCTATCATTAAACTCCGCAAGGCGCGAACTTGTGTGTGGTTACTGTGGTTGATTGCTAGCATTTAATTGTCTGTGGTTCGTTTCGTTCCTGTTTACCGACCTTGAATATTTTTATCTTATTCCAACCGGCATATAGGCCGGTGCGTGTCGTGTGTGTTTATAGTTAGATTAGAACTCAAAAGTTTACCCATCCCTATATCCATTTTTTGTTAGAACGATATCTAAAGTAGGTACTTAGGTACCTATATAATGTACTTTTGCTGGTCAAGCTGCGTAGATAACTAAAATACATCCAGGATCATCAATTAACAAGGTAAAAACATAATTCCTAACTCCCACTTATTTATTTCAATTGTGCTGTGAGTAATTTTGTTACTAATGCAAGTTGCGCAATGTTTTCTATCGATGGATGAATCATCGTTCGGCCGCCAGCTATTTGTGATCAGTGATATTTGTAAGATGTATGCAAATCCATAATTTGCTAATTTTGATAGGTTCTTAGTTTTATACCGATTTCCCCGCATTAATATCAATATTATTAAAGCGGTCAGCTCTTTAAAAAGGCATGCAATACAGGATTGATAAACATTTTAATGTTCGTATAGATTAAATTAAGCATTAGTTAATTTGTTTATGTCTATCAGAAGCCTATTAAGTATAAGAATTTGGTATTTGGTACGGAATTTCGGTAAAGTGTTTTTTAGCAAGTAAAGTAGGTACCTAAGTACCCACCATGTACCATGCATCACGCCACGCAGAGATATATTTTGTTCCGTTGTACATTCATTGGTAAGACCACTAGGGGTTACATTACACGAGAATATTAATAACTTTGAAACATAGGCAAGTACCTAGAATATATGCATGGCATTACAGACGCATTCGACTTTTTGCGGAACTATTTTTATAAATCAAGAAGGTACCTATTTGCGGTGCAGGATAACAGCTGCCGATCCGGGACTACAGAACCCCGCCTGTATTATTTAACTAGCTTCTGCCCGCGACTTCGTCCGTGTGTAGCTACTGTTGATCTTGCGTGATGATAATATAGTCGATAGCCTTCCTCGATAAGTAAAAGGGCCAACTAATACTGAAAGATTTTTTCAAATCGGATTAGTAGTTCCTGAGATTAGCGCGTTCAAGCTAACAAACACTTCACAAGAAAGCTATCTACCACCTTATTTCATCCGTTCATCCAACATTAATTAAGCAGGTACAAACCTACTTAATGATTAAAGATTGACTATTTTGAAGCCTGTGAACCACCGCTGTGAACGCATAGTAATTTGGAAGACAAAACGAAAAAACACTTTTATGAAAATATTAGTTTCTGTTAGGAGCTAAGGACAGCCGGTCCACCGCGCCGTTTGCCTTAGAAGCTATAGTTATTCTTCTTAGACGAAGCCCAATCATCACAGCTTGCAAAGTATAACCCCCTTATTACAATCATCACCTATGATAATCTTTAGTCTAAAAGTAGTTTGAATTGTTTTAGAAGTCTGCAATGGCGACGACAACGCTTGGTGAACATCATAGACAGTATAACAAGGTGCTACGAGACACCATCGCGAATGACAAGTCGATAGGATCCACTCAACTTGATCCCGAAGAGGATGACGTCGGTAACTTACTCAAAATAGATATAGTCTGCAACAAGAAGGATGTTCAGGCTCTTATACAAATATTCAAGAGCGAGGACATGCTTTACGCGTCTCGGGCCATCAAGCGTAGCACTTGGCTGATAACTGACCCTCAGTACGCCCATATTATCAATCCTGAGTACCTACACACCGAGCTCCTTCCGTACATGACGACGAAAGCCTTCAAAAAATTACTTTCCCATGTGAGGCTCAATCTCAGGGACGAACGGCGTGTAGAAGATTTCTTTAATTATGAAGCCGCTAAAAACGAAGAGTTAGCCTTAAAATGGTTACCACACTGCTCCATCCCATTTATAGAGGAGGTTGTCAAGAAGGTCCGCATTTCTGATGAATTACTCAGTCGGGTGTGTGAAAAGTCACATACGATATTAAACACATATCTCGAAAAACATGGCAGTGGTTATTCGACATCTGCATTAGAACGCACCATGTTCCTTCTTACCAGCCATACAGAAATGTATTTGAATGCTGTTGAAACACTCCAAGTAGGGCGATTCTACAACGATTTAGATTTCGGTAAAAAGTATACAAAATTAATTATGTCAAAATGCCCTGAAAGAGTATTCAACAATTATGAGATGTACGCTAATAAGCTGGACTTGAAAACTTTTGTTCAATTTATAAAACCAGAAAACATTGAAGAGTTTCTCCAAAAGTATTCTAAGAGTGATACGTTGGATTACTTTTTTACGTATAAGAGACTTCGGCAATTTATCCTGCGTATGCCAACTCGAAGTAGGTTTAATTTTGTGACAAAACATTTTATTGATGCAGATACCAAAAAAGACATACATTTTGGGGATGGAGATGGTCCCACGTTCATGCGAGCTAGGAACACAAAGGTGTACGAGTGGTACGCATTTGCTCCATTTGAAGTTGCTTTTGAAGACTTGAAGAAACTGATCCGCGCAGAGTCATCCCCGCAAGAGCGGCGCGCCATGCTAGCCGTGCTGATATCCTGCGCCGGCCGCAACACGGGTTGTGTTCACTCTCTCTTGCAGTACTTCCACGATAAACATATTAATGAACCGTTCATGTTCAAGAATGAATTTGTGAAGCTTTTGATCGAAAAAACGGACACTCATGCATATGATGATGCATCATGGAATTTACTGAACATACTCTTTCGTAGCATGGAAGTATATAAAATCGAGTCCGCAAACAACGTACAACAGTGCATTCAAGCTATCATTTTATATAACGTTCTACACAATGTTGATATACCTGATGTAATTCAAAATAAGTTCGAGTTTAACACTTTCAAAACGGTACAAAAGAAATTAAAGCAGCATGAGAAGGAAGCCATATTCAAATACCTATATAAATATACTTACAGCAAAATTGATAATACTGAACTTACTGATGAGTCAAGTTTTAAACAAATTGTGAAATTAATTGAGGATCTCCTAAAAGTGCTTGTCGACTGGAATGAAACACTGCCTAATTACCCAACTTTGATCCAAAAAATTAAAGACGTGGCAAATATAAAGAAAGAAAAAGGTTGGAAAGTAAATCTTTCTTCAATTTATAACACTAAAAAATCTTGGAGGAGGTACTTATTCGAGGAGTCTGTTGTATTGTTCCCCTCTGAACTCGTATGTATGAACGCTCTAAAACATGAACCAGGTTTATTGGCGCGCTATAAACAGGAAGTGGAAGCTCTGTGCTGCAGCGACGCCGTGTCTCTTCGGCGAGTGCTCGCTAAACTACGGGTGTACTGGCGAAACTCGCTCGCCAAACAGTGGGCCAGCGAGTACTCGGCTCGGCTGGGGTCACCTGACGGCCACAGCGCCCTCGCTAGAGGCCTCTTCACGCTCCTCTCACATAAACCCCTGCTCGACGTCATCGCTAAATACGCTCCCGAGGATAACAAAATAAACTGGAGCCAGGAGAATGAGCTCACCCTCAGTTTACGCAAACATATCGCTCTGAAGATGCATTTCGCTAGACCACTGATTCCTCTAGATGCAGTGCTATTATACGCAAAAGGAGATTACTTGCAATATGCGGTACCCTCTCTTAATGCAGTACTTTATAATTTGAGCAGTACTAAACTCAGAGCCAGTATTTTGAAACTATTGGATACACCTGTCTCGTTGCAGAAATTTGGCATACGTTACGCTTCCACTAAACTGGAAGTTAACGAGCTTTTAACAGTGTTCAGAGAATTGTGGGAAACTTCGAAAAATCTGACTATCAGAAACATTGTGTTCACACTCGCTTATGACCTGCTCTGTAAAGAAAAAGACCCATCCACAGCAAATGCACTAACGGCATTGATTTGTAAGTTCATAGGCAGCCTGAGTCTTGAGGAAAATAAAAACATTTACAAAAAAATGTGTGCCATACAATCAGTACCTTTGCACGTTCAAGGGGAACTTTACGAGAAGAGCTATGTGTTTTTACAGACACTTCCTCGTAATGATGAATATGCACAACATTTATACACTTTTAGAGTTATTGCTCCAAAGATTATTGACAAACTTAACCCAGAGTTTGTCGCTAAAGCCTTTTTGAATGATATGATTAATAATTTTATGACCACTAAATGCGAAGTTGACATTTTAGTAGCATTCATACTTTTCACGACAGACGAAGGCGTACAGATGAAGAGATACGAAGAATTCCTTGTACCATTACTACAGCTACCCACGACGACGCCGGAATTATTAGAAAGCAATACATACATAGAAAACCTTCAAGACGTCCTCGAAACTCTTTCAGGGAGTCTCGAAGATTACGTGCTCAAGAAAACAATCGTCCCAGCAAGATTAATGGCAGACATGAAACAAAAGCTTGATATTATATTGCCGGTAAAGAAGTTTTACGTATTGTTGACTTTTTTTAAACTGTATGTCGCTTTCGCAAAGTTGCTAGAAGAACACAAACATGCGCTGGAACTTGGTTCGTGGGAGTACTTGCTGACCATAATATCACCGCTCCTGACAGACGAATGCGTCAAATATTTAAAGGAGGATGTTGATAAATATTTTCCATCTATTTACATACCATTCGCGAAAGCTATGGAAAAATTCTTCAGGAAATTTAGTGATGAAACCAAATACACAATATTAAGACATATGTGTAGTGATGAAAGCATACATACGTATTTACTGGTTTTGACATTATGGCCGAAGCGCTTACCATACGATAGTGAACTGAGAAGCATGCTGGAAGAGATGCGTCGAGTGCTATTCTCACATCAATCTGTTGAGATGAAAATGCATTACTATTCCCAATTCTCCACTGCACCGCCAGATCCTGAATTTGAGTGCTAAGACTTTGAATGTAATGCTTCAACGAATATTTCGAAGTCTACGGCGAAGCAAAATGGAGAGCTATTATTTTATTTATTAGATAGGTAAGCATTTATGTATATGTACATCCTAATTTTGCCTTTATATATTCTCCATTTTATGGCTTTTAACATTAAGAATTCTCACTAATGTTTATTTAATAAAGAGTACAAAGGTCAAAAATAAAAAATGTTCTTTATTATGATTAGCGGCACGCTTCAAAAATGTATCTTGACCTAAATTTGTTCCAACTACCAATGGTCTCATACATATTTCTTTTAAAAAGCGCCTTTAGTATTTGATTTCGTCTTTTGAAAATGCCATTGAACAAAGCCCCAAACTGGTGAAATGACCAAGTAATCTTCATTATGTATTCGAAATATCAAGTGTTGTCATTAAATTCTATTCCTGGTTCTACAGGCTTACTAACTTGCGTTGCATCCTTTGAGAAATGTAGACGACATCACATTTCGTGACAGTGAAAACACACATCAAAAATTTTTCAGTCTATTTAACTTTGAATAAAGGGGACTGCTTTAATACCTTCTTGTTCAAGCATTTTGAATTCGTAATCGCGTAGTAACGATTGAAAGATAATTATGACATAAAACATATTTATTGGCAAACATGTTTATTGCTTTTGTTTCACATCAATAACATAGGAAATATGAAAGACATAGATGTATATTTTTTATAAATCTATAATTAAAGAATAATGGGCATGTATTAAAAACAAAACCCTGCACTAACGAACTAAGCAATGGATCTGGTCAATGTTGTCAATTAATTCAAATCTAACACATTCACAACCAACACTAAACGCACTCAACAAATATCTAATTACTGCATTAAATTCTTACTAAATACATGAAAAATGCGAATGATCCTGAAAATTTTATATGTTTCTCGACATACCAAACATTCATCAGAGCTGCTAGTTTTTAAAAGCTTATCACTGACCAGTATTAATTCGACATATTATTATGAAGGTGCCGTCAGGAGTAACGAGCACTCCCCCTTTATTTTAACACGAGCTAAATCAATGGGGGGAAACTTGGCATGTATTTTATTAGCGTTGCGCTATAAACAGACAGACTAATAACATGAATACTGCGCATTCAAGGTCACCGCTCGTGACGGCCCCTATACAATAATACTTAACAGGAACCCCTATCTCGAGTTTTGTGCTGTTTTGTTAATCTATACTCGCTAGCGTCTCCGCCGAATATGTGTATGAGAAATTGTACGCCTCCCAGCGGTGACGTGAAGAACTAAAATATTTCATACAAATATTATGGGTGACGCTAGAGATTAGGTCAGATTAACAGTGCTAAACTCTCAATAAGGGTATAGTTATGCATGCCAGACACAATGAGACCCACACTTGGCAATGTACAACACAAAACACTATTTAAGCTGGTGCAATGTGTATAATCAAGTTAGAACAATCAACAACTTGAAATATCGATCCCTTATTTAAATTAAAATTACCTACTATAATCTTATATGATAAAGTGGCGCCAATTTATCTCACCATCTTACTCTATGTTTATAGTTACGTGTTTGATTTCAATAATTTCATGTCAACCACATATTAACATTTTATAAACTAAAGATTTCTTATATCTATTTAAACTGAGAATGTTCTTATTACTATAAAACACTGGTCACTGCGATTCACTTAAGAAAGCCTGAGACCTGGAACAAATAATGAATGTTAGGAAGAAAAATAAGATGGGCTCTATAACTGGGTTTATGGCAGATAAAATATTGAAAGATGTACAAAGACTAATTTGATTTGGGAATGAACAAACAGCTATTTTGTTCAAACTAAAAGATGAGAGAACAAAAATCATAACTATGATAGTTCTATAGCGTTTCTGACCAGTTTCATAATCAATTATCTACTTGTTATGCGTGGCTTGTGTGATTGAGTTGAGCTAGCGTCGCGTCGTTAGTGCGAAAGACGCTTGCTATGGAAATGTAGTTATAATTTTGTAATCCTACTAGTCCTACTTATATTATAGACGCGAAAGTTTGTAAGAATGTATGGTTGGATGTATGTTTGTTTTTCTTTCAGGCAAAAACTACAGAATGGATTTTGATGAAGATTTACAAGAATATAGCTTACACATCACAATAAAACATAGGCGATAATTTATTTGGACACATTGTGTGAATTGCCAAACTATAAAGATCTAGTCAAATCCTGCGCAGATGGAGTTACGGGCACCAGCTAGTATTATTATATATTGAAGGAGAAGTGGTATTAAGGTATCGGTATCTATAGCTATATGTACTAATATTATAAAGATCAAAGATGTGTATGTATGTTTGTAACAAATTGGCTCAAAAGTACTGGACTGATTTTAAAAATTCTTTCTTAATTTGAATGTTACATTATTACAGATCAATATAGGCTATATTTTATCTCCGTGCTCCCACTAGAATGGGAACTACGAGGGTGAAATCACGTGACGTCCGCTAGAAAATATATAGAATAGGTGTTACCTAGTCGTCGTTGGCACCGTCGTCAGGCGCGGGCGTGTGCCAGGTGAGCCGCTCCTCGTAGAACTGTATGACGACCTGCGGACAGCGCACGTTGGCCTGCTTGGCCGGCACCAGGTCGGCCTCGTCCGTGCCCTGCCACTTCATCAGGAACATCAGCTCACCGCTGCTGTCTGTCGCACCTGTGTCATACCACATGTTAGTAATTGATAAAACTCTAGTCTATACAGATAAATACAATTGAAGTGTCGGTTTCAAACTACAAAATTGAAAATTTTCAAATTACATAGGATAGGCCAAGCATGTTATTAAAAGGGATAGTGATATATTTGGAACTTTATTTTGATACTGCAGAGGTACCAAAACAAGCTATAATTGGTCACACCATGATAATTATCAAGCCTAAACCTTCCTCCATGAATGAATTATGAAAATGAAGAATTTTTAAATTCAACCTTGAAGTTTAATTACTTATCTTATTAACACCAACAAGATATACACTGCTCTTACGATTATAAATCTTATACAATACGGTTTTAGACAAAGTGAAATCTTAATTATAGATGTCTAAGTTAATTAGTTCGTCTAAGTTAAGTACGTTAGTTAGTTCCTGAGATTAGCACTTTCAACCAAACAAACAAACTCTTGAGCTTTATAACTTTAGTATAGATTGGTACTAACCAATAATCTTCTCTGGTTCAAGTCCCCGATCAAAACCAGATGCCTTCTTATCATCACTCTTAGACTTCTTAGCACCCTTCAAGTCAGGCGTAGCTGTGGTGGACTTTCGTTTCTTTGGGTCTTTGTCAATTTTCGTGATTTTACCCTCTGTAAGTACACAATTACAATATTGATTAACACGCCTTCACACTATTCCGGCCGAAATGATTAGTCATGAATGAGTGTCACTAATATAGGACTACCCAATCCGTTGACACCAGAGTATCAGAGTAATCAGTTGGTATCAGAGTAAGAATTTTTAGATTACAGGTGCTGGGGCACTAAATGTGTTTAGTATATAGAACATACAGAAATTACATTACGTTCTAATATAAAAAAGAATAAATAATATATCATAAAGAATCCTCTAGTTTGAGTTTAAAGGTACTACTTACTATTTTCAATACTGACCATAAATTAACTGGAATAATGTATGAATGGAAAAAATATCTTTTTTGTAACATGGGCGAAGTATGGAGTTTATACTATTCTTATGCTTAGGATTCTTTTATCTACAGACATTTGTATCAGGTGCAAACAAAAATCTGTATTAGGAGAGTGAGGTACATGCATATAGTTGACATAGAATGTATACCTGCTTCTTTTTTCTTTCTAGCTTCCTCAAATGCTGATATAAGATCGGGACAGTCAAGGTTCTCCTCCGGCTCCCAAGTATTGTCTTCATCACTGTACCCTTTCCACTTTAAATAGTATTCAACCTGCAATTAATCAATACATAAATTATCAAAAAAAATACTTTATTTTCCTGACAAAAAAAAGGTTCAGTAAGTAATTCTCATAAAATTTGTTATACTAACTTTTAAACTAAAATACATGCCCTTCTGTTTATTATAAGAACCTTTAGTTTTGAAAAATTGTGCAAATTAAAAGTTTGTAAGTAAGTACTCTTACAATGTCTCATAATTTTTATTCAAAACCAGAAGAGGTTTGTAAGCAGTAGAACTTTTTATGATAAATAATTCAAATAACACAAACAAATAAATTATAATGTAATTATAGGTATGGTATGGTTCATAGTTTTGGAACTACATGGAGAGCTCATATAAAGTATTATTAACCTTCCCATTACGAACTCTTCTGTCTAAAACTTTTTCCACCGAGAACTCTTCCTCAACCTCAGATTCACCCTCCTTTTTTTTCTCTGCCATCCTGAAAACTAAACAAAAAGTATGCAATATAACTTAATATACTAAAGTAAACTTGTATTCCACTTTTTTTCTTACATTTACTATATTTGAAGCTAAGAATTTATTAAACAATAAAGTCAAAGTAGGATAACCTATACGAGTACGTAATTCGTATTATGATATATTCTTACCACCTAAAGCGACTGATCAAGTAATTATTCTATAACTAATTGTTTTGCGGCATTATCATTTTCGTTTATATTCCAGTAACATTCAATTTAGAGGTTGTGTTGTACACTTCGGCGTCCCGCCATTTTGAAATATGTGGATATGAATCTAAGCTAACCGTTGTATCAACTTTAAAAGCTATAGGCAGCACATAATTAACTCAGACATAAGTTGAGAAACCATTAACTCCTAACAAAAAACTTAAGAAATTGTAAGTATACCTTCAATATTATGAAAACACCGGCGACGTTTGAATCAAGGAAGCCCAAAACCCCGCACTTCTTTTCTTTTGATTGAAAATAAAGATCCCTCTCTCTCTATATTATTTTATTAGTTTCGTTCGGTATCGGCTCATTCCTCACCACTCACTGACCATAGAATATAAATCTGGTATAACAGGCCATAGAAATATAATCACAGGTTTAGAATAATTATTTAAAATTACTATTTTAGTCTGTCATCACTAATATAAAAAAACAAGTTACCTAGCATGAACGAAGAGTCACAATTTTAAAACGAACAAGAAAAATATAGATAATTGCATCGACAAAGGATAGGTACAATACAACATACTTTTGAGCAAACTATACGGAATAGGAATTAGAGGGACAGCACACAATTGGCTTAAATCATATTTACAGAACAGAGAACAGCACGTAGAAATTGAATTCCATAACGAAAAAACCAGACTAATAGAGAACATACAATCCGACATTATACCAATAACTGCTTCGATACCACAAGGTAGCGTTATCGGATGCCTACTGTTTTTGATATACATAAATGATCTGCCTAAAACAATGCAAGACCCGTGTGTATTATTTGCCGACGATATATCACTGCTCACAACATGCCATACTAATACAAACATAAATGACAAAGTTCATGATATTCTTCAGAAAACTAAATCTTGGCTAAACCAACACAATCTCGAAATAAATTCTGCTAAAACTAAAATAATGACATTTCATCCGCACCAAAAACCCCCACTAAACCTAAAAATTCATTTTAACAACATAGACATAGAAACTGTAGATAAATTCACTTTACTAGGAATAGACATAGATACCCATATCACATGGAAACCACACATACTCAAACTTAAAACTAAATTATCCAAATTTGTATATGCACTACGTGAAATAAAGAAAACCACCGATCTCCAAACAGCCATAACCACCTACTATGCGTACGCCTACTCATGGCTCAACTACGGCGTAGTATTATGGGGTAATAGTACAGACGCGCCATCACTCTTCACCCTCCAAAAGAAACTAATACGTGTCCTAGCTAACATTAAAAATACTGAAAGTTGCAAGCCTATATTTAAAGAATACAACTTACTTACATTACCGAGTATATATATATTAGAGGTATGTAAATTTGTACGCAAACATCCAAATTTCTTTATAAAATGTAAAGATATACCGACAAAATACACCTTAAGACATAAGCATAAATTAAAACTACCTACGTCGCGATTAACACTACATGCAACCAGCCCCTTTGTAATGGCGATAAAGATCTACAACAAAATGCCCGAAAATATACGAAAAGAAGCTAATACTAATAAATATATAAAACTTATAAAATACTTTCTGAACAAAAAAAACTATTACTCTGTACAGGAATTCTTAAATGATAAAATAAAATAAAATACACACACCAAATTTACAAATAAGACTGTAGATATTAAGCAATAAAAACATCATATTATATAACATTATTATACCTGCATCATTATATTAGTTATTGTATGTATAGAAAAATAATAAGTAACTAGATAAATAAGAAGAGAAAATTATGATCTCAATAAACTGTGTTACATTTATAATATTAAGAAAGTAATAAGTGAAATATGTTTAATTAATTAATATTGTTATTGATGGATATATAATATGATATAGACAGATGATAGAAATAAAAACTAGAAAGTATATAATAATATAATGTTAAGTAGGTAGTGCCTCTCACACTGCTGCGCCCTAACAGGGTTTATGTTGGTTACACATAAATGTAACAATTATAATTAAGTTTATGTTGTATCATGTAACTAACTAATTGCAATAAATATATGAATATGAATAATATGAATAGCATCTTAAATGTATGATGATGAAGTTGTTCTTTGAATTCGTTATTAAATAAAACATACAGTTGCATTGATAGCCTCCTTCTTTTAATGCCGGTTAAGAAGGAAGTCCCTTAGTACATACGATGCTTCGTATTTTACATAGAAACCGGCAAAAGAATATTGTGTATCACGAATCGCAGATTTAATACCCCCAAAAGGTGTATAAATTCTTTCAGCAAAATAAAATACCGCAAAACATAAAAAAATTACAATGTTCGTTGTATATTGCGTCATCCGACATTTTTTCTATATCTATGGCGGCATCCTTATACGCGTAATGTAGTGGTAAGTAAGATAAGGGTGTACAATAATAATCGCATTTACTGCAGTGTAATTTTTGTATACAATCCTGTAATTGATTATCAATTATTTAGCAATGTCTTTGATTGTAAATCTGGGATTAAAAATATATTCGACTAAAGACGAGCTGCACCACATTTCTCGATACAATTTTAATCGATTAGTTAACTCGATTCATCTTTCTATGAATCCATCATGAGATTTTCTTTTCTTCTTTTAAAAAAAAATATATTTATCTGTGTCTATGTCTCAATACGGGAAAGTTGTAAATAATTTTTGTTAAAATTTATACGAAGCTCCTAAATTAGAGCCGTAAGTTAAATAAAAAGTGTCCCAATGAATACAAAGTGAATTCTAAAAGTGATGGAAAACCATAACCGGAGTGCCTTATGAAACAAAAAACTATCAGTGCGCACGATACCCCAACGCCATTTTGAGGCGAAATTTTGTATGTAAGTGCCAAGTATTTCGCAATATTTTCATCTTCCACCCTCGCCAAGGGGTTGTGACTAATAAATATTGAAAGTGCTAGATGTGAAAGACGTCCGGGAAGTTTCAATATGTGATATAGTGCATCCTAAGAGGCGGAGTCTCGATGGTCGCATCGAGGTGGTTTGTGGTGCCGTTTATCAGGAGCTCGCATTAATTAAATTAAAAGTGGTTTATTGGAGTGACCAATTGAAAGGGTGGTGAATTTACTACTGGATATTAAGTGCGGGTACATGAAATAAACGGATAACACATGTGGAGAGTGCAGTGAAAAGGTTGGCCGTGGCTAGTGTTATCGGTGGCGTTTCCGACTGTTGCAGATAGCGGGTGGCGCGGAGGATGGCTGTGGACGGGAGCGCCCTAATTAACTGACGGACGACGCCGGCTTACAGCTGGCGCTAGCAGTATGTATACCACACTTATCTCCTGAGCTCTCACACCATACAAGTTTGACACACCACATTACAGTAGTTACCTTTTCTAACAGTATTCAGCTGGACCTCTGTCAGGTCGGAAAGTGAACCTTCATATATAATGTCCTATTTACACTATTAAATTCATAATATGACAGAATGATAATTTTTTAATGGTATTCACAATATACATAATATAATACATTTACTTTATTGCAACAATTTGGTGTCACTCAGTGGAAACACTAGAGAATCATTTTAATATATTGTATCCTTTTTTTAACCCACCATGATAACAATGACTCTTGCTAATACTTTACATATAAGAATACTTCACCTGAAAATGTATATCCTATGTCTAATATCTCATACACCTACATATGAAATATGAATACAAACTAACTCATATCCTTGGTATCCTCATTTATCTGTAAGAATTTGTCAAATGTCACACTTGTCTTGCATGTAACATATCAGGTTACCAAATGCTTTTTCATAGATTCAATAGTGACATAAAACACTGAATATTCCTAAAACAAAACATCATTACACAATAAAAGGATGGGAATTTTATGAAGGAGTTTATATTAGCCATTACATACAATAAAAAGCTTCATTACCCTATCCTATTTGTATGATATCTCTTAATTCTTATTCTCTTCTCATCAAATTTTCAATTCAGTACAGTTTTGATTTCTATGTTTTTTTTCTAACTGACATGGTTTTAAAGAGGTTACATTATTACTCTTTTTGTAGGAATCCCTAATCTAACTCAATTGACAATATAGCCTTTGTTACTCAGTGATACCATGGCATTATATTTGTTAAAAAATCATTGTTGAAATTTGTCATGTAGTTTTTAGTTTATTCATTTTATATATAAAAATGAATCCCCATTTGCCTTGGTCACGGCATCACACCTAAACGGCTGGATGGGTTTTAACAGGACTTTCACTGGCAGATAGCTGATGTTTCAAGGAGTGTTTTAAACTAATTTTATTTATAAAAAACAGCGTGAAACTAAATCTATGCGGGTGAAAACGCAGGGCACAGCTAGTCTTCTATACAGATAAATAAAATTGAAGTCTGTTTGTAATACCAAAATAACAGCTTTTCACTAAATGCATATCGTCACCGGAAAGGCTATAATACTAAAGCGCCAAATGGCCATTTTACAGTAGAGCGATTTAAAGTTTTTTTTTTAACAAAAAAATTCATAACTCTTTTCCTATAATTCCAATCGAAAAACAGTAAAGGAAAACAAATATCGTGAATTTATTATCTATGTACTGAAATAAAGATTTTCAGCATATTTCCTGTAATTCAGGAGATAGCTGTCGCTTTAGTACTTATGCTCTGTATAGTTCGTAAGCAGAAATTACTTATCTCCGTAATAATGTTTAAGTGCAGTGAACGAAAAGTACTGACAAACCACATATCTCGAAATGTTTGTTAAGAAAAAGTACTAACACGCATTTTGAATAGATTATACACTCAGTAAATATCACTTAAACACCATAAAATGTGTCAATACCGATTGGAAAAATGATGTAAAGCACAATTAGATGGTATCATTGTTATGCCAAAACGCCATAAGTAACAGATAAGGGATCAAAAATTAATCTTTTTTTTCTTAACCGTCATACTAAAGTGTAAAAACTAACAATGTGTACTAGCTGCATACTAAATTCATAGGAATAACAAGTCTTTTTGAGTAACGTTTTTAATTCGAACTTCAATTTATGCTTTGCTTGTTATTACTTACCCCGTTTTTATATTTTTCAATAAAATAGTTAAGTGCTTAAATAATTATTTTGCAATATTTTTTTCCAATGGATAGTTGACGCTAGGGAAAAGACCAGTCGTAAATGATGATGTGTATAAGTTAGACCATATAGGCCATGACTAGAAGAAGACTAGAGTTAGCTGATGTACTGAAAGTAAGACTTACAAATGTGGTATATCTTTAGAAGATGAAATTCAAGGGTTCAAAAGCTAGAGCTATTGATAAAGGCTACAAGCCCTATCACATTGGAAGTCAATGCAAACCAAATGGCATGTATGTGTTTGATAGTAAATTGAATAATGAATGATGTATGGGAAAATAATGAGTGATAGGATAATTTTTGCTACAATAATATTTGACAGTTGACATGAATGTAATGAAAGTATGAACGCATGTTTCCACTTAAAGCTGGAATTGAGGAGAAGAAATTTAAATGGTGAAGTTGAAAGAATAAATTAGAATTGTGAAGAGAATAAATACTTGAAGATTGTGGTACATCTAGACTCGAACATTGGGGAAACTCATAGTCACTATTATCTGCTGTAAAAGTTACCATGATTTCCAACAAATTGACAACTTCTTCGCCAGAAGAAACAAAAATTTTATTATGAATAAAGGGTCCATAATCTAGCATATTCACATGATGGATCTGGAGCGAAAATAGACTATGCCGTTTTAAAAAACTCAGTGAGGTAGATGCAAAATATCTTAAGGATGTAATATGTATGAAAGATGCAGCTATCTTCTGTTATAGTATATACTATAAAACGTCTTTGAATGATGCTAGTGAGTGGAACGGTATATCGAATGGAAAACTAGTGAATACAGGTATGATTTGCCGAAATGTAGAATAAAGGATGGAAAAGAGAGGAGATGAAAGTTGTTAAAAAAAGTATGAATGCTCACCCTATTTCTTAATAAGCTGCGCTAGCTATGTATGAAGAGGTGATCTCCAATGAATGGTGCATGCCAAAGCTCTTTCACAACAAAGCTGATGTGCTAGACGCTAATTATTATGGAATAATAAAGCTCGTGTCCTATTAGTATGAACATTTGGGTAGTATGCGTGGTGGTAGTTACCATAGTAGATCGAATTAAAAATACTGTAATAAGAGACAGTTACAAGTTGAAGTATGATGTGGTGACCAGAATTGAAAGAAGTATTTTGAGATGGTATGGACATCGAATGGATGAGTGAAAGGCGATTGTCGAAATAAATTTATAGAGCGAATGTGAGTGAAGTGTCCGTAGAGGGTGTCTAAGGAAGAGCTAGCATGATTAGTTTAACAATCTTTTACACAAAGGTCAAATTCGGAGTACGTGGGCTTATGTATGTATTTGGGGAAAAGTGATAGGTGGAGTTGGTGGTATGTCCAGTCCTGCGAAGATAAATTCGGGCGATGTACGATAACCAGTCTGCTTAAACTGGCTTTGCGGCTGATGATGGACGAAACAGCAGCAGTTCACGGGGACAATATTGGACTACCTCTTCCTCCATAAACTGTAGGAGATAATATGCAAGTCAATTATAATCCCTGCTGGTATATGTATGGACCTGAATATAGAGCTACGAAGTGAAGGGGTGAAAGGAACTAACAATCAATTGAGATAATGGATGTGTGGCATAACTAGAATGACAATTAGGATTAATTTAAAAGGGAATGTTTTTATGTAGCACCAGTAATTAAGTTGAAGAATAAGCTTTTGCTATGGACACGCCATGGTATACGAACCGATGAGGACAATGATGTGAAAACAGTTTCGTGTATGAATTTGTATAGTCATAATGGTAGAGGAAGACCTAATATAATTGATGGATTGTGAGATATACGATATGCGTAGATAGTGAGTCAATACAGAGATTACCTATAGAGAAATGTAAGAGAAGAAATATTTCACCGTCCACACATGATATCGAGGAAGGGTACGAGATAATTAAATAAATTTTAGTCTTATCTCGGTAGCTTAGATGATAAAAGAATATTCTTCATTTAAGAAATCATGGTATAATAGCTAGGTTTTTAATAGGTTTTTTAAAAAAGTTAATGATAACCTCATTTAATTATATTACCAGCCCGTGGATTATGTTATTCATTATGATATTTTTTATTAGTTATTATGATATTCATTATTTTCAGTAGAAATTGATTGAAACTAGATTGACACCCAAAATTAATAGGCAATTTGAAGAAATATTTTGTAGATCTTTTTACTTACCTAGTGTGCCAGTGATAACTCTCGCACAAAATACTAAATACTTATCTACTAGTAATCATAACAAAACTTAATTCCAAAAGACTAAATGTAATATTTTTTGACATTTTTTAATACTAAACGAACCATAGGCCCATTTTCGAGTTAAATTTACCATGCTTACCATACTTATTCGTCGATTTCATGAATGCAACACTTCTTAAAAGACACTCAAATACATAGTATCCGTAAAGTAAAAATACTAATCACGTCTCCCCTCAGAAAAGTGCGTAGACAGAATAAACTAAAGCGCCATGTTCATCAATACCTGCATAAAGCAAATTTACTTATCAACCCAATCCAGGTATGTTTGCAACCAGCAAAAAATACTGAAGTGACTATAATGATACAAACTACAGTATTTTGACTTGCTGAATGAGGAAAAAGTGGATAATGACAGTGAAAAAAATTACTTAACTGACAAATTAAAAAAAAAGGTTAAGATTTGTATTACGTAAGGATTTTTCGTTGAATGGAAAATATGAAAAATCACATATTTTTCAGGTGCTGAAGCGCCAAAAATTGGCTTCGATCTTTATGAAACCTACACCAATCGACGCAGAAAAAAAAATCCAGTTCAACGATATATATAACTCATATTGGCCAAAATGGCGCTTTAGTAGTTTTGCTTTTCCGGTGACGATATGAAAGTATACACGCTACTGACACAAAAAAAAACAAGTTTTAAAATTCTTCTCTGTCTGTCCGTTTGTCTGTCTGTCTGTTCCGGGTAATCTCCGAAACGGCTGGACCGATTTTAACGGGACATTCACTGGCAGGTAGCTGATAGATCAAGGAGTAACTCAGGCTACTTTCATTTATTAAAAATATTAGGGTTCCGTGACAATAAGGATGAAACTAAATCTATGCGGGTGAAACCGCAGGGCACAGCTAGTTATAAATAAAAATACAAATCTACATTACAGAACTTAATGAATACTAAACCTAATTGCTTTGTCCACAAGGATAATTTGGACCAATGTCTCTAAATACAATAACCAAACAGTATATATTATATAACTTTAAAATATTATACATAGGATAACACAACCACTATACTTAAATAACTTGTCAGTGAGTAACTATTGTATGATACTCATTCACATAATTATCTAGTTCCCATGATATTTAATCACAGATATACAGCAAATATCCTAGTGATAATAACAAAGTGAAGTTAGAAACCAGCTAAGTGCAAGTTGGACATGAAGGATTCCCATAATGTTATCTATAAAAAAGCAAATAAAAATTGACTTTGTTGTATGGAAGCCCATCAAATATTTATTTTATTGATTTATTTTGTTTTTATAGCAGCAACAGAATTACATAATCCAATGTCCAACTATCACGGTTCATGAGATACAGCCTGGTGATAGACAGATGGACAGTCATACAATAAATTCTTAGTATTAATCATTTCTACCATTAGGGCATGGGAACATAAAAATGAGAAAAATAAACAATGTGATTATACCATTTGAAGTATATGAGTCATTAATTTAAGCATTGATTGATTGCATAGTTTATATTAAACAAACACATGAGGAGCTTTATCTGCAACCTTATTTGGACTTATCTATTTTTTTCTGCCTTTGTTTACTGCAGACATGATTATAGTGCCACTGTGATACTTGTTCTCATGCACATTTCCAGGCCTGAATATATCATTTGATAAATATATTTTTATACCTGGGAATAGGTAGTCACTCATCCTGGAATTAATACCTTAAATTTTAAGAACATATTATAACTTTTATTTCATACTAGCTGTGCCCTGCATTTTCACCCGCATGTAATTAATTCCATGGATGGCCCAGACACATAGACACTTTATTTATTTGTATAGATAAAATATATAAAAAAGTTGTTGCATTGTAGATCAAATCATAGACTGCTTCATAGGTCAGTTCTGTTAGTCAAAATCCACAATGCGCATTTTAAATCTATGCAGTGTTTGGTGTTGTTTAACTTAACTGTCTCTTGCCTTGTGCTTCATCAAGGATGGTTTTGTGTGATTATGAAAGGACCGATTCTAGAGACAAGAAAATTGCAGTGTTCTTTGAGAGGTGCAGGTATACACTGAGAAAGGATTTTCTAAAATTCCAAACCAAAGGGGCTTAAATGTGGGTTGTGAAATCTTGTTGCCACGCAGGCGTAGCTTAAGTTCATAATATTATCCCAATATTACCTTGTATATTAAGTATCTGGTAAGATATAACTGTCTTTAATTGCAGGTAAAAATGCCGCGTCCCGGCAGTCTCAAAGATCCGGACATTGCTGAGATGTTCAGCAGACATGATCCGGAGAAGATCTTTGAAGACCTCCGGGAGATTGGTCATGGATCATTTGGGGCGGTATACTATGCTCGCTGCAATCTCACCAAAGAGATTGTGGCCATCAAAAAGATGTCTTACTTGGGCAAGCAGAGTGAGGAGAAATGGCAAGATATCTTGAAAGAAATTAAGTGAGTTTTATTTTTTACTTTTCAATCTCTTGACATTCTTCTTCTTAGCTGTATCCTATTAACTGAGGAACGTGATCATGCCGCGTCGCCACCATTGCTCTCCAAGCCTCTCTATTTTGCCATCTGGACTGTGCCTTGAAGCATTATCCTCATTGCACCTTGAGTTGTGTCCGTGAATGACCACTGTTCCTCATGCCTTAGACATATCGCGTGATCATCTGCCTTTCTAAACTGCCTGGATCTATTGACAGCGATTGTATTCATCTCATCTCAGGCTGCAGAACCCATTTACCATCAGGCGGATTTTTGAAGGCAGGAACAAATTTATCAAAAATTTAAAAACCTTTGGCTTCTATTTTAATTGTTAAAATATTAGCAGTGTTCCCGGCACACATAGCACTTGCTGCCACTGCAACAAGATAATGAATCCATGATTGTTTCCACTGACTATCACTTGAAATCTAGCCGTAATATACTGTGTTCTTTACAAAGTTTGACAAACCGATTGTTGATGCAGATTCTTGAAGCAACTGGACCACCCTAACACCATAGAATACAAGGGTTGCTACAAGCGGGAGCATACGGCGTGGCTTGTCATGGAGTACTGCGTCGGCTCTGCTTCTGATATCATTGAGGTAAACTATAAATCATATGGCACTTATCACATTCTGTGAAATGTGGGTGTTGTTTTTACAACACATCTGCTTTCCCTTTCGGGACCCTTCTGAGATGGTTTGAGCGTATATATTTTATTCTTTTATTTAAAATCATAATTTTTCCCTACTTAACAAAAATAAAAGTGGATACTGATGAGGATGAGGAAACCAAATCAATATTGTTATGTAGATAAGTTAAAATCCCGGTAAAATACGGAGTTCCTATAGGATATGTGGTTGGATCCGTGAGAAAAATGTTCATATCACAATCTCATAACAAAATCTTCAAAACCTTCATAAATGTATTCAAATCAAGCAGACATTTGATTTTTCATCAACTTTAAAACTTTAAAACAAATAATATATATAATCCATATCTAATTATAATTATTTAAATATTATATGGTTTATCGAACCAGTAGCATCACCAATATGCACTGAACAATGCACATTCAACATTCTGCGCAATTGGTGACTAACTTACATCCTAAAATTTTAATACTTGAATTTATGAGGTCACTATTATCATTGATTACGCAGAAAATATACTTTGTAAAACCAATGGCGTGCTACGTCACGCGACTGAGTCAGCAATTTATTTACCTACAAATACAGTCAGTCACCTAAATCAATCAAATACTTATCTATAGAGTCGACAATCGATCCCCTGTAAAGATACGATTCGGGCAAGATCCTTATTCGTTCCGACTATAATTTGCTTGCTTGTTTGTTAATAACAAACAAACTATAGTCATAACTAGCTTTGCCCCACGATTTCACCCGGGTAGACTTAATTTCATGGGTGACTTTATTTCGCGGATCTCTTATTTTTATTTTGAAGGTAGCCTCAGTTACCATAACAAATAGACAGACAGAAAGGTAAATCTTTTGAATTTTATTTCATATGCATTAAGTGAAAAACGGTTATTTTGGAATTACAGACACTTACATTTTATTTATCTGTATAGATAAACATTTCAGTACAGGCTTTATATTTTTCTTCTTTTTTATTAGTCTGGGAACTTACGGAATATTTAAAAGCATAGTTAGAACAGCGTACAATTGAAATGAGTGTAACGCGGAAAAGTGCGAAACAAATTACGATTTAAGGCTAAACTATTTCTAAGAAAGCATATTACTTATAACAACAAACAAACGAGTGTTGAGTTATTGTTATATGAATCCTTATGTGTTTGTAAAGGAAGGAAGTGTGACCTTTCTGCACCCTTTATTGGGACCACAGTACTGACTGACTAATTAAATGCAGTAGGTTTACCTTTACCCATGCAGTGTGTAGTTGTATATTTCATTTGATATTGCCTGTCAATATTATGTGCATTTCTCAAATATATGTTGTAGTTTATGAAACTTAAAATAAAATGTAAGTGTCTGTTTTTAATTCCAAAGTTACAGCTTTTCAATAAATCAAATGACAATATATAGGGTACTTACTTTCCTTTACTTTCACTGGCAGGTAGCTGATTTTATAAGTAGTAATAAGTTTATTTTAGATATATTAATCTCAAGAAGTGATATGGTTTTCACTCTTTATCCTACGTGGGTAAAATCGCGAGGCACAGTTTACAAATACAATTTCCAAAGCCGTCCTATTTCGTAATAAAAACGAATAGTTCGCGAACCCTTCTACCGTTTGGCGTATTGTAGTTAAATATTGGTGAGACATATGTAACATGAATACCTGAATAACTAGGCGATAACCCTATATTATACTGCAAGCACTTTACCTGCGATACATTATATCCTATGCTATTAGATTAGATGCATATGAATTCATAGGCATTCCACATAAGGCGTTGAGTTTCGTCAAGTTCCATCACCTGTCACTTTAATTAATTCCGGTGGCATGCCGAGGCACGCGTTTGATGCAAATTATATGTACTTATGTAATATTAATATAATACCATATTGTTTCCTGTTTTGTATTACATACATTATGTTACTCATATCTCTGACCTCGGGATTTACTTATACGTTTCGTAATACTTTCATCTACCGTTGTTCAAATTCCAATGTACCAAACATATTCTAAAACAAATGCATACCGATACCGATGTGATGTAGACGATAGCTTTTAATACGAACTTAATTCGGAGAGCGCAGTGAAATAAAGGCAGCTGACATTAATAACTTTTATTTGACAACTTCACTGAAATAAAAACCATATATAAATCAATAAGTATAAGTAGTTTTGAACACGTGTACTTCTGCTTCGCTTGGATATAAAATATATTTACATTATACATCTACAATTCAGTCTGTCTGTTTGTTACATCAAAATAATAACTTTATACTTGTATGCATTGAAAAATAGTTTCAAACAGTATTTCTATATGATAAAATGGCCTTTTATTATGCTAAACTTTGCATTTGTATACATTTGTTATCTATACACGTTTATTTAGTAATAGTTGGAACTGCTTCCGTTTATTCGTATTAAAAACAATAAATCATGAAATATGTAATGGTTTGTTGTAGTTATTGTTATTAAATTAATAGTCATATTTTCCCTGTCCTAATATGCATATTTTTACTGGTTAATGTTATTTAGGACAGAATTAGATATGACACTATATTTTCATGATGCACTTTAATACCTAGTCAGTATCAATAGGCACTAAATCTTCAAGCATTAAAATACCTTTGTTTCCATCTAAACAGGAGCCTATAAAGCAGGCTAATGTATGGACAAAATTCTGAGATCTTCATCATAAGCTAGCATCTAAAAACTGTCTGCTCTTTCTTATAGCCGTCCATGATGTAATCTATACTCTTTACAAATATGATTTATGCTAGTTAGTTTGTTGGTTAAGTATATCAGTTGCAATCAACATGATTTTGAACAGCAATAGGTGAAGGACCTGCGAGAAGAGTTTTGTGGATTTTATTTTGGAAAAATACACAGTTTCTGATAGATAGTCGTCAACAAGGGAAGTGAATATATCCACTATCCCATATAGACCAATAGGGTTTTCACTCATATGAATATGTCATCACTCCCTTTCTATTATCAGCATTATGTTTTTCTATATTTAAACAGTAACTTATGTCTCAGGCCAACACATTTATACATTTCCATCACCCACCCTCCATGTAACACATCCAAAAATTTTGATTAGTAAAAATAATTACTTTTTTATATTTGATCAGGATGTGTTAAATAATACAAAAAATATCCAAGTATTTAGTATTCAAATAATAAGTGGTTCCTCTATCCAGGTGCACAAACGGCCGTTACGCGAGGAGGAGATCACAGCGATATGCGAGGGCGTGGTGTGCGGGCTGTCGTACTTGCACAGCTTGGGTCGCATCCACCGCGACATCAAGGCGGGGAACATTCTCCTCACCGAGAACGGCACAGTCAAACTGGCCGACTTCGGCAGCGCCAGCATCAAGTGTCCCGCCAACAGCTTCGTCGGCACCCCCTACTGGATGGCGCCCGAGGTCATTCTCGCCATGGACGAGGGACAATACGATGGAAAGGTCAGGACATTTCATTAGTTATATTAAGAACTTCTTTTGACTAACCAACTCGATCATCCATCATGGATCATATGTTTTATGTCGAGTAAATTTCCAAGAGTTTCTTCTTCCGATTAGAATAATTAATCCACAAGGCCGCAGTATTAATTTTTCTAAATGTTAGTCATTATTATGTTGCGTAAATGTAAAACATAAAAATATGCCACCAAGAGACCTACAGACTACGAGGAAAGTTTTCTCGAGACGTACATTGCATTGCAAAACAAGGTTTGTGGTTAGAGACAGCCTCGCATCTAACCTTTTGTAGTTTGTCTAATCTTTAAGGTACATTTTATAAATATTTTAATGACACATATCAATAGAGTTTTGTTTGCCAATAGACGTGTTATTTTACTAATTTATTATAATAATTAATCGTAGTCCTCCATAAAGGAACCAGTAGCTAACCATCTAATAAATGTATTTAATATGTTTCAGGTGGACGTGTGGTCTCTAGGCATAACGTGTATAGAGCTCGCCGAGCGCAAGCCCCCGTATTTCAACATGAATGCCATGTCAGCGCTCTACCACATCGCGCAGAACGACTCTCCCACTCTGCAGGTGTGATTAGTGACTTTAGTCTTGAAGGCCAGTTATCAGTTACTTGTCCGAAAGTCAACTAATATCGTTTTAACCAGCGCAAATTTGAACTATTTGGTATCATCAAAGTTAAGAAGTTATTTTGTTTAGAATTGAACCACATAAAATAATTAAAAAAGTAAATAAAAAAAACCTGCGCAATAATATTACGTGTACTAATTTTCGATCGCTAAAATGCCGAACAAATTTTGTTCTATTTTAACCAATTTTGTGGAAAAAGTGAGATACACGAAGTTCATTTCTTTGATTCCTACTTGCGGAGGCTTCGTATATGAGCTCTCAATATCACTGCTTCAATGTCGTGTTGAAAATCTCTTTTACTTGCTCCCGTCAATAAAAATTACATTTGTCGTAGGCTCCAGAATGGACGGACACATTTCGATACTTCGTGGAGGCGTGTCTGCAGAAAAACCCTCAAGAGCGGTTGTCGTCGACGAAGCTTTTATCGCACCCCTTCATCACGCGGCCACGGTCACCCAACGTGCTCGTCGACCTCATACAGAGGACCAAGGCCGCCGTCAGAGACCTCGACAACCTCAACTATAGGAAGATGAAGAAGATACTCATGGTCGATGGGGATAACGAGAGTGCTATTGGTACGTCTACACATTGTATTATTGTTTTATACAGACGTGGCAAACAAGCGTATTGCCCCAACTTGATAGTGAACGGACTCTATTGCAAATTGGTATTCGATTTGTTAACCCTCTTATTACGAGTTTCAAAAGGGATAAACATAGTTTTAGTCCCAATTTGGTCTAGTCTTGATTTAAACCAGGTTTGAAAATAAGGGGGTAAAGTGTTGTGATTTTTAAGTGTTTAGTAATGTCGTATCGAAAAATTACAAAATCTGAGGGTTAATTATTCATTGGACAAGGTATAGTCCGATTTGAAGTTGGTCTGTTCAGAGTTGCATCATTCATATCTGCGTATTTGTATGCAGGCGACAGTGAGGAAACAGCGGAAGAGCGGTCGGGCGGCGACAGTTCCAAGTCCAACTCCGCGACATCGGAGCACAGCGTCGCTGGTGCTTCTAGCCAGAGCTCCTCCTCGGGCAGTCTGCGTCGCCGACCGGTAACAACATATTTGATTATATCCTCTATACCAAAAGTAACAGACGTGGAAGAGTGGCTGCAAGCGATGCAAGTTCATAAGAGCGAGTTTACAGAGTTGCTATAAAAATGTTGAGTGTTGTGATTTTACACCACAAACTGAATGGAAAACTATTTAATATTATGGAATAATGAAAAAACTTGCCAGTCTGAAAAAAAATCAGATATGTATGTACGAGGGACTCATCATGAAAAGTAGGTGTTGTAACACCTCTGCCTACTCTTTTGGAGATCCTTCTGGGATGGCGTGACCATATATAAATTAATTAATAGCAACGGTACATGATCTCCCTGGCCTTATCCCATACATTGTTGTGGTCGGCACTTGATTCAACCCGATGTGGCTGATCACCTGATTTTTATACGAAGCGAATAGCAACGGTACATGTGTGACAAATGGTGTGAGTAATGTATGTATGTGTTATATCAGCAGATGAACGCGAACCACCACAGCCAGCATCAACAGCAGCCCCAGTACCAGCATGTGAACCATCAACACTCCTCGCACTCTGCTCGGTGAGTACATACAAAATGGTCCTATTATATTTTTTTTATTAAATTCCACATGATCTAATGGACTTTACTAAAGTTATTTGTTGCCTTTTTGTTGATGTGTTTACAATCAGTTTAGTATGGGATATAATTAAATGAGTACCAATTTTCGTTAATTATCGCAAGAATGTATATTACGTCGTATTTACATATTAAGACATTGGTGCGGCTCACTGTAAGTGATATATCTAACTGAGATACACCTGTATCAAAATATTACCAAAAAAAGAAAAGTTTGTATTCATAGTAATTAGTAAAGAAATCAGGCATGATATGATTCATAGAAATGTGTTATTGTGATGTTTTATAGTGATTGCTTTTCTGTACTGTGCTTGTTAGTGTAAAGTAGTGTATTTTTATAGTAGTCTTGTTATGTCTTGTTACTGATATGTATTGCACGTTGCTTGACGGTCTATATTATGTTTCTCACTCGTTTGCAATGGAATAAGGTTCGGAAAAGATATGGCATGTAACTCGGTCGAAATTATGAACTATCGAGGCTAATTTCATTACATTTTGAATTCACCTGCTGTAAGCCTCGGGTTCGATCCCCAGGTTGATTATTCTAGACCTTGTCTAGAAATTTTGCTCAATGTTTGCGCACATCTAAAATTCTAATATTAATAACTTTATATTGACTAATTTTATATTTGTCTATTGATATGAGCTCATTAATATCCAGTGAAACAACTGTCCGAATGTGACTGCTATCTAGTATTGAAACATTTTTGTTCTCAGATATCTGCCTACCTTTCCGGTAATCTATACAGATATTATAAAGATGAGAGTTTCAGGTCCATAACTATAGAACCGATTTTAGAATCATTTCTGAAATATAATTGCTGAGTAACATAGGCATGCTAATCGACATAAATTAGGGATCCCTAATAAAACTATTAGTAGTATGGAAATTAGTTTGTCTATAAAAAGTAATGTTAGTTGCCTGTAATGTAGAGCTTGCCTGGCCCTCCACCGCACGCCCTAGCTCGCACCGTTCCTTTCAGAGACAAGCAGCGCATGAGCTGGCTTTACTCATGTTGGTGTTTCGTACGCAGAGAGAGCGAGAGCCCTCTGCCGATGCACGACGACTACGTCAATCGCGATGCCGTGCGCGAATACGCGAACCGCGACTCGCTGTGCGACGACTATGGCGAGGATTACGCCAACCGCGAGGCTATACGGGAAGCGCGCGAGAGGGATCGCGAGAGGGACCGCCAGTCGCACGACTATCGCGAGTACGTCAACGCCTCCGCCGCCTGGCACCAGGACAGCGGGGATGATAACAGGAACACGCAGCGGCGGCAGACCAATAGGACTACCAGTGAGCTATGGTTTTAAATATTAATTTTGTATTTGGAAAAGTGTTATTTTGAACTGAACCCGATTTTTCTGGAAATTTGGTATTGAGCTTTAACCCTAACGACGGATATTTAAAAAAATATTATTACGTCGAGGTTGCGGGTTTTTACGTCTAGTATGTCAACGCCTCCGCCGCCTGGCATCAGGACAGTAGAGATGACTATAGGAACATGAAGCAATAGTGAGCTATTATGGTTTTACATATTAATATTCTATAGGAGCTAGCTTTACCCCAATGACCGAGATACTTATGAAATCATGAAGCGGCCGAAGACACCGGTAAAAGCTAGTTTGCCTCGCCTAGTAAAAAGCTTAATGCAGCCTATCAAGGCGTATGCCTCCAGCAGTGTCACTTCTAAGAAGGCATATTTATAATTGCGCTATTGCCGTTTGGCGTAAATATAAATATCTAGGCACTTACTTGCGTATTATCTAATTTACTCCCCAAACCACTCTTGATGAAGCGTGTTTGAATATTTGACTGTAGTAAATAATATAATAATAGTAATACATTGTGGTGCAGGTGTGAGTAACAACGTGTCTGCGGCGATGTCGTTGGTGTCGGAGCACGGCGCTAACAACTTCGCCACGATACGGACCACGAGCATTGTCACCAAACAACAGAAGGAACATAACCAGGTTGGTATCCTTCCAACAACATTAATATGGTTGGATTTTATGTATACTACATTATTTATATACATCAGCATTTCTGTTAGTTGTTTAAGCATATATAATGACTGAAGAATGATTCCACAAGCATATTATTATGGTCAGTTAATGAGGCACTAAACATACTCACTAGACGATGTTAGACACTTTTAGAGTTGCCGCCTATGTAGTCGACAGGAGATTATCCATTTACCGAATGCTAGCCTAAACATATTCAGGCGGGGATCATTGGCTAATTGATAGAGTAAAACCGCTGAATGAAAGATTGAACTAGGATGGTTACGAGGGGAGACGAAGACCTAAGAAACGATGGATGGATTGTGTGAAAGATGATATGTCTAGAATGGGAGTAAATACATGCGGATGATACAACGGAATGACTGAATAGAACACATTGCGCCGACCGCCAATAATATGGTATATGAGGTCCTGCTCTGCTGCTGCATCCTCCTGGATGATGAATGTAGGTGAAGAGGTAGGGCTGCCCCGGTAATGTAACTTAGGTGTTGAATGTTCGCGCCAGGAGATGCACGAGCAGATGTCCGGCTACAAGCGTATGCGGCGCGAGCACCAGGCAGCCCTGCTCAAGCTGGAGGAGCGCTGCAAGGCCGACGTCGACGCTCACAAGGCGCAGCTCGACCGCGAGTACGACGCTCTCTTGCAACAACTCTCTAGGGAACTCGAGCGGCTACAGGTAATTATTATACTGGATTATTTATACGTAGAACAAGAGTATTCGAGTTGAGGCCTATGACCAACAGTGACTTGACAGAAGCTGAAAGATAGAACAGTCTGATGGCAAGCTGGTACTGCAGTTGGAAGCATATTTTTAGTAAGATCTGGAAACCTTAAACACAAGTACTAAACAAACATGTGGATTTCTCAGAAGTAAACAGGTTTCCGGACAACATCTTCGTTCACTCTAAATTTCGTGTTGTAATCTTAGCGAAGAAACGCTTTGGTTGTAAAACAAAACCTAGCCTGAGTATATGCATGTATATACGTTTAATTGTTCTTATAATCCTGAACAGTGATTCTGGTCGCGACTATATTAGTACGATGCGACGTATGAATAGTTGATATTACATATATTTTTGCAGACAAAACACGCGCAAGAGCTGGAGCGTAAACAGAAGCAGAATGCGGCGGCGGAGAAGAAAATGATGAAGGATATATCCGCGCGGCAGGAACAGGAGCGCAAGGCGTTCGACGCTCAACGCAAGCGCGAGTACAAGGCCAACAAGGAACGGTGGAAAAAGGAACTCAGCATGGACGATGCCACGCCCAAACGGCAGAGAGACGCCACGTTGCAGTGAGTTTACATTTAAACTAGCTTTCGCCCGCCTGGAATCCCTTTATTCAGGGTACATTTACACGTCAAGAACACACCTGCCAAATTTCATGTCTCTAAGACCAGTGGTATAGACGTATAAGTCGTCTTAATCAGTTGATTTATAAGTCAGCCTGGACATTGAATTTTATATTTATAAAAAGATCTAATATAAATTTAAAAATGTTGTCCTAAATAGGCAGCGGAAAAAATAAGCCTGCAACTCAGCGAAGACTCAAATGTATCAACAACTGGTATATTTGTTGTATATTGATTTGTACGTTGCGAACTTCTTGTTCCGTACCAGCATTGTCAATAAAATTGTTCTATTTGCGCTTGCAGATCCCAAAAGGATAGCCTGAAGCAAACGGAGGCAGCGGAGGAGGCGCGGCTAGTGAGGTCCCAACGCGAGTACTTGGAGCTGGAGCTGCGACGGTTCCGACGACGCCGCATGCTGGCGCTGCACCATAAGGAACAGGAACTGCTCAGGGAGGTAAGCCACTACACTAAACTACCCTTACCTTACTTGTTCTGTAACCACATGAAACAGGTGGTACTTGTCCCTTATTATTATGAAGTACTTAGTTCTTCAGACAGAAATTACGTTATAAATACATACATATGCTCACGCCTGTATTCCCCGAAGGGGTAGGCAGAGGTGTTGTAATTTTCAACACCCACATTTCACCCAATATGATTAAGTGCCAAATTATGTTATATTATGACGATACCTGAAAATATATTTTCAATTTGGATAAGTAGCCTTTAAAAAATAACTAACAAACATACTAACTTTTCCTTTGTATAATATTAGTACTTACAGAATAATCGAGAGTAAACTTGAATACCGGTGGAATTATTTTCATTTTACAATATATACTTACATAATTCCAGGAGCTGAACAAGCGTCAGCAGCAACTGGAGCAGGCGCACGCCATGCTGCTCCGTCACCACGACAAGACCCAGGAGCTCGAGTATCGACAGCAGAAAGGCGTACATTCACTTAGGTAACATTTCACTATAACCTAACTTTGTTTAAACTAAATTCCTTTGTTGTAAAGATAGTCTGGAAGAAAACGTTTTAGCGATAAGACCGCCTTCACGTGTATAGTTAGAAATGTCGGTTTTTATAGTTCTTGTTTGGTGTGTATAGTAAACAGTATTGTATCGTATTGTCAGAAAAACATAGAAGGGAAGATAGAACAAAAGCGAAGAAGAGGGAGACCGTCATGTCAGAAGGTTCGAGGAAGTCAAACTGTTAGCGAACAATAGAGAGGGTTGGCGATTGCTTTGCCGACAAGAGCCTAGCTCTTAAATAAATGATGACGTACCTCTTAGCTGCATCTAGGCCGTTGCTGGGAGATTCTCATGATCATGCTCTATACTGATTCAAATCTTGCGGGATTTAATGTTCAGTGTTGAAGAACTTTTTCCGGAAAATGTAGTCACGTCTATTACCTGACAGATTTTCCTATGTATTCGGTTAGTACTGCCCTGAATGACAATTTTGTTTCAAGTGTAGTGTTATGTTATTAGGGAGGAGCAACTCAGCAACCAACATCAGACGGAGTTGGCCAACCAGCGCGAGTACATGCAGCGCGCTGAACACGAGCTACGCAAGAAGCACGCATTGCAACTCAAACAACAGCCTAAGAGCCTCAAGGTACCTATTAACTTTATCCCACTTCACCACATCACTACACAAATCGATTGCTTAGCAATGGATCAACTATCATAGGGAAAATTTGAATATTCTTTAGTATTCAAGGAAAAAACTATTCCGAAAAGGTCATATTCATAGTACTACTCATAAGTAAATGTTTTCAGAGATGCATATTATAGACAAATTGGAAGTAGTCTGTAATAAAGTCTCTGATTTCGTTCCATATGAGAGAAGCACAAATAAATAAATACCGAAAAATTAAACGTACGCAAAGAAATAAAACGCTAAGAAGCTCTAAAAACGCGCTGCTTAACGACCATAGTTGGACCCCACATTTCTGAAGTCACTAGATTTGCACTTCATTCACTCATACATAATAATGTTCATACGGCAGTGCAGTTGCAAATGATACAATGTGATTGTTTCACACAAAAAAAAAATTTTATATCGAGAGATTGAGGTGTGGCGGTAACCCGGCCATAATGTCGTCGCTATTGATTAAATGTTTTAATTATAAACATTTTGTGTTTTCAGCAAAAAGAAATGCAAATTCGCAAGCAGTTCCGTGAGACGTGCAAAATACAGACTCGCCAGTACAAGGCGCTCAAAGCGCAGATATTGCAGATGACGGCGAAGGTAACGTGCCATTATTCACACTCCTTTTTACAAGAACACTAGCTGAACATTTTTTTAGTTCGTCGGTTTATTTATCGAGGACTCTAGACTTTATAACATAACTCTGCAACCAATAGCAGCGAATCATCAATAAAAAATTACATAAAAACGGGAAAAAATGTCACGAATGTGTAGATGAGGATAATATTGTGTTGCAGGAACAACAAAAAGAGGTGATAAAGACACTGAAGGACGAGAAACGTCGCAAGCTGGTGTTGCTCGGCGAGCAGTACGACCAGAGCATCACTGAGATGCTGCAGAAACAGACCGTGCGTCTCGATGAGAGCCAGATGGTGAGGACAAATTATATTGTTTGATTACCTACGATGCGTTTGCTATGTTAGCGAATATAAATTACGAAAACGGTGTATACTTGATATGCGGTTAATTGCTGCGGCCGATTTAAACGCAAATCTGTGTCAACTCCTTAACCCTTATTACGAGTTTTGCACCGTTTTCGTAGTCGATACTCGCAAGCGTCACAATATTTGTATGAGTTTGTATGAGTCGGTGACGTGAAAACCTAAAATATAGGTTTTCACGTCACCGACGCTAGCGAGAATAGTTAAATCGGTTGTAAACTCGTGTGATAGAGGTTCTGTGCTACAAGTATAAGTTATTAACATGTTTTTAGTTTAGCGATATCGGCTGCGTGCTTTGCTCATTTTACATTACGGGGAACGTTAAAAAGCCCCCCAAGCGGCGAGTCTAGGAAGTTTTACGTCCCTATGGAAATAAAGCGCGAACCTACTTTACTTAGGGCACTGGAACTGGTTTTTCATTGAACTCGTTTTCAAGGAGTGGGTAACAGATGCGAGATTTTTTGCATCAACATACGAAGGTATCAGTGGCGTGCATTACATATAAGCAGGTAAGCAGAAGTTACAATTTGTGATCACTGGACACACTCGTGTCGTGTGTGTGTGGGTGTATGTTCGTATGTGTATTTTTACTAAAACGTACGTACCTACGCTTCGTCACATAGGTATGTACTTAACCTACCTACCTACTTATTGTTTATGCCTACCCCTCTGAAAACCTAATGCACGCCCCTGGAGGTATATAATAAATATGTGTGTGTGTGTGTATAGATGGAGTGCCAGCAGTTGAAGATGCAGCTGGAGCACGAATTGGACATGTTGTCAGCGTACCAGAGCAAGAGCAAGATGCAGGCCGAGGCGCAGCGCAACCGCGAGCGGAGGGAGCTCGAGGAACGGGTCGCTGTGCGCCGGGCACTGCTCGACCAGAAGGTAACCGCAATCGTATTATATCCATATATCTATACAGATAAATAAAATTGAAGTGTCTGTTTGTAATTCCAAAATAACAGCTTTTCACTAAATGCATATGAAAGTATATACGATACTGACACTAAAAAAACAAGTTTTAAAATTTTTCTCTGTCTGTCTGTCTGTCTGTTTGTTCCGGGTAATCTCTAACGGCTGGACGGATTTTAACGGGACTTTCACTGGTAGGTAGCTGATGTTTCAAGGAGTAACTTAGGCTACTTTTATGTATTAAAAATATTAGGGGCGACAATCAGGAAGAAACTAAATCTACGCGGGTGAAACCGCGGGGCAAAGCTAGTAGATAAATAAAATTATAGTGTCTGTTTGTAATTCCATATTAACAGTTTTTCACTAAATGCATATCAAAGTATATGCGGTGCACATAATTAAAATAAAAAACTATTTTTCCCTTTCTGTTTTTCCGTCTGTCTGACTGGAGTGATTGTAACGGGACTTTCACTGGCAGATAGCTAATGTCATAAGGAGAAACGTAACCTATGTAAGGAGTAACCTACTTTTAGGGTTCCGAGGTACACCCATGAAATTAAGTCTACGCGAGTGCACAAATATTTTTATATAAAAAAAACCTACTAACCAAGTTTCGGCCACGGCGACTAATCTCAACTACTGTCACGTTATATTAGTTATATATTAGATATATATTAGTAATTTCACGTTATTTGTGAGTGTCATAGGTGGCAGGGCTCAGCTATGATATAATATTGAAGTATTGAGATGTGTGATGTGTCCATAGATGGAGATGGAAGGCGCTCAGTTCGTGGCGGAGCGCGCCGAGCGCACGCGGCTGCTGCACGAGAGACACGATCGGGAGCTTCACCACTTCGACAACGAGAGCACACGGCTCGGCTTCAGGTATACTACACATACATACATACATACCATACATACATCTAACACACTGAATAACATTCTAAATGTACGCTGGATTCTTAAAACGACGTTCTGAGAGAAAAGGTTATTAATAAAATGTAATTGGAATGGACTACTTATATATTTTGGATAGGTGGTTTTCACTACCCTTATCACGAGTTTTGCACCGTTTCCGTAATCTATACTCGTTAGCGTCACCACTAGGAGGCACAGTATAGTTTCTCATACAAATATTCGGCGGAGACGCTAGCAAATATAGACTAGGAAAACGGTGGCCCAAACTGAATAAACATTTTTCATTTTCATACCAAAGCAAACAAACATAAATCAAATGATTACTGTTCAAAGTACACGCGCATAACTCGTGATGGTGCCTGTACTTGTACATTTTGGACACGTGGTTATCACTACCAGGAGACTTGAGTCACCAAAAAGAGAGAAAAAACAATAATTACCTATATATATTAAATATATATCTGGAAATTGGTGGTGGTTCAAATAAGACAAAGATTCTGAGTTAAATTAAAAATAAACGTGCACCCGAATTGAGACCTTCTTACTATGTGGTTTTTCTTAAGTCTGTTAAAAAAATTTGCATATTTCTACAAATAAGGAGGTCACTTTTTTTTTCGTGTCGTATAGGGTTTACATTATTGAACAATGTATGTTTATCAGTGCATTGGCGATCGCTGAGGGCAGTCGTGAGGCTTACGGCGAGGAGGAGCAGTCCCTCTCGGGGTCGATGCTGTCCCTCGCGCACAGCAACTCGTCGGCAAGCTTCGCCGCCGGCTCGCTCTAACACACAACACTGCACCCTACGGTAAGGACGTGCTGAACGATACGACCTCTTCCAAACCTCATGTCTACCAATACCTCTAGCTCGACTCACCTAAAACTTACAATCGAAATTTTATTGAGCGATCGTACTATTCAAAGGTATTCACGTGTTCATATATGGGACTCGTAGTTCGCTAGGATCGCAATTAAACGGTATTTTGTTGACTTGAGCTATTACGTTTTTCTTCGAATACGACTTATTTACGGCTTTCATTACAATCGGGCTACAGAGCTAAGTTATCATAGCTTAAGTCGCTCTTAACATAGTTCGCAAATTTGTCTAGCAATGCGAGTTAAGCTATTATAACATGGCGTGGTTTTGGTCGACAACAGGCTTTATCAGAGATGTCACCGTACTCCTTCAAACATTGTCATATCAGTATTTTTACATTTTGAACTTTATTACATAGACTCAACGCTCAATTTGTATCGTTGTGTATCCCAATAAGGTTCACTTTGTTGTAATATATTTGATAGAAGCGGAGCGACGATGGCGCTTACGGAGAGGTCGTGTCGAATATTCGCGTCCTAAAGCCGTTGACCCACTGCTGCACTACGTTCAGAAACTATTCATTGCAGTGGAGCCGGACGGAAAAAGAAAATAATATGACAGTGATATGTCTCACAGAGTAAAAACGCTTGCAATTAAACGCAAGGATTGTGTTGTTAATAGTCGAGCGCCGCAGTGGGGTAGCGGCTAATGCTGTTGCCAAATTATTCACACACACATGTACAAAACAATGCCTTCTCCGTTTAATGAGATTCAGTGGACCAGAGTAAGTCTACGTTATCACCATACTCATGTTAGTTTAATTGTCCGTGTTGTTGCGTGTCGTGTCATTACTCGTTCTCGTTATTACTTTATTGGTATCAATACGAATTTAAATTATGTAGTGTTTTTTAACCATCGGATTTTTTTATATTGACGCGGCAGTTAGAAAGGATTGCCCACAGCTTATATACGCGGACGCATCGTTTTATTGTATTAACATCATAGTCGTATTTATATTGCTCTCTCATTAATTGCCATTTATTGCAATAATACATTTAGAATCGCCGCCTCATAGTTGTAGTAGTATTGGTCACATTAGCAGGGCTCGACCAATATTGTCGTCCTCATACCTTGTGGTAAGCTTGAAAATCCCCAGATAGACCCCTGGCACAGGATAATATAAGCATTATAAGTAGTAAGGAATCTATGCCTATTTTTTTTAACTAAGAACCTCTCCGCGCGATTGCTGTAAATTTTAACGATTTTAAAATATCTCTTTTATTTACCGTTAAAATAATGTGGATTTGTCGTTTTGAAGTTTAGAAAAAGGTAAA
The DNA here is from genome assembly GCA_964035505.1 of Watsonalla cultraria. Classification (NCBI taxonomy): domain Eukaryota; kingdom Metazoa; phylum Arthropoda; class Insecta; order Lepidoptera; family Drepanidae; genus Watsonalla; species Watsonalla cultraria. The sequence continues at coordinate 5,479,986 of OZ037731.1, forward strand.
TGTAAAAATACGCGATCGGACATGACGTGACACCTTCTTATTGACGCTACTGGTATTCTGCTTATAATCTTGTAGATGTGCGCGTCTGTGTGAGTGTGTCATTATGAACGATGTGTTCCTAGATTCCTTACTGGGTTTAAAGCTTATACGTATTTGTAGTGTGACCCCGGGTTGAATTGTTAGCACCGCTTTCGTTGTATTAGAATACGTTGTAAGGCCGTTCGTAGTGAGAAATGTCTGTGCTGATTGCGCGATGTGGAGCGTCATTGTCTACATCCATCATTGTTTTGGCAGCAGCATTACAACCTTCATATCCCATTCTTACTCTGAGACTGTACAGCCCTCCCGTTGGATGAAGATCGTACTTTCGAGAGCTTATTAACATTAATTTTATTATAATATTTGTTTGTCTTCCAATCTTGTACTGTATGGCGACTCGGGAGGGCATTTCCTACTATTACGCTGTTAAGTTAATTGCACTCCATTAATTTATTTGATAGCCGCGGTCGAGTCGGCGACACGAGCACATTCACTTCACATTCTTAACACTATGAACCAAAAATATAATTCAATTAAAAATAATCGCGGCTCGATCGTGCGTGCTCCAACTATGTTTCCGGCATTCCTATACTATAAGATTCAGTCAATTATACTACGCTCCGAAAGGGTTGAGTAAAATGAGAAGTATAGTTTTTACTAATTTCACAAGCAAAAAGAGTAGATTTCTTTTCGTAAATGCCCGACACATGTTGTTGCACACTCAACTATAATACAAGTAAATGTATGTAATTGAAGAGGTTATATACGCGTGTCTGCCTGCTGTGGTGTGTGTTATTTAATGCGATGCGTGAGTGAGATGCTTTCGTTAGGGACTTATTTACTCGCCGTGACTCTGTTCCGTTGCTTTCCATACAAATAAACATACATTAAAGCGTATGTAAGGATTCGAATAAGCTTATTGTATGCCATACGTTTGTTACGCACCGAAATATAAAAAACAATTATACCTTAAATTGTTGTCTGAAGGAACGATCTCCTAGGATAAGTTACTGATCTTCAACTCGTAGAATACTATTAGGCCGTCCATCACAAAAACGCAACACATTCAAACGACGGAACAGTGTCTAGTAGAAATTTGATTTAAAATAAATGTAGTATTCCTGATCTACTCTTGTATAATATGTAGTCTATGATAAGTTTCCATAGTGGTTCTAGCAAATTTTTCATCTTGATACTCTTTCAAACAAGATTGGAGTAGAAGTACCGTCGAATGGGGGACTGTCCCAGAAGAGAACGCTTAACATGTTTGACAAAAGGCATTAATTAGGTAACGTAGTTGCTCACAGCGACGCACCCCGCGCCCGCCACCGCTGTTCGACAGAGGAATTTATTATTTACTATATTAGATAGTCAAAATTATCATAATACATTATATTATTCATATCATTAGTTTTTAGTTTAGAAACGATTTCTGCATGTATTTGTATCATAATGTAAGTTGAATTGTTTAAGGGAGCGGACTTGACGCATTCGTTTATTGGCCTACAATTGAGTTTATCAAATGTTTAGACGGTGTGCCGGCGGTTACGACAAAATTATGCTTATTTATTTTAGATCATTATTAGATTTATAAATGACGCTTTACTAAATCATAATAACAAAGGCCCAGGTGCTCCGAGAGGCGTGTTGTAGCCGACTGCCAGTTTGGTTGTGTAAATATAAAGTATATATGCGGACTGCGGAGGTGTAGGCAGTAACAGTAGCAGTAGGGGGTAGCCAGTAGCGAGCACACAGTTTGCCTTTGCGGCGGCGGCGCGGGGCTCGCCGCCTTGTATATAAACAACAATAATATATAATTAACTAATATACATACTTTGTTACTTTTGTAAGGTGCGAGCGCGGTATCTGTGTACAGTGGAAGTGAAGCGCCCGAGTGCTATTTACTTTGTTTAGTGTCCTAACACTATTGTATTGTCTACTAAGCTTATCAGTCATCTATGTATAGACGAATACATTATTATTATTTAACTCCGATTATAGTCATAAATATCCAAATTTAGTTTATGCTATTCTTTAAAGTATTTTTATTTTATTGATTAATATTCTTTTACTATATCACGTTGCTTGTCAGCATCACAAGATGTGATCTAATTTTGTATTATTTGAGTCTGTTAGCAGTAAATTTTTTGGTGGATTTAAAGATACAATGCCTAATCAAAATAGGTGTAAAATTATTTGTATTAAAATATTGTTCGAAATTTTAGCTGTTTTTACAAAGATGCGCGCGTGCATTCGTTGATACGTTTTTTTCAATAATATTCTTGTAGCAATAACTGCTTTGTTGAATTAATAATGCAAGATTAGTGTCCCACCGCGTGTGCGCGCGCGTCCCGTGTACTGTAGCCTCCACACGATCCTCTCCCAATGAACTGACCAAGTATAAGACAATAATCTCTAGACCAGCCTCCCGCCTCCTGTCTCACTCTGTACATAGAGCGGGGTGTGTGATAGCAGCCGTGGCCGTGCTAACTCATTACAAGTATGTCAACTTTCATTAGGATAATTGTTTGTGACTCTACTTTCCATTGAGAAAGTTACTGACAAAATAGTAGTTAAAGAAATGTTATTTATTTTATTATAGAAACAAAATGTCACGCCCACCGCTGCACGCCACTACAGCCGTACCAAAGTGGAACGAAGCACTATGGAATTGAATTGTAAGCTGTAACTCTGCTTGCGTGCAATAGTGGTCGGTACCTAACGTAAGGCGCGTAGTGAGCTCGCTGCGTAGACTTGTGCCCGAGCGCCGGCTGGTTGTACTAAACTCAACATCTCGCTGCATATAATACCGTTTGATTACATCTACTACGTACTTATTGATATATCATATATATCGATAAATTATTCTAGATTGAGTATTAGTCGTCGATATTACGAAATGAATTGGAACGTTCCGGAAAGAAAATCAATGTAGAAATACTGTTTTTCGTTTGAGCAGCGAGATTCTAGAAGTGAATTCGATTATACGAACTTTGCTACTCACTAATAAAATCCTATTAGAGTGCGCAGTATTCCCGTCAGTTTCAGCGGCCTTTTTCAAGCAAGCGAGGTTTTGCGTTCAGTATACCGTTTATCGCATGTTATATACAATGGCAATAATAGTACATAATAAAGATCTATCGATGCAATACATGTCACTAATCAGAGCGCGCCGGCGCGGGTTTGATCGTAGTGCGTAGGCGCCTCTTTTCCGCTACCCATTCCCACCATTTGAATAACGCACATTACAATCCCCGTACTCGTAGCAAGTCGACGTCTAGTGCAGGTTTGAGCTTTAAAAACTATTATAATATTTTGACTAAAAAGTATATTGAACGAGATCTTTCAAATCGTGTAATTGGTATACATAAAAGTTCAAATTGTTGAGGTGTTTGAGATGGTACGGTGCCGGGGTAAAGTAAGTGCGCCCTTAGCTGTTCTAGAGTTAGATGTAATCCAATGTGTAATCCCTGCGACAAAGCCAGCAACAAATGATATATTAGATCGATATACAAGTACCAAACCCGTAGTTAGCGATCACGTATTATGTACATTGTAACTAAATAATGTTTATATTTTACCATTGTATAGTCGTTTATCACCGATAGATAGTTAGCAATATTGTGCGAGGTGTGACGAGGTGCGCGCGGCCGCCGGTCATTGATTATAGTTTGCGACCGGCGCGCCCGCCGACTGCACTGTTGTTTTCTTTTATTTTTTGTTATATATTTAAATAACACAATCGACTTGTAGTTTTAATAATTATTATCATTAATTATTATATTGTAATATAATCTTATTAATGAAAAAATCAAACGGAAAATAAATAAAATAGAAACGAAATGAAACTTTGTCTTATTTATTTGGAATAAAACCCCATTCAGTTCTTTTGATAATTAATGTTTAATATGTATAACGTAAAAATATGAAACAAAAAGTAATAATTGTACAAGATGCACTAAACTATGATACATAATATTTAGATATCAGATAATTGGGACTTACTAACTACCGTTGATCTTAAACATATTTTTACAATGCATAATATTGCATCAACTCTTCATAAATGCTGTAAAATGAAAACGTGACACTGCGTACATTACAATTTTCTGCGATATTTTAAAATAATAGACATGACGATAAAAACGATATAAAGTAAAAAAAACTGCTCCGTTTACAATAACTGTGGTATTGTGTAAATTATTTCCCATAATCATTATATTTTTGTTCAAAGTACAATAATTATAACTTGTTATCAATCAATCCGGTAATTTATAATCGAGAGAAAAACTATTCACAAGGCCAATATTTACACAAATATTTTTCTGCGAAAAAAAATATACAAAGTGAATTATATAAAATTTTAAGTTTCTTTTATTATTGTACAGAACAGGAAGAAATCGACTTATCTGACCGCGCCACCGGTTAATTGCCTTCACTTTCACTTTCACTTAACATTTCAAAATGTTCGTTATTTGACGGCACATGTTCATAATTAAATGACGCAAAATATATTTTGAATCGTATTGATATTTATTAATACGTAACTGCATAAAACCACGTTTAAATTCATCCTTATTTTTTCCCAATCAACCAACAAATCATTTTCCCTATAGCAGAATAGACTATTTTTGAATATCTAAAGCAAACCGAACCATCACGAGTATGTATACTATGTATAAAACCCTGAAAACAAATCATTCTCAATAGACCCATTGTCCAATCGAAATAGTAGGCTCTGTTTTGACTAATAAACAGTTTGACTGTAAGAACTGAAGTATTCCAAATAATTGCTCGATTGTAACGGAACCATTCTTAGATAGGTTAAATCTAATAGTGATTTACTATTTAGTCATATATAGAATAATTATCTGAAATTGATTAAATACATAACTACAGAAATTTCATTATATCGCTACTAACAGTGAATAATAAAAAGTAAATAAAGGCATAGTGATCTAGAGAATGACTTGAGAATATCGATGAAGTACATAGGAGTGGTTACTGTGTGGGAGAGAAGGCGGTCGGTTCGAGGATGCGGCAGTGCATCTCTTTGATGAGCGGCACGGTGTAGGCCACGCACTCGTCCCAGCCAGGGTTGCGCCACGTGCTCTCGCGGGTCTCTCGGCGCGCCTGAAGGTTTTTGTAGCCTGGAAATTTAAGCCACTGGTAAGTCACTTATGATTGTATACTGACTATCGGTTCGGACCAACCTTTTACCGAAGCAGTTTTGTTTCAATTACCTACCCATAGTCCCATTGAGGAACTGTGGGACCTTTTGGATTACAATAAAACTACTTGATTTATTTGTATGCGTTCCGGATGCAATGTATGATTTAGTGCATTAATGATATATGGTATGCTATTAGCGTCTCTTAGCAGATTTCACAAACATTGCCGAAATTATTTCGAAGATGTTTTCTGTCAACCGTAGTTTGTGGTCTCAGAACACAGTTCGTGGTATGTCAAACTGCTGAAGTTTTAAAAAAGAAATTATTAAAAAGAGAGTTCTGTTGTAACAATAATAATTTGACCAATGACCAGACTTATTTATTGATCTTATCAATTACATTTATATCAATAAAGGGTTAAATCGCCGTACATTTCAGTGTTATCAGTATTTCAATTATGTAATAGTTGTATATATGCTCCGATAAAAGAGTATTCGTACGCAATATCATAAGCTGTAAGAGGGAAACCCAATTTGACAAAGCAGAGTAAGTTTCATTATTATATTTTGTTACAGTACTTACTTTTATATTGTGTTAACAGCATGCACTGCTGATTTATGTAAGCATGATAATATTATAGGATTGTTCAGAAATATTGGGCTTGCAGAATATTATGTTAAATACAGCAAAATGTTACTCATAAACTCATTTAAATTTCAGACGTGAGAAGTTACTGGTTAGTTGAGAGACAACTGAATTAGTTAGTCGAGACTTGGAAGTATTTGTATATGAGGTGCATTGTGCCTGTAAAATGTATGTAATACTTACACCAGATGTGATGCACATTGTAGAGTCGTCCAATTTGCGAGAAGTATCCAGCGAAAGCTTCGTTCTGGGCGCGACGGTACGAGAGGCCCCTCGCCCAGTTGTTGCCCCACTCAATCATGGTTCCAGGTTTGAGACTGAAATAGTACCGATAATTGAAATAAGGTAAACATTTTACGAAAATTAAAGGATAATTTTTAGGCAAACTATTGTATGTGCTATGTTTTTGAGCAGCCTTAATCTATGGATAGCCGTTCGCCATCCCCACGAGCCGCATCTTTGCGCGGGCATGTTCTCCTGTTCCGCGTACTCTCTCCGCACTCAACGCTCTTTTTAGATGCATATCCTGAATATGATTTGTTTGCTGATGAATGAGAGGTATGCTTGGAGTTCTGCGAGAAGACTAAATGAAAGTGTAATTAATTAACGCGTTCACTGCTAACGACGCTTCTGCGCTTCCAACTGTTCGGGAATTTACGAAGATGCAATGTTAGCAGTGAATGTGTATTTAAATCATATTCTATTACCATTCTATCTAATGTGGAAATAAATAAATAGTTTTTAGACTCCATGCCTTCTCTAAAAACTTGCTGCCAAAGGAAAGATTGTATTTGCCTCCTTTTGCCAAATATGCTGTATAGTCAAGGTAACGAAAAAGTGTCCAGTGTATTACCTGTAAGATCTAATCTCATAAATGTTGTTCCCTTCTCGTGGTTCACCATTGGGCCAGAAACTGAAGGCCAGTAAGTATTGCAGGTGCCGGGAGCGGACCAGGGTGCCGCGCTCCTTCTCAAGGGTCATGTACTCCTGAATAGTGAAAGGTTAATTTACGTAACGTTATCAAAAAGAAAATTATTTATTCAGTTTACTCCCTAGTAAGGGACTTATGATCATATAACTGACCACCAGAATCTTTTGGCAGTTCTTCCTGAGTTCAAGCAAAATATGTCTCTTTGAAATAAAGCAATGACTTTCTTTCCATTCTAGAAATATTGAATTTAGATTCCTATTATTATGATTACCGTCTGTTTGTTATTCCAAATGAACAGCTTTCCACTCAATGCCTATTAAAGTATGTACAGTACTGACATAAAAAAAGAATTTTACATTTTCTGTCTGTTTGTTCAAGCCACTTTTATTTTAAAACAAAATTAGGGTTCTGAAATTCGGGGAAATTCTATGCAGGTAAAGCTATGGGGCACAGCACAGCTATAATGCTAATAATGTTATATACAAAATGACTGTGTTGCGGTGTTTGTTACCAAACTCCTCTGTAATGGCTGGACTGATTTGTATGAAATTTTGTGTACATATATAAGGGTGATCCACCCCACGAAAATAGATGGCAAACATACAATGTTTTTGGACGTAGCTAGTATGCCCATGGCATGTATGTGGTTACTGGTGGCCTTAGTATATTTGGAAAGTGGACACTTACATTATTCTCCCTAAATAGCTTTTTAGCTTTGTCAATCTTCTCAAACCCTCCAACGTATCTCCAGAGGTGCAGAGCCTGGTCCATATCTCCCACAGACACGGTCCATGATCCAACCAACTCACAGCCAATTTCAGCTTTTTGTGCGTGTACAAAGTCAACTGATGTTTTACTGTTGAACAAATGGTCAAATTATTTTACATTAATTGAGGAAACAAATCTATATTTGTACAGATAAATTAAAATCTAAGTGTCTGTTTATAATTCCAAATTAACAGCTTTTCACTAAATGCATATGAAAGTATATGCAGTGTAATTTTTCTCTGCCTGTCTGTTTTTTGTGGCTAATCTCTGAAAGTGCTGAACCAATTTTAATAGTACTTTCACTGGCAGATAACTGATGTGACAAAGAGTATCTAAGGCTACTTTTTTTAAGAAATAATTGGGCTATATGCTAAATGTTAATAAAAATAAGCTACATTATGTATACATACTTTATTTTTTTTATTGATCTCAGTCTAACTGAGTATGGTTATTTTATTAGACTGGAGGAAGTTTGCTAAAAGCATTAATTTTCAAGTGATATAAGTGTCAATGTATTAGTAAGATCAGTGTAAATCAGTGTTTGAAGTTGAGGTTTACAATCTAGTACATTAGCATTTTCACAGATTTGTTATGCCATAATCTATTTAAAGATTGTTGCATAATAGGTTCTAAATATTTGTGTAGACTGCCAACCTGCATACAACTTACATAATTTATTTCTATGAGTACATACTAGTTTTTTAGATATTGTGCCATGGAATCCGGCCTAATGTTGTGTGTGTGGAGCGCATAAATAATCTCCTTGTCGCTGAGCATACGGCTGTGGGACTCCTTCGTGGGCTCGATTCGCCGCACGAGCAACTTCGAAAACCATCCATCGTCAGCATTCAATCGCGCACTTGTCGTCGAGATCAATCTACAAAAATAGATAATATAAAAACAAAAAGGTTCCAAATTTAAAACATAACACTGGTTAAATTTGTTTTATTTTGTACCTTATGTTCTTCGGAACAGATGCACTTAAATTTAACACTCTATTAAGGGCACTCATACTGGCTGTTAAAATTAAACACGTAAAGAAAAATGTTCTTCGGGAACTATAAATAATAAACTGATAAAAAGTGTAATGCCTCCCTGTTATCAACAAATTGACAAAATCACTTGAAGGTTATCTTCAAATAGATTTGGTAAACGATGTTAGAGTGACATCTGTTGAGAAAGACCGAAAGTTCATTCAAGTTTGTTTACTTTTCCAAACTCGAATTTTATACAAAACCGCTGCTGCTAGGCTAACTAACACAATAAACTGAAGTAAATTTTGATGCTGCTATAAGTTATCCTTAACTCCAAGGAAATGCTAAAAAGATTTACAGATTTTTTCAACAGCATGAGTACTAGATAGAATTAAAGTGATATGATCCGAGCTTACCTCAGCGAAACTAATGTAAAAAAATTACAATACTTTGACACTTTTGACAGTTGACATTTTCTTACACTCTCCTGGTTTATCTTCTCCATTTTACACAGAAATTCAAATTTCATATTTATGTAGTTGTTAATATTTGTATCATTTTAGTCATTAAGTTTCCACAAATCAAAAGAAAATTGTCACAAAAATCTAGGGAATTGTTTACTTTTCTTCCAATTTATATTTTTTTATTGTTCCATTTAAGTAATCTTGACTTTGTGCGTAAAACAAAACAGACTTTTATTATTGACTTATGATGGCTGTCTAACGGAGGCACCTATTTTTTGCTGACTGTCATTTTCTAATACAATAAACTAGTAAATTGTTACCTTTCCTAGTTTTAATTCATTTTGATTCGTTCAAGGTGATCTTTTTGCAGTGATATATATAAAAGAACCCTCGTCATGGGTGAGTACTTACAATGTTATTGCATTTTTACTACTAAGTACTAATAAGTTCAATTGGGTGGGCGGTGTTGTTTGTGCCTGTACAGTGATTATGTCTGTATGTGCAGCGTCGAGCGAGGTGACAAAGCTTCAGCAGCACTTGACGCTGCTGAAAGAGGAGTATGGGAAGCTTCAGAGTCATTGTGCGGAAGTGGAGCGCAAGTACACTCTAGCAGCCGCCTCTGCCGGCGATCTCAGCGAGACTAGCTTTGTAGCGCGACTTCTGATGACAGTGGCCACCCTCTACGGCAGAGAGACGTATTCGGATATCACGATAAAGCTGCAGAGCAAGTCCATGCCTGGACACAAATTCGTTCTGAATGCTCGGTCAGATGACTGGAACGAAGAGGCACTTAGAAGCCTTGAAGAATTAGGTTTGTAATTTCTGTTTTACTCTATTACACACTGTATCTATATGATTTCCTGTCTGATTATAGTGGTCTTGAATAAATGCTAATGAGTGCCATATCTAACAGTAATAATTGCTGGCATATTTATTGGATAATTGAATAGTTTTTTGCAAGTATTCCTTAGCCCAGCTAGCTAATAATGTTTATTTAGATGTGTCCATCCATAATGACAATGAAATCCCTATATTTAATTTCAGGCCAAATTGGTTCAGAAGTTTGACTGTGAAAATCTAACAGACAGATAGGCAGACAGACAAAAATGCTTTCCCATTTGCAATATTAAAAATATAGATTAGATTAAGTATTTTTTTCTTTGTTGATCTGTTTTGGTTGTAGACAGCGGAAGCTAAGCCCTCACACATGCAATTTAGCAATAGAGCGAGTAACTTTGGTCAATAGGTTGTTGAATGTCTGTGATGCATCCTCTCTACTCTTTCACATTATTCTGTCTCATTATTGTATTAAAAAAGATTCTTTCTATCTACTTACTTTTATTACAACAATTTTGATTATATTTTCAGATTGGACAATGCTCCCAGATGACGTAGGAGCTGCACTCCTCAAGTGGCTGTATACAGATGTGGTGGACCTCTCGAGAGGTGATGCCTTTGCCTTGCAGCTCATGAAATCTGCAGCAGGGTTTAAGTTGTATGGACTAGTCAACAAGTGTGAACAAGCTCTAATAGCCACTGTGGGAGTTAGGTAACTATCTATACTACTATTATGTAACAAAATTATGGGTTTTGCTCATTTACACATAAAACTATTCATATCTAGTACAGGTGCTGTCACAAGTTATGAGTGCAGAACTGGAATATGCATTAGTTATTTTATGCCTCTGTCTCTGTCTGCCTTGTGGTGAGACAGCAATAATAAGCAGTTACTCAAACTATTTTCCCTGAGCGCTCTTAATTATTAGTACATTTCCGTGATGGCACCTGTATGTAGATATAAGTTTAATTTTTTGTAAATTTTTGTTTCATTACTTTTTCATCTAATCTTTCTTTTTTTTTCTATTCTGGTTCTGTCAATGAAATTAAGTCTTCATGGATGAAACCGCGGGGCATAGCTAGTAACTCTATATGAAAGTTTACAGAAAACTCTTTGAAAAACGTAACATTGACGCGTATCTAGTAGAGATCAGTGAATGCAGGCCTAGAAAAAGTACGCGCTTGCGCTAATAGAAGCAATACAAAATCTATGGAAATGACAAATCAGGTAAGTGACATTATTGTCATTCCCATACTTTTTCTATCGTTTCTATAAGCAAAGGAAAATGTTACTTTGCCATGTTGTTTCATAGAATTATCCCAAGCCATAAGAACTCGCCAAAGTGCATAATTTTCTACTTTTCGTTGCAGGAACTGTGTTAAATTCTACTCTGCCGCAGATGACATTGCTGCCACTGCTCTTAAGGAGCACTGTTCAGGGCTTATATCAGCACATTGGGATGATCTCACAGGTATCAATCTGTTGTTTTATTTGTTCCTTACTTTTGCCCGCGACAGTACTCCACCTATGACCTTCCTTGGGGCTAAAGCCATTACTATAGTCTCATAGAAATCGGTTCAGTAAATCAAAGGTTACAGACAGACAAACACCTTGTTTACTCACAAGTATAGATATATGCCCTATATTAGTATGGTCCTATTATACGACAAGATAAATGAATTTATGATAATAAAATAAACTCGGGTAACACTGATGACTGAAGCTAGTTAAATGTACAATTCGTTTGGGTGGCGCTCTGGATGGTTTATATTCACAAATCAGCCCGGTAGATGGCGCTGCAGTCGGTATGCAAGACAATTGTGATGTATGACGCACATCTACTCAATACCATTATAAATGATACACCTTATTTGTAATAGAACAGTTAATAAACCGCACTTAACCCGAACTGACGTCTCTCATTTATACGCTCCTGGTCACCACATCGCATGGCGACCCTGCCAGGATCCATGCGATGTTCTATTACAACTAAGGTGTATTATTTATAATGGTATTGAGTGGAGGTGCGTCATACATCACAATATCTGCCGGGTCAGCTAGTGTTATATATAATGAAAGCCTTCCCTGTCGGAACCAATCTAACAAGTTGGTCCATTTATACAAGACAAATATGATATTAATATCTTTCCGTAGGAGATGACTTCGCCCACATGTCGTCTGCGTTACTGTACCGTATGTTGAAGAGTAAGACCGCCCAGCCTCTACACGGCGCCGTGAGACTAATGCGCGAAGATGTAGTCTTCCTCTGCCTCGTCGAGAATCATTCCAATGTGAGTACACTTTACACTATCTTAGAATAAGAATAATAAGAATAATTTATTTACATGAAATATGGTTACAAAAGATGGAGTTTAAAATTATAGGTACATAGCATATTTCACCCATTTTGGGTATGTAAATATTAATAACATATTAAACATTTTGTCTACCATCAACATGGCTCTGACCAAGCATATTATTTTGTTTATATAACACTATATTTTAATAATTTGTAGGTACTTAAGTAGGTATTGCACATTGTCTATATTAATTATATAATATAATATTTTTTCTTAAGGTTTTATAGATTCCGTTAGGTATTCTAATAAGATATTAATAGGCTTATATCGTACCCAACGGGGAATGATATACTTATAAGATAGTATGGAGAATTTTGCTAAGTACTGTAGTCTAGTATTGTTGCGTTATTCTGTAAGATATTTCGACAGCGAGCTCGACGATGAGTTGCCGATTTCAAACATACGAAATTGAACTTTATTGTTTGTGTGTTAAGTAATAATTTTCTATGATTGAAACCGACTACTCGTTGTCGAGATATCCTATAGAATAATACAGCGGGGGTAAAAACGATGGTGGATTTAATAATTTCAAGTTTAGGGTGAGATTTAAGAAGAAATTTAGGGGCCAACATATTTAGAAGGTATACCTATTACAGGCAAATGCAAACTTATCTCCCGTCTATAGCCACGCTTGCATAACATGCATATTATTTAGGTATGGTATGGAAGGCTTTTTCCGAATGAGCAACGCACACTACCTTACATATTATGGCAATATAATAAAAGGTGTATGATATTGATCAAACTTTACCAGTTACGTTTACAAAAACTCTGCCACGCAACGTTATGCTTTCTAGCCAATACAACGCTAACATGACCTTAATATTTACACCACATTATATCGAATTAGTTCGCTACTAGGTGCTAATGGTTCCCTTATGGTTCATTAAGCCACATACGCTATTATACAATTACAAGGTACGTAATTATAATTGCGTTATAAACTTTGGTTGTACCGTGAGTTAGCGTCGGTTGGTTAGTGTTAAATTAGAGCAGTTGCAAGTCAGTCATCTTTTGTAAGCCAAGAAGAACGTACCTGTGCTGAGTAATTTATTGAATTTGCAATTGTCGAACAGTAGTGATATAATCTTTATGCTAAGAGAATACAGTGTATACTTCCTTATTCGTACAGTGGAAAAAACCTACAACTACAACCAAGTGGATGCGCCGTAACGGCTCCTCACCCCCTCGGGTAAACGAGACAGAAAACATTTTTTGTCCCGCTTGTGCGCATTTAACAAGTGCAGTGTATTTGTACCTACTGAGTTACCTGTGCATTGTGCCTACATAAGTATCAACTACGAGAATAAGTAAGTTGGTATCCCCAACTGTTTACTTTTGCATAAAGTTCTTAGATATACGCATAATAAATAATCATGAGCTCCCAGCCTACTACACCACACGGATCCCACTCTAACCTCAAGATACTGGATAGTGATGAACTTGACAAACAAGTTACCATGCGTAAAAGGAAAACACGAGACACTGATGAATGTCTGATTAACGGGCTAAGGCAAGAATTGTCGGGGACTCTCGACGGGTTTCGGAGGGAATTGCGAGAATCACTGGAGGACTTCCAGCAAAACTTTATGTCCTCATTCGAAGCTATGCTTAATAAACAGAATGAGAACATACTCTTATTGCATGAGGACATTAACAACATTAAGTCCGAAATTTCCACCATAAAAACGGTCAATGAAAATATTGTCACAAAAGTCTCTCAGTTGGAAAAGGACTCGTGTATTACTAATAAGTTGGTCTCAGAATTGACTTACCAACTCCAAATAAAGGACCAAGACGGTCGACGAAACAATATAGAAATCACAGGTGTCCCTCTTGCTAAAAATGAGAACCTTTACCATATTCTCCAACAACTCTCCGTTAAAGTTGGCTTTGTATTGGGCTCTCAAGATGTCGACTACATCCACCGGGTTAAGCGCTTTTCACCACCCGCCAAACCTAATAATGGTAACTCTGATATACCGTCACATCGTTCTTTGCTGCAGCCCAACATAATTGTAAGATTCACCCAACGCAAGCGTAAGAATGAGCTGCTCGCGGCCGTTCGTGCTCGTCGTGGGATTACCACTGCCGACCTCGATATCGACGGCGCAGCATCGCCGATATTTATCAATGACCATCTTACTCCACAAAACAAGCTGCTATACCGACGTGTACGGGAAGAAGGAAAACAACTGGGATACAAGTATATCTGGCTTAGTGACTGTAAAATATTTGTACGAAAGAACGATACATCGAAAGTTATTCATATTGCAAGTGACACAGACCTACCTAAAATTAAGTGACTGGCGATTTCGTACTATTGTTATGTTATCTATCACATCGCGCTGAGCAGCAATCCTATAATACACCTGTTGAGCATTAGTCAACTAAAAACATTTTACTTTAATATTTTATTAACGGTAATTGCATTTGTATCAGATATGTTCAATGAGTTATACTTGATAATGGTTCATAACCACCTGCAAAGCCTTGCTTCTGGCACTTTTTTTTCTTTCATGTTTTTATCCAGTGTGGTGCAATATAATATAATAATCTCGGCGAGTGTGCGAGTACACGTGTGTTTTCCAAACTTTTTTTATGTAACCATAAACAAAATTTTTAGTATATTAAATGGCTACTGATGATAAATTATCTATTTATTATCAGAACGTCAGGGGCCTACGGACCAAATCACACAATTTCTTAACTGGTATATTAAATAATGATTATGACGTAGTATGTATCACTGAAACATGGCTCAACGACTCATTTAATAACTCCGAATATTTCGACAGCCGTTATGAAGTATATAGATGCGATCGTGATGAGTTGTCTAGTGGCTGTAAACGAGGAGGTGGCGTAATGATAGGTGTGCGCCGTGAGCTGTGCCCAACAGCGCGTCCCGACTGGTGCGCCCCCCCGCCGGCCGACGAACTGTGCGTGAGCATTCCATTGCGTGCCCGTACCTCTCCTGAGGCCGCAGCTACCTCTCCCGCGCTCCTAAAGCCTGCCTGCTCGTATTTGCATGTTATCAGCACCTATATACCGCATGGCGCTCGGCATGAAACACTGATTTCATCTTTTTGTGACCGCTTCATTGACATCATTCATTCAAATCCTAATGACAAATTTATACTACTGGGTGATTTTAACATCACTCACGCTTCTTGGTGCTTTGATAAAGATTCTAATAGTATGGTTATAAAGGATAGTAATGATCTGCTATCTTCCACTATATCAGACTTCATGAATCTTGCCCAACTATACCAATTTAATAATCTTTTGAACATCAATAACAGAATCTTAGACCTAGTACTTTGTACTGAACACTGTAGTATTACTATTCCTAATTCCTCACTAGTAACTGAAGATCCACATCACAGATCACTAGATATCAACCTTTCCTTAACCCTGCCCGAGCCTTTATCCTATAATCAAACCCAAATAATAAGAAAATACTTTCAAGCCGACTTTGATTCTATAAAATCGGCCCTGGCCTCATATGACTGGGACGTGTACTTTTTAAATATAAATGATGTCAATGCGATGGTTACTGCTTTCTACGAAATCCTTAACGGCTTAATTGATAAATTTGTACCTACTTGTAAATTACATCAAAACAGCAATTCGTATCCGCCTTGGTATACGCGCCCCCTTATTAAGCTTAGTAATGAGAAGAGAAAATATCACAAAAAATGGAAAACTTATGGAAGCAGAAATGATTATATTACGTTTTCTCTTCTTAGAACTAGACTTAGGAAGCTCGAGAGTGAATGCTACTCAAAATACTTAACCTTCTCAGAGGACAGGATCAAGGAAAACCCTAAATATTTTTGGTCCTACGTAAAGTCTAAAAACCAACCTGGCACCATTCCCCAGAAAATGATTTATGAAGGAGAAATCATTTCTGATAGTCTGGATATCTGTGAAACCTTCAACAAATATTTTCAATCAGTCTTCGTTGATCCCGAACTACAACATACAACACATTCTGACCCACATTCTATATCTTCTACTATCTCATCCAACAACATCAACTTTGTTAATCTTAACGATGATACAATCCTGAATGAACTTAAAAAAGTTAATGTGCATAAAAGTGCTGGACCTGACGGTATTCATCCTATAATTATATCCAGGTGTGCACAGGAGCTACTGAAACCAATTTCTATTATATATAAATTATCACTCTCCTCAGGTATCTTTCCCGATCTTTGGAAGAAGGCCCTAATAACCCCAATTCCCAAAAGTAAGCTCTTGAGCCACTTCTCTGAATACAGACCCATATCTAAATTGAGTGTGTTTGGTAAGATTCTGGAAAAAATTGTAACAACGGATTTATCCATTGCAATTAGACAACACATTACACCCAATCAACATGGCTTTATGAAGTCGCGTTGCGTAGAATCTAATATGTTAACCTTTACTGACTATGTATTAAGAAATATGGACGGTAATTCTCAAGTTGATGTTGTGTATACCGACTTCTCTAAAGCCTTCGATAAAATTAATCATGTACTACTTATAAATAAACTTGAAAGGGTCGGTATACACGGTAACTTGCTCCGATGGATCGATTCTTACATTCGTAATCGAAGCCAAGCCGTGTGTGTAAAGGGTTTCTGCTCTAGCTTTCTTCCCATCCCCTCAGGCGTTCCTCAAGGATCACATCTCGGTCCCGTCCTTTTTTCACTGTACATTAATGATATCGGCAGCGCTCTAGGTAACACCAACTATTTACTTTACGCTGACGATACAAAAATTTTCAGGGCTATTAAACGGGTCGAGGACTGTGAGATCTTGCAATCCAGCATAGATGGTCTAAGTCAGTACTGTGTCGATAACCAACTTTTTCTTAATATTAATAAATGTCACATAATGACATATACTCGTAAAAAATTTCCTCTTACGTACAACTATTCCTTAAATAATATTAATCTAAAACGCGTAAGCACTATTCGTGACCTGGGAATCGTCATGGATGAAAAAGCCTCTTTTAACACACACATTGATACTATCATAAAAAGAGCCTTTAAGAACCTTGGTTTTATTAATAGAATCACACAGCCGTTTAAAAATGCAGAAACTTTAAAGATCCTTTATTTTAGTTATGTTAGATCAATTCTTGATTTTGCCTGTATCATTTGGAGCCCAATCTACAAACTGCACATAAATCGTATCGAAAAAGTCCAAAAGTGCTTCTTGAGAATTCTTAATTATCGTTGCCACTATCCTCAAACTTCCTATGAAGAACACCTTACCAAACACAATCTCATATCTCTCAAAAACCGTCGGTCACAATTTGATCTAGTTATGATGTATAAGATTTTAAACAATAAAATTGATTCTCCAATATTATTATCCCAAATAAACTTTATTGCAAAAGCCCGGTTACCCGTACGCCCCTCGCGAACCTTGAATATTTTTGTACCGCCCAGATTTCGCAGGAATTATACCCGTAACAACTTCTTCACTCGCAGTATTGACACATACAATGAAGATTTCAATCATCTAGATATATTCAATAACTCATTGAACATATTCAAAAAACAAATTATAAATTATTTTTTAGACAAATTAGAAAGTAGTTAGCAACTTGTAAAATATGTTTTAGTTATCCTGTTTAAATATAGCTTTAATTCGACAAAATCTTGTACCCTTTTAAGGTCTCAAATCATAGGTACCTTCTACTTTTATTTAATATTGGGCACTCCTTGTCTGCTTTACATTTAAAACTGTTCTAGGTATCATCTATACCTTAATATTACCTCTGTATAATTTTGACTGTTTGTGCCAAAATAAATGAAAAAAAAAAAAAAAAAAAAAAAAAGTTAACTGGTCCATATCGTAATCCTGTACCCCTATCGCGAGTTTTGCACCGTTTTCGAAATCTATACTCGCTAGCGTCACCGTATTTGTACGAGATATTTTAGTTCTTCACGTCACCGTCATACGGCGGAGACGCTAGCGAGTAAAGATTATAATATAGATTGGGAAAACGGTGGCAAACTCGTGATAGTGGTACTGTTAAGGGTTTATGCGATGTGCCCAAATTGTGCGTATTAGACGATGTTTTTATATTTGAATTTGGGTCTACCACTAATTTTTGCATTTGAATAATTCTTTACAACTTGTAAAGTCTACAATGAAAGTCTTTTACGACAATATAACAGCACCTTTTAGACAATTATCAAAATAATAATGTATCTAATTAAAAAAATCTCGTGTCGCGGTATTTGTTACTAAAATTTCATACGAATCGGTCCAGCAGTTAGGGAGGGCCTAACGGCTGGACCGATTCGTATGAAATTTTGTGTGTATATCGGGTAGGTCTGAGAATCGGAAATTTTTCACACCCCTATACGATAAGGATGAACAAATATCTGGCGGACCACAGCTAGTATACTTATAAATTACAAATAATGATATGTACTTAAACAAGTTTTTACCTAAGGGAAAGGGCTGGGGTGAATTACTTACGTATATTAAAATATGAACGTATGCTTTACAACTAAAGCAGGAATGATTTATTATTGAAATACAAGTGATATACATCTTAATATCGCCTAAATAGAAATAGTACAAAATTTACAACACTTACTTGTAATATATGATTATTATTTAATCTGTGGGATCACAGGTATACGAACATTACTATAAAATATATGACTAGTAACAATGCGTAATATTAAAGCACCACGTGTAGAAACTCTTTGGAATTGTTTGATTGTTCTCGCTTACTTTTTAATTATTATAGTATAAGTACTTATGTATAACAGGCAGTATGTTAGCATTTAGAGATCATCTAAGCTAATACACTTAAGTTCACCTTATGGTGTACATACTATAATAGAACCTATTTTTTAACCAAATGGTTTTTAAGCATAGAGTCCACCAGATTGTAAATGGTTAATGCAGCCTATGGGCACTTCAAATAATTGGGGCAAAATCAGTGAAATAGTATACTTAACTATTTCTACATAAAAAATGCAATATTATCATGACCACATGAACCATTAAAAAAATAAGCAGAGTTTGTAGTAAAGGATAAAAATATCCTTTAATGAGCATGAAGAATTGTGTAGATATTTATTTTCATATTATAATGTTCCTAAATTATCTCTGTTAAAAGAAAAGTCTAAGTCATGGTACCTACACGATTGCATAGAGGTAAACCGCGTTGTTACCATAATTATAATATTATGTATACTGTACCTTACCTGCCTATAGAAGCATTTTCCATACGGTTGTACATCGATTGCTCACATAAACCTGAATCTAATCGAATAGCAGCCGCGTTATCCTGTAAGGTTTCTCTGCGTAGCACTCAACGTCGAGTTTCGGTTTCGGGGATACGAAATTAAACCTTATCCTTTATGTATTATGTATCCATTTCCTATGATTGAAACCATCGCTCGTCGTCGAGTTCCACACTGAGAAACCTTAGTGAATAACGCGGCTGATGTTTCCACGAGCATCAGTTCCGTATATATAGTTCTTGAGAATTGGAATAATCTCTACTGAGATTAAATTTTATTCGTATGTTTGCGTTCGGGCTGACATTGAATAAGCTATTTTTCACGATACTAATATGAGACAGGTCGCATGGTTATCTAGTAAGTAACACCACAAGTGGTACGATAAACAGCACAATAGAATACGTTAACGTCCCCGCACTATTACAGAGCGGTCCTCGACAGTAACAATATACAGTTTTGGTCACCTTCTCCATATCGCTGGAGTCTTCTTCACACTTTTCGTCATACGATTCGTATATTCTTTTAACTGAACGCCAATGACCGTTTGATTTTACTTGATCTCCACTCAAGAGCTGCTTAGCACACCCCCGTTGAATGCTGCTTGTTTTCACTGCAATACGAAATTTATTACTTAGGTGTTGTTATAGCAACACCCACTTTTCACCGAAGAATTCATCAATTTCACAGATGGTGAGTCTATCGCCGTCTCTGGCATTACACAAACGTCTTTGAATTACTTCTCAGACACATATATATATATTTGTATTATAGGTATTTCCACGATGTTTTCCTTCCTTATGTACTCCATAATGCAGTTTACAGTTTTGAGAGCTGACCCTTACTGCGCAGTATCCATTTTTTGGGTCAAGTTTTGAACGCTTAGCGAAACTAGTGGATTTGGCTAAGCGTTCAAAACTCAGTCAAAATAAATAACAAAGCGACTCCTAAACCGTAAAAAACAAAGAATGGAAAATTCGTCGCATTAGGTGACATCACGAATAGCTCAAAGTAACTGCACGGTTTGCAGAGGTCCTGGGTCATTTTAATTCGGTACTTACGCCTGAACAAAACTATGGGTATACAAACATGGAATATGAAAAAGCATGTGCATTAACTTGCACTCTTGGTAGAGATCGGACTAATTAGCGTCGTTCGACGTTCAGCTATAAAAGGAACTGATAATGAATGCGTCATTCAGTTAAACACCACAAGAATTATGTGCAATTTGTACATAAATGGTGATGCGTCTCGCTCACTGCCACTTTCTTGTGAGTGCTTTAGTAATGGAATTATTTCATGTGACATGATATTGTAGTTACCCAATCGGCCTAATTTCCCATAACAGTTTGATGTCAAGTACCCTTTTACCGCGGCAGTAAACTGTGCGCAATATTTATCACATAAAATGAACCCAGTTCGTATTACCAATATGACCGACAATTTATTCGAAAAGGCTTATAATAAAGTTAATACGCCCGTCACGTTAAGATCTGTTAGATATTATAACACATTTTAATACATGTGTCGAATGTTTGTCCAAACAATGGCCGATTGATGGGCAATGGGAATGGTGATACATGTCATTCACAGGTTGTTTGAGCCAGGGTCATTGCCACTGGCTCGCCGCGCCCGCGGCTGGGGATTATTATACACGCGTCTATAAATATCACTGCCAATTTTATGTCAAGAGCTTCCTTAAATAAAGTACCTGAAAAATATTTTGCTCCAAGTGTTTGGCATCGGAAGGAAGTTGGCAAACATTGAGAATAAAGAAATGTATGATATTATGACACCCACATTTCACCAAAGATGCCTTTATGCCAATTTCTGCTCAAATATACTCATGATGTTTATTTACCTTTACCGTACTAACATACAGGACGGGCTCGTGGCACAGTTGCTATTGCGCATATGATGCGATCAGCAAAGTTAAGCAACCATACGCCTAGCCAGTAGTTGGATGGGTGACCGCCCGAGTTCCCTCCGTGCTTCGGAGAGCACGTTAAGCCGTCGGTCCCGGTTGCCAATTTAACATCTTTGGCAATCGTTACAGGTCAGTCAGAGGCCTAAGAAAGTCTGACAACTGGTTTAACCCAGTTTGCCGATTTTCCTCGAAAAAAGGGTTACGAAGGTCAGATGGCAGTAGCTTTGTATACAAATCAGGTGATCAGCCACATCGGGTTGAATCAAGTGCTGACCCCAAATACATGGGATAAGGCCAGGGAGATGATGACCGTACTAACGTTTATTAAGAATTACGGAAAGGAGTAGAAATAAAGGCAGACTATTCAATACTCACTTCCATTTCCAATGTCTAGAAATGTCTCCTTCTTGAAACACATAGTGGAGAACTCGCACTGTGCTAGGAACTTGTCGCTGTAGTCGAAGTGTTCGCAGAGGAGTGAGTTGTGGTTGTCCCGCTCTGGCTCGCATTTGTAGCATTCTATGCTCCACGACACTGGAAAATTATTCACGAGGTAATTAGAGTTTGTGGTTGACCTTTCCTTACAGGGGTTTCTATGGTCTTGAAGGCATTCTTTACTCGCACCACTATTTATTGAATGGAACTGTGTGCCCAGAATGGATTGAGCATCTTTTCATTATCAGACATTTAATATTGCTAGCTAGACAAAGCTTCAACCATTTAATTGAATACTTAGCTGACTATTGTTGGAACTCTTGTCCCAAAATACGATTGTAATGTAAAATTTGTTTGTATATAATATTAGGTATATTGCTATCAAGCTATTTAATATTATGTTTTAGCGGAAACCGAGACTATCAGCTATTGTGGTTAAGAACAACTGTTTTGGTTTGGTTACAATAATTTTGAAGTATTGTAATCGCAAATGTTGTGTATTATCCAAATTATATTATAAATGGAAGCTTTCAAAATATTGTTAGAAAATGTTTCTGAAACGGTGGACAAGTGTCGTTTAAAAGTATATCTCCTAAAATAAATCATTAACAGATTTGGTTATTTGATAATTTAGAAAGTCAAACTTCACAGCCATTCAATTCTTCATATATTCAATAATTCAACCAAATCTGGTTTGCGTCCTTTCGAAATGCTGTAGTATGTGTGTACGCATAGCATTAGTACATTAGTACATTACATTGTTAGTCTGTATAAGAGAACACGCCTGCACATGGCACCTATTTCTAGATCTTACAGCTTTGACAGGCCACATTTATACTGCCCTTTCTGCTTGTCCCATTATGGTTGTTCCGGGAATGCCTTTAAAGATGCCGTTAAAGAAAAACTACTTTCCTTAACGCTAGTTACGATTTCACGCATTACTGGTATTCAGGTTTGTATCATCAATCAGTGGTAATCGACACTGATGGATAAAGCCCATTAGTCTATTATTCGGTGTTACATGTAGTTACAGGTACCAAAATCTATTTATCGCTATAAAATCGTACCGTGAATTAAGTGTCATCCGTAGGCCACGATGTTGAAATGTAATTTTAGGAAATTTGTACCAAATATGCATATTTATGTGTTTGGATACATGCGTGGAAGACCACTTTAAATCTACCTATGGCTTTAGCCTAGATCAAACTGCCGAGAATAAGGAATAGCTTTCTGACTACTAAGTATCCACCCCTTGAGGAACTCGGTGTGTATGTATGGAAATTTGATCTCAATATTGCCATTCTTTCAGGAGAACGTCATAAAACGATAGTGTGCTTAGGCAACAAAGAACTCTACATAACATCATTTTGTGATAATTACAAATTAGTCACAATATGTAGGCATTGTAGGCATAAACAGTAGATGGATATACAATTATATCATTTTACAAAGATACATAGAATTGTATTGGTATTTATTTCTTATCGCTGTGCTGGTTATGTGGTGTTTGAGGCCACAATATCAATGTACCGTAGGTACCTAAAACTACGAACTACAAAATTGGCTGCAAATCTCTTTGATATTTTTATCTCTTCGCTCAATTAGCAGACATCATTTTAACAATTAACACTCAATTAGCCAGCTCTAAGGAATTTGCTTTCCGTCTGCTGTACCATTGACGATTTAACGAAATTCCTTTTTTTTTTGTTCGGTGTCCACGGTAGCAACAGAGACAAACAGTTATGTGCCGAAATTACGTGATTGACATAATCAGTATCATCATGCAGGCTTTGTCATATTGTCTGATGAGTTAGTTGAAAGAGAAAGCAGACGATGACGCTTCGTCTAACTTGGCGTGCGTGCGAGTTGTAAAACGAAAATTGACTATTGATAAAGAGTTGCCTACTTACTTTTGCAATATGAACTAAATAGAGATCATATAAATTTATTTGTTCCGTCTGATTAGTTGGTCTAGTAGTCGCAAGTGCTACTGCGGAATACGTGGTCCTGGTTTCGATGCCCGGGTTGGTCATACATCTATCTATGTCTGAGAGTCTTTCCATCTGTGATTTGTCAGTAGCAGCCTGGGTCTGGTTAGTGCCCGGTTAATGGCAATAGGCTCCCCTTATTTCTATAACTAATTATAAATAATCCTTGTGTACTTATTTTCCACTTAGCTCCACATACATCCACATGTAGATCAGCGGATACCTTTATTTTCTCGTAAAAGCGGCTAAATGCGCGCGTCGTCGATATACTCGTATGATATATATCTGTGTTAACGCCCAGTGACCAAATCACATTACCACCATGACTATAATAGATGATCTCAACGTACGAATGTATCATATATTTAGCATTTTAGCAATAATATTTTACTTAAACATTACTTTCTACGCAACTTTACTGGTAAGGGGATGGGCACTCTTAATTAAAGCAATAGACCATAAACACAAATGATTTTTATAGCCTTAGATACGCCCAAACACGCTAATCAATATTACCTAATACAATGTAAATTCGAGGTAGTCCGTCTATGTGAGGGAGGATATGTTACTTTAAATATATTCAACTTTTTTGAACGTAGGTTTTTGAATTAACAACAGACAATCTTGAAGGTGGCAGAATTATATTATCTTTATGTGGAGGTTACAATTAACATAATCCTTATCTATTTCATTGCAAGCCTTAAAATCATCCCACAGCCGTTTTTTGTGCAGGGGTTGTGAAGGTCAAATGCCACTTCGAAAAATTCTGGCTGGCACTTAATCGAAAAATGTTTGGTCTTTCTCAAGAATGGGGTTATAAATAAGGTCGGGGCTATAGTCAGTCTTAAAAAGACGACATTTGTATCTACGAGGCTGCTAGGATAGGTTTTGAAGTAATATTGGCCTCTTCAAGTTACGCTTGGGAAATAATAATCAGCTGTCGATTATTTCACACAAGTATGTCTTACCGATACCGTGTAATCTCTTATTTATTTTGAGTCGGTGCGATACTAGATTTCCTATGACATTGGAATCATTAATTTTTATTCAACCTCGATTACGCCTACAAAAGACGTGACAAAATTAATTATTGAATGCTAAAAAGTTAGATGCTACTATGATAATGCTGCTTGGCTTAGAAGGTATTTTATAGCCTATTGTATCCATTTACTTAATATGTAGGTAAAGCTTTCCATATTTGTATATTAGGCGCGTACTTTATGAATGACAGATGGTAATCCTACATCCTCAAGGACCGGAGGTATTGAATTGATATGTATTTTGAACTATATTGTGCAGTAATAGGGTCGGTTATTTTATAGCAATAGAGTCGCCTATTGTATTTAGTGGATACAAGACTTGTCCATGATATTCAATTATGAAGAGGGACAGCTTTGGGGACATAAGCTTTAATCTCAGTAATATAGGTTTTAGCGGACATTCTCTCTTTAATAGGCGTGGCCTAGAAAACATACTAGTAACTAGCATTTATGGTCTAGACTGGTATCGCGATGTGTGCCACATGTCCACCAGTGATTTTATTATATTTTACTTCAATCTGAAAACAAAGCTAGATAAGGTCTTGAATATCGTGTGAAAAATTTGACTGAGTCTCGATCCAATATTGGAATTTTAGAGCATGCTAGACCTAGCTCACTTACGGGCCCTATGACCTCTAATTGCCATGACAGACTGACAACTATTGTGATACAGATGTGATTTGACGGTCAAAAGTCGGTCACTTTCACACAGCCAAATTATTATTATACAAGAGTTTATGGTAAGGCCCCAGCTGTCAGCTGGATAATCTCAAGCTGTTCTTCTTGTGTTAACGTGTCATGTCAACATGGAAGAAATAGGAGACTCACTTCACTAATTTAATAGTATATCGAAGTTGTGTGTCGATTAAGATAAATATTTTGTGAAATCGCGTCGAAGTAAAAAATCCTTATGTGAGATTCTAAGGACCTATCCAGCAACATTCCATTCCACGACAGACTACAAACATTTGAACCATGACTTATAAAACGAAGGTTTTTTACATGCCTTCCATTTTAGGAAGCGCGCTCTGACATTTAGTTAATAATAATTCAATGATAATTTCAATTCAGTTTGCTAAAGCAAAAAAAAATTAAATGATCATTTACAAATAGGTACCTTACAATTCAAATGAATGCAGTTAGGTAAGCGTCTATACGTAGAAACTCAATTAGATTTACCTTATTCAGGTCAATAAATAAATATTCAAAGTAGAGACCGCGAACCAAGAATTGTATTGTTCGAAGAGTAAGGTTATAAAAATAAATGAAATGCACAAAATGCAACGCACAGTTTGGACTGTGTTTTTTTAATATTTTTTGTTTGTGAGACTCGATATCCTTGACCGCATATCTATGTATAGCATATGTATAGATAACGTTGCAATATTATTCGAAGGTTCATTAAAAATATTTACAAAATATACACTTAAAAAAATTCTGCGATAAAATTTACATACATTTTAAAACTTTACTTACTTTTCCAAAACATTGAAAACGCGACGATACACGCAACATAATCCATTTTGATGAATGAAACACTACCTAAATAATATTATCCTCACTATTTACAATATTAATTAACACTAAAACTAAATGGAATTATTTTATTAAACATTTACGTATTTACAAAGTAACGCATGTGACCTACAGACTACAGTGCTTTACACTCGACTGAAATTGGCACCTCCACTACACTCAGGCCATGATTCACAGGAAGGAAGCCCAGTGGCAAAACGGGACATGTCCAAATATCGATGAAATAAGGCTCTTATACACGAGCTAATAGCGCTGAATCACGCGATCAATGCTAGCGCCGGCGCACTACTGAACAACTTTTGGCGGTTCACTGTTGATTCATGTGGATTTTTTATACAGTTTTTCCTCCCGGCTGCAGATGTTATATTATTATATTTAAACATAATGCCGTGTAGTTTACATTAATTGTGTTATCAACTCAAGAAAATAAAACACAATGGTATAAGACTATTGAACTCGAGAGAAAGTAAAATTGATAAGACTTGTTACTTTTACAAATTCATACGATTATGAAAACGCATCTTTGGCAAAGAGTAGAGTCACGGACACATCATATTATTTTAAGAGCTCTCCGACATTATTTGAAACAATGAAATGCGTAGGATGTTGCGTCTTCAGCAAAACAGTATAGGATTACACTTTTTCTATTTAAATGAATTATATTGAATACGGATGTTGTTTTTAAATCTACTAAAGCAATTCATATGAATGGCTGAATAATTTCTAATAGTTCGTTTTGTAAGAAAATCTTCAGATAATAAATTGAAGCTGCTTCGTAGGACAGTTTTTTTTAATAATTCTCGTATGCATGACGTTCAAGATGCATAAATGGTGTCGGTTAATTGTTAGTTGTTGGTTGGCTAGAGTTTTGTACATGTGCGAAATATTTAATGTAACACACATTCTGCACGTCCGATAAGTATCTATCTGCATTTACATTTTGTTTACATTACTCTCCTCTGAAAGGGACCGTTGAACTTTTTGAATACTAATACTTTGAGTGTGTATGATGAAGTACATATTGTAAATAAATTTATAATATTAACCAGCTGGGTTAGGTCTACAACCGTTTTAGACGAAGGACGTCTCTAGGTTTCCGAGTATTATAAACACACATTGCTATTATAAACGCTAGTCTAGCAAAGAGAAGGTAATGTGTATTGTCAATAAATGTTTCCAAAGACCACATAATAATACTTACGTCAAGAGAATCTAATGGATATTTCGCCGCATGCCATTTGGTGTCACACAAGTCGTAAATAAGTGACATATTTCACTATTGCGTGGAGTACTGTCCATTGTGAAACATACATGTCGATATCGAGCGGTTTGCCACCGACATCCTTTGCTGTAGAGATAAAAATATGTTTAAGTGTGACTGTATGCTTGCAAAAAATTTAACGTATCCCTATAGATAGAGCATTAATTAAGGACAGATGTTCAGATTTGCCAGTTGTAAAAGGATTTTATGATTTAATTCTTTTTAGAATCACTTGTTCAGAATACTTCTAATTTAAATCTATGTTTACGTTTAAAAGATCTGATTAGTATGATCTTATAAACAATGGTTAAAATGTTGTTTTAACCTGAAGTGTTGGTAAATCTATTTTGGGATTCTTTTGACCAGTTAAACAGTTTTACACAGGATTTGTTATTACGCCTTTTTATAGCGGCAAAATGTTTATTCGGTTTTAATTGCTAGATGCAATGCATCTTGGGCGTTTCAAGCTATTTTCTATTGCTCCACATAATGGTATTGGAAATTTTGTGAAAATGAACTTAGGAACTGCAATGTGATAAGAAAGAGGAGAGGAGACGAGAGACAAGAGATTAATAGTATTATCAGTAAAATAAACAATTATTATTTAAAATAACATATTGTTTTATTCATATTGCAAATGTGTTTTGGAATATGAAATGTGTTTTGGATTATTGATTAAGTAGTTGATATAAACGGCAAATATTAATGTACATCGTTATCTACTCAATATACTATTGGTTTCCTTAGTTTATGACTAGGTATTGGTAATTTATGACGTCCCTAATTATATAAAGGTAAGGCCAGAACAATAATAATGAGGAATATAATGTGTTAACGTACTTGACGTGATTCCCTCGCTGTAAATAATTATAGGTAAAGTCGGTCGATAGATGCGGTGAGTTGGAATTATCCTGGATTGCATTGTTGTACAAAAATACGTATAAGGATAACGTGGTCACCACTTTGTATCCTTATCTGTCAATTACTACTGTAGGGAGCCCGAGTGATCTTGCTCATCCCCAGCAAAGGAAAGATCTTCCAGCCAGGCGGGTGTCATGCCTGAGGAACCGGGGCTCCAACTGTTCTAGTTGGAAATTTTGTATACCTATATACTGCACTGCGCTTGAAAACCCTTGTTGCGCGATTTAGGTTCTCGCGTATTTGCACTCAAAGTCGCATTTGTTAGCGAGTAGCGCCATCTATGTAGCGAGTGGAGAAACGCTGCGACACTAAATAAATTAAAATAAACCGTTGTTAGAGCGGATTTTATATTGAAAAATAATCGTGGAAAAGATAACCAAATAAGTAACAGAGTTTTGTATGTACCAATTTAATCTCAAACTCAAAAATATCAGTATTTGATTTGTTAGACTTTCAAGAAAGTGTTTTCAAATCATAAGATGGATATGATTATACAGGATTATAAATGCCTGGTTTGGAAGGTCGCTTTTACTGTGAAGAACCTGGCAAGTAACTCAGTAATCACTCTTTTCATAAATATAAAATCTCTATCAACTGTGACTATTATAATTGAAAGATAACGTGATTTGGCGACGCCGACGTCGCGCCGCATTGTCCCGTCTATTGCCAGACCTATGATTATTCGGCATGCCTAGCTAGACTATCGATCCAAAGTAACAATATTTTATTGGGCACTCCTTGTCTGTTTTACATTTAAAACTTTTCTAGGTATAATCCATACCTTAATATTACTTGCTGTATAATTTTGAATGTTTGTGCCAAAAAAAATAAAAAAAAAAATCCATAGATCTAATATCTAAGATAAATTTCACACAAATGTTGTTAGTAAACCTTAAAAATCTGTTTGCAAATAAGAACGCCTATTGCCTCTACAGAAAGTTGTATTATAACCATAGGCAATGACACTTTATTTGGGCGACCAAACTATAAATCTGTTCGGAACCACCTGTAAGTGCGTAAACAACGCAGCGTTAATTCTTATCGATTTTCATAGTAATGGGGTCGGGTGTGGTGTCGCGTGTACAGTTTGTATTCAATGTTGTCTACTAAAGTGTATTATTATCTACTAGAGCTGATGTTCCCAAATTGGACATTATTTATTCAGCATAGGCAGGCATTCAGGAGCTTGTGAACGCCGAGCAAATTACCACTGGTTCGGAAACTACAAGCAAAGCCTCTAAGCAAAAAGTTTAGATGATGATTAGGAAATGGTCTTACTATCTATGCCTGTGCTCACCACCCTACTCATAAAATGTGTTTACTGATGAAAGAAAACATATTTGTCCCATTATGATTATGTATTGATTTCACAGCTTCGTAAACAATTTTAGTCTAAGCGACATTTTATTTATATACTTACTGATGGTTTATATAAACAAAATAATATAAATAAAATAAATTTATTCACAACTTAGACGATGGACTAGCAAGCTATAACATTCTAAATAGACGAGTAGGTAAGTATATTTAGAATATGCGTACCACACATTTAATATAGGTAATTGTTTATCATCTAAGCACCTATTTATGCTATGGCATTCGAGAAACAAGGGTGATTTTAAATTAAGTAATACACTCTTAGAAAATAATCTGATCACTTCAAATAAATTCCTTTTTGCTTCGTTGAATGTAGCATCTGTTAGAAAACGTATTACATGTGTAGTGTGCAATAATTAAATAACTAAAATATAATTTTATATGTCACATGTCACAGTACTTGGAATGATACGTAAGGATTTCATTGTTTTCAATGTTTATAATTAAACATACTTATTACCTACTAGAAATCACACATATTGATATCTCGATAAAACACTCAAATTAATGAACAATGGTAACTGCTAAGCGAAGGAAAGAATTAATTTACATGTTTACAAATTACAGGTCAATGTATTATACAATAATTATAAACCTTATTAATTAAAATATCACATGGTTGCCGGTAGCAGCGCCTAGTAGCGTGCACCCGCGCACATTGGACTAAGCATTGCTATATTCACTACCTCAGGCTGTTGATGTACTTCATAAGGTTGAACACTACGATCACCCCCATTATGTCCGTGTAACCCTCGTGACTCGCACTCGGAGTAGAGTTGCACAGGTTGCTCCGGCAGTAGCAGTGCCTGGAACACAAATGATCGAGTAGAAATATTAATCGGGAATGAAATCAGGATGAAATTTGTTCTTTATCGATTTTTTTATACGGTTAACGAAGAGGTAATTCACATATACATAGCCCTAAATAATCTCAAGGACATAATATTCTCCGTAATTTAAATAGTGCTTTATATATTAAAGCCTAATTTACAATTACAGCACTTATTCGCGCGAGTACTTACTTACTTACAGTACTTATGCGCGAGTTTCCTTTAGATTAGGAGTGGGTGCGCATTTGACAACTGAATCTATCTCGCATAGAGTCAGAAATACTAAAAAATTATAATCAGAAAGAGGAATAAATAGTAATTTTTGCATTTTATTATTACCTTGTAGATGTTGTTCTCTGCCCTTTGGCATCGATATCCTTACAGCCTTCTTCGTAAGGTTCTTCAATTTCCACCCTCGGGAACCATCTGCCATTTTTATAATCTTGGTACTGATTCTTCTGTGGTGCACAGTCACGAAGAATACTCTTGATCCTCACTGGAAACATAAACTACCTTAAGACCTTGTGTTTCGATTGGATTTTTGATGTTATATCCTCTACTAAATCCTGTATTTTACGGCTTAAATTATTGTTATTTACATGTTAATATTCGAATATACCAATCTTAATTCATCTCGCATAATAAGTAGCAATTCGCTATAGAATCTCATTTGCGGTATAAGGTCGTAAATTTTCTGTAAAGATTTGGTACTGCTGGTGTAACGGTATTGAGTGAGTAATGTTATGATGTCGCGACGACCCATTGCAATAAATTGGGAATACTTATTTTTACTTGTAATTTACTACATTTGATTTATTTCCACTTTTATGAATTTGGAAGCTACTAAATAATTGGAATTTGCAATCATTTTTTGTTGCCTGTTTCTTGCAAGCAGAAGTTAATGTTAATAATCTTACTATCATTTGCTTTGTTGTGGTCTCTACGTTGCTATTACCCGCACAATTTTTTACCTTCTGGTTGGCTTACGAACTCACCTCCGTTCTGTATATCCAAATTGATTTCCTGCTTCATGCACATTGTTGAAAATGGGCATTCGACGATGTACTTGTCAGTGTGGTCGAAGTGTATGCAGAGCCTTGTAGTGTTGTAGTTCTGGCCCGTCGGCGGGTTTATCAGGCATTGGTAGCATTGTAGTGACGTCACTCCTGGAAATTGAATCATCAGTTCATGTAAAAGTTCTCATATTTAGTGATTACTTTGGGCTAAAGCTGCCCTGACCCGCGATTGGTCTTAGCATGATGATGTATATATAGCCTTTCTCGGTCAATGGGCTATCTAACACAGAAATATTTTTCAAATCGGACCACTATATCCTGCTATAAGTTTCTTTTGTATTAGTATATATATAATGAGATAGTAGAAGAAAGTGAGTAAAATAAATCATTTTCGTGTCTTCAGTTCACGCGCTTATCTGCATGTTTAATTTGATTATATCATTGTATAATCAATTTATGGATGTTTTATATTCATGTGGAGTAGATTATTACGAGGTCTTCAAACTATTGCTTTAGCAACTTAGCAAAGTCGCAAAAAATCGATCACGTGGACAAGTTCATTGCGATGAAATTGTGCATTCCGGAAGTATCATGGCACCGCTGTGTGGGGTAGCGATGATTCATCGCGCATCTCTCTCGACCCCACGTTGAGATTATTGTCCCAGTAATCGTCTATAACGTGTGGATAAACACATTCATTTATAACATCTTCTAATATACATAATCGGTTAGGAACTAAACAAGCCTCGCAAACTTTATCAAAGTGGTTGAACTTGACACAAAATTAAAATAAACCGATCCGTTGAATAATATTATGTTTATTCCAATAATATTATGCGTCTAAAATCGGCGTAGATATCGTACTTGCCATACCATATCTTAAATTATTTACATACATTTCATGATGAATAAATTAACCCAGAGATAACGGAAGCATGAATTAATCTCATTGGTTTTTGAATTTGAATATTTGTATAAATACCAAACATGGAACTATCATAAATGGCCATGTTCAAGTCAAGATTTAGGTAATAATACTGTTCGTTCACCCGAGGCCAATGACTACTTACTTAGGAAATATACATAGAAAAGATATGCCTTTATATTTTGCGTCTAACTTTGAGACATCTTTATTAACTGACTTTGTTTCAGATTTTGTTTTGTTGTGGTAATAAATTCTTGAACCTTATGAATCACGCTATCAACTCCCACGCAGATTTTTATTACGCATGCGGATGCGCGGGTGAACGGTCGATCGCTCCTCGTTTCGAAACGTGTCCTTTGACCACGTAAGATCCCATGTTGCTTTTTTTTACCATTTCAGCAGTATGTACCTAACGTTCTCGCTTCGTGCCTCTATTCACTTATGTCTTGGGACAATGACCTCGCTGCTTGACATGTATAAGTAACTTCCTCCCACGTCCCACCTGAACGAACATTTTTGTTAGACAAAAATGTTCGTCGACAAATAGTCCTGCGATCAATCAATCTATCATATTCTGTGTAGTAAATATATTAGTACAGATAGAGAGATACGCGAGTAGGTACTCCTAGATTTTTATCGAATAATTAAAATTCTGTTTAATCGTATTTGAGTTTTAACTATCTTTGAAGCTCATGCAAGCTCCAAATTGGTTACAAGTGCAAAGATAATAATCAAGCCGCAGCTTTTTATACAGAAGTCGGGTTTTGTAATGCCATTCAGTATTATCATGTTGTCTTAACCAACAAACGACAAGGTACAGTTGACGTTTTAATCTATTAACGACTGTCATTATGCCATAATATGTAATGTATTTTAAGGCAGTTAAAACAGTTCCGGCAGTAATAAGAAAAAGTACTGTGTCAAGATTGTCAAGGAACTAGTTGGCAATGGGAGTAAATAAAAGTTCAAGATGACGAAAATGTTACGTATTTTTATGTTCATAATCTGGGTAACTACATGTAATACGATCGATGTTGACTACTATTCAAGTAATGATGATATTGAAATAGCAGATCTTAAAAACATAAACGAAAAAGTAAACAGTTTTCGTAAAATGGGTGAAAAAGTTGTACATGCAGCGGATACAATCAATAACTCTATACGTATGGGTGCTAATAACATCTATGAAAATTCAAATGAATACGACTACAGGAATATTGATTTGCATTCACCTAAAAATACTAAAAAAAATATTGCAATAATATCAACGACAATTGAATATTCTGAATCAGTAACTTATAGGACCCCTGATAGTCATTTTCCTTTCAAATCTTTATTTAACAGCAAAACGTTATCCGTTAACTTGTTTAAAGATTATGATTATGTTTATGACGACGATAATCTCACAACATCTCCTCAAAAACTGCCGCTGCGATTGGATAACATTGGTGATCATGAAATTGAGTTTTGTCCAGAAAAACAAAACCATAAAACTCATATTAAAAACGTTGGCAAGAACCACCATGCTGACTTTTATAATTTAGAGCCGGCAATTGCAAGAGGACTCTATAACCATGCTAATACATTAAATAACGAACATGTATGGTACGTCCCTGAAGATTATCCATGTTGGAAATTGCCTATTCTTTACGGAGAGTTGGGACACAGGAAGGTAACATCAAACGTTTTTCAAATCTTTGGTGGTACTTTGACCAATGTGATCGACCCAGGAAGTCATGAAAGTGATAAAAATTCACAAACAACAGCAGACCCCTCTTTACAAACACATAATAAATGGTGTTTAGAGGCCCCTTGCTACGGAGATCACACGCTATGCATCTTCTCGGATAGTGTTAACTCAGATATCTGTGACAAAACATATACAGTCCAAATACCAACAATGACTGAGCGGATAGCTCTAGTCAACACTGTGAATTCAATGCGTAATCGCATCGCTAGTGGTGATGTTGACATATACAAACATTTACCCCCTGCTGCAAATATGAAGCAAATGGTTTATGATTATGATTTGGAGCAATTTGCAAAAACATGGCTCATGCAATGTCTACCGGGGCCATCACCATGTTCAGCACTCGGAGGGAACTATGTCACACAGTTGGAATGCACGAAATATGCAAAAAACTGCTGTATCGACTCCTATGCACGCGAAACTGCTTCTAAATGGTATTCGATATTTATTATTAAGTTATTGTGTCTCAACGCATTTTTTTTGTTTATATAAATTCTATATTTTCTACTCTACAGCGTTCCTAAATACGAATGCTTCGTCCATCCCGTCATTGGTTGTATTCATGAATGGTTCTGGAGTGCCAAAAACAATTTAACCGAAGTTGATGTCAAATGTGGTTATACAAAAGCTTCCACATTCCACACCGCTCAGTTGATATGGGCTGATACAAACAA
Organism: Watsonalla cultraria; assembly: GCA_964035505.1. Taxonomy (NCBI): domain Eukaryota; kingdom Metazoa; phylum Arthropoda; class Insecta; order Lepidoptera; family Drepanidae; genus Watsonalla; species Watsonalla cultraria. The sequence goes on from OZ037731.1 coordinate 5,515,115, forward strand.
AATAGGATGTGCCTACGGCCAGAGAAAGAACGGTGACGTGAGGGTTGTATGCGATTTTTCACCAGGCGCTACGTTCTATATAGAAACAAAGTTTTATTGTGGATTCATATCACACAAACATCTAACAGGTGTAGTTGATAATCAGAAAGATATAACAAATTTAAGTTACTTAGCGTCATTAGGAATAATTTTGCATCCAGTCGAACCAACACATAACGTGGCTCGATATCCAGATAAAGAAAACACTAATAAGTCATTAGATAACGTGTTTGGTTCAGAAATGTTAAACGCGTTTTATTCTGAGGGTTGGACAAGGCAGAAATTGTACGACTACTCAAATGGTACCAAAAGTATGATTACTAGATTGGTGACCCGTTATTCATTTTTTGAAGACACTTTAGCCAAATGTGATTCAGGTGACTCCATTTATATCGCTGGTAAACCAGGCTCTCTGTGCGTTGAAAAAGGCATAAGATTTGATGATCTATGCTACGAGTACCGCGATCCTACAGCTGGCTATAGGCTGGTGGCAGTAATAGCACCAGTAGCATTGTTCTCGTTAATATTGTACGATTTATTTAGCGGAGCGGTGAAGCAGTCTCATTATTGATATTATTAAAAAATATACTCAATTGTAATATGCCAGTATGCTGTTGATTCCTCTCAGCTTCGTAGATAGTGTGGCCGATTACCATCAAGACGCCGTCCAATTAAATCTACTTCTTGGAACATGTGACGAATATGAATGGTTCAGTCCAAACCATCCGATACTATCGTATAACAAAAACGTGGTTCCAAAATCCGGTGTCTCACAATAAAGGAATGTAGTATTTGAAGAAGAAGTTAGTCCAATCAATAAAGTAGCGTGATCTTGACTGAGGCACTATGGAGGTGTGTTTACTGTGAGTCATTGCACAGGCGGCAAATAATGAATTCATGTCTCGTCATTCAGTAATACTATGTTGCCTATTATGTATGAATAAATACTAAATATCGGTTCTCGTTACTCGATCGTGATTCATCGCGACAAGTATTGCTATAATTGATACTATCTAAAAGCATTGTGAAATGCGTGCAGAATGTGGAAAACAATCAATATTGTTATGAGAAACAGGAGATATTTTTAACACAAAAAAATCTTCCGTGCTAATAAACTTGTAAATTTAATTCAATGTTAACGTAATCACTTAAGCGACCGATGTGGAAGTGCAAGTTTTATTTGCGTGTTGAAGTTTTTCACGTTTTTCTTTTACAATATGCGGAATTGACTATATTTGCGTCATTTCCAGGTTATATCATGCGATTTCGTATCCATTAACAAATTTCCTTTAACTTTCTTCAAAATGTTTTGTACCGCTGAAAGACGTGATTTCACAAATCTTAGGGTCTCCATTCCACTTAATCTAAATCAAAGATAACTTTGAATCTCATTTTTATGTGCATATTTAACTGTACGTCTCTCTGGTACATCCTTCAATCAAATGAACTTTCATTCAATTAAAATTTAATTGAACGTACTATATAGTATAATTAGTTTACGTATATGTAGTATAATTAGACAGATGTATTCGTTATTTTCAAAGTCAAAATGACTTTTGACGTAACATAAAAACTACAAAACATAGATAGTCCCTTGGAACGGCATCCCCAACGGGTACAGGACCTGTTAGGGCTTGATGTTGATCTTGGACGTTACGTACGATAGTGTCTTATACACGGCGATGTATGGACATTGGACAGTACCCGGATGACCGAGCTTTGTACGTTTTTTTATGTTTTCTAAAATGAAACCTGTTTAGATTGATATATCGCCCTCAAAACACCTGCATACTAAATTTCATGAAAATTGTGTGGTCTGAGCCGTTTCTGACATTCAGATTGCAAGATAAGAATTACACATTTAAGGTATTAGATGATAAAGGCTACTAAACTACAGTACTTGTTACTACTGATCTTGTGATCAATACTGTGAAACGATAACAACAGTGCTTGATACTACTGAACTCATGGTCCACGCTGTACATTTATCAGATGTATTGTTAGTCAGCATAGTAAGTATGAAAACAAGTTTTACCCACCTGTTGATATGAAGGATAAAATTATTAACACCACTGCAAGACACTGCTCCATAACTGTTGTATTCACTGTCACTTTTTAACAAGTTCGAATCACTTTTGAAGGCTGAACATCAGAACACTTTGCATGACGCACGCGCTCTTGGTATCCTGCAAGAGAATTAACATTACTTAGTTTTGTAAATTGTTTAGTATAGCTACACAAAACAGCTACGTGCAAAAAAAATCTAACTAGGTATTTGCAGATTTTTTTGAGAAATTTTGTTGCTATTAGATTTGTTATCAATTGAAAGTTGTGTTCGGCATTTCCAGTCCTTTTTAACCGACGAAAAAAGGATGAGATTCTCTTGTCAAGCCTCATATTTTTTAAATAAGTAATCTTATTTTTGATCGCTTTTGGTAAATGGTTTTTTTTTAACTCAAGACGATACCTCCACCACGAAATGAGTTCGGTATTATGGATTAGTTATTTCCTATATTTCACTTACTTGGTCTGTGTTGTAATATTGAACATGTTATTGGATAACGTAAAGGCATAAATTGGCGCGGTCTTGTTTTTTTCAAGGTTCTGACACGCTTGTCTTGCCAGTGGCCTTTCCCCATCTCCAACCAAGCTTACATATAGATTATCGATGAATTATCACATTTTATTATCACAATTGTTTCAAATAATAATTTCATTTCTGTATAATGCGCGTATGCGTCAACAATAAAATCGACAGACAGACAGAAAATATTAAATAAATGTTTTTTAATTAGTAAATATCGAATATCATTTCATTTTCATTTGGTAATTTGGAACTACAAACAGATACATCAAATATCAAAACATTTATAATTACGACGGGGAGAAAAGGTAGAGAAGTACGGTGTTATTCAGTATTTTTGAAGGCACAAACTGATAATAGCTACAGTACAACATACCTATGAGCGACTTTTATCGACAAATTTTGCTTATCGTATCGTACAGCCCATATTCAGAACCCTGACCGGAGGAGCCGGCTTTTGACCGGTTCTATCTCACAGCCACTTGCAAAAAAACAAGATATTTGTATAACAATAAGTTGTACTTATTACAAAAACGTTGCTCCAGTGAGGCGAGGTGAGTAATCTGTGTCTAGACACAGAAAACATGATAGCACTCATAGTATCTAGGAACTTAACGCTTAGCTTACCTACTATTAGATTAAGACTGGCCAAAAAACTAAATAAATAGCTCACGCATGGGGTAAAACGGTGAATCTTTTGACTATTCTTCCAAGAGAATGAGTTGCTTTTCTATGCTTATAATCAAGTCGCTATACCCATAATCTACTTGTCACCAAATGTGGTAGAGCCGCTTTAATTTTGTGGACTTGAAGCAAGTGTCGAATGATGAACATGTTTGCAATGTGCACATTTCAGATTGAAATCCAGTTCGATTAAAAACCCACTTGGATCGATCAATGAATTATAAATTGAGCCGCATTAAAACCGTAGTTTTAATTAATTTTAATTTGTCACTCTAATTAAACATGCAATAGTCAACTACTGAGCAGATTGCTAAAGTATCGTTAGTACTCGTAAGCACGGACCGCTTTTGCTTAAGAAAATTGTATAGCTTTTCATGTAATTAGAGTCGTGTAGCGTATTATGTGTTGAGACTAATGGAAGCATTTACGAGTTGTGCTATTGCAAATAGACGCATACCTAGATTCGGGCACACAGACACTAACAAACGAAGCTCGTCGATATTACGACACGCTATGTCTGGTTGCGATTCACCAATGCTGCGACCATGAAATTATTTTCAAAATACATTCTCACACAACTAATGATGGTAATGAACTATCAGATATGTGCAAAAATTTCAGTACCTAAGTATTGGATCCATTTGTTCGTGAAGCTCAACAAGGTCGGCAATGCGCGGGTGCACTCCTGATTTTGTAAGTGTTAATTGGCTACGGTAATCGCTTACCATTATAGTAGGGGAGCCCACGATGCTAAATGGGGATTTACTCGAGCGTCATAAAGACCTATTGGGTTGCAAGCTTAGATGATAATAAGAAAAGAATGTCATATAATGTATACCTTTTCATCGGTGGGGGAAGCGGCTATAGCTATAGCAAATTTGTAAAAAAACTTATGTTATGTGGACATACTCGAGCGCGTCAGATATTGATGGCATAAATGTCCTACGTATTTTTAATAATGAATGTATGTTAATTGGATCGTTTGCATGATGGGGGTGGTCGTATGAAAGGGTTGAAAATGAAAAAAAAATTATTTCTTATGGGGTGTTAAGTGAACCTTAAATAAAGCTCTCATGCAATAATCAGACGATTTCGAAATAGACGCAAAATCGCGGCCATTATTATAATATGAAAAAAAAGTCGCCATTTTGAAATACTCAAGCGCGTCAGATTAAGATATATATAGTTTATCTTTATGTCCTAAACGTGTTGTCTCATAATCTGACGATTATCTAGAGGGATTCGCCTAATCTGACATAATTTTTTTTTTTTTAAATATCCTTTATTCTGGAGGCGCGGCCTTACTTATGAGGTTCATATTTGGTGGAGGTACTTAACCGGGTACAAGGTATCCCCCTGTATATTAATCTGCCGCGCTTTAGGAAAACACGAAATCCCCGCTTGGGCTCCCCTACTATTAGGCGGGTTGTATGCTTCGGCACTTTTGTGGAATAAAAAAACGAACTCGTTTTTCGCAATTCTTAATAATCCGGTTTTGTGACATTTTACGACACGCACCGCGTAACGTTACGTCACACTTTATACTTAACTGACTGTAGGTTAAGGACACGCAACTCGAACAAACACTTTCCAAATAGATATTTTATTTTAATACTATCTGCTTATAAATGATATCATAATAGCAAATTCTATAAATACCATACCAAAGTGGTAGTTTACAAAATTATGTTGTCTTCAGGATTTTTTTAATATAAGAGGGTTTTTTTAATATTAATGTGATGTGATGTGATAGTGATGGTGAGCGGTGTTTGACCACAATGTTATTCATGTTAGCCATCTTTCAGGACCTTTACCTTGGTATTGTAATAGAAGAAAAGGCACTCGACAATGATGGCAGAAACAAGTCATTATGTATGTCCATACATTGCAAAGCAACGGCAAAATGGATGGGTTGAGTACCAATTCAGTTCGTTACAAGTAACAGAGGTTACATTTACACACAGCCATAATCTTAGTTTTCATGCCCGGCACTCAAAGAACACGGCACCCAAGTTTCTACCGTGATGTCTCAAGACAATAAAACCGTTATTGTTATTTCGCATATTTTAAGAACTTAACTGAATTACTTAGTATGCTTAACAGTTTTGTGGTTTCAACAAAAGACTAATAAATTCGCTATACTATGAGGTCAAGTGAATCATTTGTTCTTTCATTTAATACTAGGTATTTAGAGGCGTATTTTGTATAGGACTGACTCGGTGATATCATAATCACTCTCAGGCATCAGCAGCAAATAAGGTCTTCTTATTAGCTGTTCGAAGTTATGCCTTAATTATTGATGTTAATTGAAGTTTGAACTTGGGAGATCAGCACAAGATCAGCAGAGGAGCTCGTGGCACAGTTGCTATTGCGCATATCATTCGATCAGCGAAGTTAAGCAACCATACGCCTAGCCAGTAGTTGGATGAGTGACCGCCCGAGTTCCCTCCGTGCCTCGGAGAGCACGTTAAGCCGTCGGTCCCGGTTGCACATTTAACATCTTTGGCAATCGTTACAGGTCAGTCGGAGGCCTAAAAATAATCTGACAACTGGTTTAACCCAGATCACAGATTTTCCTCCTAAATGGGGTTGCGAAGGTCAGATGGCAGTCGCTTCGTATAAAAATCTGGTGCCGTTCAAGTGCCGACCCCAACAATGTATGGGATAAGGCCAGGGAGATGATGATGATGAACTTGGGAGATCACTTACGTAATAGAGTTATTTTATTTGTATAGAGCTATTAAAATGTTTGTTTAATTCGAAATATCTACGTAAATACGATTTGATTAGGCGTTTATTTGAACATTTTACTGAACTCAATTTACATTTGACCTTAAATTAGTCGATTGTTATAGTAAACTTACTGAAATTAGACTTGACACTGAAGTTCAGGGATGCTCATTTGTCCAAGCGGCTGAGGGAAGCATTCATTACTAAATAATACAGGTAACCTTGTGGACACGATGTCGAATGTGCTGGAGTATTTTTACATTAATCGAGGCTCGTCTACTCGATTTCATTTTGTAACTTAACAATTGGAACCTAGCCTTCAAAAATAAATATTTTTAATTTAATTTAATTTAAAAAATAAGCCCCTTTTTATGCGCTTTTCATCATTATTCTAAATTATAACAATTACTCGCGGAAACTTTAAAGTATTTATCATTGAATTTGAATGTCTAATAAATAATTTTGTTTTAAGGAAAATAATTTATAGGTGGTATGGGATTTTGGGACTGCGAATAGTTAAAAAAAATATAAGCTCCTATAATGTCTGGACTGTCCTATAATGTTTGATTTGGACAAAAAAAAAACAACTTTCGTAGGCATAATCAGGGTCGAACATTACATTGTTTACCACTGATTACCTTATCCGGACCTAAGTAATAATATTATTTAATGGAGAAACATAAGTTTATTTAGATATTGCCAAGGAGGTACTCGCATACTCGTACTCACCTGGATTGCTTTACAATATTGTACAATAAGATAGGTTCTAATAAAATTATTAACTGATAGGACAGCTATGCCAAAACTTAAGTATCTGGCGCGAGTATATTATATTTATAAATAAATACATACGCTCACGCCATCCCAGAAGGGTCCCATAAGGAGTAAGCAGAAATGTTTGTACTTACAACACTTTTCTCCGACGATTATAGATGCAGTAACACGTAGAAATAATAATTATACCACTCTAATTTATCCAAATTTTACAATATTAATCACAATTTGTTTGCCATTATGGATATTAACATTTCTACAAGTTTCAATATTTATATAGCTTAAGTATCAGCAAGTATAAGTAGTTCATATTAATTTTAAAATCTGTTACGAGTATTAAAGGCTTATGTGCCAACGCGTATCTAACGCCGCGTAAGTTGAGTTACATCATGATTGAAATATGCGCGTATTCAGGTATACATAATATGTATAGAAAAAAGCGTGTCGATCGATATAACGAGAACAAGAATTTTATCCGATTACAAAAGTAGGCTAAACTGGCTTATACACACACAATTATGTAAAAGACAGCAACATTCTTAATTTTCTCTATAAGTAAGTATCACCAAATAATTTTAGGTAAACTCTTAAGTAGCAAATACTTAAGGCTAGCCGCACCCACACACAATATTATTGTCAATATGCATTATAATATGGCATGTGAGTGGTTAGCTAAAGACTAGTATTCAATAATGAATTTTCGTAATAATGAGACATTGTTTGTTGTCGTGTTCCCCTAGTCCCTTAACTCAAGATTCACAGAAGCCCAGTGTAATGACCACAAGTAATTATCGGCGTAGATAACCGCTTGCCATCAGGCGTTTTTATCAACTTTTTAATATCAAAACATAAGGAATGGGCAGACCTATTCAGTCGTTTGACATTTAAAAAATAGTTAGCTATTATAATTTCACGTTAGCGAATGCCGTAAAGTAACTGAGGGATACCTTGCGTCTCTAAGGAACAGATGGCCATAAAATTTTATTCTATGATCGTTTAAACAGCGCGTAATGAGAACTCCTAACCTTTGACGATTTACTTTATGGTATCAAAAACGTTAAAAAATGCTAAAAAGTTCTGCTTAACGCACTGCTTAAAACGACCATAGTTTGCCCCCTGTTAATATAATTTTTAAAATAGTGTAGAAATCTGAAATAGATAATTTTATTTATTCTATTATATATTATTTCTTTAGTTTAATTTTGACAATGCGATAGAAATTGGTCACGTCCGCGATGACCGCGATAGACCTTGAACCTGGTGATACAATTGATCCAGTTAGAACTATTCAGATAATTGTGATAGATCCTGACTCGGAGTTCCTACACAGATGTTGCTCCACAAATGTTAGTATTAGTATCGACACGGTAACCCTGACCACCAAAAGAACCTTGACTTGGTTACTAAACCACTAATAAAACAAGTATGAGTGGACTATGTTTACCAAATTTATAAGGAGATAATTTCTTTACGGATACTTCTGATTGGCATTCAAGTCTTATATTTCCAAACCAATACTGGCAATGGTAATTTTTTTCTGCTTTATAGGTCCTTATTATCTGGAATTTGATTATTTTCTTTGGTTGTGTTCCCCCCCAAGGGTTTGTTCATTTATAATTAACGTACACTTAAAAGTTCTATAATCTATAAAAAACAAAACTATGAATTGAATGATAAAACTGAATGTTTTGAATATTATGATTTTGATTTTCATAGTGAAAATTTTTATGAAACATAATGAAACTTTGCATAATATCATAATTTGCTTAATTAATTACATTATAAATAACCGGCTTAAAGAGTTATTTTAAATTCCATACTCACATATTCTATTTACACAGCTCGTGTAATAAACTCACTATCATATTGAATGTAGACAGGTAATTAAGTAAGCCACAGCCGCATAGAAATTGCACTTATCGTAAAGGACACTGGATAAATAAACAAGTTATCGTCACACGTGTTCGTGTTTTACATCGAGAATTCGTCGCGATTTGGATTATAGAGCGTGTGTCTCTGTGCGAAGCTAAGAACTGACTGCGCATGAGTGTGTGCCAATGCCAAGCCAAACAAAACAACTCGACCAGTGTTAGCATTCGCAAGGACTTGTGTCATAGAACTTAACGCAGCGCAGGGCGGCCAGGTGACCGGCCGTTGCATTGTTTTGAAACAAAACAAAAATCACGAAATTGACACTGAAAATATGGTCCTTTTTTAATATAGCCGGCTTCCTTAGTTTACCATAGTTTTAAAATAATTTAATGTATCGCGATATAATAATTTACTTTGATTATTTGATAAATGGAGAAAACACACAATTAAGCACCCTGCTTGATGGTATGTGATAACCACAACTTCTTCAAATCTATCCGTTATTTTCGAGTTCGTGTTACGAGGAGAAAATATTGTATGTAGATGATATCATCCTTACCTATTATAGGTTTCTGTGAAGAATGATTATTAAGATTAATGAGAATGCCGAGATAACATGTACATATGAAATGAATAGAAGAAAATAAAATGCATTGAACTCAAATATGTAATCGTAACAGGGATAGGTAGAAGAAGATTGTGGTTTACATGATGTACACACAAATCAACCATTGATTGCTAAAGGTAGATTAGTCGCATACAATTATTGATGTTAACACGCGTTGTCCTGTCATTAAGTTGGTCCTGGTTAGACAAACTGTTATCATCCGGCCAATAACCACAACACAACGTATGCAGAATAGATTGACAATCAACCAATTGATTCGAACATCAGGCGCAAATACTGCTCGTTGCTATTTTCAACCCACAGCTGGCTAGGGCACTCACACAACATCATAACTCACACTCATTACATTTTCCAGAATTAAGCCATCAGCATTTTCATTGTATCTAACTGTTCTTATTGTAGTAGGTCTTAGTGTAGGCTATTGATTTATAAAATCGTGTGCTGACCGATCTAATTTCAAGGATACAGCTAATAGCTACAGAGATACGTTATCAACGTTAATTGGGATGCTTACGTCACGTCACGACTTTCAAGAACTAAAAGCTTACAACAGTATCAGTAAGACGCAGTTTGTAAACCAGATATCTTACAATCAAATTCACAATTCCTTTTCAAGTCAGGCAGGGACAAAGATTTGTATTGTTTCACAAGTGCTCAAAAACCTGAATTGGTCGTGAAGCTTAAAGATATCTTTACAATCTCTTACGAGGAGTTACAATAAAATGTGTTGTGTCCTGAATCCGATTTAATTTGACGTAATCAACGGCGATGCTTGTGGCATGTTCAAATTTAATGTAAAGTTTAAATGAATCTACCCTAACAGAAGACGAAACCCTACAGTATGGGAAATTACTTAAGCGAGTTTTTTGTTGTGGGTGTTGCAAAGTTATAACTATGGATGGCATCGCCAGGAATGATTCGAAAAGTGCAATCAACTCAAGTGCGGATCGCTGAACACAGAGACGTTTATATGCGTGTAGGTGTGTACTGCTAGATTAGAGGGAAAATATTATAATGGTTTTACGTATATTATAGCTAGCGTTTCATTTCATTGTATATGGCTATTAACTTTTTCAACACATTGTTTTGTATAACAATATACAGATTTATTATTGTGGGAACTTGCTGTCTACCAAATAGGCGTCATGTCAAGATGGTCATGAATCTTAACAAATTGGTTATAAAGGTTGAATGAATAATAATGTATTAGCTGCAAAATCTTATATTGCCCGAATCCTCTAAGTATTCATTGTGCTCTTAGGTAAGTTATTTTGGTGTTTATAATCCCAAAGTCTTATACCCACTCTACATAGCATTTTGTGCTTCAAGACTAAGTGTAACATCAGCACGTTAAAATGTAGCAGCATTGAATGACCGCCTTTAAACATACCAATCAAGATTCATGTCAAATTCTTCAATAGCTGCGGAGTCCAAATCATATCCGGACTCTACTAGATAACATTTGAACGCAATTACCAGTCACTTGATGTTATTGTTGATCTTTTAGATAGTTGATGAAATTTTAGAGACATTTTATTCGTAACCGATTGCCTAATTGTATATTATCGTTCGAGTTGAGTTGTAGACAATTCGACGTAGATATTTTTCGGATTGATCAATCTATATATCGTTTGCATCGTATGTTTGCAAATAATAGGAATACGTATTTTAAACATTTTACTTAACTGTGCTCCGCGGGTTCAACCGCGTAGATTTAGTTTCATGCTTAATGTCGCGGATCCCTAATATTTTTTATAAATAAAAGTAGCCTAAGTTACTCCTTGAAACATCAGCTACTGTCAGTGAAAGTCCCGTTAATATCGGTCGAGTTGTTTCAGAGATTACCCGGAACAGACAGACGGGCAGACAGATAAAAATTTTAAAACTTTGTTTTTTAATGTCAGTAGCATGTATACTTTCGTTATTTTGGAATTACAAACAGACACTTCAATTTTATTTATCTGTATGGATATAGATATAGATGTATAGAAGATGAAAGGCTTATGTGGTAACTAGCCCATACAATATCTGGTCTATGGGCTAGTTAACACATAAAAAATATCTTGTGGGCGATTGACCCGAAATGTTTCATGAGACTGGGCCAGTTTACCAGCAACGAAAACCAAAGTAGAAAATGGACCAATGACTATAATACATATAATATGTTTTATTATGCTCTAAGTCTCTTTTTAGACAGCTTTGATTTAAATATCATGATATGTAATTATTAAGATTTTGTAGAATATGTAGAATATATAGAAGGGACACATGTCAAAAAAAACCGGGGAGTTTGTTTCGCCGTTTCTTCTCCTGACAGGCTTACTTTTGGAAACGGTAGTAAATTAACTTAAGTTAGCGTAAAAGAAATGACGTTCAATAAGTGTTCCAAGTGTCCCTTATGTTGAATAAAACTTTTTGATTTGATTTGATTTGTAGCAATAAAGTACAACTGGCAAATCGAGAACAGTCGGCATAAATGTGGCCTACATAAATTGTGTAATCGTGAAAGTATACTATACAATTGTAATTCATCAAGAAACATTGACGTGCGCATGTGAGCTGCATTCTCAATGCACAACATGTTCATTGTATTTTAATTTGGCGGGTGTTTGTAGTAGCAGGGTTCCCAGACTTCCTTGACCATACTCTTTTAATTAATTTACATTAAAATTATGCCTGAATGTCCAACGAATTAAAACTTATGATGGTTAATTTATTATGACGCATATAATGAGGATGTATACAATTAATTTTAGTTACATTTCTTTCTATAATATTATTAATTTTATTAAAAAAAGAATCTTTTACAGAAGCATTTGTATTCCGAAATTGACAGATGATTGACGGAGAGTTCTAAGTGACAACCCTATGTGATATCCGATTTTGGTACACGTTTATTGTTCGCTACATACAGGTAATGATAATTTGTTTTGATGCTTCCGTTACGTGATTGCTAAAGTTTAATGATGACTTAACATCGGTGCGATCAATGCTATCTAATTGCGAATACTGTTATGAGTAACCAATACGTCCCAAAAGCCCAATCTTAGGATACATACCACACCTGACCTACCCGCAAACCATAAATTTATTATTTCTCATGCGAAAAGAGATAACCGAATTCTTTTACAGATATAAACCTTTTTTTACGTCTATTGAAGCGTAACCTAGAAGATATAGAATAGTTGCGTAATATAAAATTAAAAAACACGTGCTGCACCCTGTATTTCATGAATAAGTTATTAGTTAAGCAATTTAGCATGGGGTCGTGATAATAGTGCATCCGCGGTGCCGCTCTAATGACTTCGGCAATGACACACAATGCAATTTTGATATACATACATGCATAAGCAGTACTCTACTGCTTATGCATGCACACCTATGTATGTACCTATGTCATGTGCTATATAAGTAGCCTGCAAAGTGTGGGCATTGAGAACCAAACTTCTAAACATTAAATCAATGATCTATATAGGAAAGCACCGTGATGATGACCTGCATGTTTGAAAATAAAAGTGAAGTCACTTATCTATAACTCATTTTCCCTTATTCCAAAACATAGACTAACATAATCCTTGTTTTAAAAGTAGCTCCGTCTCTTTCTGTGATACGGATTGAAAAATGGTTTGTGTATTTTATATAGGTCTCGTCATGTGTTATGAGAGCGACAGTCTGTCTCTGTCAATATATATGGCGCGATGTGTATAAATAAAAACATGCGCAGTATCCCCTCTATTTTCGCTGTGCGCTTATAACTTGTGACGCTAGTACTTACTTATAGAATCGCATAGGTAAAACTTTGCCCTCATCGCTCTCTGCCTATAAAGGCCGATATACAATTCGGGGTTTGTGCTGTGTGCTTGACTCACGCAAAGTATTAATTTTATTCCGAGTGCTTTGTTACGAAGACAGTACACAATGCGGAATTACCAACGATAATTAACGTACAAATTACGCTCGTTTACTGTTATGTCGGCACTTGTACTTTTGATTTCTAAAATTAATAAAACCTAAGTAGTTATTGTATGTATATTTGAAATGATGAAACACAATCTCAACCCAATAATATTACTAAATAAATATCGATACATAATTTATTACTTATTTAGTCAAACGATCACATAAAACTGTCACGTACAGTATTATTACTACATATTTTGGTTATGTTATGTTGTCTTTATAAATTACCAAGTTTTGTAACCCTTCTAAGTGCATTGATTGTAACATTACTGTGACCGTAAAACTACGCAATGTCTCAAACCTCAATGCAATCGAAGTAACTTGAAATGAATTGAAATTGTGGCAGGTGACCATTGTCCCAAAATAAATTTCGCAAATTAATGGATTATGAGTTATTAGGTTACTTGCTATTAGGGTTCACGTCAGAACAACAAAAATATATAGTTATTTTTCACAGTCTATTCCTTTTACTTAATTACCTATCTGAGTATTGTAGTATGTTCAAATGTATATAGGTACATCTTATACATCTATTACTATCCTAATCCCCGTAAGCCAAAAACAAAAATAAAAACAAATCATATTTATTAGAAAAGTGTAAATAAAGGCAGTAAAATCGCTAAGCCGATCTCTTCCTGACAACGTTTGGGTATTGATGAGAGAGAGGAAATTATGTTCACAAGCTCAATATAAAGTTTTTCCGTTGTGAGATACAGACAGACACGTGGAAAAAGGGTGCAAAAATTTTGAAGTGATCGAAAATTTATAATTTAAAATCTTATGGAATTAGTTATCATCACCTATAGACAGGGCATGAGAAGTCTTGCCTAGCATGAAATCATAAAATTTATATGACTGTCATTATCACTTGTTCCAGCTAACAGACATAGTAAACGCGATGTCTTCGCGTGGTGAGCTACCCTTAGAGCTGGCCCTGCGCGGTCGCAGTGCGTCGATAGCCACCACCCTCCTGCAGCATTGCGCCGACGCGGACGCTAGAGGACCCCGAGGCAGGACGCTGCTGCACAGAGCTGTCGACTCCAGGGACGCCTTCTCGGCTAAGTTCCTCGTCGATAATGGCGCTGATCCCAATCTTACTACCAAGTGAGTCATTTTACCTAAATAATTCTTCACAATATCTAGTTAGTGCTATCCATACATAAGCAAATTTTCGAATGGTTTCCCCTTGATATTTTGAAGCAGTTATCATTTATATATCAACGGGGGCCTTACCATAAGCTCTCATTGCCATCATGGTTCCACTGTGTGATAGTTACAGACTTATACACGTCATATACATCTGTCTCATAATAAGATTTAATCTATCATGTCAAGAAGAGGTCACGGTAAGGCCCCAGGTCATAAGTCGCGCAGAGAATATCGAATGAAGTATCTGCGCATTCATCAAATAGTGACTAAGTAAATACAGACAACGATGTTTAAACCAATAATCTTAAATAACGATCGAGCCGGTACCTAGAAGTCATATAATGACGTAAGCTTGTGTCGTTTTGAATTCTTATAAGTACAACGTTCACAGGGAGGAAGGCGACACTGCGTTGCATTTAATAGCATTCCTTACATCAAGTTCGTGCGACGAAGAAACTATGGAGCAAATGGCAGAAATCGCTGACGTCATGATTCAGAAGGGCGCTGACATCAATCGACAGAATAAGAAAGGATTGTACGTAACCCACTTTGTATGATGTGTTGTATATTGTGCTATCCGATTACCTGATCTCATTGAAACATATTAAGATATGGATAAATCTTCGTATAAAGAGAGTTCATGTAAATTTTAGCTTCGAGAACGAAACAAACTATGTCGTCTTTTTTCAACCCCTTTATATTTCTGTATGTTTTACCACGCATAACTGTTTACACAATAGTACTTATGCTTCGAACTATTTAAATTTAAAACTATTACTCCCTTATTACAAAACATGATTTAAACAAAGACTAGACTGAATACGGACTAAAACTATAACCATCCCTTTTTAAATCAGTATCACAGGAAGCGATAGAGCTACTTTTCAACCTAGGACACTCTCTCTCTCTTTTTTTTATGTTAAATAATAAATAAATAAATTATTAAACTATGTTTTGTATAGAGGGGGTTAGGATGGTAAATTAGAGGATGATTGTTCCACGCGATTGTTAGTGTCACTGATTCTGACACATTTGGATTTTTAAACGGTATTATATAACGGGGTCTAGATTTGGTTCGAATTTAGTTTTGGTTTTTGAGATTCTATATTTCTTATAGTCTTGATAGATAATATTCCACGTTACAGCACACCTCTCCACCAAGCAGTGATATCAAGGAACCAAAGGATTTTCGACCTTCTACTAAAACAGACCACATTGGATACCAACTTGCGCACGTTAACAGACGAACACCCACCTCTCTACTACGCTCTCGTCGACGACAGACGCGCATCTATATCGTCAAGTGAAACATTGGTCATGAACGGGTCCAATCCCTTTGACACTCCAGTCACAAACAAAAACGCCTTCACCGAAGATCCAGTGGAAGGAAAAGTTGAGAATATTGTAGAGAGAGGCTTCGCTGCTAAACTTCTAGAAAAGGGCTGTCAACCAAATCCTTTATATACCGGCTCTGGTGATAGTCTTCTTCACATCTTAGCGCAAGGATGGTTTGAGGTCAGTACAGATTTGAATCATTCAATCGTGATAAGGCCTGAAGGTCAATCGCTTGGTAATTTAATAATTTAATTGCTGGTTGATTTATTGCGTACGAGTGAATTCCTATGGATATTATGATTATGTGATAATTTAAACACAACACGATATTGCCAAACATCTGAAGGATATTGGCATTTTTACTTTATGCGTAGATTTAAAATAAAATAATTATGATCTTTGTGAATCGAAAGTAAAAATAATTATGGACGGTTTTACGCATCATAATGTCGTAGTGTTGTCATTTTTTTATAATCTCAAAATTTGAGTGTCATTTTTGTCGAAAGGGCAGGTATAATTTATAAAAGTTCTCATACCGAATTTAAACAGACCTTGGTATATACTTTTCCAAACATAAGAATTAGCGTACACGTTAATTTGAACGCTTCAAGTAAGTGCATACGCATAAGTTATGTTTGCATATGCAAATGCGATATATATCGTAAGTATGTAAATATGGAGTCGCACAAGACGATCTTATGTTTACTTGCGAATATTCGTCTTTACATTTGAAATATGTAAACACTATGACCGATTCATCGTTTAGACTTCTAATCCGTTTATTTTTAACACGCTTTTATTAGCTTCACCTGTATGTATGTATGTATGTATGTATGTAACCGACCCCTTTGAGCTCGATTTTGTCCTACTTTGTACGATCAGATTTAATTCAAACTTTGCACACCTGTCAAAAGTCGATGACAATGCAATAATCCGATCGAAGCATCCGATTATCCTAATTAGATTCGCCAGGATTAATTAATTTCTTTCCGCATCCTTTGCATGCGAGTAAGAGAGATAGAGCTAGTGCGGGCGGTTTGTGGTATTGAGGGCGGTTGATAGTTAGCCAATCGAACTAAATAATATATAGTTTAAAAATTTTTACTAAAAAATGAAAAATAAATAATAGTTTAAAAAACTATAAAAACACGCTTTCATAAAAAATCCAACTAAAAATCAGAAAATAAAATTTAATAAATTTGGATAAAGAATATTGTAAATTAGAAATGAATGTACATTTTTGTAAAAAAGCGAGGGGTGTATTCAATGCGCTTTTTAAGATATTATATTATCAAAGTGATGATTCTTCTACTCATTATCTGTCAATAAAATGTTTATAATTATTAACACTATGCACCCCACGCTTTTTTACAAATATGTACATTCATTTCTAATTTACAATATTCTTTATCCAAATTTATTAAATTTTATTTTCTGATTTATAGTTGGATTTTTTATGAAAGCGTGTTTTTTTAGTTTTTTAAACTATTATTTATTCTTGGTCACCCTGCCAGTTGTCTGTAGTTCTGCATCTAATGAAACGTGGGAGTTACTTTGAACATCTCTACAAAAATCTGACTTAGGTATTACTTAGGCAAGCAACACGTATATCTTGTTATTGCAAAAGTAGACCACAGTGGGACGACTAATTGTTTGCAAATTAACTTTGTAGGTATTTCAGAATAACATATATATGTATTCCATAGAGTAGGTAAAAACCATAATTTACGACTCGCTACGATCTTTACATACTTCTTTCGCTTCGTCCACATTCATACACTTCCTTCGTATACGAGAGCTCCGAATTTGTTTATTTATATAAGGTATAATATTCCAGGAGTCGGCAGTTTTCCTAGTATCTCACCTGAACGGAGAACTGAACCATACGAACGAGGCTGGTCTGACAGTGTTACACGCTGCTTGCGCCAACGGCCTAGCGCGACTCACCACTGCTCTGCTCGAGCACGGCGCTAGACCCAACTTGCAGACTTCGTATGGGGAACAGGAGGATACGGTTTACAGGTTTGTGTGTGACGTAGTTTTAGTTACTTAGGTTTGTGTGAGAATAGCCATGAATCTGAATCCAATTGGAATCGAAAGAAAGTCTTGACAAAGGTAAATAGTTGTACAAGCGAGTAATCACGATGAATTGTTAATCAAATATAATAACGCCTTTGTTTTATTCAAAGTTGTAGTTTTTAATCATTACGTAAACCTTTTCACCCTTATAAATAACTATTACTATCATTAGCATGAGAGATTTCACATAAGAGGTTCTCAATTCGCCTGTATTTTTTTAATAGTAACTTAAAGTTAATTTACTACCTTATAATGGATAGCTGTGACTGGACATCGAATTTATTTATACATACAGTTCCATGGTAAATTGCCTTATCCATATTCCAGTGACCATAAAGCTAAATATGCGCATTCGTGTACCTCAGACAAACGCCCATCCACTTGGCAATCCTGAGCAACCACGAGGGCGCCGTGCTCGCGGTGTTGGAACACAAGAAGGCGGTGGAGAGGGGAGACCTGCCCGCGACCGACCGTAGCGGCACCAGTCTCCTCCCCAACTTGAACCTGAAGAACTCTGAAGGCGACACACCTGTTAGCCTCGCCCTTTTCGAAGGTAATCTGCTTATATAACTACTTCTTAGTGTCATAATTCACGAATTCACACCACTAGCTTTAGAATGAAAGAAAACATTGTGTAGCAACCTACTTAATATGCCTGACAACGAATTACAAAATCGTATAGGGTAGAAGGCGATGTACACTTACTCATATTAAATGAAAATAAATGGAAAAAGAATTGAGCGTTATATACACCTCTGCATCCCGTTTTGGCGACTCTTCATTATCATCCCAGGATGATGAACGCATAACAGACATCAGATATAAAGCAGTAACAAAATAATTCACAAAACTAAGAATTCGTAACAAAACACTTTTAAGCTAAAACTTACAAGGAATTTTTTTATCAATTTCGGCAAGGAAAACAAAGACATAGATAGTTTCGAACTATTTTTACACAAGAAATATTCTCATTTTGCTACTGGACTGGTTTGTAACACGGTTATACCTTGCGTCATAAGTTTTGAATGCTGGCCTTGAAAGTATGCGTTTTTAGGTTTGTTAGGCGCAAGCGCTAACATGGGCAGTTCTCCCCATTATTTTCGCTGAGCTCTCAAAACTTGTGATAGGGCATCTTTACGGAACTTCCTTCACATCTAATATGCTTTTTGATCGCAGGTCACAAAAACCTTGTGGCACCCTTGATCGAGGCCGGCGCCGACCCTAACATCCGTAACGGGAAGGGCTTCACTCTACTGCACCAGTCTATTGTTGAAGAGGAGTCTAAAATAGCCATCTACTTACTCGACCACGGAGCCGATATGAATGCACTGTAAGATAATATCAACTTTTATTTATTAACTGAAATGGGGATTAATTTTTATATTTATACTTTTATTTATTACCGATTCTTTCTTAGTTTGGGGAAAGCTGACGAGTTTTCACAAATACTTTTGATAATTATGCTACCCCACTTATATTTACAATAGACACTGTGGTCATGTATACATATATTTATGCTGACGTCCGATTCGCATAAGAATTAATAAGATAATAATTTCGTTGTATTGCTTCAAGTTGCATCGCATAAGGAGCGATTGTTATTTTCTTGAAATTGTTACGATTAATAAGAACAGTGCAGTTGCTCCGCCAGTTGGGCTATTGCGTCTTCACCTCATGTGTCGAGATTTCCTTTCTTATATAAGGAGCCTATATACTACCTACAGCTTAGCCTAGCGAGCCTATTTACCTACGATTGATATTTTAACTTGACTAATACATACCATAATTTATATTTAAAAAATAATAATTATTATTTGACCCCTAGAACGGAAGCCGGTGAAACTCCTCTCCAGCTAGCGATACACTGTCGCCTCGGTCTCGTGGTAGAGGCACTGTGCGTGCGTGGAGTGGACATGAGTAGACTGGACGCTAATGGAGTGCCGCCACTCTGGGCTGCACTCGATTCTGGACAGGAGGAAGTTGCTAGCGTAAGTATTACAGAGTAGGTTAACATGGTAAACTTCTTCTTAGTCGTAACCTCATGACGTGATCATGCCGCGACCTCTGCACCAACATTGCTTTCCAAGCCGCTCTATTTAGTGCCATCTGTATGGAAGCTTAAAGTGGTCATCTCAAGCTACACAATTATACTTAGTACCTACTTTTAGTTTTTATATTGTAATACTCAAAATTGTTTTTTTTTAAAGAGTAATTTCTGAATATCTTGCCAGGTTCTTTTCAGTAAAAGCAACTTTCCGAACCTGGCGGTAGCATGTATAAACCTGTTAAATCGTGTCATTCTGACGATTTGAAATTACTTTATCAAAATTCTAATCAAATAAAGATATCTTTGAATTGAACTGTAGTCCTCGTTGTAGCCTGGGTCGTGTCCGTCCATCGTGTAGGAAAATGACCAATGCTCCTCTTGCCTTCGACCCGTCCCGTGATCATCAGCCTTTCTAGAAGGTCTGGATCGCGTCGTGCTGTGTGCCCGTAGAACTTGAGGACTCTTTGCAAATGGATTGTTGACAATCTCGCTGTAATGTTCAGGTGCCTGAGGATTGACTCATTTGTCCGGCGCTGCGTCCATGAGAGTAGGAAGTCAGGTAGGGCGTTAGGCCCTGGTTATCCCGATCCCCAGCTCCAAATAGCTGCCCGACTGGAGACTGTACCTCCACCGAAGATCGTAGCCAAATAATGCTTGAGTAGAGTTGTTCCTGTGGTGATTAAGGTCGCTAAGGCTTCATGGAGGGAAGGAGTAGGATTGGAATCGCTGTGATACGAAGAAAACCTTATTATAGTACAGGGATTTCATTCTTGAAAAGGTAGGCAGCGCGCGAGTGACAATTGATGTTACAAGCATTAATAGGCTGTAGTAGCGGCTAACCATCAGGCGGACTCTACCATTCTTTGTCGCCTAAGTAGTACAAAAAACATTGAGACTAAGCTTAATAGCCTCACTTGGTATTCTTATGACAATGTTTCAGATACTGGTCAGAAACGGTGCTGATGCTGATTGTTGGGGTCAAGGTCCTGATGGATGTTTACAGACGCTTTTACACAAGTATGCCCATAAGACTAAGGATTGATATTTTTTACGTAGTTATTTATATATCCCGACAGCGTTGCTGACTAGTTGGCTTGCTTCCAACGCCGATAGCATTCCGTAAATTTACACCCGTGTATAACGGCCCTGTGGCGCAATGGATAACGCGTCTGACTACGGATCAGAAGATTCCAGGTTCGAATCCTGGCAGGGTCGGATAGTAGTCGTGCTGTTTTTTTACAATAACTATATTTATGTATCAATTACTTGTGTAGTAATATAATTATATTCATAAGTTAGTATATTCTTACTTTTTATACTTTAAATTTTTTTCACTTTTTGTCAGATTCCTTGCTAAATCCCGAGTGCCACTACGCTATAGCTGACTAATTTAAAAAAAAAAATGTTCAAAAAATTTATAACTTCAAATAATTTTTTTTTTAAAAACTTTCCCAAATAGTACAAATTTCTTCTCTTTCTATGTTGTTTGACACAGTCATTCCATTCTTTAGGCAATGCGCGATTGACACTTACGTTGTCACGTTCATAGATTGCAGTAGTCGCTGACCATTTCCATACAACGCGTTTTACCTAGTAGAAATCCTTTTAAAGTACGTTGCGGATCTTGATACGGTTTTAGTAACATGAAGGAGTTGAATTTCTATCAAGAAATTATAGGTTTATAGCTAAAAATTATTTATACACTATGTTAGGATGAACGAAAGACGTTTTCAAGCAGTCGATGAATCATAATTAGTAGTGATCAATTAAAATACACCAAAAAATCCTCATTTGCGCCCCATGTGCTCAAATACTTGAATGCATGCTACATTATCATTTATTGGTACAGGCTTTATTTTATACCCGTGCTCCCACGGGAACTGGAACAACGCGGGTGAAACAGCGTGAAGTCCGCTAGTTATTAAATAAATAAAGACATAATAAACTTGTCCAGGGCAATAGATGAGAACAAGGAAGCATTGGCGACGTTTTTGATTCGGTCGGGTTGTGACGTGGAGTCTCCGAGGCGGGCGGGCGCTGCGGGCGAGGGCGCTGACGTCGCCGCTGAGAAGCACTCACCCTTGCATCTCTGCTGCACTTGGGGACTCACTGAAGTCATACAGGTATCAGCTAAGTATACCGTTATCATTAAATAATATAAACTAGCTGTGCCCCGTGGTTTTACCCGCGTAGTCTGAACAGGGCCTGTAGGCAAAGTAACTTTATCTTCACGCTTCGCTAGTAGAAACATCAGAAACATGTACAAACAAATGACTTGTCACGTGACTGATATATGTCACTTCCATAATTTTTTTATCGTATCTAATTAGAGCAAGCGCGAGAGAATGTTACTTTGTCTAGGCATACTGTAAAACCAATGTTACATTGTTACTGAATTATATTTTTTCTAAAATAAAAGTCTCAACATCAGCTATCTGCCAGTGCCAGCTTTATTGTCATTAAGTGAAAATCGGTTAATTTGGAATAACAACAAACAATGAGTTATCTGAATAGATATAGATAGGATATGGCTAGTGGCTATGGATATGACAGCTGATCGAGAGAAATCGAAGAGAGGATCACATTGTGCTCACGCCAAATAACATAGGATAAAGGCAGGAGGATGATGATGATGAGATATAGGTTGTTCGAGATACTCATAGTATTGTTATTTCAGACGCTCCTAGAGCACGGCGCAAATATAAACTCTAAAGACAACGAGGGTAAGACTCCTCTGCACATCGCGATAGAGAACCAACACGCGGGGATAATATCCCTCTTGCTCTCCCAGCCGGGCATCGACCTCTCGGCACGCGATAATAAGGGTGTTTCACCCTTCGCCGCCGCACTCACCGCCAGGAACAACAAGGCTGCACAGGCCATATTGGAGAAGAATCCTTCTGCTGCTGAACAGGTGCTTTACACATTCTTTAAATAGTGGTAGGAGCGATACCCGAATTTGCTCTGCCAATTGACATAAGTACTCGAGTCCTCGTTTACTTTAAAACCTCAGAAAAAAAGTATTATCGCAAACATTAACTACCCTTAGGTCCAGAATATCCATAAGGCGGATTAGGCTACTAGGGGCCCGAGAGTAGAGGGAGGAAAATAGATGTATTTTAAATTACATGTGATGGTTAAACTAAAATGTATATTGAGTAGACACTAAAATGAGCATCAGCTTATGAAATGTACCTATATAGATATACACCGTCATAAGTTGTTAAAATTCCAATTTATTTGTAAAACATGAGTCTTATTAGAAAGCCATAAAGTCGATAGTTGTAAATTGCCCGATAGGTGGACAAGAAGGGTCGCAATTTCCTGCACGTGGCTATCCAGAAGTGCGACATGGAGAGCGTTATGTTCCTGCTGTCAGTGGAAGTGGATGTGAACTCGCGCGTTCAGGACGCCACCCTTACGCCGCCGCTACACCTCGCCGCCGCCGCCGGCAACGAAGTGTTGCTGAGGAGCTTATTGCTAGCCGGTGCCAGGCCTAATGACAGGGATGCACACAAGTTAGTATACTATGTGTCTTCACGTTCCTAAAGACCGTGGAGTATTGTTAGTACGACCCAGAATAAACACGTCCGCAATCGTTGTAAGTAAAGGGTTCTCCGGTTTAGAACGAATAAGAGCCGTGGTACGAACTTTGCGAACTTTCGGCCTGACCATCGTTTTTCATAGAAAGTGATTAGCTCCCCAGACACGAACACCAACGATAATACCTGAAGCGATTCTAAAATAAACATATAGTGCATTACGTGTATAAGGTTAAACATTTATTGACACATTTTCTATTCTACTTACAAAAAAAATATCCTGCCGTATAAAATAATGATAGCGTTTTATATGGGCTGTCTGATTGGTCAATTACTTACCCGCTTATACCCACACAAACATTCGCGGGAAATTCCTATTGGTTGATTGATCTATGTCACAGCAAAACTTATATAATATACTGCGTGATTGGTGTCCGAAAGCCGTTTGCCGACAATAGTGTGGTGTTACAGACGGACAGCGTTACACGTGGCAGCGAGTCAAGGTCACGCGACGATCGTATCGGCGTTGGTCGGCGGCGGCGCGGAGTACGGCGCAGTGGACGCCGCCGGGGACAATGCACTGCACGTGGCCGCTCGCGAGGGACACACGCAAGCTGCGCGGGCGCTGCTCGCCGATACTGATATTGATGCCGCTGCTACTAACCTTAAAGGTACTATCTATACAGATAAAATAAATTAAGTGTCTGTTTGTAATTTCAAATTAACAGCTTGTCACTAAATGCATGTGAAAGTATACACTGTACTCTTATAAAAAAAACAATTTAAAAAAATCTCCGAAATGGTATGACCGATTTAAATGTTACTAGGAGTAACTTAGACTTGTATTTAAAAAAACATAAGGTTCCCCGGACCACCCATGAAATTATGTCTATGCGGGTGGCACTGCGGCACAGTTAGTCGTATTGTAATTTTTTTTAACCAATTCAGTGCCTTGTCGCAATTTAACGCCCCGCGAAATCGTCTAACCTGAGAATTCAAACCAGCTGTCATAGCCGTGAATGTGTGTCCATAGGCGTCCAATGCATGCAATTTCTCAGGCTTCAGAAATATTTTTTTCGATAACGCTGTTGTCTTGAATTGAATGTGGTTAACATAACAGGTTTACTATACGCGTAAGTTTTCATCCAAGCAAGTACTGTATTATCGAGTGGTTCTTCAAGCACTTTCGCTTCCTGGGTATTTAAATGACTGCGTTGACCACTGAATTTGCCATCATTAGATGGACTGTAAGATTGTTAGTCACATAAAAAAAAATTGTTAAGGTCGCAATCCTCTGCATGAGCTGTGCTGGTGCAGAAAAGACAATGCAGCAGCAATCTGCGAGATATTCCTGGAATTCATGCCTGACTACCCCATCAACAGGACCGATTTACTTGTAAGTGCTTCCACGATTAAACGTACTTTATTAATTTATGTTTTATCTCGTTCAATATTTCGTTACTCAAAGTACTAAGTAACTAGAGAGTTCAGGCATTTCATTATTTATTTCTGACGTCTTACAATAATCTCTGACTTTGCGTATTACATTTACATTATCTTCTCGTGAACGTCACTCAACTAGTGTAATAAAGTTTTATGTTATATTTTAGGGTAACACACCTCTTCTTCTCGCGTATATGAACGGTCAGGGCGCGATGTGCCGCGTGTTAGTTCGAGCGGGCGCCTGCCTCGCACAAGAGAACAAGGACGGAGTCTCTATATTTAACTATCAGGTATTTACACATTGACTGCTGAGGAGTATCTTGGTTATCACGCGAGCCCACAATGCTGTTAACGCAACAATCGTATGGGACGATAACGCAATTGTGAGGCCGTGGTAGTTGCGTGTATGTTTTCTGCAGCGACAGTGTTAGTCTTATTGACAAAGTTTCTTAAATGGAATGCTCAGATGGTTACCCTAGTGACAGGTGGCGAATTTGACGCTGGTTAGCGTCAGAATTAATCGACTATTGCGTCTGATCTTTTAATCAACGTGTCAAGCAGGATTTCACTTGCGTCTCTGATTCTTTAGCTTTTCTCATTCTCCATATCGTATGCATGTTGACAAATAACGATACTTATTTTAGTGATTCGTTTTGAAAGGTGGCGACGAAGCAATTGTTACATAGGCTGCTGGACGCTCTGCCAGCAGAGGCGCCGTGGGCGGAGAGCGACCTCTGCCAAGAGTGTGGCACCAAGTTCACTCTCACCATGAGGAAACATCACTGGTAATTGATTTACCACACACCTTCCCGCATACACACTGTCACATAAACAGTCCCCGAAGGGGTAGGCTGAAGAGGACATTGCCCACTTTTCACGCAAGATAATCAACATAGGTGTCAACGTGACAGATGTTGAGTCCATCGTCGCCTCTGACACTACACATACGTCTCCGAATGTCTTCTCAGACATATGCAGTTTTTCACACGATGTTTTCTTTCACCGCAAAACTCGTGGTGTTAGTCACCGCGCAAGACCGTACTGCTGGGATTTGTAATTGCGTTGCTTGCGCTCGATACCACACGGCCAACACGGCTCTGCTTCGTCTTTATTTGAATAATTCATCATTAGCACTGCTAACCATTAAATATATTTAATTTTACTTCTACCCTCAAACCCACCAATTCATATTTTTTCCAGCCGTCACTGCGGTCGAATGTTGTGCAACAAGTGCTCGAGCCAAGACGTCCCCATCCTCAAGTTCGGCATGAACAAGCCCCAGCGAGTGTGCGAGATCTGCTTCAACGTCCTGCAGGTCGGGGCGAGTTAGTAATTACAGCTTCATTTTATACGAAATGCAATCTTATGAATCAACAAATAAAGTATATATCACATACACAGTGTCAAAGTGATAATCGTAATGCCCCAGTTCTGGTACCATTAGACCAGACGACTGAATTGTTGACAACAAAATGGGAGTGATCTTAGTTTTATATCGATGATAATGGTATTAGAATTGGTGACGAATATTTCCAGTGTGGCTTGCTGATATTATATTTTAATGTTTTTAATTAACAGTATATTAATACAGACTATTGTCGGGTACGCCATGTTATATAAAGTGTGATATCATATTATATCGGCATACTTGGGGGTACTGAACCCGATAGACATCTGTCGCGACACGACACTATAGTCTGTTTCCACCTTTAATTTCTTGTTCCTTTTACTTGTGACTGAATCAAATTACGAATTCTTTTGGATGTACTCAAACTAAATGTGATGTAGATAGGTCACAGAATTTTACATGATTGTATCAACTAGTTATTCAGTATATCTAAGAGTATATACGCATAGATGTTAATTATATAAGCGCGTCCACTAGAAATTATTGCTTCAAAAAATGACGTAGTGCCTCAAATTTTTTAATAATGGCAAGTTTTTATTTCCTTTATTATGCCAAAGTGTATTGAGTTTAGCTTTAGTACTTACCGGTATAACGAAACAAAATTTTATTTTTCATTGAAAGTGATTGATTGATAAAGTGGTGCTACACTATTAAAATTATAGTGAAATTCCATAATATCTTGATCAACAGTTGGAAAATGGAACGGGTAACCATCTATTTAGGCAGCAAATGAAAAATTCACGTAAGGGGGGGCAAGTGTAGACTTGTTTTTTAATACAGACATAATATTTAAATTTTTCAGTCAATTTTCATTACTTAGTCATAAGATTTATATAGAAACTGTATTTCTTTGTAGATATAAGACACTATTTAGTATTAATATATTTCTGAAACTGAAAGTTATATTCCGATTAGATCCCAAGGTGGATTCTGGTAAAATGCATTTAGATTGGCCAATACATTCCAAATATGATTTCATATTTGCATATTCTATATGAGAACTTAATTTAATGCACTGATGTTATGATACCTTCTTTGTGCGTGCCATCTGTATTGTGATGTTCTTGAGCTTGAAATTGTTTTGTTTTTCATGAAAATTATTATTTTCATTCTTGAAATTTTATAACTGCTATTAAAAAGAATGTTGTATGTACTCTAAATGCCTTTTATTTGTGGATAAATTAGTAAAATGACATAATTAACATGTGATTTATTTATTTACAAATAAACATGAAACCAAACTGGTTGATAAACATAAATAATTTACTAAGGAATCTAGTATTCTGCTCTATGCTCCAGCGATGCATTCAACCCATGATCTTGCAGGTAAAGAAATGTTTGGTTATTAGGGGCAGAACAATGTGTAATATTAATCTATTTTAATCTCTTGAAGAGGTCTTTGGTGACGCACTTGTCTAGGACATGGATGTAATCAATAAGTTCTTCTTCACAAGTTTCTGCGGTCTTCGAGCGGGAGTTGACACGGTCTGTGCATGTCTGGTACTTTGTGTAGTACGCCTGCACATCGGGTTTTTGGTTGCACTCTTCCTGTAATAACATGTGTAATTTAATTAAAAAACTGTTCAAGACCTAAGGCACATCTGAATTTCTGCAGTATGGGTATTGGATACAATATAAATGATTACAAAATTATGGCTACACTACTAAGTTGGTAAATATAATGATTGATAATTCTAATTACTTGTAAGTGATAATTAGCAACTCAAATGATCTGTTCAACACTAAACTGGTTACTTCATATCAAATCTCTGCATAATTACTGATTTTTTACATACTGACAAAATAATTCAAATAAGTACAATTAATAAAATAAAACAGAACAAAAACACCTTCAGAAATTAGCTTGGTTCTTGATTTCATATCATTTCTAAAAAGAAAACAGTGAGTTCATTTAGCTTATTACATAGAGCTAAGTAGGAAAGTTACATAGGTTGCTATTAAAGGGGGATATCACTTTTTTTCATAGTATATTTTCCAATGAGGGGGTACCACTTGTTTGCATAGTATACATTCCTCCAATATCATCAGATTATAAAAATTGGTAATTAAATCATGTTATTCACGTCACATCAAGGAAAAATATATTTAAAATAAAAATCAAGTCATATGAAGGAAAAATTAATTAAAAATATATTCTTTCTTGATGTGACATGACCATGAAGTAGATATTTTATTAGTAATTTTTATTTGATGGATTTTACTAAGGATTTAAAAAAAAGACATGTTAACTGCTTTATACAGTACTCATTTAGGTGTCAGACAAAACCTTTAATAAGATCCTTTTCATCCTGTCTCCAAATTGTCCTCAGCCAGGATATTGAGAGATATTCTTAAGCCTAGCTGTCATTAGCTAAAAATATGATTGCTACAAAATTTCTTTTAAATTAGATTTTTTGTCATCAAGTTTTGCTTTCTTTATCTTCGGCTGCCAAAATTCTTCCTATCAGTATTTCCATTCTAAATTTATTCTGCCATAGTCATAATTTCCCCTTTTCTTGATTGCTCCACAGAAAGATCCAGATATATGAGCAGTAACCCAGAGGACATAAAGAATGGATTTGCAAAGAGGTTAGGTTTGTCATCAACTGTTCTAAGGGCTCAGATTGTAAAAGAAGATTAAATATAGAGAATATATAAAAAAATTATAATTACCCTAAGGGTTTCTTGAGGGTCGACCAAATCCTCCTCCACAGCCTCCTCGGCCTCAGCCTTCACCACGGGGATCACTTTATCGGACATTGTGCCTGAAAACGAAACACCACTAGTTCACAAGTCCCTAGGTAAATATACTTAGCGTTACTATCAAATTCTTGTGCTAACCGATTGATAAACAGCTAAAAATCACGAAAATTACCTAAATCGATGATGCAACAACCAATATCGGGCCAATCAATGTTACCATTAAAAAAATATTGTATATAGGAATAATGTGGACAGATAACAGAATAGATTTGAAAGACATTTAATTTTCCTTTCTCATTGTAGGTAATATCTAAAAACCTAAATAAAAAAAAATTCTCAGAAAATCCAGCCCTCAATCTAGTCGAAGGTCTTCGAAAGAGTTCTCCAGAAGAATGCAGTTTCAATAAAAATAAATATAAGTAGTCTGTGGTTGAGTAATATGGCAACAAGTAAATGACATTAAGCAATCTAGACAACTGCAAGACTCAAATTAGTGTTCATAAAGTATGTAAATTTAAGCTTACGAAATATGTATCAAAGTGAAACAACAAAAATCGTACTTTATGGTAAACATTGTTTGAGTAGTCAATTGATTGTTTTTTATTAGTATATATCGTGTCAAGAATTTATATCAAAATGAATTTATTCTAACAATAGCTTTATAATATTGTTAACTGTAAAATATTAGAAGTGTTCGAATTGTAAGTCAATTTTTTTACTACTTGTTCAGTCAGTTCAGCTCTATACTAGTCGTCACCATGGAGAGAGCTTGCTGTAGAAATTTATTTTATATTTCGATATTGTAGTGTTATAAAAGTGAAAATTCATTTCTAAGTATGGTATTCATAAGAATTAAATTGGAATTTATATACGGTTAAAATGCTATTGCGTCACAT
Organism: Watsonalla cultraria; assembly: GCA_964035505.1. NCBI lineage: Eukaryota > Metazoa > Arthropoda > Insecta > Lepidoptera > Drepanidae > Watsonalla > Watsonalla cultraria. The sequence goes on from OZ037731.1 coordinate 5,544,988, forward strand.
AACTAGTATTCGACAAAAAACGAAGGATTGTACGTTGCTGTAACATATTGTTTTATAAACATTTCAGGTTCGTTTTAGGAAAAAAATGAAATTTTACAGCTATTAGCTCATTGTTTTATAGATGTGGAGATCAACAGCTGATTCTTGTATCTCTGTGAAGAAATGACTTATTAATTGTTAAATGTTGAGGTTATGTCCTAAAAACATTATTACTGTTTTATCTTGCAGAATGAATGGAGCTATGGACCACAAAACTCCAGGTCACAATGCCGTGCTACACAAAGCACCCAAGAACTATAAACTGCTCATGGATCCATTTCTTGTGAAAGGAGCAACAAAATTGTACAGATATGATGGAAGCGTTCCAGGAGACACAACATATCCTTCTGTACAATGCAGAGATCCTAGATCTCAGCTCTCAAGAATCTGGAACAGACTGGAGCCTGCTGACCTTCCAGTACCTAGGTATACAACACAATATGTTATAAGTGGTAGAGAATCCAAATGATACCAGTTTCATAGGCTGTAATCAATATGACATTTTATAGCAACGGTCTAACAATGCATGCCTTTACCAACCAGAATTGTGCTGTTAAATGTAAGATTTGCTCTACTTATTTGAGTTTTGATGTAGTGGAAAGCAATAATATTCATTAACGCTGTAGTTTCTAATAGGTCAACCAATAATGTCATTTTCTTACTGAATGCTGCGCCAATGTTTACCTTTTATCAAATTTCATGTTGACGTCAGATTTCTTGTAAAATTTACATAATTTCAGAAGAAATCTTGTAAAAAATAATGATTTTTGGTTATAATCTTTGTTTTTATTATAGCTTCACATACATGGCTGCCAACTTAATGAATTTACTTTGACACTAAAGTAAGGCGAAAGTGGCGGGAAATTTGATTTGTAAAATTATATTATTGTATTTCAGGTTTAAAATTGATAAAAACTATGTTGGAACACCTCCGCAGCTAGAAATTACTATAGCAAATCTAAATGATAACATAGATAAAGCATTTTTGGGTGACATGATGAACAAAGTTGGAGCTTATGAGGAATTGACAATATTCTACCATCCAGTCACAAATAGGCACTTGGGATTTGCAAGAATTGTGTTTCAAGATGTTAAATATTCAAAAAGTTGTGTAGAAAAGTATCATGGGAAGTCAGTTATGGGTCAGGTATGTATTTTTGTTGCTATTATTTTGATGCCTAGAGTTGAATCAGATAAACTGTATTGACTTCAAAATTTTAATCAACTAGCTGTACCCAGCAAAAATTGTATTACCATATAGTTTTTTAGGGTTGATCACCCTTATCATGTGAGGGTATGCAAAATAGACAGTGGCCGATTCTTAAGATGCACCAAGAAATTTATATGCCATTTGAGAATTTCGCTGATAAATTTAGTATTCTATCATCAGCACCAAAATGGTGTACTGCTCTCTGTTTGTCTGTTTGTTATGGGTAATCCTGGAAATGGCTGAACCGATTTTAATGGGACTTTAACTGGCAGATAGCTGATATAAGGAGTAACTTAGGCTATTATTATTTTAGAAAAAAGATATGACCTAACACTTAGCATAGTTTTTATTGATAATCCTATAAAACCATGCGGTAGTGCAGGTATTTTGATAATATATAGTATGAGTGATTCCATTAAAGTTTAATCAGGTAAACATGGCAGTGTCGCAATAGAATTTCTGTACTCTGTATTGTAAGATATTCTTTTAAAAATAAGTATTTTTTTTTAATTTACAATTCCTGTATTAGTCTAGTCTCCTAGTGGTCACATATTACCAGTAAAGCAGTTTATATATTACAAACTAGCGGACGTCACGCGGTTTCACCCGCGTAGTTCCCGTTCCCATGGGAGTACGGAGATAAAATATAGCCTATATTAATCAGTGATAATGTAGCATTCAAATGGTGAAAGAATATTTAAATTGGTTCAGTACTTTTTGAGCCAATTCATTACAAACATACTTACATACAAATCATTCCTCTTTATAATATTAGGCCTATAAAATAGCTTGCATACACAATTATGATGTTTTGTTATTATGAGTTATAAGTTGAATATAAAATAATGTGTTGGTTTTAGGTGCTTGAAGTATTACATGATCCTTTTGGCAAGAAGTGCCAGGAGATGTTTGAGAACAAGACCATGGAGAAAAGGCCCCCGTTGATTGCTCCTGCTGTCAAACCAATGCCAGTTGAGGATGTACGCATACAAAAAGTCGATCCCACACTAAGTAAGCGGTTAGAAGAAACCAAAATTGTTGAAAAGGTATATATTGTTACATTGGGTATTGTATGACTGTCTAATATTAAAAAGAATAGAACTGGGGGCCTACTATGTTCGTTTAAGCATACACACATAGAACATACTTAGAACTTCTGTGTTTTTTTTTGGTACCATAATATTAAACATAAAATCTAAGAAGTTCATAATATGCGCTGCTTAAACGATCATAGTTGGCATGATAATAATTACAACTTACTCTTACATATATATTAAAGACTGGCTTTTACCTGCGACTTTTAACTATTCTTAGATCAAAGCTACCTCATCTAAATTGGTAAGCAGTTTATGGTTGTGAAAGACAGACATTTTCACAAAGTAGTATAGATTATTTATTTATTTAACAAAATACATATAACTCTACAGTATTATTACCAAAGTAGAAATATAATAATTCTAATGAAAATTGAGTATGCTGTCTTGTTGCCAAACTACTGAGCAAACACTCAATAAAAACTTTGGATTTTGCATAGTAAGTTGGAGGGCTCATAGTAATCAGTACTTAGAAAAGTAAGGCTTTCACTCACAGCTAGAATAATGTTTGTTGATGAGTTTTGCTTCTCGCTTTTGCCTTATCTCAAGTGTCACATGTATTAAGACTTAGAAAAGAAGTATTTAGTTTTAAGTACTGTTACAGACACTCGCTATGTGATTTGTATCTTGCCATGTCTTAGATACTCTAATGGGTTCACATACGTAACAATAATGTGTATAATGCGTGTGCATCAAAGCTCCCATACTAAAACTTAAGATTAGGTTGTAGTTTGTATCACATTAGTGGATTGAATGTGTGCATAAAGTATTATATAGGTTGCATTGCGAGGTTTGTTGTATTTATAAATCCAAGGCCTTAACTGAATAAATCATTTTACATTTCATTTTCACATACCTATGTAATCTCGGGCTGAACGCATTTTTGGACTGCTTTAGCTAAATTTATGCTTGCCGCTTGCTATACTATTGCTTGACATTTATAAAGAATTGAAATATATAAAAATGAACGTATTTAAAACGCCCTTGTTTGACTTTTTAAACAATATTACTCTAATGTTATACTAATTTGGGTAACAAAACAAGATTATACCCGCAACTACGGCCGCGTAATGACTTTTAAAGTCGCAAGTAAAATTGTTTATGTGGCACAGCCGTGAAAAGATCGTAAACCTTTTCACGGCGGAACCGCTCACCGATTTGGCTATAATTTAGAATACAGATTTAACATTGTGCTAGTCGTATACACATTTGTAAAAAATTTGCTTACATTTTTTTGTTTATCATTTTAGGAGCCGTATCCCCGTTATAAGGAAGATCACGTGGTAGCTGAACCAGCACGATGGTCCGAAGCCCCGTTAGAAGAGGAGCGGGAGTACCGACATCGACACCGCAGCCGCAGCGAGAGAGATCGAGATAAGGATCGAGACAGGGATCGGGATCGGGATAGGGAGAGGTAAACTACTATAGATATTCAATGTAAGATTTAGTTTTCTATGAATATTTCTATATCTATAAGGGGCTTTTGATGATTATATGACGACTGCAAAAAAAAAAATTGTGTTATAAAAAATAAATGTGAAAACATTATATTTGGAAGCTTCAAGTATGTTAAGAAAGGCAGTATTATGTATTAATTTATTTTGTGTGTCTATAATAATCAATTGTTGTTTTTACGCAAGCGGCGGACGATGCAAGAGGAAATGTCGTCGGAGGTATAAACTATAATTCATTTAATAATTAAAGATTAACCAGAAAACTTATAGTAGTGTGTGAAAAGATATATGAATTTTGACGCAATAGCGGAGTAATAGCGTGCATACTGCGTGCGAGGCACTCTCTTTTCAAGTAGGTATCATTCCATTAGCAAAACACTTTAAAAAAAAAGTGTATTTATTACAGTAAGTGAGCTTTGCTTAGTTTAGAACTATATGGCGGTGTATGATAACATTCGTCATACAATCCAGAATCGGAGAGGATACCTTGTATGGATATGGTGTCTGTCATGACTTATAGGGAGGTCAAAGAGATGGCACTGGATAGAAACGATTGAAAGAAATTCCATCGGTTACACCAACAAGAGTCTTAAATGTATGATGATTATGATTATATTTAAATGATGATTGTTAGGTACAGGGAGCGCTACGGGCGCTCGGGCGAGCCCCCCGAGACGTACCTCACCACGTCCAGCCACGCGCCCGAGGTGCCCTACACGCCCGCCGGCCCGCTGCCCTACGACCCTTACTACCAACAGGGGTGAGTACTGTATGTACTTCCTTACATATTGACTTAGACACCAACAACCATCCGTTTGAAGTGGAAACTGTTTCGAATGTAACACTTAGGAAGTAAAAATAGAAGTTTTTTTATTCAAATAGGTTTGGTCTGAAATATTTATGTATATATAATATACATGTTTCAATATTTTAACGCACACACATCATTCAATTAAATAAAATAGCATCGTCCATACAAACTTATTTTTACTAAGTACTTTTTATGAATACTTCAGATTGGTATTGATCTAAAAAAAAACCCTTCCATTTTGAAATCTTGAATCAAATCAAATCAATTTGGAGAAATCTACTTGGTTAGGCTGTGAGTTATATTACCTACCTATCTCTTTGATGCTGCCGTTGAAAAGTACCCGGCGACAAATATTGCACATCTGCCTCAGGAAAGAGACAAACTACTGTTGTGAGCGACAGAGAGAGCAGAAATGAGCCGATTTATTTTTCCTGTGTTCGATGTGGATATCGGCGGGTACAGATACCCTCAAAAATTCTGAGGGAAAGTTAGACAGATTTATAAAATGACTACTTACTGGGCATACACTAATAACTATTGACGGCACCTATACTGAACATCAATGTTGAAAACCGTATCTAATACTATATGTAATATTGTATCCAGATATGGGTATAACTACGGTGCAGGCGCTCCCCCGCCGGTGACGCCGGGCGGCAGCGCCATGTGGTGGGGAGATTGGCGACATCCGCACCACACCACACATCACTCACATGTAAGCTATTTTACACTCTATTAAATTATATTCAAAGCATAATTTGGGTCTGACAACACATTCACATTTGATAATTGTCGTGGAGACAGTGAAACAAAATAGCTTTTATTACGTCACTATGACAGCGCATGACAGCTGGGTTCATTGTATTTTTTTTACGGAGCAGGCATACCTATTACGAAACGTAACCGAAATAGTCCTTGGTTTAAAAGTAGCTCTATCTCTTTATGTGATACGATTTTAAAAAGAAACCGACATAGTTTTGGTCCGAGTTTGGTCTAGACTTCGTTTAAACGATGTTTTGTAACTAAGAGGGATATAGTTTAAATATTTTTGTTGACTTGCTATTTAGCCTATAGTCATACATTTTATTAAACTTAGGTAAATAAAAGGGGCGCGAACAAATACCAAATTATATTCGCTGAACGCTCAAACCTTTGTGACGGCACCTGTTATCCATATAAATGTGAATGTGTTGCTGAAATTCCCTGAAGTGTGAGATGCGCGTGAGTTTTGTGATGTTCTCATAACATGCGTGGATCACCTTTGTAAATAAATACTAACTCAATCATTATAGTCATTGTAAATTCATCACGTTTGAATTATTATCATTTCATTTGGGTTCCTTTTATCATAACATATCATGACAATACAAGTAGTTGGAAAATAATTATTATATTTAGTATCCGAATCGCTTATAAGCTTTAAAAGTTAATTAATATCGTTGAACAAAAGTCTACTTGTGATGATAAAATCTGCAATATATCATATTTGGTCATTTTATGAGTCTATCTCTATCGGGCGCCATACGGACTGACGGAGATAGAGTCACAAAATGCCCGAATGAAATACAACGTACGCGTTCAATGTATGTGAATGGTTAATTTATGATACAATGAGTAACGCAAATAGAAATTGAATAAAATACTATCATAATTAATTAAGGAAGTTAAGTGCTAACTCTGTGCTGCGTGTCAATAATCGCTCGGATCCATGTTGTATCATCGTCCCATACCATATAAACGTTAGTGGGGAGAGCGAGTGATCATGCTCATTCATACATGGGGAAAACTAGTTGGAAGCTAGATAACAAATCTCGCGCTATGACACTATTTGTAATAACAGACTACACAAGGACATCACACTTGTCTTCGTATTATAAAAAAATATATTAATTTTTTTTTGACAAAAACTGGATGTAGCATAACGTTGTGGCGGTTATCATGTTATTAGGCTATATGTAATTCCTCAGTAGCACACCGGAGTTTGGAATACTGCTCGATTAGTAGCAATAGGTTCGCGCCGTCTTATGGGACTTAAACGTATCTAGCGAAATCTGGGTGTAAAAGTGCACCTCTGCCTACCCCTTCTGGGAATACAGTCGTGAGTATATATATATGTGTAATCCTCATGGGTAAAATGTACGTAAAGTTGGAGCGTCGATCGAGCTCGACTCCGGCGTGGACGGCGCCGGCCACTCCCGCGCACCACGCCTCGCCCGACCACAAGGAGCGACCCGCGCCCAGAGAGGACAAAGACAGACAGAAGGTTACACTGCACCAATCGCACGCACGCACTTTATATTATACACATGTATTATACGCTGGTTGATGGTATATTGTGTAGTTGTAAAGTATTTTGCTGGTGACGTAAGGGCCTTGTCTCAACTTATTGCCATGATAGCCTAGCATGCAAATAAGTCGTCATGGTTTCCTGAAACTTTGCGGAATATGAATTTGCCGAATGGGCCGAAATGCATAATGCATAGACTATGATGTGTAATTGATGTTTAGAAGTTAAATAAAGGTAATGAACCAATGATAACATATCTATAGACATATAGCTCTGAAACATATTATGTAGACGTACAGTTGTATTGAAAAACGAGACAATAGATGCAATTAAATTTAGGCGCTACACAATTTTGAGTCTGTTTTTAAATTAGCAAATAGATGGTTTAACGTTTATTCATAAATACTGCTTGTTCTGTATTCCTTCAGCACATACCTAAAATTCGGAATTTACACGATGTAGTGGTGTAAGTACATAGTTGGTGTAATACTTGTGGCACGCTTTAAGCAATTTGTACGTATATTTATATGTATTTTGTGTTAAATATTGTGATTTAAAAGTTAAGTAGAATCCATAAATACCTCATTCTCGGCTTTTGCATGTTTCAGCGTTATGTTATGCATGGAATAATAATTTGCACATTAGATCACATTTTTCACAGCATGTAACCAATTTCAGATGTAGTATAACCAGGTAATTACACAGGTTTTACGAGAAATCTGTCTGGAACTGCATCGGAGGAACTGTTTTCATCATATTTGTGGTGGAGAATGGCTCTTCGCACACATGCAAAAACGCAAACAATATCGAAGTATTAAGACGTATTGGTCAATGTATGTAACACAGTAGTATAAATATATTTGTGTGTAAATTCTAGGAAGTGCCGGTAGTAGAAGCAAAGCCCATAGAACCGCCAGAACCGAAACCTCCCGAAGACACAGCTGATGGGAAGGATCCGGAGCCGAAGCCCCCGCCGCCTGCCGAAGAACCTAAGAATGTTGATCTCGATACCAGGTAATGTAAAATATATCTTATGGCCTTCATATAAAAACTAACTTTGCTTAGAGATCAATTCCAGAGTAAAAATCGATAAATTTTTTTTATAAAATCTAAGAGTATAGTACTACATATAATTGTGTAGCTTGAGATGACCAGCCCCCACAAGCAGCACTTGTTCACAAGTATGACGAGAATGCCAGCCATCGCCCTCCTCAACCATTATAGAGGGAAGTGAGCGACCCTTCACCCTGAGCTTAGCCCCAAATAATCTTAAACCCGTGTTAAGATTATGCCCACCAATTTCCAACTCCATACCTATTACAAGAAGAGATAGAGCTACAGAAATTATTACACAGTCCATACGCCAAGGTTTTTAAAGGGTCTATGTAATGTATTGTCACAGAATAGCGATGTTACTGAAGGGAGCTACGGGCGGCGGTGGGTTAGCGCCGCCGTTTCTCTCGCTCGGCTTGTCTTCCGAAGAGGACGATGAAGACCGTCTTCCTACCAAGATACCCGACTTGGATATGCATAATCCTCCTTCTGATGATGAAGGTACTCACATAATAATCAAAAAAGATTTTTCGCAAATACCTTTGGTTTAAATCGTTGGAGTGGTGGCCAACTATGATCGTTTAAGTGGAGCCACAAAATGACATATTAAGCTAAGAAGCCACCCAGTAGATCAGTTATATCTTTTGCTCTTCCTAGGTGACACGCTTGTCTAAAAACTACATTCAACACAAGAACGCAACACTAAATAATCTTCTACAGCTCCAACAAAATATTCTTATGAATTTGATGAGATTTGTAACACAGCACTCCTAAATCGTCAGAATGTCCTGATTGCTCGGGATTATGAACGTTACCGCTGGATTAGGATGGTTGTTCTAGGTTTAGACTTGGTTGCACACTCTAGGAATGGCTTTAACCAGAAAAACATGGGTGGTTATAGCTAATAATCGAGTCATGGCTTCATCGAACAATTCATAAATGTTTCAAAGAATCGTTTGCCTAACCATACTTATATTTACTAACAATTATCTTGTAGTTAAAGTCAGTTGATTTAGTAATTGTATTGGATGTAATATGTGTGCGTCAGGGTCGAGCAGCGAAGACAGAGGGAGTATAATATCAGTGAGCTCTAAGAAGGAGATGGATGACGAGCCTCTGTCCACGACGCCCTCGCCGTACCTCTCACGGGAACTATACCTTGAGTGTCGACAGCTTACTATTGAAAGGGTAACATATAATGGTTTATATTACGAGTACAACTGCATGCAATTTGTAAAACAAGTCCAAGTTACAGAGCTCAGCGAAATTAGTAGGGGCAACTTCGCTTGTATTTCATTGGTGACGCTTCATACGGACGGGCAGACATACTCATGAAATGACTACTGCGTATTAAAAATCACCGCTCATAGCTCGTGGCGGCACCTATACTGCCTAATAGTTCTATAAATAACATCATATACCCCAAAAAGGTAGTAAATCAATTTATAATAATAGCAATAAATACGCCCCGCGAATTATAATTCGTCGTGACATTTGTTAAAATATATATTTTTTTGTCGTACTCATGGTGAATAGCCATCATTGTTTTTTTAACATTAAGTATTGTAACCTCTTTAGCTAGCGGCTAAGGAAAGGCGTAAGAGAGCACCAGCGCTGGATAAGATCGGTTCAGATATATCGTCGTCAGAGGACGAACTACTGACGGGCGAGGAGCCGCGCCGGTCTCCCGCGCCGCCTGATCCTCAACAAGATAACTTGGACGATGATCAGGTATACATTTTATTGATAACCCTTATTGACTACTAGCGAGACTACTTCAATACTTTCACTTTTCCCTACTATCTTTCAAGCAAACATTGTTTTTATTTTGTATCTCATCGGAATTAATTTTATTATTATTCATTCATACTAATATTATAAAGAGGAAAGATTTGTTCGTATTGAATAGGCTTGAAATTCCGATCTTGAAAAAAATTTCAGTAATGAATAGTTACAGTATCAGCGAGTAACATAGGCTATATTTTATCCCCGTACTCCCACGGGCACGAGAACTACGTGTGACGGCCGCTAGTATCCTATATGTTAGTAAAAACTGTATTTAATCGAGGCGATCAAACTGAAAAAAATAATTTGTTTAAAAATGGCGACTTCAATTTATACCTACTATTTAAAGATAATTAACATCTCGAATCTGGATCTCCTAGCGGAATAACTCCACCTCTTGTACTTTTATATGTAATACAATGCTTGTATCCATCATCAAACAGGCCAATAAATTGTGAATGCAGTCTTAAATTTGTATGTGCAGATGTCGCTATCGTCGCTGTCGTCGACAGAAGCGAAGATAGAGGAGCAAGTGCCAGCGGAGCCGTATTACTACCCCCCCACAGTCGCCGCGCCGCAACCACATTACTACCAACACATGTGGCCGCCCACTGGTGAGAAGAATATGCTTAAAATAGATGGAAAGAATTATAATACTAGCTTTTATACGCGGCATCACACGCGAGACAATTTTTTTAAAGGTGGTAAATGTTAGTATCCTATGTCACTTATAATACCCCCCCAAGAATATGTGTACAATGATTCATGATGATTGGTTAAGTAGTTTTCGCGTGAAAGCGTAACAAACAACAATACTTTCACATTTATAATAATAGTAGGATTAACAAAATGTTTTAAGTCCATTATTCGGCGCGAAAATACGCTAAGTACAGTACCCGGCGTTATATATTTCACATCAACTTCGGAAAGAGAATCGACTAATTGCGTTTTCGTAGTGCGTTTATCTCTTATCATTATCGCACATCGCATTCGCCGCTGTGATAGGTGAGAAGTTCTTAGTGTGGCTATCGCAGCGACACAACGAAAGCGACTACGCCTTGCGGCACTTACAGATTTTGAGGGGTTCTGTGGGAAGACCAGCTATTTCCCGGGACTTCGTCCGTGCAGTGATATCTAGCCTATTATGACTCTATTTAAAATTTTAGCCAAATCTAAATAAAGTAACAGACATGTAGAGACAAATTCCCATTTAAAATATTAGTAAGATAAAGTTTATATAGCATATGAGTTTGTGTAAATTGTAAATATGTATTGAAATGTATGTGTATTCCAGCATATCCGCCACCCGGGTACGCGGGCGTGCCGCTGGCTTACGGGACGAACTTCCCAGCGCCGCTGCACTATCCGCCCTGTCCGGATCCTACGCCCTCACCGGTAATACTCTATTCACTCTATTTACTTCTTAGCACTTCTCTTTCTCCCTCTTTGATGCACTGCCAATATTCAGCAGTAGATTAGCAGATTTCTCGTTGTACTGAGATGTTAAATTGAATACAATGTCATCCAATAGCCCACCTCTATCTGCGGTCAGAATATGATAATCTTATACTATTTTAATGAAAGAATATTCAGTCATTTTGTACCATCCCTTTATATAAATTAATCTGATGCAGTTTCGTCGGCAAACTTACTGCGATGTTTTTCATTCAAACAAGATAATTAATAAACAATTTTCTCTGTATGTTATGTTGCGAATTGCCATTCATTAACTACGTATATATATTAATATTCCTCACTAGGAGGTGGACAACCCATACTACCCGACGATAAACAGCGTGATCGAGCGGGTGACGACAGAACTGAAGCAGATCTTGAAGAAGGACTTCAACAAGAAGATGATCGAGAGCACCGCTTTCAAGAACTTCGAGATGTGGTGGGACGAGCAGAGCCGCAAGAATAGACTAGCGCCCAAGACTAAGGATGACGCTACTCAGCCTTTGCAGGTCAGCTATTCCCATACATTTCTAAAGACTTTGTTTCAGGATATATGGTGATTTTAAACAATGCTTATTACATTGTGCAATCGTCTAGCTACAAATAGAGATTTGATCGAAAATTTATTAACAACAAGATACCTTGGTAGTGTTTTCAAGAAAATATTATCCGAGGTTGGCATGTGACCAATCTGGCTACATGCTTTAGAAAGAGATCTTAAGAATGTAGTTGGCTTTTTTTATGTCTGGCATTGGTTTTTTCAAAAGAAATACTGTCATATTGCGAATTTCTTGTCGATTCTTCGCAGAAGGCTAGTTTCCAAACCGGTGGTACATTTTCGACGTTCATAAATGCCTTGCTAGATCTTAAACTGGATAATTTTTTTTTTTTTTTGCTGAACATTTGACAATACCGTTGAACGTCTCATTCCACCATGCCGAAGATAGAGGGCGGTAGATAAAATCTATTGAGACGGTGCTTGCAGGACGTCACAATCCTCAGCAATGAGGGGCCAATAGAGAAGAAGTAGAATTCAATTGAAATCAAATGAATTTTTTTTTTTGTTATATTACCATGCGTTATAGTAGTTACACAAGGATCGGTTATGGAGCAACTGTACCTGTAGTGATATGTTGAATGTGTGTGTGTAATGTCCCAGGACATATCGAACAAGAAGGAGGAGGGCGGCGGCGACAGCCTGAAGAGCATAGTGGAGTGTTGCTCGCTGGGGCTGGAGCTGGGCGGCTACGGCGCCGGCGTGGGGCTGGGGCTCCGCGCCGCGCTGCCCAAGATGCCCTCCTTCCGCAGGAAGCGGGCCATCCCCTCGCCCGTGCGCCTCGACGACGACTGCTCCAAGCGGCTCAGTGATCAGGTCATTTATTGCATTTTTATAATATTCACTTTATTCAATATTATAAAGAGGAAAGATTTGTATATATGTTTGTAACGAATTGACTCAAAATGGAGCGATATAAAAAATTATTTCACCATTTTAATGCTACATTATCACTGATTAATATTGGTTATATTTTATCTCCGTACTTTTATCCCACGGGGACGAGAACTAAGCGCGTGACGTCCGCTAGTTTATTATATACGACGAAGCCGGGCTCGACAGCATAAAGCAGAAAAGGCTTCGAACAACCGACACTGCTTCACCCTCAGATCCTCGGTTAACTTGCGACAGACGTGGCAAGAGTCGAAAACCTCCTAATTTTCTGCGCATAAATTGTGGTATTCATTAATCTTGTTAGTATAAACGAAAATATAGGAAGGGGCGCCGCAAGTATAAGTATTATATAATTTAAAGAAATATTATATTTGTAGGAGGAAATGGTGCAGAATTCAGACGAAGAGAAGGAGTTGCCTACAAGTCCTCGCAATAGAACGACTGGCTCCTACCTCTCGAGGAATAGGCGGCGGCAGTCCAGCAGCTCATCGAGGTATATTTTGAGTTTAAGTTTTTAATGTTCCTTTCGATAGTTTTGCTCACAAAATACAACGCCTCAAGTGATTTGTTTAAAAAAGTAAGAATAATGTAAGAACACTGTAATGCTTTATGTACTCGTTACTATTTTGATCTTATTTGAAATATTACGCGCTATCTGATGTCACAAATGTCAAAAAATGATGTACGCGGCAAACAAGTTTAACTATAACTATCCGTCTCCACCATATACATGGTAAATTTGCATTAAGTATGCGATAATAAGCGCATGTTTCATTTAGATGCCTCTGTTAATACTATCCATATTAACAGTGAGTTATTGTGTGTGTAGATCGTCGTCGACGTCGTCGAGTCGGTCGAGTTCGTCAGAGTCAGAGGTGGAGCGCAAGGGACCCGCGCCCAGGATATACTCCGACTCTGAGGACGATGAAGAGGTCGACGAGTCTGAGGTAAGCAATACCACCTGCATTATGTATACTTATTACATCAAAATAACCGTTTCTGAATGATATTATACATTTATACTGCATAACCTGTACCTGTACCTGTATCTGATGTGGTTGATGGGCATTTCCTGATCATGTTCGGACTGTTGTGACGAGATGTGAGAGCGCAAAAGAGCTAATACTATCTATGTCGGATAGTAAAAATTTTTTTTATATTATAATATGCATCCCAGAAAAGGCACAAATCATTTTAATAGTTGGATTTATATAAGGGGAAATGTTACCTGTGTTAAAACATTTTATGAATATGTACTTTGTCTTCAGTTCAAGGTTATATCGAGCAAGGAGAAGTTACGGAGGGTGTACTCGTCGTCATCGGACAGCGAAGAGGAACAGAGTAGGAGAGGTATGAGATCATTCTAAATATAGTTTCCTAATCAATCTGGCTTGTATAACGGCTACTTCTTCCTTTATAGCATTTAAAAGGTTAAATGCTATAAAGGAAGACTTATACCAGGTTAAGGAACCTGGTATAAGTCTCAGAACGCTTTCACGTTAGGGCGTTAGCGGGGTTGTGCGCGCCAGAAGCCTTAACATTACTAGAACAGCTACCTTGTTGTAATCGTCGCTTCTTATGTTCTTTGGAACTAAAAGCAGGACGCATTTGAATTTTAATAATGCTGCCATACCGCATTAACACTAACGAAACAGGCTATGAATTATTATGGATGGTTTTAGAAAAAACGCCGATCCCAGCGGTGGAGGCTCCCGAGGATTCTGGTCTAGCGGCGGGCGACCCGTGGCGGGCTGGCTCGCCTATACTGTCGCCTGAAGCCGAAGGACCACGTGACCTGCTGCTCGACAGAATATACTCCGACTCCGAAGAGGAACGCGAGTACCAGGTAATCATTCACTTATTTGATCCCATGAACAATCTTATATTATGCTCTTTGCAACTGGTTATATTATGAAATTCAAAATCTTTAATTCATTTTGTCATCATAATCATAATTCTTTATTTCATTAGACTTTTAGCGAAGTACTTTAAAGTCGTCTGAATGACATTATTATGCAAGATTATAAATGTTGCAAAAGTATTAGAAAATTAAATAAAAATCCAGTTATAGCTGTTTTAAAAAAAAATAAGAATGTACGTAAAATTTTCGATATCTCAGAATTATACGCCCATGGACACAGTCCCCGATATTCAAATGTCGATGAAATTTACTGAGCACAAATTTTTGTCCGGCTCTTTGACGTATCGCGATATGTGCTGCAGTAACTGCATAGCCACACACAAAACTCTTTTCTCACCATTATAGACATAATATAACAAGCTATTGGATATTAGTATAGATCGTTCTACAGTAGTGCTGTAAATAATGAATGATCAATGTACAGGAGAGAAGAAGACGCAACACAGAGTACATGGAACAAATAGAGCGGGAGTTCCTCGAGGAACAGAAGAAAAGTATGGAGGTCGATACCC
Organism: Watsonalla cultraria; assembly: GCA_964035505.1. NCBI lineage: Eukaryota > Metazoa > Arthropoda > Insecta > Lepidoptera > Drepanidae > Watsonalla > Watsonalla cultraria. Next base: position 5,560,059 of record OZ037731.1, read on the forward strand.
ATCCGCTGCCTGACAAACCGCCCGACGAAAGGTACCTCATAATGTTTGTCTATTATTAATATTATTCTAAATTTCTTATAACATTTAAACACGCCATATGAGATGGGACCCCGAAGGGTTACGCAGAGTTAAAACACACACTTTTCACCGAAGCAGATTAAGTGCCAACGTGGCGGATGGCGAGTCAATCGTCGTCTCAGGCACTATATATGTCTTTTGCATTTCTTCTCAGACATTACGTGGGTTTCTTTCACCGTTGTGTGTGAATATGTCGTCAATCTCACACTGACGTAGTTTAGTAGCTAGCTTAACGAAACTCATGGTCTGCGATCACTGTACTTCAGTGTTTTATAAAAACTGGTTGTGGTACAGACCGCTGGGACTTGCATCGTTTTAGTAGCAGGCCACTACTCTCACATATTCAAACCACTTGGCCATCACGGCGTATCATCATAATATAATGTAAACATCTCTTTTCACTTCCAACAGTAAATTGGAGAGCAAACCAACGGAATCAAGGAGTAGTCCAGTCAAAAACCACGTGAAGTCTCCGGAGAAGTGTCAATTGAATAAAGAGGTAGAAGAAGGAGAGATCACGTCAGAGGAGGAGACGCTAGAGTCGAGGAAGAAGAAGGAGAAGAGGCTGAAGAAGAAGGAAAAGAGACAGAGGATCGTGTCCATCAGCGACCAGAGCACTGCCGAGGCACCCGTCAGCGTCAATGGAGTTAAAGAGGTAAAACTATACATTCGCATTTTGATTGGATACTTTTCTCGCCTTATTTGTAATACTTTTCCAGTCACTATGACTTAGGCTGAATAGAATTCTTCACGATTTCTTTCACTAGTACCTGTCAGTAATAAATGCAGTCATCAGATATTATCAATTACTGAATGGAGAAACGTAGCTCGTCAGAAATTTTTTTTCTCTCATTTAATACTATGTTTCATGTAATGGATAAGTAAGGCCATTTTAAATATAATATGAATTTAACCTCGTACACTTACAAAATTTTGGTGAAAGTTTTGATAAATAATAATAAATAAATAAATGAAAACTATACCTGATTCGAATTATAATGTAATTAATATAAAATATTGTATGCATTTTTTATTTATTTGTTACTACTATAGAATAGTATTGAAGAGAATGAAACTGTGGTACAGGCTAGCAGCATAGTATCGGAGCCGTCCTCGCCGGTGTCGCAGGCGTCCCAAGCGTCCCAAGCGTCGCAGCTGTCCCAAGCGTCGCAGGCGTCCCAAGTAGCGCTGGACCACTCCTACTGCCGCCCGCCGCCCGACCACGAAGACAAGGACGATAAGAGACCAAACCATCTGCAGCATGACCATGGTATGTATACTATACGTGCTGTCACGAACTATGAGCGCTCACCTTGTATGCGCAGTAATCGTTTATTGACGCGACGTAAATGAAATAGATGTGTAGTTACCCCCAAATATGCAGTATATTATGAGTCTTTCTCTGTTTATCTGTATGGCTCGATGCGAATAAGTTATACATGCGCAGTTACCGTCAAATATTATCGCTAAGCGCTTATGACTCGTTAAGTACATGATTTAAGTGATACTTTAAGGGTAGGTTCCACGATAATAGTTGTTAAAGCCAAAGGGAAATTTGATAATGACTAGCTATGACTATAGCGTTGACGGCGACGGCTGAAACTTCAAATAATTATTATAACTTTCCTTCGGAGGGATATAAAAATTATAGATATGTTATGAACTCACAAAACGAATGAAAAGGGTTCTTAATTTTTTTATAAGGCGTATAAAAACATAAGAGGAACTGAGGACAGAGGCTAGTGTTCTGACAACTTTTACACCTCAATTTCATCGCCTTAACGACATATCTACCTCTTTTTTATATATATATTATATAGGCCACAAGTCGACTCAATGCGTCCCCATTCTGTTATAGGCTTAATCCGCGCGTCTCCACTCTGACAGTTAGTACAATTTTATTTCTATAGATTCATTGTATCGTACAGGCTACACGTGGATGGCAGAGCCCGAGGCGGTGGCGTCGCCGACCGACGAGCCTCCGCCCAAGAAGGAAGCCAAGAGGCCTTACAAACGGAAACACGAAGTCAAGAAGTTGGCCGAGATACAGAACAAGTCAGTCACTTTACTTTGTTATAAGATTAATATACTTTATCATATCGTGTTTGTGGGACTTTGGTGGGAATGACACAACAGTTATTCATGTTACCTAACCCAACATAATGATCTCTAGTAACTGATACATTTTTATTGCTGTCAGTATTGTTCCCATACAGCACCCTATATTGATTAAATTCCTCAGGGAGCAGAAATCCCCTACACTCTAGTTTATCGACACAAAGGTCGTTAAGGCAGGTACATTGTGTTGGCGATATAAACAAATCAATACTTTAAAATCGTCAAAATATTATGATTACCCAAGTTTTAAATGTTACCGCAAGGTATCGGTACCTTGCGGTAACATAGCTTTTCACTACGAAAAGAACTTGACAAGAAGCTGAGCCACAATGTTTTAACTCTCTGAATAAAGCAGTAACGTTAGCGTTGACGATATCTATTGCATATGTCTCGTTTTGTATGGGAACGAGCGCCCTAAACGGCGAGTGTAGGAAGTTTTATGTTCCCACCCATCGTTAATGTTAAAACATAGATTGTGGCTAAATGTAACTTTAGACGTATCATTTGAGTTTGAATACACCAACCAACAGAAGGCCCTATACCGCAAAAACAAGGAAAGAAAAATTGACGCATGAGAAAGGATCACGGGTAGCTCAGTTGGAAGAGTAACTGCACGGTTTGCAGAGGTTGTGGGTTCGAGTCCCGCCTCGTGTTCGCATTTTTCTATACCATTTTTAACAAATGTTAATACATATACTTGGGGTACAGTAGAAATGTATTTATGTTATAGTATGTACGATGCCGGCGCTGTGGCAGAGCCGGGAGTGGAGCGCTGGATGCCTCGTGACGTTTTGGGAGAGATGCAAGTGTTATACTCGTTCCTGACGCGCGGCGTTGATCGGGAAGACGTGGCTTTACTGCGGCGCGCGCACCAAACACTACTGGCCGCCGACACCGCGCTCTGGCTCCACGACACTCATTGGGTCGACCATCCCCCCACTGACCTCTGCCGACCGCCGCCCAGGAAACGATCGCGCAAACACAATAACATCTATGAGGATCTGCAGGTAATATACTTGAGTGGTTGTAGTAACTTGCTACATCTCTGTATAACATTTTAATACAAACTATTTATAGTACTGCGCTTGCATTGCATTTGCCGATCACTGATAATAATCCTATAAGATATAAGACCCTCCAATTTTAGTGGGTTTAACCTGTCTTATGATTTGCGTAAAATGAGATATAATTTTTTATGATGTCTAAAAACGCTTGCTTGTGTTGATGGTAAACGGCTACTGCAGCCTATAAACGTGACAGACATCAAAGTGTCACTCGCGCATACGACAGAACTCATCTTATGTGTCTTTCGGCATTAAGACCGAAACTTTGTATAAACTAACAAATAAATAAAATGTCAACTGTCTAACAGTTGACATTTTCCAGATTATATTTTAATTTTAACGAATAGTAAAAAAACAGAATGAAATAAATTTATGCTCTATGTTCTCTATGATCGTTTATAGATAATGTTACGCAGCCCATCGTCCGCGAGTCAGACTCTCACATGGCCGGTATTTTGTGTGTTGTATGGCACATGCGCAGGTATCCCCAGTACAGACCCGGCAGGTGTATATAATGTATACGTGTGTTGTAGGGCCACTCGAGTGGGTCTGCGCGCACAGAGGGCTATTACAAGATGGACGCGCGGCTGAAGGCCAAGTACAAGTACCACCACGGCCGCGCCGCGCCCTCGCTGCACGCCGACGACAAGAAGGCCTCCAAGATGCAGCTGCTCTCCCGCGAGGCACGCTCCAACCAGAGGAGGCTGCTCACCGCCTTCGGTACGTACTATCACATCGTCTTTGTACCACTACTAACCACCCTATTAAGGCCACGGATGAAATTTATCAATGAACGAATAAGAAAGAAATTCACGAAGTCCTTAGTTAGTCTATCTCCAGATATCAAATTTTGAGGTATGAATTTCCCTACCATTTTGAATTTTAGCGTCATTGTGTAAAGTTATATTTATGTTACGCGGGCGCTGTGTAGATTAAAGAAAGAGTTTAAGTATTAAAAAGCCAGTATTATATTATTATATGCTCACGCCTGTATTCCCAGAAGGGATAAGCAAAGATGCTGTAAAAACAACACCCAAGTTTCATAGAATATTAGTAATATAAAGAGCCGTCTCAGGCGCTACGTCTTTAAATTACTTCTCAGAAATATGCTGGTGTCCTCACGATTTTGATTGCTGATTTTTGTTCTTATGGTATTTAAATGGTTGCAAATAATATAAATGTTCGTGTTTGGCAGGCATCGACACAGATTCGGACTTGTTGAAGTTCAACCAACTGAAGTTCAGGAAAAAGCAGCTTAAGTTCGCCAAGTCTGGCATCCACGACTGGGGTTTATTTGCTCAGGTAACTATTACAAATATCTACTCGTAATACTAGGAGTACTACCCTCCCGCAGATACACTTGCGTGGCCATAAGATTACACATCAAAATTTCAACCCTCCTTAAAATCCTTTCTTATAATAATAATACGAAAAACTTCCCTACAAATTTCATATTTCTAGTTTCAGCGGTTTATTCGATCGATTCGGGGCTCAAGCTATTGAATTTAACACGCGTTGATAACTAGCTTCTGCCGAATGGCTATCGATCACTTTAAACCGCGACTTCGTGAAGGTAGCATGATGACACATAGCCTTTGATAGCCTTCTTCATCAAATAGGCTATGTAATACTGCAAGAATTCGAATTTTACGAGTAGTTCCTGAGATTAGCGCGTTCAAGCAAGCAAACAAACAAACTCTTCAGCTTTCTATAGGGTCTAGACTTTTTAGGCGCGATAAATGAACAACGAAAAATAAAAAATTAAGGGATATTTTATTTTTAAATCGATATTAATTAAAACCACCAACCAATGCTCTGCACCAAAATTGTGCGCCATAAAAGTCTGGACTCTGCATATTAGTATAGATAATAATATGGGAGGAGCTCGTGGCACAGTTGCTATTGCACATATGCTTCGATCACCGAAGTTAAGCAACCATAAGATTAGCCAGTAGTTGGATGGGTGACCGCCCGAGTTCCCTCCGTGCCTCGGAAAGCACGATATGCCGTCGGTTCCGGTTGTCAATTTAACAACTTTGGCAATCGTTACAGGTCAGAGGCCTAAATCTTACAACTGGTTTAACCCAGATTGCCGAATATCCTCGAAAAAGGGGTTACGAAGGTCAGATGGCACTCGCTTCGTATAAAAATCAGGTGATCAGCCACATCGGGTTGAATCAAGTGCCGACCCCAAATGCATGGGAGATGAATAAGATGATATGAATAGGCTAATGATAATAATGACGCGTTGTATGGTGTGTTCCAGGAGCCGATCGCGGCGGACGAGATGGTGATAGAGTACGTGGGCCAGATGATCCGGCCGATGGTGGCCGACGTGCGCGAGGCCCACTACGAGGCCACGGGCATCGGCAGCTCCTACCTGTTCCGCATCGACCTCGACACCATCATCGACGCCACCAAGTGCGGCAACCTCGCACGGTTCATCAACCACAGTTGCAATGTACGTATAAACACTACCCGAGGCCCACTACGAAGCCACGGGCATCGGCAGCTCCTACCTGTTCCGCATCGACCTCGACACCATCATCGACGCCACCAAGTGCGGCAACCTCGCACGGTTCATCAACCACAGTTGCAATGTACGTATACACACTACCCGAGGCCCACTACGAAGCCACGGGCATCGGCAGCTCCTACCTGTTCCGCATCGACCTCGACACCATCATCGACGCCACCAAGTGCGGCAACCTCGCACGGTTCATCAACAACAGTTGCAATGTACGTATACACACTACCCGAGGCCCACTACGAAGCCACGGGCATCGGCAGCTCCTACCTGTTCCGCATCGACCTCGACACCATCATCGACGCCACCAAGTGCGGCAACCTCGCACGGTTCATCAACCACAGTTGCAATGTACGTATACACACTACCCGAGGCCCACTACGAAGCCACGGGCATCGGCAGCTCCTACCTGTTCCGCATCGACCTCGACACCATCATCGACGCCACCAAGTGCGGCAACCTCGCACGGTTCATCAACCACAGTTGCAATGTACCTATTTACATTATTATTAGGACCAACATTCTTACATGATTTCCATTATTTTTTCCCACTCTTTTACTCCATTTTATTACCTTTATGAGAAAAATCATAACATATAACATTTATAATTTTAAAAAAGCTATGTTCGGTAATGTGTATGTCCGTGTGTTCACCCCCGAACATTATATTGATTGTATAGATGCCGTCATGAGTTATGAGCGCTCAGCGAGAGTAGAGGGGGGGGGTTGTCACTATGAATGTATTTCATTCGCGTCACGCCATAAATTACTAGAAAACACAGCAAAAAAATTACTCAAATCGGTTCAGCCATACCCCAGTTTTTCCCTTAGCAACACAATTAACGATAAATTTTTATAAATTAATTTTGGTATGTTTCTTCCAGCCGAACTGCTACGCGAAGATAATAACGATAGAGTCTCAGAAGAAAATAGTGATATACTCGAAGCAGCCGATAGGCGTGGACGAGGAGATCACGTACGACTACAAGTTCCCGCTCGAGGACGAGAAGATACCGTGTCTGTGTGGCGCGCCGCAGTGCCGAGGCTTCCTCAACTAAACTGTATTTATTTATACCACCCCATATCACTGTGGTATCTACTCATTCAATTATGTCGGTCAGTGTTACTCAATTCTACAGATAAAACTGACATATTTATTTTTTATCTAAATAAATCGCTTCTTAGTAAATTACACTTATAGAACATGAGGAATCCCAATTATGGATTTTTCTTTCAAAATATTAATTGTCTTAAAACTCGTGTCGCTGTCGTACTTACGACATTAATTTATACGCTTTTTGGCAACATGTTTTTGTCCAAGAAGACTGACATAATTAAATCGGCAGTATTCGCTTATTCACAATCACATTGGTAGCATAGTGTTATGGTGTGATATCGCTGAGGCGTGTCTTTGCTATGTATTAATATATTGCACTGCAGGCTCGGAGCGACATGGAATTAACCCGTCGGGTAGGTTTTTCTATGGAAAAAAGGCTGAATAAAAATCTATGGTTGATGGCGACAATAAATCATTTTTAATATGCCAAAATCCTTTTAGATTTCAACTTAATTGCAAAGGACGGATACAGGATGTACAGTATGGGATAGTGAGTCTTATAGCGACGCGAATATACTTTTAAATGCACAAATATCGATAGGGGTGTGTTAAACTCTAAACGATAAAAGTCACTAATTAATGAATACTGATTACAATTTAGGGTTAAGATGGTGATTACGATAAGTATCCTTTTTGTATAACCAATGCAATATGACTGTTTTCGATAACTTGCATTATTTTCAGATTGTTTTCCTACTCAGCTAAAAGTATCATATATAAGGGAAGGTTCACTCTTACGTACTTCTAAGCTACGACTGTTTTATCCGGAAATATTTAAGTATATTACATAAGATATCTATACACACCCCTAAATGAAATATCTATGGTAATATTGTATTATTATATCTAGAAATTATTATCATAAGGTATTTCTGTCCTCAAAATTCGCATTGTAATTTGATTTTGCAGTTGATCAAGTGCACATTATGTGATTTAGTTGGAATGACGAAATAATTACAACGTAGCGTGGCTCCCGAAATGGTCGGCTGGTCGCGTATTATTTATATTGTATTGGTAAATGTTGGCTATGTATATGTGTGTGGGTAATGTTGATTCGGAGCCAACTCATCCTAATTGTATTGAGTAATTTTGTATATTGTGTGTTGCAGTTTTGAAAACTGCCTCAAAAAGTAACAATTTTTTTTCATGTTTAGTGTATAAAGTAGGTGTGCTCGTGTGAATCTGGAAGTGTATAATCTAATATAATTGTATGTGACAACCCAGTGCAACTCATGTAATGTAATTATGATAATGGTGTTATACAAACTGATTCTTGTATTATATTATGATATTGTTTGACTGAGTCTAAATATATGATACACTGGGCATTGGATGTCGTAATAACGAGCTGTATAATTATTGTTTGTGTTTGTACATTGTTTGTGTAAAAAGATCTCTGCTATAACGTCAGATTAATGTAGTACACTTTTCAAGTACATGATCTTATTAATGAAGTAATTCTCCAAAGCAATTCCTCTCTTCAACAGGCTGTTTAGTCTTTCGAAATAGATATGCGAGTAAGTTTGAATATCTGAGACGTTAATAGTAACAATAGAATCAGCCAGTTGTCTCGCATTCTATAGAATTCCACTGCATATGTAAAATGTAATAAGATTGTAAATAAAAGATTCCAAACATTCAAAACTGATGTTTTTTTATGTTATTTATTTAGACGTCATTAAAGAGCATTGAGAGGAAGGAGTTCAACGGAAGCTAACCCATTGAAGTCAAATGTTAAGACACATCCATACTTGTGAGATAATGTACAAAATAGATATAAATTCATATGTAAAAAAATTAAGTAATTTCCCAGCTTATTTTAAACTTAAATGTGAATATTTGCGATAGAATCGATTCAAAACAGATAATTACTACTAGGAACTCATAAATCGGATATTAAACAAATTTAAAAAACGGAGGTAGATTCATGTTTTAACGCTCTAATATACAACAAGTTGTTGACTTCCCTTCATATTCCCACCAATTAGGCTGCTTTCCGGTGACGCCATCTGTGTTGTTTCCGCCTCTTGTTTCGTTATTCCGTAGTTGTTCGTTACTTCTCGTTCGAATCGAACGTATTGGGTCCGCTTTTAGTCAGTAATAGTTTTCGTGCAATATTCTAGTTTCAAACTTTCTGTTCTAATTCTAATCCGATCAAGTTTAAATTTGTACAAATATATAAGAAAATTAACTTAAGTGATTGTGAGTGAAACTGAACACGTGTGTCAGCAAAGTACCCCAAGCAATGGGTCCTCTCGCCGGAATGTCGCTCTCGACCGTTGAAACTGGAGAAAACACGGTGAGTCATTATTGAGTGAGATTTCCATTATTGTATTTTAGTTTGAAAGTCTTTATAAAATTGCCATACGTGGAGCAAACGAATCCCACCCGAAGGAAAAGTACCGTTAATATTAACTGCGTTTTACTTCAAATATTTTAAAATACCTTGCATATCTATATCTATACATATATACATACTGATAAATAAAATTGAAGTGTCTGTTTGTAATTACAAAATAACAGTTCTTAACTAAATGTATATCAAAGTATACACGCTAATGACACTGAAAAAACAAATTTTAAATTTTTTCTCGGTCTGTCTGTCTGTTTGTTCCGGGTAATCTCTTAAAACGGCTGGACCGATTTTAACGGGACTTTCACTGGCAGGTAGCTGATGATTCAAGGAGTAACATAGGCTACTTGGCTTAACTTAGGCTTAAAAATATTAGGGTTCCGCGACAATAACGATGAAACTAAAACTGCACGGGTGAAACCGCGGGCCACAGCTAGCTGTTAATAAGTTTGGTGCATTAAAAATGTTACTAAAATTTTTTGCGTTTTAAGGTTTGTTCAATTCACGGCTCAGGTAAGCTTTTTTAAATGTTTGAATGCAGAAGTTTTAAATTTGGTTTGCAGAGTTGGTTATTCAATAATGAGGGTACTTTCTTTCCGATGCTCTTCGTTCTGTTTTCGTTATAAACGTATGCTTATAAAATAAACGTTTGTCTACCCTCATATCGAAAACTGAGTCACAATGATTTAGATCGGATTTAATTTTCACGTGGAATTTGAATTTAAGCTATGGTTTCACCCGCGTATACTTAATATTAGGTGGCCCGCGGAAACAATGTTTTATTTTAAATAAAAGTATCCTAACTAAACTACTCCTCGTAACATCAGCTATCTGCAAGTGAAAGTCCCGCTAAAATGGTCTGCCCGGATTACCCGGAACAAACAGTTTAAAAAAAATGTTTCTTTTTAAGTAAGTACCTACTTACTTTAATATGCATTTAGTGAAAACCAGTTAATTTTGAACAACAAACACACTTCAATCTGATTTATCTGTATAGATAGATTCATTTTCTTTATAATATTTTTGACACCTATTCCTAATAGGAACACTGATTTTCTGGTGTTCTTTGCATCCAATGCATCCATACACTGATGTTTGTCCTACCTTCGTTTCTATCGTTATCACGAGAACAAGGACTATCGCATGGGTATTTAGTAAAACGTAGCGATTAAGTGTCTTAGAGTTTCGTGATGATAGTCACATAAGATCACATTATTTAGATGCTACACAATTCTAAAATAGCTCGACTGGTTTTTTCCGTGGTTAAATCGTCTACGAATGCGTTTTAGCGTGGCCCAAAATGTGTTGATACTTTTTAGAGGCGGGTTGTAGTTGAATTTGTCTTTGCTTGCTTTGACATTACATTGCGTTCTGCACATTTACTTTTAGATTCAATTTTCGATATTAAAGTTCTCCAGGCGAATCGGGCAAGCCATAAACTCTCCATTTCAGAGGATACTCGTGAATCACGGGAATTCGTTTATTGCGTTTGTGCTCGTAGATGATAAATAAAAAATAAAGTTCTTATATTCAAAATATATAATTTAATATTAACATGTCTTAGAACGTACAAAACGTCACTTAAAAACTAGTCTAAATTAAAGTTAGTTTCTCAAATCACAGTAAATAAATAGTAAGTCAGGCGTTAGGTACATAGCGGCAATGGAATATAACCTAAACTAGCGCACTAATTACCTTAATTATATAAAAAGAACAAACTTTATAAAACAATCGGATAATACGAAATTACATTTGCATACAATAAAAAACCTACAGTTAAGTATACAGTACAAATTAATAAGTAAGGCACTAAAACACTTGCAATCTACATTAAATTAGAATTCGTATAAATAATATAACCTAGCAAATTAGTTAAAAATAAGAATCGTGTGACTGATGATTATGTATTATAATACCGTTATACCGTTACATTATAGAAACATCCCCTGTTATATTGAGCTTGTGTCGTACGTGATTACGTTCAGGTACTTTTCAAGTTTGCCCGTGTGTTATTTCCTGTCGCTACCACAATGTATCGACAGCGTCACGTTCCTTGCAATCATTCGAAGCGTACTTGTCTCGTGAACATTTCGGCGCACACGTCCGCCGGGCTCTTCCCACAATCCGAGCCATCTTCACCGTCGGTGGAGTCAGAGTCGAATTCAGATGTGGTCGCCGGCGACTTCCTACCGTTGGAAGGTCGTTTCAAGCCGACCTCCGTCGTCAATATTTCCTTGATGACGTCATCGGGGTCCTGATCTTTCCGATTTTTGGCGCGTAACTGTCGCGCTCGCCTTCTGATGTCGGCGAGGAAGCCCGTGGTGGGCTCCACGCTCTCCTGCGAGGCGTCCTGCGGCAACAGGTCAGTCATCGACTGGGCCAGGTCGGATGAGGACCCCTTGGTGTCGGACACAGTCTCCAGGGACTCCACGGAGGCGCCGATGCTGCGGAAAGCGGCCTGGCCCTCGACCAGGACCACTTCGTAGTCGCCCTCAACTTTGGTTCGGACTATAATACCGCTTGGGGTCGTACCCAGCAAAATAGGGTCGTCGAGCTTGAGGTCGTATTTGTCGGGCATGCAGCAGTCGGAGGTGGAGGAGGCAATGGAGGTGGTGTCGCAGGTGCAGGGCGGCGCGCGGCAGGCGTCGGGCGGGAGGTGCGTGATAGCGAGGTGGTCGGTGCCCAGCACGTACAAGAAGGGCGGCACGAGGCACCAGGCGCGCGCGGCGGGTGCCCAGCGCGGGTCGAGGGAGCGCGTGCGTCGCCCCTGGCCGTCCACGAACACGCCGCACTCCGCGTAGCACACGAGCAGCTCGACCGGCGCCTCACTCACCAGCAGTATAGCGCGCGGCGGCGAGTGTTTCTTGGCCGCCGCGGCCACGGTCACCTCGTCCATAGCGAAGGCCTCCAGGGCGCCCGAAGGCAGATTCACTTTCAGCGGCTTCTCGCCCGCGATGTACAGGCACTTGGGGGTGAGGAGCAACGAGTTTGGCGATCGGTCTACTGTGAGTGAGCGCGCTATCTTGAACTCTGATGTGGAGGCATCGTAGCGAAGTAGGAAGACCCGTCGGCCACACGACACCGCGGCACACGGCCCGTTGGCGGCATCACCAGTAATGGTCTGCAAAAGTTTAATTATTTTATTTCGTATATTACAAAACCCATTCCACTCCTGTAATGTAATTTTCTCTAGAAATTTAACACGTGTAAACTTTTATAACTTTAGTGTAAAATAATGACCTTGATCAGATGCGGTGGCGAAGTATCTGGCAAGTAGATAGGCGAGAGTTGCAGTGTGGGTTGCAAGGAGGCAGCGCGGCGCAGTGTTGAGCCAAGCGCGAGCAGCCCGCCGTGAGCCAAGAGACCTCCTTTAGCCGAACCTTGAGCCATCGGGTCGGTTGAAGCCGGCTCGGCCGCCACAAGTGCTCGGCCTCCCGCCGCACCCAGCGCAGTGATCCTACATTGCTCCATACCGGGCCTTACTGGCGCTCCCTCTAGGTCCCATTCTATCTTCACTACGCCGCGAAGCGAATGAAGACCGTCGTTGGCACCTGGGAATTAAAAAGATTTCTTAATTTGTTCACTATGCGGTTATGCTGATGTAGGCGATAAATGATTAATTGCATGTATGTATGCCATTTGTATTTGCCAAAAATTGCGACTCTCGTTACTTATATACACTAAATTGTCTCTGTATTTTTATGTAATGTAATGATTTATGAGACCGTCCCCCAACTTAAATTTGTAGGACATTCTCAGTGTAATTATTTTTATAATATCTATGTAACCCCTGGGGGTTATTTGAGGGCAAATTTTAGTAAAATCTGTTTCACGATTCTGCTGTGATTAGGTAGGCAAACAGGCAGATAAACAAATTTACCCATAATATGTTCAGTTCACAGCGCGTAACTGACTGTATATACAGTATACGTGTGGTCATATCAATCTAAATTGCAGTATACCAATGGCCACAGCGTTGGGAGCGAGGTATAGCGCAGCGGCGGGCGTAGCGGGCATGGAAAGCAGCGCCGTGGGCCGGTAGCCCGGGGCGAGCGAGGGCCGGCAGCCCGGGCCGCTCAGTCGGTCCACCCACAGCGCGCGCTCCGCCACATTGCTGCATACCAGAGACGCCTCCGAGCCCAACGGATTACTCTCCAGCTTCACCTGTACGATAACAAGTAGGTATTGTTCACTATTGTGTACTATAAGATAATTTTTTTGACGGGTGGAAAGCCTCCGCCATTTCCTCATGATATTTCAGTCACCAGTTGTGCCAAAGTGGTGGAAAATAATTTTCTGACAATATGCGGTCACCAAGTAACCTACCCTTACCGAATGTCTGTTTCATAGTAACTTTTATATCTTCATATCCATACAAACAGATAAATAAAATTGAAGTATCTAACTGTTATTCCAAATCTACGGTTTTCATGAAATGCATATGAAAGTAAATACGGTTCTTAGTAATTAAAAATACAATTATAGGTAGTTTGTTCTGGTTAATCACTGGATTTCAACAAGACTTTGACAGGTAGAGCTGTTACACGTGCATGTCGAAAGGCAATAATTGTGTAATACTGACCGCGAAAGCCCTGTTAGCTTCATTCTGTGGCAAGTTATTAGCGTCGGCCGAGTAGAGGCGCGCTCGTAGTTCCCTGTGACCGCTGGTCAACACCAACACGCCGTCCGATAGACGCGCGCGCATACGTTCCCGAGCGCCGTCCGGCCTGAAACGTACAAACAAACCATTAGTAAAGAACCAAAGGTAATCGAACGTCGGTGCATACATATGCTCACGCCTGTATGCCCCGAAGGGGTAGGCAGAGGTGTTGTAATTTTCAACACCCACCAAATATGATTAAGTGCCAACGTGAGTCCATCACCGTATCAGGCACTATACATACGTCTTTGAATTATTTCTCAAACATATGCAGGTTTCCTCACGATGTTTTCCTTCACCGTAAAGCACGTGGTGTGAAATCACTGTACATAAGTTTTTAGAACTCATAGGTACAGGCTCCGGTGGGATTTGAACTTGCGTCGCTTGCGTAGCAGGCGTAAGACGATCGAATGCCTCAATAAATTATAAATTAATATAAATTCCAATGAATACGAACCACACAACGAGCAATGATTCAGCCTGCGTGGTGTCCGGGCAGTCCGGTGTATCGATGCCCTTACTTCTGGAACGCACACACAAATTATTATTGCTTAATTGTTCTTGAATAGAATAATAATAACTAGCAATATACTAACCCGTTGAATATATTCCTAGGTTTATCTCTCCTGGGCGTCGGGTATCTGCGAAATTAAGGTAAACAATGTTTATTTACTACATTTATATTTTTGTTTTTTATTAAAATCAAATGTACATATATACATACAAATGTCGAAATATAAGGACCATAGCTCACTTAGATGATTTGTCAAGCAAATAAAAGGTGTACATACCCAGGGTCAACGTCGTTTTTCCCAGCAAGTTTGGCTCGGAGTCTCTCTACTTCTTCGCGCAGTTCTCTGATGGAACAGAAACAATGTCTGTAATAATTTTGCGCAACCATCTATGTGGCAGATGCTAGCTACGATTAAAAGAAAATCCCAACCTTTGAATTTTTAAGCATAATATATTTTTTTTTATTGTGTAAAAGATATATAACAAAATGTATTTGTTACCTGTTAGCCCTTCGTAGCGGCGGCGAGGCAGCGGGTCGACGGCCCGAGCGACCAAACAACTTGTTGCTCAGCGAGCACTTCTTGCGACCAGCTTCTTCGACCTTGGCCTACACCAACAAATGGGATATGTATGTTATATTGCTTGAGCCGTGAGTAATCATTATGAAGAGATGCTATAACGACTTATTTACCTGCAGAAAGTCTATAAGTTTGGCTTGTTGTCGTAGAGTGGCGTCCGCTTTGGTCTCCCTGGTGCGCCACCACACTGTCGCCGCTTCAGCTGCTTCCCGAGCCGCCGCTAGCTCCTCCTGCAATACACCAAATAGATCAATCACAACAGTTCGGAGGGACGTACGACGAAGGAGTGTGTCGGCGAGGGAGGCCTGCAGGGAGCGGTGTGTGCCTGTGTGTCGGCGAGGGAGGCCTGCAGGGAGCGGTGTGTACCTGTGTGTCGGCGAGGGAGGCCTGCAGGGAGCGGTGTGTACCTGTGTGTCGGCGAGGGAGGCCTGCAGGGAGCGGTGTGTACCTGTGTGTCGGCGAGGGAGGCCTGCAGGGAGCGGTGTGTACCTGTGTGTCGGCGAGGGAGGCCTGCAGGGAGCGGTGTGTACCTGTGTGTCGGCGAGGGAGGCCTGCAGTGAGCGGTGTGTACCTGTGTGTCGGCGAGGGAGGCCTGCAGGGAGCGGTGTGTACCTGTGTGTCGGCGAGGGAGGCCTGCAGGGAGCGGTGTGTACCTGTGTGTCGGCGAGGGAGGCCTGCAGGGAGCGGTGTGTACCTGTGTGTCGGCGAGGGAGGCCTGCAGTGAGCGGTGTGTACCTGTGTGTCGGCGAGGGAGGCCTGCAGTGAGCGGTGTGTACCTGTGTGTCGGCGAGGGAGGCCTGCAGGGAGCGGTGTGTGCCTGTGTGTCGGCGAGGGAGGCCTGCAGGGAGCGGTGTGTACCTGTGTGTCGGCGAGGGAGGCCTGCAGGGAGCGGTGTGTACCTGTGTGTCGGCGAGGGAGGCCTGCAGGGAGCGGTGTGTGCCTGTGTGTCGGCGAGGGAGGCCTGCAGGGAGCGGTGTGTACCTGTGTGTCGGCGAGGGAGGCCTGCAGGGAGCGGTGTGTACCTGTGTGTCGGCGAGGGAGGCCTGCAGGGAGCGGTGTGTACCTGTGTGTCGGCGAGGGAGGCCTGCAGGGAGCGGTGTGTACCTGTGTGTCGGCGAGGGAGGCCTGCAGTGAGCGGTGTGTACCTGTGTGTCGGCGAGGGAGGCCTGCAGGGAGCGGTGTGTACCTGTGTGTCGGCGAGGGAGGCCTGCAGGGAGCGGTGTGTACCTGTGTGTCGGCGAGGGAGGCCTGCAGTGAGCGGTGTGTACCTGTGTGTCGGCGAGGGAGGCCTGCAGGGAGCGGTGTGTACCTGTGTGTCGGCGAGGGAGGCCTGCAGGGAGCGGTGTGTACCTGTGTGTCGGCGAGGGAGGCCTGCAGTGCGAGCGCGTGCGAGTGGTGGTGGTGCGCGGCGGTGCGCAGCGTGGCGCACTCCTCCTGCAGCGCGCGCACCCGCCGCCCCGCCGCGCCCAGCGCCGCCTCGCTCGCGCACCGCGCCGCCTCTAACGACGCTACGCTGCTCTCCAGCTCCGCCACGCGAGCCTCGCGACTCTCCAAGCGCTCCTTCATAAACACAAATACACATAATTATTGTACTTATTTACTACGTGTATAAGTGCGGCGTGGTCGGCAGATGCAGTTGGCAGTTGCGGTCTGGTCCGGGTTCAACTGTCCGCACATCTTGTCGGCGTGCCTACACTCCGTTCAGCCTGCTCATCTCCGGTGTTGGTGGGAGAGAGTCGCTCAACGAAGTGTGGGCCATCCGTCTCCAAGACAGGCCGTGCTCGCTGCCTGTCCCGTCGGCGGGCCTGCTCTCCACCCGTCCCAGCGCTGGACCTGCTCGCCACCGCCAGCGGGCGTGGGCGGGGACGGGAGAAGAGTATGAAACCCGTCTCCATAACGGGCCTGCTCTTCGCCCGTCCCCGTCGGCGGGGCGAGCTCTCTCCGCCCGTTTCCATAACGGGCCTGCTCTCCGCCCGTCCGTCCCTGTGACAGGCAGCGTGGCCGTCACGCGTTCGGGTGGCGAGCAGGCCCGTCACGGTGACGGGGGGAGGGAGAGCAGGCCCGCCTGCCGTTACCCGTTGAAGGTGGGGGCCTAGTAGTGATGTGTACATACCTGCAGTAACTGCAGCTGGCAGTGCGCGTGGCGGGCCTGTTCGCGCGCCTCTTCGTGTTGGCTGGCGGCCAGAGTGGCGGCGGCTCCCTTCTCCCTCGCCTCGCGCTCGGCCTCTGCAAGTCGCGATCGACACGTCTCCACCTCAACGCGCACGCGCTGCATTTCATTCTGGGGAATACGACACAAATTCAAACCTCACGTCACCTATTTGACTTTGTATACACCTTTTTTTACTAAGTTTATATAATAAACGTGAATAAATAAATGAAGTTGTTGTTTAATTTCATGCACATTAAAGCACATTAAAAGCCACAACGAAAATAACAGAATATCGATGAGACAGAAATGCAACAACTTGAAATTACTCACCTCCAAGTCTTTGCTCTTGACTTCGTGGAAGTCGGCCAGTTTCTCCAAATCAGTAAGCTGCTCTTCCAATACACTGCACGCCTCTTGCAGAGCCTTGTTGTTCTAAAACAAAACGAATATTATGTCTGAAATCCAAAACCAAACCAAGGACTACAAAATATAAAGTACCATAGCAAAATGATTATTGAGCGCGTATAAAGAGGTTTCAGTGGCGCGACACCGTCCTTGAAGCAAGTCCGCGGCCAGAGCAAAGCGTAGCCGGCGAGCCCACACTGAATCGCGAGAGTCGCGGCGACGGGTCGACGCATTACACAATACCGCGCGGAGGTGCGCTGGCTTTGGTTTAACGGGTGGTTTAATCTCGCTGTTCTTACGCTTCACACGATATCCCGATGTATCCATTGCCATTATAATACTATTCACTAATCAAGCCTAGACTTATCTAAATAACACAACCAACTCAACGCCACTTATGTTACTATCGACTACCGTATAGTCCGACAGTCATATACCGCGACGACTGCTCTCAACTGCCATGCAACTGAATCACTCGCGAATTAATACAATCATGTTGACAAAATATAGAACAACAATTGCCCGGTATTTGATGCAATGTATTTACACAACAATATCTGCCGAATTAAGATGATATTTCGATCATAAACGACAAACAATAAACAACATGTGATACTGTCGAATCTCGACTCATCATAAATTAAACACATTTTACACAATATTTTGAGTCACCCCGCAGAATACTTCGTGTAGCAATGAGAGATTATTTTACAGGAATATGAAATAGTCTCTACTGGGACATTACCTTTATCGACTAATCTGCTAAACATATTCAGCTAACGTCATCCGCGTTAAGATTATTTTTTTTAATCACACTATTTTTCACTCCAAGGAACGCTTGGAGTCAGTTATAACCTATACGTACAAGATTTCAGTAAAAATCGGTTCAGTTGTTAAACAGTGAAAAGGAAACCGACAGACAGAGCCACTTCTGGTAAATATAGACCATATAAAATATCGATACCTTTCGGCATAAGTCATCTAGGATAGACTGTGAGGAAGATAAATAATGTAAGTAAAGTACCTGCTCAGTGTGTTGATGCAGTGTTCTAAGTTCGTGCAACTCATCCCGGAGTTGTCCTCGCTCGCGGCTGGACTGCTCCTCCTGTTCCTCGGCGTGCAACCGCCGCCGCTCGCTGTATAGCAACTCGCTCTTCAACTTGCGGATGTCGTTACGAGATCTAAGACACGAAACAAATATTAGTGTATATAAACAAATATATCTGTCTAATGTTACACATACTTTTTATTTCACATATTAAAGGGTGAAAGTAAGTTTATTTCTAAAAATTCATCTTATTTACGTTGACGTTCAATTGGTTTTCATATCGCATACATAGAAAAAAAAGTAAAAGCACCGAAAAAAATGTAAACACCGTACGTGTTATTATTTTTTCAATACATAACAATATGGATTTAATGGATAGCTCTATATGCAGGAACAAAACCAGTTTCGGAAATCGACCCCAAGCGGGACCAGCAGTCAGTTAGCAGTAAGTATTAGAACCGGTTAGTGAATGAAAGCGCAGCGCGTGACACTGCGACGGCGGTCTCGCTTGCATGGCGCTCGGCTCTGCCTTGCAGTTCCAACTAATATCTACTTTTCATTTCCTGCAATAGCCAGTAACCGATGATATGTAGTTCTTAAAAACGAAATTAGGCAGTCTGTTTCAACCCAAGGCTATACGCGAACATAGCAAGTAGATTATTTTTAATGAGGGTAAAAAATCTTACCTATCCACCTCAGCTTGCGCAGTTTCATGCACCTTCTGCAATTTAGTCAGCCGATCCTTCAACCGCTCATTCTCCTTGCTCGCTTCCTCATACTTGGGACGCAATGTAGCTATCTCGCTCTGCAGAGCCGAAGCTTTCTGCTCGGCAGTTTTGCGAGCTTCCAGAACGGTCGATAGCCGCTCTTCTGCTCGCTTGAGGTCACGTGTCGTCGACTTGGCTTCTACTTGCAAGTCGTTGAACTCGCGTTCCTGTACACAAATTAATATAAGACTGATTTTTACGAAGTAAAATCACAAAGAGGTAGCAGTGATATAGGTGGAGCATAAAAGGGTTTCTCGCCCGAAATTCGGAGCTGCCGACTTGGGATTATACTTGCACCTTACAGAAGATCACAGCCAAACAATGTTACCTTTGGGTAGTGATGTGCTCCATAGGGGAGAAGAGCAGGAATGAACACATTGCTAGCTATCAATAGTTGTCACTATGTTGGCACACTGAGTTCATTCTTGAGAAAGTAGGCATTGCGCGAGTGGCACTTTGGTTTTGGCTACGTTTTGGACTTTTTGCTTGCTTGTCACCTTAGTAGTATACAAAATGATTGAGTAGAGTAAAGTTTATCTTATTATAATATAGGTTTTTATTTGGAATCTACATGTACCTTTCGCCACCTGGCCAAATTAGCTGCCCTAGCTTCTTGGCGAAGTGTAGCCATCTCCTCTGCCCTCGCCTACGAAAAAGATGACATAAATACATAGTATTACATTATTATAAATTATAATATAAAAAATATCAGTGCCGCCAAATATTAAGTACATACTAGAAAAAAAATGCTATTCGGAAAAAGTGCTATTGTAAAGTAACATTTGATGATTTGTGAGTTCTGTCGGTCTAGACAAAGTAACATTCTTTTCCGCTTTCGCTAATAGAAACGATACAAAATGTATGGAAATGGCATAAATCAGCCACGTGACATTCCGATACATTTAGTATCGCTTCTACTAACGAAGCGTTAGAATAATGTTACCTTGTCTACAGGCCCTGGAATATTGAATTAAAGGCAAATGAGCAGTGTGTATGAGCAGAATAACTTTGGCGGTTGACAATTTTAAAATATAACTGTTTTGCACTACAACAAAACAGGTATTATGTGTGAAAGAAAACACACAGCGTTGAGATGAAGAAAGCTGTTGTGAACTCGCCTTGATTCTATGTAACTATGGTAAAACTTACCTAAATTCTCTGTGGTTTATACCTCTCTCTTTCCTTCACCAGCGTGCATCCCTTTCTAACAGTTGTGGATGCTTGTCACCTAGTTGTCAAATCATAGCGTCTTCAGCTCACCAGCAAGAGCATTGCTGCAACGCTGTGTGTTTTCTTTCACACATAATACCTGTTTTGTTGTAGTGCAAAACAGTTATATTATGTGGTTTTCGAAAACACACAGCGTTGAGATGAAGACCTGTTTGGTATCTGCTGGTGATAATCACAAATGCTATGATGATATGATGAATTAATTATACCACTGAATTGGAAAGAAATCAATTTAATTAATTATATTAAGCATAATCAGGTACAGAAATGTACTAAAACAAAATAACACTTAGTTTGAATTTATAAACCTCTTTAAATTCAATTAAGTAACTTAAGAATTAATTAAAATATGCAATAAAGGAATATATCTTCAAATAAAATTATCTTTTTAAATTAAAAATAATAATAACAAGAGTAAAAACAAAAATATTAATTAAGTTTAGAAAAATGTTGACTCAACATGTCAACATTAGAGCTACTATCAATACTGTTGACGGGTCTACAATAGAAGTTTCTGAAGGTCTCGACCCTTTTCCAGTTGCCTCTGTCAAGTATCTCCTGCACTGGTCTATTCTCCAACCAACTCCTTGAGGCTACAGCTGATCGTATACTGCCTGGAGGCGCATCTATATTAGCCTCTTTAAAAATACTACGAATCCAACCGGCAATCATAGTTCTTGAAGCTGGCTTTAATTTACCAGACAATGAAATAAATAAACTTGTGACATTTTTGTCCAAGGATCTTCTAGATTCCGATTTATTAACAAAATCTGTGATATGTCTTATTGGACATACATGTTGGTTTGGATGTCTCCGCAACAACCAACCAGATTGTCTAAATGTACTTGAGTCAGTTTTTGAACCAAATTTAGGCCACAGATTTATAGTATCTCCTTTATGTATTAAATTGCTAGGAGACTGATCAAGCAAAGTAAGATCATGAATTCTACGACCTGAAGCTAGTAATAGTATTAAAGCGGTTCTTCTAGAGATATCAAATAATGAATATGACTGAGTTGAATTTATTAGCCAGTCAAATAATATCTTTGTGTCCCATATTGGTAGTTTTGGAACTTCTGGCTTGGCAAGTGAAATGGCTTTTAGAAACTGGTGAATGAAAAAATTCTTAGAAAGGTCTAATCCTGATGCTGCACAATATGTTGAAACAGCTGATTTATGAAGGAGTATGGTTCTGTATGCTAACTTATTTTCTAAAAATAATTTGGCCAAGAACCTAGCAACTTGCTGGCCTTCAGGTGCTTTAGAATTGACATTGTTGGTGTCACACCAATTTAACCACCTTTTAATTGGAGCACTATATGTCATTAAGGTAGATGTCCGCCAACTACTTTTTAACAAATTTTGTTCCTCTATACTCCAGTGAGTGACCTGGTCTGCCCACCCCCAATTTTCCAGGCAAGTAAGTTCAACTTGTCCACTTGAGGAGGGCAGTTCCCTGTGGTCCGATCTATTAACACCTTCCGCAGGTTTGGTATGGAAACTGGCTCTGCCAGAGCTCTCGCTCGCAGGTCTGGAAGCCAAAAGCACTTGGTCCACTCTGGTGCTATTAGGATGTACGTGCCCCTCGCACTGTTCAAGTGTGCTAGCACTCTTGGTATTAAGCTGGGGGGTGGGAATGCCCAGCCCAGCTGATAGTCCCATTGACGGCTGAAAGCGTCGCAAAAAGTTGCGGAGCCATCGGTGGAGTCTAATGTGACGTACCTTGGAACTACGAATGTTTCGCTGGACGCGAACAGGTCGATATCTGGGACGCCCCACATCTTGAATAGGGCTTCTGTGGCTTGGGGCAGTAGGTGCCACTCTGGTACTTTGCGACCCCTTGATAGGCGATCTGCGATTCCGTTTAACCTCCCCGGGAGGTATGTGGCTGACAAGGTTATATTCAGCTGCTCTGTGAGCTCTATCAGTCTGGTTGTCAACTGTAGGAGTGTAAGGGAATGTGTCCCCCCCTCGTTTCTGAGGTATGCAACTAGAGTCCTGTTGTCTGACTGGACTAATATATGCGCCCCTTGTAAAGTCATCCGCTGACTGTTTATGGCTGCAAATACGGCATACATCTCTTTCATGTTTGAATGCCAGCGCCTTTGATATGGAGCCCACCTTCCTGATAGGCAAGTACTGTTCAACTGTGCTCCCCAGCCTGCATCCGCTGCATCTGAGGTTAAGAAGTGGGTCACACTCCCTTTGACTATTGGAGTTGAATTGTGGTGGGTTAGTGCATTCAACCACCATCTCAGATCTTGTTGAACAAGTTGAGGTATGTATTTTGTCTCTCTTAGCCTGTTTTGACTGAATGCTTTTAGGAACAATTGTGCTCTTCGACATCGAAGTCGACCCTTGGGAACTGCATAGTTTGCAAAGTTCAGCAAACCTAACAAACTCTGCATTTCTTTTAAAGAACTGAAGCCTTTTAACAAAATTTTGGAAATCATTAATTTTATTTTTGTCACCTTTTTGGAAGGAAGTTTTATTAAATTGTGATGAGTATTCCATAAAAGGCCAAGATATTCTACTTCCTGAGATGGCAGCAGGACAGACTTTTGGTAGTTTACATGCCACCCTAGAGACTCTAATATTCTCAGTGTTTCCGCAACCTGAGATAAAAGTATGGTCCGATTCTGATGAACAAGGAAGTAGTCGTCTAGATAGACTATTATACGGAAGCCCTGGGCTCGTAGGATTTCCGCAATCCAGTTTGATACTGTGGCAAACATTTTTGGGGCTGCTGACAGGCCGAATGGTAGAGAAGTTAATTGCAGTACTTCGTTGTTGTAGATCACTCGGAGGAATCTCCTGTGTGACTCGGCTATTGGTAAATGGAAGTAAGCCTGATGTATGTCTATTTTTATTAACCAATCGTTTATTTGTAAGAATTCTGCAACATCTACTTGTGAAATTAGGTGGAAATGTTTTACAGACACATATGAGTTTAGACCCCTTAGGTCGAAGATGGGACGAAGACCTCCATCGGATTTCTTTACAAGAAACATTCGACAAAGGAATCCGGGGTTTAAACTTGGTGGTTTTTCTAAGATGTTCATGTCTTTTAACTTTTGAATCATGTCCGTCATGTCCCTTGAGATCTTTGTAGCAAATCTTTTTATAACCCGGCTGTCTGGATATTGAAGAGGTGGTTTCTTCAAGAATGGAATGCGTCCACCTGTTACCAACCTTACAATGTAATTGTTGGCACCCTGCTTTTGCCAAAGGTGGGCAAAATCCTTGAGACAACCTCCCCTGAAAACTCGGGTTTGATGGTCAGATTTGCTTATTATTGGTGTTAGTGGGTGTGTTGTTTGCTGAGCGGTTACTACGAAAGGGCTGATTTTTCCTGAACCTAGGGTTTTGTTTCTTTTCTAATCTGTAATCTTTCTTTTGGGGCTTATTTACATAATGTTTCTTTTGAACATAACCTTTTTTCTCCCTAGCATAGGTAGGAGTACTAAGCCACATTTGAGACCCGCCCAAAGAAGATATCACAGGTTGTAAACCGTCTCTGCTAAAAAGGTACTCCTGACTGGGTGGAATGTTTTGAATCATACTTCTCAAATTTGGATTACTAATTTCTTTTAAGATACGGTCACGTCTCACCTCAATGCACTCTGCTCTCTTACCGCACACAATTTGCATTGCAGTTTCAGACTTTTTATATGATAGTGAACCGGGGCCAAAATTATTTGTTATTTTATCAAATAGTTTGTTAATGTCAAAATTATTTGAGTTTGTTCATGCCCAATCAAGTAAATCTTGTAATCCTAATCTTAACAATTGTCTTTGTTCTAAAATATTATTAGACAACCCAGCTAACAATTGTTCTGTCGAAGCCAAGTAATCTTTGCCCTTGTTAAAATGGCACAACTCATCATTTACTTTAAGGCCGACAAAACCAGGAGTAGCGATAGAAGATTGCAAAGCTTTCTTATATCTAATACCTTTCCAAGCGGGTGTATCAAATCTTTGGAGGTGATTTAATTCCTGTAATAACTGTTTATCAGCCGGAGGTATTATAGTTTTAACATCATATTCGGTTTCTAATTCACCCAGTGTGAGTTTATTACTGTTGGAAGAGATAGGATTAGTCAAAAATTGTGATGTGGATGGTGTTGGTTCACACATTGTCTGGTTTTGGTTTGTCGGATGAGGTAAGTTACCTAAATACTGGGATATATATCCTACATGCTGAATAAGCGTCTCTATGCGCGGGTCTGAACATGTTTGAACTCGTTGTTGGTACTTACATGTCTTACGCCGTTTGTTTGGCGGAGGTGACGCAATGCCTTCCTCATCCTCCGAGGATGAGGACGAAGATGATTCCTCGTCATACGTCTTGCTCGAGATAGGATCCCTATCCAGAACATCCTTTCTTGAACCTTCCCCGCCAACATTACCTACCGGTTCAATTTCGTCCGGATCCATTGTACGGCACTGTTTTATAACTTACAAACACTAAACTCGTTCGAAAATTACACTGTGTGTTCTCTTTAAATATATTTGAGGTGTATTTCAACACTTTTTAACTTTAAGAAAATTTTGCGATCGTTTTACCGGCAAAATTCACAAACGCTATGATTTGACAACTAGGTGACAAGCATCCACAACTGTTAGAAAGGGATGCACGCTGGTGAAGGAAAGAGAGAGGTATAAACCACAGAGAATTTAGGTAAGTTTTACCATAGTTACATAGAATCAAGGCGAGTTCACAACAGCTTTCTTCATCTCAACGCTGTGTGTTTTCGAAAACCACATAATGAACCAATATTTCTTTTACAGCTTAAATCAATTGATGCAATCCAGGGTTACTACCAACCGTAAATACAAATTCATAAAGTTAAACATACTTGTAGTTGTGCCTCGGCTCGCTCGAGTTGTTCCTTGAGCAGCGCCAGTTGCGCTTGCGCCGCGGAGGGTCCGTCGCCGACACTCTCCGTGTCACTGGGCGTGGTCTTGGCATTATCCACCTCGTGCTCGGATGTATCAACCTGACCTCGTTGTGTACAGTTGCAGTTGCCTCGCGACTCCATTGCACTCACTTCGCGCTCCAATTGACGGACCAGCTGCTCCAAAGTGCTCACCTAGTATGGTATATTAGGTGTTAGTGTTATTGTTTTTCGGAAATATACAATATAAAAAACTTTAAGTTCCACCTGACTGGCTTTATCAACGCACATCATAAACCAACGGTTAGAGATGTGACATTTGGGTGTGTTCTTTATGAGGTATATCACTTAGAGAATTTTTTTTTGTCATCATGTTTTTATAGAATACCACGCGGTCGTAGCCGGGAGCGGTAGCTATTTTATTTATATTAAACTTATCATTTTATCAAAACTGCAGTTACTCCATCGTTGTTAAGATATAAAAATCTAGAAGACAGACACCTCTTGACTGACTATTCCGTTATTACATATGATAAGTATACACAGTAAACTAGAACTCCCTATTAAAACATGGATTAAAGAAGACTCGACCAAACTCGGACTAAAACTATGTCCATCCTTTTTTAAATCTACGCACAGAATGAGATGAAGTAACATTTAAACCAAGAACTACCTAAGTTTACGTTTTGTAGTAAAGAGGAAGGGTATTCCACATGAGTATCGATTTAAAGAGCCATAAGCTACCTTCTCCCTGTGCCTTGCGTCCTCCCCGAGCACGGCGGTGGTTCGTTCCTCGGCGACGCGCAGTCGGTCGTTGAGCCTCGCCTCGGTGCGCGCGCTCTGCTCCTCCAAAGCTGCTTCACGACGAGCGCTCTCCTCTACACCGCGCTCCAACTCCTGTTAAACACGTATATACCAATAATGCTATTAATGTAGTCAATTTCTGGGCTACAACAATTTAAAACGTCTGTCATCGACACGATAAGAAGAAGATTTCAGTCTACCCTCTATTGCGTCAAAAAATTGGCTATGTGCGATTTGGACTCGCGCATGAAGGTACGTATCATCTATTTTTAAATACTAATATAAAAAGGAAAGATTTGTATGTATGTTTGTAACGAATTGGCTCTAAAAGTTCTGGAACGATAATAAAAATTATTTCACCATTTCAATGGTACATTATCACAGATTAATACGGGCTATATTTTATCCCCTACTCCCCCGGGAACCGTGGATACGCTATAGTTTAGAATAAAAACGTTAATACCTACAGTTATTTCATGATTAGTCGCACTATGTTCCCCAAATGTAATATTATTCGTTGATAATAGTATGATGATAAGGAATACAAGTGTCATATATGTGTGTAAGCCAGCAGTTACCTGTACTTGCGCGAGTAGCATAGACACTCGCATCCGTTCGTGTGCCAGCTGCACTTGCGTCTCCTTCAACTGCTCTGAGCACGTGTTGCTCGAGCGCTGTTTCTCTGACAAACATTCCTGTAAACAAATATAACGTTGGTAACGTCATCATCATAAATTAAGAGTCTGGCTCTTGTTGATGCAATTTCTTCCATTCGTCTCTATCCAGAGCCATCTCTTTAAACTCCCTATACGTCATGACAGACACCTTGGAAAACGGTGGCGTACCTTGATAACTGACTTGGTAACTTGGTGGCTGATCACCTGAATTTTATACGAAGCGATAGCCATCTGACCTGTGTAACCCCTTTTACGAGGAAAATCGGTAATCTGGGTTAGACTGGTCGTTAGACTTTCATAGGGCCCGAAGAATCTGTAATTAAGCGCATATCGGTTCCTTAATTACTACTCCCGGTCACCACATGGCATCGCGTCTAAATCACGCATGTTGGATTCTTCCTTTCCTCATTTTGCCGCCTCATTTCCCCGTTTTGTTGCCGACTTTTAATAAGTTAGAGCATTTTAACAAGACAGAAACAAATCACGGGTCATGCGTCAATCATAAAAAAAATTAGCAGCTAAAATGCTGCACTTAAGATCTCCCATCCATAGAGAGATGGCTCTAATACATTAAAATGCGCGATTTTAATTGCCATACCTGTGTAGAAGCGAGCTGTAGCCTGGCTTCATCCAATTCCTTGTGTAATGTATTGTTTTCTTTTTCCAGTGAGGCAAGTTGTTTCTCAAGCATCTCCTTAGCTCTGGCCTCTCTGGCTGTAGCGGCTTCGGCTGCGGCGAGACGAGCCCCAGCTTCACGACTCTCCGCCTCCCCTCCGCTTAGGGTTTGACGACGAATTGCACGCTCTTTTGCTATTGTATCCTGTGGGAAATGTTGAAGAATTAATACTGAAGATTTCTAGACAGTAATTTGGATTTGAAGGTGTCTTGATCCGATAATTTTGTAAAAACAAATCTACTTGCAGACCTGACAGACGTTGCGCTCTCCCAAGCCGCCGTCTACTAGGTTAATCTGTATTTTCAAACCGTCCATACTCACTAAAATATACACAGAAAATTTCTATGGTTGGGTGACAAACACACAAATGGATTATTATTACATATAAAATAATCACTAAAAATATACCATTACTACCACCACTTTTATACACTGAATACTTACTACGATAAGGAATAGTAACAACACAACATTTTAGACAAATTTAGCTACATTTCAAAATACTCAACATTAATGCCCAATAATATCAACCAATTCTACAGTTAGTACGTAGCGAGCACTCACAACGGGCCTCACGTTGATTTCAGTCAGTCTTCTGTGTTGCAAGTCGTGGACGTGTTCTATTATGTCCTGACACAAGCAAATCTTCATTAACCAAGTTATAATCAAACACAGGATTGTTTAAAATCAGACAATCTCAAGGCCCACTAGAGGGGTTTAAGTTTTTACGAACATGAAGTAGCTGAACTCGGGTTTCCTTTAAGTCAATGTTTTGTAATAGTCAAAGGTATTCATGGAAGAATTTGACATAGGTCTCCATATATTATATTAAATTATGATATTCACAATAGTGTACATTAAAATGTATATGAAGTGAAGTACATTCAAACACTCCCAATGAACAGTATTAGTAACTAGGTATTAACTCAGACACTAACCTTGTAATGCAAGTGTTGCGCTCGCGCAGTATCAGCCGCGCTCAATGCCCGACTGCATTCAGTCTGCAACTCCTCGACCTTAATCTCCAGTCTCTTAAGGTCTTCCCTCAGCGCGTCTCGTTCCACCCGCAGCTTTTCAGCGGCGGCGTGCGCTTGCCGCGTCTCTGCACTATTTCTCTCTTCGATACCCGACGTCAGTTCCTGGTTGCGACGTTGCAAGTTCATACGTTCCTCTTTCTCCACTTCCACTTGACGTTCCAAACGCCTGACAAATAAAATTACATTGTATGACCATAAGTATACGATCGCATTTCGAATGCACTGTTGTAAAATCACTTGTTAACAAATTTAAGGATTATGTACTTTCCCCATTTAATAGAATACTCCTTTATATTGGACCAAAAAGTCATTGCTATCGTAGTAAGTTGTGTGATAGACTATGTTTGTGTTATGGCAGTGTTTGGCTCGCAATATGTTTTGTTTCGATTAAATGAGTTGTTTCAAAACAAACCACAGTTTTGTTGATAATATGTTGCAAATAATTACACTTGATATTACGATGCGTGTTGATGATCCATGATGTCTTGTTTTATTTATAGTTTTTAATACTTTGCATTAGTTTCTTAAGATAAGTTAACTATAAACCATAATTTTGGTACTGTAAAGTTAACCGTCAAAGATAAGAATTTCTTAATTCGCGCTGCTTATACGATCATCACGCCTGTATTCCCCGAAGAGGTAGGCAGAGGTGTTGTAATAACAACACCCACTTTTCACCGAATATGATTAAGTGCCAACGTGACAGATGGTCTATTGCCGCCTCAGGCACTATACATACGTCTTTGAATAACTTCTCAGACATATGCAGGTTTTCTCACGATGTTTTCCTTCATCGTAAAGCACGTGGGGAGAAATCACTGCACAATCATTTTTAGAAAAAATCATTGGGACAGGGCCCCGGTGGTGTTCGAACTTGCGTCGTTTGCGTAGCAGGCTGCTGAAGTCCTAAGGCCATCACGCCTCTCTCTGTAACACAGCTAGTGTATTTATAAAATACTAGCTGTGCCCCGCGGTTTTACCCGCGTAGAGTTAATTTCACGGGTGTCTCGCAGCCTTTATGTTTTATTTCAATAAAATTAGCCTAAAACACTCCTTGTAATTTCAGCTATCTGCCAGTGAAAGTCCCGTTAAAATCCATCCAGCCGTTTACGTGTGATGCCGTGACCAAGGGAAATGGGGAATAAGAGGAAATAAGATAATATAGATAGATATCCGACTTGTTTTGCAGTGAGAGTGCAGTGATGTCGGCCTGTAGCCGCGCGCGTGTCCTCTCAGCCTCCTCCTCGG
This sequence comes from Watsonalla cultraria, assembly GCA_964035505.1. Lineage (NCBI taxonomy): Eukaryota > Metazoa > Arthropoda > Insecta > Lepidoptera > Drepanidae > Watsonalla > Watsonalla cultraria. The sequence continues at coordinate 5,590,009 of OZ037731.1, forward strand.
CGTCCCTCCGCGCTCGCTCCACGGCTGCCCCCACCGCCGCCTCGCTACTCGCCAATTTGTTCTGAAGAGACACTATCTCCTTGCTGCGCATCGCTGCTAACTTCTCCGCTGATCTATTACCATTATACAAATATAAGTGTATTTTCTTAGTACAGACACCCCGTAACGATTGATGAGCGCGTACCTTTGCGTATGACGCGAGGCGTATATAAACATGCACGGAATCTTCACTATTTTCGCTGCGCGTAACGCTTATACTCATTAATAATATAATATGGACGTAAATATGAATAAAAAAGTGTCGATTAGATGTTAATAGATAAACTATTATCTGTTACAAAAACATTGATAGTAAAAATTAAAGATGCTAAAAAACTATAGTTGGCAAATATAGTCCCTAGGGTTCGACGCGTCGAGGCCTTACTTGGCAAGGGCGCTTAGCGATGAATAACAAACAACATGAATTGCTTACTTGAAAGTGGCCAAATCTATGGCAGTGCAATCGTGAGATGCGTTGAACCCGCTCATGCTGTCTTCACTCTCCTCGGGCGCCACGTATGAGAATCCTACACATTAAATCAACGCTGTTAAAAAATATTAGAGTAATAAACATATTGATTTAAATATGGTTATTGCAGATGTACGCTCACGTTACTCACAAAAATTGTGACTTCAGTCATACCCTCTTAGTAGTATTCATACGCAAGTCCAATAGTTGGACTCAAAATATACAAAGTAAATATAAAATACGTGAACACTCACCAACAAACGGCAGTTGTCCAGCAAAGGGCGGGCGAGCCCTGAAAGGCGCGGCGTTAGGCAGCGGCGGCTCGCGCGCCGGCACGCTGAAGTACGACGTGTCCTCCGCGCCGCGCACACACGGCACCCACGGCGGAGCCTACACAAATATCATCCTTATGTTACGACTAGCTGTGCCCGCGATTTCACTCGCGTAGAGTTAATTTCATGAGTGTCCCGCGGAACCCTTATGCTTTAATTTAAATAAGTTACTCCTTGTAACATTAGCTATCTGCCAGTGAAAGTCCCGTTAAAATTGGTCCAGCCGTTTCGGAGATTACCCGGAACAAACAGACCGACTGAAAACCGGTTTTTCTGTCTGTCCCGTGTATAGTAAGTACAAGAGAAAGAGGTGTGTATGATCGTCTCTATTGTTGCCGAGTCGAGGTAGGAGTAGCGGCAGGGGGCCCGTTAGTACCTGATCCCGTATAGAGTGCGGCGCGATGTGTGCGAGCGCGGGGTGCTGCAGCGTGTCGAGGTAGGAGTAGCGGCGGGGGGCCCGTTAGTACCTGGTCCCGTATAGAGTGCGGCGCGATGTGTGCGAGCGCGGGGTGCTGCAGCGTGTCGAGGTAGGAGTAGCGGCGGGGGGCCCGTTAGTACCTGGTCCCGTATAGAGTGCGGCGCGATGTGTGCGAGCGCGGGGTGCTGCAGCGTGTCGAGGTAGGAGTAGCGGCGGGGGGCCCGTTAGTACCTGGTCCCGTATAGAGTGCGGCGCGATGTGTGCGAGCGCGGGGTGCTGCAGCGTGTCGAGGTAGGAGTAGCGGCGGGGGGCCCGTTAGTACCTGGTCCCGTATAGAGTGCGGCGCGATGTGTGCGAGCGCGGGGTGCTGCAGCGTGTCGAGGTAGGAGTAGCGGCGGGGGGCCCGTTAGTACCTGGTCCCGTATAGAGTGCGGCGCGATGTGTGCGAGCGCGGGGTGCTGCAGCGTGTCGAGGTAGGAGTAGCGGCGGGGGGCCCGTTAGTACCTGGTCCCGTATAGAGTGCGGCGCGATGTGTGCGAGCGCGGGGTGCTGCAGCGTGTCGAGGTAGGAGTAGCGGCGGGGGGCCCGTTAGTACCTGGTCCCGTATAGAGTGCGGCGCGATGTGTGCGAGCGCGGGGTGCTGCAGCGTGTCGAGGTAGGAGTAGCGGCGGGGGGCCCGTTAGTACCTGGTCCCGTATAGAGTGCGGCGCGATGTGTGCGAGCGCGGGGTGCTGCAGCGTGTCGAGGTAGGAGTAGCGGCGGGGGGCCCGTTAGTACCTGGTCCCGTATAGAGTGCGGCGCGATGTGTGCGAGCGCGGGGTGCTGCAGCGTGTCGAGGTAGGAGTAGCGGCGGGGGGGCGCCACCCTAAGGAGCCCCGCCACCAGGGCGCGCCACGCCGCGCTCGGTCCGCGGGGCATGGGCTCGAACGGAGGCTCGGCGTCACCTTTTTCTGCGCTCTCTCGCTCGTACCTGACAATACAAGTTTGGTTCGAACAAAAACATACAATATGATGCTTGGTACGAAATAGTGCATGGGTTGGCGTGCATACTTGAGTCAGTTATTGAAAAGGTAACATAGAATAAGATTATGCATAAAATGTACATGGAACTACTTTGTACAAAATGTGCATAAAAGTTCAGGAGAACCTTTTTTATGTTAAGAAGTGACGTAAGAGTAAGTTCTAAATACATTAAAGTAGGTTGATCATGTACTCACTTTTGAATATTGCTAAGTATTTTGGGCAAGGAGTCGTCATCGCCTGCAGAGAAGGGTCTCTTGAGAGTCACCAGCTCGAAGGCGACCACCCCGAGCGACCAGTAGTCGCACGACGACTGTACACACAATAACATATATTAAAACCAATATAGTACGTGATATCAGAAAGAAGAGCTACAGGTCGTATTTTTGTTTCAAACCTCAAAGGCATAGTAGGCTTGTCTGTTAATATGGGCTTCGCGTATCCACTAAGAATTTAATTATGTATGCAGCTTAAGAGACTACTGTCATGTTCGTTTTGTCTTCCTTTCCGTAAAATCAAATGTTACAGTACAAGTTGCTAATTAATCCCTATAGCAAACTCATTGGTGTATTAATAATCGGTTTTTGCCTGACCATTATCTGCCCGCTACAGTTACAGAAAAAAAAAATATTTTTAATGAATTCACCTTTAAATCACGTATGTACTGTATTTATGCTAAATATATTTAAATAAGAACAATTATATACAATTCACAATTAAAAAACCACAGCCATGTTAGTAACGAAATTTAGGTGTGTTTTCTAACGCATTCAAGTTTAGTATTTTTTCTAGAAATAAAATACAAATTAATCACATCCAATCTACCGGGCACTAATACTTCATTGCAAAATAAAGCATGCGTTAACTACAACATTCAAATTCACATACACACATTCAAAAACATTAGACTACATATACCTAACATATACAAACTCCACTCAAACAGCTTAACCAATGCTTATGTTTTTTTTTGTGTATATTCGGTATGTCTGAGAATAGAACGAAAGCTAATAAGATAAGATTGGTCCACCCAAAAACTATAAGGTAAACCAATGTGTAAATATTATAAAATACTTTTAAAATGTAATTATGCTAACCATAATCAAATTATGGAATCTAGACATGGAATTATGGTTTTAATATTTTTTTATCCTAATCAATTGACGGTTTAGGTTGCACATAAATGATTGTTTTATTTGAAGTTCCTGTGGCAAATGTACCATTAACATGACTGATTAATTGCAAAAATAAATCAGCATTGCTGTAGGGTTGAAATTATAAGTGCGTACGTCCAAAACCTAGTCACCATTCTGAGTCTTACAATATCAAACACCCTACCTGAAAGTGTAAATTGGAATCGGACATACAGGTCCCATCATTTTACGAGCCTATCTCTCTCTGTCAGTCTGTATGACGCCACACATTAGAGAACTAAAAGAAGAAGTATTGGTGCAAAAGTAAGAAGTGTATAATAGAAAGCGGAAGCGTGTCGCGTGCGAACCCACAATGGCGTTGGTAACAATCCCGCGACAGTATTGGAGACAGACTGAGTGGGTGAGCGCGCAGTGCGCGGCGGCCAGCAGCTCGGGCGCCACGTAGTCCGGCGTGCCCACCGCCACCGACGACGACCCGCCCGCAGACAGGCGGGCGCACGAACCGAAGTCACCTAGCTTCACGTGCCCGCATCTATATTATACACAATACAATATATTAACATACATACATGTATACATATGATCCAGGGGCGTGCATTGGATTTTCAGAGGGGTAGGCATAAACAATAAGTAAGTAGGTAGGTAGATTAAGTCCATACCTATGTGACGCGGCGTAGGTACGTACGTCTTGGTAAAGATACACATACGAACATAAACACACACAACACGAGGGTATTCAGTGATCACAAATTGTAACTTCTGCTTACCTGCTTATATGCAATGCACGCCTGTATTCCTCGAAGGAGCAGGCAGAGTGAACTAAGGCAATGTGACAGATGGTGAGTCTAACCCTATTTCTCAGAAATATACATATTATGAAACCACTTACCTATCCAACAATATATTATGCGGCTTGACATCCCGGTGAACAAATCCCATGCCATGCAGTGCCTTGAGCGCATGCGCGACTTCAGCGACGTAGAATGCAGCGTCTCGCTCCGACAGCGGGTGGTTGCGGCGCGCGAGCAGGCTGGACAAGTCTCCACCAGAACATAGCTCCATCACTAAGTACAGAGTGTTGCTGTCCTGTACACAAATATTACCAATATATTGGGATATCTTCAAGTTTTTTCTATCATGAAACTATATCATGTATACTGTTAATCAACCACTAACTGGTGAACAGCTATTATTTGGACAAAGTATGTATCTAGAAGTCAATGCAAAAATTAAGAAATGAAGAATAATAGTATAACCAGAGCATTAATGAATAAGAGTAGAATAACTGCAGTACAATTTGACAGTTTTATATTGTGGTGTGTGAATGTATACCTGAAAGGCATACTGCAGGCGTGGTATCCAGGGCGAGGAGGCGGCGGCGAGCACCTCTCGCTCGTCCTCGGGCGCGCCGCCGCCGCGACGCCGGGCGTGCTCCTTGCGAATACTCTTCAAAGCATACACGTCGCTCGTCTGCTTCTCGCGCACCATCTACAATAGATACTTTCATTTTGAAACAGATGTATATCAAAGTGTGATCATGAGATGTTGTATGACATTTTGGGTAGCCTGCTATGCAACACATTGGCCTCAACACTGTTACATTGGCACTTAATCATCTTAGATGCAACATGGGTGTTGTAAAGTTGCATCATAAGCAGAAGTAGTTCAGGAACCATCGGACATGACTTGGTCATACTTATAGAAAATGCTTAGCTACTTATTGAATAACCCAGTTGCCTCATACTATTACATCAAAATCTACAATTATTTTTCAATCAAATGTATGGTGCACATAAATTGTGTTAATGTCATTTAAACAACAGAGTGTATGTAAATAATGTCTTAGTTCTAAACTAAGTCATGCAACAAGAACATAGAACGATGACTACTATAACTTACATGCACATCTCCAAAGTGCCCTCGGCCAATAGTTTGTACCACATCAAAGTCTGATAAGCAGACCCGAGTCCTCCGCAGTTCTGCCAGAGTGCTGCGATCTGAAATATGGTGTCAATCAAAACTACTGAACACATAGGAATTAGCACATTTATGGTGTACACACATTCATACAGATTATGTCTGTATCCCCTACATATCATAAGGTATTAAATTAATTTTATCTTGGTTATCTGACAAAATTGGATTCTTTTCTAATGTATATTTTTCATTAATTTATCCTATGGGATGGGGAGCCCTTCTTTGAAGATGTAAAAAAAAGTACAACAAAAATAATCTTTAATAATATAATATTTATATAGCTTATTAATATTTTGTTTGTAAGTGGTCGAACACTAATATAAGATATTGGTTTGAATTGAGAAAAAAAAATTTGTTGGATAGATCATTCAGAAGGCTTGTGCCATTGTGGCACATATAGCAGCAAGGATAAATATTTAATGTCATAAACAACAACAAAAATATCACTTAGTAATATAGTTTTTATTGTTAATCCTATGCAGGTCAAGCCGCAAGGGACAGCAAGTAGTCCAATCAAGTTAAGAAAGGCACCCTAGAGTGGGGCTATATCTGTAGATAGTACACTACATAAACTCTATACTGACACAGTCCATATTTACACCAGTTAATTTGAACAATATATCTGGTGATTTTTCAACATTCAGAAGTGCCTTACCAGGGCCCACACTGAATAAAACATTTTTATATTCACCTACCTACTTAGCACTTCGGGAGACACCGACTTGGGACAAGTTTTCTACCTTTAATTAGTTTTAAGCACTGTTCCTTGTATATATAATTAAGTTTTTATTGAATAAATTTTGCTTAGCACTTCAACTTGATGGATGATTATTGCAGTGATAAGTCCTATCTTTTCTCTTGTTTATAAATCAACTAACAAATTGAGCAAATTGAAAGCTATGAATAGTAAAATGTTAATGTAAAGTTATAAGAACTGCAACACGTTACAGCCAGGTGTTGGAGGATATGAAATGGATGGGAGGTCGTGAAAGGTCAAAACTTAGCAAACCTAGTTATGAACTTACATTTGTCGACAAAAGCTCGTACCAATTCATCGCTCTTCTTGACTGGATCATCATTGCATTCGTCGTAGAGCACCGTAAGCGCATCCAAAAGAGCCTCGCGGTCTATTGTCTTCTTGTCCAACTTGTTTGTTCCACTCGTCACTTTACCGAGTATTTGTCTATTTAGCCGCGTTATACGGACTGCGATTGCCTCTTTAGAGGGCTCCATTGTCAGTTTTGCACACGCGATAATACTTTACTCACCTAACATTTATTTTAAATACATTACCCATGGTTTGTTTTGTTTTCAAAAATATTTCGCGAAACCTAGTAGGTATTGACCGTTGGATGTTTGAAAATGTAATAACCCGCCGGTAGGCTATGATTTCGAGATTTGACAGCAATATTGACAGACAAGATAGCCAACCTACGAAAAATATCATGGACAATCTCGTTAATTCGAATTAAACACCGTAAACATTGCCAGTCTATGTATCTGCGATATTTGACGTCTGTGGTTATTCCCATAGACTCAAAAATATCGTCGACATCCTCGTCGACTCAAAAATATCATGGAAATTCTTGACATAATTACTAAAAATACTGTTCTAAAAAAATTGTGCGTACTAACATAGCTGCATATTTAAAAAGGGCCTCGAAAAAAGGGTTACGAAGGTCAGATGGCAGTCGCTTCGTATAAAAATCAGGTGATCAGCCACATCGGGTTGAATCAAGTGCTGACCCCAAATACATGGGATAAATTTTGTATTTGCATACAAATACAAAGTAAAATTTTTGCTATTCCTCGAGGGATTCGGTAGAGAGTTGTCCATGTACCGAATTTTCTCACATGACAAATATTTGTCGTTTAACAGCCATCGTATATTGTGGTATACTATAGCTACAAGAAGTTTTAGCAATAAAAATATGAAATGGTAACTCAATAAATACGAATATATTATTATTCATGTGCGAAAGCACTAGGTACCTATATTACATACATGCTAAGAGCTACAACAAGTCTACACGTCCTATAACCGATGTTGGGGCTTTGTCCTAAACATAGATCGCAGGAACCAGTTTACGTACCCACGGGCATACCTACATACACATATATATCACTACCAGCACGAATGCTTATTATTATCGTTTACGGGTTCGACGAGCCCAGTGCGAGCTACCCCTATTACGACTTTTGCACCGTTTTCGTAATCTATACTCGCTAGCGTCACCGACAACATTTGTATCAGATATTTTAGTTCTTAACGTCACCGCTAGGAGGCTGTACAATTCCTCATTCAAATATAGCGGATACGCTAGCGAGAGTAGATTAGGAAAACGATGGCAATCTCGTGATAGTGGTAGTTCAATTCAAAGTACCTTCACTTGACCGCTTGTCGACGACTTTGACGTATAAAACTGATGAAAGTAAATGTCTATAATAGCATGTACGAAAAAGATTATAGACATCATAGCCAAATAGCTGAAACCCTTACAATGTATCATTTTAACCGTTTATAATCCGGACAATCCGGTTACACAATACAGGCACAGCATGAGTGAAAGACCGCCATACGTAGACATAATACGTCTGTGCCGTCATAACTAAAATGATTATAAAATTTTGTTTCTTTAGTAATTACCTTTAGCTTTAGTATGTACCTTTTTTATACTTGGAGAATCCGTTATAGATTCACCAACCACCGCGGGGGCAGCCGAAAAGTTAAAGCTTCACTGCGACCCTCCGTATTATAAGGGTACCTAGAAGTAGACTTCATTTATACACAATTATGTACATCGTAGTAGATAGGCATTTATGTATCGGTATTTAAGCACAAACCGTGCACCTTATGTAATGTAAGGTGGAGGTAGGTAGGTAGGTAGGTACTGTCTCAGCTCATTTTAAACGAAAGATCCCATTGTACCCAACGATATCATGTTATATAGTTGATGGAAAATGTTGCTAAAGATCAACCCTATTACGAATCGAACACATTACCAATTACAAGGCGACATCTTTCTGGTAGATAATGAAGATTTTTTTGTATCTAACAATGTGCTACGGACATTATCATATCAATGACATTTTCTAAATAAATTTACGCTGAATGTTACGGATTAGGAATTCGAGATTTCAAAACCTGCTCCATATTTTACTTAAATTAAACATTTATAAGATAATATTATAATAGATGTTTGTAAGTAGGTGGGTATTATGACGAAGTTCATGACGCAAAGTTAAGCTCAATAAACATGAATAAAGACGAACATGATATTATACCTACTATCTTGCTGTAGGTAATCTTTTGTGATGGCGAATATTAAACTGGTCAGTGGAAAACATCGCATCTGATTTTTTTATGATTAATCGACATTAATGTGCTGTAGCGTTGACAACAATGTCTAAGAGACCGTGCACATTCTCTAAAATCTGCTAACTTTAAACATTAATATTATTGAGGAAGTTACTTTACCTACGTCAGTTGCTATTGCAAAATTGGTAAATTGCATACTCGTAGATGGTGGAATAAACGCTGACGGAGTCGATGGAACGTAATGAAATATTATAGTATTATAATGTTTTACATAGGCATTGTCAAACTGTAGGTACATTTACATAGCTAAGTACTTACTTATATATATTAACTTGAATATATATTTTCTTAATAGAGCTTAACTTTCTTATATCTTACAATTACCTACGGAGTGTAACGCCTAGAGTGGAATATTCTTGGGAAGTGTGTAAGAGGAGAATTAATTGGACACACTTATACAAAGTAATAAGTTTATCTACAATCGGTAAAACAACACGCAATAAACACAAAACACCCAGTGTGCACGGCTCCTCATCGTCCTTAAATTCTCTAAACGCCGCTTGTTTATAAAAGGTGCTGAGCGCAATCCGCGCGCAGTTTTGTCCTTACTCAGCTAGAGTGAGCAAATCGGACACATTGTAATTAGAACAACATCATACATTGTACTGTTGAGACGCGTGTAATAAAAATTGTGCAAAATGAAGATGGTATTGCTTGAAGGGCCGTCTTTGAAGCAGCAGGAGGTGATCAAGCAGGAGCTGGGTGAAAGCTCCGGGGACCTGGAGCGAGGGGTGCGCGACCTGCGCACCATGCTGGCAGCCTCACCACACTTGCCAGGCCCTGACAGCTTTGGTATGTTCGGACATTATTTTTAAACACTTATAGCTACGGACAGCGTGACCATTTTGATGTTGGCAGGAGAGCTGGCGGTACTTCTTTCTCCGCAAACGAACGAAAATCAAACGTAGTTTCAGTGTCGCTTTGTTTTTATCAAACTCATGTTTTGGTTCTTTCTAGCGGTTCTTTTCTAGCGGACCACGTTTGGAATTAATTTTAGAACGAATAAGAACCATGGTATTAGAAACATTGCTAACTTTCAGCCAAAGCTTTGTTTTTCGGAAAAATCGAGTAGGCCCCCTACTTTAAATTTTTTTTAAATATAGGTATACTATACAAAGTACCTACAAATTTTCCGAATTAGGAATTTTCCGAATAAGCTGTATGTAATATTTCCATGATCATATGTGACAAAAAAACGTGAAATATCAATATATAGTTAGTATCGGAACATAGTATATATTGAATGAAGTACCTACATAATAGTTATGTTAGTGGTCAGTATGATTGATACCTTATGCCTTTACGTAAGTATTATAGGTCGCCTTGAAAAGCAAAAACATATTTAGTAATGATGACAGAATAATATTTTTCTTAAAACGGTTAGTAGTTCGCTCGGATTTCTTTATTTATTAATGAACGTGCGATCATAACTAACAAGTAGATAGACGTTTATAGGTGTATACGGTAGAAGTCATTTAAATATATAATTAATTCAACCATTGCATAAGATGTAGTTGAGTAATATCATAACATGTTGTTTACCTGTTGTGTCCATAGGTAAACAAATATAGCTACATATTTCACATACATCTTAACGATATTACAGGTACACGGATCTTACGTTATACGCGCGATTAAGTAGGTATAATATACACGGTTTAATATAATTAGTCGCATATTAGTGAGTAGAAGTACCCTTCCTAAGTACACTAGCCAAAACAAAATAAGGCCTTAAGTATTCGCTCACTTTGAAGCTTGGTCTGATTTATTTGTAGTCAAGTGGTAAGTGTAAATTGAAGTGGATGCGAATACATTTGCAGCATTCCTTTATATACTATAATCACGTAAAGAAATACTGCAAAATAGTCGCAGGTACTTAAATGAACACTGTACATTTTAAATATAAATATTTTATAAATATAAATATTAAACACTTTTTATGTTCTGGTTCGTTGACCGAACATTCACTTTTCATTCCAGGTTCAACATCTGTTTAAGGTTAAGGTCTAGATTACATTCGCTTCAGGCGCTTCAAATTGTCAACTTCTACTCAAGTTATCAAAATAGCAATGAATGCAGACTAGATTGTTAAATATTAATACTGTTAAGTATTACAGTCTGCGTCTCTTAAATTAGCGGGACCGGTTTGAAACGGCACCGTACGTTGGCCTTTAGGATATTTATGCACCATATTGCCTTGCATGCTCAACATACCTGAATGTTCATATTCCCCCTTAATAAGAGGTAGATTTTGCCCGAAGATTTCTGGTTTTGGACGGGACACACCCATCAGCCATCTCGCCTAACCATCGCAGAATTGCATAAGAACACGTTAATCTTGTAGAGTTTTTTGTTATTATTACTTATTAGCGTATTAGCGTGGCACAACATGTGTTGATCCGCCGGCTTTGGAATTCAACCAGAACCCGCCTGCGACAAAATATCAACACTTTTCGTTCTGTTAAGCACGAACTAAAATACGTTGAATTTGAAATACTTTGGACTCGACGATTTAGCACCCACCTACGAATTAAAATAAAAACAATACATAAATATAGTAATGGTACCGGTTCCACAAAAGGACACCTTAAACAATTATTTAAAGGGTAGTCTATGCACGACATAATGACTAACTCCTACTCAATGTGAAGTATCCATCATTAGGTACATATTTATGTGAGTATTGGACTAGAATGTGTTAGCTACTCATAATTCCATCTCCACTTAAGTATTTTCCGCCTCCCAATTTACTTACCTATGTGATAATTGTTACGACACATGTTGAGCGAATTAATATTTTATTACATTACTACAGTCTACATAGCTACGTAAATATAACTTCCCAACCCAGAAGTGCTAAATGATTTATCAAATACTTTAACTATGTAAACAGATGGATATATTCGCGTCATACTCTAAATGGTCATTCTTTCTTACAAAAAAGTCCACTTTATGTATCTAAGCATCTACTTAGATAGGACATAGTGTCTTTAAAGGAAAATGAATACAATAATATTATCCCTTCTTAATCATATCTACTACCTCCTGTTATGACTATCCGTATCCCATGACTATCGGTAATTAATTGTAGTTATTGTTAGTGAGGTAAGAGGCAGACTATCTATTTGGTGATCATGTTTAGTATTGAAATGGAAGCAATTATGACTATTGTTAAGTCAATGTATTTTTTTAAATATTCGGCGGTTCAGCCTGCGGTAAAACTAGAGTTATATGAAAAAGTGTCATATTTCCCAAACAATACCTGAGTACCATGCTACAAAATGTTGCAAGCTTTACGTTTTCAAGATTTTATTTCGGAATAACGCCATATTTCCGAATGCCAGGGTAGAATGAGTCAATGCCTAACCATTTCTGAGTAAAAGTAAATTTCCAGCTTTTTTCAGGAAACAAACTGAAGTTTCGCTACAGCCGCGTTATTCTGTAGGTTGTATCAACTTAGTATCTTTGAAACCGACATTCAACGTCGAGTGTGACGCTGAGAATCCTTACAGCCGGTTTTAAAGATACGAAAGTGACCCATAACCTTATCAATTTCCTATGAGGCGTGAGCGTATGTATGTATTTCCTATGACTGAAACCAATGCTCTTCGTCGAGTCCGACGTTGAGAAACCTTAGTGAATAACGCGGTAGAATAACACAGCAGTATACCTACCGCCCGACACGTAAATTGATACACTATTAATCTATTGCGTGTTATAATTATTTACATTAAATAGTTGTTACACTCAACATTAACATTAATAACCATTTAATATGTAAACAAAATAATTGGTAAAATTTTGTAGCATTTCGTTATGGATACAAAAAATCTAATTTAAGTGCGTAAGTAAGTAAAAAATGTAATTTAACTGCGTAAGGTATTTAAAAATTGTTACCTTATTAATTTTGAAATTGATGCCTGAATGTAAAAAAATAAATAACTTGGCAAAGTTTTATTATTAGGTACACTTAGGTACGAAACAGATAATGCGCGACGCTGATTCGCACATGACATTTTTTTTGTTTGAATTATTCTGCGAGGTCCCTATCCTAAGTATATTTTACAAGATCGAAAGTTATGAATCCATTATATAAGACACGATTTTCGAATGAGACCTCCGACTGGAAGGTTCTTAAATATTATTATTTGAATGTCAAGTTTAATACCGCAGACAGACACTATCTAGAATGTTAATTAACTTCATTAATATTTATAAATGTATATAACTTATTAGAAGTAGGTCAATCTTTTTAGAGGTTATAATATTATTAATAATAACGGAGGGTCTCTTCTTCAATAGTGGAATAAAAAGGAGATACTAGTACCTATGTATATAAAAAGACGTTGAACCCAAGGCTGGGAAGATAGAAGTAGGTCAGCTGCTTGTCTATGCTCTACTTAGCATTTACAGCGGTGACACTTTTTGATAAACGGTTTATCGATAAATGGATACTTAAATTCGGAATCTGAGAAAACGAGATTTACAAGCACGATAAGCCGAACTCGTTGAATAATTTTGACAATATTTTAAACGTCTAGAGACTTGTTGGTTTTATCATATTGAGGAAGTTCATGGCAAGCACGTGTTGTCGGAACGAACGGTAGATTATTACTTCCCTATAATAATTATATTTATACCTTGGAATAATAGATTAAACAGTGTTCATAATTAATTAAAGCTAGTTGACCTTTGGAATAGTTTGGTTTTAAATAATCTAAGAAAATTAACTCACAAGTAGTGTCGTCAAATTCATTGCAATGACCTCACGGTCTCCGCTTTGCACAAAGTTACGTGAGGTTACTTCATTCCGTATAAAATAGGGTTTTTAAATGACTTACCCACCACACTGACCTTTTCATACAAGTGGGTGTGCTGTTACGATTAATTATTCGATAAACGCGTAACTAGTACCTAAGTAAGTACCTAATTAAAAAAGTGTAGAGCTCCAATAGTATTCAATGAATTTATTTTGTTACAATATGCAAAAACTTCCAGTCTTTGCTCTATGGAAAAGGAGAATTCAAAACGCAATTTTATTGTAAATAAATATTCTGTACCACGCAGTCGTCGCCACTAATGCGATGCGAATAGCTGATTCAAGCAAATATTTGATTCTGTCACAGTGAAATAAACACACATTTGTGTCAGTAAAGTAACATGCAAATGATGTGAAATCAAAATACAGACTATCCTTACACTTAATAATGAATTGAAAATGCTTTACTGCCACGACTATGACAGTCGCTGCGTTATTCAATAAGATATTTTGACGGCGAATTCGACGTCGAGTTGTCGGTTTCAAACATTCGAAATTGAACTTGTGTTATGTATTCTAATATTATACAATATTGAAACAGACTAAGTACTTAGGTATTAAATGTGGAGTTTACCGTTGATATATCTTACAGTACTGGCAGCGCTATTCACAAGATTTCGTGTCTTGTGGTTTCTATCAACAACCCTTTCCTTACATTTCCTACGCCATATGTGGCTTTCGTGGCTTACCACAACAGACTTTGTTGTACTTATGACCAATGTATTAAATTTCTTACACATCACAAATGTAACACATTAAATACTTGTGGCGACGACTGTATCTAAATGTAGGTATCATATAGGACTATGTTTATTCGATAAACATAAAAAAAACATCAGTCGTCAATAGGTACCTACTATTTTTACCAGCTTGGTTTGAAACTGTATGATACAAAATTCAATTTCAGATCTCATACAAAGGCATAGTCAATTTAAAAAAAAAAAGCCTATAGAATGTTGATTAAAAAATATCGAAGTAAAAAGCCCCTTTCTTGTCAATATAGAAAACTTGTAGATACATAAACCACAATTACTAAGCCAAAATGATCTAAAACCCGATCCAAAAACACGGTCCTAAGATATGACGTAATGGGACATACTATTATAACGTCTAAACGTCTATTAATTAATAAAAATGATTTTTATTTTTGTATGTTTATTGCAAGCTTTCCTACTAAAGTACCTATTAGTTTTATTTACATGCGTTGGTCTATAAATAGCTATAGAAACATAATTGCGACTTGGCAACTAGATGAACCAGTCCTATTCTGAGCTTAATAAAAATATAAATAAAGATAAATACCGAACTAAGTACTTACATACGTAAACCAACTTCATAACAAAATAAACAAGAGTAATTTTCAGTTTTAGTCTTCTTTCTTCGTAACTCGCTCAATGTGACAGATTCAATTCTTGTATTGTACACAAAACATATTCTAGTCTATTTAAATGGGACTTACACTGTCCAACTATATGGCTAGTATAATATTTAGTGATTTGTCAAGCGAAATTATTATTAACTGGTCCATTCAAACTTTTCGTACTTAGTTTGAATTTTATTTAATTGACCCTGCACTTTTAACTCGGGGATTTAATTTGGTCTCCAAAAAGTACTTTATGGCACAAACCCTAAAAAAATGCATTTTATATATTATTCCGTATTGGGCATGTTCGCAATCGTAAAATATTAAAAGTTGCCAGCTGCCGCCATATATTTTGGATCTCAATTACTAGATATATTATCAAATTATTAGATATATTATCAAAATCTACGAGAACCTAATTATACGAATAATAATGCGTTTTTGGCCACTAGAGATGGTGGATTTTATAAGGAATGTTTGCATATGTGGACGAATATTTTATGCTAAATGACCGCACTATGGTCATATGACGGAAAATTTGCATAGACCGGCGGATCCACTAGTATCTATGTATGTATAGATATTTATACCACACAATTACATGCATTTCGCAGACAATAGCTTCTCCAGTACTTATTTCTCGACAATTAAATATAATGACAGTATTCCTCCGGAGTTCGCTGGACGGGTGCCGCATACCTAATACTAGGTACTTATGTAGATACGCTGTGTGTGTAAAGTCTACGTAAAATTACGTTTACTCCTTGACCAAGTTAGCGTTATAATTGTCCAAGCGTCATTTACATTCGATATTTATACCTAATTACATTTAAATATGTTTAAATTATAACTTAGGTAAGTAGCACAATTTTTAAGTTTGGTAACTAATGGGTATAATTTACCTTATAATAGGGTGGAATTGTACCACCCAATAGCCAGGGTCTAAGAATATGGCTATGGTATCCCCTGCCTGTCGTAAGAGGCGACTAAAAGGGGGCCGGAGGGCCTGCTGGCGGTGGTCGGGGTGGGAGCTTTGACCACCGAGCCGCGGGCCCGGGAAGGTGGCAGCGCGATGTGGCTCGCGCTGCCTTGCACAGCGAGGTCTTTAGGGGCGGCGATACAGCTGCCCCAGGGATGTGCCCCGGCAAAGTGTGGGGGGACACCGGTGCGATCTATCAGAGTACCCGGAGTCCCCCCTGAGCACTGAGGATGGCCACCGGGGGGGTTTTAGTGCGGTAAAAATCCCACATACCCCGATCTGCCTCTCCCAGGGCGGTCGGGGACCTTTTGAAGGTTTCCCCCTCGTCAATAAAAAAAAAAAAAAAAAGAGGGTGGAATTGTAACTATGCAATACCTTAGCTACTAATTAAATTTATTTCAGTTTAACTCAACTGAAATTTAAATTGATGAATTTACGACCATTATTTTTACTTTAAAATTTAAATCAACTCTACAATAGAATACCTAGAGTGGATGAGAATGTGGAAACTAAATGAAACCCGTTCATTAATACGCAATTTTTCAAGAAATACACAATTCCTTAATAGTATTTACTTAATAGGTAGTTTACGTGGACGGAACAATGGTACATTTTTCAAGTCCACGTTACTTACGACTCGAGAAAAACTTAGATGGTCTTTGACTTGTTAAACGTTGCTGCGCTGAGATCGTGATCGGACCTGCTAACTTCACACCAAAGATCTAAGTTTTTCCATTATATTTGTATATAGAAAGTTCACCTACTTAATATGAGACCATCTCATCGGGATAGGAAACAGGCAGTGACTAATATACCACATTCCTCAATCCTTCTTTTGCTTCGCCTGCATTTACTTATGCATCTTTTCAAGCGTAAACTCCTTGATTTTTATTACAAATGCTCCGAATAGTTCTTTTGATCATGGTTCTTCTGCTTAACACTCGAGCGTTCGACAGGATCACTCACGTACTTTCATTAACACTTATCGTAACGAGCTCAATAAACTTCTTGCAATTCTAGTCACCATAATAATTTTTTTCTTTAACCTGCGTACAACTGACTCTTATCCGATCGGGGCCCAACCATGAGCTCTTATTGCAATGTTAATTCAGTTGTGCGACAGTGACAGATGTATACACGTCACATACATCTGTCTCATAAATGAGTAAAACTATCATGGCAATAATAGCTCATAGTAAGGCCCCTGAGGCCCGAGTTTGATATTTTCATAATCTGCTTTGCAATACCCCGCAAATTTATTGTTTAAAAGCAGTTTAAAAACAGGTTATAGGTACATGTATACAATTTAATAGGTTTAAGTAGTTCGTATAATATACATACACGAAAGTCATAAAAATGTTGGAATGTAATAATTTATTCACCTATTAAGGGCATCGCTCATAATTTTCTCATTCATTATTACCGCAGCTTAGACGCGGGTTTCCCATGAAGATACGAATAAATATTATTATGCTAATTTGTACCCAATAGCTTTTAGCTTGATAGAAAAATCCTAAATACTTAAATCTGTATACCCACGTTAGATGAACATACTTGACGGTAAAATTCTAATCACACTTGACAATATACAACGAAATTCTTCGACATTGAAATAGGTTGTATAAGTATATTCTTACTTAGTATCTAATTATCGACTTATATTCACATGGGCATTGGGCATCCATACTATTTTGGAAATAATGGACTTTTAAATACATGTTAAACAGGTTCTAGTCAGGTAAAGTACGTTGTACTTATTTGAACCTGTTAAGAAGGCCTTTACAGTAGTATGTTATAATGTATTCATTGAATATAGAAATACCTCATGATATTTTATTGCTCATCTTTCTGTTCGCGCCTACATCCGCGTGGGGGTAACTAACTATTCATAAATACTTACTGTCCAGTACCGATCGAGCACCGTCAAGAAATTGTATGGGAATCAAGGCAGCGCCTGAGGTATCGATAGCGTACTAAATGTCATATTACGAGTTGTGATCGTACCATTCCCCCTTCGTGTAAATACCTTCACTGTAGTTACGAACAAGATTGCATACAATTTGGTTTCACAATAAATTTCGGCAACATAGTACAGTGGTTTATCATTGAGAAGGTAACCAATTATCTCGAAAACTGTATGAACGTCAGTTAGCACTTCTCCAATCAATAGTCTGGTAACCTGATAATGCGCTCAGCGAAAATAATGGTCGCACCATACATTACAGATAGACTAAGATAATACGTGTGTATGAGATCAATGAGACCACTACGATGACAAACCGATACTCATATTTTCAACAGATTCGAGTCTCCTAGCGCTGTTCGTACGAGGATGCAGGATGGACATGGGGCGCGCACGGACCAAGTTGGAGGCGTTTTGCTTGGCGCGCTCCCGTTGTAGAGACCTGTATGAACACCGCTCCCTCAATGAAAGCCCACTCAAGAACATTTGCAAGTTTGTGTAAGTCCAGTTGGAATCCCAAGGAACCAAAATATAAAAAGCTTTAGATATTGTGTGGCATATGTGCCTATCATGAGCCTGAGTCATACATTTGACTCTAAAAGGGTCTATTTTAACGACCGAAACTATTATTACAGCTAGGAGAAGAAAATTAATTCCAGTATATAAAAAGCCTTAAACCTATTACCTATCATCATACCCTGTTATTCTTAAGTTTATTTAATTACTATTTATTTATTGTTACTTTTTTTGCGACTGACTGTAATTGAGGGTAAAGTTTCACTTCACTGAGTCATTTAAATTCGGTTGCAAATACCTCACAAATTTTATGTAGCTTTAATCAATTGATTGTCATCGTCTTAATTGTCTGTATAAAATCCAGGTTTCATGTGAATTTCCCTGAACAGAGACATCGTTCCGCTACCAAAGCTGACGGACGAGGGTTGTCGTGTGACGCTGTTCAGGGTGCGCGAAGACTACCCTGACAGCGCGGCAGACCTCGTGGATACCGTGCGAGCGGTGTTGCTGATTTGCGACGCACGCATGCGCGACGAGACTCTCATTACTGGCGACGTGTTCATTTACGAGGTTCATACATTTTTATACATATCCATGCTTGAAGTTCCAATGATGATTTATGTCCAAAGTATAAGCACCATGCATGCATGATATGTGTACCCCTATCACGAGTTTGCCGCCGTTTTCGTAATCTACACTCGCTAGCGTACAATATTTGTATGAAATATTTTACTTCACGTCACCGCTAGGACGCCCTGTGCAATTCCTCATACAAATCTTCGACTCTTTCCCATTCGGAGATAGGTACTGCGACTGCGAGAAGACTGAGTAAAAGTTTGTACCTAGTAGTATAAGTGGCTTATAGCCATTCTAATATGTTCTAGTATAATTAATTTTATAAGATGAAATTAAATCCCGCATCACAAAATGCGGCTTTTTTATTTCGCTGAGAACTTCAATCACGTTGTCTTAATACCAATGCAGCACTTTCCCCAACGTATTTTAGGTTGGAACTTACGAGTATCTCATCTTAAATATTATCAATCGCCAAAATCCACATTTTTATTGTTTGCGTGATTTTTTTTTTCTTACTCGCAGATCACTCACGCCCGACTGAGTTTGTCAGCCCGCGTGGCGACGGCGGTCAACGCCTTCCGGCGCGGGATTCAGCTCGCACAGGCCGCGTACCCTCAGAGGCTCAAGAGAGTCCACGTCATCGGCTGCGCACCAGTGTTCGCCAACTCCTTCCAACTTATCCTCAAATACGTCAACGAAAAAGTCAGGAGACGGGTGAGTACCCGTACATTAAAAATCGTATTGAATTCGAACAAAATCAAATCCGATTACCGGAAAATATCGATATCTACAAAGGTACTACAACTACCTATATTATATGCGTATTCAAACCCTATATTTACATTTTAAAGAAATAAAATGGCAGGTTTTTATTTTGAATATTTAATATAACTTTAATTTTATTTGAAGGTACCCACATATTTACCTACATCCTCCTCATTGTTGTGCCACACATTTTACGAGTGCCTTCCTAAGGAATTCGTGAAACTTCCTAAGGAATGTTCAATTTAATAAGATAATTAAATGATATGACTCGACAAGGTATATAACGAAGTTTTAGTACCTAGTTAGATACTCGTACCTACCTTCCTTGTTATTGAATGAATAAGCATTCGATTTCATTAATGAGAGTCACGTTTTCATCATCTTCGAAAAAGTACTTAGTACATGTAACCCAAACATATTCATAATACCTAATACATATAAGAGAGGTAGGTTAGTTAGGTACCTACGGTAGGTAGGAAGAACACCTGTGGATTTTAACCGGTAAGAGATTAGCATAAGTGGCATAAGCATAAATCCGCTGCCCCCGCGGCGGTTGGTGTCACAGTGTTATACACTGTATGTCATGAAGCCAACTATGATCGTTTTATGCAGCGACTTCTTAGCTTTGCCGTTCACTTCGGTTCCATAAAATGAAACAACAAAAACTATGAAGTCCTTAATATGCCGTGGCCCCTTGATGGATATCCCGTGACAAAACAAAAAGAAAAAGCTATAGGTACGTAGTACTCACAGTGTGTTTGGTCCGCAGTATGTATTCCATGCGAGTATGGACGAGGTGTTGGAGTACGTGCCCGCGCGCGTCCTGCCCGCGGAGTGGGGCGGCGAGGAGGAGTCCATCGACGTGCTCGCCAAGAAGTGGCGCCGGCACATCGACGACAGCAGAGACTTCCTCCGACATCTCAACGAAGTCTGCGACACCGACCCCCGCCCAGTCAAGGACTCAGAAATCTACGGGACAGCAGGAGCCTTTAGAAAACTTGATATAGATTAATGATTACAAGTATTTAGACTCACTTCACCTCGCGATGATTTATCGAGGGTCGCGTCGTGTTTGGTATATTTGACAGTTACATTTAAAACACATATACGTAGGTACTTACGTCATTGAGATTAAAGAGAAGATACGTAGTTAAGTTAGTTAACTGATAACGCAAGTTTGGTATGCAGATATCAACTTCAGGAACAATTCTTATTTGGGCACATTAAGTGTTTTCGGGGTTTGAAAAAAGGTTCAGTCTTTCCTTTACCGAGCGATGAAAGACTGAGGTCACGTAATACATGTATAAGTTATTTTATAGATTCCTATTTATGCTTACGATACCTCTTACATGCAGAAAAATTCTTAGTTTGTCACTACTTAGTTAGATTTTTAAATATTCTAGAATAAGGTAGGTTAGACATTTTTAAGTAATTTAATATTGTGATATTTGTTTGAGGTCTTCGTGTAGTTTTATAAGAAAATTTAGAATATTGATGAAATTGAATGTATATTATACTATTATAATATTAGTATTAAGTAGGCAGCTAAGGTGTAACGCTTTTCGTTGTGTTTCCTACTTATTCAGTACTTAGTTTGAAAATAAATTCTTGTGGAATCACTTTGTCGTTTCTAACATGTTCCTAATCCTCGTTGTACTTAAGTATTGTATCTGTTGGGGCTGTTAGCCAACTGACTGCTGGTTATGTTAAGATGAGTGCGAGTTAGAGCAGTTGTTGTCTCTATGAGTATTTATTTCGCACCGATTTATCATGACATTACGGACACGTACTTACATATCGTGTCTTGAAATCCGTTTGGTACTCTGAAAGTTGTAATGTCAATGTAAGTATGATAAATTACCTACCATTGTTTATAATTTGCGCTTCATATATCGACTCAGATGTTCTTATGTCATAAATAGGTGTGTTCAAAGCTGTTATATGGTAAGTAGTTCAGGATTTCCTCATGACTAATGCTTCAGTGGTGAACTGAGCGTCAACATGTAATGATTTGCAATGTAGGTAGAGCACCTTCCCATTGCTCTGATTTGCAGATATTTCGATTCCCAACACCGCGCTGTTCTGGCGATTCAGTTATGAGATTGATGTGAGATCTAATAAGCATCTCATTCGAATCTATGCTATCGGATAACATGATATAGCTAATAAAACTTCAGTATTTTCTCCGAAACGTGGTTGGTTTTCTTAAGTTTCAAAGTTCTAATATGTTATCTTGTAAACATTGTTGTCTCAATGACATCGTGCAACGTCGTATGATGTAGGTTGTTGCAGATTTTGCATCTGTTTGTTGAAAAGCAATTTATTATTAAAAAGTAGTTTATGCCAATACTTTTTTGTTTTTCATGTTGTTGTCTGATAACATATTGTGGAAAATTTTGCAATAGACAAGCAAATGACGTAGTTAACACATTGGGCAACTTATTTCTGTTTGAGCGGAATATGTTTCTTGAGCATCTCTGTTTCTCACCCCTCGCTGAGAAATGTTTTGTTGCTGGCATGTTAGCCTGTCTATGTCAGATACTCTGTTCTGATGTCTATGTTTTCCTGATAAATAAAGGGAATTAGTTTTATTCAGTTAAGAAACAGATACACAACTAACCACTAAATATATCCAAAAAACCTTAAAAAATTTAATCTAATAACTAAAAACCTTAAAATATAAGGTTCCGAAGATACTGGCAGCATTCCCTCTTTGAATAGCTAAACTAATTCTTTGTCCGAGGTCTCCAGTGATGTGAATTTGTTATCTAAGAATCCAATTAACTCTTCAAACGGTGGTAGTTCTCTGGGAGTCTTTCTGATCTCCATGCAGTCGGCATATGTTTTATTATCCAGTGTTCCAGTGAGAATACGAACTAGGATTGGGTCCCAGCTTCTTATATCGATTCCCAAGTTGTAAATCGCGTGTATGCTCTCCGCGCTGATGTCATGTAACCGTTTTATTTCATAAGCAGAAGGTAGGTCTTGATGGTGTATCACTAAACATCTATGCTTCCTCTAAAGACTCAAAGGACCAAATGTTAGCTAACCCAACTCACTGTCAGTTATGTTGAGATGAGTGCGAGTCGTTCTCCCTAAACTTGTTGTCTCGACAAGTATTCATTTCGCACTGCTTGAGTATGTGAAATTACATTAAAATATTATCTACTAGCTGGACCCCGCGGTTTCACCCGCGTAGATTTAGTTTCATGCTTTATTTCGTGGTACCGTAATATTTTTTCTGAATAAAATATTCGGTGAAAATAATGAACAAACTCACTAGTCGGAAAGCATCACCTTCCAAATAAAGAAGAAAGAAGAATCATCGATATCGGTTCACCCAGTCAAAAGTTCTGAACCTCCTCCTGTTTTTGAAGTCGGTTAAAAAAAACATCATCTGTATTTTTATTAGATGAAAATTCTTAAGAAACTGACCAATTTATAAAACCGCTTGGTGACCGGTCTCTTACAAAGGCAGTAAGACTATCACGAACATTTTAAGCAGTTAGTAGAAACCTACAGGTCAGACCACGAACCAGTCAAATAATAATAGGTCTTCAGTTAACGGATGATAATATTTTCTACAATTATGTTTTTTCTGGTCAACAACCCACACATGATATTAAGTATAATAATTTATTGAATACATTGTGTAAGACAACCTGTTTCAAAAGGATATGATATGATTTATGCCCACTCCTAACAATATTTTTCTCGGATTTAATAAAGCTTATAACCTATAACCTAAGTATGATGGGCCATTCATAAGTCTAGTATTTTGTACTTACCTACTTACAGGTAGTGACATCAATAAATTAATAACGTGCAATGCTATCGAGTACTTCTAGTCCCAAATTAAACAAAGCTTTTAATATGGGGACCAGAAAAAAAATAGGTACTCACACTTAGTAGCAAACAAGACTCAAATCTATACAGATAAATAAAATTTAAGTGTCTGTTCTAATTCCAAATGAACAGGTTTTCACTAAACGCATATGAAAGTAGGTAGTAAGTAGTATGTAGGTAAGTAGTATACATAAAACATTTTTTTCTTTGTCTTCTGTCTGTCTATTTGTTCAGGGTAATCTCTGAAACGGCTGGGCCAATTTAAACGGGACTTTCACTGGCATTTAATTTATTTTTCCGATTTTTTTTTCTGTCTGCGCTGGATACCACGGGGCACAGCTAGTCGAACATAAACGTGCTATTACGCAGGAATGGAACCCGCGCCACTGTGTACGTAGTAGTCAGGGACGCTTACATCTCCACTGGACTTTGAAAAATAACCAGCCAGTAGCCAAAAATAGCTTCCACGATAACAAAAGACACGTGTAGAAACATGTAAACTTGTTCTTATTTTAATGTGTTCAATATGAGAAGGTCAGCTATCTACTTGCTGGGATCGGAGATACCTTGAATGTTACGCCTCTGCAAAATTTCTGTATGTAAGTATACAATTTATAGATTGATAAGATATCTAGGAAATCCGAAATCACGTAAGTATCTACCTCCTATACTTTTTACCGTGGAGAATCCGTTGTGGATAAGCCAACCGCCGCGGAGGCAGAGGAAGGGATAACTCGGACTCGGACCGACTAAACTCCACGGTGTTTCTCCTGGTCACTAAGTAGGGCGATAATACCTACTACGTATTACATACATATAATATAATATACTAGTAGTGTAACAAAAAACGCGAAATATGTCTTTATCTTTGGTATTGCAATGTTTACAAACGCTATCTATATTACAAATATAAAAATGAATCCCTATTTCCCTTGGCCATCACGTGTGAACAGCTGGACTGATTTTAACGAAACTTTCACTAGCAGATAGTTGATATTTAAAGAAGTAACATAGGCTAATTTTATTCAGACAAAATTAAAGGGTACCGCGAAATAAAGCATGAAACTAAATCTATGCGGGTGAAACCGCGGGGCATAGCTAGTGCATTGATTTTTTTGACGTTTCTCTAAAGTTAATAGGTGGTAAAAGTCATCGTATATAGAGGTAACGTTCAAAGATAACTAACTACCTACACACGAACGCAACCCTGCCGCCAACTAGCATTCATTAGAGGTCATACCAATTTTTAGTCCAAGCATTATAATATGTAATTGCTTACCTACTTAATTACATGTCGTCAGCTTACATACATCGGCGGTAACGCCAAGTAACATGCCAACATTACACGTTACCTAGGTAAGTATCTCGTGGGAACCTACCTATTCAAGTAGGTACCTACCTAATTTGAATGGGTGCAACGGTTTTCAAATAAATAACGTAAGTAGCTAGGTACCTACTAGATTTATTTTATAACATATACCTAACTAGAATCATACTTTATTTGTAATGGAATTCTGGCTGCGTTGCCGTTATGCCGTTATATTTTTCATTCGCGCATTAATTCCAAGTTCTTTCGTATATCTTTGTACTTGTATATTCAAGGCGTTCTAAGCCCCAAGGTAGCAATCAAGCATATTACGGGCTATTAATAACAACATGAGCCAAATTACGAATTTCTTACTAGCTGTCGAACTCGTGGTGAGTAGAATTGTTGTGACAGCAATATATTGATTCATTACTTAGGTCCCTTACCACTTGCACTTTCTAAAAAAAGCTTTGGGATATCTTACCTTAGAACACTATATTCGATCAGTATCTCCTATAAGGTGAAAGTATTGTCCTCAGACAAGCAGATCCAGTTTTGAACGGGTGATTCAGTCGTAGTGGACTATCACCTCTCTTAAAGTTACTGCTTGTTAAACACTACCTACCATTCATATTCTATTCACATTATCAACCTACCTTCACATTTTTTGTTCCTATTCAGGGCAGTAAAAATCATGAGCAATCGACTCGAATATGTTTATAATTAAAATTAAAGTGTAGCACCACTAATGTATTGTCTGCTGTCTAAAAAAGATAACGAAAGCCAAAAATAATATTATTCAAAAATGGCTGAATGGGTAACGCAATCATAGCCATTATTTATCAGAAAAAAAACTCCATATTCCATTGATATTTCTGACATTGACAGCTGCTCGTTATCATGAGTTGTCAACTAATCGTTCGTTTGTCAAATTACGTGGCCTAGCTCAGAAAGAAAACAAGCTTATGCTTTGGTTTAATTACATATTTATATGTAATAAAAGGTTAACTTGTTTCAAATAATCAATATGAAGTCAACATGGAGATCATTATGGACAGCCACGGTGCTCCTTTTAGCTGCATTGGATAGGGTACAGTGTTACACTATCACCGTGGATGCGCACGCCGAAGAATGCTTTTTCGAAACTGTTGAAGCCGAGACTAAGATGGGTAAGGATGACATGATTGTAAAGATACCTGCAAAAACTACGCTACACATTTCAATGCTAAACACAACCCTATATGTACCTAACCTTTCGTGACATGTCACCTCTACTTGCCAAAAAAAATGAACACATTCACTACCTACTTGAGGTTTGTAGGATGTTTCATATTAATAATAGCTGTAGGTGTTAACGTACTTTAATATTTACCTTAATAAAATCAACAGTTCCTTACTTACAAGGTTAAATTTATTTTTATAAATATTTTGTCATTAAGTATAATTTTCAGTATTTTCCTCCTTCAAGGAATGCAATTAAATATGAAGGTAAAGTTCGCTTTGCTCATCCTTAATTTTGTTACAGGTCTCACATTTGAAATAGCAGAGGGAGGTTTCCTAGACATAGATGTGACCATCAGTGGTCCAGATGGCGCAGTGATCCACCGTGGGGAGCGGGAGTCCTCTGGCATGTACACATTCTCAGCGCCCACATCTGGCCGATACACATACTGCTTCAGTAATAAGATGTCCACAATGACACCTAAGGTATTGGAAAATGTGTATAGTTTAAATATTAATGCTTACAATAATCCAATTGTCCAGCTATGTAATATCCTCACGAGCTTGCCTAGGCTCAGTGAGTATTACAAGCAAACACAGAATTCCTGAATTATTTCAACACAATGCTCCTCTACATCAAAATCCCTTCAGTTTAACCTATTTTCATAGATTCTCATAAACATATGTCTGACCGGTCGTCGGACAAGCTATCTAAGAGGGTTTCTTCTCCTGCCCGGATTTTTATTTTGAACAATCTTAAAAAGTATGGACATTGAGAGAGAAAATTTGATATTGATTCAGCAAAAAACAAAGTAATATAATATCACAGTCCACTATGTATTTTCCTTCATTATAAACATTACCAATATAGATTTCTGTAAACATAAATAACACATGCTATGTATCCACCAACAGACAGGTATGAAGCTTAAATTGATCAGTATTAATTGTAAATGTTCAAGGTGGTGATGTTCAACCTGGAGATAGGAGACGCTCCACACAAGCAGAACAAGGAAGATGATGTGAACCACAACAAACTGGAGGACATGATCAAGGAGCTTGGTGCTACTCTTAAGACTGTCAAACATGAACAAGAGTACATGCAGGTATGATCCCCATATTGTATTTTAAAACAACTGTTCTAAAAGATGGATTTGTTGTCTTTTGGTTTTTGGGTGACAACAATTACATGGTTAACAAAATTGACAAAAATAGACAAGATACCCTAATGATTGCTTGGTTCTCTTGGTGTCATCTTATATGAATGTTAGTACCCTGCTGATGGACCTATTTCATATAACCAAACACACAGTATATTGTATTAGGAATAATATATTATGATCTTTGAAAGGCTTAGTGGGAAATGGACAGGTGATAAGATAAATTCAACCTTATGCAATTTTTATCCACAAGTACTTTATCAAAAATATTTGACTTTTATGCATGACACACTTGTTTATTTTCTAAATTCTTAAAATGGTTAGGAGGTCAGGCATCCTGTTCTTATTTTTTCTTAACCTTAAGGTTCTGAGGAGCAATTTTCAGCACTGATCGTCGATTACAACTTCATTTGAATCGAAAAACAATCATTTCGATGTAACTTTTTCAGGTAAGAGATCGCATCCACCGGGCGATCAACGAAAGTACGAACTCTCGAGTAGTGATGTGGTCGATATTCGAGGCGTCTGTACTCCTCTTGATGACGCTAGGACAAGTGTATTACCTCAAGAGGTTCTTCGAGGTTCAGCGCGTGGTCTAACGTATACTCTCTTCCTAACGAATTTCTTGCTAAGGCATTCGTTATCCTGTAGGTAATATTTCCTTGAGTATTTTGTACTATACATACAAATTACTAAAGTTTGGTTTTGTTGATTTGCTTAAACTAAAATTATTTTTTACTTAGTATTATACAGATGAAAAAATATTGATCATGAATGTACTTAGAAGAATTACAATTTTACCATACACAATGAAGTATTACCTATAAAATGTAAATTTGGTAATAATCTCGCTCCTGTCTCCATTCATTATTTATTTTTCGTTGACAAAAGAATGTATAACATCTGTACAAATAGCGTGGAGTCTTGCACAAGTTCAATACAAGTAACGTAAGTTGTATATGTTCGGCCGGGGCGAGGTGGTGTGCATACTATCTGATCTGAAGGGTGATTGAGTTAAGCCGTGTTGTATGCGTTTTGATGACTAAATAAATTAATACTGTTTGTAGTTCTTTGTTTTATTTAGCTCCAAGTCACACAAAACGCAAAATTTTTATTTGTTTTTAGTGAGCTATTAGATGTTCAAATAAAATAAGTTATACATATTGTATAAGCATATTGAAGTAGGTTGGTACAAAATTTCAAGAACATTCGAGTCAGTAATTTATCTACTCAAAAACTGAATTGGTAGAACCACTACTACAAATATCGCAACGCGGTTATTATTTGTAAATTGATATTAACGATGTTAATGGTGTTACAATCAAATATTTCAAATCTGATAAACACATTATTATATTGTCCGAAAGGAGTAATAATTTACTTTAAATACTTATAGAAAATACTAACTTTGTTATTAATTTTAATTTCTTAAATCAATTGTTAGAATTTTAAACACATTTTACATAGAAAGTAAACATTTTATTGAGATTAACAGCATTCATAAACCTTCACCGAACGAGTAGTGTAAATAAACAGAACAATAATAAATAATCATAAGGTGTTATGTTTTTCAGGTATTAGAAACACCTCTACCTTGCCTCTCGGGGATCCAACCTTGCGGCAGGGCTTAAATACATAAAATAAATAGTATCTTTAAGTCGAGAGGCCGCTTCCATGGAAGTTAAACTTTACAAATTGAGCACTTTTCAGATCTTATCTACATTCGATATATTTTATTTTTTGACATAGTAATATATACTTTACTTTATAAACAGTATTTCCCAAAAGTATTTTACACTTATCCCATTAATTGTATATTACATGTACATAAAATATAACTGCAAATTTTTTAACAACAAGTGGAGTTCATGTTAATGTAAAAATCATAACAATGTTCTAAGAGATTCTATCAATACTTTATGTTGCAGCACCAAAGGTTAACAATTCCTAATTAATTTTGTCAGGAACATGGTTTTATGATAATCTATACAGATAAATAAAATTGGAGTGTCTGTTTGTAATTCCAAAATAACAGCTTTTCACTAAATGCAAATGAAAATATACACGATACTGACACTAAAAACCAAGTTTTAAATTTTTTCTCTGTCTGTCTGTCTGTCTGTTCCGGGTAATCTCTGAAACGGCTGGACGGATTTTAACGGGACTTTCACTGGTAGGTAGCTGATGTTTCAAGGAGTAACTTAGGCTACTTTTATTTATTACACATATTAGGGTTCCGCGACAATAAGGAAGGAACTAAATCTACGCGGGTGAAACCGCGGGGCACAGCTAGTAGGTAATATAAAGCGCGTTTTAAAATCTATTATTGATTTAATATCAATCTATAACTTCCGAGCAGTGAATGTGCTTTATAAATTAGCGTAACGGCTGAAATTGATATTGATACTTAATGTTAAAGCAATTTTACTTTAATAGTTCTTGTAATATCCTTAAAATGTATATTTGCTGAGTTGCTCTTATAGGAAGGTTCAGGTTTAAATGATAGGATTTCTAGAATTATTTGACCTTCACTATAAATATAAAAACATAGCATGCAAATTAGGATGTACCTATAATAAAACATCACTGCATTTTTTGACATGTGTCAGTAAAATGGCCTGAATTCTATTTGAAACAAATCATATTTAGGTGAAAAGAGTTCATTCAAAATTCAAATCAACTGTAACATTCTACATGCATAACTGAACACATTACCTTCACAGCAGCTGAATATACAAATGTTGAAGGTTTTTTTATTTATTTTAGAGACCCGATGTGAAATTATCAGATATAATATCTTTTTAAGTTCCAATGCGAGTATAATTTTATTTCTGTATGTATGTATGTAAATATGTAATATATCATAAACTTACATATTACATACATAAATTAAAGTTACATACTTTTATCTTGACATTCCTTCAATATTATATAAACTCAAAAAGATGTAGAAGTATGTTCTTCAGATATTACTATTATCTAGATCCCTCGACATCTTTTCCACGATAACCTACACAATTCGAACACATATTTATCGCAAATGTGATCTTTAATCTTACCTATCATCATTGCAAATACCTTGCTGTAGTATTATGTCAGTTTCGTGAGTAAAACGGAAAGTTATGATACTTCAACAGAGCGAACTAAACTGCACCTTATAATTGTTAAACTAAAGTACCTTTTACTTTGTAAGACTCGATTTAACTCTTTCACTGAAATACTTCTCTGACAATTTTTAACTGTTTGTGCCATCAATCGTTATCTATATATCAGTAACATGAGGATTTCACGACCTTAAATTCTGACAGCTGAATAAAATAGGCATTCTAAATTTAAACAAAATACGGTTCATGACAAAATACGGTTATTACAAACGACCAAACTGCTATAAGCTCCATTGATACAATTAGAGATAAACTGATAGTTTTTCCTTTGTTATGTTATGTTCTAGTAGTTCCTAACCTGAATGTTAATGTTAAGAGTTACTTTCAAGTCTTCCTGTAATGAGAGCAGGCACGAACGAGCCCGCGGGCAGTCTTTGAAGGTTCTCTGTCGCTCCGGGCAACTCCAATAGGACGTAAGCGCCACACGCGCTTAGCAGGCGACTGCTGCACTGATGGGGCAAATTCACTTTATTATCAACACATAGAAATCAGAATTAATCCCAAAAAAGACACCATGAGCACTCAAGTGAAGGAAATCATTGAAAGGGGAAAATGAGGGTAATCGAAAGGGATCAAGATTATCCAGCAAGAAAAAAGCTAATAAAAAGATGTTTATAGAGAAAAGTATGGTAGACAAAAAGACCGCGCCCAGTCTGTCAAGGCTGATGGGGATATGTTGTATAAGGGTAACAGCAGAATGACCATGATCATGGCGTAAAATGGTATTGTCACATATACCACCAGAAAGCAAGCACTCACGCAATGGCCCTTGGCGGCAGAGTACATAATCTATGCATTGCTGCGCGCCGCTTGTATGAAACTTGGTCTTTCGTGGAATACTGACTCACGTGGTATTGCTAATGGGTGTCGGGAGTACATCGATGTCGTAGTAGTACCTGATTGCCGATCATGGTGGCGGTGGGCATGTCGTCGTTGGGCGAGAGGGCGAGCGTGGCGCGGGCGTACTCGGGGCGCGGGTCTAGTGCGGCGCCGTGTCCGAGCCGAGTGCGCATGCGCGACCACTCTCCCTTGCGGCCCGTCGCCACTCGCAGCGCGCGGATCACGAATAATAGGCAGCACACGTATGCCGATACTGGGTTACCTATTCACGAACATATTACATACTAGCTGTGCCCCGCGGTTTCACCCGCGTAGATTTAGTTTCATCCTTAGTGTCGCGGAACCCTAATATTTTTAATAAATAAAAGTAGCCTAAGTTACTCCTTGAAACATCAGCTACTTGCCAGTGAAAGTCCCGTTAAAATCGGTCCAGCCATTTCAGAGATTACCCGGAACAAACAGACAGACAGACAGACAGACGGACAGACAGACAGAGAAAAATTTTAAAACTTGGTTTTTTAGTGACAGTAGCGTGTATACTTTCATATGCATTGAGTGAAAAGCTGTTATTTTGAAATTACAAACAGACACTTCAATTTTATTTATCTGTATAGATATAGATATGTATAGATATAGATGTATAGATACGTATAACCTGCCTTCACAAGCTTTGAGCGCTGGTCTTGCATGCGTAGTTGTAATTTTTGGGCTATGTATGGCGCGAGCGTGAATAAATACATGTGCAGTTATCCCCACTATTTTCACTTCACTTGTATTATAAGATTTGTAGGCATATTCCCAGACATCCGAGAAACAGACCAGGTGCCACCTATCGCGATCCAACATTCCTTTGACTCATAGTTTATCAAGAAGTTCAAATATAACGTAATTATAATCATTGCATGGAATCATCAACCTGAAAGTTGAATGATCGGAAATTCCGAAATGTTTCGTAACGGACAAAAAAATTATGTATCTCTATACAAGTTTTTGCTTCTCGATTTTTGGATTCATCATCCAGACATTAAACACATCAATACAAAAAATTGGATGTAAGTTATATAAGTTAGCATAGCGAATTCTATAATATAATAGCATAACACAGTATGTAATTTTATTTAAGTAATATTTAATATTATTTAAAGGCACATCCATGTCTTGATTCTAATATTATAAAGATTGGTATTTTATCTCGCTACCATTTCAGTGTAGTGATTCATTTAGAGATACACGCGGATGAAGTGGCATGAAAAGGCATTATGATACAAAAAATATTCCTTATATAAAACAGATTTATCTATACTAATATTATAAAGAGGTGAGATTTGATTGTTTTTTTTGTTTGTTTGTTTGCATTGAATAGGCTCCGAAACTACTTGACCGATCTTGAAAATTCTTTCAGCAATGGATAGCTACATCATCAGCGAGTAACATAAGCTATATTTTATCCCCGTACTCCCACGGGAACGGGAACTACGCGGGTGAAACCGCGTGACGTCCCCTAGTAAGTATATAAAAACTTACCAGGAAGAGCGAAGATATATTTCTTCCGTCCGTCGATCTCGCAGGTGGCGAATGTGGTGGGCTTGCCCGGCTTCATGCGCACGCGACCGAAGTGGAGCGTCGCGCCGAAGTCCTAAGTACACACGTTATTATTATTATTTTATTACTACATTTGTCCCGCGGTTTCACCCGCGTAAATTTAGTTTCATCATTGATTTCGCGGTACCCAAATATTTTTCGTTTTGGTCCAGTCTTTTCTGAGATTAGCCGGAACAAGCACATAGACAGACCGAGAAAAATTAAAAGAAATTGTTTTTTAATATCCCTTGATACATCAATATGCATGGAGTGAAAAGCTATTCATCAGACAGACACCTAATTTTTATTTATCTGTACCTAGTATAATAAGGAGTGTGTTACTTTGACCGACTAAACGGACATGTGGATGCGAAGAAATTTGACTGCACTGAACGAGGTTAGCTAATGAAAAAAATCTATTGGTTATTAAAAACACATCCCTCGCTACGCATCCCCGCTCATATCTTTTGCTGAACATTTTTATAATACTGGCATGTAGATTGTTGCTCAACTCTAATTCTTGTAGGTGGAATTTTGAGTTGCTTTCTCCAATACTGTTTTGATCCGAGGTGCACTTAATTATATTGTTTTCTTTGAATATACAAGGAAGAATTTTAATATCTATGGCAAAATACTGCAATGGCAAACATAAACCAATAGAAGGTACGTACGTTAATGAGTACAGGTTTGAGAAGGTCCTTCTCCCCCATGGAGACGCCGCCGGTGCAGATGATGAAGTCAGCGCGGCGCAGCGCTCGGCTGAATGACGTCACCAGTGCCTCGGGAGTGTCGCGCGCTATCCCGCAGTCTATACTCTCGTAGCCGTACTCTCTACATATTAGGTGCAGCCGCGTTATTCACTAAGGTTTATCAGCGTCGAACTCGACGACGAGCGTTGGATTCAATTATAGGAAATGGATTTTGAAGGGCAAATAATTAGTTAGTAATACTCTATTTCTTACATAGGCCTTATCTTAGATCGGAGTCTGCCTAAACGCATTTTACAGCCCTGAATTGTTTTGATCAGAAGAGAGCGAATCTTTTGCAACATAATTGAATAAAAGTTAAGAGGGGTTAATAAGAAAGAAGCATAATTTATATGGTACAAGTGGCAAAAAACCACAAATGCGAATAAGATTCGCTCTTGGACAAGCTATCATTTTGCATAATGAGACCAATCAGTACCTAAGTAATTTTAACGTGACCATTTCGATGGCGGATTCGATATTTTCGGAGGCTGGATTTGGTTGAATTCTAAATATATATAATTAGGTGAATAGCGACTCACTTCAAGAGTGCCTTCAGCATGGATCTGTTCGAGTCCCTGATGTGCGCCGGCCGCAGCTTGGCCTCTGACGGCTCTTGCAACTCGTTACCCGTGGACAACAGCGCCACCTGGTTATTGTTCTTGTTATAGTCACACAACCATCACATACACACATATTCAAAAGTGGTAGATGTTATGCCTCAGCCTAAAACTATATCATCACCAAGCTCGCATTATCTTTAGTTTTATTTAGATAGAGAAAAATAATTCGTAGAAGAGTAAAGAGGGGAGTAAA
The DNA here is from genome assembly GCA_964035505.1 of Watsonalla cultraria. Taxonomy (NCBI): domain Eukaryota; kingdom Metazoa; phylum Arthropoda; class Insecta; order Lepidoptera; family Drepanidae; genus Watsonalla; species Watsonalla cultraria. Next base: position 5,624,458 of record OZ037731.1, read on the forward strand.
ATTACAACATGTACTAGGTAATGAGGAAGTAAAGTTTCATTGAATCTTACCTTGGGACCAACTCTCACAGTCACGTGTTGATAACCAGCTCCGGCCAAAACACCAATTTTTGCGGCGTCTAATACTTCGCCTGCAACAGAACAGACACTTAATACAGACAATTACTCTTAACAGAAAAACTCAGGCAAAATTATTGGTAATCAAAGAAAAAGGTATTTGACCTTTAACCTCTGACAGAGATCAATTGGTCATTCACCTTGGGTGAGCCTTATCTTTATAATTGACTCATTACCTACTGAGAGTTATACAACATTGTTTGGTAGCTCTGTACTATTTTTATGAGATGAGACACGTTGACAATGAATATTGAGGGTTATTACAAAGTATTAAGGACGATTTTTATAACCACACCTTTATCAACGAGTTTGGTCCCCATGGGTATGTCAAAGCCGACAGCGCGGACGTCTTGATTCGCCTTCGGAGCCACTAGGATATCCACTTCGTACTCTGTTTGTCCATCTTCTGAGGCTGATACGAGCTTCGTATCTTCCACCTATGTATTAGAATACAGAATTTCATGTAACAAAACACTTCCTCAACCTTTGCTTTCAATGAACTGTTTAGTATAGCACTATAAGAAGTGGTTATTGCAACATATGGATGCTTAAAAGAACACAAACAACGCCTCAGTGGAAATCTTTCAATACCCTATGTTAGGTTCTGAATACTGAGACTTTACACACGTCACGTCAGGGGATTCACAACTTGATCGTGGTCCCGCACTATTTTCCCTCGCACCACGCAGAACTATTTTGGTTCTAGCAGGGGATGAATTTGCCGCCGCTAGTAAAAAGCAAACACAGAACAGACGTTTATGTGAATATTGATTATAATGGTAAGGAAGGTTTTCCACGACGCAGACAGTCCTGCCAGGGGTTCTCATGGTGCATTCGCACTTCGCATGGTGGTGGGCCCTGCCAGCGCCGAGCTACAGTAATAAGTGTATACCTGCACGACGCAGTCAGCGCCGGCTGGCAGCGATGCGCCGGTATTGATCCTGGCGCACTCGCCGGGCGCCAGCGGGGCCGTGGGAGCGTCTCCCGCCGCTAGTGCCGACCGCACGCGACGCACTCCCGCGCCGTCCGCGCTCACACACGCATAACCTATGTTCAACAATATAAGTACTAAAAGAGCAAGTAATTTTAATTTAAGGCCAGATATAAAATTTTCTTGAAATTATCAATTGTAATACTTATAAAAATATGAATAATTAATCTTGCAATTGTGTAAATTGCATGTTATGTTAATAAGATAGGTAGTTAACTGCCAAATGAATTTCACTGGTAATTAAAATAATTTTCTAAATAATGAGCTCTTAATCATCATACCATCTTTAACAGAAGCAGGAAATGGAGGCATAGGCTCCATAGCACACATGGCTTGTGCAACCACCTTCCCCAGTGCATCATCAAGATTCATAATCTCCAGGTGCTCTCCCCACTCTGCCATCACTGTATCAACAATTTTCCAAGCCTCTTCCATCCCTATCATGGGGTATGGAGATTCTCTTGGCCTCAGGGCCACTTTTGACACATCTACATGACTGTGAACACTGTGCCCAAACTGCATTGAGTCATGAATGGATCTAACTTCACTCAACTCATTATGTATCAAAGACAAAGCATGTGAAAGGATAGGCTTCACTACTTCAAAGCATTCTCTAACAGCCTTCTGACTCCCTGGGAAGTTTATAATAAGAGTCTTGTCTCTTATTCCGGCCACAGCACGGGACAACATAGCCATTGGAGTCTTTTGTAAACTAGCCATGGTGAGGGCCATGGGGATTGCAGGCACTTCCCTGTGTATCACTGCCTTTGTAGCTTCAGGTGTAACATCTCTGGCACTCAAACCTGTACCACCAGTGGTCAATACCAAATCTAGGTGTGTGTCAGAGAAATATTTAAGTTCCCGTTCAATTATCTCACGCTCATCAGGAATTGCAATGGTGTGGAGATTTGCTTCAGGAAACAAATCTTTGATCAAGTCGGCAAGAGTGGGCCCTGAGGAATCCTTTGACACATCTTTGAAACAAGTGTCACTTATCGTGATTACTGCCACTGCTTTCACCATTGTAGAGATCTATTTAATAATAAGAAATACAAATTTTAATTTCACTTAATGAAGGTAATGTGAAATAAAAATGGATATGTCTAATAACATAGATTTTTTTAAGATATAAAATCCTGTATCTGAATCTAATAAAATAAAATTAAATAGCATAAACTGATCAAATACAGTTCATTTAATAAATTTTGTAAAATGTCATGAGAATTAAAGTTTATTTACGGAATATTGTCTTTAAATAGCAGCGGCGTGTTATTTACTGCGGCGATGAAGGTAATAAGAAAAATAATACACGCGGCAAATTTGTTAAGAACAATCACAAACTGTTAAGAATTAAAATTAACTTACGCAGTCACACTTCACTAATCAGTCGGCAGCAAGCAGGCTTACACAACCAACTCGCTATCGGTACACCACACGAATAAGCAAATATATTCCAAAGCGAGAGACCTTTATTACATCACGCTGCTGATAAAACTATGCTGAGACGAAAATAACAATCAAATTGATAACATGTGAAACACCGGCGCGAGATCAAGACAAGATCTCAAAACAAATTATTTTATCTGTATTGTGATAAGTCAACTTGACACACTTGACACATCAACACAGATAAATCATAGATCTATTAAATCAGGCCACAGAGTCAGTATTCAGATCGCATTCTCACTCATTTCATCTCATTACCGCTCTTTTTAGACGCTATAGGGGGCAATCTCGATGGAGAAAATCGCAGTTAAATATTCAGAAAATCGTCGTGGAGGGGAAGGGCGCTACTGGGCTTTATTATCTACTTTGTTCAGCTAGGACCAACTTCGTTGTGGGAGTAACTAGAAACAGATAACTCTTTATTTTTCATATTGTGGCTCTATGATATTACTAGAAGATTGGTTCCCAGAACTTGCAATGTGGGAATCGAAACGTTAGTTCAGTTTTTGTTTCGCTTTCAAAAAAAATTTAAAAAAAATTACGAATACACATTTTTAAATTCTCATTTTTATTGACATAACATAAAAAAAATAAAGCTTCCAATATACTTAACAAAAAAAATTCTTCATGCACATAATTCTAATTAAATACTATATTTATCCCTAGCGTTGATTATGTCATGTTTATCTAGCTGCACCGTTACTGTGGCTTCAATCAACCGCTGCAGTGGTGTATAGCGGCGCAAGGCGGCGGAGTTACCAACGACCAGTAACTTATGCTTCGCTCGGGTAACGCTCACTGCTAATCGACGTTGATCGTTCAACACTTCACCTTCCTGTTGATAGAAGAATTTTTAATCGAATCATTACGCCGAGACCAACGGGGTACGAAGGAAAAAGAACGCCAATTCACTCTTAAGTCTTTCATACACTACTTCTGCCTTACAAGTTCGCTGGACTGACTATTACGTATAACATAAAACCTTTTATGTCCATTTGAAACGCCTATAGCACTTTAGCTACAGGCGCGTCGATAAAGTGGAATTTAGTTTGGTTAAGGCTATTGAAAGATGTAGACATTCCACTCTATCCGTGTATAGGTCGTTCCATCATATAGTCCTTATGCAGAACAGGTAATTTTTTAGATTCAGTCATTTTGATGCCAACCCATATAATTTTAGATATTATTTGACTGACCTTAACACTTCTATCTTCGCAATGCCTCGTACAAGAGTATATGATAACAGACTTGTCCCTCCCTTGGAACTGGTCTACAGTGCTGACCTCGACGCCATGCCGCACGAGTGCTTTCCGCAAGAGAGAAACTTGGTCGCGGTACGGAGCTATCACTCCTATGTCGGTTGGCTGCATGTCACCCTGGAATATACAATATTGGTTTATTTTTTAATTAATGCTTTCTGTTGACTTAAGTTTATATTATATCTTGTCCAAAAAAGTTGCTCAGTGGCAGATAAAAAAAGATGCCCTGTCTATGTTGGTGTTCAATTTCGCTTCGTATATTATTCAGATTTTTAGGTCCTTTTGTACTTTGCTGTCGTTATTAGCATAACCTCAGTGCAAATTATTCATCAGCATTGCAAGATACATATACCATTCTCATGGTTGGTTGGTGTTTTGTACCTCTTATACATTTAGAGTTTTTACTTTGCTCATATGGCATGTGGCGCCTTTTATCAACCAAACGAATAAAAAAACCGAAGAAGTAAATATAGTTAAATGTACATGATTGACCTGCTCCTAATATTAGTATAGATAATGCGAAAACTATTATTTGGTTAATACTTACATCCCTCAAAGTTTCAACTAGAGCTAAAACCAGGCATGCTTCGTTTGTGTTCACACACGGCTGGTTTCTACCAGTGCTGCCATCTATCGATTCAACAGACTGAGTATCAAGGAATAATGCCGCATGTTCTCTCTCTGGACTGCAAGCCATTTTCAACCACAATATGCTCGAAATACAGTCGTTAATTTTCTGAAATCACGAAGACAAATTAAATAAGTACAATTTTTTTTTAATTCTTATGCAAGGGAATTTTAACCTTATTTACCTTTAAATTAATGTTAATTTTAGCCTCAGCCACGCTCTGGTCGGCACATTTAAGTCTGTCGCTGTAAGCTATCTTGTTAGCGACATCAGTTAGTGCTTGATTCATACGATATTGTAACTGCAGTGTAAACGTGGTATCTTCATTCATTAGCCTGTGGAATAGGCTCTCTTCCATCCCAAGACGTCTGCGGAATAAAATTCACTTTATTAATACTGTCTTACGAATCATTGTAGAGTGAGAAATTAAATATGTAAGTACTTGATCACACTAGTAAACAAATAACATAGATAATTTATAAACCATTTTTCTCAAGATACAGACTCGAATAGATTGACAACCCCTGGAAATGCTTTGTTTTCCCATACAACTTCACTCCACACACTCCCCTTTAACGTTATTAATAAGTAAATTATTACCTATGTTATTTGAACTATTGACATCACTTATTTATATTCTTATATCATAATAACTTCTGTGTAATTTGTAATTTCAGCTCTATTGCTAAAGAAGTAAGTTATAGATATAGATACCTGGCCGCTTTACTTCTTATAACAGGCGGCAGTTGTTCAGGATCGCCGACTAGGACGAAACGCTTAGCAGCGAATAGAGGTCTCAATACCGTACATTGAAGAACCTGCGAAAGTAACACTTTCAAATAAAGATACATAAATCAAAAATACGAACAAAAGATAAACTCTTCATGGATAGCTCACATAATACTATACTTAAAGGCTGTCTCTCTAATCTCGGCTAATCTCCAAAACGGCTGGACCGATTTTAACGGGACTTTCACTGGCATATAGCTAATGATACAAGGAGTAACTTAGGCTACGTTTATTTAAAGAAAGCTTAAGGGTTCCGCGGGACACCCATGAAATTTACTCTACGCGGTTGAAACCGCAAGGGCATACCTAGTAATCGAATAAAAAGCTAATTTTTTTTTAAATATAATAAAAATTGGCTTGACTTGAGACTTGAGTACACTTCTCTAACCCTTCGGGTAATACATGTAAGTAAGTAAATATTTATTATCACAAAGATAATACATATACAATGTTAAGTGTATGTATGTAAAATAAATATTACCTGCGTGGCTTCATCAACTATACACACGTCGAAGGTAGTACGCGCCAGCATTGCATGTGCAGCTCCCAAACACGTCACTCCCACTACATCCTATAAACATTATACGAACTTTTGTACTATAACACTCCAACATTATTCTCAGAGCCGTGGTGGCCGAGTGGTTTGCGATGGGTCCGTCTACGCGGACGACGCTGGTTCAAATCCCAGCAGCTTGCAGTAAAATATTTTTCTAAAAACTTACGTGCAGAGATTTCACACTACAAGCTTAGCTGATAGCAAACATTGTGGGGTGACTGTATATTATGACTTAGCATACGTAACGTTGGCACTTATAAACTTGAGTGAATAGGTATGTAACACCTCTGCCTATCCCTTCTGGTTCATAACCGACTGAATCGATTTTGGTGGGAACTTGATCATGACCTTACCATAGAGTCATAGAGAGCGGCTAATTGCTCCGGTGTTTTACAGTCACTTGTCAAAGATTGCTCACTTCTGTTCACAAGCGAGGCTGCTATACGCGACGATGAGCCCAGCCTCATGACACGCAGGGAGTCTGGCAATCTACAGACGTATAACAAATATTTAGCAAAAAAAGCAACAGTTTGAATAGCCACTTTATTTTGAACGATTTAGAGATGAAATTACCTTGCCAGCAGTGTGTCGACGGCAGAGTGCGTGTGCGCCGTGACGAGAACACGTAGATTGAGCCCAACTAGCATTTGTATCAGCACGCTTACTGTCTGGGTTTTACCTTCAAGAGAATAGGGGTAAATAGTTAAAACAATCTCTAAAACCTTACAATTACATATTAAAATAAATACGGTTTTTATTAACATGTAGGATTAATGGTTTTAAAGCTAACAAAATCATAATAAAATTCATAGATAGCTGTGCCCCGCGATTTTACCCGCGTAACTCGCGGGGCCCTAATGTTTTCTTTTAATAAACCTCGTAACATTAGCTATTTGCCAGTGAAAGTCCCGTAAATTCGGTAGACAGGCAGACGGACAGATATTTTTTTTTATGTGAGTACCTTATAAACTTTCATATTATGCAATTAGTGAAAAGCTATTAATTTGGAATTACAAACAGACACTTAAATTGTATTTATCTGAATGGATAGAATAGTCGTAAAAATCGCAGCTCGAAGTGAATCGTCCCTAGTTATAATATAAAAACTATCGTATTCACCAGTGCCAGGCAAGCCCCTCAACAGTGCGTAGTGTTCAGCGGAGAGAGCCCCGAGCACTGCTCGTTGTTGGTCCACGTTGAGGGCGCGCATCAACTTCACTCCGAGCCGACCCACCGCGCGAGGCAACTTCGAGAACTGAGCTGGACTCTTGTCTATTATTATACTATCAAAGATACACTTACACTTAAATAAAAAGAGTTACGGCTATAACTTAAATATAAAGAGGATAAAAAGAGGGTATATGTTTATAAGTCACTTGCTGCGCATGTTCAAATCTCACCGGTCTACTCGTCTTCAAGCAAATACAAAGTTTAGGTCGAAAGTTCGAAAATTTCCTACCGCGGAACAGTCAAATTCTTACGCTTATTTTTATATTAAACTTACTTTACTTAGATTATTTGACGAACTAAAATTTTACGAAAACGATACTGAAACTGTTTTATTTTCGTGCGGCCGGAATTACACGCACCGAGACCCCCTTCAGCGACTTTCATTTTCGAACCTTTCTGCAGATACCTGGCTTCTCTCAGCTGTCTTCATTAGCCGTGACCTAGTTCATCCTAAGCATCGCCGTGATCATATATGGAAACAATGCGTTTGTGTATGTATCTTACTAATAACTTGTCATATTGGAGTACCTTCGGAGTCTGGAAGCACAATCGCGGTCCTCCATCAACACTCCTAGATTGGTGAGATTCTGCACCGTAGTGGCGTAGGACTCGTATGTATCTATGTGGTATAACATGTCCTTTGATAATCTGCGCCTGAGATCTCTGGAAACACACCACATGAGATAAGATAATATACTTGTTTCGATACCAATCGATCTACTTAATATTATAAATGTGAATGTAAGTTTGTTTGTTACGCTTGCACGCGAACACTACTCAACCAATCAACATTATTATCAACTTTGTACGTATATTCTTGGAGGTATTGGAAGTAACATATGATACTTTTTATTACAAAAAATATTTCAATGCGAGCCGCGGGTAAAAGCTAGTATATAATAAAGAAAGCCAACCTTTTGGCTCATATTACTAAAACAATTATACTATTATTACAAAAAAATTGACTACCAACTATCTTAATCTATCTAGTCTAAGTCTTATTAATCTTTTTTAACAGAAGAGAGCTAATTTCAAGCCAGGGATGCACATAGTTTTACTCTAGCCTGCGTTTAGTTAGGCCATGTTTCGTAATAAAGGTGTTAAGGTACATGTACAAAAAAATACTTACAAAAAACATAGGGGGAGCCAGAGGTAGAAAACCTAGGGTTATCTTATTTTTCAACTGGTCTCAACTAATCTATTGATTTATATATTGCGTAATGATTGCGTACCTCTCTAGTAATATATGTATTTCCCTGTCACTGGCCACTAACACTACTCCGGCCGCAATCCACGGTCTGCCCTCAATGCTCACTATTGAGAATTCACCTTCTTGCGGACCTTTGGCTTTGCTTTCTATTTGAACATCTGGAAATTAAGATTTACAATGGCACCTTGAATTTAAAAAAACAGTGTTTTTTCGTGTGAGGCCTGCAAGAAGGCTCGAAGGACCAAATTTATATGGAAAATATTGTTATTTTTTAAAGAGAATATAATTATAGCAGTTACTGCAATCTTAAACCAGTTGATTTGTAAGTTCGATAACAAGAAGGATAATTACGAGATTTTAAACTATTATAATAACAACAAAGAGAAGAGTACTTACTGTGTTCGACATGTTGTTTCACAAACACATGCACGTGTCGGTCACCTGAAGCCGTAACGGATTTTAAATTCAAATTCGCCGCACATGTACCTCGTTTTGAACTGTAATTACAAGTTTTAATATAGGTTTTAATAGTTATAATCATGCCAATATTAATATTACATATACTTCCAGCTTAGAGAAATAGCTAAGGTGTATGTTGATAGTATCTAGTCAGTCAATATTTGATTAGTGCAGTTAAATTAATTACAAATTATAAATGTGGTATACACGTGGTTTTATTTATGGGGTCGTTCAAGACGGGTTTGAAGAATTTTTTGCGGGGTCGGTATTAGGATCCATACGCTAACCACTTATCGTTAGGGCTATATGCTACGTTGTCTTAGGTTTATAAGAAGTCTCAATAGTTACCGTTTATCAACACTGTCCGTCCATAGCGCGTGTAATGGCGCTGACGTCATCTGCACCCGTTCTTCCAGTTTGAGAAGGGCGGTCCAATGTTGGAAGTATTTGATATGTTCCGGAGATAGGTGGCCCAGTATCTGTTCTCGTAGTTTTGAAAGCGGATGTTTCTCTGTCACTCTAGGGCCGTCGGTGTGCCTGAAGGAAAATCGAAGGTTCATTATTTAATATAACTATTAGTTTAATATTATAAATGAATAATAAAAGCGTCCTGCCAGCTGAGGAGAGAAATTTGGAATAGGGATTTAACGTCAGGGACGGATATGGGGCTTAAAAAGAGAAGAAGTCTACGGATTTCTTTTTTCATCGTGAATAAAAAAAGTTGGATTAGAGAATGCTTAAGTTAATAATGTTTACCACAAATGTATTGAGCAGAGAGTAGCGTAGGGACATTTCGCGCAAACATTTTCGTGATGTATCGGCTCCGGTAGTTTCTGTTGCAGCGATACTGACGCCTCTTCTATGTCATTTAATTGGTCTAGAAAACGGAAAAACAATCGAGATTCTATTTAATAAAAACTACTAACAAGTCGAAATTGTGCTACTTAATAGCGTGAAATATGCACACAAACTCACCATAGTCTAGTGTGTTTGTATAGCAGACGTAAGGGTATTTTTTAAATAAACATAGCTTTCGTTACCTCTTGTAGCATCAACTATCTGCTAGCCGAGGTCCCGTTAAAATCGGTCCAGCCGTTTCAGAGCGTTTTAGCAGGAAGGGACAGTGATTTTTTTTTGTTTAGGAATCGTATATTCTTGTAAATGCCTTTAGTTTAATAAAAAGTTGTTAATTTTGAACTACATACAGATGTATAGATATAAATGTGTGTATAGCTATAGATATAATACCTGGATCAGTGTGTTGTGTAGAGGCAAGGTACTGAACAAGTTCATTTCGCAGCATGACGAGGTCTCGTCTCTCTGGGTACCCGCAGTTCACTTCCCTCAGGTCTATGCGGTCTCTATAAAAATGGAACAATACGCCTACTGACTACTAGAACTTTACTAACTATGCGATACAAACAATACTTCTGTATACTCGAAACTTTAATCAATAACTTGCCTTCTTTTGAGAGCACTAAACTAACAATGTTTAAAAAGGTTATAAATTATCCCCAATGAGTAATTACGCATTAATTTAACCACTTTACAATATTGCAGTTAGTAAGATGCCAAACGAAAATCGAAGCAGACATACATTATTCTCACGCCTGTATCTCACAGGGTAAGCAGAGACTACAATGCGCCATATCATACGATCTTCGCATACTCTTTTTCTTCATAGTGTATGAAGAGATGCATGAATTTCGATTACGTCCAATTCAGTGCATATCTAAACAAATACAAGAATAGTTCCGCTTATACCTGAGGTAAAGTAGCAGTCCCCGCTGCGACGAGACGGCTGGGTGGTCGTATTTCTGGGCGCGCAGCATCATGCCGTACATCACTAACTGTCCGCGATGCTCCGCTGACACAGATGCTTTGCCACTCTTCAACTCTAGAGGAACTACTTCTTGTTCAGATGTAGTTTTGCTTCCTAAAATTATATTTGGTGAAGTCAGAATTATATTCGAGTCGAGGTCTCGTGGTAGCTGAGTGGTTTCAGAAGTTGTCTGCTACGCAAGTTCAAAATCACAGCGCTCTAAACCAATGAAGGTATTCTCAAAATTCAATAGTGTAAAACACATTTTTCTCATTACATGTACATCGAGATAAATATGTGATTGGGATATAATTAAGATGCATACCTTTCCTATTGTATATTGTAACCTGCAAGGTAGCATCGATTTTCCCTTTCAATCCAAGCTGTGGGCAGCAAATGTTTTCTTCAATATCCAGAACTTTGTCAATGTGACCATGCCAGAGGTTTTTATCTTTTGGTCCATGCTGTAAATAAGTCATATTCTAATTATGTTTTTGCACTGCTCAGAATAGCCGATTGTATAAATTAGAAATGGTCCTTCGAGCGTATTTGAAAATATTTACTGGCTTTAATGAAAATAGCTATTAAATATAACACAAAAAATCTGGAAAAGAACAGTCCACTGCTGGACATAGGCCTCTCTCATGGTGTGCCACAGCACCCCATATGAGCATCCACCCTGCCACCTTCTTCTGGCCAACCATCTATCTGGTTGGAAGACACTATGTATGCCTAGATTTTACTCCACTCTAGAACTCATCTGCTAATGCCCAGTGCCAACAAGGAAATAGCTGTGAAATAGGTATATTTGATTTATTTACATGAATCGCAGCACAGGCTGGTTTCCCAGCTACATAGGTCTTCATGAACTCCGAGAGAGAAGTAATGTACGTCTGGATGTTCTCTCTCGCCTCCTTTTCCGTTAATCCCGCGTCATACAACATTTGCACTGAACCTTTTAGTATACCATCTGCTTCCATTCGCAACCTATCTGCCTCCATTATGTTCTGGGTCAGCGCCTTCTGTACAAGCTCGTGGACGAGGATTCCTATTGTCATCTGAAATACAAATGTTAAACCTAAATTAGGAAACTATAAAACCCCTTAATATTGCGCAATTTTTTGACGGCTGATAGGGAGAAATATAATAGAAAAACATATTGCACCGACCCCAAAATAGCATGGGATAAGGGCATGAGGACGATGATAGTGAAGCAAATTTTTTATATTCTTTTAGAAAATAATTTATAGAATTTGTTATGTTATCAAATGATAACATACCATGAGAGATATATTCTATGCGTCCTTACATACATATGCTCACGCCTGTATCCCACGGGTTAGGCAGATACCACCATTTGCCACATGCTACAATACTCACATACTACTATATACTCTTTGGTTACAATAAATTGATGAATTTGAAACACAACAGAATTTTTGAGCACATGCATACATAGATGTCAATATGAAGAGATTGACAGACATAGATTGTAGTGTATGAATGAGTATAGATATACTCACAGCACTATTAGGAGGGTCAATGCCCCTCCACCTCTCCTGCAGCACAGCTTTACGTCTACAGAACACTCCAGCAACCACGCTGGTGGAGGACATCAGATGGTCTGGATGCAGGACTAGAAGACCATTTGCACTGTCTATGATGTACTGACCCGATTGGTTGCGAGCTCCAATCGCACTTACTATGTCTCCTTGTGACAGTGGTGTATTTAGCCTGGAATATATTAACATTTTAGACTAAGGCAGGGTCGACGGAGCGTGGGTCGATAGCCAGCGAGATGGGCCCAAATGGTGGGAAAAAACTGGACTTAGCAAGCCCAAGACAGAAATTTATGGCGTGCATACGAGGAGACCTACTCTCAACAGTGGGTTTATTACAGGTTGTAGAAGATTTCTACATTAAACAAATTTGGTGACCAAACTTCTACTTTTTTCTTTATTTTCCATGTAGTGATATTTTGAGTACCCTGGAAATCGGTACTTCTTCTTGGGGTCATAGCCAATATACTGAATTTCAGCAAATTCGGTTTAGAGGTTTAGTCATGAAATGGAAGTAAATATATGGACAGGCAGACAGATGAGACTTTCCCATTTAGAATATTAATATGTATGCTAGAGTTTTTTATCAGCTATGGGACTATGATATAGTATGGTAAATAAACCTGTGAAAATATTATGGCAGATATAGAAGCAATACTAACCAAACTCCTTCTAATAAACAAGTGCCCACATGTTTGTCAGCATTCTTCAGTCTAAGCTGGAGGCTGTTGGGGTTCTGCTCAATAGATAACACTTCACAGCGCTGTAATTTGCTCAGGTCTAAATCTTCTACACTGCCCTGAAAATCACCCTTATATCATGAAAGCAAGAGTCAAATTATGTTAGCAACATTTTCATCTGCAAAGAGTTCAATGAATTTGAACGAAATTTGGAATGTAGATAGCTTAAAATTTTATTCAGAACAGTTTTCATATTACCTGATAATCGATTAAAAAATAGAATACTAACACTAAAAACCATAATATTAAAATATATTATTAAAGGGAGTCCCTGTAGGCAAGGTTCCGAATATATTTATAGAAGGCAGCAATCCCCATTTGGATGGCTAAACTTATTCTTTGTCCGAGGTAGCTGCCAGCTCTTCGGTCTCCTGTGATGTCGACTAACCTTTTTGTGAAACTGATAGCTTAAACCCGTTTCACATATTCTACAACATGGAATATAAATTATAACTATCTAATAAAAAACCTATTCTTACCAGCATTGCGAGCAATCCAAATTAGCATTAATTTATTATCTAGGTTAATGTATTTTCTTACGTAAGCAATTATATTAGTAGGATCGATTAAAAAAGAGTTACACTAGCAAGTAAATTATAAATATACATACTTCATCAACATCATCAAGATCCCAATCATCACCAAATGCCTCCTCTACATGATCATCAAACACTAGTGCTTTAACTGTTGATCCACATTTAGATGGAGATACAATGTCTTTTATACTTTTCTCAGGAGTTCTCAATTTTGTTACCGGGGTACATTGGAACTCTGAAAAAGATATATTTTTATTTATATATATAACTTTTTTAGCATTCTCATTTCATTATTTCTTGAAATAAACATTAATAGAAGTCAAAGATGGCAGGGGTTTAAAGACTTTTCACTGATGATGATTTATTATTATTAAGTGAAAGCCCAAAGATTATTATTAGACCCCAAGCAGTTAGTTTTAAGTTCCAAGAAATTTATTTCTATTCAGCTTATTCAAGAATGCCATATATGGCTTTTTTACTTTCTTAAATTCTTTCTTCTTTTTTAAATTCCTTTAGTAGATGATCACCTTTCATCATAAATCTACAAGCACATAACATGTGTATATAATATGTAAACAAATCCATGGTATTACCTTGTATTGGACTCTTTTTTGGAGTCCTACTCTTCCTTCCATGATTGTGATCAGCACTTTTGACTGGAGTTCTTACTTTAATAATATTTTCCACATGATTTCCATTACTTATACATGATTTAGTTACATCACCATTACTCACAGCTTTGACTTCAACATTATAATCTATCTTCACAGGTGACAAAGGTAAACCATCTCTCTTAACTAATGTAGGACTCAATTCTCTAACTTTATTGTTTTTATTCGCTATGGTATTCTTCTTAGGTGAGTTACAAGCACCATTAATTTTATTGGGCGACTTTTCAGTCTTTGTTTTTTTATGATTATTCTCTTTGGGTATAACTATTTTACCACTAGAGGAAGGATTAGACTGTGTTATTCCATTTTCAAAGGCTGGCGGCGACGAAGCTTTCCTTTTCGTGGATTGCGGGGTAGCCGGCACTACAGATTGTGTATCAATAGCAGAACTTACTGGTTTCTGACAAGTTGTCGTATTCTTGAAGAACTGTGTTATTGCTTTCTGATTCTTCGGTGGCCCTGCTGCCTGCCCCTATATTCAAAAATAAACAATTTAGCAATATAATTCGCTACAAAAGTAATTTATCTTAAGATAAACAGATAGCATTTATCATACCTTTTTCAAACTCAAGGCTTTAGGCATGGTACAACGTCAACTTGAAAGTAAGGCACCAATATTATTCTTCATTGCATTTCTCCAAATGGTATATCTCCTGTGATTCCTTAAATAAAATAAACTAAACAAAATTAATATACAAATTACGAGTCAAACAAATACCCGCGCTTGTGCTTGTTTGACTTCGTCAATCAAATGACATTGACAATTACATTGACATGAAATGACAAATTTTTATATGTGAACGCAAGGCAAGAAAAGCGTTGCCTATACAACATTTTCAGTCAAGTTATTAACTTTGGAACTTAATGAACGAAAAACTCTGTGAAAGTAATGATGACATCTGTCAAATAACTGTCGTTATATTTCAATCTTTTGTTATTGTCAAAGTGTTAAGAGAATTTTTAGGTTACCTCTCATGTGTTGTGTATTTTATTTAATACTTTCTGTTGATATTTAGAAGTATTAGGTGCTTGTTCTTATAGTGGCGAATAGCAGTAACCTATTCACATCCGTGAGTTTAATATAAATACAATGGCTAGACGGCCAGAACATCAAGCTCCGCCTGAAATCGTAAGTCAATTGGTAGTACTGGAGATGTGTAAATATTGCTACAAACTTTTTTTTTATGTATGACAAACCTATGAAACTTTGTTTTTCTTCCAGTTTTACAATGAAGATGAAGCCAGAAAATATACACAGAAGTATGTAACATCCTCTGTCTTTTCAAAAAAACAAAAATATTTGTATTAAATTTAATTATATTTTTAGCACCCGAATCATCGAAATCCAAGCACAGATGACTGAGCGATGCATAGAGTTACTATTATTGCCTGAAGACTCCTCATGCTTACTCTTAGATATTGGATGTGGATCTGGATTGTCTGGGACAGTTCTTGAAGAGAATGGACACATGTGGATTGGAATGGATATATCATCTGCAATGCTTGGTAAGTGATAAGAGAATGAGAAGAAGGCACAGTAGGGCTCAATAGTGTAACTGAAGGGTGGCAAAAATGATTGTGCAAAATGATCTTGTGGCACTGTGTTCTAAAGTTGTTGCTTTTTATGCACTGCTTGCGACAGAAACAGTATAGTGCTGAGTTTCTTGCCCATTCTTCTCAGAAGGCTAGTTTCTGAATGGGCCTGCCTTATTAGGGCCTAAACTGAGTAAGTATGTTTCATTTCCATATTTTTTTTTGCGTATGTCTTAGAATAAGTATATACCTACTTAACAATATTTTCAGAGGTGGCACTGGAAAGAGAAACAGAAGGAGACTTAATTCTAGCTGACATGGGCGAGGGGGTGCCATTTCGAGCCGGCAGCTTTGATGGAGCTGTCTCAGTTTCAGCTCTACAGTGGCTGTTCAATGCTGATAAGAAATCACATAAACCTGTGAAGAGGCTCTATAACTTCTTCAGTTCACTTTATGCTGCATTGGTACGTATAAAAATGTGTGCACAACCAAAAGCAATACCCCATAATACAACAATTTGCTTGAAAAACTAATGGCACTTCTTTTTTCATTCTTCAATATTTTATCCATCTGTCATTGAGGTTACTAAAGATAAACAAATCTATAATTTTCTCCTTACTTTAATTCCAATAACTTATTATATAATGTTAACTAGCACATTATGAAATTGAAGATATCTGGGGATAGCAATCCATCTGTAAAGTTTGTTTGGTTATTGAAAATGGCCATGAGATAAACCACCAGCTATGAACATATAATGCATTTGTTTTCTTCTATTCAAACCATTTCAGTCACGATCAGCCAGAGCAGTATTTCAGTTCTACCCGGAGAATGAGAGTCAGCTAGAACTTCTAACATCCCAAGCCATGAAAGCAGGGTTCTATGGAGGTGTGGTTGTGGACTTCCCCAACTCAGCCAAGGCTAAGAAATTCTTCTTGGTGCTCATGACTGGAGGCTCTGCCCCTTTGCCACAGGCTTTAGGTGAGATTTTCAACATTATTGATGTACTTTTATTGAATTTAATCTTGCCTCATAGAAATTAGTTATGATTACTTCTAAATTTGAATATTATTTGATACAGGGACAGAGGAAAGTGACAACAGTCTCCAAGTGAAGTATGCAAGGCGGGAAGCAACCAGAGGAGCCAGAGGGAAACCCCTAAAGAACACCAGAGCCTGGCTCCTAGATAAGAAGGAAAGAAGGCGGAAACAAGGCAAAGAGACTAAACCTGATACCAAGTACACAGGAAGAAAGAGAAGTGGCAGATTCTGATGAAAATACTTCTATTGTAACATAATAAAGCTATTTAATAAATCTACAAGTGTACATAAAATATAATCTTATCTTTGGACAATGTATTTCCAAACAGTGTCCACTCCATTGCCAATTGTTTCAACAGGAGTCATATTAGGCAGAGGGAACCTGCAGGCTACCACCACAGTACCATCACTTGTCTCCTGTAACAATTTCTTCTCAAACTCCGTCATCATTTGTTCTACACCAAATATAACTATGTTGTTATAGGGCTTCAAGTCAAATGTCCATAAATTAAGCCTGTAAAACTTACTGCTACGGTATTCTGGATTAACTAAAGCGGCCAATCGTGAGTAATAAACTAGCCAGGGATTTAATTCTACTCCCGCCGCATTGAAACCTAATTTGGCAGCAGTGAAAACGATTCTTCCGTCGCCTGAGCCAACGTCTAGCAACTTTCCACTTCGCCCGTTTAAAGCCTTGGTCACTCCAGTCAATTGTTCAGTTGTAGCCGGCACGTAAGGCAAGCAAATCCTTCGTAGAGCAGGTGATACGAATGGAATACAAATAATACTGACTCCCACAGCTAAGCCACCCGTACCGTAAATTAAAATCTTTCCTGCTAGCGATAACTGTTTGCTTTTCATAGGCTCTGAAGTCTGAAGTACATCCAGCTCCATGCTAAGGCTTTAAGTACAAATACTATGTAGAAAATCCAAAAGAAAGAGAACCTTCAACTACAAAAAATACCAAAATAATATAGGTTGACAGTTGACATCAACCAAATGACAAATTGAATGTCAAAACACAGCTGATTGTAATTGACAACTTTTTTCGTTTTATTTTAGCCTTTTTTTTTTGTGTATCATCGAAATGTTATTTGTAAACGTTTGTTTTTAAAATCCAATCTCTTTAAAAATGTTTCAATCCGGAGGGTGAAAGGGATCCTATATCTATAATCGAGTCAATTCCGTCTGTCCTCTGTGTTGAGTGCTGGCTTTATGAGGCAATTCTTGTTAGAATATCAACTGTCAATGAATGTCAAAAGTAAACGTCAAACTTGGTAAATCAACAAAGTGCAGGAGGCATTGCTTGCATTGCATTGGTTTTTTGGAAATAAATAATCAATAGTGATTTATGAATTAATGTATGTTGTTGTTCTGGAACCGGATCGGTTAAGTAGAGTTTCTAAATGACGGCCTTCGAGGAATTTGGTGTCCTCCCCGAATTGGGGAAGGCTATTGATGAGATGGACTGGACATTGCCGACTGATGTTCAGGCTGAAGCGATACCCCTGATCCTGGGTGGAGGAGACGTTCTTATGGCAGCTGAGACCGGTAGTGGCAAAACCGGTGCCTTCTGTTTGCCCATACTTCAAATCGTGTGGGAAACATTAAAAGATATACAGGAAGGGAAAACGAGTAAGGTTATCCAAAATGTGTCTTCTGAATGGACTATGTCGTTTTTTGATCGTACTGATGCGTTGGCTGTGACGCCTGACGGACTGAGGTGTCAGTCTCGGGATCAGCAGGCCTGGCACGGTGTCCGATGCACGAAGGGTGTGCATACCAAAGGCGCGTATTATTACGAAGCCACAGTAACAGATGAAGGGCTATGCCGCGTAGGCTGGTCCACTCAGGCGGTAAGAATACGACTAAACTGTTTTTTAATAATGGAATAAGTTGGATGGCATTTTGAAAACAGATATATTTTTTTATTATTTACTTTTAATGTTATTTATAATTATGTCTATTATGCTTTAGTTTTATATGTTTCTCCAGGCACGCCTTGACCTAGGCACGGATAGACTTGGATTTGGATTTGGTGGCACTGGCAAGAAATCCAATGCAAAACAATTTGATGATTATGGAACAGCATATGGCATGAATGACGTCATTGGTAAGTTTTGACTACCTCAAATAAAGTACACAGTTTTCTCAATATAAGTTCGCAAAAGAACACATCTTATTTGGTCTTTCATATTCATGCAGCAAATAAATGGGTGTTGCATCACCACCACATACAAGTTTTGTAAATTTTATTATTTTATCCTAATTTGGTTTCTGTTGTAAATTGTTAATTTTTGTTTAAAAGGTTGCATGCTCAATTTGTACAATGGTGAAATCCGGTACACTAAGAATGGTGAAGATCTTGGTGTTGCATTTAAACTTGAGCAGTCAAGACGCTCTGAATGCTACTTTCCTGCAGTAGTGCTTAAAAATGCTGAGATGAGCTTCAATTTTGGCGCTGCACCATTCAAGGTATGTCACATAAAGGCACTAAAATTGTAATAAGGTATTATTACTACAGCCCATTAGGAAACTTAATCTTGTTTAAAATGAAGCACATGAAAATTTTTGGACGCAAGAATCTTTTGTTTTTCACCAAGAAACCAAGATTTTAGAGAAAATTTGAATGAGACCCAATCAAAATATTGAAAGTTCTGCAGTATACTTTATTATGACACTTTGGTTAATTAAGATTAGTCGGCTATAATCTCACTATAGTACAAAAAGTCATTATGTATTACTACATTACTCTTGTTGTAAAGTAATGAAAATATTTATTTCTCTTGTAGTACCCACCACCTGCAGATTATGTAGCTCTTAACAAAGCCCCAAAGGAGTTCATCAAACATAATGTGGTGTCAGCTGTCGCTGCTGCTGATGCCAAGCCAACCAGCAATGCACCACAGGCCATCATTATTGAGGTAATTATTGTTGACATCCAATTTAACAAAACATATACCCCATTATTAAAAACATTGTTTAAACAAAGACTAGATCAAACTAATACTATGTCCATTCATCAACTTTTGAACCAAGGATCTTTGCCTATTTGTAGTAAGGAGGATTTTGTAGTTTAACTTACTTGTCAAGATGTTGTCCCTTCTTGATGAAACTTTCCTTTAAGTTTAAGCCTCCAAAGATAATATCCTGTGAGTAAACATTATTTAGTCAGTATATTGCCCAAACTATCCCAGTAAAAAAATCACTGTACACATTATAAAAACATAAGTTAGTAACAATTGTAACATCAACATACATTATACCTGACAAGTGTTATCACTTACAGCCATCACGCGAGTTGGCTGAACAGACGTGCAACCAGATCACCAAGTTTAAGAAGTACTTGGAGAATCCTAAGATTCGCGAGTTGCTAGTGGTAGGCGGTGTCAACGTGAAGGATCAAATAAACCAGCTCAACTCAGGGATAGACATTGTGGTCGGCACGCCCGGCAGGCTGGAGGACCTGATACAAGGAGGTATGAATATTGTTGACTCACTTGTCGCTATGCTTAATATGTCGTAACCATAGAAAAGCATTGGTATATCTTTGTACAAAATATATGTAACGTAGATGCAACAAAATAACAAATAGCAGTTATGGCGTAGTCACAAAATGACTTCAGGTAAAACTTAATAAAGATTCTTAAACTCACAGAAGTACTTTCATGCTTAATTCATATCTTCAAATTAAATTTGAATTTGGTTGTTTCTTTGCTTAAACACGCTAATCTCAGGAACTACTACTGGTCGGATTTGAAAAATTATTTCAGTGTTAGATAGCCCATTTGTCGAGGAAGGCTAAGACCAATCGCGAATTAAAGTTAGAGTTAGCCTAAAGTAAATATTCCACGCGGACATTTACACGGAGTTGCTGGCAGAAGTTATTCCTATAATAAAGTAAGTTTAACGTCTAGGCTACCTGGCACTCACCCACTGCCGATTCTTCGTGTTGGACGAGGCGGACGGTTTGCTCAAAGCGGGCTACGGCGAGCTGATCGACCGCCTTCACAGACAGATACCCAAACTGACGTCCGACGGGCGACGGTTACAAATGGTGGTCTGCTCTGCTACCCTACACGCTTTTGAAGTTAAAAAGATGGCGGTCAGTATGTTACGACACTGTCTAAATAGTGGGTAGTTATAGTATAATGGGTGCGTTTCCACCAGAGATGTGCGAGAGTGCTGTGTTGAACTGGTTAGCTTGTCTTTTAAGCAGCAGTCTGGTCCGAAATCGACATGATCACTGGAATATACATAGGAAGAGTTGAAGCAGTTGAGAGAGTGGTATTTCAAACATTTTGGAAATAAAATTGTAGTCTATGCAGGTGATACTTGTATGAAGAACAATTAAGAAGTTTCTAATCCTCTAAAAATTTCGAAAATCCAACTATAAAGAGGTCAAAATGTTGGTATGCAAAATCTTTATGTATATTTTGTTGTTACAACAGGAGAAACTGATGCACTTCCCCACGTGGGTGGACTTGAAGGGAGAGGACGCCGTCCCCGAGACTGTTCACCACGTGGTCGTCAACGTCGACCCACAAAAGGACCGCGTATGGGAGACACTGCGCAAGTATGGACATTAAAAATAAAATAATGAGGGAGATTTCAACTAGCTTAAATATGGTAATGTTTGTAAAATGTCTATTTTTGTAGTCACGTGCCAACTGACAGCGTGCACGCAAAAGACAACATTCGTAGCGGCAACACAACGCCCGAAACTCTCTCCGAAGCCGTCAAGATACTTAAGGGCGAATATTGCTTGCGGGCTATAAAGGAGCATAAGATGGATAGGTAATTACGCATCACAATATTTTTCAATACGTTTGCTACGATGTAACTCAAACACTAATCGACTGATTTTCAAAATTCTTTCACCGTTAGAAAGCTTAATTTTTTGCGAGTTGTTGATCGAGGCTATATTGTTAATCGAGGTTTATAAGGGATCCGTAAAAACATAGCTGATAATAAATATTTAGGTAAATAATACAGCAAGTGTAAATTCTTCAGGGCTATAATCTTCTGCCGTACAAAGTTGGACTGCGACAACTTGGAACGGTACCTGAAGTCGTTCGGCAGTGAGATGTCCTGCGTGTGCCTGCACGGCGACCGCAAGCCTCAGGAGCGTAAAGGCAACCTGGAGATGTTCAAGCAGCAGAAAGTGAAATACCTGATCTGTACCGATGTTGCCGCCAGAGGAATCGACGTCTCAGGGCTGCCGTTCAGTGAGTATATAATAATATTAAGATGTAATGTAACACTGTTCTGTTCAGCTCAATCTATACAGATAAATAAAATTGAAGTGTCTGTTTGTAACTTCAAAATTACAGCTTTTCACCAAATGCATATGAAAGTATACACTGCTACTGACACATAAAAACCCAAGTTTTAAATTTTTTCTCTGTCTGCCTGTTTGTTCCGGGTAATCTCTGAAACGGCTGGACCGATTTTAACGGGACTTTCACTGGCAGGTAGCTGATGTATCAAGGAGTAACTTAAAATATTTTTATTTTTTTTAAAAAATTGTGTTCCGCGACAATAAGGATGAAACAAAATCTACGCGGGTGAAACCGCAGGGCACAGCTAGTAAATAAATAATAAACATAGAGTCTGACCATTGCCGCGTTAGCTATACTATGTATACGGAGCCTATAACAAAATTTTTAAAAAGGCCTGACAAGCCTTAGGAAGTAACAAACTCGATTATGTGATGTGAATACTCAAAAAATGTTGTTCTTCGAGTTTTAGGTACTCCTTAAAAATAATCTTAAACAGTATGAGGATAAATTTACTTTACGGTTGAAAATAAGCTCGCGATTTGAAGAGATTCAAATGCCATAAGGAACTCTGAATTCGAATGCCATAAAGAGTTCGAATACCGAGTATCCCAAGTATCCCAAGTCTAATCTGAGCAGTCGAGTACTTTACAGATTAATTAAGTGATAAATAAATGTGTGCAGTGATCAACATGACTCTACCTGACGAGAAGTCTAACTACGTGCACCGGATCGGGCGCGTGGGTCGAGCCGAGAGGATGGGACTCGCCATCAGCCTCGTCTCTACTGTTCCTGAGAAGGTCAGCTGAAATCTCTTTTGCAAACTGTATCTTGGAATCCAAACCATGCAGGACTCCCTTAACTTATGATGGATGTATATTTACTCCTTTTATTTTAATTCATCTGTTTATTAAAAGTTTTATAATTTTGTTTGTAATATAAACTCAAAAAATACTTTACTGATCTTAATATTCTTCCGTTAATATGATATTATCACTGATTAAAAACAGATATTTGAAAATGATTTTAGTTTGGGCCCCGGTAAGACACCTATGCGGTACTTATTGTTAAGCTATTCATACTCAGGTGCAACTGCAAGCTTGTAATTAAATTAATTGTCCTCGTGAACAAAATTCTGCGCCAGCAAGCTGCTTCAATTCACGTGTAAAGCGCCCAACACAATAAAAAGATCCAAGTGTTGTTCAGGTGTGGTACCACGGCGAGTGGTGTTCGTCCCGCGGCCGCAACTGCTGGAACACGTGCCTCGTCGACGACCGCCCGCGAGGTTGCTGTATGTGGTACAATGAACCACAGGTATCTAACCTGCTCTTATCCCATGTTATTTGGAGTCAGCGCAATGTTTGTTTTTCTCTTCCATTTCGCTCTATCAGCTGTCTACGTCACTAATACATAGAACTATCTAACCTACCATTAGAATTCTGTAAGGTCTAGACTCTGGCTAGCGCCGTTACTGGTCAATAATTTTGCGCCTCTAAAAACTATATCGAACTAATTTTTTATAAGGATTCGATTCGGGTACTCTATGAAATGTTTGCTAATCAGTTTTAGTATTGGATGAAATAACACGCCTAAATCGGATTTGGAAATACAAGAAAAATTTTAAATAATTGCAGACGCCTACCCAGAAGGGACAATCCATGAACCCATAGTCTTGTCGACATCGTGAATGGTCTTGCAAGTGTATTAACCTGACGCACGTGTCCATCGCCTTCTCAGGCACTTTAACGTCATTGAATTTCTCCGCAGACATGCAGGTTTCGTTCACTGTAAAGCTTTAGTAAGAATATGATTTGAAATAAATTACCTTTGTGGTCTCTTTTTCAGTACTTAGCGGACATCGAAGACCACCTGAACATAACGATCCAGCAGGTCCAACCCAACATGAAGGTGCCGTCCAACGAGTTCGACGGTAAAGTCGTGTACGGCGAGAAACGAAAGCAAATCGGCACTGGATACCAGGTATTATATACATGAAGGAGGCTAAATGTTTGTACATCCCGCCTGATGGTAAGCGGCTACTGCAACCAATTCCAAATTGATATCTGTGAATTTAAATGGATTTCTACCGACTATTATCATGTCTGTCGAATAAGTTGCTTTTTTTTAATATTTGCAGTTCAATTGAAGTGAACAACCTAAAATCTCAATATCGAATACCAATTTGTACTACTTTAATCGATGTTTCGATGAATAATCGAATAGACGAGGCATTGGGCATAACTTATTCGTATTAATTTAATTCGAAGTGACATTTGACGTAACATTTTTATCGAATCGATTTTGAGTGTTCCTATTTACGGAATAATATAAATCCGTGTTTGTTCACAGGACCACGTGACCCAAATGGCGCCGGTAGTGAAGAGTTTGCGAGAGCTGGAGTCGCAGGCGCAACTTTACTATCTCAAGCTGCATCACAACGTTTCGCTCTGAATAACCTCATATTATTTATAAGTAATATTTAACGCGAAAAAGGACTGGTCCTAGATTGAAATAGTTATCTCTTGCATTTGAATAAATTATATGAATCATATTTTCTATTTACTTACCTACAGTATTCGTCGCCAGCATTGAAATACACATATTAATAATGCACTTATTCAATAAACAGTGTTAAAAAAAACAAAGGCATACTTCATATTTTTTTTATATTTCACTCGATTTTTAATCGCTACTGAATATTTTATTAAGGGCAGTGCGCGGCCCGTACTTGAAAATAAATTATTAAGTCTCATAACACCGCTATATAGGAAAATAGCCGCTAACAATACTGTTACAATAATCATAGTCCCAATCGACTGCAATTCCCTATCGCTTCATATTTCACAGCAATATAAAAACATTATGCTTATAAAAACCTGTATCAGAAAAGTAACGTCTGCTTACAAAAATATACATTCTCAAGTATACAAAATGTTTTATTCTGTGGCTGTTTACAAAATAAAATACGTTTTAATGTGCAATATGAAGAGACTATGTTATCAACTGATTTTATACATGATAATTCATCGATTAAGCACTTCCCTGAACTACAACTCATTGTGGAATGGCAAAACCAACTGAGACTTGCTAGATATAGATTTTATTATGACTGTACTAGCAGTGAAAAATATTAGACGAATTTAACAACAATTGCGATAACTTAAATATAAAGTCTTACGCTATAAATTATGTTAATTCATCAACAATACAAGTCTAACACAAATAAATCAGCCCGCAATCGGGACGTTGATTCTCGTTGTTAGCACAACACAACATTGTAACTGTTGCAATCGATTATGAGTTAATTAATGAGTACATTGAATTAATCAATACTTTAAAATAAGTACGTTCACACTGTACGCATACCCTGTAGACTATACCACGAGAAAATTTCGCCCTCACTCTCACACATTAGTGCGAGAAACGATATTTTTTCTTCTCGTAACAGCGTCTTAACTCTAGCTAGTACGAGGCATGCGTGCGATGTGGACGCAACCAACACAAGATTGTGTGCAGTAAAATAATATCATTCTGTTGGGTCTCAAGGTAGGCACGCAAGAACGCATATCAGTCGACAAATTATTCAGAATATCTCGCTGTTCAAATATATGTAAACTTTATTTCCTTAGGGGGTGATCTTCCAGCAAGACGGGTGTCAAGTCTGGGGAACCGCGGCTTCAGCTGTTTTAGTTGGAGATACTTATATATGTAAAAATAGGGTTATCATAGCGCGATTTAGGTTGACATCTAACTGTTCACAAACATACGACTGCGGGCAATAGCGCCATCTATGTAGCTGGCGGAGAAACTTTGCTAAACATTCGACTGACTGTCCGTAGAAACTCGCGTGCCTACCTTAATTACGACAGTTCATTAAACCCATTTAATTATTGATTAATATATCGAACTGTAATCCTAAAATTACTTAAATATGCAAATTACATCAAATAAAATATATTACTCTTATCAATTTGTTACCTAGCACTTGATGTTAAAATTAAGTTAATAATGAATTTAACAAATTCAACCATATTGAGAATATAACTATAGATGTAGTAGTAGGAGGAGGTAATGTTAGAAAATCACAAGGTCATTAGTCATGTACATAAACGGGATAGGAACTACGAAAGCAACACTAACTAGATATTCCGTTCAATAAATATAATGTCGCTGGATCCTGTTGACATATAACAATTATTATTAACACTATTTCAATGTAGGTACTAAAAGGCATCAAATAGATAAGCAGCCCAAGCGTAGACGATTGAGATAAAATATGTTTGCAACAAATTTACTATGTTGAAACTATGAAAGTGAAATCAATATGTGAACATGTTTGGTTATTTTAAATCGCCTTAGGAAGATTGTAATAAAATTCGCAATAAAAATAGAAAGATTAACCAATCGTTTTTTGTTTTCCAATTATTAATGGCGGACCCAGCTACATTAGCTTAAGTTAAGAAGACATTTTAAATTCATGTGCACGATCGGTACAGCAACACATTACTGACATTATATTCACAGTCAAGACCAACCAGCCCTTATGCATACACTGAAAGTAATTAAATATATTTTCTAAAGACTGGCAAACCATATGTATCATTATATTATCATCATCCATTCCTTATTATTATAAACAACTTCAATGATAATTTTATTATTATTCTTTTGGTGATCTCGGCTATTCCGACAACTGCATTAAAATACAATTGATAAATTTTAATTTATTGATAATATAATATATTATAAAAAGTTCTTACAACTAAATGTATCAAAATATGTCGTGCATTCTCGGGTTATATTTTAAAATAATAGTGCGAATAGCGCTTACGCGTAATATGTTTTTTTTATCTATATAATTTAAAAATCTAACTAGGAAGTCTAAATAATTTGGAAGTATTCCAAGGAACATAAATAAAACTGCAAGTCAAATGTACCAAGAATACACGACGAGGGCACACATTGGCCGATTTTATTTCAATTCTCTAAACTAAATAAAACCTCTGACAGGCGGTCTTTTTAGTTTACCCTTTTGTGATACATAATATGCAAATATAATATTATTATAGACCTGCCGATGTTAAATTTAGTCAAGAGAACAAATATAGAATAGGACCATTTACTTCTTCCTTCATATTCACTACTTAGGGATGCAGTCTATCACACATGCTTATAATACCTAATACCTACAAGTCAGTTGAGACTCGCTTTGATACAAAATGCAAGGAGATCTATATACTGAGGTATCCACAATCATTCTAGTGGATATTCTATATAACATGGAGGTCGAATGCAAGCAACTCCTTGAATGCCCGTGCCTACCATATTTCTTTATTTACTTGTACAATGAAAATTGTTCCATTTCTCTAGACTAGTTCAAAGTTGACCTTTATAACCCAACTATGGAAGCATTGGAACAATTTTGTTTTTAACTTTCGTATAGTTGGAGTTGCTAGTATATTACCGTGGTTAATATGATGGTTGTCTGAATGAAAATGACCGATTCTTGATCTCATTTCGGTGGGCAATTATACGTTTGATTATCATAGAATATTCATATTATTACTTTACTGCACCCATACTGATGAACAAACTGAATTTCTAGTAACTCATGATTTTTGGAATATAAATATCGATACTGAAAAATATTTATATGACGAAATATTTTGAACTTTGGAAAAATTGAGGACTGATATTAAAAAAAAACACACAATGAGCAACTCTTACAACCTCACTTCTTTCTGAATTAATTTACTTAGTATTAGAAGGAAACTAAATCTAATTATAAATACGTAAACTATTCGAGTTTGTGTCGTGTCCGAGTAACGAACGTGATTTTACTATGAAATGAGTCTCTTCGGAAGTATTGAGTAACCGTATATAATTATGCCGTTATTATGTTATATACGCCCCTTATAACTTGGACATCAACCAGGCTAATATATGCGGATTACACCCCTTTAAGTTACGGCGGAAAATAATGTTATCCTACTAATATAAGTACCTAAGTACTCTTTACTTTTATATGAAATCATAATTTTCCCTGTCCTCTAGAAATGGGATTGAAACCCGTACAATATTTGGCTTCCTGGGGCCAAACCATTGACCCCTTATTGCAAGCATAGATTGTCAATCTTATTAGTATGAGACAGATGTACATGGCGTGTATAAGCCTGTCTCCGACTACCACATAACCAAAGTATCATGGCAATGAAATCTTTTAGTAAAGTCTTAGTAGAACATTTGTTGTCTTGTTTACACGCGTTATATTTATTGTTAGTCTTCGGGCTTCTACGGCGTTTAAGCTTCCGTATTTTTCTCTAGTCGAATTCATCTGTTTCATATTCAATAATATTTGTATTATTAGTTTCGTCGAAAACGGGATACAATGATCGACATACACATTTCGAACATCTCCGTGCGAAGTCTCAGTCGATAAAGTTTAGTATTTGATAAAGGTGTAGAAACACACGTTTATTTATCTCACGTCATTGCATTACGCTAAACGGTCAGCGTCAACGCTTGTAGAATGATATTTTATATTCTCTATAGCCTCTAGGGAACCGATCGTATAACGATATCGGCAATTATTCCCTAAGTGTATTCCATAATGTTTTTAATATTCTATATCATATCTTAATGGAGGCACTACAACTTAGCCTCTAGATGTTAGAATGGTGTTCTTTTCCTGGTATATAAGTACCAGTAAAAATATAACGAAAGGAACAAGTCGTAAATTAGCCAATGATTTATCTATTTTAAGGACATCACACGATGTCAGGTCACAGGCGATATTAGACCTTATTACTACATTCCCTAATTCTAATTTGTCTAAATCTTTTTGTGGTGTTCACAATTCATATTTTATTACATAAGGCGTTGTCCTATTTGGTGATCGCTTGAACAATCGTGTGATGAGAATAAATCACATAGATTTTGAACTTTATTGCTATCAAAATAGCAATCAAAAAGGATTAGCATATTTGACCACATGTTCGTGCGACCAACCGGACCACCGCCTAATGCTATTCCCTGCCCTCTAAAAAGTCGTCGCGAGGGCTCTATATTACCGTAAATATTTAACTATCTTACATTCCTATCAGTTTGACTTATCCGTGACATTTTCTTCTAAAACCAGCCATTGTTAATCCCACAAAAATATCTTTAAATACTGATACGCAGGAATACATAAGGCGTACATAGTTTTGTAATGAAATTATAACAATTTCTTTCGTATACCCTTGCCGTGGTGTACAATCGCCAGCGGAGTTTTTTTAATTTAATTAATGTAACACAATCACTTACGCTGGCGACAGTACAACACCAAGCACAATAGTTCCTTATAATTCTTTACCGAGCACATTCGAGTGGCATAAGGCAGTATTTTAGAGTTCGCATGAACCATCCACTCTGTCCACATATCAAAACTAGAGTTAGGCCACTTGTCTCACTTAACAATACAACACGCAACGTCCAATCTCAAACAGAAAACTTTCAACAAACAAACTTCATGACTATGTCTAATTTAATAAATAATGCTTAGTAGTCCAATTGAGATTTCTGGAAGCATGTCTGCGAACAAAATATATCGATTATTTTAATTTGTTTATAATAAGAAGCTGAAGCTGCAAACCAGATCCA
The DNA here is from genome assembly GCA_964035505.1 of Watsonalla cultraria. Lineage (NCBI taxonomy): Eukaryota > Metazoa > Arthropoda > Insecta > Lepidoptera > Drepanidae > Watsonalla > Watsonalla cultraria. The sequence goes on from OZ037731.1 coordinate 5,653,963, forward strand.
TCTCATATTAAATACTTAGATGGTATACGCAAAGGATGATCGACACATTAAAAGTTACGCATACGGCGCAATATTGTTTTAGATTTATTACTATTATTAATTTTAAGGCTTAAATCCATATTTGGGGCAGGTCAGCTCTCGTTTATTAATTCAACATTATGCTGAATCAGTGTTCATAGTTTTATATTTGCAGTTGAGTTGAGTAAGTAGTATGTGTGTAAGTATAGAGTAGTCACCCAGGTCAGAGCGCGAGCCAGGGATGGTGCTGCAGCGACTGGCGCGAGCGGTCGCCGTAGTATGTGTGTAAGTATAGAGTAGTCACCCAGGTCAGAGCGCGAGCCAGGGATGGTGCTGCAGCGACTGGCGCGAGCGGTCGCCGTAGTATGTGTGTAAGTATAGAGTAGTCACCCAGGTCAGAGCGCGAGCCAGGGATGGTGCTGCAGCGACTGGCGCGAGCGGTCGCCGTAGTATGTGTGTAAGTATAGAGTAGTCACCCAGGTCAGAGCGCGAGCCAGGGATGGTGCTGCAGCGACTGGCGCGAGCGGTCGCCGTAGTATGTGTGTAAGTATAGAGTAGTCACCCAGGTCAGAGCGCGAGCCAGGGATGGTGCTGCAGCGACTGGCGCGAGCGGTCGCCGTAGTATGTGTGTAAGTATAGAGTAGTCACCCAGGTCAGAGCGCGAGCCAGGGATGGTGCTGCAGCGACTGGCGCGAGCGGTCGCCGTAGTATGTGTGTAAGTATAGAGTAGTCACCCAGGTCAGAGCGCGAGCCAGGGATGGTGCTGCAGCGACTGGCGCGAGCGGTCGCCGTAGTCGTAGGTGAGCTCGGTGCCGGGCGCGATGTCGTGCGCGGCGAGCAGCACGAGGCGCGGCCCGTCCACCCACAGCGCCTTGGTCACCAGGTTGCCGCTGCGCGAGTGGTTCACCAGCCGCCCCAGACGACCCGACTCGGCCGTCGCGTCGATACTATTACAATATTACATACTTTACACGTACAACCAACAATATTTAAATATTGGATCGGAGTAAGACAAGGGTGACGGGTTCCTGCTTTTGGGTGTGTGCTAATTCTTACATACTTCTTTTTCTCTGTCTACATTTAAATACATCTACGCATCTACGAATGCTCCGAATCTTACCTGTATAAGATTATTGATGCGGACCTATTTATGCACATCATATACATAGTATTGTGGGTCTATTCAATAGTTTTCGGTATATTTTTTTCTTCAAATAGCACCATCTGGGACACATTGTGAATATGTGTCGAGCAATGAGTTAGAGTGAACAGTATCACAATATTCGTGAATAGTGTATACTGACCAATACCGCTGGTCGCCGTGCCTGAAGTAGAACATGTAGCAGCCGGCGTCGGGGTCCTGGGCGTACTCGAGTTCCCGCTGGCGCGCCTCGGCCACGCCCACCAGCTCGCCCGCGTACTCCACCACGAACTGGCCGCGACCGAACGGACGCGTCGCTATTACTCCGCGACCCTTGCCCTCGAAGTATGCCACCTGCTCACGTGTTAAAAATTACATTATTTTTAAGCTGTTGGTAGTAAACTCCTGCCTCGTATACCCCAAGTATAAGTTTTAACGTTGACTATATCATATTATGTATTTTCCTCATCTACACTAATGTTATAAAGAGGAAAGATTTTATTGTTTTTTCGTTTGCATTAAATAGGGTCCAAAACAGACCGATCTTGAAAATTCTTTCAACAATAGCTTCATCATCAGCCTATGTTACGGCTATATTTTATCACCGTACTCCCACGGGAACGGGAACTACGCGGGTGAAACCGCGTGACGTCGAAAGCGCCCCTACCGCTAAGGTCGGGCAAAATGTTATTGGGTTTTTCATTTGTGAATTTCCAGCAGCCCACAGTTTAATGGCAATGATCGCCCCCTATTACATGGGACTTTAAAAATTACTGGCGGAATACACCCACCTCTGTCTACGAATCTGTCTGTCTGTCTGAATGAGGCGTGAGTCAGTGAATTCTTGCGTGTGCATATCTGCAGAATTTCTCTCAACAACCAAACATATCTCTTAAGTTTCTTATAAGATTCTATGCAACCTATTCCCGTGTTGTATCTACTCCGCCGTAAGGATGCGCCAGAGATGAGCGAGAGATGTGTTTATGAAGAGCCAATAGAACCGTTATAATGACCTAGCCTTGCTCAGTACAGTGATTATATTGCTACGTATCTTCGTACATATCTGATGGAAGTATACCTAATAATGTTATGCTCGTGGTTTTGTTCGTTGTTCAAATTCATTGTATTGAAATCAGAATCTGTTAGGTTTTGGTCTAAAGATTGAATACGATGGTATAGTTTGTTTCATAATATACATACATACATATGCTCACGCCTATATTCCCCGAAGGGGTAGGCCATTCCGTTTGATAAATAAGTAATATGTGATTTGCAATCAGACAATAATGATAAACGTGTTGATGATTCAGCTTCATAATAGCATTAAACGGTCAAAGTCACTTTCATCTGTTTCATAATTCAACAATGTTAGATAAGATATAACATTGTTTTAGAGTGAATAAAGCGAGGACTTTTGTTGTGGTCGATTATGTATTACTTAACGTAGATAGAACGCGCGGCCTTGGCGCGGTGTCCGACCGTCGCTCGACTCTACTGCGATACGACGGCATCCCGCGGCGTTTTATCTACACTATACTTAACACATCTATCACTTTATGACATTATGGATTTATGTCTCGACACTATATATTGCATATTTTGTTTTAGAATTATTTATAGCATACTAGCTCTTACGCGCAAATTACGCCGTGCGTTGTTATGGGCTGACATAGAGACTGAGATAGAGACACTCCCATTTACAAGATTAGCTTAGATGGTATAGATTCGTCCCACCCCAATCAATAATTTCTTTGGCTATCTTTAATTGTTATCGTAATTTGAAATACTGGGAATAGGCCTAATATATGCGACTTAAACGAAATATGGGTGTATTACAACACCAGTACACCTCTTCCAACCCCTTCGGGAAATACGTGAACATGAAAGTGCTTTGTATAAAGGCTAATCGAATAAAGATATTTTTTTTTGACATATGGATGTATGAATAGCTCCCTTAACATGAGATATAAAAAAAACATAACATTTAAATCCCCAAGAAGAAAATTATGTTTGAAATGTGTACTAGGTACTGCAGATAGATTTACCTGCAATCCATCCTCTCGCTGCTCCCTCACGGCTCTCTCTAAATCCCTCATTTTCTCGGCCATCACACACTTGGAAGTCTTCCTCACACTGCGCCGCACAGGGAAGTACTCTGTCAGTTTGTGGTTTGTACCATTAGCCACTTTAGATTCCACTTTGATAGTCTTTTCCATAGGTGGGGGGGACGGTGGGGGCTCCACTTTAGGGCTCTTCAATTCCTCCTTGAAGTATTCAGTGAGTTTGTGGCTGTCCGCTCTGGCCGCGGCACGCGCAGCCCGCGACCTCAGAGTATGTCCATTCGTCATGTTAGTAATACCGTTGCTTGTCTTCAAAGGTTTCGATCTCTCTATCTTTATTGGTGGTTCTGATTTCAGTTCTTCATTCTCAGTCTTTGGCTGGTTTGATACTATTATCCTATAAATAAACAAAGCAATAAATACCAGCAGCCTGATTCACGAAAATTATACTAACGAAATATCACAGTTTTTGTGGAATTCATGTATTCCAAAATCGTATTTTGATAGAAATCTAATTCTATAGAATCGAATCTAAGCGGTTTCTTAACGAGTTCAAGTCATTCCCCCTTATTACAAAAAACAGACAGATTAAGATAGTCCTTGGTTTAAAATTAGCTCTATCTCTTTCTGTGATATGGATTTAAAAAGGGATGCGTTATGTTTAATATTCTTTTAAACCATGTTTTATAATAAGGGGGGTTTTATTATGTTGTTACTTTTATATTCCAATATGAAAATATTGGCAACTATTAACTAGCCATGATATTGTTACGGTTTTTATTACGTGAATCGGGCAACTGCACACTGATAGCACACAATCATGACCTAAATTGTTATCTTTGAACCTCAGCTACAGTGCATACACAATTTGTGTTCAGATTAAATATTGAATTATATGAATTTTGATATGGTCAACTTTGAACATCAATTACTAGAAAACGGAAGAAAATATTTTTGGCATAATAATTTTAATTGCTTCCTAAAATTATACCCTATCACATATTTTAAGGGCTGTCCCGGTTTCCCCGACACCCTGTAGATACAAATTGTTATAGAATTTGCTTGCATTATTTATTTGCAATTTGGATGCATGATATTCCTATGAATTATATTATAGTATTAGAGAGCATGTTAATTACTATTGACATGAAAAGTGACAATAATACATTTCTATGCTATTTAAGATTTGACTTTCAAAAGCACTTCAGGTTGACTTTAGGACGACTGATCATAGTTAGAGGTCAATGTATGACTAAGCAGTATTTGTAGGTTATATATTAGGTTAGGACATTAGGCAGCTAGTTATTACTTTGTTCAATTGTTTTTTACTATCATACATTTTCCATGAACAATATTAAACTATCTATAAATATCAAATACCCTACTACCCAATGACTAGGTCATTGACCCAACCTCTTCAAAAGGGTTAGTTAAAAGATGGAATTAATGTATTGGAAAAAGCATATTAATATCACAGATGCTGTCACGAGTAATGAGTGCTCAGAGACAATAGTGGGAATAGCTGTCTGTGCCTGTATTTGTTTGTGCTTGTGCCATTCCAGGCCATTAAAATTGCAATTGGACCAAAATGCAAGGGCAGCACGTAAAACTGCATCCGTTAACACCAATAGGTGCTGTCATGCAGCACCTATTGGTGTTAACGGATGCAAATATAATAGATAGTATTGATAAATAAGCTATGCAAGAACCCATAGCTTATTACCTGCGCTTTCTATAGTTGCGCGTTGGTCTGACAGGAGGCTCCTCGCACAGTTCAATACGATGCGGAGTCTTCACACCCTCCTGTGCTGCCATTAAGTTACTGGCTGGAAACCAAAGCAAGATATCCAAGAAGTTATTAGTTGTTATATTTGCAATATAAGTTGGAGCCAAATCGTATAGTTTTGTATAACACTGACTTAATAGATTTAAATTAAATTATACTTCTAAGCCAGAAGGGCCAGAAGTGAGAATTAAACTGGAATTGATCAATAAATGTTTCTTTACATAAGTATGAATAAAATTGGTGTGCTGTTGTTAGTTATATAGATATACATATAAATACAAAAAAAATCTATAGTTTATACTACCTAAAATGTATAAGTTTGCTTAAAGGTAATTATGAAAACTAAAGTTCCACTTTCAAAAAATATTCACCAAGATTTGAATGCAATTTCATTGTATAATGCAGGTGAAGCCAGCTTCTTAAAATGACCAACTACACCATATCATCAAGGTTTCTAATGGGTATACTATAAAAAGGAGACTACTGTTTATTAGTTATTAGTGATATAAGTTGAAATTCCATATTAACGCATTCACTACTAACGAAGCACCTGCGCGTCCAACTGTTAAAGAATTTACGAAGAAGAGGAAATTTCAGCAGTGAATGTGTTAAAGCATACTTGGACTTGTTTTTTTTTAATCAAGGGACTTGAATTGTTTATAACTACCAAATGGTAAATGGTACCCAAAAAGCAGTAAAGTTATAGTCATTATGAAGAACTTAAGCAACTAAATATTCTTCAATAAGCGTATTGAGAGTTCCCCGATAGATGTTAAGCCTACTTATAGGTTAAGGAATAGCCACATGCAGAAAGTTTTAATTTATACAATATTTATTTTATTTTTAGTAAGATAAAATTTATTAATGATAATTTATCATAAAAAAATAATTTCATTAATTACCATTACATTATCTTTAACTGCTTGAAATAAATATCTAAAATTCACTTTTATTAAATTGGAGGGTAAAGTGAACAAAGAATTTTATTGCGTATAGCTGCATGCATTATTATACATAACTAATAGGTAAGGATCAAATTAATAAACGCTCCATACTAACCTCGTACCATTTTCACTTAGAAAGACAGTCACAGAAATCAAATCAATGAACACCATCAAGAAATGCTCCTACCAGACCCAAACAAACCAACCTGGCTCGTGTTACAAATATTTTGTAATAGACCTTGTCATATTAGGACCGCAACAAATTATCATGTGATACAATGCTTTAATGACACAAATTGCACATTTTATAGTAATAGTTAGTGTATTTAAGGATTACAATGCAATTTATTAGTCAAAATCACATATAAATTAGCAAAAATTCCGTAACTCATTCAATTCAGTTTCAAAGATGTCAAGATTGAATTGACTGATGATATTTGTAGGAAAATGGACGCTTGTTTTTCTAATTTCTTCTACTCGCTGATTGGTAGATCATTTAATTTTCGACCAATGAATTCAAAATACTTTACCATAGACCACTAAGAACTTTACTTATTTTTATTACAGAAAACAATTGAAGGAATTACGATTTAAAGCCACGTTTACATGTCAGCATCTTTTTTTTTCTACTAACATATAAAATAGACTGTAAAACTTGACTTACCTAGAGTCATGTCTTGAGTTCCTTCGAAATTTGAACGAAAATAAATTAAGTTAAGTAACCTCAAATCAACGTTGATAGGGTATAACACATAGATAAAGAAAAAAAATCGCTTACTCACTCACACAATTTTTTACAATCAAACTAAAGTGCCAAAAAAAGTAACGAATGAGTGGGTGAAAGCATCATACATGTGAGAGAGAGAGAGAAGAGCTTATTGACAGGAAACCATAGTGTACATAAAGCATAGATTTAAAAAAATCGCTTTACATGACACAGACTATACAGAGAAGGTGCGACTATTCACCACAGATATAATATATATTCACTAACGCAATATGAAAAACAAAAAATCGATGGTATTTTTCGCGCCCACTGACTGATTTTAGAGAATTCAGACGTCAATTTCAATTTCATTAATTTAACGTCAACCAATGATTGAAAGAAAACATAACAACTTTAAACTAATCTTTCCTAATATCTAATCTAATAAGAAAGACATTTTATGAATGAGAAAGGAACGGGAAAGATGCTAGAACGAAATCATTGACGAAAAGAAAAGACGTTATCTTCTTGTAAAAATGGGTAAAAAGAAAGTTTGCTACATTTGGGATGAAAACTTAATTGAGCAATGTAACAGACTACCAGCTGTTACCGGCCGGGTAATGTAACTTTTTTTAAAGTTTAGTAAACTATAGGTACTTCTGTTTACCCGGTAAACTCAATCCAACTACTTAAACACACTATACAATACATCTCTATTTTATTTTATTCAATACTTAATGGGTTTTCATACTTTCAGGCTTCTATGGTGCATAATCTCTTAGCGGCTTATGGTCTTCTGAATAAGATCCAAGTGGTACGATCATCGAAGGCGTCATATGAAGATTTGAAGGAATTCCACTCTGAGCTATACTTGGACCACTTGAAGACACTCACTGACATTGATGATGATTATATGCCAACGGCTCAAGATGATCAATATGGCATTGGTACATTTATTAATATTTGCACAAGAACATTACAATAATTGTTGCAAAAATGATGGAAGAACCTTAGTCTACATATGGTGAAAGTTTAAACTGTTTAAATTGGTCAGACAGTGATGCTCCTAAAGAATGAGTGAGAGAGAATACTCTTGCTTACATAATAGCTCAGTGACCCAATAGATGCACCATTTTTTATATTACAAAACATGGCTTAGAACCAAGATTGGACCAAACTCAGACTATAAGGATGAACATCCCTTTTGAGATTTCAATATCACAAAAGGAGATGGAACTACTCTTAAACCAAGGAGAATCTTAGGTGTGTTTTGTAATAGGGAGTAGTTGTGTTAATGTATTTTATTCTCTACAGGGTATGACTGCCCCCCAGTGTCTAACATGTTTGAGCTAGCAACAACTGTAGCGGGTGGTTCAATCACTGCAGCCAAGTGTCTAATGCTGGGAGTATGTGATGTTGTGATCAACTGGTGTGGAGGGTGGCATCATGCACATAGGTGATACTTACTTGATAATATAAATGTGAATGACAGTTTGTTCATTACACTTTCACACAAAAATTACTTAACCCATCATCATGAAACTTTGTTCACATATTCTTTGAGGTATTAGAAATAACTTTGGATACTTTTTATTAAAAAAAAAGTTTTTTTACAATTTATTGCTTTTGAATAATCTCGTCTATTAGGTACTTATAGATTTTCCTTTATGTTTATAGATTTGGTGCTGAAGGTTTTTGTTATGTTAATGACATAGTTATAGCAATTGAAAAATTGAGAAAAAAGTTCCCTAAAGTTTTATATGTAGACTTGGATGTGCACCATGGTAATTATGCTTATTTTCGTATTATTACACAGTCTTTAAATGTGTTCTTACAAAATTAAAAAAAAATCTTTATTTTACTTTATTAATTGTTAATACTTTTAGGAAATGGGGTTCAAGATGCATACAGCCTAAGCTCATCAGTATTTACTCTGTCCATCCACAAGTATGAGCCTGGCTTCTACCCCGGCTCGGGCAGCATTGACGACATAGGCACACTGACTGGCCAGGGATATGCCTGCAACATTCCACTGCAAGCTACATACTCTGATGACACATTGCAATATGTTTTTGATAAGTATGTTGGTAAATTTTTATTTATAAAACAATTACTTAATGGAACAACATTCCACCTGGATTTTTTGTTGTTCATGTATCTAAAATATGTTTGTAAGAAAAATAAACTGATGAGCCATTCAGCTTCCCATGATCATTTCATCTAGTAAATCAAGCCAAGTCTTACAGAAGTGTTCCGCAATAGAATTACAGACTTTTAACATCTAACAAACATTAAAGAATATAAATCTCTTCATAAATTCCTGCCAGTTTCTAGAAGCATGTTATGAATTTTCAGGGTGTTTAATATGATATATGCAGTCTTCAATCCAGACGCCATAGTGGTGCAATGTGGCGCAGACGCACTAGCTCGCGATCCTCATGGCGGCGCTACGCTTACCTCGCGCGGGTATTCCTTTTGTGTGCAAACTGTCCTGGACAAACGGAAACCTACTATGCTATTAGGAGGAGGTGAGTTGTTTAGTACTTAATGTTTTGTCTATGTATGGTGTGTCTGAAAATAATATGTGAACCTTAATTGACCAGGCTTGCAAAATCCAATTTCAATAATGCTTAGCCAATATTTTATTCCTTATAAATATTCCTAATTACAACCATGTATTTTTGTGAAAGTCTATTTATTTGAACATCCACAATTATGTTATCCTGTTTTAGGTCTAACACTCTTTAGAAACTGAATATAAATTAAGTATTAATTGCATTGGTTATTTCCAGGAGGTTACAAACACACAAATGCGGCTCGCCTCTGGGCTACACTCACAGCTCTCGCAGCAGATGTGACCATTAATGACAATATACCAGAATATGAAGATTGGCCTCTGTATGGCCCTGACTACATGTTGCCTGTAGAGCCCACACTAGCTAAGGATGTCAATAAAATTACATACTTGAATGAACTGATTGGTACTATAAAAGGTGGGATCAACATATTTTTCTCATAGAGTAATTAAAATACAATGTTAATTTTTTTTTTATTTCATTGTAGTTATTATTGTTTCAGGTAATATAGGAAAATATTTAGGAAAAACAGACATAGAACCTGACACAAAGAGAATTAAAACTGAAGTGGAAAGAAACAAACTCAACCAAAACAAATTGAGTAATCCCCATTATGTAGGAGATAGAAAATGTGATTATAAACGAGAGACGAAGGAAAAAACTGATGAAATTGATGAAACGGATGTTTATACCTTTACTGAATAAATACCGTACCAAATACTTTATTTCATGAATTTTCTGTTATAAATTATCCAGATATATCTCGCATCTGACTGCAATGTATGTTGAGTCAAACTTCTTAATTACATTTTTATTTTATTACGACTCCAACATGATTATTTTTAAAGTTCAGTAATTAGTAGAATGTTTAACCAACGTACCTATTTGGCCTGCAAGGTTAAAGGGCTTTTGGAGATCAAAAGTAGGAAATCTTATTCCAACTTGTCTTTTTATGCAAAATAACGTCGTCAATCAATTATGTAATGTTGATACTTATATGAGATACTCTTGAGGTACTATGATGATTCTTTTCAGTAAAAGCAACCTTCCAAACCTGGCGGTAGCATGTATAATCCTGTAAATTAATGTCATTCTGACGATTTGAAAGTACTTTGTCTAATCAAAGTTGTCTAAGAAAAGTCTAATCAAATAAAGATATTTTTGACTTTGACTTTGATGTGGAAAATTTAATTTAATTTTAGACTGATCTTTGAGAAAACGAAAAATAAATAAATAAAACATTATTATAAAATTAAACAAAATGAAGTAATAATTGGAAAAAAATATATTTTTAAAGTTCTCTCACTGAACCGTTTAGCACACAGTAAGATACCAAGTAACATTATCCTGTAAACTGAAATGAAATAATATTACTTACTTCTCCAAACACAGATTCCTATTTAAATCCAGATATCTACTATTTAATAATGTAAACGGAAATCATATGATAATTTCCAAGTTGTAAAATGCATTATAATAAATGTTAGCTATATTTGTTCAACTCCAAACTCACTGCAAGATCACACCACTATTAGACTATTTACATAGTATTAGTTTACAAGTCGTAATTCCATCCAAGTTGAGTGGATTTACTAGAGAACACCAATACTCTTTATAAATACTCTATCCATGCTGTTTGATGCCCATATAAATAAAAAATAGTTCAAAATGAAATTCAAATAACCTACACACAACAATATATCATAAACTTATTACAATTCCGAGCATCCCTAATACAGCTCAAGCTTTTTATATGCCAATAACTATTTTCGCAAATTTTTTTATCCGTAAAGTGCTCATATTTGTATTGCAAGCAAAATTGTGATTGACGAAAAGCAATGGGTAGTACCGGAGTGTACATGTAATAATAGACCGAGCCCTCAGCAATAAATGATTTGGTAATTTGTTATTTTAAATACACATGGCAGCCATGGACAATAACATATTATTAGCCAAGTAGCTGCCTTGTATCTGAAGATGTCAATCATTATATAAATATGGGTACCTGTCACCTACAGCTGAGCACTCGGTCTACAAGCAATGAGAATGTGTTTGTTGGGCTCATTTAGTCCGAGGGTCGCTTTTCACTGTGCTTTTTGGTGAATTCCTCTGCATTCTTTGTGAACTTCTTCCGATCCTTAAGGAACTCCTCTGCAAGTTCCGCGCGGAGTGGGTGCTCTGGTTCTGGATCATTCACCAGGGCCACAAGAGCTTGGATAACTGAGAAATATTACAGAAGTAGATTAGTATTTAACTGGAAACTCAAGTTGTGATGAAATTCATATGGTTTAAGTAATGGTTAAATCAGATACAGCTACTTGGATGATTAAATCCAATAAGATATTTTGTAATTTATTTAAAGTCTTGACATTTAACAAAACTTGTGTCCGAGATGGAACCAACCCTTTTATTGATGTTGGTTAATAAATGGCTTATTGGAATTAATTCATTACAACAAAACATCAACCCTAAATATTTACACTGTTTATTATGACAGTGACTTATACACAACATCCATGGCAATAAGAGGTGTAATGATATTAAGTGACATGTAAGTCATACAACAGTTGAAGGAAAAGTCATGTAGTATCAGGAAATCAAAGTGTTAGTGTACAATAGAGAGGGTTGGTGATTGCTTCACTGACAAGAGCCTATCTCTTTAATAAATAATGATCTTATGATGATGATGATAATGGTAAGTCTAGTTTCCAGCTTACCTTGGTCAGTCTTTGTGGCAGGTTTCCAGTTCTCAGCACTGATGATGGGCAGACACACTTGACCCTTCTCATCAATGTTGGGATGGTAGATCTTTGTCTTGAAACTAATCTTGGGCGGCTTGAACGGGTACTCCGCTGGGAAGTTGATTTCAATGCGGAATGCACCTTTGTTGTATGGAGGGTTGTCCTAGAAATGAATATTGATTTATTTAAACAGGAATTGGCACAATTTATATAATTAAACAAAGTAAGGTGAAACAAGACAATTGTGAAAGTAAAATTCAATATTCTGCATACGCAAATGTAAATTGTAAATGTAAATAATTTTGCTGGGACACTTAAAATGTAGGTAATTATGTTAAAATGAAATGTTTTTTTTATTAATCACTGGTTGAAAACTAGATCATCATAAGTATTACCACTTTCATCATTAATACTTGTGACAATATCTGAGTCATCATAATAAACTGGTTGTATTTGTTCTAGAACCTACCAACTGACTGACTACAAATACCTACATAGGATAAATCATTACCTTTTAAATCACTTATAGTTTTTCAATGCAACTAAAGAGGATGACTCAAAACCTTATTTTCTTAATAGGAATTTGATGATACTGGCAAATCAGCATCTCTTAATTTCAACAATTTAGTTCTATTTATTGTTTAATAGAAAAGGTAGAGGTGAGAAAATAAAATTTATGTGACTGAAAATATTTTTCATAAGTGCAATTAAATTATTACGTTGTATTCAGTAAACATGAAATCAGTAAAGACTGTGTTGATGTGTGACTCAAAGACAAAGTAGTAAATTCAGATATCAAATTCATCATGAATTGAATGCTTCAGTAATTAAATGATAATCATGATAGATGACTAAGAATGAAGCAGGCAAAAGCCTAACTGTTATCAGTTGTTTACTCCAAATAAGATTAGGTTGATATTCATTGACAACCAGGTTTTTTGTGTTTATGTAGATGTTTGGTGTGGATGATGTTCAAGGTACTTACCGGGACAATTAAACCTTGCCATGTTAATATATTGGACTCGTCCACTTGAATATCTCTAAAAGATTTCAGTCCTGATTGCCTGATGTCATTTAACTCCTGAAAATAATATTACTATAAGTCATAAAATAGCAGAAGAGTTAAGCAGTTCTGCCTTATAGGTGTCTATACTAATGACGAAGTTGGTTTGATCTGGTGAGTGACATCAACATGAACTAATTCTTCTAGAAAAATACAGTTCCTGAGAGATCGTAGTAGTACTTGTATGTAACAACAGCTCGTGTTGAAAATACTAACAATTTGCAATTCTGAATGCTTGATGATTCATGTGTTACCGTTATTTATAGGTTTTCATACAATTGGCAGATAAAATATCAGCGATATTATAATTTAGCGTATAAGATTTTAATTTCACCAAATGTATATTGCGATGGCATAGAAATTAGTAAGGGAAAAAAATGATGTCTCACCTTTTGTAATCTCCTTGTTGCAGCCATTGTAACGAAATGTCAAAACCCAAACTAAAGTGAATGTTAAATACTTCTCTTAATGTCGATTCTTTTACGTGTAGAACCACACAAACACCATAATTATTCAGCACGCCTTAATTTGTGTTATTCAGTGAATAATGGGATTAAATTTGCAATAAAACGTCACCGTAGTGTCCACGGCAAGATGACCGACCCACAGATTAATAAATATCAAGTTCATTTTCGTTACAATCTGTCTGGCTGCCCCAAAGATTAGCGATAATAGTATCTATGGTGTCACCATGTTCCAAGCATAAACCTTTTTTTGTCTATGCTTCCAAACACAAAACAGCTAAATAAACCATAGACAAATTTTATTTATTTATTATCTGTCCTTACTGACTGACCCCTTCTATACTATGGACCCTGTGCTAAATTATTCGGAATCTATGGAGAACTATTCAAGTTTAAAGCTAATCATTACAAAAGGCACGATATTTTCCTTCCTCAAATATCCAAGCCAATAATTTTCTGTTTGTTTGTTCCATATAATCTCCAAAGCGCATGGACTGATTTTAACGGTGCTTTTACTGGCTGATAGCTGACATTTAAAGGAGTAACTTAAGTTACTTTTATTTTAGAAGTAACTGCCTACATAACAGTTTTTACTATTAATTCTACGCAGATAAAACCGCAAAGCACGGCTATTGGGGATATGTGCAATGAGAAAAGAAAAAACCAAAAAGCAATCTTTGTAGTAAATCATAAAAAAACAAAGCAAAAAAATCTTTAAGTACACTGAGGTAGTAATTTGTTTAAGAAAAACATTATTTTGTGACTTTAAAAATTTATTGTGTACGCCGGCTATAGATTACATGTAGAACAAAACTTGCTTGAAAATGCTTGAGTTATTACGGAATCATGTCAAAACGGATCCATAGGCACACACGTCCATTTAGCAAGTTAACGTTTTACATAAAAATATATATAATAATACATGTTGTAATTCCGGAATATGCGAAACTTCTATCCAATTTTACATAAATGATATCAGGGGACGACTGTAAACAAATAAAACTGTTTCTTTATAGGTGTAATAAAAAAGACAGAAATAAAAATACAAGGATCACATCCCTACTCCAGCTTTCTGCCACCCCATCCATTTCATGAAATAATACGGGATTCAGGTTATATTATGAACATTGGTGTATTCAATATACATCTGATTCAACAGTGGAACGGCGCTTAATTCTCTATCTACCTCATAAGAGTTTGGCGTGGTGATATGACGTATGCGTTGGTGTTTGAGCATACATGGGGTGATAGCCGACCACCGAATAGGGAGGTGCCTGTCGTTACGTTTTTATTCTGACAGTGGTGTTTAGGTTTAGTCGTCGTGTGCGCGTTCATCGTCGCGACGTCGGTTGCGTGTGCGGCGGTTCCAGCCGCCCTCCCCTCGGCCGCCGGGCCGCTCGCGCTGCCGACCTTCGCCGCGACCCGCGCCGCCGCGCTGGAAGAACGAGCCCTGCTTCTCGAATATACGCTCGTTCGAGTCCACCAAGTTGCCCACCTGGAAAGCATAGCATTGATATTGAAAATTCTTTAGATTATTAATCGAATATAAAAACGTACGCTAAACAACTTGTCGCATGTTAAAAAATTATCTGTTAAAATACATAAATCTAATCTATCTGTTAAAAACATCTATTTTTTAAAAAATATAATTACGATTACAATAAAATCTAAACTTGTTATTGCACTACGATCAGGATTCCAAAGTAAAAGGACATAAAACAAAAAACAAACAAAAGATCCCATACCTTATCAGCCAGCTGCAAGGCAAGTGCTTGCATCCTAGTGGGCTCGGAGCGGTGCAGTATGGCGCACTCGCTAGGGTCGTCCAGCGACGCGAGCAGTTCCTCATTAATGATCATCTTGGACACGAGCGAGTGGACGCGCTGGCGAGGCATCTCGAACATATCCGCGAGCGACCGCAGCGAGAGAGACGCGTACACATGGGCGTATGTGAACAGGTACGTGCGGAGGGACTCCTCGCGGATCAGGCGGCCTAACATCGCGCGCACATTGTCTGCACCCACCATAAGGTCCCACACCTATAAAATAAACAACTTTTAACAAATGGTTTGGAGTAAAAACCTGATGCTATTAAAATGAACAAGTATACAAACAACTACTAATGAGTGGTTAAGACACGGACTGAGGCTACCGGGCGTAAGGTTTAAAAAAGTCAAAAATGGTTGTATTATCATGATAAAAACCTATAAAAAGCAAGAATTCTAAGTATATATGAGTGGAAAGTAACCTTGGCGTTCATCTTGTCGTTGACGATGTAGTTGAGGCAGGCGCGCCAGTCGCCGCGGCGCATGGCCCTGGCGGCGGCCACGGCGTGCTCGCGCATGGACTCGGGCGGCCCCACCAGCGCCTGTCGCTCGCTGGCGCGCAGGTTCTGGTAGAACGTCTTGCTGATCATGCGCCGCCGCGCGTCGAACTCGTGCGCCGCCATGTACGGGATTTCGATCATCATCGCCGAAACCAAGTACACACACTCGAGCAGCTCCAGATTTATGTGCATGTGGAACGGCATCTGCCGCTGCTTCTCTATCTTCTCCTGCTCCTTGGAGCGCTCGTGCTGCCGCTGCGGGAGCAACCCCTGCGCGAGCAGCTCCTTGGGCTTGCCGGTCATCATGAGCTCGGCGAGGCAGCCGTGCGCCTCCTTGACGTTCCCGCGGCGGAAGGCGCACAGGCCCAGGTTGGCCATGGTACGGTTGTACAGGATCTGCGTGCTCGGGTCGGAGTGCTGGACTGTCTCCTGCAAGTGCGACATGAGCAGCAGGTCGCGCGCCTGGAACCAATTGTCGTGCAGAGCGTGGTGGTAGATGTGCGAGAGGATCGCCCGAGTCCTCAGCCGGTCGGTCTCATCGTGGGCGTAGATGTACTTGCAGAATCGCTCCATCTTCTTGATGGTGGTCTCCTCGCCGGGCGGGAGGTCCTTGCGCACTGCGCGCGGGTCGAACTTGTAGTAGAGATGGTCAATCTTGCGAAGGTAGGCGCGGCATATCTCTTGGGGCGTGCCGTCGCGTTCGACGACCTGGCAGACGCGGTCAATGAGGGCGGAGACGCGGACTTCGTCCTTCAGGCGCTCAACATACTCGTTGGAGTGGGGGTCACACTCTTTGAGCAGCTTGGTGAACTCGTCGTCCAGCCGCTCCAACGCGGTGAGCAGGCAGCCTCGTACGCGGAAGGGCGGAGTGACGAGCTGCTCGCTGTCCTCAGTGAAAGCCTCGCTCAGCACCATATCTTCGTGGGCCAGTAGTAAAGTCACCATGTGGTCCACATTCTCAACCAGGCGAGACCAGTACTCTGGCTTCATGGCGTCAGAAACCTGCACAGGACATGTTACATGAGGCCTTAACACAACTCATTCATCATGGCTAGTTTCCAAGGTGCATCCCAAATGTTTAACTTTTAATATTAGAGCAACCCTTATATCGCGAAAAAGTAAATTGAATCAATGAGAAATTGGTAATAAAATAGGTTTTCCTATCAAAAAAAATTGGAAGTCTTGAAGAGTAAATAACCTTAGGGTTGTAGTCGAAGAGCGCGGCGACGGTAGCAGCCCGCAACTTCAATTGCAGGGCATCGCCTAGATTGTGGTGCGCGGCAACGGTCCGCAACTCATGCAAAAGTTCCAATTGAGCGCGTCGATCGGTGCGCTTACGACCACGGGCGGCGCTGATCTCTCCAAGCTTCTTCACTACCAAAGCTGCATCGATGTCACTGTCCTTTGTAATAAAAAACACTATTAATACAAATAATAGTTTTTTACTGAGTTCATATACATTTCTTTATACAACAAAGATGACAAATAAGCAGGCAGTCCGCCTGATAGTAAGAGGCTACTAATAAATAAACCATATAAATAAGACCAACACCAGTGTTACTCGCACATTACCTAACATATAAAGATTGGAATTATTGGGTCCCACTTTAGCAATGAATAAATTATGAAAATTAATGGCCTTCATTCCAGAACCTTTTCCCCTCCATGGAGCATTGGCGGATTTACTCACCACCTTAACATTTTACACGTTTAGCAAGACTTCTAATTTGAGCAGCTTACCTTGGCAAACATTTTAGGCTTGTCAGAAGTGGTGGCTCCCTTCGTGACAGTCTCCCACTCGCCGCCGTCGTCGGCCTGGTCTTTCTTGCTAATCTTGCCGGTTCTCTCGCGTCTCTCCTCTCGTCTCTTAGCCCTTCGTCTATCCCTCTCCTCATCTTCTTCTCTTTCGGTGGTTTTCTTCAAGAAACGCTCTCTGAGTGTGGCCGCGCCTCGAGCCTCGTCATCGGACGAGGAACTAGAATCAGATGAGCTGGATCCCCAATCCATGGAGTCAGATGATTCATCGTCCTGGGGCGGCGGGCGGCGCGCTGGTTCAGGGGAACGCCGCACTCGCACTTTCTCCTTAGGCTTATCTTCATCTTCTGACTCATCTGACGATGATGTATCTGTAATGAGTACATTAAACATTATATAAATTAAATTCATAAACATAGTAGGTAATCATGATAATATACATGTCAATATCTATACAAATAAATAAAATTCAAGTGTCTGTTTGTAATTTCAAATTAACAGCTTTGCATATGAAAGTATATACAGTACTCACATAAAAAAAAAAACAATGTAAAACTTTTTCTGTCTGTCTGTTTGTTCCAGCCAATTTTAACGGGATTCACTGGCAGATAGCTAATGTAATTTTTCAAGGAGTAATTTTTTTTAAAACGCATTATGGTTTCATGGGCTACTCATTAACTTAAATCTACCCAGGTGAAACAGGTAGTAATTTAATAAAATAATAAATAATAATTTAGTTATCCTAATTTGTTTTTTTATTATTGCATCAGTCACAGGTCAATTATGAGTAAACAAGAAAGAGATGTTTATATTGTGCAATATAGACGAAACCAGCAATATATAAATACACTACATAGACAGAGCCACAAATTAAAGCTGGTTGTTTACAATCCATACATACAGATAAATAAAATTGAAGTGTCTGTTTGTAATTCCAAAATAACAGCTTTTCACTAAATCTATACAGATAAATAAAATTGAAGTGTCTGTTTGTAATACCAAAATAACAGCTTTTCACTAAATGCATATGAAAGTATACACGCTACTGACCCTAAAAAACCAAGTTTTAATATTTTTCTCTGTCTGTCTGTCTGTTTGTTCCGGGTAATCTCTGAAACGGCTGGACGGATTTTAACAGGACTTACACTGGTAGGTAGCTGATGTTTCAAGGAGTAACTTAGGCTACTTTTATTTATTAAAAATATTAGGGTTCCGCGACAATAAGGAAGAAACAAAATCTACGCAGGTGAAACCGCGGAGCACAGCTAGTGCATAATGAAAATGAATATTTTTCTCTGTCTGTCTGTTTGTTCCGGGTAATTTCTGAAACAGCTGGACGGATTTTAACGGGACTTTCACTGGGAGGTGGCTGATATTTCAAGGAGTAACTTAGGCTAATTTTATTTATCAAAAATATTAGGGTTCCGCGACAATAAGGATGAAACTAAATCTATGCGGGTGAAACCGCGGGGCACAGCTAGTGTGTTACTAAACTTGCTGTTGTATGCTGCCTTCATCCTATTATCCTATCTCATCATACATGGTGCACAGCAGCTTCTAATCAAACAATAATTCAACTATCATATAACCAAATTAGCTGCTACTTACCCTTGCGTTCATCATCATCATCAGGAAGATCAGGGTCTTCACGGAACTTGGTAATCTCTGCATCAAATTCCTTGGCGTACTTCCTCAACTTCTGCCTCAGAGATGTGAGTGCTTTGCTGTTCCCCTTAGACATTGCCTTCCTACTGTCTCGGTCCGACCATGCCCCGGACACCCAGTCCTCCAGCTCCACCAGGGCTCGGATGAAGAACCTTGGAGCAATACCATTCTCCTCCTTGAGTACCACTGGTGCAGCACGAGTATAAGCTCTCTGTAGCTCCTCAAATGAAGCTAAGGCTGAAGAAAAGTCTTTGATTTTACGGTGGTTGCGTATAGAGTGAATAAACCCTTCGAGCTCCTCATAGCGCTTTTCTTTCATAGAGCGCACAACACGCTTTGTTTCTTCCTCATCATCACTGAACTGTAACAATATTTAACATTATTCAACAACTTATAACCCCCAACAATAGTGTATGGGATAAGATCAAAGAGTATAGCATAAGACTTTTTTTTAAATCTAAAAATTTTCTTCTAATACATAACATTTTATGAACAACAATGCTTCCAAATCACAATATTGTATAATCTTTATTATGGCTGCTTACCGTGTAGACAGGCGCTGGCGCGCGTACTACTGGCTCGTCCTCGCTGCTGCTCTCCGACTCGGAGTCAGTCCCCGTGGCAAAGAATCGACTCATGATTACTGCGTCCTTCTAATTCACCTACAACCATAATAGCACATACCATTCAAATCCAAAATAAATAAAACATGGTGTGTAGATAGGCTCTATCACTTAAATGACTACATCTACTATATCAAGTCAATTTCAAACACCCTTTGCATACTTTGTAATAATCTAAACAGGTGTTGTCCCTACAAATTGAGGTTAGAACTAGAACACACTATCCACATATTAATTAGCACTTAATTACCTTCTGTGATAAAATACAAACGTTGCAATATAATTTACGTTGTGAGCGCGTAAAGACTTCATGAAAGTAACTTGAAATTATTATAAAACTGGAATAGTTCCAGTTTGACCACGACGCACCACACACGTCAAAAAGACCGATGTCCGATACCAACAGATAATGTATGAACATTTGTCATTCAAGTTTAAGTTTAAGTATGGCAGTTCGTTGTTAGTATTTTTTCTTTGCTTGTATTTTGATTACAGACCAAAAGATGAAGAAAAAAATCCCAATGCGTAGACTAGATAATATGCGAAGAGAGTTTATATATAAATAAACTTAATTTTAATGTAGAATCAACTAACGTATCACAACATAGCATGTAAGAGAGGCACTGCACTAGTGCACTCATGTATTTTGTCTATTGAATTGAGTCCTGCTTTTTTTCCATAGACAGACATATTTTTTCTCTATCCTTCATTTTCATTTCATTTTCATCAATCAATCAATCAAACAAATCATACTTATCTTCGTTAGTTTTAATTGGAATTAGGATTTTTTTTGAGATAACTAGACTGGAGTATTCATATTTAAATGTATTATACGCTGTAAATGTTATGTAATCATGCTGTCTTTGAGCTAGCCGCAATGGAGTTCACAAGTTTAATTTTGCCTCTAACCAAAAATATTTGTCGAACCTGCCTCATGGAATACGATTCAGATATAATGTTCATGAACATTCAAGACTTGATTGAGCATGATATGAATAAAGTTAAACTAATAGATATTTTAGTATTCCTCAATTGCTTAGAGGTAAGGACTGTTTCTTCTAGATATTACACTTCTGATGTTATGATGATATTATAGTGTCTTTATACTTTCATGCCATAAAATTGGGCAAAATGTGTTATCCTCATGGACCATCTTTAGAAGACCTATTTTTGTACCATATTTCATGTAAATCAATATTATTACTTTCAGAATAATGATGAAGAAAACTGGCCGCAAGGCATGTGTGCATCATGTGTGTCCACAGCGATAGTGGCTTACGATTTCAAATTGAATTGTTTGAAAGCAAACACGACTCTGGCACAAATTTTGATGATGCAGTCTTCAGCCAACATGCAAAGGAATGATATGGACTCTATTGACATCAATGTCGTCTATCAGGACCATGAGTATGATGTACCATTGTTTAGCAACCATCCTACATTTGATTTTGACACTTCACTTACTGCAAGTAAAGAATTAACTCCATTACCTCCTGTTACTGAGATTACATCAACGGAACAACCACCAAGAAAAACGGGTGAGAAGAACTACCCTTGTCCTGTGTGTTCTAAATCATTCACAAGGATTACAGGAATGCGGTACCACATGGCGAAGCATGCAGATGTCCCTAAATATCTGTGCTATAAGTGCGGAAAGAGTTTTCATACTTCAAATGGCCTCAGACAACATTTGATATCACATAAGAATGTTGCTCAATTCAAATGTGGTTTTTGTAATAAAACTTACAAATCAAGACAATCTTTGAAGGAGCATTTCCGTATTGCCCACTCCAGCAACCGCAAGTTGTTTGTCTGCATGACATGTGGGAAACGGTTTACAGTAAAATCAACTCTAATGATGCATATTAAAAGCCACAATGGTGAAAAAGATTTTGCATGCCCTGACTGTCCCAAGAGGTATACCAGGGCATCATATTTGAGAGCACATAGCCTGGTGCATTCAGGTGAGAGCAGGCCGAGGCCATTCTCATGTATGTACCAAGGCTGTGACAGAACCTTCATTACTAAACATTCATTGAAGATACATATTGCTCATGCTCATTCCTTGGAAAGGCCTCATAAATGTGATGTTTGTTTGAAAGGTTTTGCCACATCATCTGGATTGAAGATCCACAGAGAATCTCATTTGAATAAGGAGATATGTTGTAACATATGCGGTAAGAAGGTGGCCAATGAAAGAATGCTACAGAGACACATTAAAATACATGATGTAGATGCTAATGATATGATCTTGGAGACTGTAGTGGATAATGGTTTCTTTGATGAAGCATATATAGTGTGAACAATTTTATTTTCTCGCTTTGTAAACTGCTGCATATCTGTAGCAAAGCTAGCTTTAAATAAATATAATGTTTTAGGCATGTAGGTACTTCTCATAATTGTCATTTTCCCACCAATGTTGAAACTGATTGAGCTAAAACTTAACTGTGAATCAAGACTTTGTTTATCAAAAAAAGGATGGCTTATGTTTTATCGTGATTTAATTTGTATCCAATGTAATAAAAAAATTATGAAACTAATTATTTGTGGTTTCACTAAAAAAAACATACTGAATTACTCATATATATGTATAATATCAGAGAATGATAAGGTTCAGAGTTCAGGGACGTCCATGGCAGGGCTCTCTTTATCAATATCATAAAAACAGTCAACTGCCTAATCCACACACGGGGAAATAGAACGACATTATTCATTATGTTGTCGTTAGGTACCTATTGACGTTAATTCTTCAAGTCTATATCTTAACTAACATGTAGATTTTTAACTGACTTCAAATAAAGGAGGAGTATTGTCATTCGGCCAAAAAATACTTTCCGTATTACACACCAAACTAAAAGTATACCCAGGTATACAGGGAGTCCCATGGAGTACCTACCTACTTCACTTCATTTTGTAAGTAAGTAATGAAATAAAGTTCCTTTCTGCAAATCCTATCTACAATATTCAAGGTACTTCCCCTATCCATTTTCATCCACAAACAAAGGCAAGGATGTCTATATTGACAAGTTGTGATTAGTCACAAAAATTTGTGATGAGATGACCAATCACATATGGTGAAATGCACCACAAAATAAGAACTACAAACAATAAGAATAAAAAGCTCTATTCAGAACTATTATCAAAAAATACATGAATAATGCAACTATACTAGCGAATCCATCATCTACATTCAAATAAGAATACATTATATTGTAACTTATGTAAATAGTATTGCATATTTTGTAACCATACATTATTGCTAAATTTTAAAATTGTAAGTAAGACATATTCGTGATAGAGCATTACAATTAAACTTACTTTAAGAGAATTAGATAAACTATACAATTTTAAATAGTAAATATATATTTTTACAATTAATACATCCCAGGTATAATAAGAAATACCAATATATACCTAGGCCCTCATTCTCTATGATAGCTTTAAAAATAAACTTGTTAACTTTAAAGAAATGCACCTTTATAACAAATTGCTTATACATATTATAATATTTAATAGATTGCAGTCTTTAAGTATTAAGTTATTTTGTTAGCCTGTAATATGTGGTACACAAGTTTATACACATTTAAAATTTGTAATTACACATCCTGCATGAAACATAGGAAATAAGGACCTAGGTTCTTCAATATCAAACATAAACAATTTAACTTCTTTTTTTCCTTGTATGATAACATTCCATAGCAAGAAAAGCAAGCCAATGGATCACCAAATGCTGTATAGATAGATAAACACATTAACTTGCATACAATGAAAACTAATTAAGACATAGGACTAAAAGTTCCAATGAGTAATACATAGTATGTATAGGAAATTCCATGTAAACTACACTAGAATGTCCTTATATGTACAACACCTGTGCTAAATTAATGCATTACCATGACAATAATTTTTTGATATATGCAATACACCACGGCAGCGCTGCTAGCATCTATAGGCTACTGAATAATCTATAAGTTTGCCATTTTTACAGTATGATAAGGGTGCCATCACAAGTTATGAGAAACCCAATACATTACTACTGCACAGTAATTTTTTCGGTTTTGTTTGTAGTGATGTGAACACATACATGCACAGACACCCCTACTATTTTTATTGAGTGCTCATACCTCCTGTAAAACATTATGTGGCACCCTCTTCATGGTGCCAGTATAATTTAATGAATGACATTTAGTTATCTAGCAAACTAACATGTTTACAAATTGAATGCTCATTATGATAAAAAAAATATGGATTTTCCGTAATAATATCCAGCCATTTGAGTTCATGTTATCATTTTACACTGGATGCTAGTTATAATGATTATATATTAACAGAGGGGCCAGCAGCACTTGATTATGATTGTAACAGCTATTTGCCAAGGAGTTTGTTCATTTGCTTGTTTTGTTTACCAATCTTAATATCAGCCACCTCCACCTTATCATGAATTGTGTCCAACAGTTCATTGTGGAGGTCTATTTCCTCCCCAAGGGCAGTGCCTATACCTTTGAGCCTAGATATAACCTGGGTCATTTCTTCCAAGTTGGCATCCAACATGTCATTCACTCTCTGGCTGTCCAGCCCATTGACACTGGCCTGCTGTTGGTCGTTTAAGCCACGTAGGCGCGCAGAGGGGTGCGACCTGAACTGATCCCCGGGGGCTGGCTGTGTAAGGTTATCTATTGTATCATCCAGCCTACTTCTACTGGGCCCCGCCGACTGACTGTCTGGTGACACTGAACTTTTAGGAGGTGTTTGTTCCGATTTTCCAGAAATGTAGTTCTTTAGACCATAGAAAACAGACTTTATACCATTTAAATGCTTTTGACTGTAGTTCAAATTCGTGTTGATATCATCCAGTCGTCTATTCGTGTTCTGGAGGGACTCTTTCTGGCGACTGAGTTCTTCGGCTGTGGCAATACCAATGTCTTCGGATCCGCGAAGCAAGCCCAAGCTCCTGGCCGATGAATCCAAAGTTCGTTGTTCAATTTCTCTTTGTCTCTCCAACATTTGCTGTCTTTGTTGTTCTAGTTGAGCCATGTGACCTCCATAGGGAGTTGCCTGCGGTTTTGGTCTGGGGGGCGGAATCCTGTCTCGGTAAGAATTTACGAAAGTATTGTCGTCAACATCGTCGAACAAGTTGCTGGCATTGACGGTACTTTTGGACCCCGACATAATTATTGCTTCCGTTTACAAGTACGACTGATAAGATTGAAAAATTCACACAAAACAAAGAATAATGATTAAGAATTGACAACAATAATCTATGCTATGGATTGGATTACGCACGATCGTGCGACACTAGAAAGTTCACTTTACTCAATAATTGAATGGCTGGCTGGTACGTCAAATATACACTGTGTGAAGGTATTGAAAAAAAATTTGTAATAATGATTAATGATGATGAATGTCACTTTTCTGTTTTTAGCTTCAGTCAGCTGTCATATCAGTCAGTCAGCCAGTTCAGGTAAAACATAGGTAAAGAAACATATATCTCTGTTTTAGTAGTAGATAAAGAAAAAAAATCGTCTTAGCTTTCGATAGTGAAATCGAAATTATTATTTTTCTTTAGTTTTGTATTTTTTAACCTATTTGGAACCAATTAAGGTCAAAAACCCCATACGTCCTCGTTTTATGAATAGATATAGAAAAAAAATCGCTTCATAGATCATTAATATGGTCGACGAAAATATCTCCACTTTTTTTTCAATTTTCATTCAAGTATGCGTTTTTTTTTTATCTTTGGTCCGTCATATCCGTCAAATCGTTGTCAATTCAAAAGTGTCAGTCAATCAAACAACAAAAGTAAAGTAGGTAACAAACTAACTCAAGTACTCTTGAGTCTTGAAGCGAACTATCCATTAGAAAAAAATAAAGGTAAATTTTGTATAATTTATTCAAAACTACCACACAAAAGCTAGAAGTATTAAAACAATTTGATAAGCAGTTCGTAGTTCTCAATTTTATTATTATTCATGAAGATATTCTCATCAGGTATAACTTATAAATATTCTATCCTATACATAATCTTTTATGAACATATTTAGTATCTACGTGTTCAAAAGCTACATAGTTACCTAAATGCTAGGTCAAGTTCCTGTAGTCTACTCACTTAAATGTTAAATGACACACTAGAAATATTTATTTATCATTAGCTGGACTAAACAAGTTAGTTTAGAAGATGTTAAGGAATCCATAATTTTTCTTTACAGTATGACACTTGTTGGATGACGACCTGCGCCTGAAAGGACTTTTTTAAGACCAACAAGTTCAGGAGCTAGTCATAGATTATACTCTTCAAGGTTCACAACAAATCCATCAGAATGATGGCTGGTAAAGGTATAGTTTCTATTTACTACCTCATTACTTACCATATTTATATAGGTAACGAATAATAGAAGGAAGGGTAGAAGGGAAGAGAAGAAGAGAATGATGTATAAGAAGAGAAAATGAATGTTGTATAAGAAGGTTAAAGAGATGGCACTGGACAGAGACATATGGAAAGAGTTGCATTGGTTATACCTACAAGAGTAATTCACTCTTAAATTCATGATCACCAATAATAACAGCTAAGTAGTAAAATAAAGTTGGCAAACAACACTGAACACCAGTGATTTGCCAGTGACTTGGATGCTTCTGTTCATACAATATTCACTTTATTTAAAGACAAGCTATAGATTTCACATGCTTAAGTTGTTTAATGTTGTTTTAATCATCTTATCAGGCAGATTGATTGTGCCCATGAATTAATAACTACTAAAAGATGGCTTCTGATTTGCCATTTATAGTTGGAAGCTTGATTTGACCATAGTAATTAACAATTTAATTTTCAGGGAGCTTTATTCTTTAAATTATATGAAAATTTAAATGAATGATTAATATTCCAGTAATGCCGGAGACGGAAGAACAGAATAGGATAAGATTTCAAGTAGAGCTAGAATTTGTGCAGTGCCTAGCAAATCCTAATTACATACATTGTGAGTATAACATATTTTTATAGTTTTTATTAGTTCTATAGCACTCTAATTTGTTCCATAACTCTCAAGTTATGATCCACTAAATGGTAAGCGGCTAATGTATCCTGTGAAGCTTGCTATACTTGGAATGTCGGTCATGTGCTGCCCAATACATGTCAAGTGGAATTGTTAATTTAACACATTCACTGCGTACATTGCAACGTCTTCGTAAAGTGGCTCACTGTTGGATGCGCAGGTTAGCGCGTTAGCAGTGAATATGCTAAACATCTCTTATAACAGAGAAACTGCTGACATATTATTTTTATTTGTAACTCTATTTTTATCAGTTATCTAAATAACCATTTAAATGTTGCAGTCTTAGCACAGCGTGGCTACATGAAGGATCAGAATTTTGTGAACTACCTAAAGTACCTACAGTATTGGCGGGAGTTTGAATACGCCCGCTTCCTCAAGTACCCCATGTGTCTGCACTTCTTGGAACTTCTGCAGCATGAGGCGTTTAGAAGAGAGTGTGTCTCTGCTCAGGTGTGTGTCTATGGTGTTTTGGCTCTTGATTCTCTAACTGTTCTATCTCAAAAAATTATAGAATTGTATTTAAAATTTATTGTATTTTAGCTAAGTAAGCTTCATATTTTTGCTTATTTACTATCTGAAAACAAATAGTTTATCCTAAAGGTGTCTGTCCCCTGGATCAAATAATATAATTTGGCAGGCAGAATAGCAAAAGTAGCCAATATAGTTCCCTAAAACTTAAACATCACCCAGAATACTATTGAAACAATTATATATTAATTTCGACTGTAATTTTTAGGTATGTAAGTTCATGGACGACCAGGCGATACTGTTATGGCAACACTACACTCGGCGACGCACGCGCATGTTGCAGCCGCCCGACACACCCGCGCCCCCCGCGCCGCCCGCGCCCCCACTGCAAGGGCAGCCGCGGCAACAGTCCTAGTCTTAACACATACATTACATTTACACCAGGGCCTGTAGACAAAGTTACAATATCCTCGCGCATCTATCTATACCTATATATACATATATATAAAAATAAATCCCTATTTCTCTTGATGAGGACTTTCACCGGCAGATAGCTAATGTTTTCATAATATCATATGTATGCTTAGGAGGAGCTCGTAGCACAGTTGCTATTGCGCATATCATTTGATCAGCGAAGTTAAGCAACCATACGCCTAGCCAGTAGTTGGATGGGTGACCGCCCGAGTTCCCTCCGTGCTTCGGAGAGCACGTTAAGCCGTCGGTCCCGGTTGCCAATTTAGCATCTTTGGCAATCGTTACAGGTCAGTCAGAGGCCTAAAAATAATCTGACAACTGGTTTAACCTAGATCACAGATTTTCCTCTTAAATGGGGTTGCGAAGGTCAGATGGCAGTCGCTTCGTATAAAAATCAGGTGATCAGCCACATCGGGTTGAATTAAGTGCCGACCCCAACAATGTATGGGATAAGGCCAGGGAGATGATATGTATGCTTAGGAATAATACTGTCGATCAGTTTTCGTTGTGACGTCTTACGAAGCTCAAAAAGTACTCTGGTTCGCTAAAACTAATGGAACCATTTTCCATGTATATCGTGAAACTAATAATAAAATGTTATGAATATAAATACATCGTCTTCAGCCATCGAGAGAATGAATGATGAATAGTAGTCTGTAAGTTGTTAATAATAAAGTTTTTTTTACATAATATGTCATGTGGTTTTTATTTAGATAGCATCCATCATCAATCGCAAGCTTCTATAAGAGACGAGGAACCATTATAATACCATTAGTTCTGGTTTTTTATAGCATTTTAGTTGATAGCAGATCTAGTTCAGCTTACGAATTTTGAATCATAAAACCAGTGGCAAAAATATTTGTTACATTTTAGTTTTTACATACTATGTAGTTAGTGAATTTTGAGACAAATTTCTGTTAGATTGACGTCCGTGATTCATTTAGTAAATGGATGGTAGGACGTGCGTCGTCGCGCTTTGCACAGAGCTCGCAGCGTGAGGAAGTAGAGGAGCTCCACCGCACTCATCATGCTGAACCCCATGCACAGCCCCAGCAGACCGCCTGTGTTGGCTGTCCAAAAATACACACATTTTTTTATGAAGGCACATAACTAATGCCTATGATTTTCAAATTCGAAACTCATTAGGTAACATCAATATAATGACTGGCCTATGACTACACGCAGATAGTATATAGTCACAGATTTAAGTACCTCCAATATTTTCAGGCATGTTGAGTATTGTGTTATTATAGGTCTAGTCTTAGGTAAAAATGTAAACAAATCGGTGAGTCTTAGATCATAATTTATAGATACTACAACAGCAGCAGACCTAACAGCCATGCCTAACACGAAATAGATCAAGATAACTTACACAAAAATTCAGTCAGGCCGAAGATCTCTCCCTTTGTGAACCTCATGAAGGTGTTGTCTTCGAAGTAGAAGTGAACCACGAGCATGTTCTCACTGGAACAGATTTCAATATGGATACATGTGTTACAGCGCTTCTCCGTTCGCTACATAGATGGCGCTACTCGCTAACAAACGCAAGTTAGTGGACAATTAGACGAAAACCTAAAACGCACTAAGTATGAGAAGTTACAGCGCATTCTGAGTAGGTACATAATATAAATGTTCCTAATTGTAATCGTTCCGTTATTACGGTCCGTAGCTGCCGTTCCCAGGCTTGTAAACTAGCTGTGCCACACCGTTTTACCTGCGTAGGATTAACAATAAAAACTATCGTACCTGGGATTAGGGAGTTCCTGAGATTAGCGCTAGCGATTAGCTTTATAATATATCTACGTAAAGATTATTAAAAAAGAAGCTTTCTCTGAATAAATGAATTCGCATTTGGTTATGGGTATTTGGGCAATGGATATGCATTCATGGTAGATAGGCACCTGTACCCTCTCATTGGTTGGTAAATACTACACTAAGTAACTGCTACGATGAGACTAGTAAAGTACATATCAGAAATGTTAACATTGTATTGTATTCACATAAAGTATTGAGGCGTCTTGTTGAGGGTTTGCGCGAGGTGGTGGATGAGGGCAGTCTGCATGGGCGCGCTGCTCATGCGCTCCAAGTACGATATCTCTGAGCACGCCGGAAGGCAGTCCTCACAAGCCGCCTCTCGACCTTATACCAGTATATTTTCCCAATTAATTATCAATAAATCCAACTAACTCATAACATTTCGAAGATACACAAGGTATGGATGTAAAAGACGCGAAAGAAGTGTCTGAGAATAAGGGGCATGTGACAAACAGTAGTATTTGCCTACCCCAATGGGAGACAGGCGTAAGCTTATGTATTAATGTATAGTATTCATGTCAATCTAGTCGTCATTATAGTATAGCCTTTCTCATGGTTCTCTACAGCACCCAGTTATCAGTAGTTATTCGCATCCAGCGAGACTTCAATATATCTCTACATATATATAAGAGGCTAGAAGGATAGGTATTCTTAGCATTACCTATGTTTAGTTGTACGTAGCATTAAAGTCGGTTGAGTTGATATGTTTCGTGGAGACGGATTCCCTGTTTCAGTGAAAACCTATGTATATAATCAGAAATATAAAGTTACCTTCTGGCATCATCCGACTGGCATTTGTATAGCATTTGGCGTCAGCCTTACCACAAATTCTGGTAGTTTTGTTTTCTGTAAAGTTAAATAGATGCTTAAGTACGTAACTAACATAAACGCAATAAATAAATAAAATAAATAAATAAATTCTTTTAAGATTTTAAAATGTTTGATAGAAGAACAGTTTAACGCTTAATATGTTTTCGATCAAATTTGTTGTTGTACTCAGAGCTATTTGCGAAAATAATTTACGGTATATTCTTGAAAGCATACGATGACTATCGTCACGTGTTATGAGCGCGTACCTTTTATCATTACCATTGTATGAGTCTGTCTCTGTCTATATATAGTGCGCAAGGCGAATGTGGCATAAAGACATGTGCAGTATCCCCACTATTTTCGGTGCGCGCTATAACTCGTGACGGCATTTGTAAGTATATTATTGTGGTAGTTGTAGGTGTGAGTGTACTAAGCCGATAGCATCGTCTCGTATCTGAACATCTTCATGGTGTGTATGTGACACGCTCCACTCACTTGGCATGTAGTAATAGACGCATTGGCACGCGTCCAACATTGCACGTGCTTCACACTCCATTTCGCAGTTTTTCAACGTGTACGTCCTAAGGATAACATAAAATCACCATTATTATATAATATGCATGCTGTATCCGATTGAAATACTTCATTAGGCGTGTAATTAACTTTTAAACGAGTCGAGGTTAAAATTCAGCAGCCGTAACAGTCGTGGGTACCACTGATGTTATTTGTGGTGTCTTCTGAAATAGAAAAATCTCACACAAATAGGTTTTCTATGTGGGTTTTATATCTATCGCACTACGGTTAGGTATCTACATATGTGATATTTTATAAAAAAAAAAATACACAACAGTATTTCTACCTACCCTCATGAGATAAATGAGTGTTTGGGTGTGTAAGTTCGTAGGGGTTGAAAATTATATCAAAATATAACCAACCTGAAGAAAACCAGTTCCTTTTCCCCAGAGAACAAACAGAGTCGTTTCTTGATGTCAATAGTTTTGACAGAGGTCTGTGCATCGAGGATCCTCGGTTGTATGGCTACCCGGGCTTCTACTCCTGGTCCATAGATCTCTCCCAGGTTCCTGATCTTCGGGGTCTCCGTGGGGTTATGCAGAAGGATCTGGGAAAATTGAAAACACTAGAATACTTATGTTCTTTCATGTCCGATATTTGTGTGTGTCGGTGGTCTGGATTAGACTGGAAACACATGAACCATATTTTGTTTTTACCTTGAAACCTGCACTCTTGGTCGAGGCGCAGTAATATTCAACGACATTTGCGTCCAATACAAGAGTCAAACCGTGTTGCGTCCCGATGCCTGGAAACATAAAAAAAGAGGGATGGCTCGCATGATTTTACTCAAAAATAATAACTTTCTCCCCTTTCTAGTCTTATTACTTATCTATAAACACGTTATCTAACAAAATTTTACCGTGCTAACCTAAGTACGTACCTACAGGTGTAATTGGTACAAAATTACCTTTTGGTCTCCAGGGGAATCCGTCAGGAGGTGCGTTAGGAGGATATCCTCCCTCAGGGGTCCAGTCCACAGCTTGTGAGGGGAACGTTAGGTTCAAATCGTTTAATGCCCTTCTGTAAATTTAAAATAATATTCTGTTATGAATTATTTCAAGCTGAGTTTTTAGTGATCTATTGTGCAATGAGCAAGGTAGAGCTAAATTAATTCTCTATTTCCAAATCAGATCCGCCATGGGGACGCCGTGGGGAATAAATAACTGCTCGCAATTTTTTTTTTTTGAGAATTGTGTTTCTGTTCTGAGTGATGTTTCCAAAGCTGTTCTATGAACCGCAGTGTTAGAAGTGATCTGATTGCAGTACCCCGATTTCACTTATCGCTTAAGAGGGTTCATATGAAAAGTGTGTGTAAACCTACGGATTCCGGAACATTTTGTCTCGATGTACGACGTTAAAGGTGCAGCAGAGGCCCTCGTCAGTCAGCTGAGCGTTGAACAGTTCCTGGCAGCTCCTCTCACCGGAGTCCCAGATGCAGAGGGTCAGCAACTCATCGCAGGGTTGGGTCACCTGTAATATATACTGAATATTCTCAGAATGCTGGATTATATCTCTCTAGTCAATTTACCTGAGTTAACATAAACATTCAGGACATAATGAGTAAATTTACCAAATTTGATTAGGATGCCTTTTTGGAATTTAGAAATATTAATTTATGAACTCCACACGAGGACATTGAGACAAAGGTGCATACTTACAACGTTTTAATGTAATTTAGTGAATATAAACATGTACGGTAAAATACGTACATTAATAAGAAAAGAGCGTGTGTGGTCCCAATCAGCACTCTCGGCGATATCATCTTCAAACAGTTCCGTATCATCACGGGTCGAGCACAGGCTCTGCAGTAGTTTCTTGTCTACGGATTCTCTGCAAAAGTGTCACATATTTTCTCACCTCTCTTTTCTATTTTTGTGATTAAAGTATGAAATCTGTTTTAAAAATGTATGGTCAGCAGGAATTTATATCATTTCAGTCTAGGTGTATTATTTTTTAATTAAAAGTTAGTTCTATAAATTAGTTGAGAATATATCCTAGGGATTGGAGTCGAGGCTTTCCAGCCAGAATAAACAAATACACTTGATGAGACGTACTGAGAGTGTTACAGGAAACATTTATACCAATAAAAGTAATACGAAACAAAAATAAACTTCTTACAGTTCTCAGTCAAATTAATTCAAAAAAGTTTCATTTTGTTTATACCCTGACTGCATATACCGCTCAGCCACAGACTTCTTAGCTTGGTTAACGTTACAGATAGTCAGAGCCGGGAAGGGCAGGCTCTGAAGCGGCATGTTCTCTGGATTGATGCTCACGATCATCGGCGTCATCCTCCATTTAGCGTACACGGTCAGAATGAAGAACGTGGCGCACACTAGGGAACAACCGAACGCGGTTAGCCAGAAGAATCTGTAAAAGGCAATGAACGTACTCAAATTGAATAGAAAATAAACGAATATTTTCGTTAGGTCAAAATTGTGGGTAAGTAGTTTATAATGGATAAATGTCTGTATGGACACAGCAAAAAATCTTAATATGATCTTTGACCCATCGAAAGGTTAGTCACAAAGATTGAAGGAATTTTGCGTAAAATACGTCTATGTTCTAATATTTCACCTACCTTTCAAACCAAGTGAGTTTCTTCTCACCGACATAGCGCAATCCATGTAACGTGGACGTCTGGAGGTACTCTCTAAGGTCCTGATTGAATAAGTTTGTTGTTTGGCTTTCTTCTGTTTGACTTCTTTTCTCCTAACATTTAAATATGTATTAATACTCAATGTGCGTTGCCTAAGAGTACTTTCTTCAAGAAGTTTGGAGAGATATTTAGAAAGTCGACAATGTGCGCATGATGCCCGTGGCATTAAAAGGGACCATAGGCTGCGGTGACCACTTACCATTAGATGGGCTGTAAGCTTGTTTACCACCTTAGCGGTATAAACTTTATTATAATAATAAATACTATTGTGTTGTTCGTCTTTGAATCTGAGCCTATTAGAATTTTGATGGTAATTCTTACGAATGTTTGTTTCATACTTACTTCGCTCCTACCGGTGTTAATTGTGTGCTTGGGATCCCACACGTACAGCGGCGGTGGGTCTTGGTTTATTCTTGTTTTCCAATAATTTTGCTGAAGATATTAAAATAAATGTATTAAGACAGAACAGCATTGCTTGCTAATGAGCAAACGCTTATTCCCGTTGCGACATACCTTTCGAAATGTTTCCAAGACTTTTTTACGTGGTCGTATACCATATTCTTTGTGAGGATATACCATCATTAAAGCTGGAATTAAAGATTATTTAAGTAAATTTAATCGAAAATAGAGACTGTCTACTAAGACATGTTTAGGGGAAACTCAAATATCGGTAAAGTTCCAAAATTGTGTAATTTGTTGAAGTGAAACCCAATTTCACAAAGCTAATGTTTGTCGTCTAATGGTTTGATTGCGTTGATCATTTGATAGATTGGCCGAGCACCGCCTCCGGTCCCAGCTTTCGATGTAAAATGGACACTGTCCACTTACGCCTTTGTCCAGGTAAGGCCAATTTGAAGCTTATTGGGTTCGGCTCGTAAATTAGTCACACAACCTGTTATCTTCCCCTTGGCATTTAGATTTGATTAACGAATTCAAATTTTGTAGTTCATGTATCGTTTTCAGTTAGGTGAGTGTTTTATTAACGCCTATGTACAAGAGTTTGGTTTTTCATTATGAACAGCGACAGATAATTTGTTCTAATTTCATAAGTAAGTATAATAAGTAGTAATAGTAAAAACACGCATAGTTATTTCACTATTCTCGGTGCGCTCAAAAATCGCGACGGCATCTGGGGCGCTACCATGACCTCTTATTGCCATGATAGTTTGACTTTTATTATGAGACAGATTTATATGACGTGTATAAGTCTTTCACTGTCACACAGTGGAACTATGATGGCAATGAGAGCTTATTGTAAGGGCCCTGTACTTAATTTAATTGTAATTTAATGCTAATTTGAGCTTCTCTAAGTGATCTACGTAAAGAACTTACTGACACAATAATAAATCTAAATGAAGTAATCTTCTACTTTGTTCATATCAACTTTTACTGAACGCTTCGTTCCAGTTTAGCTAGATAATCAATTGCGTTTTTTGCCATTAATAAATACAGCAAATATTACTTAGTTCGGTGTTTATCTATTTGGAGATCTATGCTCTTTCGACATGCTATGGCATGGCATGGTTATGAAAAGTACTACACTGTTTAATTAAATATCGTTGGTGGTTGTGTTGAATGTGGTTCTCCAAAGAGGAACCCAGTTCTTTCAATAAATATTAATAGACGCTTTAGGTATGTAATGCAAGTTGCAACGAATTTAAGGAATTTATTTCGTAGTTTGTAAACTGTTGTAAGTAATGTTTACGCTGTAGATTAAATTTTCTGATAAATATTAACCAACAGGCTACAATTTGCTACGATGTTATCGATGTAATTATATTTGTTCACATTGACAAGTTGTGCATGCTGACGCTCACAATTCTTCATTATCGAGAGCAAACATCATTTAGTGGCTAGCCTTGCACGCCGGCTGCCTTAATAGGTATTCGTGGAATGCTTCCACAATGTAAAACGACATAAATAGGTATTTTCCGTTTCATATAATTCTTTAATTACGCATACATACAAATTATTTTATTATGTACAAAAAAGTTCGTTCAATAGAAATTTCTTATAAAAGTAACAAAAAGCCACAAAGATAGAAGAGAGGCTGACGCACTTGCACTTAAAAAGAGAAATAGTCCTAGAGAGAAGAGGAGATCGGAGGAAGAGGAAGACGCCTCGACGTAAACCTAGCGCGTAAAGCGGCCGCGACCGCAGCGCGGTTACGGGCTAGCTTTCAGTCCAGAGAGCTCCAGAAGAGGGAGGTGAGCGCTCACCAGTGCTGCTGCTGGGGGTGAGCGGGGGCGGCGTGGGCGGCTTGCGAGTGCGCGGCCAAGTGAGCGGCGCGGGCGGCGGCTACCTCGGGGGTTTCCAGGATGCCGGAGCCGTCGTTGGCTAGCCTGATGTTAGCGGGCTGGTGGGCCTGAGGAGCCTGCCACGAGGGGGCACCGTTCCACTGCTGGTGGGCGGGGGCGTTCCACTGCTGCTGTTGAGCGGGAGCATTCCACTGCTGTTGAGCGGGGGCGTTCCACTGGTTGTGGGCGGGCTCGTTCCACTGCTGTTGAGCGGGCGCGGACTTGGCAGCGTTGAGGGCAGCGAGGTGGGCGGCGCGGGCCTGGGCTACCTCAGGGGTCTCGGCAACGGGAGCGGGAGCGTGGCCAGCGGCGTTCCAGGCGGGAGCGGCGTTCCACTGTTGAGCGGGGGCAGAGTTCCACTGTTGGGCGGGGGCAGAGTTCCACTGTTGGGCGGGGGCAGCGTTCCACTTGTTCTGGTCAGCGTGTTGCCAGTACTCTTCGTTGTCCCACCTGGGGTCGTAGGAGCCATCGTCTTGTGGGTTAGGGTTGTTCTGCGAAGCCTGCTGCAGCGCACTGAGGTGGGCGGCGCGCGCCTGCGCTACCTCGGGCGTGTCCAGGATGTTGCGTCCGTCCTGGGACAGCGCGATGTTGGCGGGCGGGCCAGCCCAGCCGGACGCGTGAGCGCCACACGCCAACGCCAAACAAGCTACTACGATCTGTGAACAAACATTTACCCATTATTAGTTAACAAATATATGATTCAAAATAACTATCAGAATCTAGAGAATATAACGATTTGTCAGAGTCTGCGGGAGCAGGAACTTGTTTCGTTTGCCCCGGATAGTTATCAGCTATTGTCGTCTATTATCTGATCTGGATTTGTTGCAACAAGGTTTGGTATCGAGCTTAGCATATCCTTTATTAGCGAGATAATATTCAGAGCTATTGCCGTTGCACTGAGTCTAATTGCCGGCCCTGGCAGTTGTCCCTCCAGCCCTCTCATTATGCGTGGACAAGTCGATACAAATAAATATGGTATATAATTCCAGTTGTCGATGATAAGTCGCCCTCGTTTTGCTCAGGTGTTGCGAGACGGCGGCGTTTACATGACTTTATGACTGCAGCAATCACGACCGGGGCACGCGGAACATTGACCGACATTACTGGCTAACACAACATTTGGCTTGTTTTCTGTTTAATCATTCATCTCCCTACTATCTGTAAGTTTTTGATACATCTGGCAGATTAAAACACTAGGTAGTTACTTAATACATCATAGTGCCAGATACGACGGATTTATGGCAACGTTATTTTGCATATTGTTGATATGTGTGTGAACGGGCTTGTGACTGTCAATGGGCGGGCCCACCGACTCACTACCTAATGTGTATTGTTGATAACATGCTAAACAGTCGCTTTGTTTCTCCGAACACAGCTATTGGCTCACGCTCCATGAAAGACAAGGCTACGGGGCTCAGGTCAAATTACTGTCCTTACTAGAGTTTACTAATGCGTTCTAAAATAATCAAGATTTTAAATCAATCAATTTGCATAGTCAGGGAGACAATGCCAACAAAGACGGTACTTAGACCTTCTCAATATTATAATAGTACTACTATCACTCATTACAGTAAATGTCAGCACGTCACTAGTCCTCAACCAGGAGCTTACTGGTTCGCAGTGAACTAAGGTCATCCAATAAATTATGGCAGTGCTTGGATCCAGTTCAGTATGTAATGTTGGTGACAACACTACAAGAATTACATTACACTCGAACAAATTTAAATTCATTGCCAACACCTTACAAAAATGTCACTCCTTATTTGGGACCGACTTCAATCCCGCGGTTAAGGTGTCATTGTTCATTTTTAACTTGTGAATTACTGTATGATTATATGAATAACACTTGGTTAAATCTTTAGTATTCTAATTATGTCTCTATTCCCAAAGTCCCTTTATATTATTATCAAGAACGGCATAAATATATTGAAATGCAAATGCCTATGTCATAGCTTTATAATAAAGAATCAGGTTCTCGAATTAAGTACCATTTAATCAATTCTAAGTGTCAATAAAACACGTGTTCATATGTTTAGTTATCTCTCTTATTGCCTTGTTTCATTGAGCATTTACTAGCTTGCTAGATAAACGCCTGTAACTTGTTACAAACTTAGAAAAAAAATACGTTTCTGCAAATGTATTTAAAGCTAAATGGAATGGATTAATGTGATGATTACTATCCATAGTTTACTCGCAAAGTAGTTCAAGATGAAGGTGTAAGTAGAAATTTGAGACGAGTTGGAGTTTACAACAATGTCAGGGTTTATATTGTAGATTGATCTTGATCTCATTCAGTTAAAGACAGTCAGTCACATGTATTCTGCATACATACCATTAAGTACCCGCTTTTATGTTTTCGCAATAGAAAATATCTATGAAAGTGTCTTGTACACACTACACCAAAATAAAAATTAAAAGCTTTCTCTTCCGTCTCAGCAGAAAGGCACTATTAACCCATTCTAACCCAAAGAATCGAAGTAGGTCATACAATTCGAAATGAAAAATTAGCCTACCGTGTAATTTTCAATGAAAAATTTCTTAATAGTTTAGAAGTAGATTTTAACGCAATTGCGTAGATTGTTGAAATAGTAATTACCCGGTTCCATCTAAAATACTTTTGTGGTAAATTTATATTGGTAAGGATGATGAAATACTCCAATCTAGTATAGAGTTACACCTATGGGAGGTTTATAGGCAATTTACGATATTCTTTAAAATTCAGTTTTAATCATAAGACGTTTAAATCATTGTCTTTTTACAAGAATTTACTGCATTTAATATGTTTTTCTTCGAAGTAACTTGTTACCTATAACCGGATGCATTTCTTGTTATTACATGAAATGGCATTATCCGCCTGTGACAACACTTCATGAAGTCTACGGGAGCAAAAAGTGCGTCCGGGTGTCCGGGTCAAAGACACGTCACTATCATGACTGATATAAACGTTTAATTCGATCCCAGCCCTCGTTGACACTAGCCTTACAAAGTAAAGTGTGGCAAAAACTATTGGAACTAAAATATTCTTTATAAAATCATCAAATGATTGAATGAATTGGTCCATAACAAAGAACGTGCCGACACGCCCTAATTTTTCTACTTTTTTGGCATGCTATTGTTACTTAGTACATTATCTATTTGTGAACAACTAATTGTGTTACTCGGAACGAACTTTTAAAATATAGTAAACGCTCATTGCAGGGTTGTCCCGATACATATTCTATAAGTGCACTACTATGCAACGTGAATCAAATATGATATATCGTTCCTGGATGTTGTCAGCGTAGAGAAAATGTGCTCTCAAGTATACTTTATCAATAAAAGCTGAGCATAAAACGTGTAATGAAATAAAATATATGTTTTTAAAACGCAAGTGTCTTAACTAAACAACTCCATGTAAACGAGCCTATGAAATATCTGAAGAAATAGTGAAATCATATTTTCCTTTGTGAGTGGGTATAGAACATTTTATAGATCACGCCTACGCTTTCGCTCTTAATTCATAATAAAATAAAAGTGGTGAACGGCTCCAAGGCCTCAAGGCTAGCCGAAGGTCGGGGAGCAGGAAGTCCGTCGCCACATGCAACTGGTTACCCTCGCTTGTCAAACATACTTTTCCATTTTTTGTGCCCTTTAGATCGAGTATGTGGATCAATTTATTTCAGCTATTTTAATTACTAGCAAGTATATGTTAGTGTCTCGCTCATACCCGCAACAAATGGCTAATTTGCTTCCGATTGTAAAGCAATTACAAACCAATTACATTAGCATTCGCTTGGAGGTAAATTCACTACAAAAAGCCAAAAAGACATGAAAAATCGTAAAGTACTAATTGTTGATTTGACAGCCCTAGTATTGAAGAAGAGTTTTCTCTGACGTTATTTTATTCGCGTCAATTCGATTTTTTTACATATAATTGATGTTTGATAGTTCAGTATAAAAAATCTGTGATACTCTTCCGATTTTCTCTATTTTCTATGTGAAAAACCGAATTGATGCCTTGTGGCTATTTACACAGTCACAATACGGATTTGAATAAAAAATCTACTTTTAACAACAGGCATTTTAAGTTAACATGTTTTTATTAGTAAACTAAAGCAGACATGAATAATGAATACAGTCAGAAATATGACATACCTAACTGAAATACGAAGAGCTTTTTATTATTGGCCGGTGGCCTTCAGAAAATTTACATGTGAATAAAAACTGTGTTTAATTGAAAACAAGACACAGTTGATTATTTTTTAACGAGTATTGAAAAAGCCTGGTCATTATAAAAATTCTTTGTCTATACACGTGGCACCAAACACCTTTTTTCTGTAGGTTCTATAACATGAGCATGCTTGGATATCTATGTTGATGAATTTAAGTTCTTTGAAAAACGACATTTTTATTCTATAGAAATACTAGTGGTGGGCGTATACAGCAGTAATTATGATATCGATTACAGTACGGGTGCGTGGGTATGCCCTTCTAAATTGGTGCGCGCTGGAATGCAGACAAAAAGGCTAGGTGAGCGGAGAACTGACGCCAGCGGGCACCACTAGGTAGGTGTGCCTTCCGATTTTGCGTTAAGGATGTGCTTTCGATTTCGATAAAGATAGTAAAATGGGAGAAATATTACCCACAGCTTGAATCAAAGACTAAGTACTTGAAATTGGAGTTGGCGCATGAAAAGTTGGAAAAATATCTATAAATAAATATCAGGAAGTGCATCATGCAATGCCAAGATATCCTGTCAATTAATGCAAAATGTTGCTTTATATGCATTGGAAATGTGAGATTATAATGTAGCCGCAAGGGTAAGAGTGGTTACCGGTTGACATTGTAAACATAAACGGAGCGTGAACTAACATAATGGATGACAGTCGCCTTGCAGACGTGGGCGCCCTGTCGATCTACACAAAGGATGAATATCTGACGAGACGCGTACAACATGTAGATATATTGGATTGTAAGATACACTATTTAGGTATGCGTAGTTATGAGAACCGATCGACATCTAACAGATAATAACGCCTTCCCAGAATCACATTTTAACACAAGATGATAAGGTACCAACGTGACTTTTCTACTCAAACATACAAATTTCCTTCACAATATTTTCCTTTGTCGTATCAAGGTGTGATATCACTGCACTTGA
The DNA here is from genome assembly GCA_964035505.1 of Watsonalla cultraria. Lineage (NCBI taxonomy): Eukaryota > Metazoa > Arthropoda > Insecta > Lepidoptera > Drepanidae > Watsonalla > Watsonalla cultraria. The sequence continues at coordinate 5,695,113 of OZ037731.1, forward strand.
GAGTTAAGAGTAAAATAATTGCAGACTGATGAGATTAGAACGTGTTTTCGTAGCAGGTGACTACAAACCACTAGGTCACGAGAGAGATTTAAAACAAATTAATTGCTTATTTTGATGAGTAAAATGAGCGAAGTACACAATATTTATTATTCTGAGATGTGTAGAATCCTATTTTACCGTAATTCACCCGTGTGGATATAATTCATTCGCGTTAAAAATATAACGACAGTAAATAATGACGTAAGAATAGTTGATATGCATCACAACCATTTAGGTATAAAGTAACTTGAACTGAATTCCTCGCTTGATATACGATATCGCACAAATGAGATCAACCCGACCGAGGACACTGTTTTTAGTTGAATAAGTAGTGTTATGATGTGACTTCTTGATAAATATCCTGACTATATTGTCGTGCAAGTTATGAGCCAAGAAAAAGATGAAAATTCTGATAGGATATGAGGAAATCTATTTAATCGATTAATCTTCCGCAAAATGATAAATATATAACAACGAGATTCAAATCGTGAGTGAGTTATTATCTACTCACATATAATAAGCTTTTAATTAGTCCTTATCGAAATTCGTGACAAACATGAAATTAAATAAACGTAATTTTGTCATTTAGACTTTAGATTAATGGATAGTAATTCCTGAGTTGAAGTGAAATAACATTAATTAAGGACCAGGATGTGTACTTTATCGAACCGATACAATTTACATGGCATGTGGAACTAAATTAATTGCATGCTAGCACAATTTCATCAGGAATCTTCGATCCCCCGGGCAGGGCGCGGATGATTTGGGTATAAACATATATTTTAGATCTGGCCAACAGATTTGACCACTGGTGTAGGCTAGTTTTCGAACCGATGGTAACTTTGTGACATTCATCAGTGCTTTACTAGGGCCCAAACTGAATAAATATTTTTAATTTTCAGTGGGCCATTGAGTGGAAGTTACATAAATATCGTTTCAATTTCAAAAATGGTGAAATTTTTATATTACTTTAGGTATAAAAATCAGGTAATTGCTCTGTAAAGCGTTTTTGGAATTCTAGTGACATTGACACAGTAACACAGTGGTCACACTGAAATAGTATCACTATAATTTTCGCACTGATTCACATAACGCTACACGACCGAATAGAACCTTAGCCGCAAAGCAATTCAATAATTGAATTGTATCATTTGAACAGTTAAAAATTCGACAAAGCAATTTTCATTCTCGTTTCGTCACTTAATTGTAACGATATATTTTATGTTCTCCGCGGTTTTTGCCTAATCTTTTCCATATAAGGGTGAATGATACTGTGTATGTAATGAATCATAGGTATTTATCACGTTTTTCTGAATCAAACTTTACTCCATTTTTAAACAAAATATGTTATGGTTTTATTACCTCTAGGAATTTATATAATATCAAATAGAGCGCGAAGAAAAATGCTAACTGACAATGACCGCGAGTCGCGTGCGCACCGTTTATAAACTTTTTAATTTGCGACACAGGCCTAGTTACACGTAAGAATTTAGTCAAATGTCTGTAGACATACATAAAGTATAGATTTTTACGACATTAATATGTAACACAATGTTTTTTTATGGATAACAAGGCGTATATTTGATTTTGCACCCTGGCAATTATACCTCGGGATACCAAAAAATTGTTTCTTTACCGCTACAAGCGTATTAGTATCAAATTAAGACCAATTATGTTATAAAGATGTTTTTTATGGATATGATTATAAATGTTTATTTATCAAAAGGGAGGAATATTTTTTTATAATTAGATATTCTATGGAATTGACTTTCATTCTTTAATAAGGAGCCAATATTGAATTAGTTTGAGTCTCGCTTAAGTCTTTTGTCTTTATTATGCAACGTCAATGTAATCCGTTATCTGTATGATATTCAATTAAATTAACTTGTAGGTACATTACGAAAGGGTCTATGTTGTTGCCAGTAAATAAGGTTAGTTGCTAGAGGTCAGGTATCCTGCTGCGATCGACAATTCGGATGTCGGGCCAACCGGTGTGGTGAATACGAGTTCCCAACATCAGATATAGTTGTTACAATAATAAATTAAGCCAACACGACCGCACAGTTAATCAAACAATCGACCAGATGCATTTGCATAAGTGATCTACGACACATCAGTAGATAAATATAATGATTATTGATTGAAATGTTAAGTGAGGATAGAAAGAAGAGGTACTCACCATGGATTTCATTTTGCTATGAAGTTAAAGCACAGAAGAAAGAGAGAAAGATGGATAGAATAGTATTTTTTGTTAATTAAATTGTTGTATAGCGCTGATGGAAGAGTAGACTCTTCCAGGAATCGCTATATTGGAGTGCAACTTGCGTCTGGTTGAAATGAGGGCGGGAGCGCGGTTTTATACTAAGGCGCAGCGCAGAGGGGGTGGCGCGTGAAAGTGTTGGGACACGCCATTGATACTACTCCAATATCATACTTTTCAATGGCAATGCGCGCGCGCCGGTCTACTCGCCTCTATACTCTACACGGGGCCTAGTGTGTGAACATTTTTTTTATAGTTATTCGAGGTGTTTTTCTCTTGGTGACATGACGGGCCGTTGACTCTCTTACTTGGTTGCACTAGTGATGTAAACGTTTAAATTTTCATACTATTATTTAATTGAAATATCAATATAAGATGCTGTTGTCGAACTATGGTATAAAGGATTTAAGATAAGTGTAAGAACTAGGTGTGTGTTTAATGTTTATGTTCAGTAGTTCTCGTCCGCGTAAGAAATTTCTTCTACCGCTATGAACTTAAAGGTTTAATAATTTATAAGTTTTGTTGCCGGTTTTAGGCGATCTTTGTTTCGCGATTTTTGATACTTCAATATTCTTATTCAAAACATAACAACAATCAATGGGATTTATCTTACGATAGGCAATGGTGTGCGAGCCTATAAGTTCTTTTTTGTAATTGGTACTATGAGACTAGTGTTTATTGAATAAATAAAAATAAAAACGTACCTTAAAATGAAAACTTAAAACTATGAGTAAGTATCCCTAACAAGCATAAGTTAGGACTTAAAAAATCTTATTAATACATGGAAAGTATGGTAACCATCAAATGGTATCTCGAGATCTCGTGACCGAGCCTATCACCAGCTCGCCGGTCGTCAAAGGCGACGAGGCTTTTGAGGAAGCCTTGAAAAGGTCTTTAGCATTTGGCCCCAAATGGCAGGAATGTTCGTATCTGCATATTTCCATTGCTTCCAACTTCATTGTCGCTATCCCCGTATGCTCCAAAGTTGAACTTGGTTTAGAGGCATAGATTAATCTAATGACGTAATCTCTTCGTATTTCTTGTTTTGTGGCAGCTGCTGAACTGTCATCAAATCGATTGCCTATGTAATCAACTTTCTTAGTTTATTAAGACTTTATTAATCGCTTTTGGTCGTTATTATATAAATCATTTGTTAAACAAGTATTTAAACTCTAATGTTAAATATTATGATATATTGGCCAGACATTATTAACTAGAAGTTGTTGGGTTTTATGCATATATCACCATGATGATGTCCATATCACGTCACGTTTTTTAACATTAGTTTAACAAGTAATTACTGTTTGTCTGTTCCGGGTAATCTCTGAAACGGCTGGACAGATTTTAACGGGACTTGCACTGGTAGGTAGCTGATGTTTCAAGGAGTAACTTAGGCTACTTTTATTTATTAAAAATATTAGGGTTCCGCGACAATAGGGATGAAACTAAATCTACGCGGGTGAAACCGCGGGGCACGGCTAGTAGACAATATAGTTACATCGTTATAACTTTTTCAATTATCTGTACTCTTATTTTTACATTGATCAAGTAATTATAATTAGTGGTGTTTTAATTTTTAAGCTCAGAATTACAATAATATCTGGTTTGTTAACTATGCAAATATGTAACGAGTACTTTTTGCAAGTTCTAAATATATTACGTAATTTAAGATAATTAAAATACTCGGTGCTGATTTAACATAATTAAGTAATGATATAATAAGTACAATTAAATGTTTAGGACATAATCCTAATTGCTTTTATTGAAGTCAGTATTGAAATATTAAATGTACTTTGCATTTTCATTTGCGAAACGATTTCACTGTATGGTTATGTGTGTAATAAAATGTTCTACATAAATTATCTGAATTTCATTCATTTATTTATTTTAATAATTATTATGTCTGTATATGTCATAAATCAATGAATACCTATATTATAATGTGGTTATTGAAGTGGAAGTCCAGATTATAACAATTGTTACTATTTATATAACATACTACATTTTAATTATATACTATTAAACATTACATCAGATAAAATACTTTCAATATGATAATATTTTTGTAAATATTGGTTAATCTTTAGAAGGAGTCGTGGTGTCGAGTTGTGTGACTAGGTGCTTGATATGCGAGCGATGTAAGTTGAAATATTACCGGTCCTTTGCAATAACTTTTTCGTACTGTGATGTTAGAGGTAAACATCGTGAGGAAACCTGCATATGTCTGAAAATAAATATCATGACTGAAATCTGTCACTCTGATGTTTAAATCTTGGTGAAAATTGGATGTGGGCAGACGCTATTGCTTTAACCCTGCGAGGACCTTTCTGGGAAAGTGTGAATATATTAAAGGATTAATAATACTTATTGATAATAAACAGATGTGTTTTCGGGCTCTGGACCCAAAGGTGCAAATAGTACTCAATCAGCAAACCTCCGCTGTCTGTGGGTCCGTTTGCCAGCGGGCTAGTGTCTCACCAGTCTATTCTCTTTCTGAAAACTAAACTTCGCAAACGAACGATTAAAATTATTTTGTTAATATCAAACTCAAATTTTCGTTCGTTACATTATTATTTCTGAATTTAGAATATTGTAGCAGACTACATTTGGACGTAATTTTAGAACGAATAAGAACCGTGGTAAGAACATTGCGAACTTTCGACTGAAACTTCGTACATACATATGCTCACGCATGTATTCCCCATAGAGGTAGGCAGAGGTGTTGTGATAACAAACACCCATCACCGAAGATGAATAAGTGCCAACGTGACAGATGGTGAGCCTATCGCTGTCTCAGGCACTATACATACGTCATTGAATTACTCCTCAGACATATACATTCTTCCTCACGATGATTTCCTTCACCGTGAAGCACGTTGTGTGAAAAAACTGCATATAAGTTTTTAGAAAATGTCATTGGTACAGGCCTCGCTGGGATTCTAACTCGTGTCTGCGACTGCTTAAACCCCAATGCCGCCACGGCTCTGAAATTTCGTATTTCGTTGAATAAGAGTAGGTCCCTATAAGTGAAATCTTCACAGAATGTACATATTTGTAAGTATGGATGTATGGATTCAGGAGTCTTCTTTCATTACGTAAGTACAACTGCTTACTATTTTAGTAGCTTTGTGAATAGCAAAGTGTAAATAATCAGTTAATTATAGGTATTACAACTTACCTAATTAATTTATCTTTTTGTACATTCTGGTTCCAGTCTCGAGCACATTTACTTTGTAATCATTAGGTGCAGATTGTAAATTGGATTTCATTGTAAATCTACTTGTTGGACATGTATCTTATAAGCAGTTTATATTAATACCCAGTCATGTTTCTGAACGGTTTCTGATTTATTAACTGATCTTTCGAGTTACTTTCATTGCCACCTATCTATACTAATATTGTAAAGAGGAACGGTTTGTATGTACGTTTGTAACGAATTGGTTCAAAAGAACTGGACCGATTTAAAAAAATCTTTCACCATTTAAATGCTATATTACCACTGATTAATATAGGCTATATTATAACTACGCGGGTGAAACTGCGTGACGTCCGCTAGTCTGTTATATTGTACAAGCTGTTTCAGCCGCGTAATTTAATGGGTGACGTATTTTACGTAGCCAATTTTTTTTCTTTATAAGTAGCCAAAGTTACTCCGTGTAACATGAGCTATCTGCTAGTGAAAGCTCTGATAAAATCTGTCCAATTTTTTTGGATATTAATCGGAACAAACAGATAGACAGAAAAGCTGTTAATTTTGAATTGCAAACAGACACTTCAATTTTATTAATCTGTATAGATTATAGATGTATAGATATTTATAGATGATTCAGTGTATTTGAAAGTAATCCACCGTAAAGCGTTCTGTCTTAAATAAAATATACCTACACAAACTCTTCGAGACTTATACTTACTAAGCTACAGTTTAACGAGCCTTATTACCCTTCAGCAACTTTCGCAGACAGTAATATAAAGCTCAACGTATAAAAGTATAATGGACTTTAAATTACTGATTAATTTAAGAAGTTGTAATAAATAAATCTCGTAAAAATTATTTTTCCGGTTGAGTAGCCGCATTGATGAAGTAGTTACTTACTTTTATTTCAATAAGAAATAAGGGTAATTAAGAGATCCTAGGCATGCCGAGATATCCGCCTTTCCGATTTCCGCCCTCCGACAAGTCTTTAATTATTTTAATTGAGTCTAGATTGGATGATATTCCCATCCCAAATAATTGAGAAAAAACTTATCCTGGTTTTTTTGAAATCTAAGAAGCAATCTAAGTAGGAATGTTTTTTTTTAACTTTGTGTAACTACTAACTAAAGGAGTCTTCGCTCATTACGTACGTGCAGTGGTGGATTTATACTAGGGGCAGTCGGGGCTAGTGCCCCAGGGCGGCACAAATTTAAATCCGGCCCTGCGTACGTCATAACAGAAGCGAGAGATTCGAACTCGCCTTTGTTTATGCTTCAGCCACAACATCTCATCTATTGACAAAATGCATATGCTTTATGACATACTTACTTTAATTATGCGTTAAATTTAGTATTCTTAATAAAGAAACATTAAGACCGTAAAATAAATGATCAAAGGATTATAGGTGATACATAAAAGGAATGGCGAATCATCTTAATAAATCGGCTCTCAGCAATCAATTTACCTGCTTCACTTAGCAGTCGTTAAATCGCTGAGGAAAGGTTATTGTTATGAGTTTGTGTCCATAATCTGCAGGTAATTTATAACGTGGATAAATAAAGGGAAAAAAGGGATAGTATTTTTTGATTGAATATCGTCACTCTAACGAACGAAGATTCATGAACATAGTGTCCGCGAAATTGATAAACTACTATTAATCATTAATCACTTATAATTTCCACATTATAAGTTCTTAGTAATTATAAGTTCGTGGGTCAGTTGCATTTGAATTTGAGAAAGTGAATCAGCACTAATCCAATCCAGTAGATGGATGAGTGACCGCAAGAGTAACATCTGTGCCTCGCAGCACGTTAAGCTGTCGGTCACGGTTGCCAATTCAACATCTTGGTAATTATTACACGTTAGTCGGATGTCTAAGAAAGTCAGATAACTAGCTTAACTCAGCTTAACCGATGGTTACGAAGATCAGGTGGCAGTCGCTTCGTGTAAGAGTCAAAGTGATCAGCCTCTTTGGGTTGAACCAAGCGCCGACCCCAACAATGTCTAGGATAAGGCATGGGAGATGAATTTCGACAAGGTTTTCTTATAAGGCAAGTAGGATAAAAGGTCTACATTTTCGTCTCTACGTAATTTGGACAAAAGTCAGCTGCACCAAAAGTCAGCATACAGCCTCATTACATCCCTGTGTATACGAGCAATATGGCTGACACTTCAAGATGCCTCAAGGTTCAAGTGTATATAATAAAGACACGATAAATATACAGTTGGTTATTACTCGCCACCCGCCGGGTAATCGCTTACTAGCTGTTTTTGATGCGACGATGTCACAATATAACTGTATTTCCTATACGTAATAATTTATCAATTATGAAGGTTTTGCGGTTATTATTGAGATTTTACAAGGGAGGACGACATGTGGCTGTTGTAAATTAACGTAATTATTTTATTAAATTACTGTTTTAAGCAAAATTTTGTAGCATTGATTGTAATTGTCATTTTCGGTATAATTAGAGACATCTGAAAACTGTAATTAAGCAATTAAAGCAACATTATTAAAATGCTTCAAAAAAACGAAAATTTGAAAAGCTTGGGACGAAGAATTCATGAAATGAACGACCCTTAACCTTTAGGAACCTATTATTAATCAATACATTTTAGTTTATTTTGAACTAGCTGTGCCCCGCGGTTTCACCCGCGTAGATTTCTTTTCATGCTTCATGTCGCGGAACCCTAATATTTTTAATAAATAAAAGTACACTATGTTACTCCTTGAAACATCAGCTACCTGCCAGTGAAAGTCCCGTTAAAATCAGTCCAGCCGTTTCAGAGATTACCCGGAACAAACAGACAGACAGACAGAGAAAAATTTTAAAACTTGGTTTTTCAGTGTCAGTAGCGTGTATACTTTCATATGCATTTAGTGAAAAGCTGTAATTTTGGAATTACAAACAGACACTCCAATTTTATTAATCTGTATAGATGTATAGATAACAATGAATGCGCTGTTTGTGCACAGCTAATTTTGGTTTTTATTATTTTGTAGATCCATTTCATTTCTGCGCATGAGATTATACAACAACAAGAGAAGGAAAAATTGGATGTATGAGGTGGTGTCATGCATGAGCAGCTCAGTAGGCAGAACAACTGCACTGTTTGCAGATATCGTGGGTTTGAGTCTCGCCTCTTGTTCTTATTATAGAATACTTTTAATTATTTAGAGTAGGTATTTAAGTGAATGAAATAGAATAAATGTATAGTTCAATCACGAGATTGAATTAACTCCAAGACAAAGGAATTGAGGTTTGCGTGGATTGCATTTTGCTCAACGTTTGGTCATCGTGATCCCAATCTAATAATTTCTAGTTTATGCTGACGTCAACGTTACTCGGGGCAATAAATATAGCAATTTTATGTCTACTTGGTAATTCTAGGCTCGATTGCCACGATAGTTTGACTGTGTGACAGTGACAGATTAACACGTTGTATACATCTGTCTCGTAAAGTGAATCTATGTCAGTAAGAGCTCATGGTACGGTTAATTTTTCATCATTTAAATGCTTACACTAATAAGTAAAATATTAATTCAAATCGCTTATAATCAAATATTGAAATTTCACCAAATAGCTAAATTTAATTCACACTTCAAATAATTAAATTATCGTATCTAAATAATGTGTAAGAAATTTAATAGAACTCGTAAATTGCGAGAAATCACCAACCATTCCATTCCGTATCGCAGCTATTTTTAAAGATACTGCTGTGTATTTTTATTTACGATGTAATTTTCGTAAATACTTGAATATGGTCTACACCATCAAAATGAGATTAGAAATATTTTCCTGATTATTTGTAGAATATTATTATTTTATATTTTATGTAGATGTCGAGATATTAGGGTGCAACAGACAGACAGGCACCGACCGATGCGAGATGGTACCGTTTATTACCTTCCTGGGACAAAACTCTGATTATATTCACATGTCTAATAATATTATTGAAAGTCAGCTATAAGAAAAAGTGCTCCGGTATCCGGACTATAAACACCACTAATTACCTTAACTTCATAAGTCATTCATTAATTGATTTTTCGCAATCAAAGAAGTACATTGATTTTAAAGTGCTGGCGTGATTTTAGCTCCTATTCAAAGCCAGTAATGTATTGCGTCCAATTGGCAGCTTTGTATGGGTTGATTTGGCAAGGAAGCGTGCACTTCGTTTCAACCTTGTCCACTTTTTCCTCTTGCATAGTTCACACTTCCGTTTCAAGCGACGTTTTTCAATACTTATTTTGCTTCTATTTTCTTTACCATTCTTCCATAGTCTGATTGAAGAATCAGCTAAATGAACTTGTAATTGAGAATAGTGTTAAAGAATAGTGTTAAATAATTGTGGATGTGGACGAAGCAGAAGAAGTATGTAGGTAAGAGTCGTAGCATGTGGCAAACAGTGGTCTCTGCCTACATGCAGAATGCTGAATATAGGCGTGAGTATATGTAATACCTATGTATGTATGTATCTATTCCAAAAGTATAAGTAAAAATTTACATACATTTGATTAATTTCAATACAGATAAACATCATCATCTCCCTGGCCTTATCCCATACATTGTTGGGGTCGGCACTTGATCGATTTTTGATTTTTTCAATTTTTTTTTTGTTTGATTGATACAACCCGATGTGGCTGATCACTTGATTTTTATACCAAGCGACTGTCATCTGACCTTCGCAACCCCATTTAGGAGGAAAATCTGTGATCTGGGTTAAACCAGTTGTCAGATTATTTTTAGGCCTCCGACTGACCTGTAACGATTGCTAAAGATGTTAAATTGTCAATACAGATAAACAATTAACCACTAACTATACTACTAAAAACCTTAAAAAAAATAATCTATTAACATTGCTCAAGATAAATTCGTGTATGTATGTTAAATAACTGACATAATCATTTTTATGTGTGTTTTGAGTGTATTGAGTGCCTACAAGCTATTAAAGTAATCGACAGCGAAAAAGCTCCTGGTTGGAGCTCTGCCGCGTTATTCTGTAAATTTTCTCAACGTCGCACTCGTCGAGTGTTGGTTTCAAAGATACGAATTTAACATACCGTGTATGTATTGAAACCGACGCTCGAGGTCCAGTTCGAAACTGAGAAACCTTACAGAATAACATGGCTGAACTCGCTGACTGTGGCATATTTTAGTGCGGTATAAGCAGTGTATTAAATAGCTACTTACGCCCACATATTACTTTATATTAAGCATGTAACAAATGCAAGGATATTTAATGCAAACTAAAGGACACTACCTCGGCTTGCTCTACCAGTATATTAGTATATACCAGTATATTTATTAACCTTGAAACATGATTTCAAAGAAATTGTAAATTCCAATTGATTGCTTTTTATATATTGTTTTGTAGCAATAAGGTATTTATGATCTTGTATGAATATTTACCGGTGTTGCATGAGTTGTCGAATTACTTTGGATTGTATGTATAGAACATAATGAATTCAAAATTTTACAAGATTCTGAATCTGTTCGCAGACGTAACCAGGTTACATCACAAAAAATTTCTTCACTGTTTCCTTCACTCGTGGTGTGGAATCACTACACTACACAAGAAAAGGTCTTCCTGAAGTCTTATAATTAACTAGCTGTGTCTCACGGTTTCGAATCACTACACTTAAGTTTTAAGAAAAGGTCTTCCTGAAGTCTTATTATTAAATGCTGTGTCTCACGGTTTCACCCGCGTTGGCTTTATTTCGAAGAACGCTTATTTAAAGTACCCTAAGATACTCTTTGTAACATCAGCTATCTGCTAGCAAGTCCCGTTAAAATCCATCCAGCCGTTTCAGAGATTACCCGGAACAAACAGACAGAAAATTATTATTTTTATATTTTGTAGATATTTTAATATGCAATTAGTGAACAAAATGTATCTGTATAAATTACAATAAAAAAATATTTTTGCCTTTTATTTATTACAGTAAAAACTAATGCCTCGGAAATTTCGCCCAATTGTTAAACTATGTAGTTCCTAGAACGATAATAAACAAAACATAGAAAGAGCCAAATGCCAGTGATAGGTCAAGAACGCCAGCGCCATGTACTCACACACAATATATATGTGTTTGTAACGTTGTTACATACTGCCGCTGACGCCTCTCGTATGTAACACACAGTTCGTGATCCGTGACAAATCACTGTTCACTATAAGCTCGTTTCATACCATGTCTACCATGTTTATTCTGTATGTGATTAAGTTTTTATTACTCTAAAAATATGGAATTCATATGCTTACGGCTGTATTCCCCGAAGGGGTAGGCAGAGGTGTTGTAATAACAAAACCCATTTTTCACCGAAGAAGATTAAGTACCAACGTGACAGATGATGAGACCATCGCCATCTCGGGATGCATCTCAGAATACGTCTTTGAATTACTTCTCAGACATATGCAGGTTTCCTCACGATGTTTTCCTTCACCGTAAAGCACATGGTGTAAAATCACTGTACACAAGATTTTGAAAAAATCATTGGTGACTACACAAACCCCAAGGCCACCCCGCGCTTTTGCCTAAAAAATTGTTGGTGTTTTTAAGTGATTTGCTTAAAAACACCAACAAAAGGGTTTCGAAAAAAAAACTCGAATCAAACTCCCATTGGGTATTGTGCACACCGCCTTGCAATTTCAGCTGACAAGCCATGCGTCAACATCGTTTCAGGCGAGCGTAAATAAATAGTTTATTTCGGAGCAATGTCGATTGAATTTATGTTTATTATAATCTTGCTAAACACTCTACATTACTCTTGTCCAAAACAGAAATAGTTGCTGACACCTAGAATATATCACAATGCCCTAACGGAGCCGTAACTATACTTGCACTTAAAGCTATTGCTTTGATGATAAGAATTCAATATACATTTATTTTTTAAGTATTAATACTAAAAAGGTTATATAAAGCCTATTGACGCTTCCGACTCCAAGGATGTCAGTAGCGTGTTAACAACCTTATAAACATTGCAATTATTATGAATAATTCTCTGAAATATTTATCATAAAGTATGCTATTAATAGAGCATAAAACCCAATGGCTTTATACGTGTGAAGGAATGCTAGAAAACATGAAATTGATCACGTTTATAGAGTAATCGTGCGCCTTAGGTGCTAAGAAGATAAAGTGATTTCATTACCGTGTCGTAGAACTAGTGCAGAGGTGAAAGAATTCCGAAAGGGTTAAACAGTGTGAAGGTAAGAATTTGGCACAACTTTATTAATAAGGAAATGCCATAAAATGTTCCAAGGTTCAGAGTGTGCTAGTTACATTTGAAAGTGGTCAGTGCCATGCTATCGCCGCATGACGCTATTATTATTGAACGAAATTTCTGATTATGTCTTGAAGAGACTTAAATGGTACTCTAATGTTCGAGCTTAGTTTTAAAGTTTGGAAGCCCCGATAGAACACCTTCTGAGAAAAGTTCACTCAGACAAAGGTTACAACAACACCCAATGTTCCGAAAATGATTATTATGTACCTACGTTACAGATGGTTTGTTCTATCCGGGGTACACACACGTCATTTTATCTTTAAATGAGTTATTCCGGTTGGATTCACACTTTTGATCCACCGGTGGATTGCCACGATACGAGTAATTTCTTTCCCCACAAAACTCGTTATACTCGATAACCTTTTTTTACGTTAAAAAAGTCAACCTCATGGTAGTTTTAACCACCATGCATTTTTTCCTTATTTATATCTATACTAATGTGTAGAGTTGAGGATGTTGTTTGCTTGAACGCGCTAATCTCAGGAACTACGGGTCCGATTTGAAAAATTGTTTCAGTGTTAGATAACCCATTTATTGAGGATGAATATTGGCTATATCATCACGCTCAGACCAATCGCGGGTTAAAGTTAGCATTATCCCGAAGTAGCTATTCCACGCCGACGAAGTCGCAAGCAGAAGCAAGTTATTCTATTTTTAACAAAGTTCTAAATTCGTAATATAGTTTATATTACGAATACTAATGAAAACGGACAAAGTCCTGAAAAAACGTCACCCATGAAATTAAATCTAAGCGGGTGAAACCGCGTGGCATATCTAGTTTAGTAATAAAATGAACAGCGACACATTAGCCGTATGGAACGCGAGGTATTGCAGTGAGCGCATAAGTTGCTCTCATTATACCATAACGGGTGAGAGTCGATCTAATACATATAATCTTTCGCCCGAACGGCATTTGCCATTTTGCCCGTACGTGACCCGCGCCAAGGGCGGTGGGTCAACTTGTTAGGGCTGGCACTGCCTTGATTACTATACACAAAGGAAATAGGTACCTTAAAAGTCTTGTATATTAGTTGCTTGCAATTTTATTAATTGAATTAATCAATCATGATTTATGGAATACTTCATACCTACTTTGCTTTCTAGATTTCATACCATCATACTATGTAACCAGAGTCAAAAAAATAGAACACTAACAAACATACTACTACGACTACCCCAGGCTTCATTAGTATAGTATCATAGAGTATAATAATTGTTTATTGTGTATCTCATGCCTACTTGTCTCAATACAAACCTTAATAAGCACAGGACTATTCGAAAGGTCAAGCTAATATTCTATTCAAGACAACCACCATACTTCTAGGTCATTCCTATATTAACCGACAACGTGTATGTGAATGTATCCAAAACTGGAATTAGTCTACATACAGTACAGTTTACGACCGCTTTGCAATTCAAGTACGGAGTACATTGCGAAAAGGTTCAATTTATTATTTTGAATTCACCATTCATAGGTATTACCTTAAAAGAATAATGTCTTGTAGTTAAGAAGCGACAACCTTACCGTTTCGATAACATAGTATAGTTTACGAGTCAACCCACGGGCCACTAGTGTCAGCGGCTATGCAATCTGACATGAGCAGGCAAACCAGCCGTGATGACGTCATCCGGTCCTAGGTCACGTGACAACAAGGATAACGGGCCTTCACCCGGACGCCTGAGGGTTCGCAGAAATATTTACACAAAAAAATATACGGAATTACGATTATGTATAAGGTCGGTAAAAAAATGCTGTTCGTTTCACGCGCGGCACACGCCCCAATCTCGAGTCGATGTCGTTTTATAAATTCAAACTCAAACTCAAACTCAAATATATCTTTATTCGATTAGACTTTATACAAAGTACTTTCAAATCACTATGGGAGTTGAAATGGAATGGAATACCTACTATCCATAAATATCTGTACCATCTATACATCTAAGTATATCTATACAGATAAATACAATTGAAGTGTCTGTTTGTAACTTCAAAATTACAGCTTTTCACTAAAAAACCAAGTTTTAAATTTTTTCTCTGTCTGTCTGTCTGTTTGTTCCGGGTAATATCTGAAACGGCTGGACCGATTTTAATGGGACTTTCACGGGCAGGTAGTTGATGTTTCAAGGAGTAATTTAGGCTACTTTTATTTATTAAAAATATTAGTGTTCCGCGACAATAAGGATGAAACTAAATCTACGCGGGTGAAACCGCGGGCACAGCTAGTAATGTTATAGCTTTACGCGTTAAGGAACTTTAAGTTAGGGCAACAAAAATTGTGATTGCTTTATTGCTTAGTTTTTAATTCAGTCATACTCAATAATGCTTGAGCAGTTGATATGCACATATAAATCTCTCACTGTCACACAGTCGGACTTCCTTGGCAATCATTACTTGCAATTCAGCCGCTGATCGGTATCAGCTTGGTATAAACGTTGGCTCTTACGAAGGTGGGAATCTTATTTATAGGATGGTATACCTGGTAAATCTATGGACTTGGCATACACCTTAACTACGTGTTGATCTTCACCAAAATATAATGACGATCTTTATAGCTATTTTATGTAAAACCAGCTGTGCCCAGCGGTTTTTCAAATCAAAGTAGCCTATGTTACTCCTTGTATCATCAGCTATATGTCAGTGAAAAATCCGTTAAACAGACAGACAGACGGACAGACAAGCAGAGAATGTTGTTTACGTCAGTACCGTATTACTAAATGCATAATTTAATATGCATTTAGTGAAAAGCTGTTATTTTGGAATTACAAACAGACTTTTAAATTTTATTTACATCGAAAACAATGTTTATAAATTTACTAACGGGACTTGCGTGTAATTTGGGGATGTTTTAATTTTGCACACTGCATGACGATCCATCTTCAGTGTTAATGCTATCACAAAAAAAATATTGCAGGATTGTTTTAGCAGTGGACTGGTCATAATAAGTAGAGCTTATTGTACATTAGTTACATTGCTATGCTGCTGACCTATAGCTGCACTCATGAATAAGGCAGGAATAACGGCCTCGTGTTACACCGATGCGATTGTGTTTTTAAAGAATGAATCCTAAGTTGATTTATTGATTGAAAATTTAATTTTAAAAGTTCGTTATATTCATTAGAGAGTTAATACTCCGGTCTACTAGTTTCCAAAGGTCCATGATTAGACAACATAATATAAACTTACAGCTAACGCCAACACATTTATACATTTAGATAACAATTCAACAGTGATAATAAGTAGGATGAAGTACAATAGTTACGACATGTATAGTCTAATTCTTTGAATTAGACTTGGCATGGTGTCTGCAAATACGTCAGCATCTTGACAATTTGAAAGAAAGTTGTTTAGTAAACACATGGCCCGGGATGATAGGATGACCAACTAAAATCTGTAGGTACAGATAAATCAAATTGCAGTGTCTGTCTGTAGTTCCAAAATAACAGCTTTTCATTAAATGCATATGAAAGTATATATACGGTACTGACATGAAAATATATTTTTTTTAATTTTTCTCTTTTAGACAGAGACAGTCTGTCTGTGTGTTTGTTACGGCTAATCTCCGAAACGGCTGAACCAATTTTATAGGGATTTTCACTGGCAGATAGCTAATCTTACAAAGAGTAACTAAGGCTACCTATTTTAGTAAAAAAAAAAAACTAAGTTTCGGCGAGTCACCCATGAAAGTATCTCTACGCGGGTAAAACCGCGGGGCCCAGCTAGTTTATGACATAAGGCGCGATAATATTTAATAAATATTACGCTTCTGTGTGACAAGTTAATTTCCTGACGGCGGCGGCCCGCGAGTTGAACTTGTTGCAAAGTGTCGTGGAATGCAAATCACCTTCTAAAAAGTGTCAAGTGTAAATTGAACTGTATTTACTTGACATTAAGAGCTTCACTTTGAAGTATGTTAGTTTGAATCAGTGTCCACTGTGCGCGACATGAGCGATGTAGGATTTTCTTCTTTTCTCGTGTAAATATCAATTTATAGGTGTGCCACTGATGATGGTTATAAATAAAAAATTGCGTCATGCTACGATGTTCAAGTGAAGTTATATCTTGTTTATAAATTTCACAAAAAAATAAAAACAGTGTTTTTGTAGACACCGTTGAAACCGGCTTTTGGCTCTCGACAAATAACTTCCTTACTTTACGTGTCTGTGAATAGTTTTAGTAAACTATATCTGACTATGAGTTAAGATTTATAAAGTAATGTTTCGAAGTATGTTTGTGGAGATTTAACCGATATTTTTTTCATACATTCTTATATTTGCACTTAATATTGCAGTCGGTAATCCTGACTGATCAAAGCTATAATATATTAAGATCAAAGGTTAAATAAATAAGTATAGTGACACATAAGGGGATAACGTCGCAGGTAAAGGCTAGTTGATAAATTAATATCTTGGGCTGTAGGTCTAAAACGGCCACTTTGGGAGAATCATAATGTGATCCGAATATGTTTCATATTTCGCAATTCACCTGTTTGACACTTTCCTATGAAGATACCTAAAATGATCCACAAAATATGAATTGCTTTTGTGACAAATAGCAGAACCATAAAAAGTTACATAGGGACTAACATCTACAATTATTGTAATCATTCGTGAATCATAATATGAATTGCACCTAAGTGACCATTTTGTCATTTCGGTGATGAATCATATTCGGATCATATTATGATTCTCCTAAAGTGGCCTTTTTAGAACTACTGGTGGTGGCATTGAAACGCGAAATTGTGTAACCAGTCGGTCGCGCTGGTGCATTCCTCCGCGGAACACTTGATTGTCAAGGGTCCGCTGGATAAGATCTATAATAATTATTGTATTATGTAGTTATTATCGACAAGCTCACATTGACATCGTTGTACACACCAATCACTTATATTCGAATGCATGTGTAAAAATGAATTTATCACACGTAATTGTGATACATTTATTTATATTTCATGAAGGTATCCATGTCATTAATTATATGATAAGAGATCGGCGGCCGGCATCACATCAATAAATATGTATTCTGATGTTTAAAACAATACAGTTTTTAGCTTACTAGCTTTTATCTGCGTCTTCGTCTCTGTTATGTTTTTTTAATACCTTATGTCCATCGTTGGCATCATAACTGTCTCCATTCCAAATTTCAGTTAAATTGGTTTATAGAAACACTTTTGCATTGTTATAAATATATATAATTATGTATTAGTGTAAGTAAAGATTATCATATATTATAAATTTATTGCAATATAAAAAAAAATTGGGGTTTGGGTGCTATGAAAGGCGTTTGGGATAAAATATGAAACAAAGAAATACTCGCGACATATTTAATGCTTGTTCTACACAGTATTATGTATGTAGTAACAAGTCCAACAGTCGTGTTACCAACTGCTATCGCTAAACCAGCCTTTCCTGGCTCAGTAAACCAATATCATGCAATTGTAACAAGCACTTAATGAATTCCATGAGACAAATGCAAATCATATTATTTAAAGGTCAAATTTGATTAGGCACAATGGACATTTCCAATCGGTCCTTTATACAACTTGTTGCTTTTAATACTAGTACCAGTTATGTTTAGTTCTACAAACATTACATGATTTATTGGTGGGAGAAAAAAATCGTGAAGTCGTGATAATATGTTTGTATGTAGCAGAACAGATATGTCGTGGACGAGTTTGATCATTTTAAGAACTAAAAGGGTTCCGTACTGATTAAATTTTTGCATTAAAATTTTATTGTATTGGTATTCCATATGATAGCAGTAAATTTTATTCATGGCTGCTTATAGTTAGAGAGCCATTAAATCATATTTTATATCCACAAAAATATCTCTTAATGGAGTTAATTTGTAGTTTGTTTGTTGCCACCAAATAATACATTGTAGAGAAAATTTAACACTTGAGGCTTTATGGCACTTATGAAAGCCAAATAAATCGGCCGCGGGAGCAACGGAAAGGATATGTCGGAGTCGCACCGACTAAACTCCACGGTGTTCCTATTATTAGATATACATGTATATAAATAGTATATAAATGTTTCGGGAAGGAGTAATTAATGTAAGATAAATTGTATATATTTTAACTAAGTAGTGCCTCTCAAATTGCTGAGCCCTCACAGGGTCATTAAGTTATTACCACTTTAAGTAACTATGTGATACCTTAGGGAACCCTGGTTGTAAACTGCACATAAAGTAAATCCTACAAGCCACGCGCTCAGTTTTTTGCTACGCTGGGTGTGCCTCTAACGATCGTCCATTAGTCGACTTAAAAACAGACGTTCATACATAGCAAAGCGACAGTACTGTATCATTGATTAATTAAGTTAATTAAACTCGAATTGAAAACCACTTCTGTATTACTTTGTAGGCTTATGAAATACTTATATGGTGAATGAAATCCATTTGGCTCATAATATTGAATTAGTTCAATGTATTGACGCATTTCTATAGATGTCCGTAGATAGACAAACTTGTATTATAGCGCTTATTTATCTATATAAACTACGATACGTCATAACGGTGAGTCCAACGACGAAAATAAGTTTTTTATTTTTCGATTTCTTTTTTGTATGTTTTGATAAGTAAAAGTCTTGAAAGTTAATCACAGTGATTAATTGAAATAATGAATTAAAAGTATGAATTAATAACAATAAAATTGTCGCCTGGAGCGGATAGGAAGTGATAAATGGTAACAAAATAAATATATATATCACGGCTTTAAGCTAAAATAGACATGATTGCCCATTACTCTAATGTAATTATGTCTTCATACATGCCACGCCAATTGACCGCTAGGGGGGGCCTAGTAACTTACTAATAAGCGGTTAAGAGCTTTTTTAAGAGTATTGTAATGTTTTATCAATAAATAACATACAGTCGAATTAATAACATCCTTTTTCCGAAGTAGGTTAAAAAGAGTTTTACAGAAAAACGATAAAGCCTGCCAATATTGGCAGTTTTGAATAACTATAAAGAAATATAAATCAACATAATTACCATCATAAGAAGGTACCGTCACGAGTTTCGAGCGCTGGCCTTTTCGTTGAGCGCTCAAAACTCGTGACGGCACCATAATTGTTTAATGTGTATGATAGGTTCATATATCATTACTTGTCGTCTATTACAGATGGGTTTGGAGAACTTACATATCATCATATCATAATCATATAATAAATAATAAAATTCATATACTCACGCCATCCCAGAAGGGTCCCCGAAGGGGTAGGCAGAGGTGTTGTATCAACAACACCCACATTTCACCGAATATGATTAAGTGCCAACGTGACAGGGGGTGAGTCCATCGCCGTCTCAGGCACTATACATACGTTTTTAAATAACTTACACGATGTTTTCCTTCGCCGTAAAGCACGTGGTGTGAAATCACTGCACATAAGTTTTTTAGAAAAACTCATTGGTGCAGGCCCCGCTGGGATTCAAACTTGGGTCGCTTGCATAGCAGGCGACTGCTCAAACCCCGAGGTCACCACGGCCTATATCATAATCGTTTATAAACTAGACCATACCTTTAAAATTAAAACAATTTTCATAAATAGCACAGCAGAATATAGTCACACGTCTACTTATTACGGAAGGTTGAATAAGGTACCAATGAACCAGACGGTGAGCTTATTTTATGGTGAATCGGATCTTGACAAGAAATGTATTCTCAAAACGATATATAACAACCCTATATCTTAATGTACATAATCATTGCTTTTAATTCCGATCAGTGTCCATATATGTATGTCTGGCGGCAAGTATTGAAGGTTAGTATTTTGGCTTGCTAATGTACCGGAGCGGAAGACATACTGTCAAATAAAATGGTACCCACAATCCGAGCTGTTTAGGCGAGTCAAGGTCGGTTTTTAATTAAACAATTATATACAATTAGTTTTTTACGACTTTACGCCCGTTAAATGTAAGGTATAACGTTTGTATATCGAATGCCCTAAGAATAACTTGTAAGCGAAAAGCAAGTTGACGTAATTAGAGTGATAATGCAAATGAGCTATTTTAACTAACTGCGCCCGGGGCCTTAAATACATTGACTTCGGTCCTATAGAAATCCGTTAATATTTTTTGAAAATATACACCTCACGCTGGTATCCCATAGGGTAACTCAGGGTAAGGCAGAGAGTTGGGTCACCGTACAATCGTGTCATTCTTCTGCCGTATATTCATCCATCTTTCTCTTATTGAAAATATTAATAGCTACACGAAATAACGGCTCAAAAATAAATGAACAAACACACACTCTCATTTGTAACTTTAGTGTGGAGTACGTTTAATTGCCAAATTGTACGCACACGAATTCTTGTTTATAAAGACATTGAAATTTAATAGTTCTTTGTAAATATATGCAGGTATTAATCATTCTTAAATATACACAATAAATAAAGCACCAGATAAATCTATACAGATAAATAAAATTGAAGTGTCTGTTTGTAAATCCAAAATAACAGATTTTCACTAAATGCATCTGAAAGTATACACGATACTGACACTAAAAAACCAAGTTATAAAATTTTTCTCTGTCTGTCTGTCCGTCTGTCTGTCTGTCTGTCTGTTTGTTCCGGGTAATCTCCGAAACGGCTGGACCGATTTTAACGGGACTTTCACTGGCAGGTAGCTGATGTTTCAAGGAGTAACTTAGGCTACTTTTATTTCTTAAAAATATTAGGGTTCCGCGACAATAAGGATGAAACTAAATCTACGCGGGTGAAACCGCGGGGCACAGCTAGTTATTAATATACTTTAAGTGGCACTGATTTATCTCAAGAAAAATGCAAGTTAAGTTCTTTTAAAAAGGGAGTAATCTGAGTTTTTTTTATTGAAGTAAAATCTGTCTTATAAATGAATTAATCATGCAGTTAATTCTCTCATAGACTGTACTTGGATGCCTAATCTAATGTTTGACAATTGACAAAATATTGTGTTTGACAATATACTATCTTATCTTATCTTATCTTATACTAGCTGTGCCCTGCGGTTTCACCCGCGTTGATTTAGTTTCATCCTTATTGTCGCGGAACCCTAATATTTTTAATAAATTAAAGTAGCCTAAGTTACTCCTTGATATATCAGCTACCTGCCAGTGAAAGTCCCGTTAAAATCGGTTCAGCCGTTTCAGAGATTACCCGGAACAAACAGACAGACAGACAGAGAAACATTTTAAAACTTGGTTTTTTAGTGTCAGTAGCGTGTATACTTTCATTTAGTGAAAAATAGAAAAACTGTTATTTTGCAGTTACAAACAGACACTTCAATTTTATTTATCTGTATAGATATAGATGTATAGATGTGTGGCATTAGGAACCGTTTGATTTTGTGCTGCCCAGTCCTTATTCCTTATGCACCGGACTGCTCAAATATTTCGTGAAGCTTATAATATTTGAGATTCGAATATTGCCAGTGAAAATAGAGTCTGGATGGGCGGGGGAATACAAGATGGTAATGCATTATTGAAACACTAGCGTACGTCACGTGGTTTCACCCGCGTAGTTCCCGTTCCCGTAAGAGCACGAGGATAAAATAAAGCTTATGTTACTCAGGGTGAATGCAGCAATGGTGAAATAATTCTTGAAATCAACAGTAATTTTTGAGTTTATTAGTATATGTAGAAGTGTAGATGTAGATAACAAGAAAAGTCAACGTTTTGGAATTGTCTTAAAAAATGGTAACCCGAAGTGAGCAAGTCGCTAGTAATATATTATATTTGCGTGGTCGATGTCGCGTGAAAAGTAATTTCTTACAAAGTCTCATATTTCTAGGTTACTAAGTCCGAATTCCAGTAATGGCCTTCATTGAAACCTGATCACTGAGATCTAAATCTACATCTAACTATTCCAATATTACGTAACACTTAAAAAATAAGCTTAAAATGCTGGCCGTGTATTTACTTTTACGTGGAATTTTCGAGATAAAATCTTTATGGCTGACAAAGTAGGTTTTAAATTTCGGAAATAAATTGTATGTTAATGAAATCCCTATTTGTTTTGGTAGAAGGTATAAATTGCATTGTTTCGTTCTTTGTCATCTGTGTCGGTTCGCCATATCGGATAATTTTTCAAAAATGTTTTTTAAGACGCTCCATTACGGTGGTAAGGTTAGTATAAAGTTGATAAGCAATTACTTAGATTGAATTTAAGTGTTTGAAATGTCAAAACTATTAGACCTTGTTTGTGACATATTATTATAGAGTACTTGGCTTGGCGTGAGCGTTGGTCGACATTCCTGATTTTTGTATGTAAAGTTTTGTTATAGTTAGAAATCATTAGGAAAGTATTTTGGAATTACAAACAGACACTTCAATTTTATTTATCTGTATTGATATTTAAAACTAAAGCGGGAGACGGTATCATAACATAATTATGTCAAACAAATACTTGTTTGACAGGAATACTCCTGAACTGAAACTCTTAAATTATATTTCCTCTACATGCACAGCTTAGGTTCTCGTTCGTAACCAATCAACTGCTTCCACATCATGACAAATGAGCGCAACAATTATTCTTATTTCAACTGCTTACCTTTGCATGTTGTTACTTAACTAACTCAACCAATATATTACAGTAAAGTGATTAACTTATCTCGATATACAAGTAATACATTAACTGGAGCACCTCGCTGTCAGTGGTTACAATATGTACCTTAACTTTAACTGGCAATACAATGGATTACTATGTAAAAAGATTAATAAATGCCATTTCTTTGGTTTACAATGCAGCCTGAAATATTATATGTACGCAGGTCCGATGTCGAGGTCGACACGTTCGTTGTAAGTATTTTTAATAGTTATATATTGTCTACCATAAATAGGAATGTTGGAACGGACAGGGTAATTAATCTATATATATATACAATTCAAAGTCCTGACTGACTGACCGCTGGTCTTAGAGAAATTTGGAGGGTGTGTTCTTCGTGAAGTATTAGGTTGTACACTCAAGGATTTTGGAAATTAGAACCCTAAGAAAGTGCGAAATATAAACAGTTGTTGTCTTCACGGGCAGGTAGTTGATGTTTCAAGGAGTAACTTAGGCTACTTTTATTTATTAAAAATATTAGGGTTCCGCGACATGAAGCATGAAACTAACACGCGGGTGAAACCGCGGGGCACAGCTAGTATGTTTATATATTACTTTACTATTTTTGGTCACAATATAATAT
Organism: Watsonalla cultraria; assembly: GCA_964035505.1. Classification (NCBI taxonomy): domain Eukaryota; kingdom Metazoa; phylum Arthropoda; class Insecta; order Lepidoptera; family Drepanidae; genus Watsonalla; species Watsonalla cultraria. The sequence goes on from OZ037731.1 coordinate 5,719,049, forward strand.
ATCAATACATAAAAATAAAATGGAGTTGTCCGTTTGTAATCAAAATGAACAGTGGTCAGATACAAACAAAATAATAATTCTCGGTCTGTCTCTGAATCGCCTGAACCGATTGTAAAGAGATTTCTGCTGATACTGCTGATGTTGCCTGGAGTAACTTAATCTACTTTTATTTCATTTATAAAATTATAGTTCCGCGGAATAAAGTCACCCACCAATTAAGTCTACGCGGGACATAGCTAAATTCTAAATAATATTCGAAAGTCAGTTAGTTTGTTTCGTTCAGAGAAAAGGTCATACCTTTCATCGCGGGCGAAGCCGCAGGCAGTAGCTAGTGTATTAATAAAACATAAACTCATGTCACTTATCACCGAAGTAGGAAATACATGACATGATTTGAATACAATAGTTGAGAGCAATCGTGTCGGAGCGGAATATTTGGAAGAATGTAAAAGGCAGTGCACATGACACGCCAACTAGGCCGAGTTACTACATCGGGATATTATAATTGTTTCACGCTAGTTTATTATAATATTTATTTGCTAACTTTAGCCTCAGCTTTTGGAGTTACGTCTTATTTATATTAGTTTATTACATGCTGGAAATTTTCCACAATTTATTTTATTTCCTCGAGCAAGAGTAAGGCGGTACGTATACTTATTTTGAACGTCGATTAATGAATTTATATTCTAAAAGATTCTCGCGATAACGAGTAAAAAGACCACATTTGATCACATTGAAAATATGTTTCAGTCAAGGAATTTATTGATGTAAATATATTTCCTAAATTTGGTACAAATATAGATAGATCTGCAGGTTCAGATATCCCAAGACAAGGAAAGATTTAGGATACCTACTTAAAAATGCTGTAGAAGTTGCGGGCTAGCAGTGAATTATTGTAGATACCTACCAGACATCATACGTAGAGCGAATCATACGACATTGGAGTCAATAAAATGTAAATTCAATCTGTTTTTCAAGTACGTAATATTATATTCAGATAAAATCAGCACCGCTTTTGCAATATTCACTTTAATCCCAATCATAGGCGCTATTATGTAAGTGACTTTACCCCGACCATTCACAAACACAATAATATGATAATTACATAGAGTTATAGCTCATGATCCGATTAGGTTCGGTCTGACCGCGTGGCGCGGCGCGTAGATCACAATACAATGGCCCGAAAGAAATTCTGATTATGCCACAAATAGATTTATTGTTGACGCTTATCTACCGATTACATTCCTATCGATCACTAATGAAATACGTTTGTAGTATTTTGTATTTTAACGTGAACATAATCTATATCTATACAGATAAATAAAATTGCATGTCTGTTTATAATTCCGAATTAAAAAAAAATCTCTAAGTGCGCTCTAAAAGCTGTGTATAAAAACTTTCTCTGTCTGTCTGTTTATTCCGGCTATAACCGACCGATTTTAACGGGACTTACAGTGGCAGATTAGCCTATTATTACTAGACTTATTGTTCCTAAGGTATTCCTACCTATATCGGTTGTAGTGTAGTAATTACATAATTATAAGTATAAGTTATTCCTAAATCAATTGTAGGTAGGAATAACTTAGTAACAATGGGCTACTTATAATTAAGAAATTACTGCACTTAAATTTTGAGAAACTCAGATTGTTATAGGCCGCTAGGATTTGAACTTGGGTATCAAGCAACCGCTTAAACCCCACGTGCACCGTGGCTCACTCAATAGACACATAATACGTATAAATCTATTAAAAAGATTTAACTATGTAAAATTTTATATCAGGTAACGTAAATTACCAAAGCTTCGGTACCAATTAAGTTTGGCAACAGTATTTAAGTAAATAGTCATTATGTATTTTTGTATACATAACCAAACACTTTCTGTCGTCAATAGAAACATAATTTGTAAATATCGTTCTATTATATCGTCCACTTTTTTATTTTGTGTTCGTGAATGTGCTCATACGACATTGCAGTCTGTTCAATGCAATTGTGAACAAGTATCAATTTGTACTCATTACATGTAATAAATTAAAGCAGTGCAAGTCACAAGTCATACGTAACCACAATAAAATGCGTTTGCGTTTAGCAACCCACCGGGCCAAGGTCATTAACGCAAAACCAGTGAACATTTTCACTGCAATTTACGAGTTATGCTCGGATTACTCAAAGGTTCACTTTTGGTTCCGGTTGTTATAACAACATAACAAGTTAAAGATTTCTCAAGTCGAACTGATCGGAAACAGCGTGGCCTTATTTTGTTGTATGGCTGAGAATTGGAATGTAAGCTCATAATCAAATCCATTAAGCCCATTAATGAAAACAACAGGTATTTTTGTAATGAGCGATAAAGATTCGATTTATTGAAGCTCGCTTTATTCAATCGCTTAAAAAAAAAGTTTATAGAAGACTAGCTTCTGCCCGCGACTTCGTCCGCGTGGAATAGTAATTTTTGGCTAAAACAAATCCGTCGGCCTGATGATATATAGCCTTCCTCGATAAATAGGGTATCTACCAAACTGAAAGAATTGTAGTGCGTTCAAGCAGACAAACAAACTCTTCAGTTTTATATATTAGTATAGATATATCTAGTCGTTTATAGTTTAAATACTAATTACCTAATTTATTAATACTTACGCAGTGATTGCTTCTTCTACGTAGATAAATGACAGGAAAAGCACACTTGAAGATCATCAGCTCACACAAATCTAAGCCTTGGTAGTCCGGTGGTTTAACTGCAACATAATTCAGTTTGAACTGAATTTGAATCCTACCGGTCTGCACAAAAAAAAAACAAGTTTTTAAAAAAAAAACTGCATACGACTGATGATATAGTGTCGGAGACTGTAACGTAAGTATAATTTTGACTCTATGGTTGACCCACATTCCACCAACATCGATGAAGTTGGTACCTCATCGATGTGGGTGTCGTATCACCTCTGTCCACCCTTTTGGAAGGACATGAAGATAAAAGAGAGACGGATAAAGCACAAGTGATCGTTTTCCGGGACTTTTACGTAACTTACAAGAATACTTGTCTTTTAAATAACACGAAGTTGGTACTAGTACGTGGATGGATACGAGTATGTACTATGTGTTATTGACATACAAGTATGCTATTTTTAAATAATTTACTCGAGGTATTTTGATAGTATCGAGTTATAGCCTTCCGTAATGAGTATACTCGGTCGACGGAAATTGAATATCGTTCGTCGTTTCTTACTTGATATTAATGTAAATGTAAAACTGTAGGTATTTATATAACCTTATTTTTGAAATATGCTTAAATATACCTATGTTTAGGTATAAAATTACATGTGTCTCAAAAATTCAAATTTTCACTGTCGTGGAGGTCGATGGAATTATTGTATGAGTTTATTTTTCAAAATAAATGTATAATGTCTGGGTATAAGCCAAAGCCATTACGGACTAGTGTAGTTAATTAGGTTTATTTTTAAATCAATGAAGAGAAAATCATTAATTAAATTGTTTCATATTTTATTTGACATCCTTATTATTACTATAATACAAATGGCAAGGATTAAGCGGTTTGAAAATTCAAACAAGAACCTTAAGATTAATAATACAATATCTAAATAAATCGATGCAGTAAGTCACACTGATAAGTTACAAAATAAATAGCACAGCTAATCATGATTATGCGCAAGAGTACAAATGCACTAACTAAACTAAACTTTACAAAAATATATTCAATGTACGTATACAGTGAGGTCCCGCAAGCTATATCGGAAAAATGCATTCATAATCAATTATTTTAATTTAATGTGCTTTTATATGAGCAAAATTGTTCTTCTATCTGTACAATAACCTATGTTGTCATTAAAATATTCTAGAAATAAATTAAAAGTGTCCTATATTGCAATAACAGTATACATGTTTTAATCATTTACTCGGTGGAAAATCTAATGTTGTATACGAAGGTCTATTTCGAGGTACTGGAGGCCTCCGTGGCCGGGGATGAGTCTTACCACCTTCCGTATTAGAACTCATGCTCGGACCACATGCCTCTCCCTCTTCGGGTAAATATGGTGCTCTAGGACTTAGCACTAATGCTTTGTAAGAAGAGTGGGAGTCAGCAATACTCCTGCCATCTCCCTCATCCCTACGTGATAGTTCAGAAAAAGGCGAGACAGAGCGCTTTTCAATACCACTAGGCCCAGGCGTTTCTTCTTTAGGTTTCAATTCATATACATTTTCTTCTTTTCTTTTCGGCTCCGTGTCTTTTTTGAACTTTGTTTGTCGTTCTATTATCTCTGCCGTGGTCAAATCGGAGCCTTGGACGTCAGTTTCCAGCGGTGGAGCCGACAGCCAAGGACGAGAAGAACTACTGCCACACCAACGTTCCTCTGTCTCACTCGCGTCACCTAGCAAACCAAGTTTTTCTAAATTCTGCAACAGTAGATTTTCGCTTGAACTGGCTGCTCGCATTTCTGTCTTGGAATCCTCTGCTAACAGTAACTCTGCTAGCGGAGGAGCGAGGCCCAAGCCAATGTTTCTTTCGTGGTAAACCTCAGATATAGTGGGAGTCAGCTCCCCGCTCATATGTCGCACTTGAGCCATCGAGTCCCGACTGCTCGTTCCCATTTTGGGTCTCGTCGCTCGTTTCGACGTCGACGGTTGGTTTAAGTTTGGATCAACTTTATCCTCTTCAGTTCTTCTGGGCTGAGCCGAGGCTAGTTCATAGAAAGCGTCGAGGTATCTCGCATGGGCATGTTCAGGGCGTCTTCTGAGGACTGTGTCGTGGCCGGAGCTCTCCCAGTCGGAGTCATCGGAGGGGGGTCTTCTGGTGTAAAGGGTGCGTATTTTGGTTTGGTGTGCTAGTGCTAGGGAGACGTCTCTGGGGGGTGCGGTGGCGGGTGGTGGGGGTGCGGCGGGCGGGGAAGGGGTGAAGGCAGCGTCACTCTCCCCTCTGTACCTGGGGGGAGGGGGGGCGGGGGGAGGGGCTGTCCTCCCATCAGGCTCGCCGCGTCCAACCTCACTCGATGACGTCGACCCTCGCACGTACATAGTGAAGGCTCCTCCACACGAACCGAGAGGTAACGGAGGTGGTGGCACTGTTGATACACTTTCTTCTGTTGAATTGGAAAACAAACTTTAGTACGTATTGCAAATAGTTCTTAATCGGTTACTGTGAAGTTATTAAGCAATCTTACGTCTATGTTGCCTTGGTGGAGGTTCGCCATCCGAATGCGGTTCCAAATCACCATCGTCGATAGAGGCCAACGATTCGACACTGGAACTAGACTCCAAGCTCAGACTCCTTGGAGCTTCTTGGGTGTCTGTTGATTAAATGTACGGATTAATGAAATATACACTATGTTACTTTTCAAGCAGTGAAAAATCCTTATTAAAAAAGGGGCGTCTCCATGCTGTCTCCGACGCAATCAGCGCGAGTGACGGCGGGAATACAAGGAGAGGAGTGGGATTACATCGGCAGGACACCACGTGTTCCGTGCTCTGTGTAATGTAAGCATTTCTTACGAGAGGAACCTATTAATTAAATAAGGGGTTTATGACTTATATTATTGGACAATTCTATAAAAAAAATACGAGAACATTTTTTTACATATAAGATGTGGATCAGTTACTGATTAGTCTCCTGAAAAATGTAAAATACGAGGTAAAATCATTATGTTTTTAAGTCGATATTTACCAAAGAGAGCTAATAATGCTTGCAGCACAAATTGTATGTGTCGTCTGTTAGCCGCTTTCCCAGTGCGGAGTGTGACCTCATCCTGACCCACTTCAGCCAAGTCGAAGCCCAGAGACGCGAGGAGTTCATGGCATCCGTTCACACGCCATAACCTGAACAGAGCATCACCTATTTTATTTAGAGGAAAAATAATCGGTTGCTGCACTAGTGAGTAATGTAAACCCAGAAAAATATAAACATTAAAAATATCTTTCTAATCTCATACCTTTAAACATATGTTTATATTTATAAACATAATCTGAATCTCGAAAACGGCTCCGACGATTTTCTTGACATTTTGTATGAAAGGGGTTTCGGGGACAATAAATTGATCTATCATTACTGTAGTGTTAATTGCTACTATTCTATTAAGCGGAGGTAGGTCCTATATCAAGCAGTTCCGACATTTGAACTTCCTATTCCTTCCTATTCCTAACTTCCATCTGAACTTCTATTACTATCTGGATTTGTTGAAAAATATTTCACAAATGCACATTATGATCTGCATAAAATCGCAATGGGATTTGTAGGGTCCCCCGAAAATCTCCATGTGGATTTTTAATGGGAATTAGAGGAGCAACCCTCAAATAATACTTGCCTCACGTTAACAGCCACTTCAATGGTATCCGTTTCGGAGTTCTTCACTGAGAATTGTGATATAACGGAGCGGATGACTCCGATGATGTCATCTGCTACGTCACCGTTCGATATCAGTTTCGAAAGCGCTTGAAGCGTCGTTGGTGTCAACCCTGGTGAAAAAAAATCAGTCAGAAAAATAAAATTGAAGTGTCTGTTTGTAATACTAAAATAACAGCTTTTCACTAAATGCATATGAAAGTATACACGCTATAGACACAAAAAAACCAAGTTTTAAAATTTTTCTCTGACTGTATGTTTGTTCCGGGTAATCTCCGAAACGGCTGGACCGATTTTAACGGGAATTTCACTGTCAGGTAGCTGATATATCAAGGAGTAACTTAGGTTACTTTCATTTATTAAAAATATTAGGGTTCCGTGACAATAAGGATGAAACTAAATATACAGAGGTGTTGTAATAACAACGCCCACATTTCACCGAAGATGATTAAGTGCCAACGTGACAGATGGTGAGTCTATCGCCATCTCAGGCACTATACATACGTTTTTGAATTACTTCTCAGACATATGCAGGTTTCCTCACGATGTTTTCCTTCACCGTAAAGCATGTGGTGTGAAATCACTGTACATAAGTTTTTTTTTAGGATAACTCATTGTTACGGGCCCCGCTGGGATTCGAACTCGCGTCGCTTGCGTAGCAGGCGACTGCTCTAACCCCAAGGTCACCACGGCTCACTGTGTGATTTGTCAAAAATATAACGATATATATGTGGTAAGTAGAAACTATTTATGTTGCCACTACTTTAGCGTTAGTAAAGTGAGCCGTCAGTCAATAGTATTTGAAGTGTACCGTGTTTACTTACCTAACAAAGCTTGAAGACTAGCGGAGCATTGCGTCAGTCTTTCTTCAGGGTCGCTTTGCGGGAAGAACACACTTGAAGGTATACCATTCGCTGCTGGTTCAAACCTGGTAAAATAAATATAAGTAAATCATTAGTAATTCCCAATCAAGTATACCTATAATAGACAGTGTATCAAAAACCATAGAGCACTGAAATAGCTGGAAGGGTACAAAAACAAATTTAATTCTCTCTCTATCCGTCCTTGAGGTCAAAACTATTCAATATACCAAATTTGAACAGTGAAAAGCAATCATGTGATTTTTTCACAAGATGGCGCACGTCAGTTATGACTTCCTCTTAAAATTTTAAATGCTCTCCAGTCTTCCTTCACATTCAACAACCAACAGGACTCTTATACCATTTTATAATTAGAATGAATATACGTTGTCAAAATCAAAAAGTTTTGATTTCTTTGATAAGATAATTTTATCGTAACCTATCCTGGTCCTTATAATACTTAAAAGTACACCAATAATTTGAATGTGTACCTGAATCCAACACTCATAAGCAGCTCCCTCCAGCCCGCTGCATTGCCAGCCTTATTTTCAATGCTCTTCTGTGTGGTGTACATCGCGTTCTTCTGTCCTCGCACTATCCTCTGGAGGGACTTCTCTACCAAATGCAGGGATACCCGCAGGGCGTCTCTGTTACACAATAGAAATTAAGTGAGACAAATTGGTTCCAATTAAGCAATAGGCCCTCCCCCTTAGGACTCAACAATCACTGGCGAAATGTGGGTGTATTATAACAACTCCTCTGCTTTCTGGGAATACAGGCGTGAGCACACCATTTGTAACTTTACCAATAACCTTCTATGTCATATATGTAATAGCGGACGTCTCGCGGTTTCGCGGTACGGGGATAAAATACAGCCTATGTTACTCGCTGATAATTTAGGTATCCATTGCTGAGAGAATTTTCCAAATCTGACCAGTTGTTTTCAAGTTTATTCGTTACATACAAAAATACAAATCTTTTCTCTTTATACAATTATAGAAATACTAGCTGTGCCCCGCGGTTTCACTCGCGTAGATTTTAATGGTTGCCCGCGGATCCCTAATGTTTTTAAAAAATCTAAGTAGCCTAAGTTACTTCTTGTAACATTAGCTATCCATCAAAGTCCCGTCAAAATCCGTCTAGCCGTTTCGGAGATTACCCAGAACAAACAGACAGAGAAAAATTGTTTTTCTATTTCAGCACCGTGTATACTTTCTTATGCATTTAGTGAAAAACTGTTATTTTGCAGTTACAAACAGACACTTCAGTTTTATTTATCTGTATAGAAGTGTGGAGTGGCAAGTGACCTGCACTTGTCGGGTGCGGCGAGCAGTTCGCAGAGTGCCTGCCCCATGAGCGCGACCTTGTTGCTGAGGCGCACGTTGGCGCCCAGCAGCATGACGCCGGCCCAGTGCGCCGGGTGCGCGAAGTGCTTCGTGTGCCGCACGGTCTGCATCGCGTCGCCCAACGCCCTACATACACACAACATATTGAAACGTGAAGACACGTGTCTTCACGATCATTATGTATCAACTAGCTGTGCCCCGCGGTTTCACCCGCGTAGATTTTAATTTCGTGGTTGCCCGCGGATCCCTAATGTTTTTATATAATCTAAGTAGCATAAGTTACCCCTTGTAACATTAGCTATCCGTCAGTGAAAGTCCCGTCAAAATCCGTCCAGACGTTTCGGAGATTACCCGGAACAAACAGACAGACAGACAGACAGAGAGAGAAAAAATTTAAAAATTGGTTTTTCTGTGTCAGTACCTTATATACTTTCATATGCATTTAGTGAAAAACTGTTATTTTGCAGTTACAAACGGACACTTCAATTTTATTTATGACAGTGCTTCGTATGCCGCACTGTCTGCATACAACACATAAATACACGTGTCTTCACCATCATTATGAGTGCTCAATGAAAGTAGTATTTTTCACGTCGCGCCATACAGACAGAGACAGACGTAAAATGACTGCTGAAATAATGAAGATCAGTGCTCATGACTCGTGACGACACCGGTAGGAAGTGTAGCAATACTACTGACGCATGAGGAGGTAGCGTTGACCAATATGGTTGAGCTATAGGTATAGGTACACCATACATTTTAACTACTAAAATGTCAAGTACACATATGGCGAAATGAAACAGACATGCTGTCCATAGCATAAAGAAACTGACAACAAGCGGGAGCCAACTCGCGCTACCGTAGTGCACATACGTAGTGCAACATACGTAGTGCAAACGAATAATACGCGGATGGAGCAAAGAAGAGTAAAGCCCATATAATCTGGAATCTTAATCTTCATGACCAAATAAACTGCTAAAAACATTTAATTAAAAAATGTATTAAGTTAGGTGTTGGTAAACTTACTTAGCAACCCTGCTTCCTTGCAGCAAGGCGGAGTACAAAGCCCTGTAGAGTATCTTGGTAGCGGTATCGAGCGGCGCTGGCCATAGTGTGAGCAGAATAGCCTGGGCCCCGGCCGCGAGGAGAGCTCGACACAGGCGAGACACTCCTTCACCAGCCAGAGACACGTCTTCACACTCCTCGGCTGATGACCCTTGTAACGCTGCACTGGATGGAGCGCACGATATCACCACCTGATTGGAATTTGAAAATATTATCTTACTTTTTCAAAAAAGCAAAAAAAAAACATGGTGAATAGCTCGGGGACGGTAGGTGAATAGCCCATGGACGGTAGGTGCTAACTAAGTCTACAAATTTTTTTCTTAAAAATAATATCATTATCAGCCTCTATTATGGCAGGCAGGCCATGAGGGAAAAATCTAAACATTGAACTTACCAATCGAGCAGTTATTTTGAGGTTCATGATCTCGGATGCTGTTAGCATAAATTCAGACGCTGGTGGTAGCTCTTCATTGCTCGGTGGCAATTCAGCATCTGGATGAAAGCGAATAATATCATTGTTTCTAAGGGACTTTATTATCAACGTGTTTCTTCTCCCACAACTTCTTTTGGTTTCATATCATAGTTATATTATTTATATTTAACATAGTTTCATAGTTATGAGACTATCAATTAATGTAATAATCAAGTTTTTAACTCATACAATGTCAAATAAATAATTTTGACTGACTTAAAAAATGATGGCACACCGATTTTGTAGCACTGAATATCTATCTATTCAACACAGGTGCAAATTAGTAATTGTATTAACTTTCACGAATGACGAAATCAACAACAAGGAAACAAATTCGCTTCAAAAGGAATGAACCAACAGTTTTTGGTTCACCTTTGGGTTGGTGGAAAATTTACCAACGGCTTAAAAACAATATGAAATCTCATCTAAACTTTAAAATAGAGCTGATGGATACATACTTTCATCTTCATTCTCCGTAGAGGTATCAACTGCATTGCTTCCAACGCTAGTATTCAGCAAACGTTTAGCCTGGGAGTCCACCACTTCGCCAGGACTTAGAACAATGGCTGGCGTCTTCCAACAAATATGCGTCGCGAAGTGCACGCATTCCGCTTGAGATATTTGAGTTAAAACTGCTTCCTTTGATGCCTGTACAGAAATATTTATTAAGAAAGCTAGCTATCACAATGTACGCGAAAAGATCTGTAGTTGGTGGTTCGGACTTGGGGGTACTGATCATATCATCATATGTAATGCTGCCATGCGATGATTCCAGTGTTCATTACAGGAATAATGATTTCAGTAACCGCTTATCAGAAAGCAAGAAGTTTGCTTTTGGTCACCATCAGGACCGTCTTGCGGAGGGTGTTTTGAATGACACAACTATTACTAAAGTGATAAAAATTAAACATGACTGCAAAATATATGAGGTCACCCTCCATAAAGTTGTATCACACACAGAACACTGAGAAGAAAATGCTTGCTAAAAGTTCGAAGTTCCCCGACCTCCCTATAAGAAGTTAAGACAAGTCACAAAAGACTTGTAGGAAAGAAAATGTGATTATAATTCTGAAATATGAACCTGATAGTCAGTAAGTGGAGTGACACGAAGCATGTCTGCAACTAGTTCTGCTTCCTTGAGTTGCGCATGCGCACCGGACCACCTCGTGCCTCCCACCCTCGGAGCACCCACCACAAGGCAACGCATGCCCGCATCGGCGTTATTGGCTGATGTTGGTGCACCTACAATATGATTTACTTGGTCACCAAAATGTAAATTCCTTTTACGGGTAAAATATTGACTTCACTCTGTGATAATTATCACAAATATTCCAAAAAATTTTTTTTGCTGAAAAATTATTTACTGTATGTCGTGCAAACTGATACAGATATTTTGACTCCAATATACTCATAAAGATGCTGCACCAAAGTTTAATGGTTGCCCTAGAAATTCTCACAGACAGCCGCTTGTAATAGTACAGTCAAGAAAATTGTTTTATTTCTAGGTGCTCGAAGGACCATAGAGAACTGTCCATTGGTCCTTCGAGTTGGACACTCATGTTTGCAAATAAGATTGATACGTACCATGATCATGATGCACCTTAGCCTTCAGATGTCGATGGTGTCTCAGCGGCCGCAGTGCTGGGGCCGCTAACAAAGCGTACCGCTCACACAGTGGTTCCGCATCAGCGTTCCCTCGTAACGCACCCCAAGGACAAGCGTATAGTGCTCCTTCTACCACTACTACTATCTCTCGTCTACCACCACAACCTCTGCGACCATGGGAAGCTGAAATGGGTGAACCTTTGGTAAATGTTCTAAACACTAAGGTCTGATAAATGGTATTTAACTAAGATATTTTACAAGTGTATTTTTACCATCGCGACTTTTAGCAAGGGTATTATTTTAAAGGAATATTAGGGCTAACTTGACAGACACATAAGGGATATTTGTAGTCTCATAAACATGACTTCGCTTACGTTTTTTCCAAATTATGGTTTTTTAACTCTATACAGCACGTATCGTCTAGAGATTTGTTTTCATCAATATACGATCAAAGTCAGGATCAAGTTCTTACCGTGATTATTATTGCAGGAGGCTGGCAGTAAATCTTCGAAGGGAGCGAGTAGCATTTGATACAGAGAATTAAGGCACGGTGGGCCTTGCCACGACGGCTGCTTTTTACGCGGACCGTGGACACTTGATCTGGGAAAAAAAACCTGTTGACGGAATTGTTGGAATACATGATTGCTAAGCCAGGTGCTGCAAGTTTGAATCTCGCTGCAAAGTAAACAATTATATGATGACCAATTTGTTTCTGGCTGTTTCGTGCCTATTAAAATTATGTATTCTAAACAAAGAACCATAATGTATGTTACCCAAAATAAGTAAGTTTGGGAATAGGTGGCGCTGTGTTTATAACTAAATTGATAATCAAAATGAGGAGGTATTACCCTGATGATAGCAGAAAGCGAATTAAAAGTTACCTTGTAGAGCCTTGAAGACTGGCAACTGATCCGGCGACGGATCCACCGACAGATCCCACGCTGAATAACGAGCTCAGCGAGTAGTTCGATGAGTTGAGGAGATGGTTACGTGTCACCTAAAATAGGCCATACAAGTATTTCACAAATGTACTTTTTTTTTAAACTTTGACGATGAAAAATCTGATGGTAACAGATACAGCAGCTTGAACTTTTGCAGTGGCGAGAGTGTCATTCAAAGTTGTGTACTTTATAAATAATTAAAGATGCCTTTTTGGATGCTCATATGTGCCAATATTAGGGCTAAATAAAAAAAAAATAGTTTCATTTAAATGCTTATCTCCCTTGTATGAACCACTGATTACCTTATTCACTATAGGCAAGGTAATGCACACTATTCATGGCTATATTTTGGCGATCTTCTCTAAGGTGGAGATCCTGTTTTCCCTCACTTTCTTATTAAACTCACCATCCTAGTTAATCCCGTGCTAGGCCTCTCATCAGGATCCCATTGGTCATCACCATCGTTTCTTCTCTCTGCAGCTGACTTCAACCATGTAGACCATTCGCTGATGCATCTCTCTAGCTTGCCTAAGCCACCTACAACCAAAATTGTTAGAAAGTATTTAATACAAATTTAGGTATAAATATTAATGAGTCCGTATGATAAGGATCCCAAAGGGGTATGTGGAGGTGCATACACCGCCCACTCTTCACCGAAGACGATTAAGTGCCAACGTTACACAGATGTTGACTCCATCACAGTCTCCGGTACTAGATACGTATGTCTTTAAATTTCTCCTCAGATATAAGGTTTCCTCAAGATGTTTTCCATCATAGTAAAAGCTCGTGGTGTGAAGGCAGACTAGTTTTTAGAAAAAGCCGCTGGGATTTTAATTTGTCTTGCTTGCATCAGGGTGTCTACTCATACCACTAGGTAACCACGGTTCTCTCATAACAGGAATTGATTGGATATTATTTTGGAACTCTATCTTACCGTTACTAAGTTGTAAATCATCAGGACTGATGTCAGGAAGACTGTTGTCACCGTCTTCCGCTTCTTCCAGTAGTGAAACTTGATGGAACCTTAGTATACCTGACAAAGAACAAGATTTCCGAAAATCAATACATTTTGCACTTATTTAAAATACTTATTGAACAGTTCATGAATTAAATGGAATCAAAAATCACGTGATATTGCTGCCATTGCTGGTATAGCTATACATAAGCTCGGCATCTTTTTGTCTCACACTGAAAGTTACTCTCTATTTAGTAGACAATAAATCAACCTAGGCTTCGTTAGTGGTAGACATTTGGACCACTTTTATTCATTCTCTTTTCTCAGCGACCAATGATATAAGTTCTAGACCCAGATACCAATTGTTAGTAAGTAAATAACATCGTCGTTACCTTTATGCGGCTGCAGCAGCCAAGCGTACAGTCTGCCAGCGGCTAAACTGTAGTATAACACGGGAGCCTTCTGTTTGTTCACCACCTCGAGGATGTGCTCCACTGTGACTGGACTCCACGGCTCCACGCGGTCCTTCACTACTTCTTCCGATTGGTTCCTATCATATATTAAACATTATTCATCATCTCCTTGGCCTTGTTCGGAAATATTGTATTTAATTATTTATGACGTTTCTCGAATATAAACATTAGTGAGGTTTCAAAGTGTTGCAGTTAATCTGATTTTGCTTCTGATGCAACAAATCTTTACTACAGTAAGCTGATGATTGATACTCCCGTATCTGCTTTAAGTTCTCGGGAACCATGTTGAAAACCCCTTTTTTCTAAAAGCAAGGTCTAATTTTCCCATAAAGGCGTACCGCGTTTTAGTTGGCTATTTCCTTATGGAGAAAAAAGGCATTTGAAGTGGATGTGAAAATTCTTTATTCAATTTGGCGCAAGTTCAGATCGATGTACAAAAAGATTATTTGATTACCTTTGAGCAGCATGCAGTTCCAAATTGGTTTGATTCAGAGTTCCGGCCGGTTTTTCCGTAACTGCGTCTAATGATCGACAGCGACCACGTTCAGCCACCACTAACGCTTCGGGATGACGACCCAGTTCTATAGGCGATAAGGTTCATATTTGAAAAAATATTCAATAGGGAATCAGTGCTCCATGCATAGGTTTTGACATTTGTCAATGTTGTCTACATTCGATTGAATATTTAGTGTGAATCAACATGTGTTGATCCTTAACCCGTCTCCGAAAAAGTATCAACACATTCCGAGCCATACTAAAATTGACATGTTAAAGTCTTTACTTGGAGTATCAATGGTCCTTAATAAGAAATTTGCATAAGTTTCTTGTAGTTGTTTAGCGTTAATTAGCTATACAGCTGTTAGTATAAGGCAAATGCGAAACAACGACCCAAACTCTTTTTAGTATTATATCAAAGTAAAGTTCTAGTGAAAACAGATCTAAATATAAAAAAGTAAAATTTACAGCAATTAGAGTAAATCTTTATCTCGATAGAAAAAACGAATTGAATCTACAAAAAATATGCTATATTTTTAAACTCAAAATTTCAATTCATTTGAATTCACCATACATTCTTAACGTCTTAACGGATACCTTAATAATTTCTCGTATGTTTAATTAAAAATCTGATTTCACAACTGACCAACTAAGACTCTCTGAAGAGCATGATGTGTAGAGATGTAGAGTGCAGCAGTCTTCTTGTCTCTGTGTTTGTCACTGGCTGACTCCAGTACTGTGAGAGCAGCTTGAAGTTGTTCCTTGGCCTCTTCTAGCTCTCCGGAGGCCCATAGAGCGAAGCCTAGCCTGTGGCGGACCCGAGCCTGGAAGAGAGTTTATTTAATCAGTCTTCTTCTTCATTTTAATTAGTCTTCTAAGGATATCTTATCGGATCCTGTATAGTAGGTTTGGTCAAACATTTTAAGTCCAGTGTTATAATTTTAATGAATCAATTATTCCGTGGAATTTAATTCTTTTCCATAATATTAAGAATCCTTCAAATTATTAAAGTATCTACTACAACAATTCTAAAAACACCATTTTCTCTCATAACAATAACCGTATAGATATTTATTTACACAGCACATTATATAGATATGGTTTGGATCTAAACTTCGAACCGGGACTGAGAGGGTAAAATCACATGATACAACTATTCGTCAATAAAAATCGTTGGTACAGATGCCGTCACGAGAAATCAGCGCTCAGCGAAAATAGTAGGGATAGCTGCGAGATATTTGTCCGAGACGCGCCATACAACCCATAAAATGACTACCACGCATTCAAGGATTATAGGTCGTGACATCCTATTTGTAAGTATACTATACCTCTTCGTCAGCATCAGCCAGTCCCTCAGCGGCGGCGAGTGCTTGCCTTAGGTAGGACACGGCGCTGCCGCAAGCACCCACGGCGAGGTGAGCGCGACCCAACGCTGCCAGAGCAGCCGCACGACCGCGGGCGTCGCCTTAACACATTTATCATTTTATTTGAACCTCTTTCGAAATTGGAATGCAAACTCTTTCGAAATTGAAATTGAAACCCATTCCAAATTGAAATAAATAACATTCGTATATTTAAATTTAAACTCTTTACAAACCAAAATAAAATACATTCGAATTTGAAATTGAAGCTCTTTCCAAACAGAAATTGAAACACATTCGATTTTGAAATTAAAGCTCTTCCCAAATTAAAATTTTAATTTAAACTCATTCCAAATAGAAATTGAAATGCATTTAAAATTAAGTTAAATCATATTCCAAATTGGAATTTAAACATATTCCAAATTAAAATTGAAACTCATTCCATAATGCAATTAAAATACATTGCAAATTGAAACTTGCATATATTTGCATTTACCTGGATTCCAATTATTGGTGCTATTTAAGTAATAATTCGTTTTGTTCTCTGTTATTCAGGCGTGTGTTAATAAAGTTAAAAACCCAAAGGAACATCTGGATATCTAGAAACAATATTTTTTACGAAGGCTTTAATATTCATGGAAAACGACATGTATTTGTGGTATACAAGTAATGTTTTGCAGGCTATGGTATTACCAGAGGCAGTGGCATGTCTCAGCCGGGACTCGTGCCAGCGAGCCGCCTCGGCGTGCGCTCCCATCGACGCGTGCGCTGCTCCCAATCCTCCACAAGCTCGAGCCTGCAATTTACATACATACATAATTACATATGCTCATGCCTGTGTTCTCCCCGATGTAGGAAGAGGTGTACTTTCTAGTACACATATATTTCGCCAGTTATATTAGTCCCCTGTAACAGGGGGCAAGCCTATTGCCATTAAACGAGAGCACTTATCCAGACTCCGGACTGCTACGGGGAAATCACAGATGGAAAAACCCAATAATTTTGCCTGATTGATTGAGCAATTTTTTGTTATTAACGAAGTAATCAAGATTAGTATTGAAATTTAAAGAAATAAATTTATTCCTGGTGCCACACAAAAATATTTTCTGCTACTGCCTAGCCCAAAATTTCTAAAACATTGTATCAAATAATGGACTTGGTATATTGTAATGTAGTGGTTACCTGTAAATGTGTAATGCCCAATCTGTGCGCCAGTTCTAGTTCAGCGCGATGGTGTCGGACAGCGGCCGCGTGATCTCCCAGCGCATGCTGAGCCACCCCCAAAGAGTGGTATGCTTCTGCTTCCATTATCTGGTTGTTTAGCTCCCTGCCAAGCGGTCGATGGGTTAACCAACAGGGGAATCACCAATTTTGATTTTAAAATTACATGGTATTAGCCTTTCCCTAAGTTTGTTTCGTGGTAGTGATTTTTTGAATAGACCGGCACCCTATCAATGTTTTTTTTTTTATAAAATGAAAATCCAATGTCTCTCTTTGGGTCAAAGCTATCTTAAATAGGTAGCTCTATAAAACCAACTCAGAGGTTTACCCGTAAAGAAGTAAAACAGACAGACAGAAACATTTTCACATTTATAATATTATGACGAAAGAATTGAACACTATTCAACTGAACACAATATGATTATTCAAGGTTTATTTTTGTAGGACATACAAATATATTCTGTCTTCAAAACATTCGGGTTCAAATAACCCATTTTAAAATAATATGTAGGTAATCGATGCAGCCAAGTAAGTACGTTACTAACTTCGCAATATTCTTCTGATGTTCCAAGCAAGACACGGCTTGTTCCAAGTTGCTGAGAGCGATGTGTAGAGCGCCGAGCTCCCCATACGCCTGTGCCTTGGCCTCTGGGACCCCGAGCTCGTGGGACACTACCAGCCTCTTCTCGAGACATACTAACGCTTGTTGGAGGTTGCCTACCGATCTGGAATAATAAACAATCATGATCATCACAAAGAACTGCTAACCGTTCTGGAATTTTATGAGATTGTGATAAAAGTGTGATTCAAGGAAAATTGCGTAAGGAAATTAACGGGTGTAAAGATGAACATTACGCGAGTTTATTTGTAAGTCTATTAAAAGCTTTATCATTTAAGTACGGGAGAATTAATTAGCCAAATTTTCCTTCTTCAATACGTGTTTGCAATAGTAATGAAAAAAGAGTCATCACACAAAAAACAGTCACGTGTAATAAAGACCGAATTGAGAGTGAGAACTTTCTCCTTTTTCTCAAGTCGGTTAGAAAACGTGACATCACGAACGTCAAATAGAATACGTTTCACGTAAATCCTAAAGAACTTGTATACCTATACTCCACATTCACTCATGTATGTCTTACACTCTTTCCACATTATAGGTTAATGTTAATTCATTCATACTAATAACAAGAATTGGCCAGAAATACCCATACATAGACCTATTAATAAAAAAATACCCCTATAATATCGTCACCACCTATATCCAAGAGGGAATATGATAAGGTACATACTTGTGACTAAGCCCCAATCCTCTATAAGCCCGTTCTTGTTCCCTAGCGTTGTCCAACTTCAAGGCCGCGGCGAGGTGTTGTTCGTGGTACTTGGCTGCCTCGTCCGGGTCGCCCAGGGCATCGTAGCAGTCGCCCAAAGAGCCCAGGGCTCGGGCTTTGTCTAACTGACATGTTGGTGTGTTGACACGTTCGAGGATCGCTAGTTGCTGGAACCAAACCAGTGTTGTCAAACTAGATTCATATCTACCCTCAAATTTCTCTATACATATAAAATGACTGTCTGATATCAACGCACAGCAACTAAACCACTGGTTCTAGAGATATAAAATATGGAGGGTATGTTTTCGGTGAGGTGTAGGTATACACTAAGAAAGGGTTGTTCGAGGTTTCGCCCCTAAGGGCGTGAGATAGGGGTTGAAAGTTTCTATGTAAAATTTTACTATCGCCCAGACAGAGCTGCGGGTGGATGCAGAAACGGGTGGAATGTAGCAGCGTTTCTCCACTCGCTATATAGATGGCGCTTACAATTGCAGAGTTTGATTACAACTACACGAGAACCTAAATCGCGCAATAAGAGTTTTCGGGCGTATTGCAGTATATACATATACAAGTTTACAACTAAGACTCGCTCTTCCCACACTAACCTGTTCCAAGTAGCCGATAGCGTCCTCATAGTGACCCATGTTCAGCTTGGCAATACCCAAGTTGCCGTAAGCTTGCGCCTCCAATGCGCAGTCCTGAAGTTCCTGTGCCCTCTCCAGTTGTTCCTGAAAAATAATACTTATTAGCTACCCTTATAATAATAACTAGAGTTTGCTATTCCGTAAGTAAACGTAATTTCGGGGACATATAGTAGCATACCTATGTGATTCTCAGTACATTTCTTGCAGCGTGAAAAAAGGTAAAAAACACAAATTCATGAATATATATATAGTTGTGTTTGCCTTCATTTCTCACTATTACGGATCCCTAATCAAATAATTCTCAAATACTCAGCGATTATGTTGCATTCAATTAGTAAAATAATATCTAAATCATTCCAGGTGTTTCAGAGCTTATCCGTTACGAACAAACAAACAAAAATTTTCTGTTTATATTAGTATAGATACGGTGATTTCATGGCATATTACTTACTTAAGTGACTATAGGATTATGTTAAACATTGACCATCAGTTCTTTCATAGAAAAACACCAGTTACTAACCCGGTAACATCTAGCCGCATGTGAATAATGTCCCAATGCCATGTGAACAGCTCCGAGATGGGAATGAGCCCTCGCTTCACCAGCCGCGTCACCCGCTTCTTGTCTAAGTGTTAGCTCCTGGAAACACATTATGCATAATAACATCATTACATAAATTCCATCATCAGCTCCAATCCCAGCGGCCTGTACCTTTGATTTTTTCTAAAAAACATAAGTGATTTCATATCACGAGATTTACGATGAAGGATAACATCGTGAGAAAACCTGCATATGACTGAGAAGTAATTTCAAGACGTATGTGTAGTGCCTGAGACGGCGTCAGACTTACCTTCATCACTTGGCATTAGCACTTAATCATCTTCGGTGAACAGTGCGTATTGTTATTACATCACCTCTCCTTACCCCTTCGGGGATCATGCAGGGATTGTGTGAGCATATTTTGTTTATTTATTTTACTACTGACATTAGAGAAGACTTAACGCATCTGGGGGTCAACTATGATCGTTTAAGCAGAGCGTATTAAAACTTAACCTTTGAGATTTTCTAATGAGTGAAGACGCATACTAAGTGCCTGATACGAAGATATACTCACCATCTGTCATGTTGGCACTAAAACATCTTCGATTAGAAGTGTATGGGATAGTGTGAGTATATTTACCTGCGTATGATGTCCTAAAGCGGCATCTAATCTTCTCTGCAATCTTCTAGCAAGGCCCAAAGCCCCACAAGCAGCTGCTTCAAGTGATCGGTCACGAGCCTAGTAACGAAATAAACAGTAATTAATGTAAACGGTGCTATTTCAGAAGTGGCACACTGAGAGGAATAATATAGTTTGATGCCTCGTGTATTTCGTTGATCTAATATCTGTATTTTTTTGTTTCACGTCATTCTTTAGTGAATAATTAGCAACGATCAAATATTACTAAATGTCCAAATAAAGACAACATTTTATCACCAGCTAATACGTAAGTAAAAGTACGCAAATCACCATATTACCTGTCTTGCAAACCCAAGCTGTCTCTGGTACATCTTAACAGCCTCTTCAACATCTCCCATCTTGATGAGCACGTCCCCAATATTTCCAAGTGCTCGGAACTTGCCTTGAAGATGTTGCGTCATGTGGGCTATCGCGAGGAAGTACTTCTGGCACTCCAGTGCCGTCTCCAAGTTGCCCAGGGCTAGGTGGGCGAGGCCAAGGTTGCAGTAAGCCCGCCCCATGTTCATTTTGTCTTGGAGATCCTTTGCTAAAGACAGGTCTTGGTCATAGTATCTGGAATTCAAAGGTTTCTTTAATAGTACTAAGGCGACAAAGAAGCGTAGATTCCGCTTGATGGGAAGCGGTTGCTGCAGCCTTTGAATGCCTGTAACTCCAATTGGAAAACGCATGTTGCCTAGGTACCTTATAAAGAATTAAATATAGGATAGCTATGCCTAGCAAAGGTTGTATGGCCATTTTTTTTGGGGTAGATCACCCTTATCACTTAGGGGTATGAAAAATACTTAGATGTTGACCGGTTCTCAAACCTACCTGATGTGCACACAAATTTTCATACAAACCGGTCATCGGCCGTTTCGGAGAAGTTTGGTATCAAACACGTCCTTTACCATTTTCAAGATAGAAACAAAGCATTAGAGTCAGTCATAAAATCATGCAAATCATCTACTATTACGTGTATGTATGGTGTACCTACATACTACTTATTTAATATTGTGCAATATAAAAATTAGCAGTCTTATTCAACCGGAAAATATATTTTATAGACTTTTTTATGGAATAGCTATATCAAACACTAATTAGCCGCATTGGCGGTTAGGACCTTTTTTCATTAGTTTCTTTTTTGTAAATACGATGTTCATATCTGACAAACCAAGGTTGGTGAATATTTATTATATAATTAGTGCTAATTAATGATATGAATATTAGATTACCTAACAGCTTCTCTGTAATTTCCCAGGCAATAATGCGCATATCCTAAGAAATGGCAGGCTTTGGCCTCAGCTGTGACGTCACCCAGCTCTTGTGAAAGCATCAGGTGTTGTTCGTAGTAAGGCACTGCTTGAGCGAATTCTCCTCGAGACGAGAGACAGTTTCCTAGGTTAAGCAGAGCGCATGCTTCACCAGCGGCGTCTTTTAATTCTCGAGCTATACCTGTAACAAGATGTTTTAAATTTAACACTCATAGATAAGGTTAAAGTTATTCCTTTGGAATAAGTTATAAGCACGATGGTTATGCAATAAAAATTAAGGTGCAGTTGTATCACGTTAGGTCTTAATAATTTTGGAGTAATATTGCTGTTATACCTAACAGCTGTGTCCTTACTTCTCCCTTTGGGGACCTCTTCTGGGATGGTATGACCAATTTTTTGCACACAAATCAATCAAAATTTTAATTCAAATTTCAAATATAATTACTTGATCAGACTTTTAAAAAAGTACTTTCAGGGCGATACAGGATTATAAAGGATAACCTAAATATCACTAAAAAATTAATGACAAAAAATATATAAACTCTTGGACACAGTTCCAACGCAGAAATAACGATCAAATTATAATTATAGTTTAGACAACTAAAATTATAATAATAAATAATACATATAAAAACTTACCTAAATGAGCTCTGTAATGAAACAGAGCCATATCATGGGCACCCAAAGCTTGGTACGCCACAGCCAAGTTGCCATGAGTGGATGCTTCAGAACTCCTATCGTGCACCTCTTTGGAGATCGTCAACTCTTGTTTGTGGTACTTGATGGCTTGCTCGTAAAACCCAGCCGCCGAATATGCATTGCCGATGTTACCATACGCCCGACCCATGCCGGCTTTATCCTGGAATTTATTTATTTACGTGACTAAGGTTACCTCCATCATTCATCACAGGTTTGACATAAAAAAATTATGCTATGATAACGAATTATTTCAATATTAATTTTGTATATGAAAGCATACCTCTACAGGCATGTTACTTAGGAACAGGCACAGGTGTGCGAAAATAGTGTGAATACTGCGCATGTTTTTCATTCGTCTCGCGCCATACATACAGACAGAGACACAGTTATAAAATGACAACTGCGCATTCAAGGTACGCGCTCATTCTTCGTGACGAGACCTGTGTTTACCTGTAATTGTCTAGCAATGGACAGATGCGCTTGGTGTAACTTGAGAGCCGCGTCGTGCTCGCCTAGTAGCTGGTACACTATGCCCAGGTTGGAACACGCTCTGCCTTCACCCACCTGTAACAATATTTATATTATTAAGAGTGTTATTTGAAGTAAAAAGGTTACATATTAAGGTATTTTTATGTCCATGGTTAATGACACAGCGTAGTGCGGTGGTCAACCAATACCTACCTACTATAATAAACGTAGTTCTGAAAATTTCTAATTTCAAAAGTATCTGTTTTTCATCAATTATTTTTTGTCAGTATATTCATTAATTGTTTTTTTGTGTTAACGAATTAAATTAATAATTCATTCTAAGTATTGGAATTCCCTAGAAGAAGTTTTCTACTGCTTGATGAAAGTCGAAGCTGATGAGCTTCGAGGATTAAAATCGAAGAAGAATTTACAGGCAAAAGCTAATATATGATAATTCTAAGATTTTTTTTATAAAAGTACTTTATCTCTGGCCGCCAGCGCGACGTCCAGTTGCCGCTCGTGCCATTTCTTCGCTTGTGCGTAATCTCCCGCGCATCTGTAAAAGCACCCATTCATTTAGCATTAAAATTTTAATCCAATCAAATGCGTTTGTCTTAATTTTAATATTACTAATGCAAGATGAAAAAAATGTTCTAGCAACCCCAAACTTTCACGAAAATGGATTTAAGTACTCATGCAAGTTTCCTTACGTTTCCTTCATGGTGTGACAAATCTTTAGAAAACGCAATGGCTTAGATAAAAATTATATTGTTATGCTGCCAGCTGTGTATGTAGCGGTAAATGGATAGTTATTTGTCTGAAAAATATATATAAATTGTACCTCGCAGCATGTCCCAGTCCAGCGTATGCTCTCGCTTCTATAGCTCTGTCGCCCAAATTTTGTGCTATTCTCAACACATTTTCATGGTACGCAATTGCTTGAGAAAAGTTTCGTCTATAGTGATATGAAGATCCTAGGTTGGAGTATGCTCTCGCTTCTTCGACCTACAAATGTAAAAGAAAAATTACATTATATTCTTAAGAAATGTAGCTTATTCTACATTAACAATATCGTAGTCGCTTTTTGCATCTGTTTTAGTCTGTTCGGCATAGAATATTCGTAGACTGTTATTATAATCCAAAAGGCATAAGACATAACGGGATCTATCGTTCGAAATTTGGAGCACTGCGAACGGGCATTTTTAGCATATTTTTGCAGCCATATAAGCTACATTGGTGTAAGTAGTCTTGCACAATATGTAAAGGAGCGGGAGTGGCTGAAAATCGGCGTTTAGCGTAATGCAAATTTACGGGATGTACAGTCTGAGGCATGCCCCTTAGCTTTTAAAAGCTTTTGAATATTATGATTTAAATTTTATCTGTCTTGTCTATGTCCTAAGCTAAAAAGCAATAAAAACATTTATTATTATTGGTAATGTAAAAAACTCTAGTAAACATATAAATTTAAGAAACGTCTCAATCACCTGTTAGCAGGGATAGGGGTCTCAGTATAGAGCAGTCGCAATAATATTGTGGACCTTACCTGATCACTAAGCCTCCTCGCGAGCCTCAAATGTTGCGTGTGGCAATCGACAGCGGAGTCAAACTCTCCCATGGCCAGGTATACCGCTCCTACATTGCCAATCTCTCTGGCCTCTTGCAGCCGGTCACCCATCTGCTTCACTAGCTGCACGCATTGCTTATGACTGGCCAGTGCGTTGGGGTAGTCTCCAATGGCTGTGTAAACATGTCCCAGGGATGTGAGGGCCGCGGCTGCAGCTTGGGTATCCTAAGGAGATACAATGGAGTATTTTAAAAACATTACTTATATTTATCTAGGTCTTACTAATTGGTACAAGAGTCATGATTTAAGATAAATACAGGTGTATGCGCAATTGCAACACACGGGGTGACAATCGTGCGCCGTCGAACACGTGATCAGTCGAATCGTTATGCCAGCATTATAAAAGTGGATCAGATTCCCTACTGAATGAACCTACATAGCCTCAATAATAAGCGTAGTAAGTAAAGTTTCGAGTTCGGAAATCAACTTGAAACCGTAACATAAACGAATAACATCTACATGACCTACCCTTGAAACATTTAACTTTATTATTGAACTAGCTGTGCCCCGCGGTTTCACCCGCGTAGATTTAGTTTCATGCTTCATGTCGCGGAACCCTAATATTTTTAATAAATAAAAGTAGCCTAAGTTACTTCTAGAAACATGAGCTACCTGCCAGTGAAAGGCCTGTTAAAATCGGTCCAGCCGTTTCAGAGATTACCCGGAACAAACAGACAGACGGACAGACAGACAGAGAAATTTTTTAAAACTTGGTTTTTTAGTGTCAGTATCGTGTATACTTTCATATGTATTTAGTGAAAAGCTGTTATTTTGGAATTACAAACAGACACTTCAATTTTATTTATCTGTATAGATATATAGATATACACACACGTACCTATATATGAATTAACGACACAGAGTTATAACTTTCTCTAATGAAGCATAAATTCAATAGCACTAAGCAGTAATTCCGAGCATCAATAACGTGGCAAATGCCTCTGTTATGTGGGTACCTATAGTTCGCAATGTCTTGATTTTCACCAGTGTTATAGGCCGACCTGACGATACAATTTTATAGGGCCATAGCCCGTCCACTGCACTGCGATATCGTAAATACACAATGACACTTTAATGCTCTCGCATCACAGTGTCCATGTTTTTATTGGCCGAAGAAGATATTAGGTACACACATTTGCGGCGGTTAGCTATTAAATAAGTGCATAAAGTGAAAATATTATTTATTAGCAACGTTTACGTGCTGAATTCAATCACCGCGGCCTATTATTCGAAGTTCTAGCAATAATCTATTTGCGCATAAGGAATGGTACAATTAAATATAAAGGCTCCTAGATCTATCTCCTCATGTTAAACCATACAGGAAAATATAAAGGCCTTGTGACGGCAAGGCGTCTCCTTAAAACTCAAAAATATAAGAAGAAATAATAAATGAAGTGTAAAAGGATCACATAAGTCATCAAAAATTAACAGTTTCATAGTAACATGAACATAATATACATTTTTAATAATTGCATAAAATACCAATTTTATCACGTACTAATAAGCAATTTATCCGTAATTCACTTAACGATTTTTTAATCGCGGTATCATTACCGTTCGGAGTATCGATATGGGGAATGATACAGCGGGTCGAAGAAGTACCGACGAATAAAGTCCGCCCGCTACAATCTAGCTAATTAAGTATATGCAACGCGATACGATAACACGGTGATTTACATACCCACTCGATGTGGCTCACCCGTATTCCATCTAGCCATTGTACGAATGCACCTTGATGCACTTCGCTTTGTGCCGTGTCCGTTTCTTGAGCGCTGTGTACGCGTGTCCCTTTTGTGTCCACACAAGGGTCTTTATAAATAATAGCTCGAGTGAGACGTACATTTATCAACCTTTATTATTCCTTTTGTGAGCCTTGTTTTCTTTACGTTATTCATACTCAAGCGACATTCTTGTTCAGGCTATTAAAAAGCTAGACCGAGAATTTAGATTTAATTGATAAAAGATTGCATAATTTTTTAAAAAAATACTTAAAATATGCAAATAATCGGTGAAAATATTAACGTGTAACGTGTTTAAGAAAGAATATTACGATTGTATATAAATGAGTAGTTAATGAAGAATTCGAATAGCATGTTATTGTAGGATTTTATCAGCTCACTCCGAATATTTGTTGATTTTATCGACATCTACGGTAGCAATTTATGTAATATTACTAACCTCATAATATATAATAGGGGGCGTAAATACTTGTTTATGGATTTGATCTTATTTAAAATTTAATGGATATGTTATAACATTTTTCTATTTTATTTATGTTTCACACAGCAACGGGTACTATTTTACATGTAAAACGGGACGGACAAAACAATTCTGCATTCCGGAAAAATTGTCGAAACCTGTTGGACAGTGAAATCGCGTATAAACCTACCGTATAAAAAAACAGCTTAATTTTGTTAACCCTATTAGAATACCTACTAAGTATAGTACTATTCAATTTATAATACTCATAAGAATTCCGTATTTAGAATATTATCGTTTCAATATCAATCTATATAAAGCTTAGCATAATTCAGAAAGCATTATACCTAAGAACTATTTAACAATCCTTAATCAGTTTGGATTGACAAAGAATTTGCAATCCATGAATATTCATGAATGGTGCCGGCACGTTTAAATATTAATAAATACTCGTTCGGAGATATCGGATGAGTATTATAAATGAAGTTTTTTGTAATTACGTTCAGCGGGGTATCGGTGGTAACATGTTGCGAATTGTGTACCAATGGGGCCGATGGTAAATTATTTGACGTGCCATAAATACTTACGGTGCTTACACTCCATCGTACAATTGGATCGGACCACAAGAAATATTTTAAAGTATTTTCGTGTGTTTGTTTCGCATTCCCTTCTTATATTGTGGTAAAGCATAAAACCTCTTCGATTATCCCGAAATCATCATATCGTCGGTACTCGGGTAAAACAGCGAGGCACACCCAGTTATTTTTTTTATTGTTAAAGGATTCGTACACAAGTAGCAGTATTAGTGAAAAGTAAGAGATAGGCAGGTTCGTGAGTTTTCAATAAGGTATTCTATGATAGATATTGAGTGACAGACTCAGTGCATCGAAGCTGCGAGAACCCACTCTAACAAAAATTGCCTAACGAGGGCATCTTCGTAGTGAATCAGAATCGCCAAGCTGTTCTAAATTAACTTTGTTCCGAAGACCTTCATAGTACTTACTCAGATTGGTCCTCGCCTTATTGCATAGAGTTCCATACGTTCTATCGAACGAATTACCCGCGCATTGCTCTACCTTTGTCCGTCGTCTACTAAGCGCCTTAAGTGAATTCTTAGAACATGTGGTTTTATTGATCTAATGGCGGTGTTAGATTCTGTGTAATTGGGATCTTACTCGTCAGACAATTTTATATCTGTTCAAAGAACTTTACGAAACATCTCGCCACTATCGCAGTCGGAAATTCTCGTAAAACTTGAACTGTTAAAGTGTACAGCAATTGTCTGTAATAGCCAGTACAGAATTGATTTAAAATTAGGATTGCGAGTTTATAAGGGATTTTAATGGGAGTGAAGAATGAGTTTATTTTAATCAATAGAAGAATACAAAGATGACCAACACCAGTCCAACTAAAATGCAGCCATAAAACTAGTTTCCCCTAAGTCTTTGAAGCTAGAAGGTTCTATAGAATTTAAATCATTAATTACTGCGGCATTTTGAAAGATTCACAATGAAACGCAAGCGCAGGCATATAATGTGTGTTTGACAGAGCAATTGGACGAGTTGGCGATAGCACACCTGCCTCGCGAGCTATCCGCGGCATTCGCTAATGAACCTAGGTTACCTCACATGTTACTGTCAAATTATTCGCGGTTAATACCTAGTCTAGGGCTGTTCAGTGTCAGATAATCAGTTCATTGAGGATTTTTAAATCTTTCATACACAAGAAATCTTTGCAAAACCAAGGACTTTCTGTGTTCTGTGGTACTAATCGAGTACAATGTGCTCTGACTGATCAGTGGGCGATGTTTTGTTATTAAAAAATGTATGATTATTAATCTGTGAATCTGCAATAGATTTCGGATTTAAAAAAATATTCGTCGTTATTGGCAACCCTACAACTGCTTCAGTCATCACAACATCTTCAAATCACAATATGTCAGATTATCGCAATTCCATATTTGATTTGCCACTTTACTAGTAGAAACAAAATGAACCTTCAGTAAATTATCATTCAAATATAAAAGCAGTCGGTGTGTGGAGAACATTCTTAAATCTATCATTATAATATTTAAAACTTATCGCAACGCGTTATGACTGGGATAAGGTTTGTAAATAAAACAATGTTTAATGGCAGTTTTAGATCTAATTAAATCAATTTATTCCGTCTTAATCTCAAGATCGAAGTAGTATGAAAGTGCAACTTGAATAAAAACTATTCCCTGATCAGCCAGTGCTTTTTTAAATACTCCTAGATTCTGATAGATTTAATCAAAGTACTACCTTAATACATACATCATAAAGTTCAAAATAACTGTTAAGTAGAACAAAAGTATTCTCTTATGATCACAGGCTGGTTTAGCGCTACGTGTAGTAAACTTTTTTTACTGTGTCGTTATCCGGTGTGCGGTGCAATAATTCCATGCAATCATTCAATGCGCGCGCGCACGATAATTATTTTGATTGTAATCGCTCTCCGTGGATGGGAATAAGTGTTGCAGTCTGTCAAGTAATTATTATTAGTTCAATCTCGTATTACTGGCGAATAAATTCCTGAGTTGGTCACATTTCGCGGCTGGTTTAAAATCGACTCCTGTGTTTTTGTTGGACGCCAATGGCGCGGAACGCGTAAAATAAATATTTTTTACGACTATTTGTTCTTCAAATTGTTTCACAAGTGGACGGAATGATTGCCCACATATTTTTTAACGTAGGTGGAAATAAATATATTTTTTTAATATTATTTTTCATCGTAAACTTTATGGCAAAAGAAGGGTCTACGGAGGCAAATTGAAGGGCAACCAAATATTTATGATAATAGCGTGATCAATTTCCTTTTTCAGAAAGATCAATTAAACAAGTCATATTATAAAAGTGGACGAAGCGAATGCACATAACTAATTGTAAGGAGTAACCGTGTGCAGATTTCCCAGCATTGTATGGAAAGTTACGGGATGTGCTATTGGTTTGTCACAGATTAAATAATAATTATACCTATGTGTTGCAATAGTTCGTCATATAAGTCGGCTGGTCTTAATAAGTAGCTAGTTTTGGTGAACTGTCTCGGGAGTTAGAGATGTACGGCGGGATCGCCCATTCGAAATGCAGAGTTTTTCGACTGGGAACTTCTTTCCATTTATATTACAGAAGATCGTCAAAAAATCATAGTTTAGCGTTATATTCCTGCAGTGAGGTCGCCAATCCTCACTTGAAGAGGGAGTAATGAAAGCGCTGAGCCTTTCCTGATCTTTATAAGGGTGTTGGCAGTAGCTGCTTGCCATCAAACCAGCTGTGGGCTTCTTAGCTAACGTCGTACTTAAACAAACATGAATCGTTCAGTAAAACTAATTACATTTCACTCACACAGACAGTTTTGTAAGTTTGCCACCTCCATATTTAAGCACATTAAACTGGATATTGCATATATTTGTGGTATCCGTTTGATTGCAGGCTGTAGATGGCGTTTATGATGTGCGAAGTTAGATACGATTCGCATTTGAAAATATATCTTAATTTACAGATATATTCATCACTAATATTTAACGAAAAATTTAAACGTGTTTTTACTTCAGTCGCAGACGACTAAAACCACTATACCTAGCTTTATTAAACTGCTGAGTTAAATTAAGTCTCATTAAAATGCTAATTCAGTTTCAATATCATTACAAGGAGCGAGGTTATTCAATTGATTAAATTCTTAAAGGTATTCTCGGCTTTTGAATATAAGTGTCAGTTGGCACTTGGCACTTGCGAGTGCGGTCCTCGTTTCAATGTCAAGGTATTTGCAGCAAATTAGCATCACTACGTGTGCGGGTGCCGGCCGCGATCAAAGGGTCCAATAAAAACTGGGACTTTACTATTTGTGGCTCTTCATACCGGTTCTTGTAATACGAAAGTGTTTCCACGTTAGGGTGTATCGTCTGCGAGTCGAATACGACTTACTTTTACTACTGTTAATGCTGTCCATAACATGCGCAGTCGTGTTCTCGCATCTTGAAAATTTATGTGAGGTAATTAACTGTTACTATGATATAAAGACTTTTTATTTATTTTAAGCTTGAGTGAGAGAGAGGCATGACGAGATCTCTCGTTCGAATAAATGAAGCCCCTAGTCAGACTGTATGTACGTCTAAGAAGAAAAACGCAGCCAATAAACATTATATAGTAGTATATACTAATATTATAAAGAGGAAACGTATGATTGTAACGAATTGGCTCTAAAAGTACTGGATCGATTTTAAAAATTATTTCACCATATGAATGCACTGATTATAATAGGCTATATTTTATCTCTTCACTCCCACGGGAACGGGAGTTACGCGAGTGAAACCGCGTGACGCCCGCTAGTGTTCAATATAGTTACATAATATAGTAGTGTTCCTGTGAGTAAAGTAGCCAGTGCTCCAAGAAGGCGAAGAAAGTGGAGGTACTGCGCTAGTTAAAATTCCAACGAACCTTACTCTATATTGGAACAGCGTTTATATATTTTTTTTAAGTAGGCATTGTGCTAATTACAATTTTAGCAGCAAGCATTCATAACCTGAAGTGGCCGCTTTCCACCAGCGTACAGTTTCATATCTGCTAGTGAACTATTTAAGTATACAATTATTTAGGTTGTTGTATAACTTGCTCTAAGTCACTAAAATTACCAAATTGACTTAGTTTTACTGTTGCAAATAGTGACTTTATATATTCCTCAGATATAAGACATTATACACGTCGACGTCTTTGAAGTAAGTACCTACTGAAAATAATTTATTTGCCGCATTTTATCTTCGTCGACTTTTGATTACGGG
Organism: Watsonalla cultraria; assembly: GCA_964035505.1. Taxonomy (NCBI): domain Eukaryota; kingdom Metazoa; phylum Arthropoda; class Insecta; order Lepidoptera; family Drepanidae; genus Watsonalla; species Watsonalla cultraria. Next base: position 5,750,434 of record OZ037731.1, read on the forward strand.
TTTTGTATTACTTACCTACCTTGTTGCTGGCTATTATAGAGCATAACAAATATCTAGCTGCGCTTAAAGTAGCATTAGTATTACATAGAACAATAGTAGCCGTTGGGGGAATGAACAATAAAATGTGCAGGCATCGTCAGGCTCGCTTCCCGGCCGGCGTAGTAAAAATTAAATTAACTTTTACAATAAAGCACACACGTAAACCGCGCAAGTTATTATTGCTCTGAGAAGTCGAGAACATTTGTTATTTCATTTGTAAAAGGAGAAATCAAACGGTTTACTACCATTCCTTATGTAAATATTCCATTGTATCCTTTGGCAGCCTCGCTTTGGAACATTATTTTTAGCTATTTGTTATTAAAGCGTACCTAATTCATCTACGTCGCAAAATGTTACATGTCTTTTGTTGAAACTAAGTAACGTTCTGAAGATGGAAACGAGTAGCATTAGCTGAGATTTCTCGTTCAGAGCCTTTGTCAAACTAATAAATTGATTTAAAGTTATGTTTTTTCTGACAATAAATACTAGTGATGAACCTAGAAATAATATACGAAACGACATTAAATGCTAATTCGTACGGGCACGTATGGTTGAATTGAATCGATACTCACGATAAGGCTAAGAGCATCACTTTTTAGATCTGTCAGAGGGCTACATATTCGCTGGACTAGGTATAAGTTCTGTGTATGAGACACCTACTATCAGTTGGCTCTTACATAATCCGACTCTTCCCTTGTAGCCCCTTATAATAAGTTGCATTAGAAGGCCTCTTACCTTGCATTTCATAGCCAGGACGAGTTGATATCGGTGTGCGGTGAGTGCGTCTTTATAGGACCCTTGGCTGAAGTAGGCAGCGCCGAGGTTGCCATGCGCGCGGCACTCCCCCGCAGTGTCGCCCAGGGACTTGGCCACTGCCAAGTCTTGCTGCATGTAGTTGATTGCTGCGTCCAGTTGGCTTAAAGCCCAGTGTGCTGACGATAGGGCGCTGAATACTGATCCCCTGAGACAAATAATAAGGAAACCTTAGCGATATTTTTCTTTATTTTGCTCGACTATATCAAATATGAAGAAAACTATACATTTCGCGTACGTTCTAGCTTCAGTGTAGTCAATGACGAAGGACAATATTCAGGAGCCTTACCCGGGACCTCTTATTGCCATCATAGATCAACAATGTTGATGAGTCAAAAATGTATACCCATGAATCCTATGATGTGTATAAATATGTCACTATCGCATAGCCAAACTATCATGGCTACAAGCACTAAAGGTGACGCTCATGTTCTTCATATATTGCATTAGAAATGTCAATAAAAATGTCACAATGATAAAAAAGGGACACACATGTTTTTAGCCCGAGTTTGGTCTAGTCTTGGTTACAACCATATTCTGTGATACGGAAAATGAGTTCAATTGTAGGATGACAAGATAAACACTAAGAATTATACGGAGTATCTTATTGTTCTATGGGCTACACTAATGTGCCATTTACAAATAAAAATTCATCATAAATTTTATAGAACATTTATAATGGACACTTAACGTCACTACAGTAATTTATTAATAGTTTGGTGACAAATATACACATGGAATCTATAAATTACAATTAGCCAGCGTGAAAAATCTTGTCCGAGGGAATGACGTGTGTTGAACAGCTCGTATGAAACAGAGCAACGTAAGGGTGGTTTCATATTGGTGGATACTTAGCTCTTACCCGTGAAATTTTAGGTAGACTCTGAAGTTTACTGGAGAAGAAATATACTAATTATAAAATAACTACTAATTATAGAACGATTTCAGCTATAAATTCTTCGGAGTCCAACTCCTACATGTTGCGTTCAAACGTAAACAAAATAATTTTGCATGGAAATACAATTTAAAGTTATTCTGAAGCACTCCAGTGAAAAGCACTCGTGCTTACTGACTGGCTAATAAAAATATATTAATTTAATTATTCGAGTTTGAATTTGATTATACACATTACATATCTATTAACTCGCCATGTCATAATCATTTAAAATCTAATTGAATGCACACCCAAAAAAAAATCGAATAATATCCATGATTCGAATGCAATGGTATCACTCATAACTTTTTAATTTGCAGTAAGTGGGGCGCAGGGCCGGATTATCCATTAGGCGGATAAAATATATTTTAAATGTTAGAAAAGGGACCCCAATAATTGTATTACTCGATAGGGTTAATCCGGCCCTGGTATGAAGAGTTATCCAAGCGTGATCTAAAGGCTCTAACGGGCTATACATGTGTGTATGGACCTTAATCTGAGATAAATATTTTAATTCGTGCCGGCCGTAATGAATCACCGGTGGTGTAATTTGACATCACACTTTACACCTCTGCCTTCATCGATCCCGACCCGACCGGCATATTCTGATACATTAGATATTCATGTGTTTTATATTTTAATTAGGTAACCTTTATTAAGCTAAACTTACGATTTTTGTCTCATATTATTCAAACATTAATTTGAATTTTAAGCGGCCTATTCCTGTTCTTTAATCTAATTAAAAATATTATCTTCATAATTTATTAACGACTCGGTATGCAGGATAAGCCTGAGGTATAGGGTATTGAATTAATTTCTAACAATAGCAAATATTACTCATACTGAGAAAAAAAATTGGGTTCAGTTATTTGGTCTTTTCATTAATTTTAATACAAGATTCAAGTTTATATCTATAAGCATTATTTTGAAAAGTTGTAAGATGAGGTTCTGGTACAAGGTACGGTTGGAAAATACTTAAAAATTATCAATTTCCCATATCCGTTACATAAAAAAAAAGAAACTCCCTATTCAACGGTTGCCTCATAAGCTTATCACGCAGACACACATCCTTAATTCCATTATAATCTCACCATCTGTCAACAACGATATCGATAACGATCGGGATATAACAATCCCTATTTATATCGTTGAAAGTTTTATCTTAACAGAATAGGTGCGTTGGGTCCCGGTTCGATCCATCAACGCTCAGATAACATCTCGAAGAGGCGTTGGGATCGACACGACGAGGTGCAAGCGGATCCTTCACTCGGACTCACTCGGTTTTGAAGGAATTTAATGTCACCCAAACGTATAGCGATTGTATTTGTTCAATCAATGTCTGGCCGAGAAAGGCTTGTGTTATTTTATATTCGATAAGATTATAATAAATGCTGTATAAATATCGTGGGTGTTATTGTTCTTGGGGTTAAGGCCACGTAATCATTTTTTTAGGAATCAGAATAGGGACTCTTAATGATACTTTGACCACTAAGCTAAAAAAAAGTCATTTAAACATTAAGAAATTTGTTGTAAGTTCCTTGAGGTGACAGTCACAGAACAGAGAAAGAAATGTCAGAAATGAAACGCCCTAATAGAAGCACGCTCAAATACATTCAGTCTTATTATGAAAGATTAATTATTTATTGTAATTTTTATGTATATTCTAGGGAAGATAGAGTCAAAGCTTACTGTTATATAACAGACTGTTAAGTTAACGGTATTAATATTGAGAGTGTTAAGGTATTTCATTAATACACGTCCGAGTAATGATAGGCATAATTTCCGCGTCAGGATACTGCTTATCTGGGGGTGACAGGGTTTCAATACATTGCTAACCACATCAACCTGTTGGAGATTCATTAAAGTCATAGTATTTAATATCCCAGTCCCAATGAGATAATTAAAATTTATGGTTGACCATTAATTGCCATGATGGATATTTTAATATAAGCTGCTGCTTGCAACATTATCCACGCACAGCATTGCAGCTAGGTAATACGGAATTCACGCGAATATACAAATGCAGTGAGGTTCAATTTCATATTACTGATACTATTAACCGTCGATTTATACGTACATATGCACACACCTGCATTCCCCGAAGAGGTAAGCCACCTCGGTTTACCTTTCCTATAGTAAACCCACATTTCGCAAGTAATGTTAGAGTCCTATGTAGTTAGGGGCTGAGCCTATTGCCATTAACCGGGCTAACTAACTAATCCAGACTCCGTGTCACTACTAGGGAATTTTAGGTGGAAAAACCCATGACAACTTTCCAGTCCCGGGAATTGAACCCAGGAACTCGTATTCCGCAGTAGCGCTTGCTACCACTAGACCAACGAGACAGACGTAAATTTTTCTTATAATATATAAATGTGCTAGCTGTGCCCCGCGGTTTCATCCGCATAAATTTAGTTTCATACAAACTTTCATATCCTATTTTATTCCCTTGGGGGTAGAATTAATCAAAATCCTTTCTTAGCGGATGCCTACGTCATAACATCCACCTGCATGCCAAATTTCAGCCCGATCCGTCCAGTTGATTAGGCTGTGCTTTGATAGTTCACAATGTCAGTCAGTCAGTCAGTCAGTCACCTTTGAGTTATATACATATATTTAGACCACAACAATATAAAATCAAATCTCTCTCTCCTCTACCATTTAAAATAACAAAGCTTCCAAGGACCAATTGAGTGTGGAATTAATCGTTCCAGAGACAAGTGTATATAGGTTTAAATAATGAAGTGTGCAATTAGACCGGTGCTATTAAAACTTGACACCTCGCATTCTGCGAGATATATACAGCCATTCCCAAGAGTCCGCTTATTATAAATCAAAATGTCGAAATTCCCGAAAGATAACCCGCTTTAGGTAGGTGTAAATTATAGCAGTGTCAACTGTATGTAGTGTGATTAAAAGTAATTATGTTACACGTGTAATGAACGAATATTTTACGGTTTTAACAAGGTACCTATACGTTTTAATTAGAGAGAAAAAATACAAACGTTCTTAAGTCAAGGCCCCTTGTGGTAAGGCCTCTGGAGTATTACTATCATGATAGTTTGACTCATAATATTATGATGACGTGTGACTTTCGCGCAACAAGACAGACAGAAAGGCTGAAAAGAAATTTAAAAAAGGTTTTTTTTTATCTAATTACCGTATCTACTTCGTTTGCAATTTGTGAAAAGCTGTTAATGAGGAATTACAAACTGTTACTTAAATTTTATTCATCTGTATAGATGTAACGTGGCTGTGATTATAAATTTTCGGTATTTTTGAAGAGGAAAACATTTCTGTTCTGGCACATTTTATTTTTAATATTTTTTCATTAGTTACTCGTGGTATAGAACATGACGCATTGTTTGTAAATTAATTACATCTAGTGTAAACTTAGTAATTAATATACCAATCGCGAGATTTGTTATGTTTTACACTATTATTGTACATAAAAGGCACAAACATGTTTGATGAATGTTTATTCATCAAAGTTTTCTATCACGAACAATAACATTTTGTTGAAATGCTTTTTATTCACACACGTATCATTTATTGCATACAATTTCCAATCAAAAGGCAAGTAATCCTAGCTACTAACGTACTGTTATTAAAACGATTGATAAATTTGACCCCAATTACTGTTATTGTTACTTTCTGAATGATATAACTAATTAAAATGTATATGAGCCTACTGCATGAATTACAACTTGTTAGCGATTTGATTAAATTATAAAAGGCTGTCTGTAAAGAAGATCTATGATATTATACTGTTATAGAGAATAAAACGTACAGTAGTCTGTACCTACCCCTTCGAGATATAGGTGTAATCATAGGTATGTATGTATCATTTTAAATTAAAATAGCTTATTTCCTGAGTTTCTTGCCAGGTTCTTCACGTTAAAAGCAACTTTCAGAACCTGGAGGCAGTATAGTCCTTTATAATTATGACATTATGACGATTTGAAAGTCTTTGTAAAAAATTTAATCGAATATAGATCTTTTTGAGTTTGAGTTTAAGACTAGATAAATAATAAAAAAACACAGATATACATTTCACCTTAGTAAAAAGAATCGAGATGGTCTATCAAATATATTCACAGAGAGAAATGAATCAATGCTACTTAAGACTTTCAGTATAATACCAAGTTCATCAAGAAAAGGATAAACGATATTTAAGTCATGGATCTTTGCATGCATTATAGTGCAACATATTATTTAAGAGTTCTAAGGAAAAAAGAATACTATGGTAAATACTGACTACCTCGTGCAGTATGAGTTTTTTTTAAACATATTAGAAGGAAAAGTAGAAGGAAAGAGAGGAAGAGGAAGATCTAAGTTATCATACATGAAATATGATCAGGAAAAAGTGTCTGTCATGATTTATAGGGAGGTTAAAGAGATGGCACTGGATAGAGACGAATGGAAGAAATTGTATCGGTCACAAAACAGAAGCCAGAATCTTAAATGTATGATGATCATGATATTTAACAAAAACGATCTCACCTTAGTTTGAGTGAGCATGAGCCAATCCTGAGAGCCGCTTCTAATACAGTCACCGCCGCCTGGTACTGGCCGGCAGCCAGCAACTCTTGACCAACCACCTGAAAACAGTAGTCATTTTAAATAAACCAAGACCATGTGTCCCCATGGTGTACCATCCTTTAACTTAATATTGCCATCTGAGATCAATGTTGAGTTCCTACTGTGTGCTGGATTTCTAATATATTATCCCCCATAATTCAAAACATAAATGTATGTAGTCGTTGGTTTAAGAGTAACTCAATCTCTTTCTGTGATACAGGTTTAAAAAGGTTTATGAGACCAAGGTCAGGCTTTGATCAACGTATTGATATAGAAACCTTAGTAATTAATATTATGTTGTTAGACTGCCTCGGTCTCTGGTCTGGTCTAGTGGTCGCGGTCTTGGTTTCGATCCCTGATTCATTTTCTCGGGTATAATAAAAAAAATGATTTACTGAGTACGTTTAAAGTTTCTGATTTATCCACCGAGGCTTTTGTGAATTGACAAACATCAACAAATCCGACATAAAATAAAGGTACTAATAACCGAAAATGGATATTTGAGTATCATGCAAGGTACAAGAAGCGAAACGAATTCTTAAGCTCCCATTAACTGGCATTATTGCAGCAGTCGGTGAAACATTTACGAACTTATCCGTGAATAAAGTTATATCGGGTCATATGCGAACACACACGAAGTGGTTTAAATTATTTTGTTTTTTTTGTAATAAGTTTATACTGCTATTAAAGTGTTTGCACTTGGTAATTTACTTTGGAAATTACGATGTAGTGGAAGAAGTCCGCAAAACAGCAAAAAATATGCTTATTTATTTTTGGACCGGAGGTATTTCATCTATTTTGTTATGATCATAAGATTTTCTTGCTGTGTCAAATTATATAAATGTAAGTTTAAAGGGGTTGTATTGAAAGATGCGTCTCCAAATGTTAATGGACGGAAACATTGAAATTTAAAAATGGAACAATGCAAGGGTCCGCCATTTTGTGGGAGCTAGTAGTCGGCCATTTCGCGTTCCGCTGCCGATCAAGTGTCGCGCAGATTGTATGTAAATTGGCAAGGGTCAGTAGCGTATTTATTGGCCTTTGATCACTCAGCCCATTGTCTCGCGGTTAAATGCGCCAAAAAATGTTCAGACGTCGTCCGACTGCATCGTGGAATGTATGCAAATGGGTCTGCGCATGATTCTTAATGCTAGCCCGTTGCCAATCTAAGGGCTGCCACAAAATGATACAGTATAAACCCTAGTCCATAAAATATTACTGACCAAGTTATTTGAAATGAAAATTAAAGCGGCAATTTCAAAATTTCACTTTTTTTTGTAGCTCCTGATATTTTTGTGAAAATTTAAATATAAACCAATTCTTGTGTTGCATGAAATGATTGTTTGAAAATATCTAAATGTTTTAAATAATTTAATTCACATCAATTACATGTCAATTCTCAAATTTCATACAAGTACTCTTTAAACTGGCAGCCCAGAGCACTACAGAGTCTTAAACAGTTCTTGATCTTGTTTATTTTATCTCAAAAAATGGGTCCATTTAAATTGCAGACACTTTGTACTTTTGGTTTTTTTACCCCAAGCCAAAATGCAGAATGAATGGCGTCATTACTTGTAAGACTTTACGTTCAACACTTATTCAGCAAATGTTTTTATTTAAACGCCTGCGATCGCTGTCAATAGCGAGGCTTTTTGGCGTAAACTCGGATGACAATACGCATATATCCGGGGATACATTAATGGCCACCATTATTTTCGGATCGAAGGACCACGTCCGGATATCGTCCACGATACAGGACGCTACTGACAGCCGCAATAAGTTAACCTCCGTCTGGTTGCAAAATATTTTATGGAACTTTACTACCTATTTTCATTGTCCTTTTTTGGTAAAATAATGATGGCGTTTTACATTTTCTGCTCGTTTTCTAAATTTATGGGAAATGTAGGATTTGTTTATCTACCTTACCTATAATATATCACTCCGGTTATATAATGAGCTACTAGGCCTTACAAAGATATATAAGTAGGTAGTTATTAGATAATTGTTTAAGGTTTTCAGTTATTGGTTAGTAGTAGGAAGTCGATATATATAACAACAAAATTCCATAATTAGCACTCCACTTACCGAAATAAGCACGAAAGGTGATTGATCTAACTTCATAGCCTCCAACTGCCTGAAAGTTGGTTCCAGGGTCGATCTGAGTGGAGACTTGAGTGAGGCTTCTACTAGGGCTGCCAACAACTGCCGAGATGACGGCTCCACTCCCAGTCCTGCGCTGAAGGCTGCGAGGGCCTCGCCATGCCGGCCCAGACATTGAAGTGCTACCCCTGGTTGAGGAGAGAATAAGTAGAAGAGATTTTGCTTACAGTCTTTAGAAAACATTACAATGTAATCTATATACATACAGAAAAATAAAATTGAATTGTCTGTTTGTCATTCCAAAATTACAGCTTTTCACTAAATGCATATGAAAGTATACACGGTACAAACAGAAAAACCAATTTTTAAATTTCTGTCTGTCTGTCTGTCTGTCTATCTGTCTGTTTGTCCCAGGTAATCTCCGAAACGGCTAGACCGATTTTAACGGGACTTTCACTGGCAGATACCTAATGTTACAAGGAGTAACTTAGAGTACTTTTATTAAAAAAAACGTTAAGTAAAGCTAATTATCTTTAAACAATACATTAGTCTTGGTTTGCAATGAACTCAATAAATACGTAAACTTGTTCATGTAACAGACTCAATATCAGTCAGGATTGAAACTATAACGGTGTTATTGTAACTTTAACTTTAACCTTCTACACATAGAGCTTTTTAGTTTTATTTACCCCGCTGTATTCTGTCATTACGCCTATTCCGTTTATTTTCTAGTAGATGTGCGCGTCTGTGTGACTGTGTCACTGTGAACTGCTAGTAAAGCTACTGTCAAAACCGTGACACTGCTCTATATTTCTGTCTATCCCTTTTGGGAAAGTAAGAAGGTCAAATCTATACAGATAAATAAAATTGAAGTCTCTGTTTGTAATTTCAAAATTACAGCTTTTCACTAAATGCATATGAAAGTATACACGCTACTGACAATGAAAAACCAAGTTTTAAAATTTTTCTCTGTCTGTCTGTCCGTCTGTCTGTCTGTCTGTCTGTTCCGGGTAATCTCTGAAACGGCTGGACGGATTTTAACGGGACTTTCACTGGTAGGTAGCTGATGTTTCAAGGAGTAACTTGGCTACTTTTATTTATTAAAAGGGATCCGCGACATGAAGCATGAAACTAAATCTACGCGGGTGAAACCGCGGGGCACAGCTAGTACAGTAATAAATAAAGACACGTGGCAAGGTATTGAGTATAAGTAATTCATTTAATCTCCAGGCAGCTATCAATCAAATCAAATTAATAGTTCGACGTTGCTTCGACGTGAAGCAAATTTCATGGGTCATATACGCTAAGGTACCAACCCAGATTGCCGATTTTCCTCGAAAAAGGGGTTGCGAAGGTCAGATGGCAGTCGCTTCGTATAAAAATCAGGTGATCAGTCACATCGGGTTGAATCAAGTGCTGACCCCAACAATGTATGGGATAAGGCCAGGGAGATGATGATATACGCTAAGGTACGGTTAATTAAAAGTAGCTATCTTGGTGAACATTTAAAGTTAATACACCCATTAAATCGATTAAACGTAATTACAAAGTAATGCACCTAAAGTCAGTCATACATAAATCACATGCAATGTAGGTAAGTAATAATTCATTATGATACTAGCTGTGCCCTGTGGTTTCACCCGCGTAGTTTCATGCTTCATGTCACGGAACAATAATATTTTTAATAAATAAAAGTAGTCTAAGTTACTCCTTTGAACATCAGCTACCTGCCAGTGAAAGTCCCGTCATAATCGGTCCCGCCGTTTCAGAGATTACCCGGAACAAACAGAGAGACAGACAGAGAAAAATTTTTAAACTTGGATTTTCAGTGTCAGTAGCGTGTATACTATCATATGAATTAAGTGAAAAGCTCTTATTTTAGAAATACAAACAGACACTTCAATTTTATTTATCTGTATAGATTTTCAATAATCAGTAATGGCTGCCACCAATAATGCTATTAGAGTAGCTAAGTTCTGGGACACGACACAAAAAGAAAAAGAAGCAATAATCATAATTATGAAGTACTTAAAGTCGTGCATAACAGTAGTGACACTTGTGCTTCAGTATCGGCAACAAATTGTGGATATTGGGGTTAATTCCTAAGTATTTTTTGCTATATTAATATGCTATGCCACAAAATTTACAGTAAATAATTATTGAAGAAATTTACAAATTCCTGAATTTGTAATAGGATCAAAAGTATCTTAAGTGTTTTAATTTACAAGAGAAAGGCTGCTTGTAATTTATAATAGGAAGTACTTAGAGCCTGCGAATGTATTCCAGTAGCTTATAAAACTAAATTATAATATATAATGAATAATCAAGCACTGTATAGATATTTAATTACGTTGTTGTCTAATAAATGTTATTTCAATCATGTTTAATAAGTGACACAAGACGATTTTTTACGTATGATAACACAATTCTATTTCCACCTTAAATAATGTGGTCAGTGAAAGTGATGCGCAAAGGCATTTTCTGTAAAGTGTAACTCTTACCGCATAATAATCACACGCCATTCGTGCAAATTGGTACTTATGTGCTAGCTAAGAGTAAGCTACTCACTAAGAACATGTGCCAGAATACAATCTGCATATCAATGTTACTTTATAGCCCGTCCGTTTAGACAATATACTTCTTAATTTAATTAAGTCTTACCTTGTCTATAATAAGCTTTTGGCCAGTTGGGGCAGAGTTCCCTCGCTCGTGTGGCATCTTGAAGGGCCGCGGCGAATTGGCCTTGCTTCAGACGAGCTGCAGACCTGCATTACAAGCGAAGATTAAACACTGTAATTTGTTTCATTTTCATGGGCATATTGATTCTAATACACGACAGGTAGTTAGAGTTAAATATTTTAATGTAGCTAGTCTCAATTTATTGTAATGTCATTATGTCGTAAGTACATCACTCATACATTTTGTTTATTCTCAATCGTAAAGTATTTAAGTGAATATTGAGAAATTGTATGCTGTTTTCCATAATCAAAATAATAGCTTTCTTAGTTTAGTCTTAGTGTAAACGTTCTACCAACCACAGCCCCGGGTGGTTATGAGAGCCCGATTGCGCCAAGCCTAAATTTTGTAGAATAAATCTTACCGATTACTATATAGTATATGGTTGGCTGGGTCTAGAGTTAGGGCGTCTGTGTAGAGAGCGACGGCGGTGGCGAAGTCCCCAGCTTGGCATGCCGCGTTGGAAGCCCGTACCTTCTCCACGAACAGCGCCCGGGACGCCGCCCCTAGCGACGCCGACCCAGTGGGCTCCACCTGATAAACATTTAGGTGTCATAAAATGAAACGTAAGGTAAAAAACAGCGCATAAAAACTTTTTAGCTAGCTCTTAAGTCCTTAAGAGGCGCTTTTCGAACAATAGTAGGGATATTTATTCTACAGCTCTTCAGCAAATAAAAAAAAATTTCAAGTGTCACTAGAACACTTAACTTCATCACTACTTAAATTAAGGAAAGGCGTAGAAATAGGAAAATAAAATAATTAAATAATTTACGCACCTCTAAAAGCACAACCATTGAGAGCGTGATTTTGTGCTTTAGAGAATACCTGTTAGCTAGAAGTTATGATTTAGCCAAAGATACTGTGTATGGCACACACTGAATACTTACTATAAAATGAATATCAAAGTGTCTAGTTGAAGTATAAACCAATTTTATGTTCAACTAGCTGTGCCCCGCGGTTTCACCCGCTTAGATTTAGTTTCATCCTTATTGTCGCGGAACCCTATTATTTTTAATAAATAAAAGTAGCCTAAGTTACTCCTTGAAACATCAGCTACCTACCAGTGAAAGTCCCGTTAAAATCCGTCCAGCCGTTTTAGAGATTACCCGGAACAAACAGACAGACAGACAGACAGACGGACAGACAGAGAAAAATTTTAAAACTTGGTTTTTAGTGTCTGTAGCGTGTATACTTTCATATGCATTTGGTGAAAAGCTTTAATTTTGGAATTACAAACAGACACTTCAATTTTATTTATGTGTATGTATAGATTTGGTGAAAAGCTTTAATTTTGGAATCACAAACAGACACTTTAATTTTATTTATGTGTATAGATAGTATTCAACATAAGTCGCATAGTGCCTTGGTCAACATTCCGAGATAATCAACAGAAGTGCTGAAGATATGCAACGAGAGTACCGTAAGAATTCCCAGTGTCAGTATTAACCTACAATGATTACATCTAGCTGTCGTGTATCGTAACATATCGCCGTGGAATAGTTGAAGGCTACTTCCCTGCCAAACCAACTTGGAATTTATCTGTAATGGACTGAGATTTGATTTTCTTAAACCAAGTAGGTACTTTCTCGAGTGTCCTATAAACTTTTGGTTCCTATAAAATTAATATTAACTAACTAAAACCGTAAGACGAAACCGTTGGCTTAGTATACCTGACTAGGTTTACACTAGGTTTGATTCCAGTGATAACCGTAAACATTCAAAACGCGAAAACGTAGGTAGCATGCAAACTCACAATCGCATTTATTACATTAGTAAGGAATATATGAATGTATGTACCATAACCCTATGGAAGTCCACCACCCGAATCCAATGAGTATTGAAATTTGAAATTCATTATAACTCTGTTGTAATTTTCTACTCCGTAGTATTAAGGGTTTCCTCGAGACAGGGGAGCTACTCGCTTTCTCCGAAAAACGAAGCTTCGGCCGAAAGTTCGCAAAGTTCCTACCACGGTTATTATTCGTTCTGAAATTACGTCCGAACGTGGTCCGCTAGAAAATTATTTGATGTTTATATTTTCTAAACCAACTTTAATTAAATTATTAGACGAAGAAAAATTTGAGTATGATAAAAACAAAGCGATAGTGAAACTACATTTAATTTTATTTCGTTCACGAAGTTTCGTTTTCGGAGAAAGAGAGTAGACCCCCTGTTTCTTTAATAAAAGTTTATGCTCGAATTTATAAACATCAGTTCATACAAGATATTTTGATTATTACGGTATTGGTACTGATATTCCGAAGATTTATTTTACAACCTCTCACCTCGATGTGTAGTTATTTAAGAAGTATTCGTAGCGGCTTGTTCGACCAATCGGCGACGCGGGGCTATCATTAAAACGCGTTGAAAAAGAGCCGCCTGCTCTTACGGACGATTTGCACAAAATGCGGAAAGCAATAAAATTTTGTTACGAAACACATTCGGCACAAGGCATTGACTTGATATAGTTATTTAAGTATTTTCATCGCACCCTGCTGATTTGTTCCAACGGCTGAAACATAATTTTTTACTGCCGCAACGTAATGTCAGGCTTTTACACGATCAACATTTTGTCTGTATGTGGTGAGTTTACAATTAAACATTTCGGTATGGAAACACGATAGCGACAGAGCATAGTGGATGGAGAGATAAGTACCTATTTATGTAGGTAGGTACACCCAAAATCTGTCAACCAAAGCGACGTACTTACACTTCTATTATTTCTAATGGATTTAAAATCGTAACTAATTTGAAAATTTTAATTTGACTTGTTTTTCACGAAATTCTGCATGGTCACAAATAGTCATAGGATCTTTAATCACCACGACATAATATAGAGTCGTAAAAATATATTTAATATACTTTTAAGTCTGGGTAGTATAGCCGGCTTTATATACTTAGTAAAAAATCAGGCAGTTGTAATCGTTACAAAAACAAATAGGTACAAGGAAAGAATAAGCAAAAACTGTAAAGTAATATGATCCTATTAGACCTAGGTTTAATGGTGAAATTAACTGTAAGCTGTAACCGGAAATGGCAAAGTGGTTTCCCACCCAGCCTTCCTGCAACGGGAGAGGTGGTGAACTATAATTCCAATGATGTCAATTGGAAGGCAGTGCACCGTAAAATTATATTTCTACGCCACACGATCCCGAGTTCTCATTAGAATATCGAATTTTATTTTATCATTGCCTTATCCGTTGAATGCCAGGAAATAACTAAACATTTCTAGCTATTTCTATGCGATATGTAAGTAGCGTAGAATAAAATAAGTATGCCCTTTTCTTAAGTAAACCTAATCTTCGCCTTGGTATTAGAGGCCCTTACCGTAAGCTCTTAACGTCATGATAGTTTGACAAATTTTATGAGACGGATGTACGAGTATTTGACGTGCATAAATCTGTCAAGCACTGTCAGATAGCTCAAATATCATGTCAATACGATACTTATTGTAGTGCCTCGAACATGGCCCTGAGCACAGTATACATACGAGTATAAGCTTAATACAAGCAGTATAGAAACAAGGAATAAATTGATCGAAATTACACACTCCCACAGAAGCGCGCATCTAGAAAATTCTAAACATTCCTCGCAGTACTGTCATTAAGGGTGTCACGTCGTGGACGATCGAGTATACGTCATTTACATGTTTACCGACAAACTTAGTGACAACCATCACGCACCAATAGAGCAAACGATCTATTAAAAAAAAATAGGCCTAGCTTCCATTCTGCTTAGTAAGCTTATATATATTATATACTGTGCCTTGAGTCGGGTGTTTTCATACATCATTCCATTATCAATATCCATTACGATTAGATCGGCAGGGTGGCATAACAATAGTACACGTAAACCTGAGGTTTTACCATCAAATCATACAATAGACACTCAATCTGTAAGGGCCTTGTATATACCTGCCCCTGTTTAAATATAGCAATAAAAGTTGATAGCAAAGGCGTGAGTTACTTATACTTAAAGGAAATTTAAACTTCAATCGAATCAAATTAATCAATTAATTTCAAAGCACCTAAGTATCTCGGTAAGAAGTAATAGCAATGCAATATATTAAATAATTAATTAAAATTTATGATTGCAATCTAATACGTATTACTCTATGTAATTGCATCGACATATATTAAAATTATATACTCCGTGACTTCGTCTTAATGGAATGCTCAGGTGTAAATGTTTAAAAAAAAGATATATCTGTTCCTCTTTTTTAATACAGCCACTGCCATTACATAAAGACTATTTGAAACTGACTACGTTAGGAAACGCAAAGGCAAAATATCAGATTTTTTTGTAGAAATACTAAAGTCCTGGTTTTTATCCTCAAGAAGAACGACTGACGACTAATTATAAAAACCTTTACAACGGAGAGGAAAAACGTTCAATACCTCTTCTTACATAATCCTTTTTCGAATTTATTGCACGAAAACTAATAACCAACACGTAGTTATGGATGTTTCGTAGAATCCATCCCATGGCATAATACTGACAAATCATAATGTTTGTGTTCCACGACAAAAACATAAAAGAATCAACGTTACGGAGTTAATAACAATAAAAAAGACAAATGACAGGCTGCTACTGGATTCCTAAATGTTCGTCTAAAATGGTCAAACGTGTACCCGTCCCGTGGCGAGACTTCTGTATAAAAAACTAACATATTTTATCAACTTTATCGACGTCTAATAAAATAAATAGCTAGTTTTTATTGTTTTACACATATTGTATTTAAATAAGGTTAATTTATCATTATATATAGTGCTTTAATTTTAAGAAGTTGATCTTTGTGTGTTTTAATAAGATCAGTTTTAAATTTTATGTTAGTTTCGCTTTTTAGGGATCTCCGATTTGGGTAATTTTTATATATATATTACTGTTTATATATGGTTAAACGAAGTATATTATATTTTTTTTGGTTAATATAATTAATACATACAATCCCCATAGAAAGTTTTACCTTGACTCATGTTTCGCTTTACATCAGGAATTTACATCATCGCAGTCAATGCTTGATTTGACGCACATCGACGTGCTTTAGATATATTCGTAGGAGTGTACGAGCTTCCTCAAAATTTAATTAAATAGCTTTGGAATTATATTTTGAATCCAAGATACTTTCCTGTCCCTAGACTGAAATAAGAACCAAATTCTTAAATTGGAGACGGGCATGGAGCGTGAGGTGTATTCACCACCTGCGCTATCTAGCCGACCGCATCGGAAACGAGAGTAGTTTTTTTCTCACGAGCCGCATTCCCTCACCTCACCAAGGGATCACTTAACAACTCAACTCTTCTCACGACGCCACGTGCATGGTTTCATCACACGTCCACACATACACCGCGTATTCAAAGCACGCCCGCAGTGTACGCCGTGCTGTTACATCGGGCCGCGATAATTTTGTTTTTATATCGGTCGTATTGAAGGGCCAATGCACGCGCCCTTTTACCTATGGCCCGCTGCACACATTGTTCCTTAGCGAACGTGATTTTTAAATAAAACAAAGACGGATGAGCGCAGGTATTAAATGCTTCGTTGAAAGAGCCAACACTGCTTTTACGTTTACATCAGATATAGCTTTGATATTATGATGCATTACGTAAAGCGTTAATGTGATAAGAGTAGATTATTAACATAATTAAAACAGTTGGTAATGGCTTAAGAAGTACTCAAAAGAAATGTATTTACAAAAGTACTAACTTTATAATTTACACAATGCAGGCAAGTAATGATGTTGCAAGACCATATTTAAATATTCACAATATACAAACTTTAATACGAACCAATAACGGATAAGTAATCTCGAGTGGAAAATTTGCGTACCATCATTACATACGCGTTTATCAATAAACGCGACCAATAAGGTTGCCAACGTTAAATAACAGAGAATACGATTTTTATTAACAATATTTACGAACCTCGCCGAGAATATTGGTCAATATTCTCGGCAGGTTCGTGAATATTTTTGCCCAATCTTTAATTAGTATCAAATATCGTTTGTTAATTCACAATGTATATACATATATAGCAAGAAAGATACAGTCATCTAGATGTTAAGCTTTAAATTACAACACATACGTTATAGAAGGCTCGGGAATCTTCAAATACTTACAGATTGGCTAGCGGTCCTGAACAACGAACTGAAGACAACTGAAGACAGACTGAGTCAGTATGTCTCATGATATTAGTTACACTAGATCATGTTAATAACAGCTCATATATATTACGTTCATGTTCATGTAAGCAATTATGCGAAGGCACTATCACTCACCTAAAAGGGATCCTATAGTTAACATAAAAATGAAAGGACTGCATTCTAGAGTCAACCAAAATTAAGAACTCTACCGTTTTAATGCAACAATACAAAAACCCTTAATTTAAGATTGATAATAAACAAAGAATATTGAACGTCGGCAAATGCTTGATTCGGCCATCTTGAAACATGAAGGATGTAATCGATCTCTTATTAGCTTTATTAAAATTTCGTTTAAAGAGGCGCCTGATAACAGCCCCGAGACGTATTGGCTTATTATTTTTTCTCAAGCGATCACTCATTTCAACTTGTAACGTTACTTTTTAAATGATACGTCGAGGACCGCCCATGGAAAGTCACTTTGCTAAAATTACATACAAGAATTTTAATGTGGCCGTTAATTGAAGAATTAAGTTTCTCTGTTAATCATCCGTTAATGTATGCAATGCGTACCTATTTACTTCGTTTCATAGGTTAATAAGATATAAACCGCACTAAAATATAAACTACCGGCAGCTTAGTTTTGTAAACTATATGCGCAATTTCATGTAAGATTTCAAAACGAACTAAATGTGCCTGGTTTTTGCGTTTGTATTAAATGTAGGCTCTAGCGTTTACCTATTAAAGGCTCCATAATTCTACATATTATATAATATTATTACCCAAATGTATCTTCAACTGTATAAATACAACTAGTAACAAGCTTGGCTTAGATTGGGGCTGTGTGGCGTTGTTATGTAGTATACAATCAATTTATTCTTATGTTTTTCAATTCAAATTAATTATTTAAATACATCTTATACTGGTCCCAAACTAAGCAAAGCTTGTACTATGAGTACCAGAATATGGATACCTATAATAAAAATGCAATAAAAGCCTTAACGACAAACATACCTACCTACTATTCGACTATAAAATACAATAAATAAAACAATATCCTTAAAACGAATTCCCACGTTTAGAAGGTGACGTTCTGTGTGTGAAATGCCACAATACAAGACCTTTAGGCAAAAAGTATTCTTACAGGTGCCATCACGAGCTATGAGCGCTGACCTTGAGTATTCAGTACTATTTTATGAGCCTGTACTAGTGGTCGAGACGAAGACGAAAATGAGAACGACTAAGAGTCAAGTTGAGACGTAATCGATTGATTCTTTCATTAGAAGTAATCGTTAACATTCTGCCTGCTACCCGTCAAGGATTCTTCTAGAGTGACGAGATTACGTTCTCGTTTCTATAATAATTTCCCAAAAGTTCTTGAGCTATCAAGTACCAGGCATCTTACAAAATTGTTTAGATAAAATGTACTTCGGTACGAGGTTCATCATTTTAACATGTTATCGGGTCTTTCGTGTTAAAATGTTCCCAGAACGTGAAAGAAGAGGTAGTAGGTACTTATATTGTGTTTTACCTACTGATTTAAATTTCACAATTTGTTTTTCCTTAGTTAATCATACTTTAAACAATTTATTTTAGGTGTAAAATTGTACGTGTCATAATACGTGATATTAATTCCAGATTTAAACATGGCTAATAGATTGAAATAAACAATACAATGTTGTTTCCTAGTAACAGTAACCACAATTTGAGGGACTTCTATCATAGGTTCCGTGAATGCGTTTAATATTCACTACATACATGATTTTATGACACCCCGTTTTATGGGCGTCTTGAGTACATGCCTGGTCACATTTCATTTAATAAAACATCGTAGCCCTTACCTCAAATAAAAATAAGAAACCTTTGAAAATATAAGAATTCCGTTGAGGGCGCACACTTTCGAGAAAAGGATATCTTAGTAAACTTTAAACCCAATACAGGCACTGAACAAATATTATTCCTCCACATTAAGCCACGAAAGCCAAAACAACGGAACGTCTGTTCAAATTAAACCCGAAATACAGGTACCCATTTAAGGGTTTAAGAATAAAAGAAAAAATAGCGTGGGTCGGTCACTCCTTGTCTATTTTTCCCCACCAATCTGATGCACGGACCTTCGTATAATTACAAGATTTTTACCTGAACAAAATAAAACAATTAACGTGTGATGGTGCCGAGACAAATCACAAAGTAATTTGGAACCGGATTTGTGTAATTTCTGATAGTTTAGTGGAAACATTTTCGTAAGTTTTATGGGAATCGAATGTGGACGTGCGTTCCGGTCGTGAATCATTCGTCGTGGATTTTACAAAATTAATTATAAATAATGACAGCGCCCACGAAACGTTTTATTGTTTGTTCAAGAAAACAACAATAACGATTTTCAACGAAATATCTCAGGGCCCTCGAGCGACAGTGGGTTTAAGAGTAAAAAAATCGCACGAAGGTATTTGACTTCCGCGCATCTGTTCGCTGCCCCGAAGGCGCGCGTCCCATCACGACTCCCATACTTATTTGTATTATCCGACCGAGAGGGAGAGGCCGTTTGCTCTTATAAGGTTGGGTCGAGCGTAACTGGATTTTTCGTTTCTCAGGGATATTGTTGTGAAATCGCCCACAAAGGCAGCGGATTTCTGGCATTCCTGGACAATTACCATTTCGTGAGTGACCTCTCACTCCCAGTGTCTCTGGACTGGTTCCACAGACAAACATTTGACCTTTGCCATTGACTCAAAGTAGCTGGCTGCTTAAGAATTCGTTGGAAAACTGAATACGACGAAGGCTTCATTTTCCGAGCTTCATAATTAAGCAACTGCCTGGTCTGTAACATGTGGGAGCGGTTATTTAGAAACCATACAATTTACTTAAGAAATAATTTCATTCGGTCCAGTAATGACCACGATTATTGACCGCAATGGTTTAACTATGCGGGGATATTTCCTATTGTTCTCTATTTTAGGGGTGCATTTAAATATTCCTTTATTGCCTGAACATGCTTGATAAAGACAGCGACCGGAGAATGTTTCACTATATCCTCCGACTTTATCAGATCTTTTATGTTGGGTAAAGTGGTAGCTCTGAAGAGATCATTTAGATTCTCTTGATTATAAAATCCGTGACATTCAGGCGCTTATTCAGAATTTGCGCGTAGGCACTTACTTGTTAATAAAAAATAGTAACTGCACACAATCCTCCCATAATTTTCTATGCTTACTTAGTTATATTGTATTATTATGCCATTACGCCATTACGCATTATGTGTGATATCTCAGGGAAAATTACTTTCATATTGTAGTTTTTGTTCCGGCACGCGCGCTTCAGTGCGAGTGGAATGTGTTCGTGACGATCGATTTCGCGCGCAATCACTGCCCGCCATGTTGTTTTTGCTGTCAAAATAATAGCCCCGAGCCGCGTTCCATTGCACGCTACCGTATCAACTATAGTAGTATACGCATAAAGAGTGGAACGCGGAATTCAACTCAAGAAAAAATTCATGAATCATGATGATGTAAATCAGCTATTATACAAACTAAAATTAATTGGTCGCATTTTGTAACAATAGGCAATTTAAAAGAAATAAACGATTTACTTGATACAGAGTGGAGTATCGAATTTGTTTCTCCTCTGGTTTAATTACATCGGAACTTTATTACACGAACATTATCGCGGATTAACTTTATTTTTTATTATTTTTAGGCTCATATGCAAGCACGGTGTGGGCGTTGCAGACAGATTGTACTTTATAGCTGGGCAGTTACAAGCTGCGTGGTATAATTCCGTTTAAGAAAAACATATGGTGTAGTCCAGAAAGGATAACATTAAAACGGCCGGTTGTGAAAAAGACAAACAAAATATAAAGGTTTAAAAATTACGTTATCCCTGTCGGTTTCGGTAAGGGCCCATTTGCAAGCCGCTGAAGCATAAAGTTTATAACAATCGGCCCGCAATATACTCGCCGTATTGATCAGGGTCGTACTCAGTATGCGTTTTTATTTGACGCTCAATTAATGAGCATTTTATCTATACATCAGACTACAAAGTTCTGTAAACAATATGACAAGCATTTACAATTTACATAATGTGTCCGGTGACTTAACAGCCAAACGAACGTGGTGTTATCTGTCGTTACTTTATGTCTTCCCATAAAATTAATGGAAATTGGTGTTTTTATTACGACTTACGGCGAAAGTTCTGCTTGAAACATCTTTTCTGAACGTGATGCCTCTAAAGTTACGATCGATTTTTGTTATTTGAGAGACATACTTTTATCTCCTAAAGTCCAAATTACGCAAAGGTATCTATTATATGTCACGTTTGTTTCTTTAAAATCAGTGAGCAATAAAGATAAGAGCTCATAAAATTTACTGTGATACCTACATATTCGAAATTCACTATCCACATGAATAAACATCATGACGATTGAACGAGAGAGATACTTAGATACTATTTAAAGGTGTAACGAATTAGGAATGATATCTAACCCTTTGATGTTAAAGTGCCTGAGAAAAAAAAAATATGATAATTGTATTGTTATCATAGGTTTCAAATCCCGTTTAATATATAGAATACTAGTATAGAATATGTGTAATAACTTCTAAAGGTACTGGAGGATCTACAGGAAGTAATTTAACATTAGTAATTTTACGGTAAATGGCGAAGTTTTATTACCATTTCCCAGTTCCACCCAAGACAAGTGCTAAATTCCACACCGAATGATCCGCTACGAATGGTTATCTGTATATCTTACGAAGCGCAAAGCTTATTTTTTTCAAAGCTGTGTTTTTAAGGGATTTTTTGTAGGTTACTATTAAAGTTGAATTAAGATTCGGAAACAATATTCGGGATTCACACATGTACCTACCTACATTTAAAGACCAATATATTCCCGATTGGGTCGTATTTTACCTTTGTGCTATCTAAAATTCGGTGTCCGCGTACATTTTATCAGCGTATCAATATATCTATGCTCATAAGAATTCGTGTTTAGAATATTATGTAACCAATAACTTTTAATTTCGCCGAGTTCGTACCTGTAGAGCTGCAGTCGGCGAGGGGTGGCAATGGGCAGGGAAGAGTTAATTACCTATTAGGAGCTCAAGAATGTAGCGTCTGAGCAAGTGATGTTATCCAGAAATTAGCTGACGATCAAATTAGTATCTTTGTGAGGCACGCGGTTACTTTATTTTTCTCTTTGTAATAAACATAAATAAGTAAGTCTGTTAATTGTCTGATGAAAAATAAGTAAGAATCAAATATTTGAAAATGATTTATTCCCTGTTTAGGCACGTGTAAAAACAACCACAATTTCGGAAACAATCTTCATGAGATTAATAATGATAATCATTCTGGCAAAAAGTTCTCTTAGGAATAAACCCCAATACGGTTTTTTATTCATATTAAAACATTAAAAAAACTCTTGAGAGCTTGCAGTAATTATAAATGAGTTTAATCTCTATTTATTACATATACGCCGAAGTTGAGGCTGAGACATGTTTTTGAAGCACACTTTTTGGCAGAATATTCTTTACATTAAACAGTCAGAAAAACGTCCTCTGACCAAGGCGTACACGCTGTTTGAAAGAAAGCAGTCGTTTAGTATTCTGTGCTTTTGCTATATCCCCGAAACTCCTTAAATTGGTAGGTGTTGGAAACTATTTTCTTACAATCTTTATGTTTAGGTTTTTATTGTTGTATTTTTTATCTTTCACTTGTTTAGTTGGGAAGTTGTCATAATAAATACGTTGTAACTTAAGCTTTTTTCACTGCTCTCTCTTCTAATCTTATTTAAATTTGCTATCGTCTACACTAGGTAAAATACATCGATGATTTTAAAGATTAATCGATTATTTATGCACGAAGATTCATGCCAACTCTACATTATGAGCTAGCGATTAATAAATTAAAGTTATATATAATTTATATTCTAGCTCAATGACAATTAATTTAAAATATAATACACGCAGAGTCTACGAAGCTTGTTAAAATCTCTAAGTAATTGAAACAAGCGACGACTGCAGTTTCAATTTGTTCCTCCGATGCTAGCGATCCTCGGTTGTTCATTATATATGATATACAGAGGTGTATAGTTCTATCGAAAAGTACTAACAATATATGACTATGAATGTCAAACGAGTCACTGCATTGAAGAATTGAAAATTTAATGACAGTTCTTCACGTGAAATCTTGATCACGATTATCCGGATCAGTCAAATCCTATGCATTATAGCTGTGCCCTGCGGTTTCACCAGCGTAGACCAATTGTCATGGGTGGCCCGCGGCACCCTAATTTTATCTTTGAATAAGTTACTCCTTGTAACTATGAACTAGCGATCTGCCAGTGAATGTCCCGCTAATATAGGTCCAGCCGTTTCCGGATTAGTGGGAACAAACAGGCAGACAGACAGTTTTTTTATGCGAGTACATGAGTATATGCTGTTAATTTGAAATAACAAACAGACACTTTATTTTTATTTATCTGCATAGGGTATTGATTAAAGGTATCAGATACATCCTCTCCAAATCTCATTAAATTAATTAATTAACAAACACACAACCAGCTTTCTACATAGGAATACTATTCTATAGACCTTTATTTACTTAGAATCATCAAAAATGTCAGACTTGTAGGACGTACCTTTATAAAAAAGGCCTTTTAAAACGCTATTAGCACTTCACCTGTCAACTAAAACCGACTCTGTCGGGGACCCGTACATCCGACACTTATCCATTTTTTTTACATTTCTACCTGACAATGTAACTCTGAGAGGGGACGGATCCTTCCTTTGTCGGCTTGCCGTGAATGCCGTGATACAGTGACCGCACACCGCACTAATATCGAACAAGTAATACCGAACACCGCAAACCATCGACTTTCTGTTATTAGGAATACAATTGTGGGTTTCTTTCAATCACGCGCAATAAACATTTACTGCAATTATAATAAGGAAGCCAAAGATAACTTCTTGAAAATCTTGTATTGAAGCAGTTAATACAAGAGATCATTATTAAACATTTGATGAATGGCCTAAACATGTAGTTCACAGTTATTTTAACTCAAACATAGATAAGTCAATACAGGTAGGCAATATATTAGAAAGCTCTTTAACTTTCGCGATACCTATCTACAAATCCGACGAACAACTAATTAATTACCCACCAATTAATTTTTCCGCCGTCAAAATGATAATTTACTATAAGCGGATGGAGAGTGACCGCTAATTATGACGGTACACTAAAACTTGCCATAATCGAAACATTTTTAACTGTAACCGAATTTACGGTTCTGACATTTTTACAACAAAATGTCACAGGTTGAGGTCAATTAAAAGCGTCTATGATCAATAAACGGGAACTTAAGGTACTCAGTCTTGCGTGCAATGTCAAATAATATACGAAACTGCACTAAATACCTCTTCAATACTAAAAGAGCCAACAGACTTATAAAGAGGAAATATTTGTTTGTAACAAATAGGCTCAGAAACAACAAGCTCAGATTAAAAAAACAGATTTAAAATATATTTACTATGCTATATTGTTAATCCAGGCTAATAAGGGATTAGTTATAACTCGCGGGAAAGCCGCGGACGGAAACCAATAAACAATGAATGAAAACTTTGAAAGACGAGCTCAGGCAATAGGCTAATGATGTGAGATTCGATTGAGTGAACTGTTACTCATGAACGATTGCCAAACCAGAGGCATAACATGTCTATTGCCGATCTTATGTAAATCTCCTCACATTCCTTTTAGCAAGAGTAATCCCATTCTTCTATCGCTTGTGAAATCTAGACTGTGGAGTTTATTCCACAGCTTGACCGCAAAATTATTTACATTACTAAATAGTGTAGCTAACGTGAATTCCTTTGGTGCTTAGAGGAACTTCGTACTACCTTGCGTTCATATGTTTAGACGTATTCTGTCAACATAGATGCAGTAATTTGCGTAGCCTTTAAACTCGACGTATAAACTCTCGTCAGTTGATGATGTATGACACATTGTTGTTCCGAGTGGGCGAGCGTAACAATTGCTACTAAAGCTTGACTATTCCACGTCAGTTACCGTCTTTACCCAACGAGTCGAGTTGGCACCCATTAAAAGAAATATTTTTACCATTTTGTCTCGTATATATAATTTTATTTATAGGTTTCACACCGCCGCGTACTTTACGGTGGAGGAAAACATCGTGATGGAAACCTGCATATTTATGAGAAGTAATGTATAGTGCCGGAGACGGCGATAGACTATATCTGTCACATTGGCACTTAATCATCTTCGGTGAAAAGTGGGCATTGTTATTACAACACCTCTGCCTATCCTTTCGGGGAATACAGGCATGAGCATATGTATGTACGTGTTTATAGATTAAGCATATCAAACATATGCTGATAAAAATGTTATCACTGTCCTACACTCCTCATAACGTGTTATTATTTCTTAATTAAAATCTAAATAGCTCCATCCGCGGTGGTATCTCGGCATGCAATATCCGCCGTCCCTAGTGATTATAGAGAATCACGTCTGCTAGTCGCGTATTATCAAAGTCGCGCGAGTTTACGTGTGCCGTGCGTAATTCTACGGTAATCGTAATTGTGGCGCCCTCTATAATGCCGTTAAATAACTGAGCTAACAAGCTGGCTGACAAATTGGATAAGGCTGCGGTTTATCTATGAAACGCATTTTTGATTAGTTTTGAGATACTAAATTGTTATTGTGTTACGTGACCTTGTTAAAATGAAATATCATGATCAAATCTCTTTTCATTTTACTTTTTCTTTATAGCTTTCAAAACTGCCGTTTATCGAGGAATATGATACTTGATTATTATAACAGGACACAATAAATTCTTAATATACGAGTACTTCTCAGACACTTTACGTAAACATACACAAAGAGCTTAAAATAAAGTATATAAAAGTATAAAATCTCTATTGGCAGTAATATGAATAGTGAATGAATGAACTGAATGCAAGGAATCAATGCAGTAGTCTCTTAATACACAAACATTAAATCAAATCAAAGTTTTAGCTTAACTCGGCAATTAAGTATGCGACTTTGCAGCGAGAAAGCTCAGAACATCTCAAATGAATGGGTTTCCCGTAGAATTAACGTCAGTATAATAAGACATTTATAAATTTTATACCGCGACATTTATCCGTATTAATCGAAGTTTGATATATAGTATTACATGTAACTCCTAGATCCTTTCATTCACCCATAATTAATTAAAGGAATTCTTATAGTAATGTGAAAACTATATAATGACAGAAATTGCAAATAAATCCTACAAGCCCGATTCTATATTTTGGCACCCTAAAGAAGGTGAATTTATATAAATATTTTCTTTATCTGTACCTACATCATAAAAGGAATGTCAGAAGCGAACTGTCAAAACACCTATACATTGTTGAGGTCGTGTTAAGATTGTAAAATCCAGTGTGACTGGTTACCAGAATTTTACAAGAAGCGAATCTTCTTAACCAGTTTTCACAGAAAATCGATTGCCTGAGTTAAACCAGTTGTCAGACTTACTAAGGCTCTTGACAGATCTGTAACGATTACAATTGACACGTACTGATCCTGTGCTTTCAGGACACGGAAGGTCTCACCAAACTATTTATAAATAAGTTAAGGTGCTATAGGAATCTTTAGTTCAAAAGTGTGTTCTCTTAATCTTCTGGATTACGCCCCATTAGTCTATAGATGGGGGCGATATGAAACCTTACATCCAAGGCACTGAGTCGATAATTAAGTGTACGTAATAAAACTCCGTAATTAAAGAAGACTTTATAAAAAAGATAATTTATATAATTACCTATACGAGTTTGAAATTGATAACTACAGTAGAACTTAAAACACCTAGATAGATAAATAAGTAGTTGCAGGGACTTATAGAGGGAGTTGACAGGGAGGGAGTAACATGGAGGGAGGTATAATTCCTTTACCGGCATAATATCATGCAATGTATAGACCTTAATGAGTTCGTATCTGTAATGGTAATCAATAAAATTTGATGGGACTTGAGATTCGCTTAACGCAGAGGAAATATACTTAACGGACGTAGGTAATTAAGATTTTAGTCAATCTTTGCTTGCGTTTCTCATGCGTTGTAAAGAGGCCGACTTGCTAGTTAAGTATATAATACATAATAATAGTTATTATGTTATCGTTTGACTCACTACGCACATACTTAATATTAGGGTTACCTCATTCCACTTCTTGGTTTAAGGGTTTCCAACATCGAAAGAACGACTTGAAATATACAAATAGTCACATCGTTTATTATATTCGCATGCTATTAATAAGTACCTGACAATACTGCTTAAAAAGGAATGGGAGTGCATTTAACATTTTAAATTTGGTGGTTGCACTGAAAATGCGACGTGATAGAACAAAAAATCTGTTTCAAATTTATTCTACACTAGAGTCCTTATCTCGCTTCACTTTGGGTGAAAATAAATTAATAAAATTAATAAATAAATAAAAAATGTAAGAAAATTAAAATTGCGCCTCTCATTTTTGCTTTTTATAAAAGATACATATTAAATACTTCAAGTGTGTGTCTCTCTTGAAGGCAGAATCCGCAGTAAAACATCATTTTCTTAAATTACGAAATTAATGTCTGCACGCGGTGAGATTATTTGTAAAAAAAACGATAACTTTTTAGATTCTTGCTGGATAGCACACCTATATGTTTAGTATCTACATTATAATTCTATGTTCTAGCATAGTAAAACAGCCCAAAGGCGGATTTTCACTACGGATGCAGATGCTTTACAACTTGAAGAGAAAACAAGTAATATTTCCAACTGTATGGTTATGGCGGCGCTATTAGAATACCCGCGGCACGCCCCCACTATCCGTCACATCTACACCTAACAGCATTTGAATTACATTAATTTGTATCGGACCTTATGTGTAACTTACCGCGTCATTGGTGTGCGATAACACATGAGCGGGAAGCGAAACGTTAGTCCACATGAAAATTTAAATCCCAAAATAAGCTAAGCTTGCACTATGGGTAGGTATTAGACAACGGATATAATAATTATATACTTTTGTTTTTGTTAAAGAAATAATTTGCGTTCTGTTCAACTCTATTTAACAATGCTGATGCACAATGATAATGTATGGTTAGAGTTTATTCAGTACTTATCATCCTATCTCCTATAGTTGTGAATTGATTGATTTATATTGAGATCTGTATCAGCCAAAGCAATGTCACATATATAATATCAGTATGGAGGTACAAATTAAAAATTCTATGCAATCGTTGATAAGCCCGCAATCAGTCATTTGTTTTTAGTTCAACACTAGACTAATATTATACCGGTGAAATAATGTCTATCTCTCTTTAATTTCATATTACAAAAAGGGACAATACTACTTTTACGCCTGGTGTCAGTTCTGGTTAATCTTGGACTACGTTGATAGATAAGAGGTATTATGTCTTACCGCCATCACTCAACACGCGCACCACGTCCAACAAACGGGCAAGTCACGCACAGGTATACACGTTCACACGTCGAACGGACGCGATACTTCAGAACAACCGCAATTGGTTGGTACAATCGGCTCAATGACGAAACGGGATTAAAGACCGCTCATATAATACCATGAGAACTTATGGACCGAGCTTGACAGTGAGGCGATTTGGACTGACGGAACCGGAGATGATCGTAGGCGCTAATCCTATAACTAGCCTAAAGTAGCGTGTGATAACGCCCGTGGAACCGTATAGCACTAGCTATGCAACTGAGCAAGGAGCCATGGTTGGAGTGATCATCTATATGTATACAGATAAATAAATACGGTTAGTCTGTTTGTAATTCTAAATTAACAGCTTAATATTAAATGCACATGAAAGTATAAGAAAAAAAATCTGTCTTTCTATTGTTCAAGTTAGTGTGTGAAACCTTCACTGGCAGATAGCTGATGTTACAAAGAGTAACTTTGACTATTTTTATTTTTTTTAAATTGTGTTCCACGAAAAAAATAATCTCGCGGGAGAAATCGAGTTAGTCGGGAATACGAGCGACGCAAGTTTCAATCTCACCAATAAGTATTATAATGGACGTTTTATTTTTTTCATGAGCTTTACGGTAAAAGAATTAATGAAGATACAATGTGCTGATGAGAAGTGGAGGCTGTTAACTGTGGTGGGAAGAGTAGCATCCCATTTGGCATCACGTGGAAAAGATCACAGTAAATTATTTCGCATTCTATGTTTCTGAACGCTTCAACTACTCTCTATCTATTTCTTTAACCACATTCGCATTGGCAATGTTTGCGTTTTATATTTTGGATTTTAAATACGTATATATTTCAGTATGCGCGATGTTTTTAAAAATATTGGAAAACATACCTCTGAAAAGTCCCTCTGCGACATGATCACCACATTACAGACTTCTGAATCGAATCTGAAAGGAAAAAGTTTGATTACAACTTACGAAGATCTAACTTAAAGGCGGATTTTCAAAAATTTCTCGTGTTTTTCATAAAAATTGTCTCGGATTTATTTAAATAATCTTTTGCTAGCTATTAATGAACATGTTTTAATAAGAAAGACGTTATTTTTCGTAACTCTTGTGTACTTACTTATGTATATTATATTTTCAAATTCTTGTCAATCTATCGGTTAAGGTAGCTTAATGCCCGAGTAAAACAATAACAAATTCAGATTATCCAAACTGAATCCCATACAAAGGGCTTGTCTAAGTAAAGCTTTATGTTCCTTATAGACTGGACAATAAATATAGCATGCCTTATTAGTAACGCCAGGTGACTAGCAGAGACCAATTTCAAAAGACTAAAGTACCTTAATCTCATTTTGTAACTAGTGGAAACGCTCGGCTACGTACATACAAGGAACTTAGTACGTGCATTTTTCCCAATTTTATATATTGATGATGATAAAAAAAATGTATACTATAAATCCCCTTGTAAGGCTTTGTTGGGCCCTGGTAAGGCACTTATGAAAGTCCAAAATGTACCTTATACCTAAACTCACAATTAATTGCGAGTTTACGTACAACTTGAACACTTATTTCACAGTAACATCTTTTACAAAAGTTATTTAACGATAAATTCCACAAGTTAATTTAAACTCTCTATAATAAATGTTCGTATTCCACCAACTGCGGAATAAAAGATTTTATCTGAATCCATACATTAGTTATATTCAAGTAGGTATATTAATTAGAAATGCGAACTCAAAATTATCATGTTTTAATATGCACAATTGAATATTCATGATCAAGATCAACTAGGCATGCAGAGACAAGATATTACGTCAGTATCTTAGTAGTTTTCAAATATTGTTGAAAAAAACACGAGGACAATAATTTATGTTTTACTGTGTAAATTTGAAAATGAACGTAGATCGGATCTTAAAAACAATAGATGGATCCTGTCAGAGACTATATATATATCTCTTGCTTTATTTGCTTTTTGCAGATATGACTGATACGGAGATACGCTGGAGAAAATCATATATTTGAAAAACGCACTACGCAGCGAATATTCTCCATAGATTTAAAATTATAGTGAAAAAAAATGCCACGGGATGCGAGCCAGAGGGAAGATAAACATTTAAGCTATTATTAACCTTGTACGATCATTGTCGATTAATTACATCTCTGAAAATAGCGATAATTACGCTTTGTTGAGCCACTCCTTATGCTCTATCATATAGAGTAAGTACTATATTATTATACAGTGACTTCTGAGGCGGCGTGCAACTCAACATAAGTGTGTTATTATATCAATATCGTACATCGTTTTCTATTATAGTAATTAGTTATGCCTATCAATTAAAGCATCAATTTGATTGCCTCATTTAACTATTTCTAATGCGGCAGCTAGTAGAGTGCGCAATACGCGGCTGGTGAATCTGACGTTATTACAGAATCCACTGCCCAGTATATACATACAAAAACTTACTTCAAGCTTACTAATTAGTATATAATCTAAACCATATTATTTAAATAAAAACGTTTGCTTTAAAGAGCGCGAGGTTTGTCACTATACTATAATGTAGATTAGTCGATTTAAAGTTTAGAAATATGCCTGATTACGATACGACATTGGTTACGACGTGACATCCCTTACTAGCATTACGCCGGGGTTGCTTGTAGTCTCTTAGATTCTCGGGTCTTTAGATTTCGTTCTGCTTGCATTAAGCTCATATATATATACTGTGCCCACTCAGAACGCGACTTTTATGACGTTTAAAGTCTAGACAATTAATACATTAACATAAAGAAACTGATCAAGTAACGGACAGAGTCCAGTTGTTGAAAGCCATGAACGTCGGACCTGGATGCATTTTAAGTCTCAATCAAACATCGACTTTTTCCCATTAAGACCAACGTATACTGTTAACATAAAAGTTAATGAGTTCAAGCAATGTCGGATGGTCGGGTCGGCGACCCTAGATCGATCAACTGACCTGGATGCCAGGATTCGGAAAGGTGAAAGGTGAGAACATCTTGTGGGCGACGGAAAGGTCATCTAGATTGTAATTCTGTAGACAGTTGTCAATGTGTTGTGTTCCCTTCCGCTCCCTTACGGTACAAAAAGGTGGGTCGATCATTTTATACATTTGTAAGGTTTAACTTCTTCATGGGAAAATTCGCAAATTCTAGGTGCTAGACCAAGCCAAGCTTGAACCACAGGAGTGCAGCACACTTACGCGCAAGCTCTCACCGACAGATTCACACACGCTCCGGCAGAGTACGAAATATGGGCGCGTGAGTACGTAGGAACATTGAGGCGCATTTGTGTGAGTGCACTTGCTGTGCTGATTGTATGAAGCTTGGTATCTAGTGATTCCACTAGATGAGTGATTATTCAATCACTCATTTGCCACGATATCTAGATCGAGAATTCAAGAGAACATACAAGATAATTCATCAAACAGGGCCATGTGTGTATGTAAATAGTCATGTTCATCACACAAAGATCTACGTCAACGAGGGTCGAAGCCACGACCTTTTGCTATAAACACAGAGTCACTGACCACACGGCTATCAGGTCGTCTAACTAAACTAACGAACTATTTTAATTGCATGTTACTTGTAGTCACGATTTAGTTCTTTCACGTGCTATAAATACCTTTAGAATTGGGTTTAAGTCCATGAGTAATTCCTCGTGATCTTCGCAAGTGCAAATAAGTATGAGATAAGCTTCTTTACAGACTTCTGTTGCACTATTTTCAACCAAATATTCTCTCGATATACCAATTAAATAAACACTTTGTTATCATTTAATTACGGGTTGTATAAAACTACATGTACCTTTAGTTGGTATGTTGCTGTAATTATTGGCTAAATTGGCTATAATGAAGGTGTAATTGATAATTCTGCCAAACCCCTTTCAAGGACGTTGTAAAGCTTGGAAGTTTTATTAATGATAGTCACAATAGCGTTGCTAATAGGTCAAATTCGGAGAACGTATAACCGAAGGAGGTGTATGAAGAGAAGAAGTGTGGGACAAACGGTGATCTTTGTCTACCCCCATGGGATACATGCTTGAGCATAATACGAGTATGTATGTGTGTGCAATAGCTTTGGTACTCCATGTTCCACTTAAACACACACATTTTGTTGGTTTGGACAACTTGCCCATTATGTATTATTTTATGAATTCCACAAGATTAATCTAAATTACGTGTTACACTACCGACAAAAACCGAATTCTTTTGTGCCTTGCAGCAATTTTTTTCAAACAGAAGTCAGGTGGTTTTAAAATTTAAATTCTAAACTTGTGTTGGAGGCATCATTACGCGCACGTGAAGTGGCGTGAGCAGAGTAATCAAACGTAATTTGTATGTGCTCAGTCGGGTTAAGACCGGGATACACTGTAACGTAGGGTTACGCATAAGGCTGGGTATGCTTTAAATGAAGCTCTTTGTAGAAAAAATACTAATGTATAATACCCGCGTAGACTTAATTTCATGGGTCGTAGACTTAAATTGGAATTACAAACAGACACTTCAATTGTATTTATCTGCATAGATGCACTGTTCATATAAAGTATTAGTTTCAATTCCATCCCATATTTCTATTGACATTTTACAAGCAGCTGAGCATTATTCACTGAGACATATAAAGCAGTTCTCTCTCATAATAATATATATTTTCGTCATCAAAGGTGTGTGAAAAATCATTGGAAGAGAACAAAACTAAAAACAGTTTATAAAACCTGCATAACCGCGCGTTGCAGGCAGCTACTCTATTCACACGGCTACCACGACTTCCGTAGGTGGTAAATTGGTTTACTTATAGTAGTTTGAATGAATGTAAAAGTCAATCCTATTTGGATCCTATCACCTCTCCTTTAAGACACACTATTTGCATCCCGCGTTTCACCACTGTTCTTCAGCTTTATAAATGATCGTTATGTCTGGGGATTATGATATATTTTTGCTTAAATATTCACATTTGAATGGTTATTTTTACGTGACTCTAACATCACGTTTTCTTTTGTTTAATAAGAATAGCGCGGGTAATTTATTTTTGTCAAATTATGAATTGAATGTAAGTAGACTTGTTACTGTATTATTATGTTCCGAGAAACGTTGATTTGTGTTTTTAGATAATTTTATTTAATTTGATTCTGCCTTACGGTGGAACGTGGAAAGGCTCAAGCTCATGAGGGCTGTACAAGTGAATTAACTGAATCGAAGTAGGTTTTAACCTTTGATTTACTTATTGTGTCGCGAGGTGACTAATGAGTAGTTAACCCAAATTTTATTTAAATTCATAATTTTAGTGTTATTTTATAAGTGAAGTATTTATTTATTGATTTAAGCGTAATGATTGCAATTAATTGTCACATCACATACGGTCTCTATAAATTTATAAATAGGTTGTAATTTTCACAAAATCTACAAGAGAAAACTGACAAATATATAGAAAGTACTTAAAATAACAATAGGCAAAACATCTATACTTCATCATAATGAGTCTGAAAACTATTTTTATTAGGGTATCTTGTATGAAGATAACAATACTTGTAATTATCCCAACAGCGAACATGGAAAGTAGCCCAGAAGAGTTCTACTATCAAATGTATGGCAAGCAAGCTAACTCTAAACTCGGTAGCATGTTATAAAACTAGTATACAGACAGATGTACATAAAAGTGACATGTTTAGAGCAGCCCTGTAAATGTACATCACTAAAGAGGTCGCGTGCTTGCCCGGGGGGCTCACGCGCTGATGGCGGCACTAACGTAGCAAAAACGCTCATAACATTGCTACCTGTTATATGACGTCATGCTGTGTGCTGGACTTACATTACTACCTATGCTATGGATGTAATGGGGTTTATAAATCTAAGTAGTAGCTTTTCTTTAGCTCGCGACTTCGTCGGCGTAGATATTTTTTGTGTAACATATGTTTTGAAAACCCTATTTAACTATATACTAACTGTGCCCCGTGGTTTCACCCGCGTAGATTTAGTTTCATCCTTATTGTCGCGGAACCCTAATATTTTTAATAACTAAAAGTAGCTTAAGTTACTCCTTGAAACATCAGCTACCTGCCAGTGAAAGTCCCGTTAAAATCGATCCAGCCGTTTCAGAGATTACCCGGAACAAACAGACAGACAGACAGAGAAAAAATTAAAACTTGGTTTTTCAGTGTCAGTAGCGTGTACACTTTCATATGCATTTAGTGAAATACTTTTATTTTGGAATTACAAACAGACACTTTAATTTTATTTATCTGTATAGATGTATAGATATAGATATACTTTAAATAATACTTAAACCATCTGGGGCCCAAAAATGAGCTCTTATTGCAATGTTAATTCAGTTGTGCGACAGTGACAGATGTATGCACGTCACATACATCTGTCTCATAAACGAGTGAAACTATCATGGCAATAAGAGCTCATGGTAAGGCCCCTGGACATTTCTCATACATGATTGGATTGGAGTCGTCTAACTAGGTTTTCAAACGCTAGATCATAACATAGCTATTACGATTAGATCTGCCTATAAACCTTACTCACCGCAGGTGTATAGCGCAGTGTATTTTTTCTGTAAGCTCGAGTTATTGCCTCAGGCGGGCAACTCTATTTTATTCTTCCCGTTTACCCTACCTCTATTAAATTATTATTACCGGGTTATGGATTACATAGTCAGGCGTCTGTAACTACAACAACTCCTTTAAAAGATAAGTATCTGGAATTAAAAATAGAAAAGCTGGAAGTCCTATCTATACCACCTAATATTATAAACTCAGTATCTGTCTCTCGCGGTTTCACAAGCGTTGTCTTAATTTCTTGGGTGGTTCTCGATGGCGGAATCTGTAATTTCCTTCTTGCAATATCAGCTGTCCAGTAAAATTTCAGGTAAGTAAAATAGGTTCATCTGTTTCAGAGCTTAGTAGGAAAAAACAGACAGACAGATAGTATAAAAAATAATTATGTATGTATAACCGAATA
This sequence comes from Watsonalla cultraria, assembly GCA_964035505.1. Taxonomy (NCBI): domain Eukaryota; kingdom Metazoa; phylum Arthropoda; class Insecta; order Lepidoptera; family Drepanidae; genus Watsonalla; species Watsonalla cultraria. The sequence continues at coordinate 5,786,224 of OZ037731.1, forward strand.
TACTTTCATATGCATTCAGTGAAAGGCTGTTATTTCGAATTTACAAACAGACATTTCAATTTTATTTATCTGTCTAGAAATAGATGTGTAGATGCGAAACTGTTTCTGCCTGTTACCATTTAGGTACGAAATCGCTGAGTCATTTTAGTTAGAGTTTAGTATTAAGAACCCTAGGCTCTGGACTACTTCTTCAAAACCTTGTGACTGGGAAACGTATGGTAGACAGACTATCACGTGGAGACGTTATGACACCTCGGCTGGATCATAGATCCTTGGCTCATATCCATGAGCAGGCGATACTAAGCCTTACTACAAAAAGCATAAGATCAATAGTTCTTTAAAGATCCACTGGTATTCAGTGGCATTGGCAATAACTTTTGTTTATCGACATTGCGCTCTTTGATATAAGGTTCAATATCACTAGACCTGCAGTTATGAGAATTTAAAAGCGCTTCCGTACATAAAGTTTTATTTTCGCGTAATATGTATAGGTACGTTATTTTATAGGAATTCTTTTACATCTCTTCAAAGTTCAGATGGGTTATTATTTTTATTATTACTCAGAGTGTTTAGTATACTATAAACTATACTATACTACAGGTATCTGTATTATACTTCACCATAAAGCTCGTCGCGAGGTGTGACTAGTGATTTCATGATAATTTAAAGTCTTATTAGTTGTATTACAACCATACATATGCTCACGCTTATATTCCCCGAAGGGGTAGGCAGAGGTATTATAATAACAACACCCACTTTTCACCGAAGTTGATTAAGTGGCAACGTGACAGATAGTGAGTCTGTCGCCGTCTCAGGCTCTATACATATGTCTTTGAGATTCAGACATATGCAGGTTTCCTAACGTTGTTTTCCTTCTCCGTAAAGCACGTGATGTGCACTGCACATACATTTATAGAAAAACTCATTGGTACAAGCCCCGCTGGTGTTCGAACTTGCGTCACTTCCGTAGCAGGAGACTGTTCAAATCCCAAAACCATCATGGCTTCCTTGTATTATATCCAAAAAGATTAATTACAAGTATTACAGTAAAGTTGTGCCTACGCGTTTTTTATCAATCATGGACATGCAATCTCTGAATTGCTTTGAATTGAGAACAAGTGTGGGCTCACAAAGAAAAAAAACTCTTATTCATAAAAGTGAGTCTATACTAATATTAGAAAGAGCAAAGATTTGTATGTAAGTGTGTTTGTAACGAATTGGCTCAAAATTAACTGGATCAAATTTCTTTCACCATTTGAATGTTACATTATCATCTATACAGATAAATAAAATTGAAGTGTCTGATTGTAATTCCAAAATATCAGGTTTTCACTAAATGCATATGAAAGTATACACGCTAACGCTACTGACACTGAAAACCATTTTTTTTAATTTTTAATGTCTGTTTTCTGTCCGTGTGTTCCGGGTAATCTCTGAAACTGCTGGACCGATTTTAACGGCAAGTAGCTGATGTTCCAAAGAGTAACTTATGCTACTTTTATTTATTAAAAATTAAGGTTCCGCGACATGAAGCATGAAACTAAATCCGCGCGGGTGAAGTCGCGGGGCACAGCTAGTTGATTAATAATATAGGCTAATTTATCCCCATACTTCCACGGGGACGGGAACTACACGGGTGAAACTGCTTGACGTTTGCTAGTACAATATAAAAAGTTATTGTATTATTTGAGGCCTTGAAAACGGTCACGGATACGACTGGGTTCTGTTGTTTTTTCTCGTAAAATTGACATAATTGGCCTCGGGTCGGTTAACCACGTAATTTGATGTAAGAAAACAAATCAATTTCAACTTATACAGTCATAAAAACTAGAAGAATTGCAGTTAATCTTTTGTGTTATTATAAAAACTCATAGCAGTGGATCTTATATCTCAACTTAGTAATTATGTAACATATCCGAGCATATAATTAAGTTGATGCGTTTGTTTAAACTTAATAACACAACATATTCTGATTAATAACGTCACATTAATAACCAGCTGTACTATTATAATATCTATATCTACACGTGTCTAAGAAGTGTCTGTTTGTAATTCCAAAAAACAGCTTTTCACTAAATGAAAAAAAAAAATCTCTTTCTGCCTGTCTGTTAGTCTGTTTGTTAGGACTGATCTCTAAAACGGCTGGACCGATTTTAATGGGACTTTCACTAGCGGATAGCTAATGTTACAAGGAGTAACTTACACAAGTTTACTTTTAATAAAAAAAAAAATGATGAGTCCTGCCCATCATGAAATTAAGTCTACGCGGATGAAACCGCGATGCACTGCTAGTTTATACCTATAACCGTAAATGTAGTGTAAATGATATTAAAAAAAGTATAAACTCTACGCTTACGCGCGTTGATGTCTTTTGCTCTGCGAGTGGTACAGACGCAATGTCGAGTGTTATGAAAATAAATGCTTTGAAAGGGCTGCGATATATCTAATGAGGCGTTTCTACATAATTACGAGCACTAAAGATAAATTTCTATGTAAGTACAGGCATGTCCCATCGAAACAACTTTCTACAGCGTACACAGGTCTCGTAATTTCAATTACATTCTCCTTATCTCCGGACCTCCAGGGAAATGTATTTGGAAAGCAACATAACGTTACATAAACATAAAACGTGATACTATATCGAAAGCATTTCTCTACATAACTATACTTATAGTTATGGTTATACATACCGACTCTACGTGCACTCTTACACTCATTTTTTAGGTTCAAATATACGTATAGGTGTAACTTACCATCGCGGTCTTTGATTTAGACCAATTATAAAACCATTTCTTGGCTCAAACACGGTTATTACCCACACAAGCTGACAAACAAAAAAATATCAATCGTAAACCACTTTACGTGCACAAGTAAAACAGTTGTTCTTTACACAATTTCATTTAAGAAACACTTTGTAACACTGTTTAAAGTTCTATATGGTACAACTTAGTTATAAAGTAATGCTTATAGCTGATTACTTCGATAATAATTTTAGAATAAGGCTTCGACGACAACGTTTGGTGATGGCATGCGCTTGCGCAGCCTCCGAACGACTGACTGCCGGTCACTGGTGTTGCCCGACCGTGGGTCAGATTTATACCATTAAAGGTTTAATTTAATTGAATATCAAATTGTTATGGAGGTAAATTGCTTGGTGTATTAACGGTAAAAACGTGTAATATTTTCCGTTAGTGAATTTCGTTTTTCATAAAATTATCTATGAAAATTTTCTTTGAAGAGACATAGCTTGTTGTGCATAAGCGTTAAATACTAAAGAAAACTAATTATTACCTCAATAAGCTTAAACTCACATGGTAGAAGACACGTACATCCAAATCTTATTTTTTGTTTCACATTCTACAAACGAAGTTTCATTTACTATATGCTACTATTCTTCCAAATATTTTTTAAATATTAAATAGAGTTACGTTGCATAGAATCAGATAAATTTATTTCCTACCAAAATGGTAGTAAATTACGAACCCGGCAACACTTAACAAACCGCCTTTGTAGGTAGAGTAAGACAAAGTATGTACCCGTCTCGCTCTACAAGCCGGAATGTGACCCGCTATCACCTTGAAGGCCGTAAGCTTGCGGGCGCTTCAATGAAAATAAGAGCTTAGCTTTACGCATAGCTTTAGGAAATCTGTTGTATAGATGGTACATTTAGCGGCATATCTGTTACCGCCGGTTTATCACGATAGTTAATTTATGAAATGGTCGCAAGATGGCGGAATGGAGGAATAATATTTCTTACTTTATCGGAAGATAATTCTAACAGTTAGACATCGCGGTACTAAGGTTAATTAAGCGCCCTTCCACCGCGTTTAGCAAACGTGATAGACTACAAGCTTAATTAATACTAAGGGGAATGCTATTTTATTAGCTTAGACGATTTTCCTTCGCTAGCCATTCCCGTATAATATAATAAATATAGTCACCATGCGACTGTGTGGGAGGAGAAGAGATAGGTTTGTGACTCGTCAGTCGTCACTTTTATAACTATATTTAATTATGAATATAGTCACCATGCTACGGAATCGGAGGAGAAGAGATAGGTTTGTGAATCGTCACTTTTGTAACAATATTTACTAAATACTTAATTACTCTATTAATCTTAAATATTTAATTTTGACAACTTGTAACACATAATATGAGCGCATATCATATGTACAAGGTAACCGATTGCTATCGGGTGGTGTTTGTTATGATGAGTAAAAGCAACATGAGCTCGGCAATACAAACGTACGTGGTATTCCTTTGTATGAACAAAGGAATTTTGCATACCATATCTATAAAAATTAATAAAATTGTAACAGTGTCTGTTTGTAATTCCAAATTAACAGATTTTCACTAAATGCATATGATAGTATAAATACGGTGGTACTTACATAAATAAAACGATAATCTCTGAAACGACAATTTTAACGGGACTTTCACCGGCAAATAAGTAGGTATTGTTTCAAGGAGTAATTAGGCTTGATTAAGAAGAAAGCGAAATAAAGCACGAAACAAAATCTACGCAGGTGAAACCGTGGGTCACGGATAGTCTTACATATCTGTATTAGATTTAAGAAAGATACTCGCTAACGCTACTCTTGTATAGGTATGGTCGGAAAGCAAAAACTAATATCAATAACCTTACATTGACGTCACATGTAGATAAAGCCTGCCCACAGAGCTGGTTGCTCTAATGCGGATAATGGTTTCTTCGTATCCATACTACTTATTATATACTCGTAAGTACTTATCTATATGTACACTTATTAAACCGAGAGTGTCTCTGCACGACTAAGCCGATTTGCTGAGATTTGGAATAAAAACAGCACTCTAAAAAAATATTATGTATATTTTTTCCGTGAATATTTGTTCTATACTTACGAACTTACTTCTTATTTGTGACACTAAAGTAGTTTCTTTAATTGCGCTATTGATAGGTTATAGGCTAATAGTAGGAGGTCGGTAATATATAAGTTATACTTATAAAAAAAATATGTGCGTTGATCTGTTATTCTGTGTTTATTGCACCGAACAAATGCCGACGGGTTGTCGCAAAGTATTAGAACTTAGTTATTTATTTATTAATACGTACTTTACTGTAAATGAAAATGAAAATAAAAATGAAAATGATTTATTCAGTTTAGGCCCTGGTAAGGCACTTATGAATGTCGAGGAATTTACCACCGGTTCGGAAACTAGCCTTCTGAGAAGAACCGGCAAGAAACTCACTGTACATTTAGGTGAATCCAGCACACGTTATATTAAAATAGTAACAATTTACAATACTGTTGTACACGAAGTGATCCGCGCGTGCCGCTTGATGGAGAGTATCTGAAAATTAGCTGAGGGTCTCGTGTCGCCCATGGTCATTAGTTGTCATACCGTGCTGCTTTTGTGTGGGCCTCAGTTGTGCAAAGAGGAAATGAAAAAGTCCTCTTCGTAGGTAGCACTGGTGGTACGGGTTGATTGTACGACGAGGGGGAAGTCGTTTTTGTAGTTCGGTTGGTTTTGTAGGTATAGTTTATAATAATATAGACTATAACATAAACTATAGACTTGTAGTCTAGACTTATAGCTTACGTAATTCTATACAAAAATCAGGCGTAATTAGTACAAGTCCATGTTCGTGATGAGTAGGTACCTAGTTTTGAATGTTACCTTGTATTTGGGGGGATCAAACTGGCCATCCAAAGATTGCAGGAACTAAATAAAACTAGTCTTCATATCCAAAGGTTTGTTATTATGTCAAAAGAAGAAGAGTAACAAAACAATGACAGACGTATTTATGTAATGCGATACAACTTTAGATCCATTTACCTACTAACGCCATCTACTTACAAACAATGAAACTAAAACATACTCATGTACGATTCGTACATCTTGTATACACAAAATTAAATATTTACGTACAAACTGACAAAGTTTAAGTAAGGACCACTTCATAATAGTAGTACCTACGGATGTAAAGATAACAAAAGTTATGAAAGTTAATGTATGTGTATAGTTTAGGTACCGACTTAAGTCTTAGTTTCTCAATGATCATAACGGAACGCCTGAAACGTTTAACAGAGCAATGATAATTATTATGGATTTCAGCATCTAGAATCGGATTCCGATAGTATAACTATTTGGACTATTGAGTAAAGAGGTACCAACCTATATAATGTATGTTCTTTAAGTATTATTATTTAACTGATATTTATCAAGCTGGCGACTGGCAAGAAACCGTTCAAGACAGTGACCAATGGCGAGTTCTCGTATTGGAGGCCAAGACTCACTTAACATTGATATCATAGGTAAATTAGAAAGAAATGATACTCACGAGATAAGTAAGTAGGTAGGTACAAACATACTTACTAATTTTGGACAACCCATCACTATACTTAATTATCACACAACTATTAGATTTATCTATTTTATTATTTTAAATATTCCCTATTTAATGTTCCTTGAATATTCCCAGGAAAATCAAATGACAGGACGCTTGTGAACGTTCTCCCGCTCAAAATATTTATTAAGAGTTACCAGTGCTGCCACTTGTATTAATCTCGTTGTATAGTTTCAATTTTCATTCCTTTTTCATGGTTGGTTGCTAGGCAACTAGTGTTCTTTGTTTATTGTATCGTTTGTGTAATGTCAAACTCAACTGTCATTATAAATGTCAACGGACGAATTTATTGTTTGAAAATGTTGCTTGGATGGCGTGCTCGCTGGCAATGAAAATAATTCTTTGAGGAAGTTAATTGAAGTTTATTGTCTGACCTCATATGGAGCAATTACACGTCGTGTTAGCGCCCACACGAGAGCAGCACGTAACTGTGGTCTGTGACCAAGTATGACCTAATGAGAATCGCTTCTCAGTACTAAGGAGACTGCACAGAATACGGTACGTATTGATCTAACAATGACTCAACACCTGTGTTTTGATATCAATACACAATTTGTATTTAATTACGAAGATAACTAAACTGCTGTGGATGCCACACATCAACTATTTATTATTTTAAACGACTGCTTTATTGATACTAATCGGCGAGTGCTTCTTCCAGTTTATAGTTTAAAGTTTTAGAAGTTTGAATACCATGCGTTCAATACAGATTTTAAATAAATATATTAATATATCTACTTTACCATTGTATAATATCATTATATTTTTTTATTTTTCTTCTAGTTGATTAAAAAAACTTTAGATTTGTTCATTATCTCTTATAAAGTATGTTGTGAGAAGAGTGTTAAACCACATTTTGTGTTACAATCTTTGATTGTCGGCAAACAGTTTAAACAGAAAACAGAAAACACTTTAAGAAGAGCTAATTTATACTTTTGTTTGCAAATGCAGGCCAGTCAGTTTGAATTGCATGACCAAGAAATACTTCAAATTGTATTGTGTATGTGACTTCTACACATTTTTTTGAAAACCACATGGCAGATTGTCTTGTTCCAGCATTTTCTTGGTATGCTATGCAGTGTAATTCCTAACTCCTTTTGTAGAATGTATTGAACCTTTTTAAATCTTCCAGAACAATGTCTCGGCCAAAGCCACAGTGGCAACAACAAGCCCTTGCAGCCCAGCGCAGGGACAATGAACTCCGTCGAGCTCAGGAGTTGCAGAAAGTGGCCAATTATTTTGAGGCGAACACCAACAAGTCCAGACATCATGAGCAATGGACAACCGAAGGCTACTACGAAAGGGCTAATAAAGAAGCTGAACAGCTGTGCGAAAAGAAAATCAGAGCTGTGTGAGTACAATAATTATTTTTTGTGTGAAGAATTGGTATCATACATCCATATTAATCATTGCACATACATTCACACAAAAAGAAGAACCAGTTCTAGAAATGTTACAGTTCCATCACGTGTAAAGAATGTGCAACAAAAAATTTTGGGATACTGCGCATGTTTATATTCGCTCGTCCCATACAGATAGAGACTGACTCATAAAATGACTACTGTGCATTCAAAGGTACTCGTTCTCAACTTGTGATGGGACCTGTACCTATACTATTACATTAGCAATTTTATACATAAAATATGTATTTCTGTAACTGTATCACATACTTTTAATTATCGACTTAGTAATTGTAAACTATTAAGCAACTATAAACATCCAATATGTTTATTCTTTATCAATAATTGCATACTTTATTGGAATGTAGGTATGATTCACCAAGTGTTATTTAATTCAACAACATTTCCTGTTCAAGTCTGTGCTTCAGTTGAGCTTCCAAATATAGTATTGTGCAGATGTCTTCCTTGTGGGTTAAGAATGTTAGTAACAGATTGACTTGACATTCACCTCTTCATAATGACCTGTTCCAAATATGGCTCAATGACTTTTAAAATATATATAATAGTAGCGGATGTCACGCGGTTTCACCGGCGTAGTTCTCGTTCCCATGTTAGTATGGGGATAAAACATAGCCTATGTTACTTGCTGATGATGTAGCTATCCATTGCTGAAAGAATTTTCAAGATCAGTCCCTTACTTTTTGAGCCAATTTGTTACAAACTTACATACAAATCTTTCCTCTTTATAATATTGTTATAGTATAGTAAAAAAAAGAATTATCAAATTTTCATAAAATCGTGTATGTATCCTTACATCAGTTACAGGTGCCTCCACGAGTTTCGAGTACTGGCCTTGAATACACAGTAGTAATTCTTTCGGTCTTGTATTGTGCGAGTGCTTAACAAATACATGCAGTCAACGTTATCATCCTCCTGCCCTCGTCACATTTTATTTAGTCAGCGTAAAGTGTTCTTTTCTACCAACTCTTTCTATCATTGTCATATCTGTATTCCTTACCATTCTAGCCAAATCATATTTCACATAATCCATCCACTATTTTCGCTAAGCTCTAAAAACTCATGATAGCAGCTATACTTATACATATACGGTTGAAAGATGCTACTAGACGTAAAGAGCATATTCAAATCTCACCAATTTGTATCAATGACTTTTTCTAAGAGAGATATCTACTTCTCAAATGGTACTTTCTTCTGAGAAGAAATTCAATGACATAGAGTTATAGTTCCTGAGAAAATTTAATGTTTTACCATCTTATCTTCGGTGATTTAATATCTCTGTCTACTCCTTAGCGAAGCGCTCTAGGTGTGAGTAGTCAGGTAATAAAAATTTGAAGGAGAGTCCCCAAGGTGCCCTTTTAAAAAAAATGCTGTATTCTTTGTCTTATAATAAAGTTAATCTATTTACAGGCAACTAGAGGACCGCCGCAAGAAACTAGAATTAATGTTATTTCAAGAGAACATGCAGTATCAGCAGGAATTGAAGAGTCTCGCCCAACAACCCAAGCTTTACAAAAATGGGTAACTTACATTTTGACTTCATATTTACGGTGGTATCTTAGTTGGGGTGCCATGAATTCATAGTGACCATAGACATAATAAAACATCCAAATGCCAAAACATTATTTAATAAATAATACTGTATGTATTGATTAGGTAATAAGTAGACGTAATATATTATTTTTGTATATAAGAGTATAAATAAAAAAATATTAATTTATGAGTAATATTTATTTTTTATTGACAAATCAAAACCTTAACCTGAAATAAAACTTTTGCCATTTACAAAAAGCTTTCGGTGCAGCATTCATGGATTTACAACTAAATGTTAATATTTACCCCCTTATTAGAAAACATGGCTTAAGCAATAATAGACTAAACTCGGACTTAAACTATATCCATCCCTTTTTAACTCTGTATCACAGAAATAGTTGGAACTACTTTTAAACCAAGGACTATCATAGTTTATGTTTTGTAATAAGATAGTAACTCATTAAATATAAAAAAATCAATATAATAGTTTCATAGGCACTCGTCTGAGAAACAAAAGTCTAAATCTTTTCTAAAAATAATGATACAACACCAACGAAAACAGAACCTTATCAACAACAATTTAAGGGTGTTTTTCAAATTGCCAGTTCGTACCTGAACAAAGTGCCGACGTCGACGCTCCAGGAGATCAACCAGGGGATAATGGAGAAGGAGGAACAGCTGCGACGTCACGAGGCTGAGCTTCGACTGCATCACGCGTGGAGACTGCGCCAGCCTGAACTGAGGGCTACTAACTCTTACATCGCTAATGGGAAGCTTAAGTCCGCTTGGTAAGAGCTATTTTTACTTACATTGATGGACTGCGATTGATAGATTGAGAGGAGCTCGTGGCACAGCTATTGCGCATATCATTCGATCAGCGAAGTTAAGCAACCTTAAGCCTAGCCAGTAGTTGGATGGGTGACCGCTCGAGTTCCCTCAGTGCTTCGGATAGCACATTAAGCCGTCGGTCCCGGTTGCTAATTTAACTCTCGATCTTTGGAAATCGTTACAGTTCAGTCAGAGGCCTAAGAAAGTCTGACAACTGGTTTAACCCAGATTACATATTCTCCTACGTATATATTACGCGCGCTTTTTACCAACAGGATGGAACAAATAGTAGAAAAGGAGATGCAGAAGAAGAAAGACGAAGAAGAAACAAGAAAGGTGCTACAAGAAAGAGACGAAGCCTTGCGGCGGCAGATAGAGATAGAGGAAGAGAGACTCAAAGAGAAGGAGCTGCAAATGAAGGTTAGTAATTAATAATTTAACCAGTAGTTCCGGAGATTATAGCGTTCAACGCCTTCAACCAGTTACAAGAGAAGATTTTTTTTACTTTTATTATACCCAAATTTTCCATTTAAACGTCTATGAAAGAGCCATCCTGCATATACATAAGTACACCTGTATTCCCCCAAAGCCAGAGGTGTAATAACAGCAGCCACTTTTCACCGAAGATGATTGAATGCTAACGAGACATATGGTGAGTCCATAGCCGTCTCAGCCATATGTCTTTGAAATAAATCACTGCACGTTTTTAGAAAAACTCAATGGTACAGGTCCCGCTGGGTTCGAAGCAGGCGACTACTCAAACTCCACGGCACTATTCTTGAGGATATATTAGATCCTATATATCTATTGCAAATAACATCTCCCCCTAAAACAAATAATATTTTACAGGAGCTCCGCGAAAGTTTAGAAGGGCAGATAGCTGAGTTAAGCGAGAAAGAGACAGTTGTCAAACGTTTGCGAAGACAAGAGGAGAGGGAGCAACTCCTTCTGGACGAACTCCAGTTCATATCGAGTGAGAGAGAGCGCGAGATGGCGCGGCTAGTGTCCGAGAGGGACGCCAATATTATTAACATGGGCTTACATAAGTACAAGTTGAAGAGGAAGGTGCTGGCTGTGATCAAGGAAATTGAGCTGGACTTGGAAATGATTGATAAGTTGAGGAAGGCTCTGCTGAAGGTATTGTAGGCTTCAAATGTTATCATCTCCCTGGCCTTATCCCATGTATTGTTGGGGTGGGTCTGAACCATCGGTCTTTTTTGCAGACCTTTTTAAGGTGTAAAATACTGTAGTACATTATTTTGATCAAACTCGTAGGATTCAGACAGCGTTTGCAACAAAAAAAATGTTTTTGTCGACATCTCTTTAGAGACCTTTAAAAATATCAGTGTTTGCACACATTACAAATACTTATTTGAACACTTGAACTTTCCACTCTATCTATTAAAAGAACGGCATCAATATCCGTTCCGTTGTTTTAATGATCTAAGCATGCGAAGGGGCAGAAAGACAACGGGAAGCGACCTTGTTTTATACTATGAACTAGCAAACCCGACGAATTTTCTTTGCTATAAACCTCACGGAGCCCGAGACGAATGCAAAACCGTGGAAATCGGTTCGTGCGTTCTAGAGTTATAGCGTCAGGAAGGAAAACCCGACTTATTTTTATATAGTAGATGTATGTATATAAATGTACAAGAATTGCTCATTTAAAGGTATGAGATAGATGATGAATATAAATTCTAAATGAAATATTTAAAAACATTCCAGGATTACGAATCAGACCGGGACAAATGTTCCAATTACAAACGGGTGCTTGACACTGCGTTGGAGGAGTTAGAAGAGCATAGAGAGAGGGAACGACAGAGGCAGAGAAACATCGAATCCATGTACGACGGTGAAGCGAGGCAGATCAATGAGAAACAGGATAAGGTATAGAAAAATTTGATTTAAGTATTATGTAGTAAGGTCTATTTTACAATTTGGAGGTATAATATCCTTATTATATCCTTCTATGACGTAATATCTCCGTGGACTAATCCTAAAGTGTCAGATGAATGTGATTGAAAGGTGGTCCTTCGATCCTTTTCTAATCCTAATGATGTTTGGTTTGGTGTCTAGAACAAAAATACAATATAATCTATAAGCACTGAGTGTAGTGTAAGACCGTATCCCCCTTATTACAAAATGTCTAATTTTCAAGTCTGGTTCAAAAGTAGCTCCATCTCATACTGCGATACGGATTTAAAAAGAGATGGACAAATTTTTAGTCCGACTTTAGTCTATTCATTGTGACCATGTTTCTTAATTAGGGGAGTTTTTGTATTATTATAATTTTATTTTACAGCAATGGGCGAAAGAGCGTGACGCACGTGCAGCCCTGATGAAGGAAGTGATATTAGCACTGAAGAAACAGGTGGAAGAGAAGATAGAGGCGAGTAGACTGCAGCAGAAAGCGAACGTTCTAGAACGAGAGAAGATTCTAGAACACATGGAGAACTTCCACCAGGAAGTCAGGGCTAGGGAAAGAGAGACACAGGTACATATATCATAGCTATGACACCGCTTTCAATTAAATATCTCATTGATAATAAACACTTCTTACTTAATATTGTAAACGCGAATGTTTGTATGTATGTTTGTTACTCTTTCACGCAAAATGTGAGCTTTTACATCAAAATAACACAGGCTATAATTAATACATAACGTATAAAGCTGAAGAGTTTATTTGTCTGTTAGCTTGAACGCGCTAATCTCAGGAGCAAGTGGTGAAAAAAATATATCAGTGTTAGATAGCCCATTTATCGAGGAAGGCTATAGGCTATATATCGCTAAGGCCAGTCGCGGGTTAAAGTTACCATTAGCCTAAAGTATCTATTCCACGCGGACTAACTGATGGACAGAAGCTAGTTCCCGAATATAATAATAAGATAAGTAAAATCCTGCGATGACGAAGTTAACGATCACCAGCTCATCATGAATTTAAGAGTAATGAGACTTGTCGCTGTATCCGAAGCAACTCTTCCCATTTGTCTCAGTCCAGTGCTATCCCTTTGACCTCCTTATACGTCATGACAGACACCTTTTCTTTAACTTGTCCGATCACCAGTTAGAGAGTAAATAATTCTAACTTTAATAATCTGTCATGTTTCAGTTAAACAACTCTCAATACTCGACGGTGACAGCCCTGCAGTCTCAGTTGAACAATCTCCGAGTGCAACAGAAACAATTAGAAGCTACGTGTGCGAGAGAAACGGAGCTACGTGAAGCGGTCGCTCATGAGAAACTATTGCGAAGCGAGATTGCGCGCGCGCAACGAGATGGCAGTGCGCAAGCTTGGGCTTAGATATATAGAGTCTAATAATTAATTATAGGCGCACAATTTTGGCACAGAACATCAACTGGTGATACATATCAATCTATACATCTATACAGATAAATAAAAGGAGTAGCATAGGCTACATTTAATTTAAAAAAAATAAGGGTTCCGCGGGACACCCATTAAATTAACTCCACGCGGGTGAAACCGCGGGGCACAGCTAGTTTAAAAATAAAATAATAATCCCTTCACTTTTATTAATTTTTCGTCTGTGCCAAAAAAGTCGCCTAAATAGTCTCGAGTCTTTTCACCAGGGGCCCAACCATGAGCTCTTATTGCAATGATAATTCAGTTGTGCGACAGTGACAGATAAATGAGTGAAACTATCATGGCAATAAGAGCTCAGGACTTAGCTTTAATTCTTATATGAAACTGAAATTCTCATTAAAAGTAGGGTTTTTAAACGTGCGAGTTGATAGGCTAATATTGTCTGGGGTCACTAGTTTTGAGCGCCTTGAACTTGTAGTAATTTTTATGGGTCTTGTAAGCCGCCAATTATGCGCAGTTATTTCCACTATTTTCCTTTAGCGCTCAAAATTCGTGACGGCACGGTCCGTCCCGTCCCGACGCACAAGGTCAGCCTAGACTTACGGCTCAATGTTTGTGTCTGATCGAGTTTGTTGCAACTATGTGTTTGTGTGTTTCTTGTGTGTAATTCCTGCAGTGTATTTTAGTGTGAACGGAAAAAGTTATGTTTTTAGTTTTAAGATAATTGTCAAAAAGATGCGAATAAAAAAACCGAAATCGTTTAAAGAACAGTCGGAGGTGATTGCAATCCCTTCATTATTAGAGCATTCTAGATTAATGTTAAAAGTAACTTTATCGGTGCTAATCTGCATTCGTACCCTAAGTATAGATTTTAATATGTTTTTACGTTGATGATATCGACCAAGTATTTTCCTGATTTTTTTATAGGAACGCACAAGTGCCCCTTCTTATCCCATCTTATTTTATTTTGTAAATTCACAATGTAGGTTATGGTTTGAATAAGGCTTAAGATATTCCGTTCCTGCATTGATATTACAAAAGACTGAAAAACTATTGAAATGAACCAAAAATATTGTCAGCTTATAGTGTGTATGAAGTTCCTTTGTCTTATTATAAATGAGATTTATTAGATTATAAAAATTATACATTGCAAGCATAATATTTTGTAAAGATGGTTTTTATGGATGTGTGTGTGAAGTGGTTGCTGATATTTTTTATTAAAATAACTAAAAAACTTTGTTGTTTCCTTTTTACGATACTATGCTTTTAACCGACTTCAAAAAGTGAAAATGTAGTGTACATTATCACTGTTTGAAGGTATCAAGATAAAAAAAGTTAGATGATGTAATTAGCAATTCGTAAAAGCGCCATCTGGTGTATTTTGTCCGAATCACCAACAACACGTTTTGGGCGAACGTATCGTGAGTACAATTCATATCGTAAGATGGCGCTATAAGTATGATTTGTTAAGCATTTACATGGAGGTAAAAAAATTACGTACGATTTTTGTATTTTTCTTATAATATCTGGGAAAAGGCTGACTATACTTATTGGATATTCTGTTGTATTAACGGCCGTTTTGCAATATTCTATCCATCTGCTATTAAGGTTACTAAAAATAAATAAAATCGATCATTTTGTCCATATTTTCATTAAAATAATTTATCGCCTTTCATATTATTATGAAATCGAAGGGTTAGATCAAATCTGTGCTGGCTGGACCGATTTGGTTAATTTTAGTTTTGATATATTTGAGAAATTTCAAGGAAGGTTTATATGATGAAAACAGTAAGGAAAACGGTGATGTTGTTCTTCGGGTTGACTAGTACTACTTCATCATCATTTATTTAAGAGCTAGGCTCTTGTCGGTGAAGCACTCGCCAACCCTCTCTATTGTCCGCCAACACTTTGACTTCCTTGTACGACATGACTTAGATCATTTTAATTACCTTTTCGAAGCTAAACCAATACAATGATTCTTGTAATTTCGCGATTGAGTGATTGCATTTTCAAGCAACAAAATAGGTCTTTAAATATTTTGCAACACAATTAACTAATTTTGTTCTCTTAATTACCTAAAAACAATAAATATTCGTTTCAGTATTAGGTTTCTTTTTAAATTCAGCGTTTTCTTTACTCAAGTTGGTATGCCTGTAAAGTATGTCGTAATTGTTCTTCTAAAAATCTTTAAATACTTTGATAAACAGTCATATTATGGCAAAAGAGAGTAAGTACTTAGGTACTTTATAAGATGCATTTCGTTTTGAATGAATCCTGCGACAGAATTGTGGAAAATTGCTTTACTTTTGATATCTAAAATTTACAGGTATTTTATATCCATGTGTATATAGACACAAAATAAAATTAATGTGTCTGTTTGTAATTAACAGCTTTCGACTCAATGTATATGGAAGTAGGTACTACTATATAGGGTACACAAGTAAGAAAATATGTTTATACATTTTTTGTTTGTCTGTCGGTCTCTTTGTTCTGGCTAATCTCTGAACCGGCTGTAACGATGTTAGCGGGACTTCCACTGAAATATGAGTACATAACAGTAGCCTAAGGAACTGCTTATAATATCCGCTACTTTTAGTAGAAAAAAAATGTCTAAGTGGGTAACATAGTTTTTATTGTTAATCCTACGCGGGCTAGGCCGCAAGGCTTAGCTAGTTTCAAATATACATAGACTAAATTGGATAGATGTTGATTGCAATCTCACTGCTTTAAGTTTTTAGACAATACATATTTTTCGGATAGGGAAAACATCACAGTGAAACCTGTATATGTAATCGTGTCTGTAGTTTGAGAAGAACCCCCCGTCCCCTGCTAGGGCCGGCGCGCGCCGAGCCACTAGCCTTAAACATGTCCCTAAATAATACCACTCAGATCCAGCTCCCTAGCTCATCCCCCAGCAACGCTCTAAGCCGAGGTCCGAGCCCCGCACCGGGGCGCCCTTAGCTGTGTTGCTTAGTTTAAGTTTAAGCTCGGCTGGAGGCCCTTGGGTCTCGCCCTATAGTCCGGATAAGCAGTGAAGGTAACTCCCCCCTACCAACTGCGAGAGACCATATCCTAAAAAAAAAAAAATCTGAGAAGAAATTCAAGTACGTATGTAGGTAAGTATAGTACCAGACCTGCGGCAGTGATTGAATTAGTACCTGTCACGTTGAAACCTAACGATCAAACTTATTTCGTCCGGCGTGTAAGCGTTTACGTTACGTATTTACGATTTAAACTTAAACGCAGTAATTTCACCACACGTGCATTACGGTGAAGAAAAACATCGTGAGGGAACTTGTATATCACTGAGAAGTAATTCAAAGACGTATAGTGCTTGACGGCGATGGACTCGCCCTCTGTCACGTTGACACTTACTCATCTACGGTGAAATGTGTGTGTTGTTGTCATAACACCTCTGCGGGGATCCTTCTGGGATGGCGTGAGCATAATTATTTTATTTATTTCTTTCATTCTATTACTTACTATAAAAAGATACAAAAAAAATCTTAAGCTTTATATATTAGTACCTATAGATAAAAATAATAGTCATTGCAATTGCAACCTATTTTAAGCAATATATTCATGATAAAAAATCTGCGCCATAAATCGCGTTTTTGGTCCATTCTTAAAATATATGCTTGGAAGGTTTTGTAAGTTTTCGGTGTAGGTGTAGTAATTGTGCAATTTCTACAACGTGTGTGGTAGTGGTTCACACCATTATCTTGTCAGAGGTATTTGCTTTGGTAATCAAAGTCATCATTCATCATCAAAAAGGCGTAGATTTGAACTCCGAAAGTTCGTCTTACGGGTGTTAGCTGAAATCTGCTACGCCGTAGCAAACAGACGAGTGGCTACGACAGCTTACGATTATACTATGAATGAGTTTTTTCATTTGCACAAGCTATAGATAGGTACTCACAGTATAAATATGCATAAGCTTACTGAGCAGTATGACAACTAGACAATTTTTTTGAAAGAACGTGATCTCATACAAGCGTGATGGTAGTCACACTTTAGGATTTAATATTTACTCTTTTATTTACTGTCAAAATAATGTCGATTTGAAGCTTAGAAAATGTTGTTTACTGTGGGTCTACCGGTATTGGTTTAAGCGAGCGTTTTAAGAACTTCTTAGCATTGACGTTTCGTTTTGCGATACTAAAATTAAACGTCAAAGCCAAGAAGTTAGTAAGACGTCACTGCTATAACGATGAGAGTAGGCCCCCAGGTAAATCCATAGAATCGTAATCCCATCCGCAAATCTCGACGCGCCGCCCCTCACTGAAATTACGCCGCATCGGGCCGCTTATAATCCTTTTGTCTCTCAGTGTGTATTTTCGAACGATTTGTACCTAGATTCCATACTGCTTATCTTAAGATCATATTTTTGTATTGCGCTATACTCGCTACTGACAAAGTAAAAGTTAAAATTTGTACCTAAGTATGGTAATTAGTGCTGATTATTTAGAGCGAAAATCTTTATTTTTTGAGCTTACGAAGCCTTGTTTGTCATAATAATTATAATCATTCACTACTCGTGCAATTTTCTGACTTGTATATAGACGATTATTTATCGGGGTTCGCAGATATAATTAATATTGTTTTTATTGCGATTTTAGGTATTGGCACTGTGTCTATAAAGACACACTATGAAGTGTGCCGGCTTTAGTCTTATTTAGATTCTCGGTTTTAGAACTGAGTTATCAGCTTTTAATTTAATTCATAATTCAATTAAAATATTATATTTCAGACTAGACCAGATCAGCCATGTAGGGATGTTGGGTACATTTGTAAATTTCGTTAAATATTCAAATCAAATTTGTAACTTCTCTAATATTATTATTTTTCTTCTTATTTTATTGTATGAGCACTATTCGGTGTGCTAATAGATAAACTAAACTCTCTTTTGTTTTTTCTAGTTCTGGTATTTATCCGTAGAACGAGGTGATATAAATCTCTTTTTAGAGTTCCGTACCTCGAAAGGAAAAAGGAAACTTTAACTTAGATTCCTTCTTTTACACGTCCAAGTTTACTGCTTCAAGTAATCGGGACCCCCATAGGTATTGATTAGGTACGCAATAAGACAACAGTTTCATGTTGTAGACAACAGTGTTATGTTGTTCTGTCTATACAATTTTATACAGAACCCTCGATGAGCGAGTCCAACTCGCACTTGACAATTTATTTTTATATTGCGAGAAAGTGAACAGGAAAACTTTGGCAATAGGTGTAAGTCAATACCCACAACGTAGGTGATTCTTGAACCTTTCTCGGTAGTTGAATGGAAAATAAAACGAACCTATGAAATCGAATAGATTTTTTGATTGGAACCATTGAGGTGCCGCTGCTTTTAATACCTACTTATTATACCGTTGAATACATATGAAAATAAAAACAAAATGCAGAAACCAAAGTCGTACGTCTAGAAGGCGGGCAGCTGTCTACATAAATACGCGCTCCCGCCCACAGTCAAAACATCCTTTCGAACACTACACCAGAACCAAAACCATAAAATAAGACACCCGACCTGCCTAGAGACGCAACCGAAAAATCCAGGCTCTATAATTACGTGGAGCTACCACTCGATCCACCGGCAAGCCAATTTAAATTTACTGCGAACGGCGCACGTGTCCCACAAAATGAAATCCCACTACCGCACAGAAACACGCACGAAAAAAAACGGAGAAAAATACATCGCAGGCGCCACCCCCTTCTCGCTAGTGGCTGGGAGGCGCAACCACGCCTGTTTCACTGCGCTACCCTGACCGTCTCCCTCCCACCTTGTGCAACCCTGATATATCTGTCTTTGTCAGTGTTGTGGCGCCGTTCAGATACAGAAGGCAGTGAGTTAGTACGCGTCTGGTATTCGCGCGTGTCGGTTGTCGGGAGAGTGCGCGCTCGCCGCGGAGTGTCTAGTGCAGTGCCGTGTAGAGGTGCCGAAGTGGCGGGTTTCCTTGCCGCGGGTCGGGGGGCCCATGCCCCCTTCCATCAACACCACATTGGTAAAAGTTAGTGTCCTGTCCGTGCCTAGCTTTACAAAGACTTGATTAACATATGATTGGGTGGAGACTGTGAATGTGCTTGACGATGCCGACCTATGGAGGTTATTTATATTTTTTGTTATATTATTTTTTACAATTTTACTTATAGGTCTTTTCAACCTGTCTTATCAATTCTGATACCACACACTGTCAGATATGCAAATTAATATTCATATAAAATTAAACATATATTTGTATAAAAAGTACATTAACAAAGATAGCCCCGAACCAAACTTTCAAAGAAATGATAACATTTTTATCGTTGTGCAAAAGATTTCAACGCGCTGCCCTCTACGGCGCACGCATTGATAACAATAATAATCTCATTATAATACGAAAACAGTACCAAAACAAATTGGTAGCTAGTTAAAATGTAACCTTAATCATTAATTTAGCCTCTAATAGGTAATAGAAGATACCATTTGAAGTTTAACATTAGGCCTACGCTAACTAAGTTAGGCCTACGGCTGGCGTAGGTATCACATATTGTGCCATGCTTAGAGTATCTTTTGATGAAAATTACTGTTTATCTAGTTATAAAAACAAAACTTTATTGTACTCAATACAAATGACTGAAACACAAGATAAGAAAACTTTTATTTGATAAACAAAATTTGAAAGGAAATTGAGAATTTCAAATGTCACCTTATTCATCATGAGACCCTGAAAACTATTTGCTTTTATGACAAAATATAGTTTGAACTAAGGTAAGACTAAACTGGGACTTTTGAAGCTATGCCCATATTTTTTTGAATCCGTTTCACAGAAAGATATGGAAATACTTTTAAACCAAAATCTTATTCTAAAATGAGGCCTAGTTGTACTCTACTTTACTATACTGCTTGGTAAACTTATAATAGATATTTGAGCCTAACTCTCTGAAATTTCTTGTAACTTACTTAATCTAAACAAATGAGTTCAGACAAAATAATCCCAAATCAAGCATTCTGCTTCTTATTCTGTTTTTTAATAAAGAGGTCCAAGAGAGATATCTAGTGTCATTTGTTATGTAATAAGAGAAATAATAATAACCAAAACACGAGAAGATAAGTTGTTTAGTTAACGTGTACTATGACTGCCTTCCGGTTCTATCGTAGTACCAGCAATATACAATTGAAGTGTCTGTTTGTAATTCCATAATAACAGCTTTTCACTAAATGCATATGATAGTATACACGCTACTGACACTGAAAAACCAAGTTTTAAAAATTTTCTCTGTCTGTCTGTCTGTTTGTTCCGGGTAATCTCTGAAACGGCTGGACCGATTTTAAAGGGAATTTCACTGGCGTGTAGCTCATGTTTTAAGGAGTAACTTAGCCTACTTTGAGTTATGAAAAATATAAGATT
Source organism: Watsonalla cultraria (assembly GCA_964035505.1). NCBI lineage: Eukaryota > Metazoa > Arthropoda > Insecta > Lepidoptera > Drepanidae > Watsonalla > Watsonalla cultraria. The sequence continues at coordinate 5,807,104 of OZ037731.1, forward strand.
CCGCGAAATTAAGCAGGAAACTAAATCTACGCGGGTGAAACCGCGGGGCACAGCTAGTATTATATAATAGTTTTATGTTATTATACCATTATCGAAGTTACATAGATATATACCAAATATTGACTCATTTGATGCAAGTGCTTCAAAAAGTGCGCAAATATTAAAAATGACAGATATTTATACATAAATACAATTAAAGTAGCAAAAACTTGCAAAAAACTATGATTTATTACTGATTGATAATAGAAAGATGTACTACTTTGTACAGTTATCATAGAAAAAACCTGAAATTCTAGATTAATTTAAAATGTAGCCAGACATGATCTTCAATTCACCTATAATTAGTTGTAAAATAACCCAGGTCGGTAGCAAAGGGGTAATTATTTTTATGTTTATTTCTAGTTTTTTGGTTAAACTTGATCAATTCAATATAACATAAATTCTACAAGTTTTCTTTAGTATTCGGTTTTTTAATGGCCAATTATGTACCGCTATATAAAGAACTTGATATTTGTACATTATAAAACAAAACTATCTTAAATCGTTACTCGATGCAATATTTAACATAATATCCATTTCTAATCGAACTCAATGCTCTCGTGGGGCCTTACCATAAGCTCTTATTACCATCATAGTTCCACTGTGTGACAGTGACAGACTTATACACGTCATATACATCTGTCTCATAATAAGAGTTAAATTATCATAGCAATAAGAGATCCTGGGGCCTTACCATGAGCTCTTATTGCCATGATAGTTTCACTCATTTATGAGACAGATGTATGTGCCGTGTATACATCTGTCACTGTCGCACAACTGAATTAACATTGCAATAAGAGCTCATGGTTAGGCCCCTGGTATGTTCTACGTTGAGGGAGGAATATTGTATGCCGAAAAAACAATAAATATTCTTTCAGTCATAATGATAACAATAATATTATGAACTAGCTGTGCCCCTCGGTTTCGGCAGCGTAGACTTAATTTCACGTGTGACTTTTTATCGCGGCAACCTAATCTTTTTGTATATATACAAAAATGAATCCCCATTTCCCTTGGTCACGGCATCACGCGAAAACGGCTGGATGGATTTAACCGGGACTTTCACTGACAGATAGCTGATGTTTCAAGGAGTGTTTTAGGCTAATTTTATTTAGAAGCCATCAAGGACCTAATTCGACACGCGTGAAACCGCGGGGCACAGCTACTCCTAGTAATATCAGAAAATCCGCCTAGTCCTTTCAGGTATTAACTTAGAACAAACAGACAGATTTTTGTAAATTGACTTTTTAGTACCGTATATACTTTACTTTCATGTGCATTTGGTGAAAAGCTGTTATTTTGCAATTACATAAAGACATCCTTTTCAACAACTTTTATTTTATAATTATTTTAATTTTATTTATCTGTATTAATTCGCAATTTTGTGTGTTTGGTTTGTACTTCTTCGCACGCAAACGATTTGGCACATTTGGATGGAATTCGGAAATAACTTATACATACCTCTAATCTAACACATAAGTATATAATACGCGAAAGTTAACTTTAAGATTTGGTTGCACGACAAGTGGATAAATATTTAAGAATGTATAAAAAATATAAGAAATCTTAATATCTACTGTTGTTACCTGCGATTCTCTTTAATGAAAAAGACCTTAAACACTTTAAAAACTTAACACATTGTATTAATTCAGTCTTATATCTTTGTTAACAATGTTTTTCAAAAGTCACTAATCCTTAGAAAAAAAAACTTGGTTAACTTAAGCTCATTAAAAAATGAGTATTTAAAAATGAAAGTCAACTTTTCGAGTGATTGTATTTAAACTGCTTAAATCGTGTTTACTTTACTTAAGTTTCGCTTAACGTAACTTCACGTTAAGCAATACTTAATCTATCGTTTTTGCTCAAGAATTAACTGTACTATAACAGGAGAATCAACTGGATGATAGGTTTCAAAATATTATAAGTAATTGAAGAGAATCCCCTTTTATCCTTAACTAGCTAAACCTCGCGGTTTCAAGCGCGTATAATATTACTACCACGAAAAAGTCTTTTCATTTTTCGAATTAATCGAAGAACGAAAGAAAGTTGAAGTGTCTTTTGTAATTTAATGTTAACAGCTTTTCACTAAATACAAGTTAAAGTATGTATATACCCTACTTAAATAAAAAAGCATTTTTTAGGGATTTTCTCTATCTATCCGTCTGTCTGTCTGTATGTTCCGGCTAATCTCTGAAACGGCTAGACCAAATTTTATACATTTTATATGATACAGACCAACAGGCATTTTTTTAAATTATAAATTTTATTTTAGTTACTGTATATAGGTACTTACTTTCACATAGATACATTCAGTGAAAAGCAGTCAATTTGCAATTACAAACATACATTTCAATTTTATTTATCTGTTTAGATTAGCATGTTTAATGAAGAATAAAGCGGGTAGAATCTAGTAGGTACTTGATATATGTGCGTATGTTTGCAACAATGATGAAGTATAGGATTCATAGATAATAAAGACAACAATGTCTTGCCCAGCACCTGTTTGCGGCGAAGTAATAATTGCCACTTGCCACTTTTGCCTGTAATATTGCCTATTAGCCCGCCCGGATCCTAGGGCAAATTGGTTCAGTGGTCACCCCAGTAATTGGAAGACAAATACTTGTTGCTGTGTGTTTTACAAATGTGGGAGAGATATTTTTTTTATTTGCTTTCTGTCCCATCACTTTGTCTGCGTTGTGTAGTTCCCACCCATCGAATAAGAATACTTACATATTTTGTGTTCCTTCCTTTTCTGTGATAAAGAAATAATTATATCTTATACCTTTAAACGAGCTATTCTTGTATGTTGTCTAGTGTATTTATGTTGTAGCTGTGACCTGTGGTTACGCCCGCGTAGACTTAATTTCACAGTTAGATTTATTTCGCGGCTCCTTAATTAAAAAAATAAATAAAAGTTGGTCGAAGTAACTCCTTGTAACATCACCTATCTGCCAGTAAAAGCCCCGTTATAATCGGTTCAACCGTTTCAGAGATTACTTGGAACGAACTTGAAAAAATAATCCTTTTTGAATCTTATAATGTCATACATATAGGGTTATTTAGTTACGTGGTAACGTTCCTAAAACACGACAAGATAACCTCGTTCGTAATAACAACTCTCAACAATCCATAGCTTATATTATAGTTCTTAGTAAATAATAGTAAGTGAGAAGTATGCGCGGAAATATACAGATTATAAGCAGTTTAAAAGATTAAATAATTATTCAATGGATGATACTGCATAAGCGAAACGGATTTGCAAAGGGTATTACTTTAATCATCTTATACATAGACTGTAATCACCTTAAGTTTCGAAGATACACACACAGAAAAGGTAAGTTCCCAATAATTAAAAATATAATTGTTGTTTGTAACTGGTAGGCATACAGCGTAAATACTAGATATATGAGGCTGTAGCAGCGTTATTTCACTCGCTACATAGATGGCGCTACTCGCTTATAAATGTGAAGTTTTAGTACAAAACACACAAGTTTTTACAAGCTTCCAACTAGAACAGTAGGAGCCGCGGTTACCCAGGCATGACACCCGCCTGGCTGGAAGATCTTCCCTTTGCTGGGGATGACACTGATCACCAAATTGCTCGGACAAAATCGCGAATAAGAGCTACTATAAGACACTTGGTAATATTATGATAGCGAAGAAAGTATGTGTAAGTTTATCTGTTAGCTTTTTACTTCTTTACGCTCAAATTGCCAAAAGGATTAGTATAATATAGCTTAAGTTCTGGTTTAGTTTATGAGCTATACATAATGCATGATTAGCTAACCAGAAAAGAGGCGCACCTAGTTAAGTATTGATTAGTTTACGTTAATAAAAGTTGAAAAAATAGGTAGCCTACATATAGGTACCAGACATATTAGTATGTGTCTGCAGGTAACAATGAACTTGAGTGAAAGTCAAGCCTTTGTTAGCACACAATGTGGTCATTTACAATTAAATTAAGGTTTAATATTACAATAATAAAGGTCATAGCATCAGGTCCCAAATATGTGCATGTTTCCAACTTACGTGAAAACCTTGTAAAATAATACCTACTAAAAAAAGCTCATATTGGGGAAAGGCTGCATGTTTTTCTCTTAAAATTATTGATAATACCTCTGGATATTACTCATCTACTATTTTACTTATATTTACCCAATAATCCATTAAAGTAGTCTGTAGGTACAGATTATACTATGAGCACGTGATAAATTGAGATTCCAGCAGTAAAAGCCCCAATCGGAACGTTTTCGTATTTCTCAGCCTCTTTAGTTCCTTAAAATATGATTTATATCGCGAGAGATTTGTTATTGGAACCATTCTTACTCTGTCTGAACAAAGAAATCATAACATTTTTAGGTATGCGAGGTAACGTGTATATGTACGAATAAAAACAAAAGAAAATTCAAAAACAAGATTTTAAAAGATGTTCTCTCTTCAAACTGTCATTTAGTCGGTGAATCCGAGTCAGTTTCGTGGAAACCACGCTTTTAACAGAGATAACACTGTCTGTCAGCTTATTATTACAATCAAAATCCACTGGCCAAACAGCATGACAGCGGTAAATTTCGTCCAGAAATCACACGCACCGCTGCATGTCCATAATCGTGGTGAATAGCCGTCACAGACCGATTTCTGAACGCAGCTGAAATGGCGCGAGACCAATCGCCCGTTCAGATTTGAATATGGAATATTAAACGTGGCGACCTTCATAAATTTAACCAATAAATGTCACATGTTCAAAACGGTCGACAAGTTACAAAAAACGAAAATATTGTCCTTTTTGAGACAGACCAACCAAACATTTATTTTATAAGGTATTTGAATCCTTCACCACCATAATGTGGTGTTAAAATTTTCACAGATAGTTAATGAGTGTTGAAGCTGGCAAAGTTATCATCTTTTTATAGGCACACATGAAAATGTTTTGAAGGTATCTACACTAATATTATAAAGAGGAAAGATTTGTTTGTTTGTTTGTTTGTATTGAATAGGCACCGCAACTATTTGACCGATCTTGAAAATTCTTTCAGCAATGGATAGATACATCATCAGCGAGTAACATAGGTTATATTTTATCCCTGTACTCCCACGAGAACGGGAGCTACGCGGGTGAAACCGCGTTGCGCACGCTAGTATCTAATATATTGATAGGTACGATATTCATGGCTATGCTGGCTCTTGGCAAGCAGGCTTCCAACCCCAGCACCTATTGAATGCCCTAACCCAGTAATAACGTATGCTAATAAAACTTTATTCAACTTAGGCTTTATCGATCGTAAAACTCAATCCCATTATGTTCGTAGTTCAGTGCTACCAACTTTATGATGAATTGAAGTATCGAGTTGTATGTATAGTTATATATACCTAGGTATTATGTACTTTATCATACACTAGCTGTGCCCCGCGGTTTCACCCGCGTACATTTAGTTTCATCCTTATTGTCGCGGTTGAAACGTCAACTACCTGCCAGTGAAAGTACCGTTCAAATCGGTCCAGCCGTTTCAGAGATTACCCGGAACAAACAGACATACAGACAGACAGACAGACGGACAGACAGACAAAGAAAATTGTTTAAACTTGGTTTTTTATTGTCAGTAGCGTGTATACTTTCATATGCATTTAGTGAAAAGCTGTTATTTTGGAATTACTAACAGACATTTCAATTTTATTTATCTGTATAGATATAGATGTATAGATTATGTTGTGTCAGTATTCGACGTGTGTTTCGACGTCGTTTTCTTTATAGAATGTATGTATACATACAAAATGCATACATGTCCTGACTGTTGACTGACTTATATATCAACGCACAGACAGCCTAAACCGCTGGTCATAGAGACATGACAATTCTAGGATGTTTTTTGTAATGTTTGTGCTTTCCAAAATTCCCTAAGAAAGTTACAAAGGGTTTGAAAAATTATACGTCAAATTTTCCGTCACACAATCTAAGTTTTTAGCTTTAAGCTATCTCCAGCATATTATAAGCGTAAAAAAGTAATAATTGCGTGGCCTTCTTGGGCATTCTACTCTTTAAACTTCTGATGCCCTAGTAAGTACTTTAGATAGATCAGGAGACGAGTGGAAACCATGAAAATTTTACATGACGAGTGGGTCCTGACCCTACGTAAACATATACGTCAATGTATATTGAAGTCCAAGTTTCAATAAGTTACCGATTTTTCCGTAAATTTAGATCAGTGGAAAGGTTCAAATCAATAGCTTTCACATTTAAAGCAATATGTACCTACTTAGCATGAAATCTAAATAATGTATAAGCTAAGTGCAGTATTCGCACATGGTGTATAATTTAAAATAATTAAATTCCAGCCTCCATGAGAGCATTATTTGAAAATACGTTAAGTTTTCACATCGTGTTGTGAAACACGTTAACTCTTTGCGAAGTTTATAACGCACTGGGTCAAACTACCCGACGGGAATGTTCATCGGTTATTAACGAGCTATTGATCCGTTACCAACCAAAGGCAATAACTATCTATAGGTACCTGTATCCAAAGGTTTTGACATTTCGTTTGCGTATTAGAATACTTCCATATAATATAAGCTTTAGGAATCTAGGCCTATTTTTTTAATTAAAAACGCTTCATTTAGCATGAGGGCTTTCAATCTTAAAGATTTAAATGACTGTAAAACACGTGAACTTCTGTATGAGTGTTGTCATTTCGAACTATTTGTTCCTAGTTTCCCAACTGCTTGAAAAGCTTACACTTAAACTGTGGTATAAGTGTGGCTGAATTTGATGAATTTATAAGCTGGCGGATCAACGCATTTCTTTTTCGGCGGATCAATGCATTTATATTTGCATGTACCTAACATGTATAGAAGCCTAATCGTTTCTTTTGGTCGGTGGATCGCGTTAACCTATGGTCTGGTACAGGTGCCGTCACGAGTAATGAGCTCTGACCTTTAATGCTGAATAGTAATTTTATGAGACTGTGTCTGTATGAATGGCGCGTCGCGAATAAAATATATGCAGCCTATTAGAACGGATCTCTCTTTTCAACGTTAAGAAATTTCGTCATGACTTAGGATATTGATTTGATGAAGTGAATTTGAAGAATGTGGTGGGCAACTAAGGCATCCATGTAAAGTATATTGATAGATAGTATCTTCTCCTGCATCACGATGTTGCCACCGTTTTTGTAGTCTGCACTTGCGAGCGTCTCCGCCGAATATTTGTATGAGAAATGTATGTAAAGCGCCTTCTAGCGGTGACGTGAAAAACTAAAATATATCATACAAATACTGTTGGAGACGCTAGCGAGTGTGGATTGGGAAAGCGGTGGCAAACTGCTGATAGGGATACTGACAGGCTTACATTTGGAAACGGTAGTAAATTAACCTAAATTAGTGTAAGAAAAATGACGTTCAATGAGTGTTCCAAGTGTCCCTTATCTATCTTCTATACAGAAAAATACAATTGAAGTGTCTGTTTGTAATACCAAATTAAGAGCTTTTCATTAAATGCATATGAAAGTATATAGGGTACTGATATTAAAACACCATTTTTTTAATTTTTTCTCCATCTGTCTGTTTGTTCCGGGTAATCTCCGAAACGGCTGGAGCGATTTTAACGGGATAGCTTATGTTACAAGGAGTAACTTCGAGTTATTTTTATTTTAAAGAAAGCGTAAGGGTTCAGCAGGAAACCCAAGAAATTAAGTCTACGCGGGTGAAACTGCGGGGTACAGCTAGTGTTGAATAAAATTTGATTTGATTTGATAGAGGTATGGTGTTGTTTAGGACGGGGCGAGGCAGGCGGCGCGATGGCGTGCGCCGGCTGCGAGAAGCCGATCCTGGACAAGTTCCTGCTGCACGTGCTGGAGCGCGCGTGGCACGCGGCGTGCGTGCGGTGCGCCGACTGCCGCGCGCCGCTCGCTGACAAGTGCTACTCCAGGGACAACAAGCTTTTCTGCAGGAACGATTTCTTCAGGTAAACATCATCTTGCTGCCATTAACCTTATATATATGCATGTGTAGAGGACGTCACGCGGTTTCACCTACGTAGTTCCCGGTCCCGTATGATGTAGCTATCCAGTCCATTGAAAGAATTTTCAAGATCGGTCTAGTATATGAAAATGAAAATAATATTCATATTCATAAGTGCCTTACCAAGGCCTAATCTGAATAAATTATTTTCATTAAATTGTTTCTCAAAAGTAAAGCCAGTCAAGGAAACTGTAGGAAAACTGGATACCTTCAATCGTACAGGTGTTAGGTACAACATAAGTGTCATGACCATTTGACCATATGCGATTTTGTACTTCAACAATCACTTTTAGTTTAGTCTTAAGGCTGGTGAGCAGATACACTGGGTTTTATAATCACAAACTACCAAGCTGCTATGCAAAAAATTGCCCGGCAAACGTTGTACTGCCATATATTTAATTGGGGTAAACCCCTATCATTTAGGAGTATGAAAGTTATAATAGATGTCTGCCGATTCTCAGACCTATCCGAAATACACACAAAATTTCATACAAATCGGTCCAGCCGATAGGGTGGACTTTGGTAACAAACACCACGACACGAGAATTATTTGCAAACAAGCTTTGCTTAGTTCCGGACTGTGATTAAAGTCCGGACATCATTTTTTTTATTGTTGTTATTAAGTTTACTTATTTAAATTGTTTTTATTTTAACATCAATTATTGTTCTCTCGTAAGATACGAGGTTGAGTTTCATTTTCCGCGGGCTTTTGGCCAAACGGAAATAGAAGAAAAAGTTGATATGAATGAATTGGATGAAAAGAAAAATATTAATGGATGAGATGAAACCTACAATGATAGGAACTTACGTACTATACGGCATGTATTCAAGATTACAGCTTTTTGGAGTAGTATGTAAGTCAATTTGTGTATATCTAAGGTTTTGAGGTTTTTATGTAAGGTATGCGGGATGACGCCAGTGGAAGATATAATTATAGGGACTGTTGTTACTCTGTCATTAGCCTGTAGTGTCCCACTGCTGGGCAAAGGCCTCCCTTCCACTTTTCTCTGTCCTCAGCAGTCCTCTCCCAATCGCTCCTGAAAGCATCAAGCTCATCCCGCCATCGCCTCCGAAGCCTGCCGCGTTGTCGTTTTCTGCCATTTCTCCAATTGTATTAAATTAGTCTTGCCTATTTATTGAGAACAATAAAGCTAGAACAATTTCTTCAATAGCACTTGAATCTTTGTATAGTAAAATAAATTGTTTACCTGTAATGTACCTCACATTGAGTTCCAGGAAAAGTGTTTTTTAATTATACGCTTGGTATTTAATTAAAATTTAGATTGGGACCTTATTACGAAAATAGCTTCAGCGTTTGGTATTATTAGTACATTAGTACTTAGATTTTAAAAAAACTATAGAGCTTAGATTTTTTTTTATTTTAGTACTCATTATAGTTGTAGATAGTACGTAGAGATAATTCGTCAGAGATCATACTTTTTGCACAGTTTTTTACTAAGACCACCCACGGTAGAAGAAAAAGATGTAATCATGTTCAAATTTCCTAACACCTTCGGAACACGCCGTAGTAATTTGCTAATAGTACGGCGCCGATTGAAAAAATGTAATTTTGTCAGGTCAGGTAAAAGCGGAAAACGGTTCACTCACTGCTTCCGCTGTCTTCACTTAATGGTTTAATTCGGTTGCGTTGGGGATCCGTAGGGAACAGTTTAAAAATATTAAGTTAAACATTTTTTTACATTTGCCGGTAATAATAACGTCTATGAATTTCTTGAGTGTTTTTCTTAGTAGGTAAGTGGGGAACCCTCTAACCTTGCTTTATGTATTATGTCAATGATTCCTCACATTGTAGCATCATCCAATCATCACTTTAACAAAAAAAAACTTAATTCTTTTAATTGTGTCAAGGTGTTTAAAGCCCAAATCTATATCTATACATCTATACAGATAAATAAAATTGAAGTGTCTGTTTGTAATTCCAAAATAACAGATTTTCACTAAATGCATATGAAAGTATACACGCTACTGACACTAAAAAACCAAGTTTAAATTTTTTTTTCTGTCTGTTTGTCCGTCTGTCTGTCTGTCTGTCTGTCTGTCTGTTTGTTCCGGGTAATCTCTGAAACGGCCTGACCGATTTTAACGGGACTTTCACCGGCAGGTAGCTGATTGTTCAAGAACTTAGGCTACTTTTATTTATTAAAAATATTAGGGTTACGCGACAATAAGGATGAAACTAAATCTACGCGGGTGAAACCGCGGGGCATAGCTATGTTTAATATAAATGTAATTCAGTCAACACTGAAATTATTTTTAATTTTAATTAGAATTTTGTTTAGAATTGACTGCCTCATTGGTCTAGTGATTGCAAGCGTTACTGCGGAATACGAGATCCTGGATTCGATCCCCAGTCGGGCAAAGTGTGGGTTTTGTGTGTGTAATTTCTTAGTAGCAGCCTGGAGTCTATGTCAGTTACATCTCAGTTAATGCTCATAGGATCGCTCCCTATTACATGGGACTTAAATACAGCTGGCGAAATGTGGGTGTAACTTAAAGTACACCTCTGCCTACCCTTTCAGGGAATGCAAACTTCATGTATATGAAGTTAAAATGTTTCATAATAAGTGTGACTGCACTATTTAAGTTACAAAGCTTACACTTTGAAAGGATGTATCAATAAAATATAGAATACTTTGTCATTGTTGTGATGAGTTCATTTTGGTGACATTTCGGCGCCCTCAACGTAAGTGACGTCATTTCCGCCAGCAAACAACCTTCAATTATTGTGTTAAAGTATGGAATTGGTGTTTGAAGTTCGAAGTTGATTATTGGGTTTTAATGTTAGCTTTTATCACAGTATAAAAATATAAACTTTATATGCAGTAAGGAAATCTAGAACTATTTTTTGAAATAGTAATCTTGGCTCCATTGAGCGTGAGGTTGATTTATTTTTTTCAAAATCATTTCAATCGAATCGAATCCGAAGTTTTAAAAATTACGTATACACGATCGGCCACGACCTCTTAGTCTTAGTGACATAACATTTTTTTGTTCCTTTATATTATGTTTGGGTAAAATGCGAGATTCCAGATTTTTCTAATGGTATTACATCGTGTTTATAAAGTATAGATAGACATAATAAGGAACGATTAAATCTATATATAGACCCATTACGTAGCTTATAATAGTCAAGTTAATTCTGACATGGAATTGACCACAATTTCCAAATTGAATGCAAATCTCCGCTTAACATTTAAAAATATGTAGGTGCATAACATGATGTAAATTTATAAATAAAGAGTCCAAAATCATAAATCATGGCTATATTCGTATGCGATTCAATCATAACACACTTCAAGTCAATCATTTTCGAACATCAATCCGATGTCTGGCTTCCGACTTTTTCGATAAAACTTGTATTAATATTATACCATTAGTAAAAACTGCTTTAGATATTATGTAATTCGTAGAATTTTATTTTTATATTGTTTTGGGAACAAAAGCTTGCAATTTTCATCCATAGACTTTTTTTTGTGAAGTGTGCCAAATTTTCTGTTTCTACATCAAATTCCGTTCGGAAATTCAAAAGTTTAAAAGTTGTTTTCTTCAGCCGCGTTATTCACTAAGGTTTCTCAGCGTTGAACTCGATGACGAGCATTTCAATCATTGGAAATTGATACATAATACATAGAGGATAAGGTTCAATTTCGTATCCTTAAACCCGACATTCGACAACGAGTGCAACGCTGAGAAATCTTACTGAATAAAGCTGATCGGCGGTAAAGTTGGACACAAGATGGCACGAAGCCAGCTACGTATTCAACAAACCTTAAGTTTATATTTTATTCATGTAGCCCCATCATTTATGCAAATGGACCCGATAATAATTCAATGTGATGATAAAATAATACAAAAATATTGCTGTTTGAAATTCAGTTCGCAGTTTATTTAAGTGATAAGGGATTCAAACTTTAAAAATTTTGGTTGCTCTTTTAGTATTGCAAAGGTGGTAACACTGGCGATTTACTTGATACGCAGTTACCTAGACTAATTGAAGGGTTTCAATAATTTAAGATCAATTTAAGGAAGTCAATTTTTCATTGCTAGCATGCATTACAACAGAATATGATTAAAAAAAAATTTTCTTTTGCATCTTATCTGCACAGACTGACATGATGATTTTTAATTTTTTTTAATTTTTTGTCGCAACACGTCTGCCTACCCGTGGTCCTTCAAAGGGGCATATTTTATGTTTATGTGAATATAGTAATCAGAAGTTTTCTCCTTTCTAAGTATATTTAAAAATAATATTGATTTACTTGTATTTTTTAAAATTAATAACTATTTTTAAGAGGTAGCATTTATATTTAACTAATTCCAGACATTGATCGGCCGTTTGGCAGCTTCTACACGGCCAACGGTTTTTTCACATAATGCCATAGACAATATAATTGACCTTTTTCTAGAGAAGATTAATTTCATCGATTTGCATAAGACTCTTACATAGACAAACTTTCGACACGTCGTCGTTCGGTCGGTATTGATGTTGGCCTGTAACATATATCGCTTGTGATACGTGGATTATAATGTATATTCATTATAATGGAATATATTTAACACGTTCAAAGCTTAGTCTTATTGATGGTGGGTAGCTTGCTGCCCTTGTTCTTATTTAAATTTCACGAATATTTATCCATGAGATAAGTTTTTGGAAGAGGAGTATGCTGTTTGCAAGACAAATCTATACTTATATGTCCATATTTATACAGATAAAATTGAAGTGTCTGTTCGTTACTTCAAATTAACAGCTTTACTAAGTGCATATGAAAGTATATGTCTATCTAAACGGTCTGTCTGGCTGCCTGTTTGTTCCGGGTAAACTCTGAAACGGCTGGATTGATTTTAACGGGACTTTCACTGAAACCTAGGTTATAACTATTAAGTACTTTGCGGAAGTCCACCGCAAAGTAACTGCTGATTCTATTTAATATATCTTAGAATTAAAATTCTCACATGCCACTTTTCAAACTCTCTTCATTTGCTTTCCTTTTTAATTAAATGTTTATTTTGTTATTGTCGCAGGCGATACGGTACCAAATGCAGTGGCTGTGGCCATGGGATCTCACCGTCGGATCTGGTCCGCAAAGCACGAGAGAAGGTGTTCCACTTAAACTGCTTCACGTGCCTCGTGTGCAGGAAACAGCTGTCAACCGGCGAAGAGTTATACGTTTTGGACGACAACAAGTTTATATGCAAAGAGGATTACCTCGCTGGCAAGGCACCGACAACGCAGCATTGTAAGTTCAAATATTCTTTTTTCAAACTGTTTGTTAGTTATCTAGACAGCATTATTCATTAAAAAATTGATTGATAGTGCAATTAAAACGTTGGCAGCATTAGTTCCAATTTGAAATAAGTTCTATACAGATGGGAGATTGTGAAAGCAAGTTGGTACTAGAGTGGCGACATCCCAGGTCAATGTCGCAAAACAAAATCAGCCAGCACTAGACTAGATTACATTGAAATTGCACTATTCTTGTCCGCAAACTATACTGGACACTATTTACGTAAGTCCAATCAAACGTCGACATACGCCATCATGCCAACAATCAATACTCTAGGTTACCATAAGAAAAAAATAATGAGGTCTTTTATTGTCCTCGCGCCGACTCGAAGCCAATCGATGCAGAATAATTACTTTTCTAAAACACGACCACGTCCCCTTCAATTTTCGAACGTGACATGTGAGAATTGCATTCTCAATTTAAAATGCGTTTTTTATTGTTTAAGAACGTATCACGGCAACAATAAAACTCTCGGAGCACCCATTTTGAAATCGGATTTTTCGATCAATACGAACCGTAACCGAATGCAAGAGAAAAAAAGAAACAAAAAGACCAAAGGCGTCGGACAAAAAGCCAACCGCATTACACATTAGCCACGTCTCCACGCGGTAGTGCCGTAGACATCTTTTTAACTTTTTTATTTACCGCTTTGTCGATGGCAACAAACACCTTGACGTGAGGCTCTAGAAAAAACTAACGGTTTGGAAGGCAGGGCCCGATGTCGTGCGCTAGCAGCTATTTAAATACGCTAATACACCTATGCCCTAACCTTATATTATTCAAATCTTTCTACGAGTAGCAGTCCATGGAAACCTTTATCAAACCCTTTAGCTTCAAAATAGTGCAAAGTAAGTCTTTAAAGAGCTGAGCATGTGAATAATATTTATGACAAACATTATTGTAGGTTTCTACTGATTCACATTAGTAAATACTTAGTTACGTACGGAAATCCACGGCGGTTCCGTCCTAATCTATATCCATACACATAAACATAATTGTAATGTTTGTTTGTAATTCCAAGTTCACAGCTTTTCACTAAATGCAAATAATAATGGTTACATTAAAAATCAATAAAAAAAGGAAATCTCGGTGTGTCTGTCTGTTTGTTCAGTCTAATCTCTGAATAACGGGATTTTCACTGGCTGATGTTATAAGAAGTAGCATAGGCTAAGTTTAGTTTTGGGAAAAAATAATCACTAAGTAAAATAGGTTTTATTGCTAATCCTAAAATAATAAAGTAGCGAGGCACTCGTTTGCGCCAGTAAAAGTTTGAATATACATCCCTACAGTAAGTACCTATATGTAAATCTCAGAAAGTTTAGGTATTGCCAGTTAATGGCAAGCTTTACGAATAGAACCGGGTCGAACATTACACGTCAATAATTCGGCGCAGTATCCGGTTTTACTGGTTTATGTCGATTAGTGAGTACTGGCTGTTAATGCATTCCGTTTGTGCTACTGTGCCCCACAGCCGCTTTGAACAACTTCTCACGATAATATTACTTAGCTTTTAATTTAACACATCTACTGATAATCCTAACATAACCATAGATAAGCTTATCTATTTTAGTTAATATTTTTATAAAGTAATAATTAACTGTCTTAATCCCGTGAATGTAAGAATTAAATTCCCAAAAGGAATCGGAATTAAAATAAGCATAATTTTAAAAACGTATTTCTAAGGTTTTTTTTCTTAATCTTTACAATCATAATAATGTATTAATAATTAATAATACATTTCTAAATTATTATTGTAAGTACGAGTAGTGGCAAAAGCGTCTCGTAATTTTTCAGATAAAGAGAAAATTTACACATTTAAGAAAACATTGTCATTGTGCGATCTAGTTGACATGTGGCGCCATCTTGAAGGAAAATAAGTTGTCTGTCTGTTTGCTAATTTTATATTGCTGAAATTTTAAATATATCTTCAACCCTAAGGACGAACTTATAGATCTTAAAAATCATTACGCGAGTGAAGTAGCAAGTAGAAGCTAATAAAGTGTATAAAAATCACCTTGGTAAACTAGTGATGTGGTGTTTACGCTGTACCCACAAGTCCCACAACATGTGCTCGCCCGCGGCGTCGGCCGTGTTTGCACAACGTAATTGTGTTTAGACATTGTTAGAGCGGAATAATGGTGGCAAATAAACCGCTTGCAAAATAACACACGCGCCGCGACCGAGGGAATGAGAAATTGAAACCTGAATTTATATGTTTGCAACATGTTTTCCTGATACCTCCGGTTCGAAGGACCAATGTGAGTTATTTGCGTATGATGCGTCCTCTATGCGGAGCTCGGGAATCAAGTATAAATTACAACAATACTTACTACAGCCTTATTCTATATTGTTTCCAAATAATATATACAACCATATAGGTAAATACAGTTGAAATGTCTGTTTGTAATTCCAAATTGACAGCTTTTCACTAAATGCATTTATTTAAGAAAACATTAGGGTTCCGTCAAATAAATTAAATACAACCGGGTGAAACTGCTGATTAATTTGGTTCTCCATTTTTAGGAATAAATATGTAATAGGTAATTAAAGAAAATGTATTTATGAGGTAATCAATAAGATTACCCAATAAAAATTGCAATTTATCTATACTAATATTGCTAAGAGGAAAGATTTACATTACAGGCTCCGACATTACTAGACCGATCTAGAAAATTCTTTCAGCAATGGATAGCTACATCATCAGCGAGTATTTTATCTCCGTACTCCCACGAGAACGGGAACTATGCGGGTGAAACCACGTGACATTCGCTAGTAAATTATAATTTTGCTATTTATGCAGTTTTTGTTTATACAAGATGATCGATTGAAATGACAAAGTATGTCGGAAATATGCCATCCATAAACATTTACACTACATATTACCTAATACAGTACCTAAGATCACTTTTGTCATTGACACCTTTACGAGTAGTACAAACACATTTAATTCTGAATGATGTGTATATGACGTCATCTTCAGATTAATAAGAGCCATCATTTTTACCATTGTCGTTTAGTAAAGTAGAAAGTTATTTTGTGTTTACACACAATTTTATTACTTGCAAATTTACGAATATTTGCAAGAAGCAAATAAAAATACTATCCCTATAAAACTACTCCACTCAACTTAATTTCGCTTTGCGTTTTATTAAGAATGTAGAATTTTGGTGAATGAATGCGTTTTATCTCTTCCAATCTAAGTTAGGAGTATATTTTTGCAGTAAAATGTTTTTTTGAGAAAGATATTCAACCCACTTTATTAAGAATTCGTTAATTAAGATGCGCTGACAGAGTTATTTAAGGGATTTTTTTTTTAAATCTCAATAATTTTCTTAAGTAATATTTGCATTGATTATGTGTTTTTTTGAACGAATTGGAATCAAATTTGGCCAGCATACTTTAAAATAAAAAGTACTGGCACAAAAAACAATTCCTAAAACAAAAAAAAACAACAAAACTGCAAGGCAAGTACGATAAAATCGCTGGAACCCTTTCTCACCGCGCATGATCCAGATAAACAAGGAATTGTTTCCACTAGCTGCACTAAGCCGTGGGGTAGATTAGTCCCCGCAAGCGAGGGTTAAGGAGCTTACTCTGCCTTTGATACGGCACATTGGCGAATTGCGCGGCTGGATGTGAAGTGATTATAAAAATGCATGGACCTGGTACCTTAAAGGGCAGGGGATTTCTATGAAGAAAAACTTGTATTCTATATTTTGTTAGTGTGTGTTAGTGTTTTTTTTCGATATTGTCTCTCGTCATTGGTAGGGGTGGAGTTACTTCTACTGCTCAACTGGGCAAAAGGGCAAGAACCAAGGGCCTCCAGACTAGCTTAAACTTAAAATCTAAGCAACACAGCTAAGGGCGCCCCGGTGCGGGGTTTAGAGTGTTACTGGGGTTGTGCCAGTGTGGTTTTCAAAGTGAAAATATACAGGTATATACATCAGCTTGCACCATGGAGTGTTTCTAATTTTTAATGTTTATGCCCTGTCATTACAAGTCAGGCTAAACATAAACTAAAGCATAAACCCTGTAAAACAAAATTCCAAACCGTTTCGATAATATTGTGACAGTCTTACCTACCTTCGTATCATGCTGCTACCAGAAATCTAGCTAACACATAGATTAATATATATTTGAATGAGAGCTTTAGTATTCTGTGTTCTGGGTTGCGACCCTTCTACTATTATTTTCCTTAGCTAAACAGGAGGTATAGCCGATATCTGCGCGCTACAGGCGGGGACGCAGCCCCCAGAGTGCGCCGCGCGATAACGCTTATCAATCAAACACACGCCCGACTCAGGCGGATGGAAAAATAATCGAATTTCGCCCCAATTTTTGCGAAGTTTCGTAAGCATCTGGAGATATTCGTAGTCCTTCTAGATTTCTGCATGTTTGGGGGTTTGTTGAATAACATGATTCTTTGATTATTTGCATCACTAAAACAATTTCCATAAATTTTACTTTAATGGAGTTTAAATATTATAATGGACATTTTGGTTTTATGATAATACCGCGGATACTTACTAATATATATCTCCCTCTGCTGAAAAGTTATCCGTTTCATTTTTGCACCCTTATCAGACCCGTATTAATGCAAAATTAATACGATAACTGCTTACATAGGACAATAGGGTTGCGCCCCCTGCCTCGGAGCGGTGTGCGCTGCAACCGATGGACCGATCTGTTTTTCTTTATATCCGCTCTAGCGCCCCTACTTGAATGCAATCCATGGTACCTACCTATTTACTTTAAGAAAGCTCTATTGAGTTTTGTAAAAAAGGATTTTATATAAAAAAAATCGTATATGAGATAATGATCTTTATATATCCAACTAGCTTCGACGTCGCGTCGCCCGCCCGCGTTTTTGATCAACAATATAGCCCAAAAAAAATCGTTAAATAAAAAAAACATCTAACAATCGTGCCTGATGGTGAGCGGCTTCTGCAACCTCTGAATATCTACGAACTACCAACACCAGAGTGTTATTCTGCATTACTGATAATTGAATTACTGTGCTAGCTACAATATCTTCATATAATCAATTTTAAAATCATCGCTTGTAAAACTAAAGATTTCGTTTTTTATTGTATAGGGTTGTGTAAACCCCTACCTTCCGGCTATTTGCTTTGCAACCGATCGACTGATCTGTTGTTGTTTGCGTACGCTCTAGCGCCCCTGGATCGAGAGTCCCTGGTTACTTTAAATTATGAATAGAAAAAAAAACAATCGAATTGAGAACGTCCTCTTTTTTAAGTCGGGTAAAGTAATCTAAATTTACCAGAGTATTGTCCAGTGTGTTACTCTGGTAGCCTCGCGAGAAAAAGAAGAAAAATACCTTTCTTTGTTTTAGATAATAGAAAATATATTTATATGAATTTTTATCCAACCATTTATTTTAAATTATTTGCGGTACTGTTATGTTACTTGAACTACGGTTTCACTTTAGAGCAAAAGCATGGAATTTAAAGCGATTATTCTGTTTTACCCATAAAAAGACCATTTATTATATAACCAGCTATTTACTTACAACGCGGTATCTTTACGTTCGGCCCTCAGTGCGTATCTTTGATGAAGCATTATTTTAACTTTTTCTCATAAACAATATAGTAAACCTCTTAGCATCACCTGCTTTCGTACTAAAGCGTTTTAGAGACTTTAATCATAACTGTATGATGATATAACATATGAAAGTATATAGGTAAAAACACTGGCTTGTGGCTCGTCCGCAATGAATAGTTACTTTAGGCTAACGCTAACATCACCCAATAGCCAGGGTCTAAGAATATGGCTATGGTATCCCCTGCCTGTCGTAAGAGGCGACTAAAAGGGGGCCGGAGGGCCTGCTGGCGGTGGTCGGGGTGGGAGCTTTAACCACCGAGCCGCGGGCCCGGGAAGGTGGCAGCGCGATGTGGCTCGCGCTGCCTTGCACAGCGAGGTCTTCAGGGGCGGCGATACAGCTGCCCCGGGGATGTGCCCCGGCAAAGTGTGGGGGGACACCGGTGCGATCTATCAGAGTACCGGAGTCCCCCCCTGAGCACTGAGGATGGCCACCGGGGGGGTTTTAGTGAGGTAAAAATCCCACATACCCCGATCTGCCTCTCCCAGGGGGGTCGGGGACCTTTTGAAGGTTTCCCCCTCGTCAATAAAAAAAAAAATAAAAAAAGAAAAAGAAAAAAAGGCTAACGCTAACATGAAACCGCGAGTGATCTTAGCCCGTAATTGGGCTGTCTAACACTGAAAGAGTTTTTCAAATTTAAACAGTACTTTTTAGCAAAAAACAAATAACCTATTCAGCTTATTATTCCGAGTAGTGTAGATACTAACTTCACCTCTGTATTCATTAAGTAGATATTTATTTCCTCTATCAAATCATTTTTGCCAAGAATCATGTTTTTTATTCTTACCATTACTATACTGTGTGAAATGACGAACACACAAATATGCTCATTTTTCTGATAGTATTTAACACTTGTAGTACTGTCTTCGTGCTACGATTTGAGTGTCGGATTCAGAATCAGGAATAATGGCTGCCCCGACTACCGGGAGAGGGGCGGGGAGGGGGAACGAAATGGGATTCTATCGGTCTCCTCCATTCCACGCTATTCGACTCTACGTGACTGTACATAGCTTACACGTCCTATGCTTACTCACTAGCTCTTATCAAGAGAGCGATAAAGTACAAAATCGCAAGTGCTTTTATCAGTCAGTCTGGCTTTAAGATTTTGTTTACGTCGGAAATTGGTCGTGCTTCACTTTTTTCCTCGCCTGTCTGACATTCGTGATAGTTCAATACTCACTTAAATTGTAGTACTTACACAGTTTAAATATAAGGTTTTCAAGCAGTTAGGGAACTAGGAACATATTGTTCGAAATTATACACACACAGACGCGAGCACCTACGAGAAAATAAGCGGATTATACGTATATATAGCTGTGCCCCGCGGTTTTACTCGCGTAAATTTAGTTTCATACA
The DNA here is from genome assembly GCA_964035505.1 of Watsonalla cultraria. Taxonomy (NCBI): domain Eukaryota; kingdom Metazoa; phylum Arthropoda; class Insecta; order Lepidoptera; family Drepanidae; genus Watsonalla; species Watsonalla cultraria. The sequence goes on from OZ037731.1 coordinate 5,827,435, forward strand.
AACTTTCATCGCCTTGAGGGTACAATTAATCAAAATCCTTTCTTAGCGGATGCCTACGTCATAGCATGCCAAATTTCAGCCCGATCCGTCTAGTGGTTTGGGCTGTGCGTTGATAGATCACTATAGTCACCTTTGAGTTATATATATTTAGACTAGCTGTGCCCCGCGGTTTCCCGCGTAGATTTAGTTTCATCCTTATGGTCGCGGAAACCTAATATTTTTAATAAATAAAAGGTAGCCTATGTCCTTTCTCAAGGTCTAAAGATTGTCTGTGCCAAATTTCATCAAAATCGGTAGAGAAGTTTAAGCAGGAAAGCGTAACAGACAGACAGACAGAGTAACTTTCGAATTTATAATATTAGTAGGGATGACAGTAAGAGGTATCGAGTCATTCACGTGTTTTACCGTCGTTACGTTTTACAAAACTTCAAAACGAAAAATCTACATTTTCGTAATAAAAGAATAAATTTTTAAATCTTTAAAATTGACAACCCTCATGACAAAATGTAGAAAACTTTATTAACAAAAAAACATACTATCTGATAGCTCTCTTTTTACGAAGTCGGTCAAAAATAGGCCTAGATTCCTTACTGGTTGTGAAGTTTATATTTATACTGTGGTACTCACATGGTCAAGGAATATAAATGGTCGTGTATTAGGTGCGTGTTGAGCTCACCTTTCTAACACACTATACAGTCAACGCGCACCTGCGACCTAAACATGAACATTTTTTTTATATATTTATCAATCTTACAATATGTTACAATCATGGTTATTTAAGTAACATTGAAATAAACCACGGAGGTTTGTCGACAATGTCATGAAAGTGGGTTTGCATTAGAGTGGTGAATACAATACATAATGTTCTGAATCTTATAACCATGATGGCTGTATATCTCTCAGATACACGCCTAAACATCTGTTCGTCATCCATATTGATATTAAAAAGAGGAATAAATTGTTTGGTTGTTTGTATTGAATAGGCTCCGAAACTACTTGACCGATATTAAAAATTCTTTCAGCAAATAGCTACATCATCAGCGAGTAACATAGGCTATATTTTATCCCCGTATTTCCACGGGAACGGGAACTACGCGGGTGAAACCGCGTGACGTCCGCTAGTAAGCTATATTTTATAACAATTTTTCCTCTTTATAATTTTATTTAATTAGATTAGGATTAGTCAAACTATCATCAAAATCAGATCTAATACTAAGGCCCCTTAACGATCCCGGTATTTCAGTTCAATGAAAGATCCATTGTTGTATTTTTGGATTGCTATAAATACTGCATGTTCTGGTAGCGTATGTGATTTGCTGCCATTCAAGTAAGTTTCGAATAGGTCAAATTCCAAAAACATTTTTGTGTGATATCTAGCCTAGAAACCACCTTCGGTTTCTGTTAAGGATCGAGCACACTTTAACTCTCAAATGTAGATTTTGTAACACAAGTATATACGGTAAATATTTTGCGCCCTTAGTCTGAAGAAGGATATAACTTAACCGAAGTAAGAAATACAGCGCCTTCGCGCAATCTAACCCACGTGTTACAACTGCATATAGCATTGAAACACAAGTTCGAGGCGTCGATCCACATCCTATTCACCTCGATGAAATAAATCCATCCTGTTTTACAAGACACATAACCCTTGCGATGCCATTTGCCAGTACATTGGACTAGAGCAGGCACTAGGTATCCTGCCACTGCGATTCCTATGTGCCCATTAATTTTTATTTATCGTAAAAACGATCGATAGGTAGCGTGATCGTAAACTGACTGCACTAAACGTTAATGTTTGATTTTTATGATGTTTTAACGTAGAGTTTTTGAAAGCTTGTGTTGCTATTTTATGTGTAGTGGAGGAATAGTTATAGGTTGTAAAATGTGAGATGCGATGCAGCCTGCTTGCGGACTGTAGGTTCTTTTATATTTCCCCATCTCATTGTACCCGTCGCGGAATAATCATCTGTTTAGTGTTATTTAATTTGGATTCGATCAAATAGCGAAATGTTCGCGGCATTGGAATTTTATAGGGTGTTCCTAGTTCTGTAGAAATTTCTCGGTTTTTATGGGACAATAAACACTATTCTAGTCATTGAAATTATTGATACTTACGATCTCCGCATTAAATAATAATAAAACTTGCCCAAATGGGTGTGTCGCCGTATCATATCTGATATAATTCACTATGAATAATATACTATATGTACCTACTAAAACATACACATAACGGTTATTTGTAAGCAGTCAAGTACTGATGTTACTAAAAATATAATGTAAGGTGAGGCACGCACGATAGAACTCCGCTGACCACGTACGGACAAATAAATTAAAAAAAAACTAATCGGTCAACGATTTACAGCGTCAGGAGCGTACCCCCGAGGCAAATTATCGATGATCGACCGACTAACCAAATAGCCGGTGTCGATACAAGTTATCGACAGTAATCGTTATAATCGCTAGTGCCGCGCGATTGTTGCCGGTCGCCATTATGGGACGTGCGCGGCGTCTTAAAAAGTAAACCATTTTTTTTGGACCTCACCCGTTGACCGAATACCAGCGCGTGCGGGCTCAGCCTTACCCAGTCATCCCGACCACTTTTTATATACGCTTATTATTGAAATTATTATTTATTAACTGTAATTGTCGGTGACGTTTCGAGGGTTAACTCCGGCGTTTAGCGTAATTTGGTCGATTTGGCTTTTTGGAGGGTTTATAAGTAATTATTAGTTGTCAAACCGCGGAGTTCGTATAGGATAATTACTGTGCTCGTGATTAACCCCAGAAAATAATGTTTCCTGTCGGCATTCTAATGCGGCAACGAATAATGGACGTTAACTTATTAGGTGCATTCGTAGAATGGGAATCATTCCACACTTCAAAAAATATGTAATTATATGCGCCACATAATGATAACAGATAAATAAATCATTCATTTACATTTTGCATCGAAATACGAAGTACTAAATTTTTCTTTTGAAATATTTAACAGAATATATTTTTATAATTCGTATTGGCACAGCTGCATTATTTTCCCAAACTTTCAGGTCGTGACGTGCTTGGTGCTCGAAAGAGTTCCAGCGAGCTCCACGCATTCTTTTTTCAAATTATTATTTTCTTCTCTCGCGAGTATTGTGTATGGGTAAATGGCGTGAAATTGACGGGTGGCCAGTGTGCGTTGGTATATGGCATGAACACTTAAACACGAGCCCTGAAAGTTCAATAAACTCTGTTATCGCACTTTTTAATCTCTTCACTAGGTTGCGAAAGTTTAGGACACAAGGTGGCGCTTTGTGTACTGGCAATCGTCGCCTTTGAATTTGAAATTCGAAAACAGACGACCTTCGTTGTTTTAATTTGTATTCGAAATACGAATTGTTTATTTAAAAAGCGTGGTTTATTTTTTTCATTACAAAAGAACACTGTCTGGGTTGAATCACATCAAATATAGTGATGGTAGATTTTCGTATCTCTTAGCTAATCTAAGTACATATTTTACTTCAAAATCAATTTCTTTCGCATTACTTGGCTTGATTTATATATATATACTATACATACCTTATTTTTATAAGTAGGTAATAATAATAATAATAATAATAATATATTCTTTATTGCACACCATAATACAGAGTATTTACTTAAGGTAGAATTATTAAAATATGGTAACAAAAGGCGGTCTTATCGCTAAAGCGATCTCTACCAGACAACCTTAGGGTACATGGAGACACCGATATGAAAAATATTGAAGGCAGGTGTGTGAGACAAAGAAAGGGAGACTAGGTATAAATAAATATAATACATAATATACATACAACACAAAAGTTACAAATAAATAAAGAATACTATATACTATTTAAAGAGATATATAATAATCATGCAAAAGTCTTTTGAAGGAGTAAATAGACTGAGCTTCTCTGATTGATGAAGGAAGTGAATTCCAGAGATGAACAGCTTGCACAGTAAAAGATTTGGAGTAAGAGGAGGAAGAGCAATTTGGGACCTTAAGTAGGAATTCTCGGGATTTTCGGATCGGGTGTAAACTAGAGGAATGAAATTCAAAACGTTCCTGAAGGTAGGCAGGAGATTTGGGATCAAATAGAACCTTGTAGAGAAGCGTGAGGATGTGAGTATTCCGGCGAAGTCGAATGGGGAGCCACTTGAGCCGAAGGCGAAATTCAGAGACGTGGTCATATTTACGTAAGCCAAATATAAACCGTATACAGAGGTTTTGAATGCGGTCAAGCTTGTTTAGTTGCTCCTCAGTGATATTAAGATAGCTGACGTCAGCGTAGTCAATGATAGGAAGGAGTAAGGACTGTGCCAGTGTAATTTTGGTGTCTATAGGGAGGAAATTACGCAGTCGTCTGAGGGAGCCAGCTGCTGCAAACACTTTACGGCTTACCTCTGCTAGATGTGGTTTCCATGATAATGATCGATCAACGAAGACACCTAGGTCTTTAACTGTTTCACTAAACGGTATGCGTACCCCTTCAAATAAGACAGGCGGCAGTAGATTAAAGTCAACCAGTGCGATTGATCGTCCACTACCAATCACAATGCACTGGGTTTTGGCAGGATTCACCAGAAGTCCATGTTTCCTGCTCCAGTCAGAAATTGTGATAAGATCTTTGTTAGTACGATCAATAGCAGAGGGGAGACACGGTAAAGAAGCCTGTGTGTAAATTTGGAGATCATCTGCATATAGGTGGTAGGAAGAAGTGATCTGATCGGTAATTGACTTTATAAAAATCGAGAAGAGTAATGGGGATAAGACGCCACCTTGTGGGACACCGGCATACGTGTTACACCAAGACGACACTCTGTCGTCAAGGCGCACCCGCTGCCGGCGTCCCGACAAGTAACTACGAAACCAGTCAATCACTGTTGGAGATACGTTTAGAGAACCCAATGTTGCAAGCAGAATGTCGAAGTCGACGGTGTTAAATGCGTTGCTGAAGTCTAACAGCGTGAGGATAGTGAGCTGTGATTTATCCATGCCAGCGCGAATGTCATCTGTGACTTTAACTAATGCCGTAGTAGTACTATGACCAGAGCGAAACCCAGATTGAAAAGGGTTAAGGAGGTCATTTTTGGTCAAGTGTGTACTCAACTGGTTATAAACCAGTCTTTCCAGCACTTTCGAAAGGAAAGGTAGGATAGAAATAGGACGATATTCAGAAAAAGAAGTAGGGTTGCATTTTTTAGGTAATGGAATAATTTGGGCTTCTTTCCAAAGATCTGGGAAGGAGCCAGTGGAGAGAGAGGAATTAAAGATGTAGGCAATGATTGGTGTGAGGAAGGTCAGTAGTGGCATGATCATTTTCCGGCTAATGTCGTCACAGCCGACAGCGTTAGAGGCGATGGAACGTATGGCCCTCTCAACGTCACAATCAGTAAATTGACTAAATGAACATATCGGACAGTCGGGAGCAATAGTGGCTGAAAGATGGTTAATGGTATCGGTTTTAGTAGCTGAATCAAATTGAGCCACCGAAGAGAAATGACTATTTAAATCGTCCAAGTTCAAATTACTGTTAGGTTCTAAGATTTTTTGTTTGCCAACTCCCAAAGTTTTCAGAAATTTCCATACATTGTATGGAGAGCTGTCCTCAATAGATTTGTGAATGTGGCTCCTTTGTGCGTCCCTACACGTCCTATTGCAGTGATTCCGTATCTGTCTGTACTTTTCTCGATATTTATCAGGATCTCGTTTGTATTTGGCCTTAATCATATTTTTCCTTTCTCGTAAGGCACGAATTTCATCAGTCAGCCATGGAGCAGGGAGATGTTTTACCCTTACGGGTCTGATAGGAGCATGGCTATCAAACAATTGGGTCAACAACGAGTTGAACAGAGCAACCTTCTCATCGATTGACCCAGCTGACCTAATGACTGACCAATCGATCTGCTCAGCGTCCCTCAAAAGACTACTTTCGTCTATGGCACCAAAGTTACGCTGCAGAAGGATTTTAGGCGTGTGTTTTGGAGGTCTGATGTTATAAGACAAGTATATTAGATTGTGATAGGAGAAAGCATCGGCTGAGCATTGACCATGTGCAATGACATGGTCAAGCGAAGAAACAAGTATGAGGTCGAGAAGAGAAGGATTAGAATTAGGAAAGAAATGTGTAGCAGTGGAAGAGAGAGTGTGTAAATTAGAGGAATCGATTATAGATTTTAATTGACGAGCTCTCTGGTCATTTTTTAACAAGCAAGTGTTAAAATCGCCCATGATGATTGAGTGATCATATACAGGAGTAAGATTTTCAAGTAGAAGTTCGAAAGAGGAAAAATAATTGTTACGAAGGGAAGGATTATAGAAAACACCAAGAAGAGTCTTTTTACCAGACAGTAGGACTTCAATGAAAATATATTCGGATTCATCAGGGGAGAGGGACTGAGAGGACATATTGACTACGCTGAATGGGATGTGACCTCTAAGGTAGATGGCCACTCCGCCTCCCACTCTTCCCGTGCGGTCATTTCGTATCAGATGATAACCAGGTAAAGTGTAAGAGGATGAAGGTAGACATGGTTTTAACCAAGTTTCGGAGACAAGAATAGCGTGTATATTTTTATCAACAAACGTCGTCAGCATATCAGGAAAGTGTGCCGGAATACTTTGAGCATTTATGTGAACGACATTGAATTTTTTTGGAACATCTTTAAAGAAGGAGTTTAAAGAATCACATAAAGAAGGAGGGGGGATACTGCGAAAACTGTTATCGTTACTGTCATCATCAACATCAGAAACGGAATAATACTCAAGACTAGTATCATCAGAACCAGAGTCAGTCATAAATATTGAAATTATATCAATAAAATGTAATACTTGGTATGGGAAAAAGAATAATAAAGATTTATCTTAAACCTAAAATATAAACAATTAAAAATATTATCAGTACCCGCCAGCTGTTTTCAAAACAAACAAAGCAAAATAATAATTAATAACAACACTAGAACTAAAATAGCTATAACGAAACGTTGGGAAACAATTTTACGTATGGCAACACACAAAACATCTAAGACATGACACATGTCAACAATGACGTGACGTGACCAAAAATGTATCATGCCACGAAAGATTGACAAGCAAAATAAACTTTGATATATCGGGTAAACTAATAAAAATATAAAGTTAGGTAATTCAAAATAAATTAAAGTGAAATTTGCGTATACCCGACAGTGAGCTGAAAAAATAATAAGTATGCAGTCACTAGGTAGGTATAACGCAATGACATCAGAAAAGCGCGAGGGAGAGTAGGTAAGCAACGGAAATATTATTTCCTTATCTACCCCTCGACAACTCATTCCGTGCCTCCCCTTGAAGAAGTTTCGGGGTTCAACCTACCCAAGTCGCCGCGATGACAGTTTCAGCACTGTTCAAAAAAGTGTTATAAACTTTTTCCTTTGCAATTGTTCTTGTCTATGGTGCAAGTTTTATACTTCTTTATTTTGCTACGTCAAGTGTCTGCGGCCGAGCTAGGTACGATTTTGTTTTTCTTGTTTCAGATTATTTTCTTGCTATAAACAAGTTGTTTTATGTCGTGTCTATTCTATTAGCATTACAAGAATTTTTAATTAACAAAGTACTGCGGACTTTGTTCAAAATCAAAATTCATTCCGATTTTAAAATATTCAAAATTTGAATTAAAAAAAAGGTTCATTAATCGTGTCCCTGATTAATACCTGGTCCCAAGGACTGGGACGGCGTCGGTAAAGGACCGGCCCAACAGGGGACCAGGCTTTAATTGGACCCCCTGGGACTCGAGCGTTAAAGGCCCAATGCATAGGTTATTTATCGATCGGACATTACCTATATGTGTAATAAGCGGGCTATTCAGCTGTTATGCTTCTCATAACGACCTAACATACCTTTTTAATTAAACATAGTGTTGGGAACGACTGCAGTCTGTGGGCTTAAGACATTGGGAGACCATAGATTACTTGCATAGAGCTATTTACTTCATTTTAAATATGAATTATACTTAACTTCAACTGTAAATCAGGCAAGTTTGTGTTAGAGCAGAAATTGGGATGTTGAATTTAAAAAATCTAAGTCACATGACAGCTTTCATTGGTTCTGTGTCAGCGATAATCTGTTAAACTTCTCGTCTTATGTTCCAACAAGCTGTGTCCCGCTATTTCTCTTTATAATTATATAGTAAACTAGCTGTGCCCTGCGGTTTCACCCGCGTAGATTTAGTTTCATCCTTATTGTCGCGGAACCCTAATATTTTTAATAAATAAAAGTAGACTAAGTTACTCCTTGAAACATCAGTTACCTACCAGTGAAAGTTCCGTTGAAATCCGTCCAGCCGTTTCAGAGATTACCCGGAACAAGCAGACAGACAGACAGACAGACAGGCAGACGGACAGACAGACAGACAGATACATTTTTTTAAATTAAAAACTTTAAAACAGACACTACAATTTTATTTATCTGTATAGATGTATAGATTAGACTATCAGGGCCTGTAGACAACGTTACATTATCCTCATGCTTCGCTTACAGCAACGATCCAAAATGAATGGGAATGGCATATGTCACGTGACTGTTATACGTCATTTCCATTTATTTTGTATCGTTTCTGTAAGAGCAAGCCCGAGAGAATGTTACTTTGTCTAGGCCTACTGAAAAAAAACTATGTTGCTATAAGTAAATCAGAGCTTACAAAAACTTACATACATGTATATGCCTATATCTTATGGGAGTGGTCAGAGAGCACTGGAGCCCTACCATGAGCTCTTATTGCCATGATAGTTTCACTCATTTATGAGACAGATGTATGTGACGTGTATACATTTGTCACTGTCGCACAACTGAATTATCATTGCAATAAGAGCTCATGTTTGGGCCCCTGTTCGCCACATGCTACGATCCTTGCCACATTAAGGCATCTCTTCATACACTTCCGTCGCTAACGAGATCTCCGAATACAAAAATATTATTTCCTAACTCGATTAACTAAATTACAAACAAATAAAAACCAACAATATTGGAACAAAGTTTACATTCAGCAACACAATAGTGAATGACACCCGACACTCCATCACCGTTTGTTCAGTCTAAACGTTCCATTCATACACAAAACATATGCTAACAAACCGACCGTGGCATTATTCAACTTAACCTTAACACTTTAATAGCCTGAATCGGGAATCGAACCCGCGACGCCTCATTTCACTTCGCTTCCTCACACACAACCAGCTGAAGCGAAATCAACTTTATTATAATCACACAAAAACCAATTTCACATGTATACCTACGCGCAGAGTTAATTGGTTCATATAAAATGTAAACATCTTAAATAACATGGGTAAACAATGTGAATTGAACTCAAATCAACATTAGCTAAGGTTAATAATAGAATGTTGCGAAATATTTGAAGTTTTGCAGTAGTTTTACGGCATTCGGTAATTTAAGTCAACAGTGGAATGAAGCAAATAATATCTAATGAAGCGATGGAAACTAGAGTTCTTTATGGTTTTATTTTTTACTAGTTTATGGTTTAGCGACGGCTGGCATCGAAGCGTAGTTTTCCGTATAGAAAGTGCGCGAGGCCGTCACAGCGGCGCAGCTGTTGTTCATAGCAAACTAAGCCAGTGATTTGTTGCATAATTAATGGAAATCTACTTAATCCTCCATACAAAACAATCATACATTCCCCGTCAACTTTTTGTTTTTGTAAAGATGTTTCATAAACTTACTATGGGCGTTACTATGAGAAGGTTATTTAGGATTTATTCCACCTTCGACCTCGAAGGAGGTCCGACCAAATCCGTCAAAATATTTCCAAGCTACCGACTCCGACCTCCTCCATTTTATTGTTCAAATTTTTACTGCTGCCCTAAATCATTATTTTCTGCGAAACGTCAAGCTTATTTTGATGAGGTCCATTTATACTTAAATCGTTGTTCCACGAAGAGAAATAAAGTTTACCGAGACCTGAGATAGGCAACTCATAATTTTTGGCTGTTTGCGGCGGTATGTAAACAGAAAACAACAGAAACGCCGCAGCGTCATTAATAATGCAAAAAAAAACGATTGATTTGAAAATCGAACGGCGCGGGAAAGAAACATCTATAGACAATAATGGGAAGGAACAAAGAAGTAAAAAAGCGGGAAGAAACCTGTCGACGCCATGTTGTGTGGCACTCGGCCTTCACGCCTCGGCCGCTGAAGATTATCTTTTGAAAAAAGAACCGAACGGGAGGCGCGTCTTAATAACAAACGTCTTATAAGCGTGTTTAATTCACGGGGTTATCGTCTCTCATTGCTACCGATTAAGGGTTAGCTTCGCGTGGCGAGTCACGTACTTGATACCATTGGTTGTGTTATCCGAAGAAAGAGCTTCGTCACTGAGCGCCTGCGCCGTCGCTGATGACCTGTCAATTCCGTCGTGTACGTCGGCTGTAGAAAAAAAAGTGACATTAGAGAGGCCATCTATTATTTTGACTTTATGTGGGGAGATGGAGTTGAGACTTGAGATTGATCGTGTTTGGCTCAGCCCTTTTAATTATATCGCATTCACTCGGTGAATGGCTTTCTGTTTTGGGCTTCTACTGTTCGGGAGATGTTTGATGTGTGTACGAGGGCTTACATTATGTAACATAGTTAATTGCTTCACTGCTTTTAAAGGGAAGCACGTTCTTGATGAACACTGGTAAAAGAAACATTGGTAGTTTTATTATAGTCACGATTCTCTTTTTAAAACATACACATTATACTAGCTGTGCCTCGCGGTTTCACCCGCGTAGACTTAATTTCATGGGTGGCTTGCGGAACCCCAATGTTTTTTAGCCTAAGTCACTCCTTTTGATATTATATATCAGTGAAAGTCCAGTTAAAATTGGTCCAGCCGACAGACAGACAGACGGAAAGAGAAACAGACATACAGACCGGGTTTTTTTAATTGTTTTTTTTTACTTTCATATGCATTTAGTAAAAAGCTATTATTTTGGAATTACAAACAGACACTTCATTTTTAAATGTATGTATGTATATAGATGTCGTGATATTTTCTTCGCGACTGCTTACATAAGAAATAATAAAAAACAGGTATTAAATTAGAATTTCACATTAGCGTTAGCCTTGAATACCCAAGGTCGGCTCCCGCGTTATTCACTAAGGTGTCTCAGTGTCGCACTAGTCTTCGAGTGTCGGGTTTAAAGATACGAAATTGAACCTTATCCTGTAAGTATTATGTATCAATTTCCTATAATTGAAACCAATTGTTGTCGTTGAGACGTGGGCACGCATCGGTTACGGTGCGCGTGCGTCGGGCTCTCATACTCATTGTGCGATTTCGTATGCTCTCCCGTCGTTAGTGTCATTTATGTTGTCACATGACAACTTTGTCTTCGATCAAACTTAACGTATGATTATATTAAAATGCAACTTGTTTGTTTTATGATCTATTGAATAAGATGGATTTTGAAGATTTTTGACGTGATTTTTATACTATTTTATTTATTTAATAGCTGCGTTCACGGTTTAAGCCGCGTTGACTTCATTCCATAGGTGGCTTTATTTCGCAGAACGCATTTATTTTCTAATAAAAGTAGCCTTTGATAGAAAGTCCTCGTCTAACAGACGAACAGACACACAGACTGAGATATTTTTTTAAATTTTTTTTTTTGTGTAACGTATATACTTTACAGTGAAAATCTGTTAATAGTGAATTACAATCAGACACTTAAATTTTATATATCTGTATAGATATAGATTTTAAGTATTTGAATTTATGACAGTGTTTAGAACGGCTTTTAACTTAGACTGCTTAGAAATTAAACAGGTCCGTAACAGAAGAACTTTTATTCACTTCTTGATTATTTCTTTCTTGAAATAGGATCTCGTTTATGTCTTTTCTATAAAAAAAAAGGTATTTTTCAAACTTGTCACATTTTACGACCTCTATTGGGCTATTTATTAACGTTAAAAGACGTTCAATAGCGTTGTTTTTGATGCTGTATACATTTTTCTTTGCGTGACGTAGTTTTTTTTTATTGCAATAGTTCCTGATACCTCCTTCAATTGGAACGGCGCTCTGTTCTCACCCCGTAAGAGTATGATAAGTGTGCAGCACAAAGCTATCAATTTTATTTACCGCCTTTCTTACTTACCGTTGACATCAAACTTTAGCTCAAGACAAGCGCTAGACTCATTCGCAAGATAAATAAAGTCACGCACACAGCCGTAGCATAATCTTTTAGGTCACGATCTGCGGTCGGGTGTCTCTCACTCCCACTGGCATGGATACCTATGCCTCATACACACCTATATAGGTAATATTGTATACTATTCAGTGCAATTCTAGTACTAAAATTATACAGGACTGAGAGTTATTAGGCTTACATATTCGTATAAATAATATTTGTTTTGTTGTTTTAATTACGTACTATTTATTTTTGAGTGAACCTTATTTATTCAGTTTAGGCTCTAGTAAGGCACTTTATGAACGTCAAAGAATTGACCTACGTTGTAATTAAATTTCATTAAAAATGTTAAGGGATTTTTAAATTGATACCACCAACCGATGCTCTGAGCCCAAATTGTTCGTCTAAAAATTGTACACCTTATATATCCTGTGGATTTTTTTCTTGAAACTGCTAGTCATGGGTATTACGCTCTATGCTATAAGGATTGTATCCAGTATGCAAGGGCGTACATTGGATTGCTTATATGCAAGAATGTTCTTAAATTATTCTGTGGTGGGCTCAATAAAGTTTTCTATTGTCTGAGAAAGTAACCACTACAAATTTGTAAAATTATCAATATTTTAGCGTTCATTATGTATTTACCATAACCAAAATGATATCGAATATGTCAAATCATTACCATGTCTAGACACTAAGCGCATTTAACTAAAAGTGCTAGTATAGAAAAAATATTCCCTGAGAATTCCTTCGTATCTCTCGCCAATAAAAGGTCATTTACATTTTACCACGCTCAAGACATGCCTTCTTATTTTTGTGAAGCCTCACACTTGCTAGAGGCTAAGGCCAGGCGCTCTGTGGTCATCCGCGGTGATTAATGGCCTTCAGAACCTATTGGTTACGAGTATCCATTGCCGTTACTCCTCAGCTATTTGTTTGAAACACAATTTTAATGCGAAATATTTACCAAGCTCTAAGAAGCGCTGCGCTTTTACGTTTTTGCTTATAGCACTCAGTACGGACTACAAAAATAACGTTCTTATAAAGAGTTTTACTTGCTTAATGCTCTCATTGTAGTCCTAGTTATTTTTTTATGAATTAATGTGGATATTCAAGTGGATTTATGATTCCTGTAGTAAAATTTCGTTACATAACGTGTAAAAGTTTAAGCAAGAACACAAATAAGAAAAGTGTGTAACCGTGGGCGGTCGTTATCGATACGCAACCGTAAATAACCTGAGAAATTGAAATATTATTCGTCAAGTACACAAATCAAGCTCGTTACGGGGTCAAAGAATTCACTTCGGCGCATAAAAAAATAATTTAACACCAATTTTTCACAGCTATCCGATGGATGGCCGACTAATTTGTCCAAATGCTGCGCCCGACGTGCGTCCGCGCATCCCATTGTGTTAGATCAAATATGGCGGCGCTAAATGCGGCTGTGGACGCTGACATATTACTTTTTCGAATGTTGTAACCGTTATTTATTGCTTTTTCTCTGTTTGTAGGAGGCTCGTATGAAATTAAAGAGTTTTATGTTTGCCAGGTCGACTTGCCTGACCTTACATTGTATGTCATCTTAAGTATTTATTAAATAAATGTTGGCTGGTATTCGTGTTTGTAATATCGATATTTGATATTAATTTGTGGTGTTTACGTTGTGGGATAAGGTGCGCAAGTTAACAAAAAACATAGTTCGATCTAATACCATACGTTCCGCATTTAACCAAATAGGTATTACGTAACACAATTGTTTTTTTTCTAGTAATTAATTATGTAAGAGATATTAATATTATACGTTAAATTCCCGATGGTGTAGAATATAGCCGAATTATTAACATAGTCGTCTCTTGACTGGCATTAGACTTCATCTGAATAATTTCAAACGATGACAAATTCTTTGCGCTACACAATATAACAATGGAATGGATATCTATCTAAAAACAATAACTTTTAGAAAGCAACAAATTATCCAGTGCCTAATATCAATTTGTAACACTTTATCGCAGTATAAATATAGCTTAATTTTTGTTGTGCTTCTGAAAGTAGGTACGCCTATTCAAGCAAATAAGTAGACAACTCATTACGCATATGGCATCTCAGTGGAGGGCACTGAATCTTTCAGCTACATAAGTATCACTGCTAGAAACTACTTTGAGTTGTATTTCAATTTTTATTTAAAAACATTTTCCAACACTTAAATTATTTATTCACCATGGAATAATAATTTGTCATTTACCTTTCTAAATATGTTCAAAATACACGAATTATTATTTGAAATCATTAATTAGTTAATGCAGAGGAAGGGAGGACCATAAAGGCTTTGCTTGAATTTCATATTTTGACTGCTATCTAAAGGGAAATTACCTACCCACAGTAGTATGTACACCAATAAAAACGGGCCAATTTTGTTTGTGTGCATACGTATAGGTTAGGAAGGCAAAGAGGATATCCCGTCGGGGACGGAAACGGGAACAGAATCCCAATATGGCGGTAATGTATAAAGAGATTGATGAACGTGAAAATAAGGAAAGGGTAACCAACAGTTTTTGGAATGATTTGGATGTCAGGACGTCTTCAAATGACAAAGTGAGGTTGCTTAGTTTAATACTTTTTTGAGAAGATCGCAATAATAAAAACACAATTACCTAGATGTTGACGCAATCTCAGATAGAAAGAAGCTTAGCATTAACGGATCGTTAAAAACTAATTAATTGTTGTCTATTTTGTTTTTGCTGTGTGTAATAGTGGTGTTTAATTATCCCACTAAGTATACAAAACATGCTTACTGCAATGTACCATTTTGATTTTAGATGAGACAAATTACTTTGATTGCAAGTACTTGTAAGAAGTATAATAAAAAAAAAACTTATTTTGAATATTGAATTTTGATACTTCAAATCAAAATACTGCCGCGTTGGTCTAGTGATCATAAAGTGCTGCTACAATGTACAATGTTATTGGGTTATGTCATTTGTAATCTTCCAGTAGCACCCCGTAGACTGGAATAGTGCCCGGTTAGAAATAGGCTCGCCTACTTTTACATGGACTTTTAAAAATAACTGCCTACCCCTTCGGGGAATACAGGCGTGAGCATATGGACTACAAATCAAGACCATAATGCATGTTCACTGCATCTCTTTTCGTATCAATAGAGAATAAAACGTTCAAAGGTGTTGAAACAGGTACGACAAAATACATATACTTATATAAAGAAAATAATAAACTATAATAACAGTTTTTGTTTGGGAAAAGTCGAGACGTTGGTAATAGCTGCATGTTGCTGTATGTAAGGAGTCAGCCACAAAACATTGTGTAAAAAATGTCAAAAAGTCATTAGTCATCGCGGCGTACGTCCGCCTCGGAGGCGCCACGAATCACAACGCGTCAAAAACTCAACTCATGCCGGTCGTACACTTTTTAATTGTATTCCAAGGCTTCCCTCCCACAGCTACCTGGAGAAGTCACGCTCACGACTGCTTTGTCGGGACCGGGACTCGCTTTGTGACTGCGCCCGACAACATGCAACCTATACCGTTTTTATACCACCTAGGCTTTTTGCTACGTCTAGTTTGTGACCTGAACCGTAAAAAATATGCGCGCAAAATATAAATTAAATATTTTTTGTTGCTATTTTACTACATCGCAGTTGGAAATCTGATTAGAGCCACAAACTGTCTATCCGCCCGCCCTGAGAACTAGTTGCAGAAATGTGTAGTGGTTTTTGCGCAGTTTTCCCATAAGCAGATGAGGCTGTTCAGTGGAAATGTCATTTTAAAAGGTTCGCGTCGCGTCTGTAGTGGCTATAGGTTATTTTACATGTACGGATGTTTCGCACGCACGCTCCGTGCGCAACGTCGATAAAAGAGGGCGTGGTGACGGTGGCGTATCGACCAACCACGACAGCGCGTTGCGCGTGTGCGTCGCGCGCCCTTTCATGTGTGCCGCCGTGCCGCGCGCACGATCGCCCTGTATATGGGCGTATATAACTACGCGGCTACCGGCACTACAAAGCGTTCCCATATCTTTTATGTTCTTAGATCCTTATCTCGCGGTTTCTTATTTTACATTTGTGATGGTGGTCTCGAATTAACGGCGAGCACCCATAAACACGCCATAACAAACTTTAATATGCCTGTAATACAAAAATAATCCGTGATTTCTGTAGCTTTAGGACCGCTAATAGGTTGTTATAGATCCAAATGATTATGTCTAATTTTTTCGGGATTTAATTTATTCATGAATCATCTGGATTGAATTGTTAATAGGTCTTAATTGTTGATTAAAGTTCAGTCCGGTGTGGTTCTTCTTTAGAGTAAGTTCTTAATTGAGATGTTGTTATATTGCTTCTTTTTTAATAGCATACAATTAACAGGGTAGGTATTACATATGTAATAACAAATTGTATCATAATAAGAGGGTATTTGTAATTTATTTTCAAACATAAAACGCGTGTCAATAAAATCATCAAACATCGAACTTGATTGAAATGTTCCAATTTGAAATTAAATAAAGAAGCCGCAAAATAATGTTGAATTTCCTCGCATCAAAGGGAAGGTAGGTACACGTTCGAAATTCAACGACAATAAAAGGCCGTTTTCCCGGCAGAATTCGATTAGGGCCGCACATCGGGACAAAGGAAGTCATTTATTTGGGGGGCGGTTTTAAAATTGATTCTAAAACGGGCGTGTACTTGTCAGTTGATAAATAGGTGGATGGAAACACGACTTGGGCTTTGATAATAATAATGCTTATTACTCACAGCCCTACACAAAGATTTCTCAGTTTTATTGACAAATTAAGGTAATCTCAATACCTTAGACTGTTTGCTACCCGACTGTTACCATTGGATTTTCTTTAGAATAAGTTGGTCTAGTGATTGCAAATGCTTCTGTAGAGCACGAGGTCCTGTGCCGAAATCGAAATATCGTTGAACGATTCAAGGCATTCTATCGAAATCCTCTTCCAATATGGTACCTACTTATTCACGTGATCACGAAATCTTAGTTTGATAAAACTTCAACTAGGTAGCCAATTCGTTACAAACATACATACAAACCTTTCCTCTTCATAATATTAGTAGGTATAGATTTACAATCTCAACTATGATCAGACTTTCAAAGGGACAAGTAAGAGAGAGCTTATGTTTATTAATTCCACAATAGCTATCCCTTCATCTAAACATCCCTTCCAAGCCATTTGTTATTTACAAGATAAATGTCAGTTAATATTTCCTCGACGCGAGGGGCTGGTGTTTACCCAGCGAGGTAGGCACTCGGTGCACGTTTTGCCCGAGTCCCGAGAACACTCTAGTGTTTGTTATTCACTCGATCGCTGTTCAAGAGTGTGATGGAAATGTCGTTTGAAAACTTCAGTTGCGGCTTTATACTTCACAAGTCTAAGTACTTTATAACGGCTTGGATAACATCGTTTCTAAAAGTTTCTAAACTACTTAGTTTTGTAAATTATTTGATTCTTCTTTCACTGTCCCTTAGCCATTCTATCCTGAGAACAGGAGCTTATGGTTCCTGATACCTGATACGCACAGGTTTTTATCCAGAAAATAAACGGGTAGCACAGGCGCCGTCACGAATTAAGAGCGCTCAGCGAAAATAATGGAGGTAACTGCGCATGTATTTTATTCGCGCCATACAGACATACAGAGACACTCATAAAAAGACTACGCGTATTCAAGGTCAGCGCTTATAACACGTGACGTGACTTGCAAAGACGAAGGTATTTCATATTTGTATGAAATCATGTATTAGTATAAACTAGCTGTGCCCTGCCGTTTCACCCGCGTAGATTTAGTTTTATCCTTATTGTCGCGGAACCCTAATATTTTAAATAAATAAACGCACTAAGTTACTACTTAAAAGGAGATTTGGTGAAAAGCTGTTATTTTGGAATTACAAACAGACACTTCAATTTTATTTATCTGTATAGATTACATATTTTAGTTCAATACTAATCACATTATAAGTTTTGTATCCAAGCAGGAATCCACAAAAGTCCTCATACAACTTCCCCCGATATTCAACCTCCCCACAAAATGACTTGCATATCGAAACGCAAGTCATCTGCCGGAAAACTCGTAAGATTAATATAAGTCAACTCGAGAATAGCCCTATCATCTATTAGTTATAATTAACTTACCATTTCTATAGACTTACCTGGGTTATTGCTTCGTTGGTTCCGTGAAAAGTATACAGTTATCTGTAGTGTAACAATTACAAGCTTTCTAAAAAACATACCTACTGGGGCCTTACCATGACCTCCTATTGCTATCATCTCATATATTTTACTCTTATATGAGACAGATGTATATGACCTGCATACATCTGTCACTGTCACACAGCTGAACTATCATGGCAATAAGAGCTCATGGTTAGGCCCCTCTTTATGTATGGTTCGAAGTACTTCGAAGTAAGTAAAGTACAATGTCTAACAATTTAGTAACTTACTTCCTGATTATAGTCAACTAGCTGTGCCCCGCGGTTTCACCCGCGTAGATTTAGTTTCATCCTTATGGTCGCGGAAACCTAATATTTTTAATAAATAAAAGGTAGCCTATATCCTTTCTCAGGGTCTAAAGATTGTCATTGCCAAATTTCATCAAAATCGGTTGAGAGGTTTAAGCGGGAAAGCGTAACAGACAGACAGAGTTACTTTCGCATTTATAATATTAGTAGGGATTTAGTTACTATATCCTTGCAACAATTATTAAAAATCATAACATTATGTACCTATGCCTTTCCGCAGACGTAGACCCACTTTCATGACATTGTCGACAAATCTCTGTGGTTTATATCATTGTTCCTTAAATAGACATACTTGTAATACATTGTAAAATAAATAAATAAATTAAAAAAAACATTAATTTTTCGTATCAAGTATGCTATTTTTAACAAAGATCCCAAGTGCCTTACCGGGCCCAAACTGAATAAATCATTCGTTTAGGAAACAATATCATAAAAGAAAAAATAGGCTCTCACCATCCTAGACGGGTCCTGAAAGGGATAAGCTGTTACAAGACCTAAAAGAACTAAAAACTGCGCATTCAAGGTCCGCACTTATTATTGTGCATGCAATTTCACCGGAAAATTGAAATTACATTCTCAGCAAATAAAGTCATAAGCAGAATGTTTATTTAAAGCGTACATCACTCTCTGATTGCTATATTATACCTTTGTTAATGAACCGTCATCGTTTCTTTCTCGTGTCCATTTTTAATGATTTTAATGAAGTGTCAACTGGAGAAGTCCTATAATGAATTCCTAATAATAACATCCACGCGATATTATTTACATATTTATATTTAAAGCCGACAGATGTTTCAATACACCCTAAAATAGCCCCCGGGTGTGCAAACGGCAACTTTATCTTTGGGATGAAAAATATGTACGGCTTTTAATTATTAAAATTGATACGGAATAATGAATTTAAATATCGTTACTCTTCGTTGTTGGAGCAACACTATTACAGCTAAGATTTAATATCAAAAACAACAGATTTATGTTTGTAGCGATAAATACTTAAGCCTCTCGTATTGCATTTTTATTTTCTTGTTCAACTCAACAACTCACTAAATGCATATGAAAATATACATATTGTATTACCAATTTTTTTTAAGTTTTCTCGTCTATCTGTCTGTCTGTTTGTTCTGGCTAATCTCTGAAAGGGCTGGACCAATTATAATGAGACTATCACAGGCAAATGTTTCAAGGAGTAACTTAGGATAATTTTATTTAGAAAAAATATTAGTTACTTATTCCGCGACAAAAAACATGAAACAATCTACACGGGTGAAACTGCAGAGCACACCTAGTTTAGGAATTAGAACATAGTTGAACAAATAAAAAAATAGAACTCATGTTTACCCTCCGGGGCCAAACGCCAAACTGGTTTAATGCGGTTTTGACTCAAGTTTTCACTTCGGCGAGAACAAATTCTATTCATGCATATCTGGATTTGAAAGCGTTTCATACTTAGCTTTCAAAGTAATATTTACAACTTAAGCTGATCTCTACATCACATAGGTCACCACGGTATTTGAATAAGTAATCAGAAATAAGCAATAAGAAACTTTAAGCGCATAGTAATAAGATTCATATCTAACTCTTCGCGTATCTGTGTAGTTTTAGTTTGGTAAATTACTTCACAAACAATACTCTATGGAAAGTAACCACTAAACGGTGCGATCACAAACGATGGTGCTCGAACGTCACAAGTATTGTCGGTCACTCGTCTCGCTGCAAACATCCCCCAACCCTCTTATTTACAGAGGGTAAACGGTTTTCGTACCCCTACCACTTGTGATAAATTGGAAATTGTCCTGTAAAAAAGTCGAGAGTAAATTATATAAGAAATTTGAACCCAAACCCTTACAAAGCATGGGACTAGATCAAACTCGCACTAAAACTATTTCAATCCATATCACAAAAAGAGATGATACTACTTTTAGACTAAAGATTATCTTCGGCGGTGTTTAAAGGGTGCAGAATTTAACTAAGACTTTTGGAATTACTTTGGGAAAAACGATCTTAACAAAAAGCCGTTTTGATTGAGAGACTGAAAATGAGTACCTACTGAAAATAAATATTATTAGGAAATAGAGGAAATGACAGTACTTGATTAACGATAATAACAAGTAGGTATGAACTAAGGCGTGTTCGAGTTTCCTTCGAGATCACTTAGTTATTTCCCTGCACATCTCTCCCGCACCATAAGTAATTGTTTTTGCGGCTAATTTTTTTCTCTTCGTCGTTCTTTGAGGGGAGACGCGCCCGAAATTACATTTTTATTTGGTTAAACCGGTCATGGGGTCGGCGATTGCTTTTTCATAAGTCAATTTTTAGTCCCAATTTTGAGGGTGATTGGTTCTTCGATAGTTTTTTGATGAAGTTATCTTTGTATAGGTGCCATCACTAGGTATGAGCTGCATTTGAATGCGCTGTAGTAATTTTATTTCTGTCTGAATGCCATCTAGAATACATGCACAGTTAGCCTATTATTTTTGTAGAGCTTGCATAACTTTTTTATTTTGTTTTAAGTTCTGACTAGTTGAACCCCGCGATGATTCCCGGCTATGCCTGGATAAAATTACCCAGCCATTTGAGCAAAGTAAGACAATCATTCGCTTTTATTATAGTGGTGTGGTGTTCTTTATTGTGTGTACAATTCCATATTGTAACACCTTACGTAAATCGCGTAATATTATTCATGGCCGTTTTTTGTATCGATACGGGAGTATTGCGGATACTGTCTGGATTTAAATATGTCCTTACTTACGTCTCAAGGTGACTTAGAGGCCTTACCATTAGCTTTAATTGCTTATGATAGTTCGTCTTATACCATGCCACATGTGCTAACGCCATCCCAGAAGGGTCCCCAAAGGGGTAAGCAGAGGTGTTATAACATACACTTTCACCGAACACATTAAGTGTCAACGTGACAGGTGACCTTCACATTTTGAATTTCTTCTTAGACGTATAATGACGTGTACGAATCTGTCACTGTGACACACAAAAGAGGTCATGATTCGGTCGCTGGAGGTAGTATTCACTCTATATTGCAATAATGTTCATTTAAAGTAGCAAGCGCATTACACACTTCTTTATATGCACCTTTGAATGATTTAACGCCTCGTGAAGCCGTGCCCAATTCTTAAGCAAGTTTCAAAACGCTGCACAATGCAAATCAGCGATGAAAAAGTTTTGAAACTGAATCGCAATGCATTATTTTTTACTGACTAAAGTTCAGTGGCTCTAGCAATCTAATTAAAATTGTGATACGATTTAAAAGAAGTAGCATTTACCTTAAGCAAGTGCAAAAAGGTTACTGAAATTGTAGACAGTTGAATGAACTATACTCGTACAATGAGCGTTTCAGGCTCTTATGAGGCACGTGGAGGATTTTTCATACAAAAGTTATACCGAAATATGTAATATGCATAGTATTAAAGTGAGAAACAAATTAGGAAAATATAAAAAATAGGAATTATCACATATGATGCTAGTTTTTCGTTTTTAAGGAGTAATAAGGCTTCGCGAAACCAAAAATAAATGTTAAATTAAATAAACTTCGTAGGCAAAAATTACTAATGCTGCCAACAAATACTTTATATTTTTACCTAATGGTCAATTGAGTGAAGTTTCACTTTGTTATGTATAAGTGCACCCAGAAAGGTTTACCTACCTACCTGCCTTCGTTTCAATATAGTTTATAACTAGCTGTGCCCTGCGGTTTCACCCGCGTAGATTTAGTTTCATCCTTATTGTCGCTGAACCCTAATATTTTTAATAAATAAAAGTAGCCTAAGTTACTACCTAGCCTAAGAAACATCAGCTACCTACCAGTGAAAGTCCCGTTAAAATCCGTCCAGCCGTTTCAGAGATTACCCGGAACAAACAGACAGACAGACAGACAGACAGAGAAAAACTTTAAAACTTGGTTTTTTCATTTCATATGCATTTAGTGAAAAGCTGTAATTTTGGAATTACAAACAGACACTTCAATTTTATTTATGTATAGATATACCTACTTACCGATCTTACAGAAAAGTAACAAGTATTTATAAAATAATTATCTTGTTCAAGGCGAAAATACTTCTTATTTTGAAACAAGAAAAAAACCACCGATTAATTGTAAAATAAAAATTTCCGGAGTCAAAAATCTTTATTTATTAAATTATGCTACAATTAGAACCTTCCTTGTCCACAGCGGATTCGCTCCTAGGCTCTGGTACGGATGAGGAAGAGGAGGATGAATCAAGAGCGGCGAACAACTCAAGTAGTCCTGCGCACGCGCCGCACCCAGCCCTCCACTCCGAACTGTCTCATAATGGTGACACCAAGCCTCACGAAGACTCTGAGGACCAGGTGGGTACTATACACCTTATTATTTTGTAATAAAGCCATATAAGTTGTAAGCAGTACGTATTAAAACGTATATCCAAAGTAAAAGAGTATTTGCATCTGTAATTTACCAGTAGCAGCCCCTCAGCAGCATTACCAGTTAATGGCAGTAGCCTCACCCTATATAACATAGGACTAAAACATAACTGGAGATATGTGGGTGTAATAATGATACCTCTGCCTGCCCCTTTCGGGGAATACAGGCGTGAGCTCATGTATGTATTTCAAAAAGTATTTAAAAACTTGACCATCTCACCCCACTAGTCATGGGCCGTGACCACATTGTCGCATTCAGTTGTTTTTCTTCCCCACCCAGGGTTCATTGGACGGGGACCCAGAGACCAGGGACTCCCAGGCGGAGAACAAGTCCCCCGACGACGGCAACGGAGGCTCCAAGCGAAGGGGACCGAGGACCACGATAAAAGCGAAGCAGTTAGAAATATTGAAGTCGGCTTTCTCACAAACGCCCAAGCCGACGAGACATATACGCGAACAGCTGGCCAAGGAGACCGGGCTACCCATGAGGGTTATACAGGTATGTTACTTTCGTATTTACCTAATTTGATGACCAATTTTTTGCATGAATTAATAGCACAGTACGTAGCCTTATAGGTAATATTCGAGTTGCGGAATTTGGTAGCAGCGTGGTGATATCAATTACTTCTATACTTCTTTGTTTGTTTGCTCAAGGAGGAATAGGCTCTGATTCTTTAAATAGTTTTGCTAATAGAATGCTATAATCTTACTGAGTTACATCGGCTATATATTATATTGTTAATCGAGGTAAATAAGGCATCCGCGACGCTGCGGACGGGACGTTTGTGTAGATATAAAGTTTATACTTAGGACGTATTCTTCAAAACCACTCAACTGATATCAAAATTTCTTATTGTAATTTCTTTTTGTTGACTTTCAGGGTTGATATAGCTATAAATAATATATACTACGCAGGTAAAGCTGCTAGCAGAAGCACTAAAAACTATACGTACCTAACTGTAAATTACTGTCTTAGAAATCTCCAGTCATTTAATAGTTAGTAATCCCGTTAGATATTAACAGTTCTATTTCGTGTAACGAGGCTAAACAGTTTGTCAATAGGTAACTATAAGAAAACTAAGCTAACCAATTACGATAACTTTTAAAAGATTATATTTTGTGGAAGAAAATGTATCCAAAGGTGTACGCGTGATATCACGCTACGCGTAGAACTCGACGTAAAGCGTTGGTTTAATCATAGGAAATTGATACATAATACGTAGAGGATAAGGTTAAATTTCGTATTATTAAAATCGATACTCGACGACGAGTGCGACGCTATGAAACCTTAGTGAATAACGAGGCAGTTCTAAGAATTCTATGTTACTGAAACTGGTATGAAATTAAGTGCTTTGTTGAATTCCAAACGCATTTGTAGTATTTTAGTACCTATTCTATTGAAATTCGATCTAACTTTTTCTCTGGCTAACGGTTGACAAGACGGATAGAATAAATTTTAAATCCGCTAAGATTTACGTCACGTAAATTCTTCATTTGTGACACAAAATAATCTAAGATAGAAATAGACAAGAAAATATTTATTTCAATTTCTATTCGTTTGTTCAAATACAATTACAAACAATTATTCGTTTTTATGATAAATATTTTCTGTTATATATGAAATTGAAAATAACAGGATTAAGATAAAAAAATAAAACGTCTTTTTAAACTCAGTTATAAAATATCGTCTTGCTACGTGCCACGATTTCCTTTACACTAACAAAAATCATTCCTGATACACTATTATTAGAGTCCAATTTATTTTGCACCAGTTTAAGCATTAAATTGGGGTAAACAACAATTATTTAATTTCTCAGAAAAATGTCAATTTAATTTATTCAGTAACTAATAAAATAATTGCGATAAAAACATCTGCAATTATTAACATCGGGTATATATGAAATTAAATCGGTCTTAATGTATGAATTAATGACTAGCCCGATATTTCAGCTGCATATAAACGTATACCCCCATATATAAAAAATAGATCAAACAGTTCTTAGTTTTAAAGTTACCATCCCTTTTGGGATATGGATTTCTAAAGGAACATAGCTTTTGTCTGAGTTTAGTCTTCGCTTAAGCCATGTTTTGTAATAAGGGGGATAATATTATGAAATGTATCTGAAAAATTAAAAATACGCGTTACTTGTGTATTGCGTGTTATTCTTAGCCTTGAAGTATCACAAAGATATCTATCTAATCGAGGCTCATAAAAGCTTAAAACTAAGGTTTCCACTACAAAGCCTAGTATCTTCAATTATCTTTATTACTAACGTATATTTTTAATTAAAATAAGTTTTAAAGCGATTTAGTTTGGAACAATTAAGATAGCAATATTTTTGTATTTTAACACTAAATTCTTTAATTATTGACAAAAAATATTTAAATATCCTATAATTGGAGCAAAAACTATAATATTTAATTCTTCGGTTTGTAAGCAAATCTAGACACAGACTTAGCAAAAAATATCTATTAAGGTCTAGCCGAAAATCAGTTCCAAAAAAATAGTGGTGTGTTCGGCTTAAATGTTGAACACTTGAGCAAAAACTTAGGGCTGCTATTTATTATAATATTCTTTAAAAAATATGAAGTTCTTTACGACTACCTACGGAAGCTTGCTTGTCCAAATAAACTTAATAAGGTTATATTTTCTAATTAGATTATATTATTATACCGTATCATTCTAAATGTGCAGAATAGCTATCTAGGTACTTATTTATTTAGTGCTCGCGGACGTCACGTGGTTACACCCGCGTAGTTCCCGTTCCCGTGGGAGCACGGAGATAAAATATGCCTATGTTACTCGCTGATGATGTACCTATCCATTGCTGAAAGAATTTCCAAGATCGGTCTATAAGTGTCGGAGCCTATTCAATACAAACAAACAAACAAATCTTTCTTCTTAATAATATTAGTGTTGATACACCCACTGTCCTAGATTTATTTAAAATCTACCCGTAGTTAAATGAATAGTGCATCTGACTACGGAAAAATTGGTGTAAAACATAATTTTGCTATGACATGATTTTGATATTAAATTGTATGTGCAAGCAAGCCTCCGCAGGCCTCTTAAGTGGCGTTAAGTGATTCTATACTAAAGTCTTGGAAAAACGCTTATAATTTTACCATAAAATTGATTGGTATAAACGTCTATTCATCACACGCATAACGTAACCTTCGCTCAGTAACCGTTACAAATGGGCGATATTCAATCAAAGTGCCTTCGCAAATTGAATATCCGTAGGTGGTGCCAACGTGACAAATATTTATACATAAGGAAAACATATGAAGTTTCCACTCAAGTTTAAAATATGCCGCGAGTTTGTATTTAATGCTAGTAAAATGTATTTATACCTTGATGAAATTGACAATATTCTTATATTAACGTGTCCATATATTATTGGGGTCAGCACTTGATTCATCCCGATGTGGCTGATCACCTGATTTTTACACGAAGCGACTGCCATCTGACCTTCGTAACCCCTTTTTTGAGGAAAATCGGCAATCTGGGTTAAACCAGTTGTCAGACTTTCTTAGGCCTCTGACTGACCTGTAACGATTGCCAAAGATGTTAAATTGGCAACCGGGTCCGACGGCTTAACGTGCTCTCCGAGGCACGGAGGGAACTCGGGCGGTCCCTCATCCAACTACTGGATAGGTTGCTTAACTTCGCTGATCGAATCATATGCGCAATAGCAACTGTACCACGAGCTCCTCAGCTAAGAAAGCTAGTTTAAAATAAATACAAAAAAAATATTTAAAGTTACATAATGTATGTCACAGATAATTTTGATGTATGAAGTTTAAGCCCACTCCCCAATTCCCGAGACCCTACACCTACCCTAGATAACACATGGAATCACGCGATTCTCCACACCTCGGCTCGACAGATGTCTCTCCGAAGCCCCGTCGGTCTGTCCGTCACGCTTTTTGCGTGCCTTCCTCTTTCTTTGTTTCAGTTTTTGTCCGACCCGGTTTCCGAATGAAAAAACCTCTCCGTTTTTTTTCCACCGTTTACTCGACTGTTTGTAAACGTAGTACACGGGTTTTCATCACCGTCACCGGCCAATGAGGTAATTAGTGATCAAAAAATGACAGCTCCCTTAAGCAAATGATAAAAAAACGGGCGCAAATGGTCTGTATCGGATCATTAAAAACAACGTTATGACAGACTTTGTTATAAGGCGATTGCATAAGTTTCATGTTAATCTCTCTAAATAGTACAAAGATAAGTCGTTTTTCGCGGCTGACTGTTTGCGATTGCGAACACGTACACAACTATAGTAATATAGACGCATCTATCTAATATATATTTATCTATCTAAATACAATACATATTAAGTACTAAGTTGGTCACCATACGAAGCCCAGAAGGGAGTCAACTGGTCCAAAGAAAGACGTATTTTTCAATAGGTAAACATGGATAATGAGCTTTTTATTTCCATAGGTACCTACGTATTATACGCTCACGCCTGTAAGTATTCCCGGAGACACAAGGGTAGGCGGGCAGACATGCACGTAGGCATGCAGTAGGTACACAAATTTTTCGCTACTTCTATATAACTACATGTGACTTAATAAGGAGAGAGCCTATTACCATTAACCTGGCACTAATCCAGACTTCGGGCTACTAATGAGAAATTAAAGATAGGAAAACCCAATAACACTTTGCCAGACCCGGAGATCGAATCCAGGACCAATGACGCCTTCAATTAATTCAGTTAATCTTACGCTTTTCTATACGGTTGCAACCCTGAATGTATCTTATTTGTTTACTCTCGCAACGATCTCGACGTGTTTTCCTGCTGTCGAACAATGTCAAGCATGCTAAGTGGGTTCATAAACAAGAAACTTTTTGTCCCCATCCGTCAGTGGCGCAGATCGCGCGTGTCAAATGTTTGTGCCACCACATGTGGCTCGGCATAACTGTAAAATAGCTTTTTTTTCAAATATTCCGGTATTAACTAGTTAACACCGGTCCATGTGAACTATTCGCCGTTTGAAGATGCCGCTCGTCGGTTTCTTTCAGCATTATCGAAAGATTAAATCGATTTTCCAGTGTGTTTAATACCTAGTTGACACTTTAACATCATTCTTAAGCGGCGGTTCGGTTGAAAGACTAAAATCGAATCTTGACTTAATGAGATACACCTTTCTAAAAAAATTTATCGACGATTTTAAGAATATCGTCAAAGGCCAAATAAAACGTTCAATCGACAATGAATTTTAAATTAGTTTTGAAGAAAGTGATGAGTCTCCGTGAGAGGTCTGTTCCAACTTGCACTTGGCAGAAAGGAAATTACAGAAACATTCCAAAAGTTGAGAAAACAAAGTCCACTTCAGTGTAATTCCTTTTATGACATCCATTATAATGAAACAACTGAATTAGTCTTCTCGACGAATCTCGTCGGCAATGTACCTTGTCGTTGTCAACAGAGCGCGAAACGAGAAAAAAATAACCATAGATATTTTAATAAGTTCATATATCGCGATGGCATCCCCGTGACAGCCCTGTCGACGCACGACGCGCCCTTATTGGCTCATATTTCATTTTGACAACTTGCGTTGCTCGCGTTATCCTAGGGTTGTGAGCTATTATTATTGCGTTGAATGGTTTTTTATCTATTTTTGCTGCATCCAAGGAATAAGTTATATAAAGCACGTACCTAAGCAACTTTAATTAAGAAATCATGTTATTTCTTAAAATAAGTCATACGAGACACAATAATGTGTCAAGTATAAGAAACATATTTATTATTCTGCACATAAAAGTTGACACGTGCGAACTCGTAAAACTGTTATCAATTAGTGGAATTAATAATGTTGATACCAATTACGCTCGCAATTATTAACTCACAGTGACATGTCGTCAGCACGCAGTAAAACTTACAAATTACTAGTTTACTTAGGATATCCCCGTACCGAACACAAAATTAGCATTTATAATTCCATAAACACGACACGACATTAATCATTAATAATTACGGTCTCCTAAGACAATTTCCCGTCACTATTATAGTATAGATAAACCGCCCATTTTAGTCACACGAAGAACATTAAAATTAATGTACTTCTTTGTTGACGACATATATATAAAAATTTGTACCTATTTAATTATTCATTTTTAGCCCATAAAATGTTGCCATTATCATATTATCACATCGTTATCGTTTAGGACTAGAATTATGAGTCGATTTGATAATCGATTGTGTGGTATGAGTAGTCTAATGATATTAAAAGTATACATGCGTTCTGCGCTGACAAAACGAACGAAAGAAATGTTCGGTACGCAGTTTGTAACATGCCAAATAAGTAGTTAAAAGTTGAGAGTAACTGAGGATAGTGGAATTTCATTATGCTAGTGACATATCTACTCTTTAAAAGTCTAGTATCATTGTAGTGATCGAGAAGTATTGACCACACGGAAGCGCGTGTCGTGCGTTGATTGATAGCAGGGCGATAAAAACGGTATGTCAGCGCGAACATGTTATTATGTCACCGCGGGCTACTGAGGTGACGCGCCTGATTAATGTATCTGTCTACTGACTGCCTTAATGCGCTCTCTTGTCTGTGATTACGTTCACGCGTTGTCTGTGGTCAGTGTGCAGTCTGATAGATGTCACGATTCCAAAAACTACACTGATTTTATAAAACAGATTGCAATTAGATATACCTAATGAGGGAATACACCCGATGGATAATACTGTAGGTATGAACTTGGTATGAATGGTCAGGATAATAAAACCAGTTCCAAAAAAAAAAAAAAAAACTCGTTGCTATCACCGATTAACTGGTAGAACTTGCGCGCAGTATTTATAAAAGATATTCTAATTTTAAATAATGACCACCTACCAGACATCAATTTCTTCTTTTTGTGGCATTAGTCAATTAACCAGACGAAATTCAAGTAAACGTCAGTGTCGAAATAAGAGTTGAATGAGCCGTTCATCGGCGGTCGCACGACCATATCTCATGTTTTAATATCCGTCGGCCACTTTGAACCAGCCCAAATACTATAACTTGCACGAGTTACGAGGCAAACGGGTAAAGGCTCGTGTGTGACCGCAGCTTTACAGCCGAACTGACCCGAGTGCACACGAAGTTTTACGACAAATTGTTTCGTCTTTTTTAATTCATCGGTTCTTCTATAAATTATTCTTGAGTTTTGAGCGGGAGTGAAGCATTGTCTTTCTTAATGTTATTATCGTCTTCGGTCAACACAAAGAGCAATTAGGATCTTTCATTTGAATTGTTTATTATATCACTTTTTTAAATACCTTCCTGTGAATGCGAATTTTCATAAATTCTCACAGCGAAGTCCGTTACAGGCGAGTAGGTATTGTCTGCGGTGTCAGTAGTAAAATCTTGCAAAAAGCAAATTATAATGCCCCTTGATTTATATTTGTTTTTATAAACATGTATTTTACAAGTATTCAGTTCACACCATTCCATAATTTGGAATGGACCAAAAGGCGCCGGTCTCGTCGCAAATGCACTTTATTCCGCTAAAGTTTACAGTTATTTTTTTAACCAACGCCATTGAATCCGCACTTTATCTAAAAACGGGGACACGAATGCGATAAATTATTAATGTTAATCGTTATTATTAAAACAACGGCGCGGAATAAGCATAAGGGAACAATAAAATAGTTGTTTTACAGCGTTATTTCGTGTCAATTCTCGTAAAAATGTCGGAGGTACGGCGCATTGCGGGATTTGCATCAAAAGTGTGACGTTTAGTGCGCTTATTGTGCATTAAATGCCATGAAATGTCGTGGCTCCATCTTGCGGCGTGTCACACTCCATTGGTCGGGGAAACAACCCGTTTCACTTTGTTTTATTCTGGGTTTAACTCGGTATCACGATTGTCATTTGTTTTATATGCATTCGCGGCAAAGAAGATATTTGTTTTTGTACTACGGCGTTAGTAGTACGTGGTGTGCCTCCTACCAATACTAACATCTAACTAAGTTTTTACTTTATTGCAATCGATCTAGGTCGTGGAACTCATGGAATTCGGGACGAAACATGTTTTATTTTCTATTCATAGCTTAAAACAATTTTATGTTCCGAGTAGGTATCACTGATTTGCTCGATATTCCCGTAATAATAGAATGTTCTTATTTATCCATAACACATGGAAACACTGGCTTCTAGTAACACAATAGTTAACCTTTTAATACCTTTGAGTCGTTTATTTAATATTTTTTTACTAGTCTTAACCTAAATTACCTCATGTTTATTTCATACCTTACAAGTCGAGTGTCAATAAATTTGCGCTTAATAAATATTTACCAGAGCAAATATTATATGAATGATTTATTAACTAGCTTGTAGAAGACAGAAGCACCTTGCAACGAGTCAGCAGGTGCGGCTTTACAAAGCAGTATGACGAAAGCGATAAATTATTAATTATGAAAAAAGTATAATACAACATTTGTTACACTCGCGAAATATGATGAAAAAACTGAGTGCGGCGCCAAAAGTGTTTTTGTCTAGATGTCCCGCGGGCCCACTGTCCTCCGACAAAGAGAGTCGGACCTGCCGACACACTGGGACAAAGGCCCTCGTGTGGACAAAAAATGACATCATTTATTTTATTGCTCCGGGTGAGAATGTGGCACATTAATATTGCGTAGAGCTTAATGTCCGATCGCCCTAGGCAGGATCGCATTGTGCTCTCGTCTTGGCACATTATTCCTAACTCAACTTTAATGATCTCCGTACACGAGCTCACAAAGCTCTCGATTATGTACCTTATAATGGGTACAGAAGCTATATCGACCGCCGTCTGACCTTCGCCTCTCACTTACATTTGTCAGATTTTCTTAGACGTCTGACATGAATGTAACAGTTACCTAGCATAGTTATTCAATTAGGCATCTATGAGTGTCATTAGGTGTAAGAACACACACAAGGACAACTACAAATCACGGTTTGGTTTAACCAAGACTAAACTCAGACTAAACCTATTTCCATTCCTTGTGAAATCCGTACAACACAAAGAAATGGAGCTACTTTTAAACCAAGGATTATCTTAGGCAATGTTTTGCAATAAGGTAGTAGAAATTCAAATTATTTCATATTTGTACTAACTTAAAACATCCTTCAACGTCAATTACCAAGCGTTAGTAACTTGATATTGAAAAAAACTTTTTGCAAATTATAAGTGATTCATCTCGTATCTAGTGATACCCGAAAATAGCTCATCAGTTACGTATATCTCCATTTGCTTATATACTCTGACCATATGGTTAGGGTTGTCAAAATATAATACTCTACAAATGAAAACATTTAAACAACATAATAGTATTGAAAACATTTACTTACGTAGGTACTTTACGTTGGTTTTCGCAAGTATTGGTTTTTACTATCAATTAAAATATGCTCAAGCCATCCCAAAAGGGTTCCCGAAACGGTAAGCAAATTTTTCATTTCACCGAATATTTATTTATTTATTTATTTAGACAACATATAAACTATATGATTAAGTGCCAACATCACAGAGTCCAACGCCGTCTCATGCACTATAAATACGTGTTTGAATGACTTCTCAGACATATGCAGGATTTTCACGATGATTTCCTTCACCTGACCTTACTACACTTAAGTTTTTCGAAAAAGTCATTGGCCCCGCCGCGATTCGAACATACGTCGCAACCAAAATAAATACTCAACATTATCGAAAGCTATGCAAACTTAGTCTAGAGTTTAAAGTTTCACATGAGAGGTTGTACCGTAATCATCCATAAGATACTATGATAAATGACATAAGACATTAATATTATGTAAATTACAATTTACATGTTTTTCTGTCACGCTAACTTGTCAACCGAAATGTGGTCTTCGAAAACCACTTGATTCTAATTGTTATTTATGTCTTTATAATCAGAGTCCTAATTATTAATGTTTATTTATTGTCATATCTATATGATAAATAATCATTGTTAATTAAATGGAGATCTTTAAATCCGATGACTTCATTGTTACAAAAAGATTTGAAACAAAAAAAAATTTTTATGTGCGAAATTATATTCAAATTATTACTATAATAAAAAAAAACAAATTGTTGGACATTTATAAAGTTTCCTTAACAACATAAATAAAAAAATTACCTTCGATTGAAAAAACTCGCAATTTTTTTTTACTTACAACTTTGTTGTATAAAACATGGTATGTTCACAACAAAATGTACCATTAATAAAACATGGTGTAATGTAGACAGCCCTGAATTACGCACAACGATCATGCGCAAACGCAATCATTCATCATCCGTCGCACGAGTACATTGATTTATTACAAGTTGCCACTATTCTTATAAGAAGCCGGTATTATAGTAAGGAATTCATAATCTACAAGCTAACTAATTAATATTCTTTTTTTTATTTTGTTCTTGCGAATAAAAAAAAATTAAAGTAGTAAGACTTTCTTGCTATTTAAAAGATCTTTCATAAAACAAAACGTAATTTTCATCTATATATATGAATCGACTCACACACTTTAATATATAAAGCTGATGAGTTTGTTTGTTTGAACGCCCGAATCTCAGGAACTGATGGTCCGATTCGAAAAAGATTTCAGTGTTAGATGTCGCGCTAACGAAGTCGCGGGCAGATTATCTACTACTTTATAAAGGGTTTTAGATTTTTTATTCATGACATACATATTTAATTCTCCTACCTCATGTGTCGAATTTTTCTTTCAATCACGAGTAGTTCAGTTGGAAGAGCAACTGCACGGTTTGTAGAGGTCGTGGGTTCGAATCCCCCCTCGTGTTCTTTACCATTTTTAAGTAATTTATATAGGGTTTTTCGAAATTCCATCCCTATGAAGTCTACTGCATCATAAGCTGCGGAGTAAACTAGTAACTTCATAAAACAAAATGTTAATAGTCACGTGCATTGATATGTTTACGGAATCAATAACGTAGAGAAGAAAACAATATGGAGACGTTGCATGATAAATAAAACCGTTCCGGAATTGATAGCAACATAAACCACGTTGATGTCTTTAGTAAATCATTTACGCCAAACAAAATATCTCAACCCTGCATTTTCTATCTTAGTCTAAAAGTTGAGAAATTTATCAGTGTTTTTAGTATCGCATCGCAACCGAATCGCGGAGAATAGCAAATCCTCCAAATGTAAGTTCGATGACCATCGCGAATGCAGTTTTGATTGCAAGCCACGTTACGTTTACGTTACGGTGTTCGAGTTTAGTGACGTACCGACGTGACGATATCGACCTGTTTCTTGTCGGTCTGTTAACTGCATTTCATCTATACTGATAAATAAAATTGAAGTGTCTGTTTGTAATTCTACATGCATTTGAAATCTGACATAAAAAAGCCGAATTTTTTCCCAATGTCTGTTTGTTCCGGATAGTGTCTGAACAGCTTGGCTGATTTTAAAGTTATACCTTTCACTGGCTGATAGCTGGTGTTACAAAGAGTAACCTAATATTTGTTTATTTGTTAAAAAAATAAGTAGTGCGCGATTTTAATCGCCCATGAAATAACAATAAAGTCTACACGGGCTAAGCCGCAGGGTAAATATAGTTTAATATATAAAATACTCGTGCCGCGATATTTCTTATCAAATTCGGATTCGAAACTGATGGACAGATTTATATGAAAATTTTGTGCATATCGGGTATGATACCCCTTCATGATGGTGATCCAACCCAAAAATATATGACAATACAACGTTTGCCAGACAACTACTTACTTATATTTTTGTACAACAAAAATATAAGTAAGTAGTTGTCTGGCAAAGTTTTCTTTCGCGTTGCTAACAAGCAAGTAACTTGACAAAAAGGCAAACGATTTTCCGAGTAATTTCGTTGCGGATTCGCTGTGTTAAGGACGGTATGTATTCACCGGGAGAATTTAGTTTCGTAAACTTTGACTCGCAAACTGTGGCATTTGTGTCGCGATATTTTAGACAAAAGTTCAAAGAGGAGCTCGTGGCACAGTTGCTATTGCGCACCGCCCGAGTTCTCTCCGTGCCTCGGAGAGCACGTTAAGCTGTCGGTCCCGGTTGCCAATTTAACATCTTTGGCAATCGTTACAGGTCAGTCGGAGGCCTAAAAATAATCTGACAACTGGTTTAACACAAATCACAGATTTTCCTCCTAAACGGGGTTGCGAAGGTCAGATGGCAGTCGCTTCGTATAAAAATCGGGTGATCAGTCACATCGGGTTGAATCAAGTGCCGACCCCAACAATGTATGGGATAAGGCCAGGGAGATGATGATTTTAGACAAATGTTGGCGAATCAAACGCTTGTTAAGGTTACTAAAGTTTTTACAAATACTCTCACACCTGTATTCCCCGAAGGGGTAGGCAGAGGTGTTGCAATAACAACACCAATAACAAATTAACAATTAAGCAATAACAAAGCCAATGTGACAGATAGACTATCGCCGTCTCAGGCACTAAAGATACGTATTTTGAATTATTTCTCAGAAGCAGGTTTTCTCACGATGTTTTACTTCACCGTAAAGCACGCGGTGTGAATTCTCTGCACATCAGTTTTTAGAAAAAGTCATTGGTACCAGCCCCGCTGGAATTCGAACTTGCGTAGCGGACGACTGCTCAAATCCAAAGGCCACCACGCCTTGTGAAAATAAAAATTATTTATTCAGTTTAGGCCCTAGTAAAGCACTTACGAATGTCAAAGAATTGACCATCGGTTCGGAAACTAGCCTTCTGAGAAGAACCAGCAAGAAACTAATTGTTGTTACAAAACAAACCAGTCATGTGCACACCAATCGCATGTAATGCTCTATTCGATGTCGTATATCGCAGTGCTTACTTATTAGGTGTCTAGAATACAAACACTGAATACTTCCCGGTTTCCCGATAGTCAACTTGAATGTACCATTGAGGCAGGCGTCACGTTTGACGGAACCTCGAGGCCGCAGTGATTCCGCCTCGTGACGTCACCGTGACCTCTCGCCGTCGCTTCCTGCACCTGCTCACTCTTTCCCCTAATTAATTCTACTATTCTTTTGATTTTGATATACGCACATCTACATCTACACAGATAAATAAAATCTGGTTTTAAATCAAACTTAACAGATAGAAAAAAATTTGAAGGCCTAATGGCAATTGTTTTTTAGTGCATACTTTACAGAACTAACATGGGGAACTATATTATGCGAAACTAATTATGTTCACTGATAATAACATAGGTATATTGAAAGGAATAGATTCGCTTGATTTAATATGTCAACATTCGACTGTAGTTCAATTAATTCAATAACATTATAGGTACTAGTGTTCCTGTATGATAGCTTTTGTTAGACTATATTCTATATATCTATTGTGAACGTGTCACTTCCTACAAATGTACTAAGAATGAAGTAGTAACAATACTAGCTGTGCTCCGCTGTTTCACCCGCGTTGACCTTATTTCATGAACTTTAAATTAAAATAACCTAAGTTACTACTTGTTACATGAGCTATATGAAAGTGAAAGTCACCGATTCAGAGATTACCCTAAACAAACAGGCAGACAGATAGACATGGAGAAAAAATAATATCGGTTTTTTATATCAGTACCGTATATATTTTCCTAAGCATTTAGTTAATAGCTGTTAGTTTAGAATTACCAACAGACACTATTATTTATCTGTATGTATGTACCGTAACACAGTAGGTAGCGATAGTGAATACAACCACAATGTTCCTTAGAAAACACCTTACCATTATCTTATATCGTTAAAATAAAACGTGCAACACTAAAAACGATATGAGATAAAAAGCCGCCATGTTGGAAGCGTGACCAATCACACGACGCGGCGTTATCAGCAAGGCAACTGATAACAATTCAATTTAGGAATCCTGCATTGTGATTGGTAGAAATGAAAGTTGCATTCGTTTAATACTTTATCAGAAATTAAAAATGGAACCTTGTTACCGGGAGAAATGGCCCGTGGTGTAATGTTTCTATCGAACATTAAAATTAAGTGTTATTTGTTTTTAAATGCCGAAGATAAGACTAAGATTAAAGTTGCCAGTTTCTTTCTACAAATATCTTTATATTCGTTCGATTTTGAAATAAAAGTGAGAAAAAGTCTTCATCGTCACATAAGGGACGATATTACAGCAAACATTTGTGGAAACCATACTAATTACGGCATTAAATTAAATCTAAACTAATTATAAAGAGTAAAGATTTGATTGTTTTTTTGTTTGTTTGCATTGAATAGGCTCCGAAACTACGTCACCGATCTTGAAAATTCTTTCACTAATGCATAGCTACATCATCAGCGAGTAATATAGGCTATATTTTATCCCCGTACTCCCACGGGAACGGGAACTACGCACGTGAAACCGCGTGACGTCTAGTCGCAATCGTAAGTCGCGCTAGTAATGACATAATTAGGTTTATTTTTCATTTCTGTTATGTCATATATCTAACCTAGCCGACATTAATCTACAGAATACAAATTGATAGTTTGTGCATATTCAAATTTTAACCAACTTCTAAAGAAGGAGGCGCATGGCTACGAAGGTTATATTCGACGTATGTTTTGATTTTAATTAAAACAACAAGCAATCACAAGATCTAATAATAAAACAATGATGTGTAAGTACTAAAATAGCAACGCAGCCCTCATGACGGAACATCTAATTAACTAAAACAAGACGAACTACAAATTGGAATCAGTGAAACAAACATGGTCACGGTAAATTTAGCCGTGCACCCATTCAAAATGCATTTTGTGAGGTTTAAAAATGAATAATACGAGTCGTGCTGATGTGGCAGCAAAATGAGATTTATGTTATCAATTAGCATTAGTATAATAATGAGTAAATGTATATAAATAATTATTAAGAATAGCACAAACATATTGGCCGTATTCAATTGAAAGCGTCTCATATTTGAAAAGACACGTACAGGTACGCCGAAGTGTTATAATAACAACAACCACTTTTCACCAGGGCTCTTACCATAAGCTTTTATTGCCATCATAATTCCACTGTATGACAGTGACAGATTTATGCATGTCACATACATCTGTCTTATAATAAGAGTGAAACTATCATGGCAATAAGAGGTCATGGTAGGGCCCCTGAGATGATTGAGTGCCAACGTGACAGAGTCGCCGTCTCAGGCACTATACTTACGTCTTTGAATTAGTTCTCAGACACGATGATGTTTTCCTTCACCGTAAAGCACTCATTGCTACAGGCCCCCACGGATCTATATAGATAATTTATTTGTTTATATTTGTGTACCAACTTTGAACGAATTCTTAAACAAATGAGGCAGGCGTTTAGTGCAGTAAAAGTGTGCCTACCGCCGCCATGGCAAAATTACCGAACAACAGTAACACTGGCATTGTCATTGAAACCAAATCGGCCCCAATCACGATTTAGTAGTATAATGGAATTTTAAAATGTAAATTTTTCGCCTTTATTGACCGTGAAAAGCTTACAAGTGGGTTAATACTTTTTAAAACACGCTATATTATGACAACTTTTATAGCTTTGGTCACGGGTCCAAGGAGTTTAGGTATAATTTCTTGGCCCTTATCAATGTATCTACTTATTATACTACTAGCGGTTTCACCCGCGTAGTTCACGTTCCCGTGAGAGTACGGGGATAAAATATAGCCTATGTTACTCGCTGATGATGTAGCTATCCATAGCTGAAAGAATTTTTAAGATCAGTCAAGTAGTTTCGGAGCCTATTCAATGCAAAGAAACAAACAAAAAAACAATCAAATCTTTCCTCTTTATAATATAAGTGTAGATTTATTTCGATACTTATAGTAATAAGTATATGTAATTACAAAGGTTGAAAGTATTTAAACTCATTCGCTGCAATTCAAAATGCAACAGCCGCGTTATTCACTAGGGTCTTTCAGTTTTAAAGATACGAAATTGTACCTTATGTATCAATTTCCAATGATTGAAACCGCTCGTCGTCGAGTTCGACGCTGAGAAATCTTAGTGAATAACGCGGCTGTTCTCATGTTGTGCGATTTGATGTGGAAACAATTTACTTTTACCTCGAGTCGCGCCACGCCAATTGGTTGTAGATGGCGCATGAGCGCGCCGTGTGGTCGCCTCTTCACCGAGTAGTCATATTGCGCCGTGTTCCTTTTTTGAAATCAAATTATATTCTTCTTAATTTTTTCTTTTTTGTACCGTTTCCGTGATTACCAACCAGGGCCTATAGACAAAGTAACATTATCCTCATGTAACGCATACATTTTGTAAGGGAATGACATATTAATACTTATCTATACCTACAGATAAATAAAATGTAAGTGTCCGTTTATAATTCAAAATTAAGAGCTTTTTACTAAATTCGTACGAAAATATATACGATACCAAAATATAAAAATCTAATAATGAAATTTTTCTTTGTCTGCCTGTAAACCCATTAAACTAAGTCTACACGGGTAAAACCGCGGGACACAGCTAGTCTATATATATAATATCCATACATTTTGTATCACTTCTATTAGAGCAAGCGCGAGAGAAAGTTAATTTGTCTAGGCCTACAGGGCCCTACCATGACGCCTTGTTGCCATCACAGATTGACAATAATTATATGACACATATAAAAAAAAATAAGTCTGTCACTATCACACAGTACAAAACAAAACATTCATGGCATGAGACATATACGTGACGTGTACACATGTCTGTCAAACAGTACCTGAAACTTAAATAGCTATAAGAGCTTAAGGCGCCTTTTCATATAATATTAAAATCATATCAATTTCGCATGTAAATACGGCAATGTTAAAGTGCACCATGATAAATGAATTACAATGTAAATGATGATGATCTCCATCAATATTGCGGGCACGTTCGGAAACCGCGAGGGTGCCCAAATTCGCGTTCGCAGGCCACATGGTGCATGACACAATAAACTTTATGGCGGAACGAAAAATGAAAACAAAAAATAAGGCCCGAACAACTGTTCTTGTATTTATAGGTAGATTGTGCCGGTCCCTATAGGGAGCCAGTCTCCCGCTGCGCTGCTCTCAACAGTCTCAATGCTCTAACCCGATACCTACTTCACCTTACTTGCCTTACGCGAACTCCAAATCTATATCTATATCTATACATCTATACAGAGAAATAAAATTTAAGTGTCTGTTTGTAACTCCAAAATAACAGCTTTTCACTAAATGCAATTTATATACGGTACTGACATAAAAATACAATTAGTATTTTTTTTCTTTGTCAGTCTGTCTGTCTGTTTGTTCAGGGTAATCTCTGAAAACGCTGGACCGATTTTAACGGGACTTTCACTGGCAGGTAGCTAATGATACAAGGAGTAACATAGACTGGTTTGATTTAAAAAAACATTAGGGTTCCGCGGGCCACCCATGAAAGTCTACGCGGGTGAAACCGCGGGGCACAGCTAGTACTTAGATAAGTGTCGCAAGATAACTTTGAGGTCTTTGGGCGCGGTGACTGCTATACAAACGGCACGACACAGCGACCAATCTGAATTGAACTCTAGAAACGATTGGATGATTAGCGGTCATTATGATAGAGTTTTAATTTGAAAATAGAAACTTCTGTATTGATAGCATGAAGGTCGAGTTTCGTTAGATTGCTAGTTTTCAGTGGGTCGACTCATTAGCGCTGGGGGGCGAGCAGGTAGGCTGTTATTTATACTGAGGAGAACAATGTCCGTGGCGGACTCTTATTAATCATCTCTTTATCCCAGCCGACTGGATGGGCCGATATTTTTCCGTAAATAAAATAAGCTTTCGATGCTTAATCAAAATGAAGGACGTCACATCTGTCAGACGAAAATGCACAGTACTATAATATACTATGATATAATGTACAATAGGTTTTAATATGTTTTAACGTTGACTATAATAGATTGCGTATTTGCTCAATGACATGCCAGATACGAACTGCTAAAACTTATCATTATGGGCAAAGTGGCTGGGAAGAGACCGGTAGGCCGAAGGAGAAAGTCGTGGCTGCGCAATATCCGCGAGTGGACTGGCATCAGCAGTGCTGCTGCACTCTTGCGCCTCGCGAAGGATAGACAGAAGTTTACCGAACTGACAGCCAACCTTCAATAGCTGGAGAGGCACTACAAGAAGAAAAAGATTTGCTCAATTTTTGCATGGTAATAAAACCGCCCCTAGCGGCGAGTGAAGGAACTTTACGTTCCCGTCAAATATAGGTTTAACGTCAAAGTATGGTAAAACCTATATTTGGGATATAGCCGGTAACTACGCAATTCGTTATCACCAACCATGGTTGCAAATTGGCATCTCAATAAGAGGAGATTTAATAAAAGCGCCAAATTGTTTGAAGATATTATGTGTAGATAACACGTAGTTTGTGAATAAACCGTAGGGACAAGACACAAGTCATAACGTGGTAACTATCAAGCATCTTCAATAGTCTAATATACACGGACCAACATACGGTGGAATTGAAAAACCTCTTTCTTTTTTTGAAGTCGGTTAAGCTTACTTTCACTATACTATGATTTTTTATAATTAAAAAAAATACTACATTTAATGGCGGGCAGATAATAAATGTACCTTTGTGAAGCCTTTGCTATGTTTGATAAAGATTTTAAAGATTGTATTTATTGGTTTACAGCTATTAAGTAAGATTAAATTATTTAATGTCGAATAACTAGTAATGAAATACAAATTATTTTAATCGATTGTATCATTACGACTTAGCAATATTTATTGAGCTCTTAAATTATTGGCTAGCACGTAAGGATCAAGGATTCTCGTTAAAAATAAAATTTATTATCTTTTAAAATAATTGTGTGAGGAAAACACTTGAATATTGGCTCATAGAGTATACATATTAAGCAGAAGGTCGATAAGATTATATCTCAAACTAGCTATGCCTCGCGGTTTCGCTTGCTTTCTCATCAGACTTAATTTTATGGAAGACTTTATTTCGCGGAACCCAATTTTTTTATAATTATCCCTATCTGACAGTGAAAGTCCCGTCGAAATTGGTCCAGTCGTTTCGGAGATTATCCATAACAGAGTTATATTTAATAGCTGTTTTTTTATGTATCTTGGTAAGTACAGTATATACTTTCATATGCATTTAGTAAAAGCTTTTAATTTGGAATTACATACAGACACTTCAATTGTATTAATCCACATAGAGATTTGCTATGAATCAAGGGGAAATTCTGCGTGTCGAGTAATTACCTCAGAAAATAAGACTTGGGTATAACAATAAACTCCCAACTGTAATAACTATTAAGAACTTGTATACCCTGATTATTTCCCTCATCGTGGGAGATGTGGGGAATAAATACTACACAATAGTAATTTGCGCTGTTGATCGTGTGGCGACACCTTTACTGAATGGTCCTTCGAGTCGGCGTGGCAGAGAATGTCTGCGCAGCGGTCGCCATGTTTGAGATATGGTGTTTCACACCGCGAGCCGTGTCCGCCGTACTCCCCGCGGCGCGAGTATATCCCGCCATACTACTCGCAACGCATCGTCACCCTAAACCAGTGGTTCTTAACCTTTTAGTGACCATTTGACAACTTTGCTGTCTTGACACGGACCACCAACTGTTTGGAGGTAATATCGGCGGTTGGTGCCAATGATATTGTAAAGCTATGTCACACACATAGTAGTTGACATCAAAAATCTGGTCGCGTGAATGAATAGTAGAAAACACGGAAAAATAACTTGAATAAAAGAGTAAAAGAGACTAGAGAAAGCAAGGAGACTAAAGAAAGAGAATATCGTAGGTAAATGGAGTATGATCCGAAAGCTTCCCAATTACGATTTAATTCACTGTTTGTCACTTTATATAGGTAAGTTATATTTTTTGTAGTCTCTACGGACCACTTTGTGTGTTTCCAGGGACCAATGGTTAGGAACCACTGCCCCAAACGATACAAATTGAATAAATACCCACGTATTGTTCTAGTCAACATTATTTTATTTTACGTGTTATACCCATGATTTGTCCCTAAGATATTGATATTGGGACTCGTGCGTTGAACTAATGTGGTAATTGCCTCTC
Source organism: Watsonalla cultraria (assembly GCA_964035505.1). Classification (NCBI taxonomy): domain Eukaryota; kingdom Metazoa; phylum Arthropoda; class Insecta; order Lepidoptera; family Drepanidae; genus Watsonalla; species Watsonalla cultraria. Next base: position 5,870,567 of record OZ037731.1, read on the forward strand.
CACCGTACCTTTATATAATTTCAATATTAAAACCACATTTTCTGATTACAAACCTGACTATATGACGTAACATAATTTCTAACAACACAAGGAATCTCGTCCACAAATTCAAGTTTTAATTAAGTAGCGATATAAGTAACTGTACTTACATCGGTTTTGACTTATAATAGCTTAAGAAGAGCGGTGAGTTTTGGACATGTTACAGATGGTTGTCGGTCGGTCTATCTCGGAGGCGATTAAGTAATAAAGGTAATCACTATCTATGGGCTTAAGCATTAAGTAACGGAACAGGTCAATTTGGACCGACGTTACCTCGTACACTCGAACGCACTTCAACGTACTTATAAATGATGCCGCAGCGTTTCAATTAAGCTCCCGGTTATAGTTTGATTGAACATCTTGATCTCTAGTACATTATCGTTACAAGTATTCTATTTGCGTGGAAAATAAATAATTTCCAAGATTTCGTAAAAAATTCTTCATCAAATATTAAAACGCAATAAGAAAAAAACTAGTCTATCGAAAAATCATCCGAATTCATATAAAAATTACTGAATACAAAGCAAAGTATAAAACAAAATATTATCATTTTAGCAGCAGTTTGTTTTTGTGGGCATAAAAAAACCAAAGACGCGAAGTCGTGTGCTCGCCTTCTAACGTAAAGAATCCGAATCGGATCTGCATAAGCGTAGTTATTTTGTTTTAATATGTATTACGTTTGCACGCTCTGATTAATTATTTGATGTGTAATAATTATATTTGAAATCAATCCCTTATTTTAATAGCCTAGATGTATGAAATTGAAAAATATTTATTCAGTTTGGGCCCTGGTATGGCACTTATGAATATCGAAAATTTACCACCGGTTGGGAAACGAATCTTTGAGAAGAACCGGCAAGAAACTCAGCAAGGCATCATGTATTTTAAATCGATACAATATCGCTACTAACTCCATAATCCTAATATTGTGTTTCTGCGGTAACGTTTGCAATTCTTATGCCACAGCCAGGGAAACCCATTCGACCGTTAATTACGCTTCTAGATACCTATAGCAATAAATTATGTTTTTGAGTAGTAATACATCAAGTTACACAAAGCAAACGCCGACCATTTGTCCCGTTGTTGGACTTTGAATTCGACGCAAATATTCATGTATTATGCAAAATATGTATTAATATAGTATGCTGATTGATTGACTATATCATAAAGAGGTGTGCGTTATTTACGACGACTGTACCTGTCGAAAAGTGGTGATTGTCCCAAGGTTACACTATTTTGACTACTGGCCGAAATGTCGAAACTGTTATTTATTGTTATTTGAATGTCAGTGGTACAAAACAGGGTTATTAATAATAAAATAACATATAGATTAATACGCAGAATTATTTGATGTGTGGCGACAGGAGCCTTTAGAGATAAAAAGGATAGAATAAGAACGGATTAAAATCAGTTTAATATGTGTCAAACTCATTCATCTCTAGGTCCAATTCAAATATGCTATCAGGCGACTTGGACCGCGGTCCCAGTTCTTTATGGTCCCAGCCTATCTATATCGTCCAGAATTTTTATTTTACATTTTAACTTTATTATTTTCCATGACATGAATCAATGGTAGATTGGAAGGGTAGCCGGTTTTCATTTGGGCTATTTAGAAGTGCACCCGTATGGTCTGTGCTCCAATTCACGTGAAACAAGCGATCGAAATATCGTTGAACGATTTAAGTCATTCAATCGAAATCCTCTCCCAATGTGGTATTCACGCTATCGGAAATCGCAGTTCGATAGGACTTCAACCCGAACAAGTAGGAAATTTTCGCGACGATGACTGAACTACGAGTATACCATTTTTAAATTCTAAGAGTCTACGGTTAAGTATGGTTTTCATTACGCGAATAGAGCTACTGGACATATACTTACCTCGTTGGCCTTGACTTCTTTGCATCTCGTCGTAATGATGAAATAATAATCATTGTTATTATCTCCACTGGGTGACAGGCACAAGACATTAAGACACAAGTTAATGGCTGTAATTATCAACACTAGTGCAGTGGTGTTTTGATGAATACAATCGAGGTCATCTATACATCTTCTATACAGATTAATAAAATTTCAGTGTCTATTTGTAATTCCAAAATAACGGCTTTTCACTAAATGCATATGAAAGTATACACACTACAGACACTAAAAAACCAAGTTTTAAAATTTTCTGTCTGTCTGTCTGTTTATTCCAAGTAATCTCTGAAACGGCTGGACCGATTTTAATGGGACTTTCACTGGAAGGTAGCTGATGTTTCAAGGAGTAACTTAGGCTACATTTACTATGTGAAACCGCAGGGCACAGCTAGTACATGATAAAATACTTTCACAAAAGTATTGTGAAGTTCCTTATAGACAAACAATATGCTTAGGTAGTGGTTACAAAATACAAGATACCAAGTTCTTACAAACATCGTTTCCCAATCAGCTATATATTCATAAGTTTTGGCCTTTAATAAATTATTGACAATATTAGGAATATCGATGTTTCTACGTTAAAATGTTGACTTTATTAGGGCGATTAATCAATATTATGTTTAGCAATAACGGAATTAGATCAATGGACGATCATCATATTTCTAATAGATTTGACGTCCTCGGTTCATTATAGACCATAAGGATATATAAATTTATAATTTATAGAATTTTATACAAAATAATATTAAGTTATATTATAATACTAGCTGTGCCCAGCGGTTTCACCCGCGTAGATTTAGTTTCATCCTTATTGACGCGGAACCCTAATATTTTTAATAAATAAAAGTAGCCTATGTTACTCCTTGAAACATCAGCTACCTGTCAATGAAAGTCCCGTTAAAACCGGTCCAGCCGTTTCAGAGATTACCCGGAACAAACAGACAGGCAGAGAAAAATTTAAGCACTTGGTTTTCAGTAGCGTGTATACTTTCATATGCATTTAGTGAAAAGCTGTTATTTTGTATTTACAAAAAAACACTTCAATTTTATTTATCTGTATAGATATATATATATATATATATATATATATATATAGGTGTATAGATATCGATGTATAGATATAGATTATAATAATAACGCGATCTGTTATCTGGAAGATGTTGTGAGCGGCTTTTGCCCAGCAGTGGGACAGAACGGGCTATATTAGATCAGAATAACAAGTAGGAATTTTCTCTGTCTTCTCCCATATAAATAAACAAATAACCATAGATGGTCCTTCACTTAAGTCTTCGATTCCATTTTTTTTTAATAATAAGAAGATTAATGCCAATTATATTTTAAGGTTATCAAATTGAACTTAACTAACTGAAAAATATGAACTTAGGTAGGTACTAGAGCTACTTTTAGTTCCGATAGCTCATCTATGACCAAATTACGATAAACATTTAACGAATAATTGCAACTAACACCAAAGAATAAGCAAAGGTATCCTACATATAATTGCGTTGTTTGTCACTTTCGTTGGCGTTACTTTAAAATTGTGTAGTACATACTATTATTTATGACAGCGAATAAATCTAGACTTTTACGACACGACAATGAAGACATTAATAGTATATTTCGTCGACATGACATTACTCTTAATTATAGTGCTCTAATTTTGAGAATACTTCAGCATCGGAATATTGTAAATGTGTTTTGTGTGCTAATGGCGTGCGTGGGCGCAGGCGGCGCGGATCAAAGCGCCTCTCACAGCGGGGTCTACGTCTAGCTACACAATACTACTCTTGTTTTATCATAACTCACTGATTCACGTAAAGTGAAAAAACCTTTGGAGTATAAAAGGAACTATAATGATTTATCATATCTTTTTTGGTACTAATAATGACTAGTCAAACATGCAGACTTTGAATGATTTCCAAAATCGAGAGCCCAAATATTTTTTACTCCAAGCCACAGTTAAAATATAAGTTTTACAAGCAGCTGGAAATCTAGAAACAAATCGTTCGAAATGGCAAACTCGCATATACGCGCGTATCTACGAGAAAATAAGCGGAGTAGGCGTAATGACAGTAAAAAGTGACACGTCGAGGCCGATCGTATATACGTGTTTCTTCAAAACTTCAAAACGATAAATCAAAATTATTTTGGTAGCTAATGAAAAGGCAATTTTTTAAAATCTTTTATATTGACGACACTCACACTCAATGACGCAAAAATTCATATTTAAAAAAAGGCTAGTTTCCTTACCTACCGCTTAAAAAGCTTTTTTTTGTACTGTGCCACCGCGTCAGCGTGAATTTAAAAACCAAGTTTCATCAACTGTTTTTCGTAATTTTGGCGAAATTTTTTCGCATCAACTATTATACCTACGTGCAATTAAAACTGATCTCCATATCATTAGAACAATGTTGTAATATTTTTTATTGCATGCAAATAAAAAAATTACGCATGGATTTTCAAAATGTTGGGCGTAAAATTTGAAGCGTCTAGACTTGGCGCCACAGGCCAATGCATTTAAAATCAATCAGTCACAGTAGCTTTTACGCAGTCTATGGAAGTCATATCAATAGAGAGTAATCGTTCAATAGCCATTCAATAGTACAATACATTTTATAATGTTCAATACGAATGCTGTTAGCATTACGTAGCGTGAATATTCTTAAATCGCATCCTCCAGAGTAAGCATTCATCACATACCATCAGTGCCCCAGGTATATAGGCTTTAGCATCTCCCCTAGAAGTCAATCTCGTTATGTCAACAGGAATATAGATATCGGAACTAGCTAAACATCTGAAAAAATTACAATTAAAACATTTGCAAACCGAATTAAAATTCGATTTATTTACAGATTCGATTAGGTTTTTATCCCCTGATTAGCAGATGTTAGTTAGTTTTCATGGTTCCTTTAATAGGCATGTTTGCACGTCATCGGATAAGAGATGCTGCGATTACTTCCTAGATTTAAGACCTTGGATTTGAATACGGATGGGTTTTGACGTCAATCCTCTTTGTTGGATATTTCAGGATGTTTTTACAGTTTCAAGGTTGACCAGTGGACAATCTCCTTGGAAATCAGTAGAACCTTTGCAATACACTTATGATTTCATGAGATCATTATTATAGAATAGATAGATTATTTTGAAAAAGTCGATTCTCACATCTTTGTTTGACAAGTTTTCTTACATTCCTAATTGATAAATTCTTAATTTTAAAGATTTTTAGCAATCCTACTTATTTTTATAAAATTGTTTATCATTTAAGATATTTCCAAAAATAAGGTATATGCAAGTGTAGTCCGCGACCTCGACAATAGAAAATGATGTCAATGTCATAGCTGGATGCAAGCGGATCAAATATAATAGCTCGTTCACACGAGACGCGCCGAACGCGGCGATGAAGCCGTTACGTACGTGTCGGAGATTAGACGCGGCAGGCACGCGACGCGCGGTAACGCGGCGTGAACGCGCAATCACCGCACCTACACGATTCGCGACGGTTGGCTATTAGATGGAAATTTGCAGCGGGATTTTTGTTCAGTGAACACACGCCTTCGATTAGTCTGTAAGCTATGACTCACTATAAAATGTCCTTTTTATGTAAGAAATGGTGTCCTGTGAGTTAAGAATAAATAAATGCTTACAATAAGTCAAATTTCAGAAATGAAATGACAGGGCTTAAAATGTTGCTCAAGTACTAACAAAGACCAAAGTTTCTTTTGCAAACATTTTGTAACTTTATATTGATTGACATAAGTTCCTGAAATACTTTTGCACAGTAGCGCTTTCTGATTGCTCACCACTTAAAACGCTACAATAGCTATTCAATTAATAGTTTAGCAGTTTAAATGTGATTATTGTATTCCGTTCACTTCCTTTTGTTATGAGAATAAAATAATTGCAAATAGGCAAATAAACGGTCGTTTGTAACCGCAGCGTTGCGGCGTTGTTCTGTTATGGATAAAGTAATATTTTTATAACAATTTTATTGTTTCCTTCTTTACGACGCGGTCGCCAACGCCTTATAATATTCCTGCGTGTACACTTTCCTGTCATATTTGGATTGTTAAAGTCGACCTTTCACTTTTAAAATATATTTAGGTTTCTGTTATCTAATTACTTGACAAGTGCCTTGTGAGCTTTTACTGCCATGATAGTTTGACTCATTTTGTGAGACAGATGTATATGACGTGTATACATCTGTCATACAGCTAAACTATCATGGCTATAAGAGCTAATGGTTAGGCCCCAGGACGCCTTTGTATTCCTTATCTTCTAATCTTCGCGATTCAAGCTCTATGTAACATACTTCAAAAAAGAGATACCTACTATGCTAGGCGCGTACCTATAGTTATTTTATTAATTACATGTTCTTAGGTTACTAAGCCGCTCTTCAAAAACTAACACACTGGTATTTTTTGTCGCAGGTATGGTTCCAAAACAAGCGGTCAAAAGAACGGCGTCTCAAGCAGCTCACCTCAATGGGCCGTGGACCATTCTTTGGGTCCTCGCGGAAGATGAGAGGGTTCCCCATGAACCTCTCGCCAGGAGGACTCGAGGAGGGTCCACCGGGGTTTCCTTACTTCGCGACTGCGGATGGAAAGTTCGAATTTGGCTATGGGCCTCCGTTCCACCATGATGCGCCATTCTTCCACCCACCGCCAGCCATGCAATTCAATCAACCAGGTTGGTGAATTTACGTTTTTTTTCTATGCTTCTATTATAAAGAGGATAGCTTTGTATTTTTGTATGTATGTTTGTAATGAATAAACTCAAAAACTACTGCCGATTGCAAAAATTCTTTCACCATTGGAAAGCTACATTCACCTTGAGTAGCATAGGCTATATTTTATTCCCGTGCTCCCATGGGAACGGGAACAACGCGGGTAAAACCGCGTGACGTTCGCTAGTCTTATATAAAAGTCTTAATTACATAGCTCTCGCCTATATCTCATGTTGGCAGTTAGAAACTATTATTTTGGGTGATCGGAGTCTTGTTATTTCTCATACATCAGCCAGCATGTTTTGATTACCTAGTCACATTTCTTAATTCATGTATAAATTAAATTTATAATGATTTTGAATTGAATTAGGTTGTTCTCAATACTTACTTACTATCGCACGGTAGAGGTATATGTGCTTACTAAATTGTTAATAAGGTCTTTTAAAACACAGACCCCCTTATTACAAATATGGCTAAAACGAAGGCAGGACTAAACTCGAACTAAATCTATGTCCATCCATTTTGAAATCCTCATCACAGAAACACTTTTAAACTAAGGTCTATCTTTTGTAATGAGAAAAATATGGTTTTTAAGTTCGAATGGATTAACTCTGCCTGCCTAAGTAATTCTTGTTCTTTTCTTTCTTTCTTGTCTTAATGTTACTAACGAGAGCAGGTCGTTTCGCAGGTGGCATGGAATCACTGCCAGGGGGGGAGTTTCCTGAGCAGTTCCCTCCCCCGGACCACCTGGTCCTCCCGCGGCCCTCGTCGCCGGAGTTCACCTTCGGAGACGGTCCTCCCCCCCTCCACCCCGAGGGTCTGGTCTGGTAGCTGAAGCCGGAGCCGCGTGACTACCACGATTGATGCGGCTCGACGGGCTATAAAGTGGACTTTAATAGTGTTATACAGTAACGCTATAATCATAACGTTATATAGCAACGCTGTAATTAATGCGTTATATAGCACGATGTTATATATTCTCGGACGCAGTGGAAATGTGATTTTAGTATTCTTTCTCGGAGTGCTTTGCGATTTTTTACAGGTTATTTTGTATGTTAAGTAGGTATTTTGTGTAGTTTCATCTCAGCAGCTGTTTCCTTTCTGAATTACTTGATCTTCTGTCTCATTCCGCCTTTCGCTTGTTATAATAAATGTTAGGCTAGCATTTTATAGGTCATAATGTGCTTTTTCGATGTTTTCCCGTTTATTCATTTTATGTCATTACAATAATGCTATTTGGTTGTTTTCACCTGGTGTATCATACCTACTTAGTCACAAAATTGTGAATTATTAAAAATAGTTGTAAATACATAGAGTTTTATAATAATCTAAATAGATAATTTATTAACTATTAAGTAAATTAAAATAAAGTAATTTATTTACGAGAATATAATGTTTAAGTAAGTGTAATAATTTTGGTTCCTATTTTAAGATAGATATTGCGATATTCCACGCGTTTTATATATTTATTTCAATCATTTTTATTTGAATCCTTACTCCCGCATAGTGTTGCTCAGATGTCGATGAAAAAGTACCGAATTATTTTTGATTACGCAAATATGAAACATGTTTAATGTTAAAAAACATTATGTTTAATTACGATGCCTACAGTTTCAAAGTCGGTAGGTTTATCGATATCTAAGCAACTATATCCTAATTCTTTCAACATTCTGAAGATATTTTATTGTAAATATATTGTAACTATTTTGTGATTGTGTATATATTATAATGTAATATAAATATAGTATGTCTGTACAATGCATAATATGCACTTAACATTAGGTACTAAAAGTAAGTGTTTTTACTTATCATTTCAGTCTAATTAAAAATACCGATTTGCAATGGCAATTTAAATTGTTATTAACACGTACTTCAGTACCATAATTTATGTTTTATTTTATTTAAATAAATATTTTTTCATGTTATTAAAATACTTCTTATTTCGGAAGTATTAGAAATATATCCAGTAATCATAACTTTTCATTACGTTTTGACTCACGAACTAATTATCTGATAACTTTACCTAGCAACTACATTGTATATAATTACCTATTACAATAAATATGAGGGGATCCTTTATCTAACACTAACTGTAAAATTTCATGTTCATTTACAAAGTTACAAATGTAAATGTAAAAGTGTATGTAAAGGTGTAAATTTTAATGGAATTTCTGCATTTACACTTCCAAGATAACCAAACGAGGTTAAATAATGTTGTTTTATGCAATAATGTAGGTTTCAATAAATATACCGAATTGTGCAGCAGGGCTATGCCACAAGCTACAATTGGTAAATGTGCAATCTTTTGCCTCCTCTAATGTTCTCGATGGCAAGAGAGTGATAACCCTATTTGTTGTGTATCTCAGTTCTATTCTATCGCTCTAGTGATAGAAAAAACTTCTCAAAATCTGCTTATGTGAGACCGAGATAAATATAAACTTTAACAATAGCCTGATATCATTACTGATTTTGTGTTTTTCAACAAGTTTTGCCATGACAGCCCGTAAAAAAAAAACAAAAAAAAATTTGATGGAACACTCCAATTACATACTCTTTTAAGAAAGATATACTTTTGTGACGTCAGGCTGTCATGACAGAATATGATCAATATCTAGAACATATAAGATCCTTGTACGGCTTCTTCGTATATAAATTGACTTCTAAATGTTATACTTTTATTACCGTGAGTCTAAACGTATGAGAGATATCTTAAACAGGTCAAAATCACTAAACGGTGTGTACTTTAGAATAAGTGTTAATAATCGGTACATACTGACTAACTGTATTTAGTACTTAAACGAAGTATAATGGAATTGTCGGTAAGAATAAAATCTGTTCGAAAAAAAAACTTTTTTGTGCTTATTTCCCTTTAATATTCCTAATTAAAATTTATAAATTTAGTCTCCAGAAAATAATAAATGATATACGTGTCTGTTTATTTACTTACATAAAATATACAATGAAAAAATTTTTTTGAAGTTATTCATAATTCAAACAAAAAAAAAACAGTTACTTTTACCACGCGACGTCCGCTAGTGTTATATATAAAAATGAATCCTCATTTCCCTTGGTCACGGCATCACGCGTAAACGACTGGATGGATTTTAACGGGACTTTCACTGGCAGATAGCTGAAGTTTCAAGGAGTATTTTAGGCTAATTTTATTTAAAAAAAAACAAGGGCTGCGGGACGCTCATGAAATTAACTCGGTGGGTGAAACCGCGGGGCACAGCTAGTAATATTATAAAGTGGAAAGATTTGATTGTTTTTTTGTTTGCATTGAATTGGCTCCGAATATTTTATCTCCGTACTCCCACGGGAACGGGAACTACACGGGTGAAACCGCGTGACGTAAGCTAGTGTTGAATATAAGAACATCTGTAAATGACGTAACTAAGGGACAGTAAGTTAGGCCACCAGTTCTCCATGAGAGAACGGTGGCTGTGGTAGTTATAGTGAAATCATTCCGTCTTGCAATGTATTTTTATAGGAAGCAATGCGTGAGAGAAGCTTAGTATTGTAAGCGTTCAAAGGCTGCAACAGCCGCTTACCATAAAGAACTGTAAGTACATTTGTTTACCACATTTTTAGTATCTATACTATACAATCTATAAAAACTATACTATATAATCAATACAAATAAATAAAATTGAACTGTCTGTTTGTAATTCCAAAATAACAGCCTTTCACTAAGCATATGAAAGTATACACGCTACTGACACTAAAAAACCAAGTTCTAAAATTTTTCTCTGTCTGTCTGTCTGTTTGTTCTGGATAATCTCCGAAACGGCTTGACCGATTTTAACGGGACTTTCACTGGCAGGTAGCTGATGTTTCAAGGAGTAACTTAGGCTTTTATTTATTAAAAATATTAAGGTTCTGCAACTATAAGGATGAAACTAAAACTACGCGGGTGAAACCGCGGGGCACATGAATCCCAAACATATACCAAAGAAAATGCGCTGCGCATCAAACTGAGGTCTACTTTATATGGTGCCCTGCGTTCACAGGGGAGGACCTAATGACTGCCGCCACTAATACTGTTACAGTAGCCAAGCTTTGAGCTACAAAAATGTTACTTCACATAATGTTTGTGAAATTAAATAGTTGTAGCACGATAAGGGGGCCTACCATAGGCTTAGTCAGAGCGTATTAAGAACTTCTGAGCTTTGACGTTGCTTCTTTATATCGTAAAATTAAACGTCAAAGCTAAGAAGTTCTTGATTCGCGCTGCTTAAACGATAACAGTTGGCCCGAAGAAGAACAAAGAAAACCTACGCCCACACGCCTACTAGGAAAACGCCGACGAAATTTAATTCCGACCAAAAATGTACGCACTTTTCTGTGTCTATAACAATGAAGGGTTCCCCGACCCATCTCGCAGGCTATAACGGAAAATTGGAATTGGGCAAAGGGCCGCCACATGGGGATGTTCTCACGGCGGAATTAGCAGTGCGCCGCGCGATGGCTCCCGTATAATTGGAACCATGTTTGTGTTCGTGTGATCCGTGACTATTACCGGTATCTGATAAAACTGTTCCCAATTATACATATTGACTTTAGCTACGACGGAGCTGACAATGCAAATTTCTGATATACCTCTGTGCCCAATGTTTTTGCGTTGACGATATCTCCTGCCTATTTTACTCGTTTTGTATGGGAACGTTAATAAGCGCCCCAAGCGGCGAGTGTAGGAAGTTTCACGTTTGCATACAAAAAAAGGGCAAAACGCAAGGTCATGCGACGACGTGTGTAAAATGTCTAGTGTCTATAATAATATAATTAGGTATTATTACAGCCAGTGCGCCTGCATGTAGGCAGAAGTGCGCTTGGGTACACCCACATTTCACCAGTTATGTTCAAGTCCCATGTAAAAGGGGGCGAGCCTATTGCCACTAACCCACTTGTCACTAATCTAGACTCCTCACATGGATAAAGATGAGACATATTGTCAATTCGGTACAAAGTTTTACTATACATCCATCTTACTGAATATCGCAGCTGATTGAAGGTGTTGAGCACTGGATCGTTGTAATGATGATGGTGGAGCAATTTCTTCCTCAATTCTTTAAAATGGTTAGGAAAAATACAAGGCGGGACTCAAACCTACGACCTCTGCAAACCATGCAGTTGCTCTGCCAACAGAACTCCTCGTGAACTCACCTGAAGCATCGAATTATTCCTTCCCTGTTTTTGCAGTTAAGCTGCCTTACTCGTTTCGTTCTTTATAAGGTCGGCAACGTGCGAGTGACACTTGATGCTTGATATTTTTATTCGATTATACTTTTAACAAAGTACTTTCAAATCGTCAGAATGACATAATTATACGGGATTATACTTGCCAGGTATAAAAGGTTGATTTTACTGAGAAGAACCTGGCTAACTCAGTAATTAGTATTGGGCTGCAGTAGCCACTTACCATAAGGCAGACTGTGCGCTTATTTGTTGCGGTAGTATAAAAAACCACTTAATATGTGTGCTACTTCATAGAAGATAGATCAACATAAAGTAAGCAACAAATGCACAGTGTAATATATCACGTGGCACGTCTCGGCCGCTCATTACACCACAGCCGATGTGAGTGACCAATGCTGATTGATTGGACCGGACCGTACTCGCCTACTGCGCTAAATGTACTCCTATTTACTTAATGATCGAGCAAAACTTTTATAACGAATAAGTAGCCCTGAGGTAGAACCAAAGAGTGATGCCCTACGCAGTATCGATTCGATTATAGGTAGGGAGTATCGAATAAACTTCGATTTCGTTTAGATGTTAAGATTGGTGCGTCACTGACTTCAAAACATCAGGGTTCCTATTCGTTTGAGAAGGTTGAGGTGGCCATTTGGCCAAAAATTGAGTCAGAATTCAAACTGTCTTGAGATATGTTTACATTTATATTTATTAACTAAACTTTTGTATTCATAGCAAACACCATAATATATGATGAAAAAAATTCCTTCATCATCATCATAAATTTAAGAGTTGTGGCTCTTGTCGGTGTAACTGATGAACAAAATTCCTTAAGTCTGACTTTGAAGCAGAAATAAAAAAAAAATATAGGATGTTTTGCGTTAATGTACTATATTAATATCAATACAAGTATGTCTTCCCTTCAATTGATCTTAACACAGACATACAGAGAAGCGACACCTGTTCCAATCACCATCTCACTGGACATAAAAAAACATAATATTTAAGGCAAATTTTATTGTGAGATCACAAATGATCCCCTGCCAATCATAATTAGTAATTACCCTCCTAATTGCACACAAACACACTTCACTACAGAATAAATATAAATAACAAATGTAAGAGTTCATTAATTAATACAATTGTTGTAGGGGAAGTGAGTTTACCTACCGATTATGTATATAGAGCACGCAATACCACGGTTTATGAGTAATCCGATAAGGTTTTGTCAGACCATTATAGTTATTTACTATTTTATTCACGTCATATAACAGTTTATTTGATACCATTTCACGTGAGTAATGAGGTTGTATACTGCCTGTTTCTGAATAAGTTTTAGGTGAAAATTACTGCGTTAGTAGTAGTAGCGTGTTTCTCACTATTTTGCAAATGATTAAATACGGTATATGATTTATATTACGACATAACTACGACGTAGGTATAAAAGAAGTCTTTATTCTCTCATATGTAATTATCTTTCAGTCTCCACATCTAGGATTAAGGAACACTTTAGAACTGTTTTCAACTATATAGATGCATAGAGTAAATATTCGCAAAACATGATTTTGTAGACGGACAAAATTTTTGTCGTAACGTAAAAACATTTATTTTACGTTAATTATTATTTTTACGCTCGGCGAAATTATGAAACAAAGGTAAGGTCCAACATCCAGTTTTCACCGAAAATTATTTTTGAGTAGGTCCTCGTATATATTTTTGAGTGAATAAACTTACTTACATCCTACGAATTCCTTCCTCAAAATAAATCCGCTTAGATTTACTGGTCACCTGTTTTCTTTTTTATTATTTCAAGCCTCTAATATATTTCTACTAAAGAGGAGTAGTCACATAATCTGTAGACTAAGAATATTATTTTTACATTCAACTTCTCTATATAAATCCACCTAGGGCACACGTGCTCCGCTTGACATTTGCGTGCGCGCACCCCATTGGCCAGCGCGTGTGATCTTCACCGACCCACGCACGAACCACTACACCCAAATATTACTAATTTCACATCAAAATGCCAATGGGTTTTGGTGATTAAAACATTCAGACTTCATATAAGACTAGCCTAACACCCCTTTATTATAAAAAAAAACCCCAAAAATAGTCCTTGGTTTATAATTAGTTCCATCTCTTTTTTTCCGAGTCCGAGATTGGTCTGATCTTGGTTTAAACCATGTTTTATAAATAGGAGTCAGGGTTTACAGGGACAACTTTAGGTTCGAAGGAAGATCTGAAAACAATGAATGGATTGTGTGAAAAACAAGATGATTGGAAGTGGATGACATATTAGATGATAAAAACATATTGTGCCGAATCCAAATGAGATAGTATAAGGGATAAGGGAGAATATTGATAGCATGGCATCATTGGCTTCAATAATCGCTTACCAACATACTGTAGGTATTTGATAGCTGCCATTTATAGTAAAAAATTACATCAGGAATAATTTTATTGCACCGTAATTAAATGTTGATAAAATTAATTATTAACAACAAACTACCCTATAAAACTGTTCGCTCGTCAAGTTGGCATTTCCGTGCTTTGCTGTCATTAAGGACTGAACGATGCACTATCAAATTAGACCCACATAATTACGAGTTCAGTTAACTTGCACCTTATTTCTAGGGCAATAAAGATCTTAATACATTTTCATACGACATTCAAATATTGGTACGCATGTGAAAACTGTCAATCATGTTATTTCAGTTGCAGTGAACCTTATATCGTTAGACATAAAGCACATATTAGGTAGTCACGTAGTTTGACATAAGGATAGTAACATTGGTGTTGACATTAACAATGTAAATGGTCGATTCCAAACTTAACTGTGTTTCTGTCGTGTTGTCATTTTCAAATCAGTTAATTAAGTGTTTCATATTAAAAATCGTAATAGACAATATTTTTAATTTTTTGAGGGTAGATTTATTGTTAAAGTGCACGAACGTAACTAAAGAGGATCAGCTACAAAATATAAGCATAATAAAACATTAAGCCACTGGCTGGCCGTAGATGAAAAAAGTTTGTAAGTCTGTGAGGTTGTAAGGGGTAATTTATAAATCCATGTAAATGACTTTGTTACTTTCCAATAGGCTATATATAAACCTGCAAAATTAGAAGAATTTTTACGCAGGTGACACCGTAGGGCTCAAGTTGTATACTTATATAAACATGACATCTGTGAATGCAATAAATAACAACAATAGAGATACAAGAAACATCTTTCAACCAAACAATATAATGATAGCAATATTTTAAGCCAAAAACACCTAGTTTCACCTGTCTAAAAAAATAAAAAGCGCCTTTTAAAAATGCCACAGACGTAAAATTAATTATTGTTTTTTCTCTGTGCCTTCCCGCCGAAAAATGTGGCAGAAATTATTTGGTGTTTAACCGCCAGAGGGCGTGGCGAGGAATGATTAATATAGTATTTCTATGGACGACGGTAGATTCGTTATAATGAGCTCGCGGCCACCGATTTTTCTTTTGGATTCTCTAACGTGGGTCATGATGACCAGTTGGACAAGAAATAGGTTTGAATAACTTAGTAGCCCTTCGTTTTTTAATGGAAGCATACAGTCTTTTTAAAAGTTAGTTAAGTTTAGTTAAATTCTGTATAGTTATGAACACTTTTTTTATTATTGGGGCGGAACCCTTCATAGGGTACCGTCCTGGGAGAGACAGGCTATGTGGGATATTGACCGTACTAAAGCCTCTCAGTGACAATCCTCCATGCTTGAACCCGTGTTCTCCAAAAGAACGCATAGTGCCCAGCATTCCTCACATCCCCGGGTCTATGTCTCCACATCTGATGACCTCGCGCTGTTATCTTTCCGGTCCCCTATCGGGATGGTCAAAGCCTCGACCACCTGCAAGCCTACCAACCCCCGTTTAGTCGCCTCTTACGACAGCCAGGGGATACCATAGCCATATTCTTAAACCTTGGCTTTTGGGTGGGTGGCCATTCCAACCTAACGTGATCAAATCGTAATTTGAACTTTTAATTTTTATTAATGTTAGCAGTAAATTACTCGACCGCATAGAATGGACTGCTACTCGTATATACCTACTTGAAAAACATTTCACTATATTTATAAATGTATACTTATGGATAATTTTGGGTAGATGAATTGAATGGAAATACCATCGCAGGAGTTGATGGTTAGGTATTATAGTTCACATAAACGGATACTGTCTTTACACGCGCCCGTGGATATAAGAAGTCTTAGAGTTTACTCAAAAAATAGAATCCAAATAGATTATAGTACTGTAATGATTTTTACGTATTCCTACAACAACCTTTGTCCGAAGATTGTGACCGTTGAGTATGTTTTTTAAAACAATATCTTTTTGCGAGTCGGACATTGAATTTTGGACTGACCACGCCCACGGTCTCTGGGAATTTGCATTCAGCTTAATCTGTCATTGTCTGAGATTTGCGGCAAAAAACCAATGGAGCAACGGGTTTTGTTTTAATGAAGAAATACGGAATATTTTAGACGGCAAACGTATTAGTTTCTCAAATTTTAGATATTTGCGGAATCAGCATTATATTTAGCAAATGTGGCGAAAGTTCTTCTCAGCTCCCACGGACCACCCTATTTGTTTTTTTCCCCACAGATATCTAAGTAGTTTCGTAAATTTAAAACTAATGCTCAAACCGCGTGTAATAGTAGTAATAATCATAATAACATAACCTAGTCTTTCACTAAAATGAAAAACAAGGCTAGTCTAGATTACGACTTCTGTGATATATCAAGTTAGGAAATTGCAAACCACAATATTAGATTAGATTTTTTAACATGTCATAATGCATTGTAGGCAATGATCGTATTGCACCACAGACTTCTACATAGACTACATGTTTTTCTCTGATGGTTCACTTACTGAAAATTACAACATCTTACTAAGAATTGCAATTACTAGCACTTGCACTTAATTATTCAATTTATAAAAAGCCTAATCCAGCGGTCCTAGGTAGATTGGTAACTTGAAAAGAGCCAAAAGCGAAATGCGATTTTGAATATTATTATATAATCTCCTGTAATATTTTGAATGATGGGAGATGCTTTAAAAGGTTTTTGTTTCAAGAGTCACAGTAGGTACATGCTAAGTCAAATAAGCATAAGGAAGGCGGTAAAGACTTAGGTTATCCGTACCAAATAATATAACTCGATCACAGATATTATTAGGCTTTGATCGACCTGATCAGATGTATAAAAGTTTCTACTCTCCTATAACTAAAATTTTAGGGTATATTTATCTTTTCTCTCTCATCTTTCAGAGCTAAATGCATCGTGAATCTGCCTACCCGAAAATAAAATCACAAGGGCCGGAAGCCAAAACGCCAATTAATACCTATAAAGAGTGACTACAATACTCTTTACCCAGGCTGTCCTATTATTAGCGGGTCCAACAATAATGGATAGGTACACTTAATTGGTTCACTGGCTGAAGGCAATAAATTTTAGTCATCCGTCAGTCAAATGGCTCTCGGAGACCGTTAGCGAGCGTTTCCATTGAACGATACGATTCGATTTCAATATACGAATATTTTCTGTTTTAATTTTATATTTTAGTTGTCTATGGTTTACGTTGCCAAATTGGTTGGTTGTTTGAACTTTTAATTTTTTAATACGTAGCTGTCAGTTTCAACTGTCATGTGAGCTGTCAAATACCGAAGTAATTGACACTCAGTCCTCGGTTCCCGTGTTAGGAAGGCGTAGTACGCGTCCCGCGATGAACTACCCTCGGCTTTCGTAGCGTCGCGTGTGATATTAAAATCAGACAAAAAAAACTATTTGAAAATGTAAAGCTTTTCTTCCTAGTGACTATGCGTGTATGTTATGTCATTACAATCGGCTGGCAATGCTGGGGAAGAATCGCCAAATAAATACCATTTATTCTCGGGTAAGTACGCGTGACATTTTATGACTACCCACATGTTAGAAAAATCGAAAGACTTATCTCTAGGCAATTCAATATTTTGTTACGATATTTTCATTATTTCTGTTTTCACTGAACGGTTGTAGATACTTTTCTTAGTCTCTTTCAACATTTTTCCTTTGTAAAATGTTATCAGCTTTCAATAAATCTTTTGAATATTCTTAAAAGATCGGTGAATGGAAATGCGGGCTTATGTGTAATAAAAAAACTGTTAATATTCATATTGCCGCTTCGCCCGCGGCGTCTTCGCGAAATTATAACAAAATAAAAACTAAAACTGGCTGCGATTTATAATGTAAAAGGGCAAAATAATATCGGCAACCATTTTACCTTGAGCCTCGTCAAGTATTAAATTGAGAATGTAATGAGGACCATTTAAAAGAGGTTTTATTATGAAAAAACAATGGTAAGGTTCGTGGTTGGGTGTCTTCGAATATATTTGTTCGTGTGTCATTAACATATACGGACGGACGCGCCGTAAACAAGATATGTAAATGATACGAGTCTTCGCCACGTAATGATTATTACATCGGAACTTTTTGTGAAAATTCTCTGTTAACTTGTGTCTGACATTATTGGATTGTAATTGTTGTTTATATACATACTAGCTTCCGTCTGTGGCTTTGCCCGCGTGTTATTACGGATACCTATGTAGCCTATGTTTTTCAGCGATAGTGAGGAACTCTTCAGATCTATACTTAATATGTAAAGCTGAAGGTTTTTGTTTATTTGCGCGCTACTACTGATCCGACTAAAGAGTTCAGTGCTAGCTAGCCAGAGGATAAGATAGATAGAAGAAGTGAAGGATATATTATCATGCTACGTAAATGAAGTCCGGGCAAAATTAACTCAGAGTAATTATTAAATGCAATCTTAGAGCCCTGGTGGCCTCGGGGTTTGAGCAGTCGCCTACTACGCAAGCGACGCAAGTTCGAATCCTAGCACGGCCTGTACCTATGATTTTTTCTAAAAACTTATGTACAGTTATTTCACACCACGTGCTTTACGGTGAAGGAAAACATTGTAAGGAAACCTGCATATGTCTGAGAAATAATTCAAAAAGACGTATGTATAGTGCCTGAGACGGCGATGGACTCACCCTCTGTCACGTTGGCACTTAATCATATTCGGTGAAATGTGGGTGAAATTACAACGTGAGCATATGTACGTATGTGTCATAGTCGCAGACAGAAGCTAGTACCTATAATATATACATTTTTGGTATAGACTGCTACCCTTATTACCTGTGTTATAAAAAAAAGTTTAAATCCTATTCGCAGACGTATCTAATATACATAAAATAATGTCCTAAAATCGGTAAAGTCGTTTTGCAAGAGTTTTATTACAAACACGAGAATTTTATAAATTAGATTAACTGTGCCCTGCAAACATTGTATTGCGATACTTTCTTCGGGGTGGATTTTATTATTACCCCTAAAGGCTCTATCTCGCTCTAGTTCGAAGTCGAGTTCTACGCTGAGAAACCTTTCAGCCACCTCGTCGAACTTGACGGCAAGAGCGTCGATTTCAATCATGTGATACTGACACATAATATATAGACAGTAACGTTCAATTTCGTATCTTTGAAACCATCACCTCTATCTTCACTCGACGGCGAGTTCTACGTTGAGAAACCTTACAGCCACGTTTTTTTTCTCAGGGTCGAACTTGATGTCGATCATAGGAAACTGACACATAATATATAGAGAATAAAATTCAATTTCGTATCTTTGAAACCGACACTCGACGTCGAGTTCGACAATGAGAAGCCTTATAGAATAGCGTGTCTGTACCCAGATGTAAAGGCGTAGTGCGAGCCCCGAGCGAGGGCGGGCGGCTCCCATATAATAGTATTGGACGGCAGCGCGCCTCGGGGCAACTCAACACTGTGGTGAAAAATTAAAGACTTTTAACTCAACTTTTCCATTCTTTACGATATTTTAAAGATAAACTACTTGCTCCCGTCTACATACTATATTGTAAATATGCATCTTTGAAAGTGAATTTATGACTGTAGTGGTGTTAAAGTTATCACGAGAGGTCAAAAGTTTATGTACGTAGGTCGCGGACACTTCTAATGTTTACAAATTTGGTAAGCCTGTATATCCATAAATAACTGAAAACATTTACGTACATACATATGCTCACTCCTGTAATAGGCAGTGGAGTTGTAATAACAACACCCACTTTTTCCCGAACAATGTTCTCAGTCTCCGTCTCAAGCACTATACATACGTCTTTGAATTGTTTCTCAGACATGCAGGTCTCCTCACGATGTTTTCCTTTACTGCACATTAGTTATTTTAGAAAAACTCACTGGTACAGGCCACTGAGATTCGAGCATACGTCGCTAGCCTAGCAGACGACTACTCAAATTCCTATGTTGCCACGGCTCTTATTGCAATTGAGAACATTTATATTCGCAAATTTACATCTACTGCTGTTTCAAAACTATACTTTTACGGTAGTGATACCAAAGCGCAACCCATAATTCGATGCCCGAAGCGCAGGCGTCCCCGCTACTATATAAAAGCCATGCTTTGCTCGCCGCCGGCACCATCGTTTAAACACTGAAGGAGGATATATTATTTAATTCCTCAAAAAATATAATTTGTTGGTAGCTTTTAATTATAGATCAGTATAATATTTTCCTAATCCTTTCTAGCGTGGGAAATAAGCCAACGCCTCCATACGTCCCGAAGAAAGGTACATAATTGATGGGCTAGCGTTATTAATGATGTTTATAGCTTGGTTTTGCTCGTGACTTGACTTATATATGATACAAGCTTCTGCCCGCTACTTCGTCCGCGTGGAATAGTTACTTTGGGCTAGATGATACTTTAGTTTATATCCTTCCTCAATAAATCAGCTATCTAAAACTGAATTATTTTTTCAAATCGGGTCATCATCGGTTTAAGCTTATTAAGGACTTCTAAGCTTTGACGTTTCATTTTACTGTACAAAATGAAACGTCAAAGCTAAGAAGTTATTAATATGCGCTGCTTAAACGATCATAGTTGACCCTCAGTAGTTTCTGAGATTAGTGCGTTCAAGCAAACAAACAAACTCTTCAGCTTTATATACATGTTTTAATGACTATGACTGCCCTGTTGGTATAGTGGTCGCAAATGCTACTGCGAAACACGAGTTCGATATTAGAATAAGCTATTAAATTTTCACAAACAAGGTACCAACTTTATTTTTGTCAAATTCGTCTCACATACATGATGTTAGTAGGTAAGTAATTAAACTTTTTATAGCAAGAGCTATTGCAAATCAAGCTATTATTAATTTATTTCTAGATCGAAATCAGTATACCTAGTCAATATACACAAACACTTTCTAGAAAAAAACTACCTAGTCTGTAGATAGAGGCTACTTATTAAAACCTCCTTGTGCGTCGTAATGTGGTATTTTTTATCTGTGCCTTCAAGTCCCCGCCCATCGAAAACGCTTGGTCATCGAAGGCTTTCATTATATTTTTTTTTCTAATGTATTGTACAATAAAATTTAATCACAGTTTAATCTACTGTTTCTATAGGCATGTTTTTTTGGCCAGTTTATTTATATAAGTTCATTGTGTGGGGCTTCTGTCTGAGAATGTGAAGTGTCGTGTGTTCGGTCGAAAGTTTCGCCGAACTCCACACCGGGAGGAAGTTCATTTATGCTAGATAGTTTATCTTTGTCATGTTCGTCAATATAAGGCTGGAAGGTTAGAAAGTAACTGCAGTATAATATAATTATACATATAAATAATCTTTAAATTATATAAATTGAAGTCATAATTTCCATACAACTTTTTTTTTTTTTAATTATGTTTTGTAAACCTTCAAATGGTCCCCGACCGCCCTGGGAGAGGCAGATCGGGGTATGTGGGATTGTTACCGCACTAAAACCACCCCGATGGCCATCCTCAGTGCTTTGGGGGACTCCGGGTACTCTAATAGATCGCACCGGTGTCCCCCCACACTTTGCCGGGGCACATCCCCGGGGCAGCTGTATCGCCGCTCCTGGAGGCCACGCTGTGCCACCTTCCCGGGCCCGCGGCCCTCCGACCCCCTTTTAGTCGCCACTTACGACAGGCAGAGGATACCATAGCCAAATTCTTAGACCCTGGCTACGCGTGGCAGTGAGAGGTCCTGCCCGATCCTGGTGACCAGGATTCGCCGTTCCGAGCTCCACGCTGGCCACTGCTCGAGCGTGTGCTGTCCGGAATACCGTTCACAACATTATTTGGTCTGTTTGAACGCGTCGTACTTCTAAACTACTTTAAGGATCGTGATACAGTTTTAAAGCGTAAAGATATAATATTTATCAGTTACCAGCTGTGCCCCGCGATTTCCCCCGCGTAGATTTAGTTTCATGCTTTATTTCGCGTAACCGTAAATAAAATTAGCATAAGTCACTCCTTGAAACATCGGTTATCTGCCAGTGAAAGTCCCGTTAAAATCCATCCAGCCGTTTACGCGTGATGCCGTGACTAAGGGAAATGGGGATTCATTTTTATATATAAGACTAGCTGTGCCCCGCGGTTTCACCCGCGTAGAGTTGATTTCATAGGTGTCCCGCAGTCCTTATGTTTTTTTATATAAAATAAAATTAGCATTTAGCATAGCATTTTCATTAAATGTATATGAAAGTATACACGCTACAGAAATAAAAATCCAAGTTTTAAAAATTTTCTCTGTCCGTCGGTCTGTCTGTCTGTTTGTTCCGGGTAATCTCTAAAACGGCTCAACCGATTTTAACGGGACTTCACTGGCAGGTAGCTGATGTTTCATGGAGTAACTTAGGCTACGTGGGTGAAACCGCGGGTCACAGCAGTATAAAATATAACAACGCGAGCGTGATGCCACTGGTTTTGCAAGCGACTATAGGCTGCTGTAACCACCTACCATCAAGTCCGCATGCTTATTTACCAAAAACCCTCTAATATAAAGCGTATAAAAGTTTGTATCGTTGTAAATCACGAAGACCCTAATGTTTGGGACTTAGTTGAAATCTAGCACTGGATTTAAAATATGTTGATAAATTTTGTATCATTCTAAAAACAACGCGAACGAAGTCGCAGGCAGAAGTATTCCCCCCATATATAAGAACAGCTACATAAGATGAGAAATTACCAAGGACTGGTCCACAGTCAGGAAGCGCACCGCCCATCATAATTATAACCTGTGGACCGATCTGCCGCCTACCAGATGCAACTTGGTAGTTGAGAATCGTGATACCATTTTTTATACAGCTTAGAGAAGAAAAAGTATTTTATAGTTTGAATTTGGAATAGTAGAAAAAACTTCATAAAGTCTATGGTAGGGTCCAGCAAAAATGGCTTTAAATACTATAGATATCGATATATATAGAATCATAAAGTATGATGAAAAGTATATTTATGATCACGAAGAAATTCTAGAATATTGCATTATAAGTGAAGACTTTTATGAAATTAAATTATATTCCATTCAGCATATAGATTGTGCTAATTAGATGTTAACTGGCTAGCTTAAAGCCTTAACCAAACGTCGCTCAAAACTAAATACCACATATATATCACATATATTTGTACTATATTTTTAGTTTTTATTTTTGACAATTGAGCATTAGAACTGTGTCCATGGGCTTATAGTTGCTTGAACAATTTATTTTGTATTTTTAAAACTGTATAATATTCTTTAAAAGAGTAATTACTGAGTTTCTTGCCAGGTTCTTCTCAGTAAAATCAACCTTCCGAACCTGGCGGTAGCATGTATAATCTTGTGTAATTGTGTCATTCTGACGATTTGAAAGTACTTTGTATGAAGTCTAATCGAATAAAGATATATTTGATTTTGATTTTGAAATATTGCGCAAACATAAAACGTCATTTGTGTGTATTTTTTCTTTTAGCCTCTCATATATTGAGCTCCGGGAGCTGACACTACTTAACCGAAAACCTACCCCTTTTTATACCACTAAAGTGGCAAATAAGCATATGGCCTACCTGATGACGCTTACCGTGGCCAGTGGACGCTTGCCTGTTGCCGACTCTGTAAGAAGTATTTTATCTTGTTTGTGGCATTATTGGGTCCGGTTGCCCCGAAACGTCGACGCTGTACGTACCTGACTCCTCAAATATTCCCTGAACAAGCCGGCAAATTTTGCTCATGGGGAAGAGCTTCTAGTGCTCTGGTTTCGGATACGCCTTACCCAGTAAGTCCATTCGCCATTTGGCCAGTGCGTCGCAATTGCATATTATGTGACTCATGGTTTTGGCTTCTGATTGACAGTACCACACCGTTAGATACGTTCATCTTATGAAAATGTTCCATAATTACCTGTTAGTGCCCCTGTGAGTTTTTTATTATTTAATTACACATATTAAACTTACCCCTACCATTACAGGCTTAACCCAATGCGATAGGGTAGCTAATAATAATTATCTACTGGTAACATATAACATATAACGCAATCTTTGTAAATTCACTCAGAGAACAGACAAACAAGTCTGTAATGTCGGCCATTTGGTTAATGGTGCGCAGTGTGCGTGTGAGCGGCGCTTCTTTGAGTAAGTTGGTGTGCCCACGGGGTACCACCAACAGAGGCGGACGACGACGACGCCGCACATACCCATCAGGTACACAGAACCCCACCAGCCCTAACAATCCCGCATTGAAAAGTTTTCCGCGCATCAATTTAAAAATATACAATGCTAGTGATAAATCTCTTCGCACCCGCAGCTCATTGTATCCCACCATTCCTAGGACGAAAAGAGTGGGATATTTCAAAGGATAGTAGGGGTATACTCCATATTGCCTGTAATATAGGTACCTAATGAACTTATTCTGGATACGTTCCAGCATCAAACTATATTTGCTTTGATGTGGAGCCCAGATTGCCGAGTTACATTCGAGATGACTTCTCACCAGAGCATTGTACAAGGCAATTATTGCTTTCATATATGAAAACCGTACACCCTACGTAGTATGAACCCTAGATTCTTATACGACTTTTTACCTACTACTAGTTGCCAAAGTTTACATCTATTCAACTGTAATAGAAGTAAGAAGTAAGAATCTATATATATAAAAATCAATTGTTGTTCGTTAGTCTCGCTAAAACTCGAGAACGGCTGAACGGATTTATCTTATCTTGGTCTTGAATTATTGGTGGAGGTCTAGGGAAGGTTTAAAAGGTGAGAAAAATTCGAATAATTGCCGGGAAAATCCTCAAAACAGCATTTTTCTATTTCCCATACAAACGTTTTCTAAATAAAATGGAGAGTCAATTTGTAATTTATTACCGCTGCATAAAGTTCAAATTCGCGTGCGCGTTGGAGGACCTAATATCGCGTTCTGAAACTCAACAAAAGTGAAAGTGAATCGCGAACGCGACAAAATTGCATAGTCTCAAAATACATAGTACATAAATAAACACAATTTTAGCTAACTTCAGTTGTTACTCTGTCCGATTATTTTTTTATTTTAGCTAACTTAAGTTGTTACTCTGTCCGATTATTTTTTTAATAAGACTATATAGAAATCGAAAGATAAATCAATAATAATAACGACAAATTAAATTATAAATCTTTAGTTAAATTCTGAACGCAATCTCAATATGTATTTGACATTAGATTTGACAACCAACTGATATGTCATTCCATCATGTCGCATTTCAGAGCACGGAAAAAATTATATTATCGTTATATCTATCTTTGTGGCTACGTGCGCGAGAACTTTCTTTACTTTGGTGATCACAGTGAAGACACCCTACAGTAGTCCATTTGGCAGTCCATTTAGAAAATGGTCAACGAGTTTATTTTAATGAATCTAACGCGGCAGACAGGGCGGCACATCCACCGTCGACAACATAAACAAGTTTCTTCACAGTTTGTCAAACTGATGATTTTGCTCGCACTTTGCTGTATGCTGACATGCCACGCTATTACACATGGAACGCATCATCGAAATCGTCACAAGGAACACCAGTTGAAGGACATCCAAATGTATTTGCTTCAGATGCTCTGGGTCGCATCTACACAGTACATCCAAATAACGATGAATGTTATTATTTGCGGTTGTTGTTCGTGAATGTTCGTGTTTCGACATCGTTTAAACAACTGAGAACAGTTAATGGACAGCTGTGTGCGACTTACCGTGAGGCATGTCAACTATTACATTTACTTGAGAACGATTCGCACTGGGATGATACGCTCAAGGATTCCGTAATATCTTCGTCGCCGCATCAAATTCGTACATTGTTTGCGATTATCATATCGACATGTTTCCCCTCGAATCCAAAAGATTTGTGGGTTAAGTATAGAGATGACATGTCTGAGGATGTTTTGTATCGTGTGCGCCGTCAAACTTTGAATCCTACACTACAAACGACTGAAGAAATTTACAATGACACATTGATCATGATAGAAGATATGTGTTTATTGATGGCAAATAAAGTATTGTCGTGTTTGGGAATGACAGCACCCAATCGTCATATGCACGATGCATTAAACCACGAGTTGCAAAGAGAACATCAGTACGACATTGAAGCATTGGCCGAAACAGTTCGTACAAATGTTCCACAATTAAATCAACAACAAAGAATTGCGTACGACACTTTGATAGAAGCTGTGAACAGTGGATCTGGTGGAATTTATTTCCTTGATGCTCCCGGAGGAACCGGAAAAACGTTTTTAATTTCATTGCTTTTGGCGAGGATCAGATCGCGAAATGATGTTGCTCTAGCGTTGGCTTCATCTGGAATAGCTGCAACTCTGCTCGAAGGCGGGCGAACTGCACATTCTGCCTTGAAATTACCACTAAACATGCAAATCACCGAAACACCAATTTGCAACATCGCCAAAAATAGCGCAATGGCCAAGATCCTACAGGTATGCAAATTAATTGTTTGGGATGAATGCACAATGGCCCATAAGAGGTCACTGGAGGCACTGGACAGAACGTTGAAAGATCTTCGTGACAACCAAAATATTTTCGGTGGGACCATGATTCTGTTGTCAGGTGATTTTCGTCAGACTCTTCCAGTTATTCCCCGATCAACTGTTACTGATGAACTAAATGCATGCCTAAAATCATCAAATTTGTGGCAGTACGTAAAGACACTCCACTTAACAACTAACATGCGAGTATTTTTGCAACAAGATGAAACTGCTAATGTGTTTGCGAAGCAGTTGTTAGACATTGGAAATAATAAAGTTGCAGTGGACACCTCGACCGGATTCATCACATTACCTACAGATTTCTGTCACATCACAGACTCAAAAGTGGAGCTTATTCAGCGAGTTTTCCCAGATATAGCGCAAAAGTTCAATAACCATAATTGGCTGGGTGAACGAGCAATATTAGCAGCGAAAAATAATGATGTAGAGGATCTTAATGCGACCATTCAGAATTTTCTTCCAGGACAGTTGGTTTCCTTCAAATCAGTCGACACCGTAATGAACCAGGATGACGTAATCAACTATCCCACTGAGTTTTTAAATTCACTGGAATTGCCTGGATTACCACCTCACAATTTGCAGTTAAAAGTAGGATCAGTTGTCATCATGCTGCGTAACATTAATCAACCTCGACTATGCAATGGAACAAGACTGGCTGTGAAAAGACTGATGAATAACGTCATTGAAGCGACAATCATAAAAGGAAAATACAAAGGAGTGGATGTCATGATCCCGCGGATACCGATGATTCCAACGGACTTACCATTCGATTTTAAACGCTTACAATTTCCAATACGTCTGGCCTTTGCGATGACCATAAATAAATCGCAAGGACAGTCTTTAGAAGTTTGTGGAATCAACTTGGAGTTTCCCTGTTTCGCGCATGGACAATTATACGTCGCGTGTTCGCGCGTCGGAAAACCGTCTTCTTTGTTTATTTACGCACCACAAAACAAAACAAAAAATATAGTTTATGAGAAAGCTTTAAATTAATTAACAGACTTTATTTTCACAGTGTGTGTCTGTGAATATCAAATTTAAACCTTATAAATAGCCAGTATTTCAGGAAAACTCTGATTTCTAAGTAAGCAACATGATGTATCGAAAATAATAATAAAACTTCATGCTTTATTCAATAAATGCTTTTTCATTAATAATTATTTTGTTTGTTTTAAAATCATTTTATACAAAAGATTAGGTCTTTTATTTATCGATGAGGCAGTACGAAGTCTGCCGGGTCAGCTAGTCTCTTCATAAAAATATTGAAGGACTCTACGTTACTCGCTTGGAAAAATCACTTCGGAGAAAGCCTAAAAGTCAGGTAGAAGTTTTAAGCTTCAAGCAAAAATATACTTTGACGACGTAAGTCTATGATATGTCTCCGTGTTTGACTCTCTTTTTAATTAGTACCTACTAGAGCCTCGCGATTTTTCTCGTAGGATTAACAAAAAAACTATGTTACCGAGATATTATTTTATTTATAAAATAACAAATAAGTTATTCCTTATAACATAGGTTATCGTTAGTGAAAGTCGCGTTAGAATTTTCTTTTTTAATTATAATAATTATGCATTTAGTGAAAAGTTGCATCTTCAATTTTATTTCTCTGTATAGATGTATAGATTCTCAATGTGTAGGCGCACCTTACGTGCAATTTGAAATATTACAGCAAGTCCGTAGCTTGCTTGCCGTCAGATAACCCTCTGTGGCTTACACTCAACAATCCCGATTTCACTTACATGATAAGCCTCTCGAGGAATGCTGCAAGGAGCCGGCTACCCCGTAATTACTGTGCTGCTACTCCGCCCACAGACTCGCTGTGCTCGCACAAACATATACCATCTCACGTATATAACTTCGAATACACGATCTTCATTTGTTACTTTTTGTTTTTGCGGTCTGTTCGTGGGCAAGTGTTTTATGTCTTCTGTTTGTGAAGAGATTCAATAATATTGTACACTTGGAGATATGTATATTGAAGCGTGTGTGTAGAACTCAATTTTATCAGGGTTTTCAGTCACTGTGTTGGTTTCGTGTTTATGAATTGTACTGAAATCTTTAATACCTTATTAGGTTCTAAAACGGTCTAGGCATTATTGGAAAATGTTCAATATCTTCCGATGGGAATTCCGCCAAAATTATTAGAAACTGCCAGGGCATACTTACTTAAAAGTAGTTATGTACAGGTGCCGTCACGAGATATCAGCGCTCAGCAAAATAGTGAAAATACTGCGCATGTAATGTATTGCTTACAGACAGACAGAGACTCATAAAATGACTTATAGTCGTAGAAATCGTAATGTTGAATTCTTTAACAGAGTTTTCCAAGTAAAACTGCTATTCTTTCAGAGATTAGTAGACAAAAAACCTACATAGATTTTCTAACTAAAATTTCGTTACTAAATATCCGAGCAGAGTTTTAAATTACTACATCCGGTGTATTAAAGCATTATAATTCTATTATTGTGTGTGTTGTCTGTTTCTAAATGAAGAGGGTTGGTAATTTGTTTTGGAGGATATCGGCCTTTTGGCCCGCGGCGATAATACACGAGATAACAACAATATCTTTTGGTCTTATTCTTTGAATTTGATTAAAAATAACACTTAATTAAAATAGTATTCCAATTGCGTACACACCAAATTAGATATTTGTGAAAAGATTTTAAGGAAATGTTATATTACTGAAAATGTTATAAAACTTAGTTCTTCTCAGTAAAAGCAACCTTCTGAACCTGGCGGTAGCATGTATAATCCTGTAAATTGTGTCATTCTGACGATTTGAAAGTGCTTTGTATAAAGTCTAATCGAATAAAGATATTTTTGACTTTGACTTTGACGTTACTTGTTTATTTCAAATTCTGCTATGTATTACTAAGTAGTAATATAAACTGCAGTAAAAAACAACTGGTGTAAATTAGAAATTAATATTACTTGTCACTAGATTTGTCACTCTTGTGTATTTTATCTTCACCTTTTGAGGGAGAGTTTGAGTCGTTGGGGCATATTGGAAGCTTTGAAATTCAGATTTTCCCGCCGGACTGTGCTTAAGATCAAATAATTCTATGATGGAATAGTTTTATATTCCTGAGGTGAGTTAGGGCGCCATGGTGGGAGAGTTGGGAGTTGAAGCTGTTTTTCATTATGATGGCTTAGCGATTATATTTTTTATAAGGTAGGTAAAGCGCTCCCTTGGTGTTGCAAGCGAACGTTGCAGTATACCAAAAATTATAGAAGTTTTAAAAATAAAATAAACCTCTTAACATGATAAATAAGTTGAGCGTAAGCTTAGCCATACCATAAGAGAGACACCTTCGCACAGTAGTCAAAGATTGGTCCTCGATCCCGTACTCTGAAAAGTATTTCTACACGTTACTATACCTTAGCTTACGTAAAAGTATCCAAGTGCAACCATAACCTATTAACACGTGGCTTTCGTCTAAAAAATCCATCACAGAACCTTCACACGACCTATCGACAATTAAAACAAAAAACCCATTCATGAATGAGTTTATCTGATATAGGCTCTCATGTTTATTAAAATCTTGGACGGACCCGGGGTTCAGCCGAGATGATTTATGCACTGACTTGGGATGGGAGCGGACCCGCCCCACTCCATTTGTTTTTAACATGCGCTCTCACCCAGCAAACAGTTTTGTTACTCGATTTTCAGATAGGCTTGATTAGTTTTTAGCTTCGATTAATCTACTATCGGTCCTTCCTCTTTTTATGTTCGTGATTTCGAGTTGGGTTATTGAATGCGTATTATGATGTGTGACGTGCGCTTCCGTTTATAAGCTACTTTTGGTAGCTGGATTTAGAAATTATTCTTACTTACATCATGTTAGCGGACAATCGTTGGCGATTGCTTCACCAAATCAAATCAAATCATCTATACATCTATACAGATAAATAAAATTGAAGTGTCTGTTTTTTAACTGCAAAATAACAGTTTTTCACTAAATGCATATGAATGTATACACGATATTGACACAGAAAACCCAATTTTTAATTTTTTCTCTGTCTGTCTGTCTGTTTGTTCCGGGTAATCTCCGAAACGGCTGAACGGATTTTAACGGGACTTTCACTGACGGATAGCTAATGTTATAAGGAGTAACTTAGGCTACTTAGATTTTTTTAAAACTTTAGGGATCCGCGGGCAACCAAAAAATAAAATCTACGCGGGTGAAACCGCGGGCACAGCTAGTTTATTCATAAATACAAATCTATACATACATACAGTACATACAGATAAATAAAATTGAAGTGTCTGTTTGAAATTCTAAAATAACAGCTTTTCACTAAATGCATATGAAAGTATACACGCTACTGACACTAAAAAACCAAGTTTTGAAATTCTGTCTGCCTGTCTGTTTGTTCCGGGTAATCTCTGAAACGGCTGGACCGATTTTAACGGGAGTTTCACTGGCAGGTAGCTGATGTTTCAAGGAGTAACTTAGGCTACTTTTATTTATAAAAAAGATTGAGGTTCCGCGACACTAAGGATGAAACTAAATCTACGCGGGTGAAACCTCAGGGCACAGTTATTGACCATAAAATTTCTACTTGGCGTACCGCTGCTTAAATGCTATCAAATTTTAATTTCCCTCCAGAGCCAATAATTAGTATTTTCACCTTATCGCAGTGCGCAATACAAACTTCACATCCTCTGCTCATATACAACAAAGTTTAGTGTTCACATAAAATGGTGAAAATTATGCGGTTTCGTGAAGTGTCATTGTCATGGCGTTTTTAAAGTCATGGTGCTTGCGGTCACAGACCACATCACAAGTCTCCGACGAATTCATACCCCATAAAATTGTTGGTTGTCCAGACAGACCTGGGTTGAGACTTGCTTGTGATCCACAAAGAAAGAAACAAATGAAAATATTATTTTGCAGACCTACATTGATCTTGTACATACAAGTATAGTAAAAATGAGACGAAGCTAGACATTAACAAGAAACTAAATCCTTTCGTTTTAACTTTTTTCGGCTTATGCCAGTCAGCCAGTAATAGAACAAATGTGTATCCGACGTTACTATTACCGTAAAGAATCTGGGAAAAAATCGTTCGATATGACAAGGCAATATGATATATGCTGATAATGTATATTTACGTGTTTTTCCGATATTTTCCAAAACTTTAAATTGGCAAGTGACATTACTTGGACAATTAATAAAGGAGTAAATTTTACAAAGTTTATGAGTGACAACCCTCACGCTAAACGGAGCAAGCGTTCTTATTTCAAAAATTTGGTTTAGATTCCATACTGGTTAATAAGCTTATATTTACACAATGTTACTATCATCCTTTGTTTCCTGGTGTATTTCAACTTCCTCTAAAGTGGGTGTTGGTGTCATCTGCCGGTGTGACGTCACAGCTGCGCAGGCGCTCGACTGATGACTGCCAATTTTGAAATTTGGAACGTTTACTAAAACTAAACATACACTGCGTATAATTATGAACCCTATTAACTATTATTTATGGTTGGAAATTAGTTATTTTAAACTATTATGTTATTTAAATTATTAATATAAGTGACGCAACTACCTTTTGCTAGTAATATTTATTTAACGCTTTATTTCTGTAATATTAAGGTCGAAAATAGTTTTGTTAGGAGATGCTATTGTTTCGGTCGGTCAGCTATAATGACATAATGGGTCGCGGGTTCGATCCAGCGCAATTACGCGGCACACGATCGATTATTGTGATCAATACAGGGGTTAGACGGCGGTTCGCTGCCAATTTTACATGTTTTTGTTATAATTTTGTTACAAACAATGCGGTTAGGGAATCGATAACTCTATCGCCATAACGGAAAGTTGTCGACACATTAATATTGTATTGAACTTTTAATTAAAACTTTAAGAACATGAACCGTCAGTTTTGGTTACATGTCATAAAACTAGTTGTGCAAACATTTCATGGTTTTGCGGAACATATTAGGGTTCCGTATTTAAAACAAATGTAGCCCAAGTCACTCCTTAAAATATCAGATATCTAGCAGTGAAAGTCCCGTTTATATTGGTCCAGTCGTTTCAGAGATTAGCAGATAGCAGAGAGAACAGATAGACAGAGAATTTTTTTTTAATTAGTTATATCCATGTAGTTACCGTATAATTTATACTCTCGTAATCCTAAGCATTTAGTAAAAAGCTGTTAATATGGAAATACAAACAGACACTTCAAGTAAAAGTATCAGACAGACAAACAGATAGACAGAGATACAAAAACACTTTCGGTTTTGTAACATTAGTATCTTTACAAATTTGCTAGATAGGTGAAATACTATAGTATCGATCGAGCAAATCAATCGATAGTGGGCGCATCACTGCTCCATCCGATGATCGCTCGGGTCGCCGGCATGGCCCGACAATTTCGTAAATTGTGCGCCGATTAGCGGACGATTACGATCATTACCGACAGACGGACACCCGGGCCGATTAAAATAATCGGTAAACGATAAAAACCGATAAAATAGTCCAGCTTTTATCGGTTGGTAGTCGTTTTTTGTAAACCTCCCGGGTTTGAGGTAACATAATTTTCTTACCACAAATTTAAAGACTCAAAAGCACTGTTGTAAAATTAGCGAAAACAATGCTGATATGATTCTTGGTCAGAATTACCTTAATTTAGTAGTTGTGGTGTATATAGAGTAAAAATGTCGGTCATCCACTTAACTACGTGTATTCAATATTCAACAAGAGGATTTTCACGAACTATCTAATAAGTAACTTATCTTATCTTATCTTGTTTGTGGCATTATTGGGTCCGGTTGCCCAGAAGCACGTCGACCCTTGGGATCTTATGTGCCGCCCTTGCCCTTATGCTCTACGTACCTGCCTCCTCAAATACTCCCTGAACAAGCAGGCAGATCTTGCTCCTTGCATCTAAAAAGTAAAGTAAAGCATAACGGGATTCTCGAGATTCGTGAACCTAACCGAGGACTGGGGGCGAACTATGATAGTTTACGCAGCGCGTATTAAGAAGTTTTTAGCTTTGAAGTTTAATCTTACGGTACCAAAATATAACGTCGAAGCCCAAAAGATTTCAATACGCTATGCTTAAACTAATAATGGTAGACCCCTAGAACCTCTTTCTTACAGGAAGCTCTCTAAACTCTTTCTTAGCAGTCAAATTACTCTAATAGTGGTGTATGCCAGTGCTCTATTTGATGAATGGAAGGAAGAAATGTGCTCAGCAATTCCACAATTCAGTAATTTTGGCAGCCCACAATACACCCTTGGTGTTTGCGTGTAGCCGCTTATATTATAGTCTAATGTGACACCCTCAGAGTTCATGTCATGATCATGCCTTACCATAAATTCATATCGCCATCATAGTTCCACTGCGTGACAGTGACAGACTTATACACGTCATATACATCTGTCTCATGATAAGAGTTAACCTATCACGGCAATAAGAGGTCACGGTTGAGCCCCAGGCGGGTTATGCGACTGTACACCACCTTCGTAATCTATATTTATCTATATATATATACAAATATATACATAAACAGATAAATAAGTGTCTGTTTGTAATTCCAAACTAACAGCTTTTCACTAAATTCATTTAAAGTATAATATATGGTACCGACATAAAAAAACCTAATTTTATTTTTTTCCTCCGTCTGTCTGTCTGTTTGTTCCGGGTGATCTCTGAATCGGCTGCACCAATTTTAACGGGACTTTCACTAGGAGTAACATAGGCTACTTTAATTTAAAAAAACATTAGGTTCCTCAAGGTCACTATGAAATTAACTCTACGCGGGTGAAACCGCGGGGCACAGCTAGTATAAAATAAGAAAGTCCTATCTGTATTGATGTCTAGTTATGTAAGTAGTTACTGAACAAATACAACCTATTAAATAATACATATCTACATACATTATGTAAGGCTTTTATTATGTTGGTAGGTAGTTATCGTTACATCTGAAGGTACATTAGGTTCGGATATCCAAAGACACGTCAAAGCCTATCCTAATTTAAACAGGCCTGTTTACGTCCCCTGGGTTGGGGCACGTGACTCTTAGGGTATGGCTCCTGTGTAAGCGATGATAACACGATTTTTGCAATCGTAAATCGTCGATAAAGTAAACGGAACATATTTTCAGGGTATCAGAATTACACGTTTTGCCATATTTTACTTGAATCAGGACCCAGTTTAGTGATTTTATAATCAAGTAATAATATATAGTAATGAAAGTCAACTGCTTGTTTTTTGGAATCCACAATATACAGTATTTTCCAGGATATAACTAATCATAATATGTATGTTGGGTGTCCGTATCACACGGAATACTACCGGGGACTAACTCTGCTTAAATGCCTATATTTATAAGGTGTTTTGTTTTACCTATAATTAGTCAGTAACTAATTCAAACGTAGCTTCATGTATCTAAAACACCTCGCACTTCAATTGTTTAAAATGAAGAAATAATGATGAAACGAATGCTTAATGCACTGTACTCGCGATTTTGTGTCATCATCTCCCTGGCCTTGTCCCATACATTGTTGGGGTCGGCACTTGATTCAGCCCGATGTGGCTGATCACATGATTTTTATACGAAGCGACTGCCATCTGACCTTCGCAACCCCATTTTAGGAGGAAAATCTGTGATCTGGGTTAAACCAGTTGTCAGATTATTTTTAGGCCTCCGACTGACCTGTAACGTTTGCCAAAGATGTAAAATAGGCAACCGGGACCGACGGCTTAACGTGCTCTCCGAGGCACGGAGGGAACTCCCGCGGTCGCCCATCCAACTACTGGCTAGGCGTATGGTTGCTTAACTTCGCTGATCGAATGATATGCGCAATAGCAACTGTGCCACGAGCTCCTCACTCTCAGCTCTACTCGCGATTTTGTGTGACGGAAATAAATACCGCTGCAGGTACAAGTCCTGCTAAAACATTGTAAGTCCGCTTTAAGTGGAGTTGTACCTTACGCCGAACTCATTTCAGGGTTGAGCGAGCACCCACCGCCCTTCCTCGCCCCTACGGCCGTTTGTCGAACCATTCGACTTTATAAATATTGTGCCACCACTGACAATGTTGGTGTGATTCGAAGGACTCGCGTCTGCCTACCAAGATTGATAGATATCTATGCATACAGATAAATAAAATTGAAGTGTCTGTTTGTAATTCCAAAATAACAGCCTTTCACTAAATGCATATGAAAGTATACACGCTACTGACACTAAAAAACCAAGTTTTAAAAAAATTCTCTGTCTGTCTGTCTGTATGTTCCGGGTAATCTCCGAAACGGCTGGACCGGTTTTAACGGGACTTTCACTGGCAGGTAGCTGATGTTTCAAGGAGTAACTTAGGCAAATTTTATTTATTTTAGGGTTCTGCGACATGAAACATGAAACTAAATCTACGCGGGTGAAACCGCGGTGCACAGCTAGTTTAATATAAAATTAATTTGCTCTCGCCGAATTCAAATACAAAATTTATTTATTTGGTTGACTTCTAACAAAATACTTTCAAATCGTCAGTCAGCATGTCTGACAACTGGATTAATCCTGGTGACCGATTTGCCCTGTAAATTGCAGTCGCTTTGTGTAAAAATCAAGTAGGTAGTTTCACTATTTCACCTTCAATACTTTGGGTTCATCCACAATCATGGCTGAAGCCATAGAAGTGATAGCGTGATATGCAGCCTATTATAGCCTTCTATGGGCTATCTAACACCTCAAGCAAACAAACAAACTCTTCAGCTTTATATATGAGTGAGTATAGATATGCATTAAGTGAAAAGTTGTTAATTTGGAATCACAAACAGACTTCAATTTAATTTATCTGTATATATATTACTAGCGGACGTCACGCGGTTTCACCCCCGTAGTGCCCGTTCCCGCGGGAGTACGGGAATAAAATATAGCCTATGTTACTCAATAATGATGTAGCTATCCATTGCTGAAAGAATTTTCAAGATCGATCAAGTAGTTTCGGAGCCTAGTCCATGCAAACAAACAAACAAATACTTTACGTAAACCACTTGGTTTACGAAAAGTATTTGTTGCAGCAACATGTATATGCCCTCGTCCTCGACCACAGCGTACAACATAAATGTTGTGGTCATGTCGACATTATCCTACACCCACACCAATTGGGTGCCGATGTACATTACTCTGTAATACAGAAAAACCTAACCACAAGATTGATACAACCAGTACATGAGACATTCGTTGCCACGTAAACTTTCATTATTTTGTTCTTACAACAAACTTTATGCCAGACTAGCGGACGTCACGCGGTTTCACCCGCAAAGTGTCCGTTCCCGTAAGAGTACGGGGATAAAATATGGCCTATATTAACCAGTGATAATTATGATAGGTAGCATTCGAATGGTGAAATATTTATTTAAATCGGTTCAGTACTTTTTGAGCAAATTTGTAACAAACATACAAATATTTCCTCTTAATAATATTAGTATGACATTTAATAGATATGTAAACCGACTTCAATCCGAGTTAAAAACTCGATTCAGATTTAAAACAAATAAGCGTTTTGTAATTCCAAATTAACAGCTTTTCAATAAATGCATATATGTAAGTATGTAAGAATTAAAATAAAATCAGTGTGTGTGCCGTTTCGGCTAATCTCTAAAACGGTTCTCTGGGCCGATTTTGATGTGACTGTCACTAGCAGATAGCTGGTGTTAGAATGAGTAACTAAGACTGCAGTTATTTAAAATAGGGTTCCGCAAAATAAACCCACACATGAAATTGAAAATTGGAAGAAAAAATTCTAGAAGTGTAATGACGTCAAAGTTTAACTTTACTAAGCCCAATCAATAAAGTAAATCAGATTTTCTAGTAAACACTTTACATTATACGTTCAAGTACCTACTTTACAAAGTCTTTTCAATCATCACTTTTACTTTCAAACGTACGAAAACCCTCACAATACATCACTCGACTTTAAACACATTGTCAACAATAATTTCGCTACATTTTTCACAAATTTAAAACCGCGGGGTGCTATTATCGTCGCCCGCTACAGTTCGAGGGTGAGAGAATAGACCCCCTGGTGAGATGTACCAGTATTAACACATGTCACATATCCACGCGTTTCTTTTGCAAAAATATACGTGAATTTATAATTTTATAGGTTCATATATTACCTGCAGATAGGTTACGCTAAGTGATGCTTTAAGTATGTTCAGATAAATAAAATTGTAGTGTCGGTTTTTCACTAAATGCATATGATATTATATACGGTAATTAAATATAAAAAAAAAAACATTTTAATATTTATCTGCCTGTATTATTTGTTCTGTAAAATCTCCAAAAGGCTCGACTGATTATAAAAGGACTTTCACTAGCAGATATCTGATGTCACAAGGAGTAGGTAACTTAGACTAATTAACTCAAATTAAATCTACGCGGGTGAAACTGCGGGGCACAGCAGGTAATAAAAAAAATAATTATAAACTAAGCATATAAATTATTTCTAAAAAATAAAAATGTTTCGTTTACCGTAGTGTTGTAATATATGTAAGGGGTGAATAATATAAATAAACATAATGTTGCCAATTATATTTAAAAAGTATTTCAACCGTTCAATTTTAAATAAAGCCTATTTCGTAAATGCAAACAGCGCACTTACCCTAACGCCGATATAACCGACATTATTATATGGCCAATAATCGAAATGATCGAACAAAAAACCCAATGAGCCCTGACCACGTTCACCGCGAGCTATAATAACATAATACGACCAATTTCAGCGATTAACATCGCCACCGGAAGTTATACGCAGGAAGCGAAGTGGGCGGCGCGCGCGCATCCACAACGTTATAGCGAAAATAGCGGTCCGGGTTTTTTTGAAGATCGAATTAATAGTTCTTGCTGTTGGACTTCAGTGTATTTGTACCTTTATAAGGCTAGCC
This sequence comes from Watsonalla cultraria, assembly GCA_964035505.1. Taxonomy (NCBI): domain Eukaryota; kingdom Metazoa; phylum Arthropoda; class Insecta; order Lepidoptera; family Drepanidae; genus Watsonalla; species Watsonalla cultraria. The sequence goes on from OZ037731.1 coordinate 5,909,215, forward strand.
GCACACACATAATCAATAATATTAATCAACTAGCTGTGCACCGCGGTTTCAACCGTTAAATGGGTGGCCCGTGTAACCGTTGTATTTTCTTTATATATCTCTGTATCTGTTGGAATCGTGCCAAGAAGGCTGGCAGCTTTGCTACGCTGGATAGGAAATGTAGCACTGCTTATTCATTGTACGAGAAATGCAAACATCATATAAATATAAGTTTAACACATACTATAATATACTCGTAAATTATTAGCCATAAAATAAGCATTGCTTAAGGAACAGTTTAAACTACTCGTATGTTCGAAAATATCGTTAATAATACAACGAAAACAATTTAAAAAATCCTGTAAACACTAGTAGATACACTTGCGTAGATAATCGTATAAAACACGTGCACCGAGCATGAAGTACATTCGAGCGCAAAATACATTTCACACGAATTTTACGATACATTGAACGTCCAGTGCGGAAGATTGAGCTTTTATTGGTAGTTGATGGTGACACTTTTTATTTCGGCTACTGTCATGTTATCTCTAGAATGTGACGTCAGTCAGGACGTCTAGGTCTTATCCAACTTTTGTAAGAAGGTCACCAATAAGGGGAGGAGGGGACTCACTCTGTGATAGATACCTATAGCAATAAGGACTCTTTTATCTAAATGTTGTCACAGAGAAGAATTATAGGTTATAGAGAGCAAAAAGATAGAAATATAAATTCATCTAGACTCCTTTTGGTGGTGTTGAAATTGTCCTACAATTGCGCGGGCTGTATACTTTATAACAAGTACTAGCTGTGTCCCGCGGTTTCACCGGCGTACAGTGAATTTCATGGGTGTCCCGCAGCCCTTATGTTTTTTTAAATAAAATTAGCCTAAAACACTCCTTGAAACATCAGCTATCTGCCAGTGAAAGTCCCCCTAAAATCCACCCAGCCGTTTACGCGTGATGCCGTGACCAAGGGAAATGGGGATTAATTTTTATATATAAAGAAGATGAGAAAAACCACTAAAATATTTCGTCTTTTGTTAATATTTTCCTAAGTTCCGCCTTAACCAAGTCTCCAATAAAACGAGTGTACAAACTCAAAACAAAGCAAGACCATAGAACGTATCGCGCAAATCGTTTCCCACAGTACAACCGAGAAAATGCACCCATAACCAATTTTATCCAATTTTTAATCAAGCTACCGCGACGGGTTGCTATCGGGCAATATCACAAATTACAGTGTTGCCAGATTACCGACTACGTGACGGAGCTCGCCCGACCACTGGCTGCCTAGCCACAGCTAGGTAGCTATGTGAAAGTATTTAGGGCTGCAGTGATCCGCTGGGATATTACAGAGACGGATTTCAATAGAATATCAAATGTAAAAATATCAAGCTTATTTTTTCCGTAAGGTTGAGTAATACTTAATCAATATTAATAATTATAAATTGGAAAATTGCCTGTCAATTTAATTAGGTAAACATTTATCTAATTCAGATCGAAACACAATCTTTGTGTGATATCACGAACGTGCCATCTTGTGACGGCCGAACCGCAGAATTTCCTGAAATTTGGAATAAATAATAGATTCAACCCAAAATACGATGAACTCTTGTTATTGCTGTGTTATGAATATGAGCACCATTCGCTACAGTCTTGCATACACCACTTTCGTTCGAATACTCTTCACACTCCGATTGTTCGGTTGATCTGATCTAAGTATCTCGTACAGTGCCTTCCTCGGCACCTTAACAGGTTCTCGCAGGCACTTTTATGGATAGCACTAACGCCACGTTTATATATCCTATAATTTCATGCACAGTATAATGCTATGCACAGTATAGATCTAGCAAAGATGGTCATAATTCAATCCGTGCACGTGTTCTATCTCAACATTACAATCCCTTCACACGAGCCAGCGGTTTGATTGCCCGACACTAATGCACTTACAGTGGTACTTACACTAGATTGGCGTAAAGGGGATGGAAATGATGTAAGAGAAGAACAGCGATTTTCATGAACACTGTGTTTTTTTCAATATTATACAATTATTCAGTTATATTATTATCTACTAATCTATACATCTATACATCTATATCTATACAGACATACAGATAAATAAAATTGAAGTGTCTGTTTGTAATTCCAAAATAACAGCTTTTCACTAAATGCATATGAAAGTATACACGCTACTGACACTAAAAAACCAAGTTTTAAATTTTTTCTCTGTCTGTCTGTCTGTTTGTTCCGGGTAATCTCTGAAACGGCTGGACGGATTTTAACGGGACTTTCACTGGTAGGTAGCTGATGTTTCAAGGAGTAACTTAGGCTACTTTTATTTATCAAAAATATTAGGGTTCCGCGACAATAAGGATGAAACTAAATCTACGCGGGTGAAACCGCGGGGCACAGCTAGTAAGAAATATATCTTGACTCAACAAGATTTTTTATGGAAAATTAAAAATATTTATTCAGTTTGGGATATAGTGCCTGAGACGGCGATAGACTCACCATCTACCACGTTGGCACTTCAGCTTCGGTGAAAAGTGGGTGTTGTTATTACAACACCTCTGCCTACACCTTCGGGGAATACAGGCGTGAGCATATGTAGGTATCACACCAAATCATTTATATTGTATACTTGGAGTGATCACGACTCTCTTTACATAGAGTTTTAGAATGTATTTTAGATCAATTCTCTATTATAATGTCCTAATGGAACTGGCGTGTCTCGTGAGTTTTTGCCGGTGGAATCAGAATACGAACACGTGCATGCTCCATTCACTCGGCTAATTCGCAATTACATAAATGATCACGACCGAAGGCGTATTTATTTACTAGTGATTCGTCTGGTTTTACTTGGATAAAAATATTACTTTCTAAATGATCCGGCGATATCATAGAAGTTTGATTGAATCATCCGGCAGTACTATTTAATGAAGGGCTCAGAAGTCGATATGATGATGGAGCCGAAAGAAAGCCGAGAGAGCTCCTCAACGATTTTCAGCTATTGTCTGGTCTTTAGGTTTGATTAATTTGTATCTATACAAATAAATAAAATGGAAGTGTCTGTTTGTAATACCAAATTAAGCTTTTCACTCCATGCATATAAATATATAGGGTACACACATTAAAACACAAAATTTTAAAGAAATAGTTAATAAGCTATAATCGAACATCCGCGCAAGTTTATTCGTACCAAAGACTAGACCGGCAATTTAATAGTGAGATTTAATACGTGGTTCACAAAATTCACACAGTGTATTTCCCACATCAGCAATGGTTATCAAGCAGTTATATCAATATTATAAGTCCCCTTTATTTAAACATTCTATAATCTGTCATCATCGTTAATGATTTAGTAACGTTATAATCACACATAAATTCAGATTTGTTTAAGCTTAATATCGACAGCGAAATGTTGTTTTTTATTGTTATTGGACAAGATTTAGATATGTATATCTTATAAGCTAGTTGAAATACGACTGCAAAATCAGTCCAGCCGTTTTGGAGATTAGCTGGTACAAACAGACAGACCGACGGACAGACAGATAGACGGAGAAAAAGTTAAAGACCGAATATACTTTCATATGCATTTGGTGATAAGCTGTAAATTGGAATTACAAACAGACACATCAATTTTATTTATCTGTATGTATGTATATGTAAAGATGTAGATTATGAGCCCTATGGGTCCCACTGCTGGGCAAAGGGCTCCCTTCCCTCTTTCCATCCTGGATCGGAAGGATCCAGGGCTTTCTCAGGCCTGTTTTTCGAAAGGCGTTGAGTCGTCCTGCCATCTTTTTCTCGAGAATATGTACAAATATTTTTAATGAATCACTTAATAACTTTCTACGGTTTTACATACAGTGCATTTTTTATCAAACGCATAAACCAAGTAGGTATGAAGTAAATAAGTCCCCCCTTTCTGTAATAGACTAGATTAGTCTGTAAAATTTATATTTTAACTGGAAGTAGGTACACAGTTCTCGACGTACATACATTATTATATATTTATATCTCGATGTACATTATTTTGGTTTGTTGTCAGTCTGTCTTGCAAGCATCACGCCAAAACTTGCAGATGTGTATTTATAAAATTTAATTCTACCCACGAAGTCAGACAAAGTCGTAGGTACCAGCTAGTCACATGACATAATTGATCTATGACCATTTCAGATCTATAAACACGGTCCTGCCACGTGACCGCCGCGTGCGCTTTAATCCCTTCGCGATCACAAGATTGATCAGAATTTAAGTATCAAGTTGTTCCTAAAGATTAAAGTGATGACGTAATCTTTTGAGTTAACGTTTTTTTTTCTCAGATTGTTGCTATTGATCGGACATTTAAGTATGTGTGATATTTTAACATTAGAATATTTTTTGTATCATTATATCATTAATAATTATATGGTTGAAGATGATTTACTTTATTAGGCTATTCGTTCAGTATCTTTTGTTATTTCTAACTTAGCTCATAAACATTACCGGAGATCGGAATTTAATAAATCATTTATCCATACTATAAAAAATATTTTAAAAAAATTACATACGCCGTCCCAGAAGGGTGTGAAATCACTGCACATAAGTTTTTAGTAAAACGCACTGGTACAGGTCCAGCCGGGATTCAACTTGCATAGCAGGCGACTGTTCAAACTCCACGGCCACTACGGCTCTCATTCATGCAATATAGAAAAGAATATTATGGCATGAACTCCTAACATAGTCCCATGTGGACATAGGTATATGTAATTTTATCAATCAAATCAAACAAATCCTACTAATACTATAAACGCGAACGTTTGTTTGTATGGATGTATGTTTGTTACTCTTTCATGCAAAAACTATTGAATGAATTTGAGAGAAAGAAAGAAAATTTATTTTTCATACATAGAAAAATTTGAGTGAATCATTTCAATAACATTCGCTTATACAACATAATAACACATAGGCATCTTATTAGCTTATGTGTTATACTAATAACTAGTTATTCTAATACCTATAATAGTATTTTGAGACTTCTCTAAAATATAAAGATAAGTAAAATCAGCGCAGATGGAGTCGCGGGCGACAGCTAGTAATTTTATAAAACATAGCGTAGTAAGGGACAATTGGAACACTCATTGAACGTCATTTTAATTTTTCTCTCGCGTAGATAAATTCTTCAATCTCATCTTGGTAATTAAAAAATAACTGTGTTATTACGCGCCAGAAATAAAGTTTTGTGCACCTTCAGAGTACCGGACGGTGCATTTTCTGATCCCTTTGTAATGCTGCTATTGTATACATCGAAGGTTTTTCAATCTGACGCGCTTCTCTACGCCATAATGCCCAGATAACTGTTTAATCCTATCTATTAAGGTTTTTAAGATATTTAAGGTCCCGTTGGAGTGTAAACGGTTTCAATGTCAGCTAATTAGTTAGAGGAGCGTACATTTGGCGTAGGAAAACAATGGATCAACGGAGTGGGACCCCACTTTAACTGAGTTGTACCAGTTCGTAGAACAAACTTATTACGTGTGGTGCAAGTCCAAATATATAAATCATATATTTGTAATATTTTTTTAGTTTTTATTTTTGACAATTGAGCATTGGAACTGTGTCCATGGGCTTATAGTTGCTTGAGTGATTTATTTTGTATTTTTTAAAACTGTATAATATTCTTTAAAAGAGTAATTACTGAGTTTCTTGCCAGGTTCTTCTCAGTAAAAGCAACCTTCCGAACCTGGCGGTAGCATGTATAATTCTGTGTTATTGTGTCATTCTGATGATTTGAAAGTGCTTTGTATAAAGTCTAATCGAATAAAGATATATTTGAATTTGAATTTGAATATGAATTCAAATTTAAATTTGAATTTGTTGACCAAAGAAATTATTAAGAAAATAAATGATTTTGGAAATCAATTAGTCTATACAGATAAATAAAATTGAAGTGTCTGTTTGTAATTCCAAAATAACAGCTTTTCACTAAATGCATTTGAAAGTATACACGCTACTGATACCGAAAAACCAAGATTTAAACATTTATCTGTCTGTCTGTTTGTTCCGGGTAATCTCTGAAACGGCTGGACCGATTTTAACGGGACTTTCACTGGCAGGTAGCTGATGTTTCAAGTAACTAAACTAAACTAACAAGTTTGGAGTAACTTAGGCTACTTTTATTTATTAAAAATATAAGGGTTCCGCGACAATAAGGAAGAAACTAAATCTACGCGGGTGAAACCGCGGGGCACAGCTAGTTATATATATATATTCTTAAATGGTAGAACATATTATTATCTTGACCGCATTTCTAGAGCTAGGTTTATAATCACATCAATTTAACCGTGCTTATTTATCAATTTCCTAAAAATACGAATCTACTTTACTGGTAGCCTTTTAATATTTATACGTAAGTGAAATAAAATCGTTGTGTTCAAATCGCCAGTGGCTGTAAACTTGAGCCGAACCATGCAGTCTACCGCCCCTACGGTTGTATAGTTGCGTGAAATTTAAATTTTTGCTATTCATTGTGGCCTGAGAGCTGTTTTTCTGACACTCGCGCCCTCTGAGGGGAACAGCCCTTGCTAGGGTCACTGTGTACAGGCGGAGAGAAAGCGCTTTGGAGAATATTTTTTAATTACCTTATTATATTAAATTTCGTTCTTGCATTATTTTTTATATTCGAAAGTAAATTCGAAAAATATACAGTCAGGCCCAATTTAGAATTTTTTCGTTGTTTAATACCTATGTCAAGTTATTTTGAAAACATACATTTTTTTCTTCCTATATGGACATGACAATGGACCCAGAGATGTAAGGTATTGTATCGACTTTTCAGCTTGTGCAAATCTCTATATTATTCATCTCTATCAAATACTTTTTTTTACATATACCTACCCAATAATTATTTTTGACCGTTGTTTAATTGTATTCTTAAAACTTTTCTCGGCGACAGTCCGTGGTGAACAAAACTGCGATCACTGCACATATCTGACATTTCTGGTGAGTTCAACCAAATTGAGTTCAGCCTGTTCGGTCCCGGGTATAATAATTCTTGAAACCTTATGTTTTGATGTAAAATTATAATTATGAAGTTATTTCTGCCAAACATCTTGATAGGAATTTGAAATACGCTTATAAGTTTTATATTTCTACAATTTAGAAAAAAAAAAGTGCATGTATGCAAAAGTTTTACCTACAGATACCTGTGCTCCGCGGTTTCACCCGCGTAGACTAAGATTATTGGGTGGCTATTGGCTTTAGCCTTCGTCGATGGGCTATCTAACACTAAAATAATTTTTCAAATCGGACCAGTAGTTGGTGCGCGTTCCAGTAAGTATACAAACAATCGAACTTTGCAGCTTTTTATATTAATATAGATTTAAAAACCACAAGAAAAGCAAATTTTACCGAAGTCCTATCCGTTCTTAGGGTAGCTCTCCATTCAGACTACTTGCAAAATTGGCCGTAAAAAGTGTAAGACAGAGAAGTAAGGTGGTGCTATCTTCTTCACATCAGTGAGCTCACAAAACACGGAGTTTTCTTAAATCTGTAAATAGGACACTTTTCTCATCTAAGAGAGTAATATGAATTGTAAAATAAGCACAATACCTACTACTGTATTCTACGCTAATATTATAAAGAGTAAAGATTTGATTGATTTTTTGTTTGTTTACATTGAATAGGCTCCGAAACTACCTACTTGACCGATCTTGAAAATTCAGCAATGGATTTAGCTACATCATCAACTAGCATAGGCTATATTTTATCCCCGTTCTCCCATCTCCCGGGACCAACGCGGGTGAAACCACGTGACGTCCGCTAAAATATAAAGAAGGTTAAAATGTCGATTGTTTTTTAACGTATCACGAAGTATTGCCCATCATCGCCTCACAGGCGTATAAATATCGTAACGCATCTAATAACAATTAAAATCTCGTTAACTATTTGATAACCAATCCAAATCGCAATATGATCTGAAACATTCCCATAAAAATTGCCACGCGACCTCTTTTGATACGCTTGCGGTAACCAAAATAATATTACAAAACGGTGTATGTTGACTTACGCCTTTATAGCAATAGTGGTAGAGTTCATATTTGTTTTGAATATCAGGGTATTGCTAGGGGGCTTAAGTAAGGTTTATAAGCATAAAATAGATAAATAGGTATTAGTTTACGAACGAAATTGTAAATATATTTGTAGGGCGTGTTAGGCGCGTGTTTCTAGTTAGTTCAGTTTTCCCGTGACCTATGCAATTTGGGGGTGTTTGTGAAACATATCCTCAAATAATATAATCCTGTTCTATAATGATTATGTTATTATTAATCAATGCAAAAGTTAGAAAATATATAAGTCATGCTTTCGCAAAGTTTAAAATTGCTTATGTCTGAAAAATGTGTTATTCGCCTTTCTTATGTGCTTGTGTGGATACCTTACCTACACGTAAGGATTTTATAAACTTGATGGATTCACCATCTGTGACGTTAGCAGCTAACATAAGGTCAAAAATATTATTTAGCGGTTTGTTTGCATATACTAAACATATAAGTGTCTATGAACTACTTCTTACTCAAGTATTACATAAAGATACCAACACTAAATACCATAAAATTTGAATATCTAACATTAAAATATCTAAGCAGCTAACTATCTTCGGGGAATAGTGGAATTTGCAATGTCTCTGCCTACTTCTCCGGAGACTTAATAAGTTTCTTGAAGATTTCTTAGTAAACAAAGAGTCCATAGGGAAACGGTATGCAGGTACCAACGCGCGTCTTTACAATATTTACAAAAAATACCAACATACAATTACTCAATTACTTTCTATCCAAAAATGTAACTAGAACATGACAAAAAGCTCCCCACAACAATAACGTCGTGCGAGTGCCTACCTACACTGGCTTCTTGCACCTAGTCGGTTAACGCGGCGCTTCACAAAATAATTATACAAAAAACCTCACGAAATTAGTTCCCGATGACAGTCAAAAATATATGTATATTTTTTCTTGGTGTGGTAAAAAATGTTGGTCGAAGCGCCGGCACCGGCGCGCGGGCCCTTTGCTCCCAGCGGGCCGCCGCCGCAGCCGCCACTAAATTTCGATGTGGCATATTTATTCGGCACCGAGATTATTTTCTACTAGAGTTTTATGATAATCCACCTCTTATAACGACTAATGAATTACGGACGACAGACGCGGTGTGATGCGTGTACCTGCCTCGTTAACGTGCTATGTTTGTCAGCTTGCTGAGATAACCATCTTGTTTTAAATGATCATTCCCATGATTGGGTGTTTACAGATATCCTGAGGATATGTAGGGGTTAATTCATTTGTGATTTTTATCTATTTAGTGCAGATTTAGTCGTTAAATTATTCTTTCTTCTTGTACCTGCTTCGTTAAGGATCTTAATACATTTTTAACTGACTGCAGGTTAAACTTCACTGAGTTAATAGATGTTTAAATTGTGTCTATTATATCACATAGATACTGACTGCGTTTCAGTTTTTTTTTAATACGAATCGGGTACGTCTATTTCAAAGCCGCAATAGGGAAAATAAGCTTGAATAGTAATTTATTTTGTTGGCACAATTTTATATAGAAAGCTAATAGCTAGTACTTATATTATATAAGTACTGTGCCCTGCGGTTTCACTCGCGTAGAGTTTTTTGCATTGTCTCGCGGAACCCTAATGTTTTTTAGAAATAAATGTAGCCTAAGTTCCTCCTTGTAATATTGCCTACCCGCCAGCGAAAGTCCCGTTAAAATTGGTCCAGCCGTTTCGGAGATTACCCGAAACAAACAGACAGACAGACGGACAGACAGAGAAAAAATGTCAAAATTGGTTTTTCTATATCAGTACCGTGTATACTTCCATACCTATGCATTTAGTGAAAAACTGTTATTTTGGAATTACAAACAGACACTTCAATTTGATTTATCTGTTAAGATATAGATATATGTTTGATACAACAAATTACATACAGATACAAAATATATTTTCGTCTTCCGACAAGATAACAAAGAAATTGTTATTAATTGTCACCTTTTACATGCAGACGATATTAAGAGTCAACATGAAACAGATCAGTCTCTCTCTCAAGCACTTCACATACGCCTTTTATATAATAATAAATAGCTTAACAAGTACCACTATATATACAATATCCCACATTGATAGACAGACAGGCCATACTGATGTTGGTTACAGGTCAAACGACAGCCCTCAATCATCAATCATCCACGCACATCGCCGCCTAAAGATGGATAGCTCCCGAACCCATGGAATGATAATTAAACACAATGCAAGACGTTTCGTCTGTCTGTCCACCGACTACAGGATAATTGGACGATATTCATTTTTAATCTTGATATTTTAGGGGTTACTTTTGATATAAAATAAATGAATATAACTTCCCTTCTTAAGTGTATTTACTATAGTCGAAGCGAAAAAGTTCAAGTATAAAGAGCAGTTTTTATAGTTTAGTTTAATTAAAATAACTTAATAACAAAAAATAAGCAATGTACAATTACTTGCATCAGAAACAGACACTGTCGAATGCAATGGTGACTTTGAACGAATTTGATGGATAAAGCTCCCCTTACGAGTTATGGCAGGAATATCAATGCTATTTTTTAGACGTTTTCAGAAAAATGAATAGTGATCTTGGTACAAAATTGTAGTGTCCTCTGGCTCAAATATGCGTTAATATATATTTATTATGGTAACATTACTTTCAACGTCAAATCATGTCATACATCAAAAGAAATAACATCTCAAATCTCAAACCACGCATTGTCGGTTGCCATAATAAAAATATCAATGACCATGTTATTCACAAATCCCTAACAAAGTTAAGCCTTTAGTAGTGACCGGCCGGGACGAGAAAAAAAAAACTCACATAAATTACGTAATTTATGTTCCCGTAGAACGAGTAATAGTAAGATGCGGCTGACTTTACCATCGCCGCTTCCTCACAGAACTATTAAATAGTCTAGACAGTAAACGTCATAGTAAACTAAACTAAATATCCCATTTCAAATGTTTAATCGCTTTCCAAAGCCCCAACGCTATAATATTGTATTATAACCGGATAATACTTTGCTATTTGCATTCCGTGTATTCATCGTAATAGCCATTTTTGTTTTCAACTGTATTTCGTAAGCTGTTAACACTTTTATTGTATACTAGCTGTGCCCCGCGGTTTCACCCGCGTAGATTTAGTTTCATGCTTCATGTCGCGGAACCCTAATATTTTAATAAATAAAAGTAGCCTAAGTTACTCCTTGGAACATCAGCTACTTGCCAATGAAAGTCCCTGTAGAATCGGTCCAGCCGTTTCAGAGATTACCCGGAACAAACAGACAGACAGACAGACAGACAGACGGACAGACAGACAGACAGACAGACAGAGAAAAAAATTTTAATTTGGTTTTTCAGTGTCAGTAGCGTGTACACTTTAATAAACAGGCTATAATGATAATTTTGTGAGAACTTACCAATAGTAAACATTTTATTCTCTAAAGTATCTACGTAATTTCTGCCAAATCTATTTCACTTACACAAAAATAATTTGAATCTTTTCACGTATACATTCTTCATACATCAAGTTGTAGCTTTCGTAACTTTGGAATTCGCTTTTGTTATTAAATCGTCACACTACAACATCAGTAAAGTTTTTTTTAACATAATACTACTTTATTATCTATCGAAGCTGCATAGCCTATGTTCACTCTGAAAGATAAAAATTTCATTCTTACTGGACACCATTTGTGTAACATTGTTTTTTTTTTAATTGGTTTTGTTCCCTTCATGAGCTATAAGCGCGTACCTTGCGCAGTAGCCATTTTATGAGTCTGTCTCTCTCTATATGTCTGATGCGAGGCGAATAAAAACATATGCAGTTTCCCCGCTATTTTCGCCACGGCACCTGTACCAATTACAAACTTGGTAAATTAGAATTGATTAACTTACATGAGAAAAAAAAAAACTATTAACTCGTGTCACGAGACTTATAAAGACATATTAAATAATTAATAACCTTGTAAAATGGTTGCTTCGCTAATGACAAAGGACTGCTAAAGACCTCGAGGCTCCTGCTACAATAACATTTAATATTTATGCCTCTAATGGGAGGGTGTTTAAACAAATTACTTAAATCAACCTCCTTTACAAAGTTCTCTTCAAATTCTCTGTAATAAAAGTTCCAAATTCTTCTAAGATTTTTTTAGGTAAAATGTATATTAAGTTCAAAGTAAGAACAAAGATGAGCTCGAAGGACCATTTTTTTTTTGTTATCGTCTATAAATTCTACATGGTAGCAAGTTGTTTACATTACTTAGCTTAAATAACGTCCATTCCACATAATTGCTGTTTTACTGTAGTCAATATTATATACTTACTCTGTGCAGGTTTCATGACAAAAGCGCAAATATATTTGGAGATTTGTAATACCTACGGATCATGATTTCACACAAAAAGTGAAAAATATTAGATAAGGAGTTTCGGACACCTGTTTTTTTTAATTGTAGCTGTGCCCCGTGGTTTCACCCGCGTTTCACGGAAACCTAATATTTTTTATAATTAAAAGTAGCCTAAGTTACTCCTTGAAACATCAGCTACCGTTTCAGAGATTAGCCGAAACAAACAGACGGACAGAAAGACTGGGAAAAATAAAAAAAAATATGTTTTAATGTCCCTATATACTTCCATATGCATGGAGTGAAAAGCTGTTAATTTGGTATTACAAACAGACACTTCAATTTTATTTATCTGTATGTAGTATGTATGTATGTATGTATATATGAAATGAATATGTATGTATGTATATGTATATATAGATATATATGGGAGAATCATATTGTGATTCATCATCGAAATGACAAAATGGTTACTCAGGTGCAATTCATATTATGATTCACGAATGATTACAATAATTGTAAATATTAGTCCCTAACTAACTTTTTATGATACATTTTGTCACAAAAGCAATTCATATTTTGTGGACCATTTTAGGAATCTTCATAGGAGAGTGTCAAACAAGTGAATTGCGAAATATTAATCATCCGTGAATCATATTCGGATCACATTATGATTCTCCCAAAGTGGCTTTTTTAGACCTAATGGTATTGTAAATACCAACCTTTTTCTCACATCCTCTTTGTATTTCGTAACCAACAGTATTAAACATCCGATGCAACTGGTTCTAGCTCTTATATTCTCGATATCAAATTCCGCATACGTCGTATTACGCATGTATAGTCTTCTAACTCTTCACTTTAATTTATTCTATTTTCAAATGACTTTCAGGCAAACCAGTCTCGTTTCTGCCTCTTACAACTGATACAAATGTTAATACAAAGACGAATGACAGTAGAAATGATACAACTACACGCTTCAACATTTTCACACAATCACACAGTTGCAGCTCTGTGAATTGACTCCATGTTTCAGCTACGATTTGTTCATAGGATGTTTTGATTTACAAATGCGATTGTTGTTCATAATCCTGGTTTATTTTGCTAGTGGTTCTACGGAATTCGCAATGATACATCGTATTGATTTTCATTTGCTGGCCATTGTACGTAACTTGTTACTAATGCAATGGAAACTCATATGTCTGTCAATAATGAAATCATTATTTTATCAATGCAGAGACAATGGATAGAGCGAGTTAAAAATCCTTTCTTTTTACTTAAGTTAAGAAGGAAATCATTTATTTCCAGACAAATACAAATATGTGCTGAGAACAAAAAAATGTGGTAACAACTTTTGTTATATTTATCCAATCTCTCAATATCTTCTTATCAATATCATACCGTCTAGTTGATCTTCCCCTAAATTTTAAGGTAGCATTTAGGGTTTAAAGAAACTTTATTGTCTTAAGAAATTACAGATAATTTCACTTACAAGACAAATTATTCACTTATACTTTAGTACATGGCATTGAGCAGGCGTGTTTTCGGTAACTATAGTCTAAATCTTATTGTATTATGTGTGTGCGTATGTGCGTCTAAGTATGCGTGTATGAGTCTGAGTATGCGTCCGTGCGTGAGTGAGCGTGTGTGTGTGAGCGTGTGTGTGTGTGAGCGTGGATGTGCATTTAAATAATATGATTACAAGATCATCATTTGAAGTATCAACATTTACAACTTATCAAATACCTTTATTCTTTTTTTCTCTCATAGCGCCTTTATGTAGCGTGACATTCCCTCTCGATACAGCATATCCTCTTCCTCTAAACCTCAGTTTCGCAGCTTCACGATTCTTAGCCTTTACGGTAGCTGGTAGGTGTCGTGGCAAGGCCATTATTGTTGCATAGTAAGGGGAGTTGATACAAAACATCATTGCAAGGTACGAACCTACCATTTTTAAACGGATATCTATCGTTTTGAATACTGCTCTTTTACCTGAAATGGTAATAATATGGATATTAATTTTATCTGCCTCGATCAATCAAATCTGACTACCTCGTTGGTTTAGAGGTCACTAACGCTTCTATGGTACACGAGATCCTGGGTACGATCGCCGGTTTGGGCAAAATAGTATTGGGTTTTTTCATTTCTAATTTCCTAGTTGCTCCGAGTCTTGATTAGTATCCGGTAAATGGTAATAGGCTCGCCTTCTCCCATTCCATGGGACTTTAAAATGTGGGTGTGTTATAGAATAGACCTGTGCCCTTCGGAGAATACAGACATGTATGCATGCAATATTATCTACATCATAATATCCCTGTCCTTATTCCGTACATTGTTGATGTTGACAATTTATGTCGAAGTTGTAGCAATTTTCATACTTTGTGTATTATTTTTCAGTCTCGATATCTTACCCCGAAAATATTCTAATATGAACTCACTAACCTTCTACACTAGGTCTCATTTTCCGTGGCACTGATATGAAAGACCCTTTCTGGTCAACAGCAATCAGTAAATGCTCCCGTGTCACTGTCATTAGTAGCATCGGTGCGTTCCAATCTATTGTCTTCTTCATGTACTTGCTAAACTTATCTTTATAACGTTTCACTACCTGTGGGAGTAAGTGAATTATAATACCTCAGAATAACTTCATGCCTTATAACAAGGAATTGGCAAAGATGTTAACCCTTTCATCACCAAATATGCTCATACAACGCCAAGTGTCTCAAGTTTCTTTGCTACCAGTGCAAAGATGTCTACGAATTCCTTCCTGTATGTCTGAGAAGAAAGGTTGCTTGGCGATGTTTTCTTCACCACGTAGTTCATGGTATGACTAATTCATTTGTTTATTTATTGGAAATACTCATTAAATAATTTCAAACAGCTTTTTTATTTTGAGTAATTATTAGACAAAAAGAATTTATTCGCATTGTGCTCTTAATATTACATACTCCTAATCGAGGATAAACAAACCTTACCTGCTTGCTAGGAATAGTAAATGTATGTAATCTTGCCAACGGAAAATGTCCCTGTGACCATACAAAAAACGGTGCCCAAGGTTTATTCAGAATATTTTGTGCCTTAGGATTAAAGTGTGCCTTCTCTGAGAATTCGTCACATGTCATCCAGGTAAATTTGGGTGAATCTTCTTCGGATACAGGCATTTTTGTTGTATCAATCTCTTCATCAGCTTTCGCTATTGGTTTCACAAGTAAATGTTTAGTATTATTTGGTTTCCTTGACAGTTCAGTTGCCGTATCACCCTTTTGGTTGCCTTCTCCATTGAATTCTGGATGTTTAATTAGGAATAAGATTTCATCTCGAGCACTGGAAAACATTGATGGTTTTTCGTACATAATAGGTTCAAATTGGTGGTAGGAGCCTATAGATGCTTCATCAAAAGGTGCTTTAGCTTTCTCACTGAATGTTATAGGTCTTTGTGGACCAGTTTTAGGGTACCCTAGTCGTTGTGCTCCAGGCATGGGTCCTGAAGGCTTTATGTGATGTTCATAAACATCTATGCCCTTAGCGACCGCATCATCGTCTTCATATTTTCTAGCTTCACTCACTATGGCGAGAACTAATACGACTGGTACTCGCATGTTTTCAACGAAACTCTATCGTTTAGTAACTCTTCGCTTTATATTTGTAGCGTTTTATAAGAGGTTGTCAACTTTTTACGGATAACGGATTCTCCACGATAAAAAAAAAAAAAAAAAAAAAAAAAAGGTACATACATTTAAATTAAATTGCAAAACTTAAATTTCAGCTTCGTTTCTATTTAATTAGTTCGAGAGCCTAGTGCGAGTTTTCTTAAAATCGCCGTTTCAAGTCATCGCGTCGACGTAAACGCAGATTTGTATGGGCTCTCACAACAGTATCATCTTTAGGCCGACAGAGGCGCTGTTTCGATCCCATACAAATCTGCGTTAACTTTGACGTAGTGATTTGTGACGGCGGCAGTGAAAAACTCGCACTAGGCACTTAGATAGGTACCCACCTATCACGTGGGTAATTTGTGCGAACATGAGTGTAACCATTTTATTTCGATGATAATGATGAGTTATAATCTATCACAATGTGTCCACGCAGTTAGACAATTTTACTACGAACTATTTTTATTTCAATGAAGAACTTAGCACTTCAAATATTTTTTTTTATAGAATACTTTTTAAAACTAAACTGTTTCTAGCGTCTGATGTATTGATATGACGGTTTTGCCAACATTGTATCAAATTGTATGTTATGATATCTCGGCACAATAGCTTGCCTACCTTACAATAATAATGGCTGGCTTATCAAGCCATGAGTTCACTTAAGTAAGTCACCTAACTTTTCTTCCATGATACTCTGACTCTTTCTTCGGGCTGTATATAAATTGTGACGTGTATCTTATATCATATCCTTAAAATGGTTGAGAAAAATACGAACTGCGCGTTTTTTTGCCATTTGAGATAGTTTTTAGTGTTTTCCTAACAATTTTACCCGACTTCAAAATAAGGAGGAGATTTCTCAATCCCTATATATTTTAAAAATGAAGTAAAACAAAACGTGTTTTTTATTCCTAAAAATGGAAATTAAACCGATCTGTGTGTAAAGATCCCATGTCTAAGGGTAATGAATTAACGAATGTAGAGCAGTTCATTTATTGTACGAATGTGGATTTGAGAGGGTCTTCGTCTATTTCCATATCTTCCTCCTCTGGCATGTCCGCTCCAGTGTCGGGCATGGAGGGAGGGGGTCGGGGACTCGGCTCCCGGTACGAGTAGTGGGACTCGGCCTTGAAGCCTACTGTCTCAGCGGCTTCTTCTAGCTGAAATATAGATGTAAAATATATAGACGATTTTTTTTCAAATTAGTTATAAAGTTTCAAATCTTTCAGCATGTCAAGGCGGCTGGCACGGTCTGTGTTTTCATATCTATGTTGCACCTATTTCCTATTATTTTTTTGTTGGGCTTGTGTGAATGCTGTTTTAAGAAAGACAGGAAAATGGTCTATCCAAACCAAAACAGTGAGTTAGATTAAAATTAAATTAAATATATACAAGAATTGCTCGTTTAAAGACATTAGATAGTTAGATAGATTAGATTTGTAGTTGAAGGTTAATGACTTTAGAACGTTAAGGACTACAACATTAATGCGTCAGCAAAGAAATTGTCAATTTGTCATTTTGGTATGTTGTTTAAATCTGAACCTTCAGACTGTACTTATAAGAATTTACCATAGCAAAATTACATGTAAGTACCTCGTCATCATAAGGCATTCTATCGGAAGGCGCTAAGACGTAGCACAGCCTGTATTTGCAGTTCACCATGCCCAAGTACCCTTCCTCCACAGTCTTCATAGCTAGGTGGAATAGTGAAGTTTTATCACCTGCAAAAAATATCCATGGGTCTAGTAACTTACAGCATGCGTTCCATCACTCAAAACTAGGTGCCGATATAAACAACAGAGAGTTGATCGATTGAAACAGTATTAATTGTTTGGCCCATATAGCCTTATCACAGACTTATCTCTACAAATATTGTAAAGAGAAAAGTTTTGTATTTCATTTTCTGAGTGCCTAGTGCGAGTTTTTCACTGCCGCCGTCACAAGTCACTGCGTCAAAGTTAACGCAGATTTGTATAGGATCGGAACAGCGCCTCTGTCAGCCAAACATGACACTATTGTGAGCCCATACAAATCTGCGTTTACGTCGACGCGGTGACGTGTGACGGCGATTTTAAGAAAACTCGCACTGGGTACTCTGATTGAACTCTCACCTATAGAATGCTAAATAATATCAATGTGGAACATAAGCTATAGAAGCCGTGGTTTAAAACTAAGGGAAAAACGCTATAAGCGACAAAGCACAGCTTATTATAGCAGCACAGTTATTCGTAATGGCAGTACCTACAGAAAAAAGTATGATTTTGTAATCTCCGTGGAATTGTTTGTAAGAGTTTCCTCAGTAAGATTACTTACTTTGAAAAGCATAACTTGGTATGATTCTGTACAGGCCTGAAACATTAGTCCTTATAAATAGCGCACTGAAGTCAATTGAGGTCTCCATAAAGAATTCAGCATCGGTCCAGTTCACCGGAGGATCCAGCGTGTTGCCCAGCCCTGCTTTAAAACGGTCCACTATCTGTAAATATAATAAACACGTTACAATTGATATATTATGATAAGTCTAAGTCTAGTATTAGAAATAATTCGATGGCTTGCTTCACTATGGCTAATATTATTTCACCCATGGGCATGGGCGTATTTTTTTGAATATTCATGAAATAATGTCGAAGGTCACTTTGTAAATGTTTTTTGGAGTTTTCTTTATTATTATTCATTCGATTTGTGAGCCTAAGCTTTGAGTAGCGTTTGTGCTATATCTCCGTAGCTATTTAGATTCTGTTTAATATTTCTGAAAGCCAACGAGCTATTTATCGGAATAACATTTTTTTTTTTTTTAATTAAAGCTAAGGGATTTTTTTTCTGATAAAAATAATAGGTAATATGCAGATTTTTACAAAAAGTAATTTTCAGTTCCGTTAACGAAATCTTTATTTTTGCAAACCATCCTCTACAGAAATATTAATTTTACGGACAAAATGTCGTTCCTTTTGTAGTCTTGGTACTTCTACCAGAGTGACACTCTTATAAATATATACATTAAAATACTTACCCCTTTTGACGCGAGATTGAATCGAATATGATAGCTGCCTTCGTACTCAAAGTTGTAGAAATAGAATATTCTCCAGTCGACGATAAGTACAGAATGTCGATCAAATATAGTCCCTTCGAGGAACTGCTCACAGGTTGTCCAGTTTTCAAAGGAAACATTCCCTATTAACTTAGCTTCTGTTTCTTTCAACGTACACAAAATAAACATTACTAATAAGAACATTATAGGTTAAAAATATTATATTTTCGGCTCTCGTAAAACTATTTGCAAAATCACCGTTCTTATGTGTTCTAGATTCATATATTCACTGTTAATATCAGTATTTTTAGTTCTTTATTACGATAATTTATGTTAAATAAAAACCATGCAATATGCAATGATTTTCCTTAATTATCGCTACTGCTAAATTTGTGCTCTTTCATGAAAACACCACCCAATTATATAAAGAAAATTGTTTGTGTTTCCAGCGGTTGTTTACCGTTTTGTATGTAAATAAACATGGGCAGTTTATTGAAGTAACAAATACTACAGTCGGGTTATTCACTAAGGTTTCTCAGCGTCACTCGTCGTCGAGTGTCAGTTTTAAAGATAAGAAATTGAACCTTATCCCCTATGTATTATGTATCGATTACCTATAGTTGAAACCAACGCTCGTCATCGAGTGCGATGCTGAGGAACCTTAGTGAATAACGCAGTATATTGCATTTGTTATTTGAGAATATTGTTCCATTATTAAAACGGAAAAATAGCAAAATAATACATTAATACACGAGTAAAACAGGACTTTTATATTGTTTATTATTCTTCTTTTAACTTATAATAACATTAAGAAAAACAGGTTAAGGAAAACATATGAAATTCAACTTCGTAACTTTAAAAACAAAACGAGAAAACAGTTGAGAGTTGTAAGTAAAATACGGAATTTTCACTTTGTAGTTTAACTTGAAAATAGAAATCTGTTAGTATTAACAAAACATCATTTTTTAACTTTTGAAATATGCTATTAATAACTAGCTGTGCCCCGCGGTTTCACCCGCGTAGATTTAGTTTCTTCCTTATTGTCGCAGAACCATAAATTTTTTAATAAATAAAAGTAGCCTAAGTTACTCCTTGAAACATCAGCTACCTGCCAGTGAAAGTCCCGTTAAAATCGGTCCAGCCGTTTCGGAGATTACCCGGAACAAACAGACAGACAGACAGACGGACAGACAGACAGACAGAGAAAAATTTTTAAACTTTGTTTTTTAGTGTCAGTAGCGTGTATAATTTCATATACATTTAGTGAAAAGCTGTTATTTTGGAATTACAAACAGACACTTCAATTTTATTTATCTGTAGTATGTAGTATAGATTAAATTTAACCTGCAACTACATAAGAAGGTAAGCTTGTGTTGTGGTATTATATAATTGTGCTTAACAAGATAATTAATTAATTTGGCAACTCCCATGAACATACATATGCTCACGCTTGTATTCCCCGAAAAGGTAGGCAGAGGTGTTATAATAACAACACCCACATTTCACCGAAGATGATTAAGTGCCATCGTGACAGATGGTGAGTCTATCGCCGTCTCAGGCACTATACATACGTCTTTGAATTGCTTCTCAGACATATGCAGGTTTCCTCACGACGTCATCGGGTTGAATCAAATTCCCAACAAAATATGGGATAAGGCCAGGGAGATGATGATTATGTTACTACTGTCTTCTGCTGTATATATATTTCTACTGTCTTCTGCTACTGGTTTCGTTGTACTCGATCAAAACGAATTGTTCGTCCCCTCTACGGTTCTCATCATGAAGACAAGCTGGCCGGCCGTTGGTCAGCCTGAGAGTGTCAGCGACCCCTGCGATCTCCAACCTGTACGGCTTCCAGTCAGGTCGGGCAGCAAGCACGGTCACCCCAACACCGCAGTCCATCAGTACCAGAAATCGATTGCCGTGAAAGAATTTTAATTGGTATATTATTAACGGAACATCTTTCTTGTTTGGTATTGTATCTGAAAATATATTTTAAATAAGAAGTTTTGGGATAGTAGAAATGGATATTATTTCAGCAGCTTAGAAATAGTTTACGCTCGTAAAGAGTTAATTTCGTGGGTATAATTAATTATAATATCAGCAAACTACCAGTGAAAATCCCGTCACAATCGGTTTAGCTGTTTCGCATATCGCAGAAACAAACAAACATCAAAATAATCAAACGTGAATAGACAGTATTTTTTTTTATTAAAATGTGTTCATTACGTCGATACACTTGCTAGTTTTAAGAACTATATTGTAAGAAACATGTATAATAGATTGATGCTAGTGCCAACATGACAGATGATGTCTTCAGGCTATCCGTTCCGTCTGTGCCCATAGGACCATTTCAGGAAACAAATGACGTATTATGATCGACTAAGTTATCTAATAGCGCTACAATACTTACTACTTCCTTCATAAAGCATGTTGTGTACAGCGTGGTAGTCCCCGTCGGGTCCAGCCCCGGGGAACAGGAGCATTTCTCGGCCATTTTTGATTGTACCCATCGTCATAAGTACCGTCGCCGCTTGCCACTCTGGCTGGACCCTTAAGTAGTCGTTCATATCGTGCCATACTCGGTTTATTATCTGTTTTCAATAATTTACCTTCATTTTTGGATTAATTTTCTTGCAAAAAGTTAAAAGTTAAAAGCATAATAGCACGTATGCAAGCAAAGTACTCGTTAAGTAGTGATAAAAATGACTCAAAAATTGATTTGCTTTCTTAAACGTTCGAAGGTCTCATCTAGATGTAAACTCTTTTAAAATGATCTCTTTAAAATGACAAATTTCATTGTATTATGTATTAAATAAGAAGGTCTAACATGCCTGTGTGGCAGTAAGATTTCACATACAGATTTTGAACTACTAAATTTCATGGTTTTAAGGCAAGCTGTTGTTGTTGATATACCAGTCAGTAAGTCAGAAGCCTAAACATGAGCACTTAGCGCAATAATACTCTCGCTTGCGCTAATAAAAACGATGTAAATTATATGGCAATG
The DNA here is from genome assembly GCA_964035505.1 of Watsonalla cultraria. Classification (NCBI taxonomy): domain Eukaryota; kingdom Metazoa; phylum Arthropoda; class Insecta; order Lepidoptera; family Drepanidae; genus Watsonalla; species Watsonalla cultraria. Next base: position 5,931,277 of record OZ037731.1, read on the forward strand.
ACATAAATCAGTCACGTGACATATGTCATTCCCGTACATTTTGTATCGTTTCTACTAGCGAACCGTGAGGATAATGTTACTTTGTCTACAGGGACTTTGAATTTTATGCATTTTAGATCGATGTTATTATAGTTAAATAGATCATTTACCGAATCAGTAGCATGTTTGAAGGTGATATCAATACATTTCTCTTCCCATTCTAGATTCCAGGTGTAGTAAACTCTCCAAGGCTTCCCAATCAGTAGTTCTTCTTTAAAATTGGGCCTCTTACCCATTTTGGCACATGCAGCCATGAATTGTTGATATTGTTTTTGATAATCAGTGTAGCATACATTTAGGTGTATGTTAACCAATAGCAGTATTATTGCAGAACGTAAGCCCGCTAGATGATCCATGTTGACACTGATCGTTTAGTAAGGTTTTAAAACGCTTTAAATACTGACAATGCTTATTGTTTGCCTGTTTTGAAGTTGTCTTTCCCATGATTCAAAGTGATCTTGTGATGCAAACACGATAACCAGTATAATACTAATATTGTGACGACGTATTAGTAGCATACTATTGCGTTTCCTGTATTTTTTAAACTCGTTGATAGAGTACAGTGATATCAGCTTTTGACACATTCGAACGTCGACGCTTGACATTGCGTTTTGCGCTTTTTTGTATAGAGACGTAAAACTTCCTGCACTCGCCGCTTGGGGCGCTTTTTAACAATGCCATTCAAAATGTGGAAAAGAGGGGATATTGTCAACGTTAAAACATGTTAGAACCTATACTTGGGGCGCAGAATTTGTGTCGTTTGCGTTGACCCACGGTTTCACCCGCGTAGATTCAGTTTCATCCTTGTTGTCGCGGAACCCTAATATTTTTAATAGATAAAGGTAGCCTAAGTTACTCCTTGAAACATCAGCTACCTGCCAGTGAAAGTCCCGTTAAAATCGGTCCAGCAGTTTCAGAGATTACCCGGAACAAACAGACAGACAGACGGAGAAAAAAATTAAATCATGTTTTTTTTAGTGTCAGTAGCGTGTATTTTCTCATATGCATTAAGTGAAAAGCTATTATTTTGGAAATACAAACAGACAATTACAATTTTATTTATCTGTATATGTATGTATGTATGTAAATGTATGTATATGTATGTATGTATAGATATATCAATACAATTTACACGACATCGAGTGCCATTAGATACTTTGTATACACATTAGCCAACTGTTACAACGGTAAACGACCTTCGTTTCTATAATTGTAATTTCTATGTACACCTTTGTGAAATGTTATTGTAAAGGGTCATTAATCGTGGGCGGTGTCGGCCACCGATGCGTATCAGGCCTAGGTGGAATTGGTAGGCGGAATATTATTAGACCGCTTCGTTCATGGCAATGTGGTACCTTATTGCTACACCGCCCAGTAGGAATCCATCATCGCCTCGGCCTTCCCTGAACACTCAAATTTACAGTCTGCAAGGCGCTTATGCCCATAAAATGTATATACCAAATCATCATCGTACTCATTCATGTTTGTGGTACCTATAATATTAAATTAAATAGTTTACTTTATTTTTGTTTGTAACTAATAAAGATCACTTTAATAGTAAAAATCTTCAGATAGTTTTCAAAGGTTGCAATGTGCACAATTAAACATAGACTAACTTAAATAACAATTATCAAAACCAATCTTTATTTGTAACTAGCGGACGTCACGCGGTTTGACCCGCGTAGTTCGCGTCCCCGTGGGAGTACGGAGATAAATTATAGCTTATGTTACTTGCTGATGATGTAGCTATTCATTGCTGAAAAGATTATTAAGATCGGTCAAGTAGTTTCGGAGCCTATTCAATGCAAACAAACAATAAAATCTTTCCTCTTTATTATATTAGTGTAGATTCAGTCATATTTAAGGTATTTTTAAGGCTAGACGATACAAGTAGGGCTGCCATCGCCCGGAATCTTGAGGGTAGCAGCGAAAGAAGCGGCTTTCCTTTTATGTTGCTCCCGAGCCATTAGGGTTGTCACACCGAGCTTACAATCCATCATTACCAAGTACTTGTTATTGTCGAATAGCTTCAGTTGAAACAACACTGGCTCAACGTTATTTCGTATTGGCAATGACCCTGGATGAGAGAGAATAAAATAAATTTAAATATATTACTCTACTAGCTGTACCCTGGGGTTTCACCCGCGTAGATTTAGTTTCATCCTTATTGTCGCGAAACCCTAATATTTTTAATAATTAAAAGTAGTAATTTACTCCTTGATATATCAGCTACCTGCCAGAGAAAGTCCCGTTAAAATCGGTCCAGCCGTTTCGTAGATTACCCGGAACAAACAGACAGACAGACAGAGAAACATTTTAAAACTTGGTTTTTCAGTGTCAGGAGCGCGTATACTTTCTTATGCATTTAGTGAAAAGCAGTTATTTTTGATTTACAAACAGACACTTCAATTTTATTTATCTGTATAGATATCCCATGATTGTGATAAGAAAGATTCAATAGTTTTAAATGCTGCACAAAGACTAGGACTGTTTTTTGTAATTAGACTCTTTCATCTACTGTCAAAATAAAGTAAATTTATCGTTTGGAAGTTTTGAAAGATGTAGTCAATACACATAGTCATTAGAGTGCCTAGTGCGAGATTTCTTTAAATCGCCTTCACAAGTCCTCGCGTTTACGTAAACGCAGATTTGTATGGGATCACAAAAGTGCCATCCGTGGGCCGTCAGATAGGGCTGTTTCGATCCTATACAAATCTCCATTCACGTCAACGCGGTGACTTGTGACGGCCCGCACTAAGACCTCAGGCTAGGGCCTAGTGCGTGTTTTTCACTGCCGCCGTCTCAAGTCACCGGGTGGACGTAAACGCAGATTTGTATAGGATCGGAACAGCGCCTCTGTCGGCCTAAAGATGGCACTATTGTGAGCCAATACAAATCTGCGTTTACGTCGACGCGATGACTTGTGACGGCGATTTTAAGAAAACTCTCACTAGGCACTCATGCCTATTCCGGTTATTTTCTTGTAGATGCGCGCGTCTGTGTAAGTGCGTCATTTCGGACGATTCGTTCCTAGATTTCTAACTGCTTGTAAAACTTACATTTAAACTGTAACGGAAGATTGCTGGATCCGTCAGCACCAGTTTTCCAGCGAATGTGAAGTAATGATGAGATTAATAAAACTTACTGCCATCCCTAATAACGTTGGGTACACCGAGGAAGTAGCCGGCCGGCCCCTGCGCGGCGAACAGGAGCATCTCCTGTTGACTACCCACCATAGTGGCGAGCAAGGTTGCCGCTTCCCACGCCGGTTGCTGGTCCAAATACTCGTGCATGTCTGAGTATATTCTGTCAACGATCTGGGACAAAAATACCATAGATTATACCTACCTAGTAAACATCCTCTTGAAGTCATCCTTCTAGAAAACATCATCTATGGATTTTGAATTCGAAACACCGTTCATCGCAACTTTTAATAAATTATTAGATTTTATGTAAATATTGATTTTGCTCTTGATTCGAGTGACTCCTGGGACTTTACCATAACCTGTTACTGCTATTATAGTTCCACTATTTGACAGTGACAGACTTATACACGTCATATACACCTATCTTATAATAAGAGTTATACTATCATGGTAATAAGAGGTCATTGGGAAGGTCTATGCCCAGCAGTGGCCGTCTGTCGGCCGAAATGAAGAGGTCATGGTAGGGCCTGGGGCCTGACTATAATGGGATCTTATTGCCATGATGCTAGGTTGTATAACAGTAACAGACTTATACACGTTACATACATCTATCGCATGTTCGTTGTCAATCGATGATAGCAATAACTGTATTATCGGTTATTGTGGTATTGGTGATCTCAAGCTATGTAAATTATATAATATTTTTGAAAAGAGTAATTACAGAGTTTCTTGCCAGGTTCTTTTCAGTAAAAGCAACCTTCCGAACCTTGCGGTAGCATGTATAATCCTGTAAATTATGTCATTCTGATGATTTGAAAGTGCTTTGTAAAAAGTCTAATCGAATAAATATATTTTTGACTTTGACTTTGTACTTACGGTCGCAGTAGCGTTATTGTACTGTATTATCATACATTTCCGTTGAAAGTCAAATAAGTTCCATGTGTAGTATATCTTCCATGGCTCGCCGATTACAACCTCAGTGTCGAAGTTAGGTTTTTTGCCGAGGTCAATACACGCATCCATGTGCTGCCGCGTGGTCTGTTGCTTAACCTCCAATACACTGTCTCCCAAATTGGCCAAACTCATTATTATCGCTCCGCGAATGTAACCAAGAATATCCATGGCGTAATATACTGTCAAATGGTAACGTGTCGCTATTTTATAGGACAGTGTAGTTGGTTTACATTCAACAGTAGTCAAAACATTTCATTCATTGTAAAGTAATATGTAAACTTTAATTCGTCTATGATACTTTCCTGTGCTATGGAGTAAAGGTTAGGCTATACGGGCGCGAACAGTTAAAAGTGAACATGAAATGCTAACGAACTATTTTAATTTATGCTAGCTGTGCCCCGCGGTTTCACCCGCGTAGATTTAGTTTCATCCTTATTGTCGCGGAACCCTAATATTTTTGATAAATAAAAGTAGTCTAAGTTACTCCTTGAAACATCAGACGCTAAACATCAGCTACCTACCAGTGAAAGTCCCGTTAAAATCCGTCCAGCCGTTTCTGAGATTACCCGGAACAAACAGACAGACAGACAGAGATTTTTTTTAAAACTTGGTATTTTAGTGTCAGTATCGTGTATACTTTCATATGCATTTAGTGAAAAGCTGTAATTTTGGAATTACAAACAGACACTTCAATTTTATTTATCTGTATGTATAGATTAGTGAAAAGAATAATTACTGAGTTTCTTTTCGGAGTCTTTTCAGAAAAAATAACCTTCCGAACCCGGCGATAGCATGTTATCTATACTAATGTTATGAAGAGGATAGATTTGTTTGTTTGTTTGTTTGCATTGAATAGGCTCCGTAACTACTTGACCAATATTGAAAATTCTTTCATCGATGGATAGCTACATCATTAGCGAGTGACATAGCCTATATTTTATCCCCGTACTCCCACGGGAATGGGAACTACGCAGGTGTAACCGCGTGACGTCCGCTATCCTGTATAATAAAATTATATCGTTCTGTCAATTTGAAAGTACTTTGTTAAAAGTGTAATAAAATAAAGATATTTCAAATTTGAAATTGAAAGGTATCTTCGAACCATCATTCATACTTAGATATCTAAATACTATTTGTTAGTAAATCCCTCGGCGCAGTAGGCAACAAGCAGTCAAAAACAGCAAGGCAGGGCCCATTAATATCGGGTCGGCCCTCAATTTATATCCATTCAACGTGGGAGCCCTCAACCGACGTCACTTCTCCGGCTAGATTGAGTTTGTACCGCTTTTAGGTGGTTTAGGGTTGACAAGAATAAATAATACACAAAAATTATCTAATAAAGTATTGCAGTAAAATATAATGAAGTCATGTGCACGTGTCAGATTGTGCATTTTCAAGTCTTAGGAATTAAAGAAAACAGTCGCGGCCAAAAAGTGAGCAAACGTTTTAATTTCCATTTAGAATTGTAACCAATCCCTGCACTCTGGTTTGATCTTACATTGTCATCGAAACTTATTGACTAGTAAATATATAACGTCAAAAGGATGGAAAGGGTACAGACAAACAATTGTCTTATTAGCAAGCTAACAAAACAAGTAATTAAGCCCAATAGCACCCTCTCATCCGACGACGTACTTTATGGTAAAACTCATTTATTATTAAATTGATATAAATTAATTATGCAAACAATTCAAGGCAATATCTATAAACAATCAATATTAAAAAAACCAGTAGTCAATTGCACGGCAAAATGCTAATGCATACTCGCATTTCATTTCATTGCTGAGCGATTTCGTTTGGACAGCCCTAACGAATGTCACCGTGGATGTGCGCTCGCGGCGAACTGTCGCGTGTTGGTGACAGCCAGTGTTTCACAGTACCAAGGTACCCTCGTTTCATTACACCTGAACGGCGTCTCTGCGTTTGAAGCGTAATCGATTCCTTTATTAAATAAGAAAGTATGACTGACGAAGTTTTTCGCTCCTCCAATGTACGTAATTTGATAAACTCCTGAATGCCAACTTCTCTACCATAGGCTATGGAAAATTTCGGTCAAGGAGACCTGTAATATTTTGCATTTTGAGTATTGGTATGCCTTTCGGTATAAAATATATCATTCTGGCCACGCTAGGTATTTTTTACTAGGTATACTTGTTTTATTAAACAGAATTAAGTACAAAATTTGATAAAGTCCAGAACGCTGACTTAGCTATGGTCAATAATGTTCCGCATTTTCTATATTAATAAGTATATCTTTCCATATAAAATATATTTATTCTCGACACGTTGTATATTTGATGATTAAATGATGATGATTAAAAACAGTATTTTTTTCTCTGTAAATATATTTTTATATTTAACTAGCTGTGCCCCGCGGTTTCACTCTACACTTTTCGTTTTAAAATTAGCCTAAAACACTCCTTGAAACATCAGCTATATGCCAGTGAAAGTTCCGGTAGAATCGGTCCAGCCATTTACACGTGATGCCGTGACCAAGGGCAATGGGGATTCATTTTTATATTATTTAATATCGTTTATATAAGCATAAAAGAACTTTAATTTAACGATTCCAATACGATGGCTTTTTGACTATAAAGAAAAACAGGAGTCAATTATGCACTTACCTAATCAGAATACAGTTAATTAATTATTTTCACTTACGGTGTAATAACATAGAGGCACAGTGTGTCACTGAACGAAACGGTCAGTAATAATATTCCGCCCACCAACTCCAACGAGGCCTGATACGCATCGGTGGCCGCCACCGCCCAGGGACGATTAATGACCACCACTCATGTTTTACAACATTACGAATATCCTATAATCCATCTTAACTAATTTGTATGCATTCTATTAGGAGGATATTAAAATGAATCAAAGACATAAGACTCCAAGGCTTAACCACTACTAAAAATCAATGATAACGACATATGATTATAATTTCGCCAAAAATTACCTCGCTTGCGCAGCTATTTGCTACCCAGTAAAATTACCTCGCTTGCGCAGCTATTTGCTACCCAGTAAAATTACCTCGCTTGCGCAGCTATTTGCTACCCAGTAAAATTACCTCGCTTGCGCAGCTATTTGCTACCCAGTAAATATAACAAGAAGTTAATTCTTATTTCCTTAGCCGGTTCTTATCAGAAGGCTAGTTTCCAAACCGGTGGTAAATTCTCGACTTTCATAAGTGCCTCACCAGGGCCTAAACTGAATTAATATTTTTCTTATTCATTTTCATTTCATTGATTTACTAGCTGTGCCCCGCGGGTTCACCCGCGTAGACTTAATTTCATGGATGTCCCGCGGAAACCTAATGTTTTTATAAATAAAAGTAAGCCTATTTACCAGTTAAAGTCCCGTTTAAATCGGTCCAGCCGTTTCGGAGATTAGCTGGAACAAACAGACAGACAGACTGACAGACAGACAGACACAGAAAAATTTAAAAAAAATGGTTTTTCAGTGTCTGTACCGTGTATACTTTCATATGTATTTAGTGAAATGCTGTTTCTTTGGAAGTACAAACAGACACTTCAATTTTATTTATCTGTATATGTACTGTATGTATAGAAGATATAGATTTTTAGAGTCGTATTAGGCCGATACGCACGGAATGCAAGTATAATTCTAAGAGGTCTATATAATTAATTGCGCAGAGGTCACTTTATAAGTCTGTATGGAGTGACGCTAATAAAATACATGCGCAGTATTTCCCTTCACCAGTATTTTCGCTGCTCTCATAACTCGTAACAGCACCTGTTAGTGACATATACCTGAGACGAACTATGAACTCAGTAGGTAATAACTATTGTAGAGGAAACAGTAATCTTAGCATATCCAGATAAATAAAAATGAAGTGTCTGTTTGTTATTCCAAAATAACAGCTTTAAACAGCACTAAATGTATGTGAAAGTATGCACGATACTGACAAGATAAAATCAATTTAAAAAAAAAACTCCGTCTATCTGTCTGTTTGTTCCGGGTAATCTCCGAATCGGCTGGACCGATTTTAACGGGACTACAGCGGGACACTAGCGTCTGATGTTTCAACGAGTAACTTAGGCTACTTTTAGTTATAGAAAATATTACGGATCCGCGAAATTAAGCGTGAAACTACGCGGGTGAAATAAAATTGAAACTTTTACATGAATTACCTTACCTTCTGTATTTGCGTGGGTAAGAACAAGACCAGAATTCAAACAAACTAGCTGAAACATAAACTTCTCACGGCATCATATTATGTATTTAAGTAACGGTATTGTGTTCACATTACCCAGTATTGCCATGTACGGCTACCTATATGCAGCAGTACTGACTGCTCTAATACATTCTTCAGTATGTATATTAACAGTGAAGAAGAAAACTGAAAGTAAAAACTTGCGTACTTGCATAGAATTCGGCTTTGATACCAAGTTGAAGAATGACATGGTGATTGGAGCTCCGTGGAGAGTCTATTACACGTGGAATATGATGGTCAATCCCAACAAATGTTTGGATATCAAGTTCAAGAACGCTACGCCAATGGTATGAAATAATTTTAACAGACAGAGGCTTTATTTGAACTAGCTGCATTCCCGTTAGAATATGGGTATAATTCTAAATAAACAGCTTTTCACTAAATGCATATACGGTAGGTACTCACATAAAAAACCAATTTAATAATTTTTTCTCTGTCTATCTGTCGTCTGTCTGTCTGTTTGTTTGTTCCGAGTTATATCCTCAACGGCTTGACCGATTTTAACGGGACTTTTTCTGGCAGATAGCTAATATTATACGGAGTAACTTAGGTTTTATTTATTAAACAAAAACGTTAGGGTTCCGCGGGCCACCCATGAAATGAAGTCTACGAGGGTGAAGCCGTGGGGCACGGCTAGTTCACAATACATTTATTGTGAACTAGCCTTTTCCTATATATAGTATTGATAGGCTTCTTGTAAGTTTTATACTGCAATCCATCTCAAAGAAACGTCACATTAGCAAACAAAGCAACATTTAGGATATAATTTTGCAAATGCAAAACCTGCAATGAAAAATATTTGTTCAGTTTAGGCCCTGGTCGAATGTCGAAGAATTTACCACTGGTTCGGAAACTAGCCTTCTGAGAAGAACCGGCAAGGAACTATAATCACATAGTCCACTTACAGATAGTGAATCGGATACACCAACACATGCACCATTACGTAGACTACCAGCCGAGGTGGGACAGCGCCACCCTGGTGGTAACCATGCTTAAGAGTCTTAATGAAATGCTCTTCTTCAAAGTCCTCGGTAAACCGAGTGTGTTCTTCGCAATACCTGATACCCACAAGGCGAGATGTAAGTTCAGATATAGTTCTTTATTACCTGACTACAATCAGGGGTTGTAACAAATGTACCTACTTATTTACGATTGACGCATAATAAGTCATTATCCAGTTATTTATTAATTCCCATGTAATAGTGGGCGAGCTTATAAGGCACTTATTCAGACTCCGAGCTGCTACTGAGAAATGACTGTTGGAAAAACCCAACAACTTTGCCCGACCCGGGGTTCGAACCCAGGACCTCGTGAGATCACTAATCCAACAAGGAGAACACCACTATCAAGTACATTATAGGGTTTTGAGAATCTAACCAGCATCATCCCTAAGCAGGTAACCTTGACCACCATACCAATTCAACCCCCCCTAATTTTCCAGACAGAGTGGCATCTGTAAGTCAAATTATGATGTTCCACCTAAGGTTGTTTAAACGCAACAAGTACCTAGTGATGATGGACTGCCGCCGAGGAGTGACGTCATTGATGGCCAGGAAGGGGGCTAAGGAAGGAGCCTTGGCCCTAGCAGACACTTTACCCATCCCAGGCTTTGGGGCGCCTGCCTGCGTCACTGACACGTACGAAAATGCAACTTATCTCGATACAATTTGATCATGTTTTAGGTTGATTAGGTTGTCTAATATATATATCAGTAAATATGTCAAAAGTATGACTAAATAAAGCAGTCACGTGAAACAGCTAACGATATATATATAAGTATAAATATATAAATATACATATTATATGTATCTATATAACTTATAATCTCTGGACAATCGAGACGCATCCAACGATATCTCATTTGTCAAATTTTGATAAGTATTTTGGAGTTCAAAAATATAACCCTTCTTTTTGCTTCGCTGTAGTCGGCTAAAAATATTTCTAATATAACTAAGAGTGGATAATAAGTGTACCGAAATGAAAGCATCACACCGCCCCGAGTTAAATAAGAACCGAACTGATATCACTTTCACCTAAACTTTTGCTTTCACTATCCCCAAATAAGTTGGGAAAACATTTTCGCTTGTGTAGTTCCACCCTCCTATAATCCTCTACCTGCAGAGATATACCGTACTTACCCTGAACAGCCACTATCATCCGTACCTACCGTTTCATTCCGTTCAAAAAAGTCATAAGTACAATTTCTGTTCAATAGAAATTCGTCCCTATTTCATAGCGGCTAAGATTGAGATTCAAAAGTAACAGTAGTTTGCTTACATCGTTTTGTATTGATTCGGTATCCCCCCACCAAACGCTCTCGCGCCCTGCCTCATGCATTTAAATTGCTTCATTACAGAACTAGACGCCGGGACGTAGGGTTGTCCATAGGGACTTCTGTTTTTATACACCTTCGTTTGTTTTTGGTTTTCTATTGTTGAGATAAGATTTGTAGTTTTGCACGAATATAAATGTATAGAGAATTGATAGTCTTTGAAAATAATAGGATGAATAGTTTTGTAAATTACTACCAATATAAAACGCTGTATTTATATTTTTTGCAAATTACGTTAATATGCAGTCGCAAAAAATACCTAATGCAATCGTAATCCGTCATACTTAGATAAAACGTATATTTGCCACACACCGACAACAAATAAAAAATACATCTTGATATACAAAGTTAGTTACCAACACTATCTTAATTAACACAGAGTGTCTAAGCTCACGGGTTACAAACTTCATAAAAGTTACAAAAAACTCTCACTCTTCAGTGCCCCAAAGGTTCTTACATGTTTCAGCTTTGCTTTAGTGGTCCCATCCCATATCGACATACCACTAAGATGGCAAACAAGCTTGCGGTCCACCTGATGGCGTGTGGTTACCCAGCCTATGATCACTTGCAATACAAGAGGCATTACGCGCACGTTGCCGACGCTGTAAATATCTCTTCACACCTTTCTTGAATAACCACTTTTATCGTTCGAGAAAATCATGTTGGGGAGTTCATTCCACAACTTGAGCGTCCGGGGAAGGAAACTCCTTTGGAAGCGAACAGAGTGCCTAGTGCGAGTTTTCTTAAAATCTCCGTCACGAGTCACCGCGTCGACGTAAACGCAGATTTGTATCGGCTCACAATAGTGTCATGTTTAGGCCGACAGAGGCGCTGCTCCGAATCCATACAAATCTGCGTTAACTTTGACGCGGTGACTTGTGACGGCGGCAGTGAAAAACTCGTCCTAGGTACTCAGTGCTAGACTATTTGGGTTCAAAGGTGTGGTGATGAAATCCCCATCAACATTGTCATAACCTTGAGGTTGAGGTTGGATGGGAGTACAAAACAATTCCTTTAGTCAATGGTGAGGCAGCCCTACGAGGGCCGGCAGGGACGCTGTATCTGCGATCATTAGTACTGGAGAGTGGCCGCGCAGTTTTGCATCACGCCTGAATCCCGCCTGCTCAGCTACTTTACCCAATATCTCGCATTTTGTTCCATTTGCACAATTATAAGCTTGGTAATTACTTTTAATGACGATTCAAATGAGAGAAGCATAGAGTTCGAATTTACGGATAAATATCTCAATATATTATTGTGCATACGAAACAATTAGTGGTAACATTTCTGACGTTCTCGTGTCCTTCTGACGATTTGAAAGTACTTTGTAAGTAGTCTAATCAAATAAAGATATTTAGAATTTTTAATATTGAATTATTCTGGTTGAAGCAAACAAATTAAGAAGTGTGGAATATGAAAAGAGGTTTTTTCTTTATTCGCAAAAGAACAAATTCTCAAAAAAGACAGATCCTCAAAATGTCAGATTGTCAAATGGACAGATTCTTAAAAAAAACAGATTCCCCACCATAGGGAATTAATCTATACTATAATATTATAAAGCTGCAGAGTTTGTTTGTTTGTTTGATTGAACGCTCTAATCTCAGGAACTACTGGTCCGATTTCAAAAATTCTTTCAGTGTTGGATAGTCCATTTATCGAGAAAGGCTATAGGCTATATTTTATTCTCATAAGAATTAGGGGTCCGTAAGTAAATTGCAATTTTGTAACCTAAGGTGTAAAATCGAAAACCTAATTATGCGTACGCTGCAAAAACTATTGACAATAGAACAAAATGATGTACTACGGGTTTGTAGGTCTTATTAAGATCTACAAAAAAGTCCGCGAGAGCATATATGTAACTCTCATAGTTTAGTCACAATAACCGCTTTAATGTTCATAAAAAAAAATTATACGCCTGAAGAAAGAAACTACGTTAAATGTGTATCATAATATTAATTCTTATCCAAATCAAGCATTATGCTATCAAGGGTATTCATGTAGAAGTAAAATACTGTTTGTTTTATTCCAATAGGACATTGCGTTTGGAAATTATCACGTGTATAAAAACGCAAAGAATTGGTACCTAATAATGAGTTATTTGCCAAAGAGTAATCTCTGAAACGGCTAGACCGATTTTAACGGGACTTTCACTGGCAGATAGCTAATGTTACAGGGGTACCATGGGCTTTATAAAGAAAAATTAGGGTACCGCGATAAATAAAATTAAATCTACGCGGGTGAAACCGCAGGGCACAGCTAGTTACTTAATATTTATACAGCCTTGTTGATACCCAATGACCTTTCGCTGCGAAATTAAACAAATTCTAAAAATTCGTAGAATCGTAAGAATTCGTAACTGGTAAACAATCTATTTCACAACGGAAAATATATATAGAGCCTCGGGATATGGATCTTTTAAAAGTTTTTCGAGTAATTGACATTTTTAACTGTCGAAAAAAAGAAGTGATTATAATTATGTTTAAAAATAATTTGCACGATATTTTATACCAATATTTCTATTAATACACCGAAAGTATTTCACATATAATTTCTTGATTTTTCGCAAAAAAGCATTTAACAAATCACGAAATATATTTAATAGCCCGTCGAATTGTAATTTATTTTACAAATGAACGTAATCAACGTTCATAAAGGAGGTAATTAACATGTCATTACCTAGCGACTACGGTAGCTCCGTTAAAACGGAAATTTAATTAATAATTAAAGAATTTCACATTGAATATTAATTGTCGATTACACGTGTTTACTAATAATGGTTACAGTTTTAAAATAATTAAAAACTATTTAGCATTATTTGATCAACTTACTGTGAAACCTAATTGCTGCTCTCAATCAAAGATTTACTAAAATTTAATTAATTGCTCATATTTACTTAACTAGTTGTGCCCCATGATTTCACTCACTTAGGTTTAATTTCATGGGCATATCACGAAACCCATTTTTTTTATTAATATTTAGTAAATTTACTCCTTGAAACACAATATCTACCAGAGAAAGTCCCCTTAGAATCAGTTTACCCGTTTCAGATTTTAGCCGGAACAAGTAGACAGACGGACGGGCGGACGGACGGACAGACAGACAGACAGTATATTTTCGTATTAGTGAAAAGTTAGACTGTTAATTTGGAATTACTAACAGACACTTAAATTTTATTTATCTCTATAGATATATTATGTATTGATAACGGAACGGAAGAATACAAAATTCAAATTTTAAGTCACTAGGACCAGCGGTACATAGCTTTCAAGCTAAATAATATTCATTTATCCTATCGATACGATATCGGTATCGAGGTAAAGTACCCCGAATTTAAATAAATATAAATGAAATAAAAGTGAATATTAAAAAAAAATATTCAAATTAAATCTACCTGAACAAATTAAACTAAATAAATACTAATCTTATAAATAACATTCTTGAATATTCAAATAAAAAATATTATGCAAAGCCTCCTCTTCTATATTCAATATTAAATCCCAGAAACTTATATAATCTCCTGACTGACTACAGCGTTGATTTTTCAGTGAATCAGGCCTATTTATATAAGATATAAATATACTTATAGAAAGCATAAATATTCTCTTCACAAGTCTTCGTAGAACATGTCTCTCTCTCCCTCTCTTCCATTGTTTTTTTATATAATCTCATAGCATTGTGTGAAAATCTACATGCTTGAATTACTCACAATACGAGCTGATATCCATCAAAGCTTAGAATAGCTGTGTGTGGTCAATGTGGGAAAATTATTTGTACAATAATTCTATTTGAATGAACGCAGCTCACGCCTTCCCTGAAGGTAGCTCACGCCTTCACTGAAGAATCAGAAGGGGTAGGCAGAGGTGTAACAACACCCACTTTTCATCGTTGGCACCGAAAATGATTCGATGTCAACGGTGATGTTGATTCGATCGCCATAACAAGGTCCATGAACACATTCTTCTCAGAGATATGCATGTAGGCTTACTCACGATGTCTTCCTTCATCGTAAAACTCGTGGTGTGACATCACTGCCATTAAGTATTACACACTTAGCTATCTCGCCACCTCTTTATTACTGGTTCTTGACCGATACTATATAATACGTTTTTCATGAATCACTAATACATCTCACCGTTCCTTACCGACTCTCGAACTAATGTCAAGAGTTGATAACGGCCTCATAAATCTGTTTCTTTACTATGTTAAGTAAGTAGGTACAAAGCCAGCGTTTTACATAAGAAATGCCCGTTCGACAGTTATGTGATCAAATCATATTCGCTTCCGCCGTTGACTGAATCTCTAAAAATTATCTATACAGATAAATAAAATTGAAGTGTCTGTTTGTAATTCCAAAATAACAGCTTTTCACTAAATGCATATGATAGTATACACGCTACTGACACATAAACACCAAGTTTTAAAATTTTTCTCTGTCTGTCTGTCTGTCTGTTTGTTCCGGGTAATCTCTGAAACGGCTGTACCGATTTTAACGGGACTTTCACTTGCATGCAGCTGATGTTTCAAGGACTAACTTAGGCTACTTTTAGTTATTAAAATATTAGGGTACCGCGACAATGAGGATGAAACTAAATCTACGCGGGTGAAACCGCGAGGCACAGCTAGTCTTTAATAATATTAAGTCTTTCCCAAAACTCCAATATTTCGGCTTGTTTATCTAAACGTTATCCCGCCATCCAGACATCCGCATTGAAAACCATTTGAGCATTATATCACAATGAATTATCAAAGGTACAATATACCATGTTTTTTTTACACAGCTGTATCCCATTTAATGCGCCGAAACGTCAACAATTTGCCCATTTTACCGCCAATCCATGCCCAGAGTTGCCACAATTAAAAAAATAGATATCAATAACGATATCCAATCAAGTAAAGGTGTCACATTACTGCACGGATATTGTGCACACCGCGTTCTGTTTACAAACACAACAGGGTTTGTCATAATCTGTTTTTGGATACCTCCTTTCTATTCGCTCTGGCAACTTTTTGCTTTATTGTTTTTTTTTGTCGGCTTAGCAAATGCATAGAGGTATGGATTTCAACGCCTCATTGTTGATTTATCTGTACTTTGAATAAAAGGTGTTCAAGGAAAGGGAAGGTGACGTACTTACGATCTCTACAAATAATTCGATGGTTGGTGGTCCTTTTGGTGACTGACAGATGAAATGCTTCCAAAGGTACAGCTTCTAGAAATTTTACTTTCAATGGTTACATTTTTTGCAGACTTAAAGTCAGATTATTTTCTCAACAGACCGCATAGGAACTACTAATGGTTAATGGAAAACTAAACAATATAACTTAACAGAATCGTAATGTTCAAATTGTAGATCCTAGGTTGCATCAAAACACTCAGTATATTCAAACCCTTAGTTGATACTACGAACTCTAAGAGGCAACAAATTGCATCAAAACTTGTAAGGAAATTTTGTAAAAAAAAAAGAGACCTGATAGAGTGATCAGTTTATTCCAAAAGTTATTCTATTTTACCATGACCTTAATGTTTATGAGCCTGTTATATGACGTGACTGTCACACAGCCAAATGACCATGACTATAAAACATACCCTTAGAACCCCACTCCCCCACTTTTGAATTTAAAACGTAATTTTAGCTAGAAAACTCTACCATCCAAGAACAGTTTTTGTCTTTATATTTGCACCATCCCAATGCATTGAAGCAAAAACATTACAAACAAACAATACCTTTATACAACAATTACATTACGACGCGAAACCTCAAGCGTCAAATACCGAAGTTCACATTTGCCACATTTAACAACACACGGAAGAATGCATCCCTGTCTTTAAGTAGCTTTAAATAGGGTTGATATTGCTTTAATTTCGGTTTGTCGGAAAGTAAGGGAGTTGTTTGTGCTCACGCAAGCAGTCAAGCGCGAACGCTTGAACGGGACACGAGGGCCAATGGTTTATTTTTTCCTTAATCCGAACCGGGATTAGGTTAAAGCCCTTTTGATTGGCAGCAGCCGTCAGATGCAACTACAGAGAGATTCCTCGTGCTCTGTGAATGGTTTTACTTTAGCAATGGTTTAGTGCGATATTTTTTACAATACAAACTGGCTTTAAGTTCTTACACCTAGTGATACAGAGAACAACCCTTCCTAAGTGTTCTAAAAAATGTATTTTTGTAGCTATAAACTTCGTTTTGACAGAAAGTGCTATATAGAATAAGTTCTATGCTTGTCAAGAGCAGTGCTGGCAGATAGATGGTTTGAGTAGTCGCCTGCTAGTACAAATCCCAGCGGTCTGTCACTGTACTCTGTCTGTCTCTGTACGATGTTTTATGTTCTAGAAAATTAAGTGCACAGATTTCACACCACTATCTACGGTGAAAAAAAAAATCATTTTATGGCTAATAAGAAATTCAAATTATGGATTGAGTCTGAGAAGACGATACAGCCACAGTCTATCACGTTGGCTGGTCTGAATTGAGTAATATTGGTTTTGATATATTTAAGAAAGTTCAGGGAAGGATTAAACGGTGATAAAAATAATTATAAACAAATAAAAAGGTGATACGAAATGTACCGGGTCAACTAGTGTATAATTAAATACATCACGCTAATCCATCAAATACAGAAAGCAGTTATAAACCGTCAATACTTTTAGCGACTCTGTTTGTTTCATGATAGGTGCAAAGTTAGAATTGACTTTATAGTCATGAAACTAACGAAAAAAAATTAGAGGGCATGTAAAGTCTATGGTCACTCCTATTTTTTTTTTTTAATTCGATTTCATCTCAAGGGCGAGTACACACGAGACATTCGTCACGGGCTCAGTTCTCACGCGCTACCAGTGTTCCTGCCACGCTGACGAGGATTATACTGAACGCAACTAGGGTCATCACATCACAAATTAAAAAATATCTTAAAATAGTAATAAATTAAATTCGCCAATTCCACAGAAAAATATTTTTATCTGTTTGAAAGCGACGTCCTTCTGAACTACATTACTGTTTTTACTAACATGTAGGATTTGAACTCCGATGGGCTTATATTCTCTTAATATTGCTCGGAACAAAATGTTCTTACAAGGAAGAATTGTACGTCATAATAAATATAACCCTCAATTTAAAAATATAACGTCCCTGAATACGAAAAAAAAGCGATTGTCAATATTTTTATTTTTTATAAATGTTTCTCATATGACTGCCAGTCTAACTAAATCTTTTTATCGCACATAAAACCTACATATTTATTTATAGCTAGTAAAGAAATGTGTATATAAAGAAAACTAACGCGGATCTTACCATTCGCAAATACTTAAACAAACTGATGACTAACTGAAGTGTAAAATTGCAAAACATACGCCATTGAAATCAGCGTAAC
This sequence comes from Watsonalla cultraria, assembly GCA_964035505.1. Classification (NCBI taxonomy): domain Eukaryota; kingdom Metazoa; phylum Arthropoda; class Insecta; order Lepidoptera; family Drepanidae; genus Watsonalla; species Watsonalla cultraria. The sequence continues at coordinate 5,949,347 of OZ037731.1, forward strand.
CGTAACATTGCGTTTGTTTAACTACTTTTTATTGAGTCTATCGTGAGAAAACTATTATTTAATTCGATGCGTAACGCATTTACCTCTAAGCTTTTATAAAGATATATAAACTACCTATAGAAATATCAACAGGGGGCCTATGATCGTTTAAGCAGCGCGTATTAAAAACTCCTTAGCTTTCACCTGTAATTCTACGGTACCAAAATGAAATGTCAAAGCTCAGAAGTTCTTTAAACGCTCTGCTTAGAATTTTAGAATACATAAAAACCAATTGGTTTTTATGTATTCTAAAATTCGAGTTTCATTTTCATTTTAAATCAATGATAACTAATTATTAACCAATAAGACCAACACTAATAAGAATATTTAATTTGAATTATAATACTAACGCATTTAAGGTCATGTTTACCACTTGAGCGAAAAAAACTAGCCTTTTACATAAACAAAAAAACAAAATCTTTTTTTTTCAAAAACGTGAAGTTTGATCTTTCTATTTAAAGTTTATGGTCATAGTTAAGAAGTAAAAGTACCTTGCCGATGTGTACCAACCCTAACAGAAATGTCAGCGGCATTTGACAGTGACAAGTCATTCAGGCTACCTGCGCGCGCGCCTAATCCGGCTGACATACGAGACGTGACACAGAATAAGTATGTAACACCGTTTGATAACGTGGCCTATGATCAAACGGCCTCATTGAAGCGACACATTTAGTAAATGTTCTAAATTAAAAACATCTGATTGTTTTATGCGTCTCTGTTTAAGGAAATTTGATACTTTCTTAATTTACTCTTACTAAGGTCTTGATCGCGTCTTATTAGGATTTTAGGCAAACTAGTTGTAGTCAAGATAAAAGGGTTAAAAAAGTATTTTCTATACAAAAGAAATATCTCCAGTTTAAATACATTATACAAAAAATGGTCAATGATTTTCGTAATTTTTTTTACCATGTGTTTTGTTCGAAATGGTCCATTGTGTTCTTGTTCTAGGTTATCTAATCTATGATACTTAGGTGTCGCTTTACTCGACGATTAGACACATTTATTGTTTGGTATTGATCCTGAGTGGATTTATTATACTTACTATTATATTGGACCGCTTCTTTCAACCTACATTTAGACTTCCCCACGCCGATAACTGAACTGACTTTTAGGTGACTCAAAATAGATCTAGAATAAAGCAATCGCTGACATATAATGAAAGCAAAAACACAAACGTTAAAAAGGAGCCAAGTTCAATAGAAAAATTAATGCCAGATCTAAATGAGTGCCAAGTTCTTTACATAATTGAAATATATATGTATTTATAGGAACAAAATTACATTATGAACAAGTATTCAACTCTATTTCATTGCTTTATTGGATACCTATAACAACTGCTGGGACCTTACCATGAGCTCTTATTGCCATGATAGTTTCACTCATTTATGAGACAGATGTATGTGACGTGTATACATCTGTCACTGTCGCACAACTGAATTATCATTGCAATAAGAGCTCATGGTTGGGCCCCTGTTATTTAATTACTTTCTCACCTATAAACCGATACCAACTCAAGTCAACAAGCAAATCGATAGGAATATTAGGAATGGTAAAATCTGTGTTCTGTAGCGCGAGTATTAAGATACTACCAATTAATAACAACTTTTTAAATTAAAAGCTTAACTTACATACCTACTTACTAGGTACCAAATATGATTAACAGTTTGCCTAAGAAAATTCTATTAAAATAAAAAATATCATGTCTATAAAAAATTAAGTACTTATAGATGCTACAAACGAAAAGATATGATAATTATCTTCGTTCATTATCAGACTTTCAAATTAAATTATATATAATATATTTACATTTCTGAACTTTCTCTCAAGTACGCAAATTCGGTCAAGTAATATAACAATACTAGCTGTGCCCCGCGGTTTCAGCCGTATAGATTTGGTTCCTATTGTCGCGGAACCCTAATATTTTTAATAAATAAAAGTAGCCTAAGTTACTCCTTTAAATATCAGCTACATGTCAGTGAAAGTCCCGTTAAAATCGGTCCAGTCGTTTCAGAGATTACCCGGAACAAACAGACAGACAGAGAAAAGATTTAAAACTTGGTTTTTTAGTATCAGTAGCGTGTATATTTTCATATGCATTTAGTAAAAAGCTGTTATTTTGGAATTACAAACAGACACTTCAATTTTATTTATCTGTATCTTATGTATGTATGTATAGATAAGGGTAAAAAAATTATTTAATTTTTTTGTTATTATTTTAATAAATTACCTACTACCAACTTAACTAGAATGTTTCTTTTCTTAAAACCTCAAACTAATACAATGAATGTTTATCAACATCACTCGAGTCCACTTTAATGTATCTCCTTAGTACCAAGAAGTTATGAATGGTAAGATGAAGCACGAAAAACCGGAAACGCAAACAATGATGTATCATACAAAATTAGTGCAACGATCACCATACAACGAGCAAGATTACTGCGGGGTAATCGAGGGTAGAATCCGGGCAGAAGTTACGCACTAGTGTTTTAAAACGCTACGATAAAATGTCAAGGTGAATAATTCTCAAAAAATAATAATGATACACTAAAATATTTAATGGTAACTGACATGTTTTTTGATTTTAATTAAAGTACCTGGTTGACCGAGCAGTGCTCGGTTCCTTTTTCTCATAAAAAACTAAACTTTTTCCCACAAAAAAAGGAACCAAAAGAAAAAAATCGAACTAGTGAACCACAGTGAACAGTGAAGTCGCGAACCGGGGTACTCTAGTTCCGTTATCACCTCGTAATCTGACAGCCTCACCTCTGAGCTATCATAACTTGACAGTTGTCGGCGAAATTTACTGTCGTATTGTATTGATATTTTATGAGTTTTTCAGTGCATGAAAACATGGTCAAAACGATGTTTTTTGAAGTAAAACCTAGCATTTCATGGAAATTGTTGCAGCCGTTCCCGAGATCCAGATTCTATACATATATACAAGAATTGCTCGTTTAAAGATATAAGATGTTAAGTTTAAAATATTATAGTATTAACAATTATTGCAACGTATAAAAGTTGCTGGTAGAACGCAATAAATGGAAAAGAAAATTATTTATTCAGTTTAGGCTCTGGTTCGGAAACTAGCCTTCCGAGAAGAACCGACAAGAAACTCAGCTGGCAAATATACGTATCAACATAATATAGGCTAATATACAAATAACTTGTACGAATTCTGTTGCACCCATAAGGATTTGTATCCGAGATATGTGATCTGTAGCGAGAGATGTGTTTGTTAAGAAATATTGGTTCTATTCATTTTATTTACTAGCCCGCTCAGAGCTATGATTTCTTCCTGATAAACGTAGGGTTCAGTCAAGCGATTTATTTTCCTTATTTCAGCATAGATCTTATTACCATGCTAGTTATACAAACAGTAACAGACTCATACACAACATACCTAAACCACGTATCTATCTCAAAATCATTGTCAATGTACGATAGCAAGTCATAGGTAGGGCCACTGTTCGTCATTTGTACTTCCATACAAAAGTCAGCGTTTTCTCAGCTCAGTGCGTATGTTTGGAAGATGCCAATCTTCAGCGGACGCAGCGGCTTATATGACCCATCGTCACATAATCGTGTTTTTGTATTTAAATGCGGACGATTTGAATACAATGTAGGTACGCTACCGAGATCGATCAACCGCTATAATGGGATGGGCGAGGGACCATTCTGCTTCTTACCAAGACAAAACTAACTTTAACTCCTTCGTGGTAAGGCATTGAATAACTTTGTGCATTTGCTGAGTGACAAAAGTTTTCACACCACTGAAGATGTCGATTGTTCTCTTCAAGTGAATGTAGCCTCTCCCATCCTTTAATATACTGTTCTAAGGAATTGCATTCTGCCCACAGTCACCTTCCAACATTGGACATTTTGCAATTTTCTCATAATATTTCTCGGAACAAAATGTTCTTACACTGCAGAATTGTACGTCATATAACCCTCGATTTAAAAACAGAACGTCCCTGAATACCAGAACAAACGATTGTCAATTTTTTTTTATATTTTTTAAAAGCTTCTCACATGACTGCCAGTTTAACCCAATCTTTTTATCGCACTAACAAGATTAGACCACAAAAAATAACGCAACCTGATGTTATCTTAATAAGCACTCATCATTGGCCGCAAACAATGTCATTCACCCCCAAAATGCCGGGACAATAAATAGAATAGATCAAAATGTGCTTAAGGACACGACCTCACACTTTGGGGTAGTTTCCCGAAAACCACAGGGTTTCTTGAAAAAATCAATTTGAATACAGTAGCACAGCTGGCTGACACTGTTTTTATATTTTTTACTTTTAAACTGAAGGTGTCACAGATCTTTATCAGTCGGATGGATTTAACGATCTCGTAAGGCGCGCCCGTGTCAACTTAAATTTTTTTTATTTGTTTTTTTTCTCGTCAAGCCCGTCACGTCGAGTTACACAAATCCTTTGAGCTGGGAACTGATGCTTGTGGTTGCGAGAATGTCAGATTTTTTACATCTAACGCAAAGGAGACGTTCTTTTTTTATAAGCAGTTCTTTTAATTACCTATATTACTGTCTCTATATATTCAATATTTGATAAAAACTGGATGAGAAATTTTTAGGCGAGAGATAATAATAAGTCAGTCAATTTTTTTTAACATTTCGCTTCAGATTTTTTTTCAACTGTAGATGAATCCCATACGGTACCATTTATTAATTAATTGATTCAAAAAATAAAGTAGCCCCAAATCAAAGCTCCGTACTGCACATTTGTCAATGTAAACAAGCAATTTAAACATTAGTGGATGTACGGACACCCTACAAGTGTCAGTTGACAAAGGGACATTTAATTCAAACAGTCCTTTGCCGATGACAAATTGTATCATCACAAAAAATCCATTTGAAATGCTTTCAACTTACACTATTGTGTTCTGATTTGCTTAAACTTTGATCACAAAGTGGTTATTTTGAAGAAACCAAATAAAAACCTAATATAATTCAGTCTATTATAGGTTGTGAGTTTAATTTAAGTCGTCGATGTATGTAATACTTTCGGATTTTATTTTATACTTTTTCTTTGTGTACCCCTTTCGAGACCCTTGTATTGTAGCGATGGTAGGACCCTTTCGTCTCCTACTATGTTAGTCATTCCATTATTTATAAAGTAGGCAATGCGCGAGTGGTCAAGTTCATAGGATCATAAGCCGAAGTAGCCTATTACCATAAAAACACCGTAACTAAACCTGCATACATAGGCTATATTTTATTCGCGTACTCCCACGGGAATGGGAACCGCGTGACGTCCACTAGTCTATCTATCTTCTTATATATAAAAATTAATCCCCATTTCCTTTGGTCACGGCATCACGCGTGAACGGCTGGACCGATCAAACGGGACTTTTACTGGCAGATAGCTGATGTTTCAAGCAGTGCCTTAGGCAAATTAAAAAAAACAGCATGGAACTAAATCTACGCGGATGAAACCGCGGGACACAAAGTGATCCATAGAGTATCAGGTCATTAATATTCCACAAATGAGTGGCAGTAGTACAGGTCCCTAATCTGGGCAAATCTAATCATACATCATCGGAGCGCATCTGCGTTGTCACCAAACGATCGTTTATAAAGTCGCTAGTGTCGACCAACAGTGCAGTTGCGCCCTCCAACTGAGGGGTAAGTTTTTACTCGACGAAGAAAAGGAGGGTTATGATTTTATTCTACAAAGTTGATATTTTTCATGATTCGTTTACTAACTTGGTTGGAACGAAATTTCATTAGTATATAAGACTGTCATCACTACTAACTGTCTGGCTACCTGACGCTTTGGGAAACTGTATCATAATTAAAAGACGATTTATTGATAGTTAGCCCAGCGCCTACGCTCCTTCACCTACTCAAAACATATAGATAAATAAAAAATGTTTTTAAATTATTCGAATGCTTTTTTCCTAGGTATTCCCTCCACATTTAGCCTCCGTTAGCATTAATTTCACGATAGATTAGATAATTTACTGGTTTATTTTGATACTTTTCATATCTGCACACCTTTGTCAACATTCAACAATCGACAATGAAGCCACAATACCTACACGAAAACATTGACAACTTCAATTGAACGTCACTCGGTTAAAAACTATTTTATAATGGGGTGACAACCCTTCATTTGGGGGCAAAAAGAGCGTGCTCATCAAAACTGGCAGTGTTAAAAAGACACCCCATTGTGTGAGGCTTCTTACCCCAAAGCTAAATAGATACAATTTGGAAGCCGGAGTTGTATTTGGTTATTGTCAATTGTACGAGCATTTTTAATTTATTTTATTTTATTGACTATGCGTCGAAGGTGACGGGCGATATATTATTTTCTAAGGTTTTAATTCGGTACATTTTACAATTTTATAAATAAATACATTTTCTGATAGTGATTACGTCTGTGTATTGCTTCCTAAGAAAATCCAAACTCGGGGTAGGTATAACATTTATTAGAAAGTAATAAGTACGTACATGATCATGTCATTATGACAATTTGGAACACGTAATTGAACGTACCTTGTTAAAATCCAATTCAAACTTTAAATCTTGATTAATTAGGTACCATTATTGCTTTATGGGCAAAAATGTAAATATTAATAAAAATATTGTGAAGTTTTTTTTAACAACCGAGAATGTATTAATAATCGAACAAAATTAATACACTCGACATAGATTGTTAATTCTTTCAAATGAAGTATGCCCTTTTACCAAAAAGTATTTTCCCATATTTTTCTACAAATCCAATCCAATTACCCACAAGTAGTCCATACATCCAATTCGAGTGACCGTAATGAAGTGCCATTAATAACATTTGGTTGTAATCGCAATCCAACACACATTGTAGTGTAATCCGCGGTACACAAGCTATCAGTAACAGTTGGGCCCAATGCCCCTTGCCCAAGGGTGTGCTCAGATGGAACACTGGCCTTATGGCGCGATGTTGCACTATCAATTCATGCTAGGGACTAGTCTCTACAGATTTTGACAAATTGGTATTTGATGGTTCATTGACAAGCTACACGAAGACAGAGCGAAATAGTTCGTGAAGATTGCGTCCCTCTAAGGACGCTTCTTTAGAGCATTTACAGAAAAGTCAGCGTCTTCACGAGTAACGATTGATTTATATTACACTAGCTGACGTCACGCGGTTTCACCCGCGTAGTTCCCGTTCCCGTAGGAGTACGGGGATAAAATATAGCCTATATTACTCGCTGATGATGTAGCTATCCATAGCTGAAAGAATTTTCAAGATCGGTCAAGTAGTTCGGAGCCTATTCAATGCAAACAAACAATCAAATCTTTCCTCTTTATAATATTAGTAGAAGTAGATAGATTACAGTACAGAAAAATTTGTTTAAACCAAGACTAGACCAAACTTGGACTTAAACTATGTTCATCCCTTTTGGAATCTGTATCATAAAAAGAGATGGAACTACATTTAAAACCGAGGATTATCTTCAGGGTTAGTGACATGATCATTTGTCAAACATGATAATGATTTAGTTTAAAAGTTTTGATTGAACTGATGAAAAATACAAACAAACCATTAAAAACATAACCTCCTTCTTGTTTCGCCGTAGCCGGGTAGTAAAATATATTGATAGAAAGCATGCGATCTTAAATGAAGTCAGCTTTGCGTTTGTCCGTCTGTGCATCCGGATAAGGCTATGAATCTACTGCACTGATAGATAGAAATTTTTAATAATTAAAATTTCGATGTTAAAAAAAATATACAAAACTTTCCAAAGCTGGCTATGCAGTGCCAAGGCTAGAATTCAAATTTGGAACATAACAGCTAAGCCCCTCGCGATTGGTGCAAAAGATAGTGGGTAGAAGGGGGTGTTATTGTTGCAGATTCTGTCAGTGTCGCGATAACTGCGGAAGGGGGTGCACGTGCTTTGTGCATAGATAAGCCTTAATGCCGCTTGTATCGAATAACGAGGGTTCTAGTTGACTTCGTGCGATTGTAAATTGAGTAAACCGTTTTACATTTGAATAATGGTCTTGTCACTTAATCTATGATGCATCGCAATGTATTTTTAGTTCCCTTTACTTTTGGATGGGAGTCGCATAAATATTTTTTTGATGAATAATAAAAAAATAAAAATACCTTTACTGTATATTTTTTGGTTTTACAAATTAAGTATAATAAATATAAAATTAAGTTTGCATCAGGGAGGTATTATTCAAAACTAATGTTAATTATTTTTACATTTTTTTTAGAACTTATAACTTGAATCTCAAAAAGATGGGTTGACAGGTGGTCCTAGGCTCAAATCCTACCTTGAGTTCGTACCTAACCACTTTTAAGAAAACAAACAGCAAATTTATTGAAAACGGTAAAAAATCCTGCGGCTTTGACACCGCCATTCATCTGAAAACAATATTTTATGAAAGAACTCTTTAACTACCTGACGTGGCCCTGCCATTGAGTACACCATCAATTTCACAACATATAATTTCTAGCTCATTTGAATGCCTGTGTCTATGCGTCAATCAAATGTTGCCTACTCTAAAAATAAATCATTGATTGATTGATTGATGACTATCGTCGTGCTTTCATTCACTTGTAATGGCTGGTATTTTGTTTTTTTTCACTGACCCAAGCGACGAAAGGTGATGATTTTGATGTACTAACGAGGTATCATTCTTATAATGGGAATTGTTAGTTTTTTATGAATCTAGACAGTGAATATGTCAATTGTTATAAGTATGTTGATTAAAATTTAGCAAAAACTGACGAATTGGTACTTAGCCTTTACAGTTCCATTATCCGTGTTAATAGCAAATACAAACCTATTAATTCATCACGTTATCATAATATCTTAATAACAAATTTTCAAATAATAAATCCGTATTCTCAATTTCCAATACATCAGATAACTTATTAAGGAGTAGTGATTATTAATTAAGAGAAAACCTATATCACGCTAAGAAGTCGTCATTAACATAATATATAATTGTCTTACAATATCTCAAAGTACTTGTAATATCTTAGGTAATTTCGTTATTCAGACCACCCTTACATTGGCTGGCTTCCCTAGTCCCTACGTCATAAATCCATAGAGTAACATTAAAATGCCGCCCATTAGACGCAGGAATTGCCCTAAAATGCCTCAAACATGTGTCCAACGGCGACCTGTCATCGCGGTTGCCAGTACAATGGGTAGAATTATAATTTTTTGTATTGCACTGTTGGCAACACAGCGACAGACGCGCGCTGCGGGAAGCCGCCACGCCCCGCCATGTTGCCGATTTGTTTTGTACACTATTCATTTGTAGACTAGTTGGTATTGGATAGATGAGGCACTTGACACAAACAGAAATAGGGTAGGTACTTATTAATTCATCTCAATTAGTAGCCAGTACTAACAAACCAATTATAATTAAACAGGTGCTTATCATCTCATTTCCTAAACCCTGAAGCATAGAACCCGTCCTTGAACTCGGCCTTCTTTTAGCTAACCGTTTTTTTTTTTTTATTGACGAGGGGGAAACCTTCAAAAGGTCCCCGACCGCCCTGGGAGAGGCAGATCGGGGTATGTGGGATTTTTACCGCACTAAAACCCCCCCGGTGGCCATCCTCAGTGTTCAGGGGGGACTCCGGGTACTCTGATAGATCGCACCGGTGTCCCCCCACACTTTGCCGGGGCACATCCCCGGGGCAGCTGAGTCGCCGCCCCTAGAGACCTCGCTGTGCAAGGCAGCGCGAGCCACATCGCGCTGCCACCTTCCCGGGCCCGCGGCTCAGTGGTCAAAGCTCCCACCCCGACCACCGCCAGCAGGCCCTCCGGCCCCCTTTTAGTCGCCTCTTACGACAGGCAGGGGGTACCATAGCCAAATTCTTAGACCCTGGCTATTGGGTGGACGGTCCGGGGCGTGCGTTGCCTCCGCCCCGCCGTCGCCGTCGTCTCCGAGAGGGATCGGCTCTCTCCCGATCCCGCTCGGAGGCCTCCTTCTGGGACATTACTGTCTCGCAGAAGGAGACTACGGCCCTCCATGCCTCTCTGTCTGCCAGCATAGCCGTCACTACGCGTGGCAGAGAGAGGTCCTGCCCGATCCTGGTGACCAGGATTCGCCGTTCCGAGCTCCACGCTGGGCACTGCTCCAGCGTGTGCTGTGCGGAATCCCGGTCACTGCCGCAATGGTGGCATTGCGTCGTCGGTTCGCGACCGATCCGATTCAGGTACTCTCCGAAACACCCGTGTCCGGTGAGTACCTGCGTCAGCCGGAAGGTGACGTGGTCCTTCCTCTTTAGCCAGGGCCCGAGGCTCGGCAAAATTGCACCGACAGCGCGTTGGCGGGCGTTCTGCGGCTCACAGAGCCGCTCCCGCCACGTTACGAGCGCATGTCGGTGCTCCTGCCTTCTCACTTCAGCCGCATTTGGAGGCGCAGTTCCGTCCGCCCGGCGGAGACGGTCGTAAATACGAGCATCCATCTCCGCCAGGATGTCCAGGGGCGGAAACCGCGCCAGGACAGTGGCCGCCTCAAAGGACAGGGTACGATACCCCCGTGCGACCCGGATGGCCATAGGACGCTGCATACTATTGTACATAGTTCTGCAGCGCCTAACACCCAGTCTGGAAGACCAGACGGGTGCTCCGTAGAGAGCCACGGATCGCACGACCCCCGCATAGAGGCGGCGGACTCCTTCACTCGGCCCCCCGAGATTGGGCAGCAGTCTGTGCAATGCACCCGCTACCCTCTTGATCCGGGGGACCATGCGGCTGAAGTGCTCCTCAAAGCCCCAGCGACCGTCCAGGGTGAGACCGAGGTACTTGAGGTACCGTCCCACCCGGACATCCACGTCACCTACGCGAACCGACGAGCTGGGTGGTTCCCTTCCCCTCGGGATCTTGTGGAACCACAGCGCCTCGGTCTTTTCCGGCGCTACCCGAAGGCCCAGCTCGTGGATTTTCTCCACGACGCATGCCACGCCAAGCTCGGCGAGCCGGTTGGTCTCCTCGAAAGTGGCCCCGACGGCTAGCACCAGCGTGTCGTCCGCATAGCAGACGATGCTAACGCCGTCGGGGCGGTCGACCCGCAGGACCGCATCGTACGCGAGGTTCCACAGGAGTGGCCCTAGGACCGATCCCTGTGGGACCCCGCAGTACACCTCCCTCCGGTGAAGTCGTCCATCTCCGCCCACATATTGCACGCACCTGTCGCGCAAGTAGGCACAGACCACGCGCTGCAGGTAGGGGGGCACGCGGTGGTACACCAGGGCCCCCCTTATTGCGTCCCAGGGCAGGCTATTAAAGGCGTTGACAATGTCAAGACTGACAGCCAACGCCACTCCGCCCCGGGATACAGCCTGCGTCGACAGTGTCCGGACGCGTGTGATCGCGTCCACTGTCGACCGCGCGCGTCGGAAGCCAAACTGGTCTTCCGACAGGTCCGGCCCGACGCACGTCAGGTGCGTACTGAGGCGGTCCGCCAACACTCTTTCGAGCAGCTTACCCGCCTCATCTAGTAGGCAGAGAGGACGATACGCGGAGGAAGAATCTGCGGGTCTACCATCTTTATGGAGGAGAACCAACCCAGCCACTTTCCAGCCTGAGGGGAACACGCCGCAGCGTAGGCAGTCGTTAAACAGCCGCCGCAGCCTGTTCCCCAGCCCGTTGGGTAGAGCCAACACCCAGGCCCGACCAGGAATTCCGTCGGGGCCTGGTGCCGTGTTTCGGGCTCCGAGGCGCCTCACGGCTCGGTCCAGCTCATCGGTCGTCACCCCCATCTCTTCGGTCCAGATGATCGGTTCCGAAGGAGGGGGCACGGGACTGCTCTGGACCCTGGGGAAGAGGGTGTCTACAACCCTCTCCACGAATGCCGGGTCCAGAGTTTCCGTCAACGGAGGGACCCACGGGCGCAATTTGCCCAGTACCATCCTGTACGGGCGGCCCCATGGATCCCTCTCCAGTCCCCCGATGAGCTCATCCCACGACCGAGCCTTGGCGCTGGCAATGGCTGCCTGCAGCGCCTTCGTGGCGCCTCGATAAGCCACGTAGGCTCCACCCAACTCTTCGGCTGTGGCTCGCCTTCTTCTCCGGGCACGCGTGTACTGGCGTCGGGCGCGGAGGCATATCTCGCGCAGCTCCGCGATGCTCTCCGACCACCAGTACACGGCCCGGGGCTTGGCAGATCTGGTCCGGGGCATCGACGCGTCGCATATGGACGTCATCGTGTCCCGGAACCAGGCGGCTTCCCTTTCAGGATCGGGCAGGATCCCATCTTCTTGGCCCTCAGGCCAGGCCGCGACGATGGCTGCGGCGCAGAGACGATCTCTGTCCAGCCGCTTGAGAGACCATCGTCGCGGCGGGCTGCTACTGCGGCGGCTGTCGGGGCGGGGAAGGCGGATGGCCACATCCATCGCTATATAGCGATGGTCGGATAATGTGACCATCTCCTCTGCCACTCTCCACCCCGTCACCATGCGCGCTGCCTGGGGAGTCGCCCACGAAAGATCCACGATCGACTCCCCCTGCCAGCGCACGCAGGTGCTGACAGACCCCCGGTTCAGCAACCGGAGGTCCAGCGCCGCCGCCCATTCCAGCACTGTCTCCCCCTTTTGGTCATCCCGGGCGCTCCCCCACTCACGAGAGTGAGCGTTGAAGTCGCCCAGGACAAGCACGGGACGAGGCAGACATCTGCGCATGCAGTTGGCCACCCCGTCCAGGTACGCCTCGTAGACGGCGAGGGTACAGTTGGGGGAGACGTAGCAGCCCACAACGACTACACGACCCCAGCTCACGGCGACGTATCCCAGCCCCCTCTCAATGAGGGAGCAGGGAGGGTCGCCGCTACCGCCACCCCAATATATGGCGACGGAGTCCATGTCGTCACCAAACCAGCGAGGATGGTTTGGGACGACGCGATATGGCTCCGCCACCACCGCCAGTGCAACCGACCACTGCGCGACGGACTGCTGGAACAAGTCCTGCGCCGCGCGACAGTGGTTGAGGTTGCACTGTAAGGCTCGTAGGGGCCTTAAGTCCGTGTTGGCGGCTCAGTTGCCGCCGCAGCTGGGCTCGAGCCCGGCTGTACGGGACCCGTGCCGCTCGGCTTCGTGGGACCCGGCTTACGGCCCCTTTTGCCACGAGGAGCGGAGCATTTCTTGCCCCCCATCCTGTGGCCAGAGGGCCGGCCCAGGTCCGCGCAGAGCAGGCACTTCAGCGGGCGAGTGCACTGACTCGCCCGGTGGTCCGCCTCGCCACATGCGTAGCACATGGAGCTCCGGTCCGTCGTGCTCGGACATGTGCTACGCACGTGACCGATTTCGAGGCACCGGAAGCACTGCAGGGGCCTTGCCTCCAGTGCCTCGACCCTCACGGATACCCACCCCACCTGGATGCGCCCAACTGCAAACAGTTTGCGCACCGCGGTGAGTGGGCATCGGACCCACGCTGTCCCCAAGGCCAAGCACGAGGGGCGCTTAATCTCTCCCACCTTTACATCGGCCACCGCGCAGCCTCCAGCCTCCGCGATTGCAGCCGCTACGTCCTCGGGGGTGATGGCCTCATTAAGGTCCAGCACCCTCATGTCCCCCATCTTGACAGGGCGTACAATGCGCACGCCCAAGTCTTTGAGGGACTCGCGCATGCGACTCGCGAGCGCGTCGGCCTTAGAGGCAGAGTCCGGTTCCGGGACCTCTAGGATCAGCCCGCCGGTTATGGCTTTCCGATTCCGAAGGCTCGGAATGCCAAGGTCGGCGAGCTTTATCCTTTCCCTCGCAGCCGCCATCACCGCAGCGTACGTGACCTCCGATCCCTCCGGGATCGTCACAGTGATCGCTGCGACAGTTGGCGGCCGCGCCGGTGCCCTCTCCGATTTGCGCGGCGGCGGGGGCCTTGATGCAGGCGCAGGCCGCTGGGACACCGCGGGAGGAGACCGTTGAGGCCCCGTGCTCGGCCCAGCCCTAGGTTGGGCCTTTCGACCCACCACGGTGGACCAGGCCACCTGAGGGGGCAGAACCTGCACCGTTCTCGGAGCTGGAGCAGCTGGGAGGGGAGCGGCGGCCGGCAGCGCTGTGGCAGTGGCTGGTATCCGCTTCTTATTCCTCCTGCCGCCCCTTCCCTTCTTCTTGCGCCCCTGGATCACAGGCGCGGGTGCCTGAGAGGCTGGGGCTTCCAGCCTAACAGATGGCCCGGGAGGTGTCAGGGGTGCTCTCTTGGCATCCGCGGCAAGTGGAGGCCGCATGTTCTTCTCAGGGAGCAGCCTCTCCTCCATGGCCTCGAACCGCGCGCTGATCATGGTCCCCACCTGGACCATGATTGCGCGCGTTAGGTCCTCCATACCCGGGGACAGTGTCGAAGCGGCATCACTGGCCTCTGCCCTGCCTGTCCCGCGGAGGACAGAGAGCTCCTCCGTGAGCTGCTCCATCCTTGTAGAGAGGGCCGCTATCTGCGAGCGCAATTCCGCGTTCTCGCGCTCCAACCTTTCGGTGTTTGCGCTCGCAGATGTCCGCGCCGCCATCGCCAATGACGCTGCCTCAGTCCTTCGTGCACACATACGGAGTTGGTGCACGAAACTGCCCTTCAGGTGTTTAGACCTGTCGGCAACCCGCTCAACCACCATCTGCTGCTCCTTAATGAAGGTGCCCAACTCGTTGGTGGGCATCTCCTCCATCTTTTTTTGGAGCTCCTCAGCCGAGGGCAGCTTCTTTTTGGCCCTGGTGTTTGTCAGGGCCGAGTCGGGACCGAACAGGTCGTCTAAATCGTCCTTTAGGAAGGCCGCTCGGCAAGTGCCAGAGGGACCCGCCCTGGACGCCACATCAGCATCCCCTGAGGTCAGCGACACGAGCGACATGTCCGACATCGCGTCGCTGTCCTCTTCCCGCTCGCTCCCTGCGCAAGGCGTGGGAGGCCGGATGAAGCGGCCTGATCTATCGCGCGATAAACGCGCTGCGGTGCTTGAGCGCGTGCGGCCACGCGTCGCCGTGCCAACCTTGGCAGCCGTCTGCTCGCCGCAGGAGGAGCCGGAATTCGTCCTACTCCTCTTCTGCGACCTTGGACGCGCTACCACAGCGGCAGCTAGACTGCTGCAGCTTTCCAGCACAACTACAGGGGTCAGCGACTGCTTTCCCCCCGTAGTCTCCTTCTCTTCTTGGGATTTTACTCCCTCACCTTCACCCTTTTTTTGTTTTTCTCCCTCCGTCATTTCTTTTGTGTTTAATTTCTCCATATCTGATCCCACGAGTATGGGTCGATATAGAGACCATTGCCGGGTGACGCCCATTCCGACAATGGGGGACTTACATACTGAGAGGTGGCCCAGAGTCTCTCAGGTTTTCACGACTTCGCTGTCGGATTTTTATAGAGGTTTTCTCCTCGCAGGCCGGCCAATTAAGGCAAGCCCTCCCCGGTCACCAACTCCCCGACGTATCCAGCCTCGCTAACTGGAATTGTTGAAGGAAGAGTCGGTGATTACGGCATTCACGGGGTGACGAGCGAGATAGCGTCAACCCCGGGCACCCCTTTCGGAGTGCCTCCCCTCCCCCTGACGTTTGACTGGGTACAACCCCCCAGTCCTAGACAGAAGGTCTAGTTCCCATAGGCACGCCGAACCTTGGGAATGGGTGACGCAGGCTCGCATCCATTGTCATCTCTGCTGAACAGAGACGTACAAGGAGCGAATTCCACCTCCGCCACCTGCGTCGAGTGCCAGGTGTTAGTCATCGACGACAGTGACCCCAGGGATCGCCATCGAGGAGCTAAGTCACGCGATGAAGGCCCCCGAAGAGACTGTCGCCGACGTCCAGGGTGCACCGTCCCGAAGCCATTGTCGTTCCCTCGGACGTATCCTTAGGACAAACAATGGATCGGGCACACGAGGAGGTCTCCTGGCCTTGCACCCCTCTTTTAGCTAACCGTATTCCAATGGGTAACCTGCAGCATGTTAAAGAGTTAGTTAGGATCCTAAAATTTACAAAATATCAGATACTAGAAAAAGTTGTTTTTGTCAACATTTATATTGTGCAATGTTCATTCGCTTTCCCATTCGCACTTTAAGCGGTCGGTCCCGGTGGCAATTTAATCAATCGAGCAATCGTTACATGTCAGTCGGAAGCCTAAGAGACACTGACAACTGATTTCACCCAGTTTACCAATTTTCCTCCTAAAACGGTTGAATCAAGTCAACGTCAAAGCCGACAAATATATGGAACAAGGCCAGGGACATGATGATTCGCTTGCCTATTCTGCAAAACATAATCTTTGTCATTCGCAATATCTAACTAGGCGTAGAATGCACACCGCGCGGAGGGTAGGTTGAACCGTTCAAAGGCCATGTTTTGTAGCGTAATTAGGCCTCTTTACTAATGGTAGGCCCGACCATAATCCATATTACTCGGTTTAATAATAGTGTGGTCAAATTAGGTAACGGTATGAAAGAGTGTGCTTTCAAATAATTAGGCTTATAAAGCTGTTACATAGGTACTGATAACAGTAATTTGAAATGTCACTTTCGTGGCTCAGCGGTAACATGCTAATATTTTTTTATGTCTATGGTAATTGTCTGAAAATTCTTCGAGATTTAAATTAAAATAAAAATTGACATTCCATTTTCTCCATCATTTGTTTTTAAACTTCCTATTTTCTTACTACAAGTTGGCTCTAAACAAACTAAGTATTTAGGACAAATTATTCTGATGTGCTATATATGATACCTTGGCCGTAAAATAAGAATAAGATTTCTTTGCAAGGGTTATTAAATACTGCATAGTATTCAATTGTGTCCATGCGGCATAGACATAAATGTTTTACAATTAAAAAATTCTTGATTCAGCTAAATAAATAAATGATTAATATAACTAGTACCTAAGTCCAAAACTTGTCATCAAAAAATCCCCTGTTATTAACTAATTGAAACCCCGTTTTTGATTCATTGGTAAGATGATAAAAGTTTTCGTAAATATGTAATTTATGTTTGACTTAAGTCAATGGATTCCTAATTCATTTTTTTACGTATGCTCTGCTAAAAAATATAATATTCAGTTCTACAGTAATAAAAAGCTACACTATGCCTTAGTAATGAACACTTGCAACATTGATCAGAAAATAAAATTATTTAGGAGGTAGTTCTTAAATATATTTGTTTTCTTAAAGACGGTCAACTAACGATCCGTACACAGTCGAACGTAACACCTCTCGGAGAGCACTCGCATATTTCGTGTCTAAATTAATATTTAGTGCAAATAAACCTGCCTAGTGTGTGTAATCAATACCACTCTCGTACCATCAGCTGGATGCAGATTTAATGGAGCCGAAGGGACATCTCAGGTACTGTAACCTTTATATGCTGTTACGAGTTGTTGAACTCTCTGCTTAAATAGTGTGGATAACTTTACTGAGGATCTATTTATTGGTGCTCGCGCAAAACAAACCCAAAATAAGACTACTGCGCAAACAATGCGATCGCTTAAAATTCATGATGACTGGTGTAATTAAACATTTTAACTCCATGATTTATAATGTTATATGTTATGTATTTTTTTCTGAAATTGTAATTAATGATCATATTCGTATGTATTCAGAAAACGTTGTAAGGTGACTGTATTATTTAGGTACTATTGCAAAAAACCTTGCGTTGTGGTTGAGAAAAATCACTATATATGGTGTATAGTGAATAGCATGTATTTTTTTTTGCATAATACAAGTGATAAGCCACACATTAAGCCACCATGCGCAGATATAGGTGCCGCAACGAACTATGAGCGCTCAGCGAAAATAGTGAGGGAAATGAAGTTCGCATGTATTTTATTCGCGTTGCGCCATACAGACAGACGACTACTACAAGGTCAGCTCATAATTGTTCACCAGTAGGTAGTTCAAAAATTGTACGATAAAAACTCGTCACTAATTGTGAAAAATGTCATATCTACCGCCATAGAAAACATATCAAATTGTCTTCACAAATGCCCTTCAATTATAGACAAGTGTATAGCATCCTCTCGAATGTTAAACTGCTCTAATCGTGTTGCTACAATACAATGCTAACAGCTGGGTACAGACGTGTACAGTTGTGCACAAGAGGTCGTTGGTGCCAATATGCTGTCCCGCCAGGGGGCTTCGCAAATGTTTGCCTATGCTTTAGGATCCCAGTCTGTTTTAAAAAAAAGAATATTCTGCGTTTTAAAATCATTCTGCATTTAACGGTTTGTTTTGATAATTTCCAATTAATTATTCCACCATGTTAGCTAACCACAGCTTAGATTATCTATGTCTGTTTTGCTAACCGTAAATGTTAGTGAAATTCGTGGAACACAGAGTTAAAATGTATATTAAAGTGCATAGTATGTTTAAAATTATAAGCCCGGTAGATTAATTACATTCCAGGCTATATTAGCTAGAAGTGTCTCATATATGTAAAGATAAAAAATTGCTACTACCAAAATTCTAAGGTACAGAAATTTAAAAAAAAATGTGTAGGTGCACGGTAGATTAAGCGAGGTTTACATTCCAGGCTAAATTAGCTATAAGTATCAGAATATAGGTAAGGACTGACATTTTCTTCTGCCAAAATTTTACAGTTCACCTATTTTTTTTAAATGGTTGTTCAATATTGCCTGCGCCATGGCATACCCACTTGACGAGCGCGTAAAATACTTTGCAATCTGCACGGTTGGGGCTAGAGCTCCCAGCCTAAATTGTCAAGGGCTCTTCAAGAGGAAACAACGTGTGACTCGTAATTTTTATAACGCACTCCAGTATGGAGTGCTTTTAAAATCGTTATCTCGTGCTGGGAACAGCTTATGTACTTTACTGTACTGATACAAAAATTGTAAACATTTTTTGTATACTTGTATTATTCAACGTTTTGTATTTAATTGTGATAGAAGGGTACGTTAAATAAAAAAATCTAATATCAATTATTCTGTTAAATGATTTTGATTTGTTGAAATTGAGATTTTTCATTTTCGTATTTCCGTCTGCTCAGGATTTGACTAATCTTTATGTTTTGGACAATTCACATAAAATACTTACCCCTTCCACGTGAGCATCATCATCTCCCTAGCCTTATCCCATGTATTTGGGGTCAGCACTTGATTCAACCCGATGTGGCTGATCACCTAATTTTTATACGAAGCGACTCCCATCTTACCTTCGTAACCCCTTTTTTTTCGAGGAAAATCGGCAATCTGGGTTAAACAGATGTCAGACTTTCTTAGGCCTCTGACTGACCTGTAACGATTGCGAAAGATATAAAATTGGCAACCGGGACCGACACGGCTTAACGTGCTCTCCGAGGCACGGAGGGGACTCGGGCGGTCACCCATCCAACTACTATGCTATGCGTATGGTTGCTTAACTTCGCTGATCGCATCATATGCGCAATAGCAACTGTGCCACGAGCTCCTCTACTAATACAGACGTGAGCATATATGTATCTTTATAAATTAGGGTAGTGTTATTCTGATGTATAACTAAATAAGCTGAGCTGTATTTCAAATGCAAAACGCAGAGACAAAATAATTTACGTTACGGTTTCGAGTGCCTGTTAGGAATTATCTACTTCATATAATTTTCCTTACTTCGGACCCAATAATTTCCCCGTCGTCATATATATTTGCCATCGATCACATCAATCCAATCACTTCAAATCCCTCGACGTGTTCGACGCAAATCCATTCTATGTCGTGTATAAATATCGCAGGCAAATATTTAAACGTATCATATCATCATTTGCTATTCAAATCTTTTACAAACACAACTCTTTTATAGGGAGAGCACGTATTTTACTTGTAACATCATCTCGGCTCTAGAAAGGGTCTTAACAGGGTGGCTAGGGCTAAGTGGTAATAGTTATATACGTTTTATATACCAAAGTGCTAATACTAATAAGTTGCTAACGAATATACTTACGTCGCCATTTACAAACAAACTTATTTTCTCTGTTTAAGTTGTCTAAGCTGCGTTACGGTTTTTGATACGGTTTTTAGGAGTTAAACTCCGATAGGTTAATTGCTAAATTATTTTATACTAGCGGACGTCACGCGGTTTCACTCGCGTAGTTCCTGTTCACGTCGGAGTACGGGGATAAAATTAATAAGGGGTAGGCAGTGTTGTAATAACAACACTTACTTTTCACCGAAGATGATGAATGATGAAGTGCCAACGTGACAGATGATGAGTCTAGCGCCGTCCAGGCACTATAGATACGTCTTTGAATTATACCTCAGACATATGCAGGTTTCCTCACGATGTTTTCTTTCACCGTAAAGCAAGCGGTGTGAAATCACTCAACGTAAGTTTTTACAAAAACTCATTGGTACAGGCACCGCAGGGATTCGAACTTGCGTCGCTTGCGTAGCAGGTGACTGCTCAAACCCCAAGGCCACCACGGCGCTCTCATTTCAATCATATTATATTTGAATAGTTGATGTATAAGACAAACCCTAGAGCTAAATATTTATTATTTTTTGAGAAATTGTCTTAATATGTATAAAAAGAAAGCGGCGAGTAAGTTTAAATTTTTTGTATAAGGAATGAAAAAATAACGATAATTTTCAAACTTATGAAGGTAGACAGATATTTTAGCATCAGCATCCAGTTATATCCAGTTAGATTCGCGGCGCGTCCCCTGTGCAAACAGCCGGTCCCCGCTCCAATCATACTTAGATTATCCTAATATTGTTTTCGCCAAGTACTCGCAACAGGGTTCGGTAAAATTTGGATGCGACATTTTAAAACGTTCGTCAAATGTCTTTGTAAAATTGCGACAGTTTCTCACGCGGTATACCTTAGGACACGCGTTACAAAATAAACTTATTTTTAACTAGCTGTGCCCCGCGGTTTCACCCGCGTAGATTTAGTTTCTTCCTTATTGTAGCGTTACCCTAATATTTTAACGTAGCCTTAGTTACTCCTTGAAACATCAGCTACCTACCAGTGAAAGTCCCGTTACAATCCGTCCAGCCGTTTCAGAGATTACCCGGAACAAACAGACAGACAGACAGACAGACCGACAGACGGAGAAAAATCTTAAAACTTGGTTTTTTAGTAGCATGTATACTTCCATATGCATTTAGTGAAAAGCTGTTAATTTGGAATTACAAACACACTTAAATTTTATTTATCTGTATAGATTTTATAGAAGAACTTGGAGCTTGATTAATGCGCTTGATAATTTATTACTTTGCTTTAAAAAAAATATAAATGCCTTATAAAATAATCTATAGATTGTACAGATAAATTAAAGATGTTTGTTATTTCAAAATAACAGCTTTTCATTAAATGCACACCGTATGTACTTTCACATACGGTACAGACATTAAAAAAACAATATTTAAAATTATGTCTGTCTGTCGGTTTCTTCAAGCTAAATTCCAAAGCGGCCGGCCCGATTTTGGTGACACTTTCATTTGCGGATAGCTAATTTTACAAGGAGTAGCATTGACTACTTTTACGTTTTTACGATTACGTCAGCCATAAAATTTACTCTACGCGGGTCTAACCTCGGGGCACAGCTAGTCGATTATATAATTCTAGTAATAACGTATCCAAAATTCCCAGCTCGTAGTAAGTCGGCGTGGCTGATCGGCTCCCATGAATACGTGATCAGGTGGCGACCCCAATGGTCGACGACGCGGGAAATACCTCATTTATATGCAAGGGTCAAACTGTTTAATATTTGCCGAAATCAACGCCCACAACAATCGGACCAGCTTTGCTTTTTTCTTTTTCAGAATGTGTTAAAACTTTTCTCTTGAGTTTTTCTATTCGATACAAAACAAGTGTGGGTTTTATCGTAGGCGAAATTCAGGCGAAGTTATGATTGTTTTAGTTTCAGGTGAAAATTGTAGAAAAGTGCAGCTGTCTCGGTCTGTCTGTATGACGAATGCGAATGAAATCTTCTTCTCAATCGTTACACTCTTGGCAGAGCGGTCGTGGTCGTAATGTCAGAATTGGTGGCTTGCTGAACAAAACGGCGCCATTCACTTCGGACTGCTGCTTTACGGGAGCATTCGTTGATAGTAGGAACACCCATCACAGCAATTTGAGAATGCAAGACTGAACTGTGGACGACAGACGCTGTTTGATCCTGAGCTCCTGCAGTATGGAATCGTTGGTGCGGAACTGTGTCCACTTTATGCCAAGCATCTTTCTCCAGCACCACATTTCAAGAGCATCTATCTTCTTTCTCTCACTTTCTCTCAAAGTCCACGTCTCGGCAGGGTAGAGGAATATGGGGAAGATAAGGGCTTTTACAAGCCTGATTTTTGTGGCTTTGGTTATGTTGCAGTGCTTCCAAATCTTACCCAGCCTCTCCATAATGCGAATGAAATACATGCGCAGTTTACCACTATTTTCGCTTAGCGCTCAAAACTCGTGACGGGACCTATTATTTGCGAATTTTATTACAATGTAAATTAAATATTACCTATATGAAGATTTTATTCATATGGAAAATTGTGTACCTACCTAGTTATATAGTGAACCATAGATTCTCTACACTAATTGCATTTTTTTTTTGTCTCCGAAATAATGGGGATGATTAAATTTGCAACCACTTGCATTAGCATTATAGTAATAGCCCTTAATCCGAAAACGATGTATAAATCTGTTGCCAAAAAATCTGCTATTCTAACAACGAAAACCCCATACAATTTGCGAACAAAGCTAATAAATTAGAGCGCTGCATTTTACCCAATTCTCACAAAAACACAATGGAAACATGAGACTGTCAAAAATCACTATAATTTGCACCCCGCCCCGCCGCCCCACACCAGAAAACTCAAACAAAATTGGGCTTACATTTCTGTTTCCGATACGAAATACCATAGCGTTTGAGTACAGATTATCCAATCAGTTAAGATAAAGGACACGCTTTTTTTAAATTAATGCAATGTCATTTGGATGTAGGTGCCAAAATTTGACAGTTCGATTTTGACATTTGTATTGTGGCGCTAAAGTCTAAAATGATTGTTTTGGATGCGTTCATAGAGTTTTATTTTTTTTCTTTTTCCAGGGTTGACATTCTCGACGTGGTGTATGCAAGAGACGCGCGCGTGCCGGTCACGTGGTCGAGATTAGGCGGTGCATTGATGTCGCGCGCATAAAGCGCGGCCCCGGAGAGACATCAGTTGAACGCAGCTTGGGGGAGGAAATACGGTAAGTTCGGTCGGATTTAAATTATAAATGCGAAATACTAGCTCTTCTATTTGCATATCCCACGGGCCCTTGTACGGTTTTATTTCTAACAAAACACCCGTGTGATTGTTGTTTATTAATTATTAATTAAAAAGGCATTCATGGCGTATTTCTATGTTTTCTGTGATTAAAGTATCTATCTATACTTACACATAAATAAAATTGAAATGTCTATTTATTATTCCAAATAAACAGTTTTTCACTAAATGCACAAGTATACACGGTAAGTAGTCGCATAAAAAAACAATTTTGAACATGTTTTCACCGTCCGTTTTTTCCGGCTCTCCAAAACGGCTGGTACGATTTTAACCGGAATTTCACTGGCAGATACTTAGCTATTATTACAAGGAGTAACTTAATAAAAACATTAGGGTTCCGTGGGTCACTTATGAAATTAGGTCTACGAGTGTGAAACCGCAGGGCACAGCTAGTTTAGGTAGTAAAAAAATTGCACTCCTAGTCTAAATCCAGGTCTAAATCTGGATTCCTATTTTTTTTGTAATAGCCATAGTATCTGGTAGCCATTGAATGTAATTAAAAAAACAACCCCTATTTTTATCTATGGTAACATGAAACTATTAAACAATAGGTGAACAGTAAACAAAGCGACACCAGTGCGTGTGTAAACACTTGCAGCGCCAGGGGAAGGACAAATAAATCAACGCTAGATCGTGGTGTCGGGCCGCGCTCTCTAGAGACCTAGTCAATGAGTTACGGCTTACTTAGGATGCGGCATTTAGCTTGGATACTTTTGAGACTTAATAAGAGCGGCGGTGTGTTTTTAATTCGATATTACTTGTTGTTTATTTGTGCGAATTATACTAAGGTGCATTATAATCATAGCCCGGGAATATGATTTATCAATAGCCTAACCATCAATTAATACATCATATCATATCAAAATCAAATTATACTAATTATAACATAAAAATTTACAAAATAACGGTATTATGAAATAAATAAAAATGTATTAATTAATTCAACAAATTTTTACGAGGTTTATACTTTGTTTTTTTTTGTTCATTTAATGGAACCGTGTGTATTTTGATTCGATTTTATCTGTATATATTTCTAAATAGATATGAAACAAGTAATATTTAATAACACCCATTACTGTATATATATTCAATCATTATAATCACGTGTACACTGCACAATATACAGTAGCAGAATAAAAATATGCCGCATCCAAGCTCCTTCAGCGATGAATGTCCCAGCCTCTTGGGACATCGCACGCATATTGCACTCATTTCATTATGTACATACGATTACAACGATCTAGGGACACTTTACACACACCCTGTGTATGTGTACAGATGTCCACACTGCAGATACAATGATAGGCGGTGATTTAGGACAGATTTTTGTAGATCCGTTTTTTGGAGGACAGATTTGAATGAGGTATACCATAACGGGATCTCCCGTTTGATATTTAGAGCTGATCGACTGCCAAATACTACTCTCTCAGTTCTTCATGGCCTCCCATGGAGAGAGTAGGAGTGAGAGTCACTGTGCTACCAATAGTTGTCATTACCCCGTCAGAAAACAATGCCTTTGTAATATTAGTGGATTCACACTACTTACTAATTTTGTAATTATGTTTATTGTAAATTTATTTTCATATTTTTTTTCTATACAATAGAAACCTATATGTATAGGTAAGACTATAAAATCAAGATATCGGGAATTATTTAACGATATCTCAAATAGCTATACGACCCCTCACCCTCGAACTACAATATAGTGTTAAAATTAAATGTGACCATCGTGCCGGGACAAATGTTTCGTCCCCGGAGAATGGAGGTTGTTAATCATAACTCGTTCAGGGAATTGTGACACAATATAAAAATGAAACGAAAGGCGGCTTCCTACTCGAGAATTCCATTCTTAGGCGCAAGAGATCTTTGAATTCCAAGGTTTTCTGAGCTTTCCTTCTGTTTATATTTTATTCGTGGTAGGGCGCGACAATCAATGCTCGGGTCGAGACCTCTGGCGAGAAAAGGGAACGGATATTTCTATAGCTTCATCCAATTTAAAATATATTTTACAATAGGCAGGTAATTTGATTGCCAAATTACAGCGAACATAAGATTTCATTCCAATTAATTGCAGTCACGCGGTATAACAAAAGTACTCTCCCCAATTAAATTATTCTTTCAAGGTAGACGTGTTGTCACCATTTTGTTCGGTTTTTCATTCTTACGTCACACGTTAATTTCATCAAAATATTACACAATATATAGTTCTAATTAACCCACATAATATAAGGTTTGACATGTTTCACATCACAAACAAAATCGTCAACTTCTAAACCACTACAGTCGTTATCGGCAGTTGCAACTCTACAAAACCGGGTAAGCTTTCGGTAAGACCGGGTACAGGTGCCATCATAAGCTATGAGCGCTCAGCGAAAATAAAGGGGTAGTAACTCCGTATGTATGTACCTATTTTATTTGCGTCGCGCCATACAGACGGACTCCTAAAACACCTACGGCGCATTCAAAGCAGCGCTGTAATGACTCGTGATAGCACCTATACCATTGTTTTTAGTTTGTGTTTATGTTTTTAGGGTTAATATCAGATATCTCTCCGAAGAAGGAGCTCGTGGCACAGTTGCTATTGCGCATATGATTCGATCAGCGAAGTTAAGCAACCCTAGCCCTAGCTAGTAATTGGATGGGTGACCGCCCGTGTTCCCTCCGTGCCTCGGAGAGCACGTTAAGCCGTCGGTCCCGGTTGCCAATTTATCATCTTTGGCAATCGTTATAGGTCAGTCAGAGGCCTCAAATAGTCTGACAACTGGTTTAACCCAGATCACTGATTTTCCTCGTTTAAGGGGTTGCGAAGGTCAGATGGCAGTCGCTCCGTATAAAAATCAGGTGATCAGCCACATCGGGTTGAATCAAGTGCCGACCCCAAATACATGGGATAAGGCCAGGGAGATGATGATGATCAGATATCTCTCCGTTAATTTGTATGATAAAAAATTATAGTTAAAAAAAATTTAAGGGGTTGTCGCTTAACATCCGTCCTGCCGCGTTATTCACTAAGGTTTTTCAGCACTCAACGACGAGCGTTGGTTTTATTCATAGGAATTTGATACATAATACATCGCGGATAAGGTTCAATTTCGTATCTTTAAAACCAACACTCGATGACGAGTGCGACGCAGAGAAACCTTAGTGAATAACGCGTCTGCACATTCAAAGCGCTATAATCAGATGGCACCTATAACATGCGGGTTACTTTCAAATCCATATATTTATATGGTAGAATGTCATAGTTAAAAAAATTGTTAAATGGATGTCGCTTAACATCCGTCCTCTCTATTCGTTGATACGTGGGTACATTTAGACGCTGGGGTTTGGGGGTTCGTTACACGGCCCACTGAGCCGTAACTACTTCAGGGAATACCGTCGCGCAGCTAACACCCTTTTGGTACACATGTCTTACTGAACGTGCGATATTTAACCAAACAATTTTTGTCTCAGACATTAATATTTTGTCGCAATAAATGTGATTGTGTTTTGTTCGCCAAAAATGGGAAGGAATTATAATTTTCTACCACGTTTTCTGAGTAGCTTTTATCCGCAACTTTGCCCACGAAATTATTATAGGAAAAACAGCTTTGATTCCTTCCAGGGGCCTTACTACGAGCTCTTATTGCCATGATAGTTTCACTCATTTATGAGACAGATGTATGTGACGTGTATACATCTGTTACTGTCGCACAACTGAATTAACATTGCAATAAGAGCTCATGGTTGGGCCCCTGGTCGAAAGTACACCAGTGGTTTAATCGTGAAAGGGTAACAGGGAGACACATAAACATAGTCACTTTCGGAATAAAATTATAATATTGATATGAAAATAATTTCAATTGGTAATAACAAAAATTTTAACAATATATATAAATATATAAATTTCAATTTAATTTTTTTTACAACTGTTATAACAATACTTTGAGTTTTCACTCAGGTGGGAAATCGGGCGGTACGGAAACCAGAAGACTCTTGTTCAAGTTCAAATCCACTTGGCCATTTTTTAAGTTGCTTTTTTATTAGAAAAAGCCAAGCAAAACTGTCACCTGGGTACCTACCTACTATTGTAGCAAAAGTGACAGGTTGTTACAGTAACTCGTTATCCATAGACGCTGTAACAAGGTGTGAACTTTTTACTGTATATTTTAATGTGATTAAAGAGGTTAATAATTAACAAATTATTGCTACGCACCCCTTTCCGTCGCGTATATCATCACATAATAATTATGTCGCTACATCTATCATGTGCCACTCACACGCGACACGTAGGCGGATTTTACGACATCACTCCTTCGTCTTGTCATGTTTCGGAATATCGTGTGTTTCTCCATTACTCTTACAATCAACTATTACAATTTTATCTATACTTATAAACAAGCTGTATAGTTTGTTTGTTTGCTTAGACACGCGAATGTCAGGTCCAAATTGAAAAATTCTTCAAGTGTCATTTATCGAGGAAGGCTATACGCTGTATATAATCACTAAGTAAAAGTTAGCGTTAGCCCAAAGTAACTATTCCACGTGGATGGTCCCGGATGGACAAGGAGCTAGTTAGCTATATTTATAAGTAAAGCCGTGCAAGTCAGTTATTTTCCGTCGAAAGACTTCTCTGCCTTAGAGAACCAGTGAATTAAGAATCTGTAAGACTGACGCATCCCATATTTCCCTCTTGACTATAACACAAGAGTTAGGACATAACGGGATCTCGTTGCTTATTTGCAACTGCCCCACTGGGGACTGCACCTTCGCCTTACAGAATATCGCAGTCAAATAATGCTTGCTACCTTTGTGTATTGTTGTGTTTCTGTGGTGAGTAAGGTCGCCAGTGCTTCATGGAGGGGAGGAGTTGAGTCATGTAATAGCAATAGTTGTCATTATGTTAGCACAGGGATGTCATTCTTTATAAGGATGGACACATGGATCCATAGGCTGCAGTATCCATCAGGTGAGTGTACGCTTGTTATCGCCTTAGTAAAAAAACCAGCCAAATGTAACGCTAAACATCTGATAGCATCTATAGATCATTGAAATAACAACCCTTGCAGTATAGAACAGCATGGACGTGTGATTATCACGGGGTGCGTGTGGACGCCGCCACAGCAACGTCGCGTGCACGCCACTCACTGTGGTCTCGCCACTATGTACCGTTTGCAAACTCAGCGCCAATTATTTTCTTAAAACACTTAATAAGCTGACATAACAAACAAACCTATGCCTCGTTGACCTAGTGGTCGCAAACGCTATTGCGGAACACGAGGTCCTGGGTTACAAACAAGAAAACCCAATGGCCACTTAATTTTAAGGGATCTGAATACAAAATTAATTTGATTAGTTTATGTATGTAAGTAATCTCATGCATGCTGGAAGGTTGAGCAGCGGTATTACAACAACATCTTTCAACGACGATGATTAGTATCCACGTTGTTACAAAGTTTATCCACTTACTTATTACTTGCACTACGAGTAAGAGTCTTTTTGTTTGCACCGAGGCTCAATACCTAGAATTAATTGTATGATTTAATTGATAATAGTCAGTCGGTACCCCCACGACAGTGCAAGGCAGGTGCCAGACGCACGTCACTTGTCGACAAGACGCGCGAGGCGGCGGCAGCGGTTAGCGTCGCGTGCAAAGCGGTGGATCGATCGAGAACGACCTATCTTTTTTCCTTGTAGATATCTATCTAAGCTAGGTTTTAGACTAATTCGTAGTAGGTAGTTCAAGACGATTTTTAAGGGTTTTCCGTATCAAAAGGGTAAAATACGGGACCCTATTACTAAGACTTCTGTCTGTCACGAGCCTGTATCTCATGAACCGTAATAGTCTGACAGTTTATAGCATTATTTGTATAAACTTTAGTGGTTTTCTAGTGCTATGTACAACTAAGTATTTTGTATGTTTGTGTAAACGATAAATAAATAAAAAAAAAAAAAAAAAAGTTGAATTGTATGCAGCTGCTATTACAACAAATACTGAAAACTAAATTAGATAAATATATTTTAATGTGATTTTTTTTTCTCGATTGTTTTAATATAGATGGTATGGAACTTTGATCAACCCAGAAAGTAAAAAAATGCGTCTTATTTGTTTACTTCTTGTTCTAATAATTTCTCGTTGTTTCTCATTGTCTCGTTGTTTCGTACTCATTGGTACCAGGCTGGCACTAGCGAAGTATATATTTCAAACATACTAACCGGTTCTATTTATTATTTCATACTGGCTTATTTGTACCCATACCTACCTACCAGCTACTTAGACTATCGAAAACTTACCAACAAATTTCATAAAATAAAATACAAGGAAATAAAATATCAGTTAGTGGGGTACAATTTGGTATTCCAACACCCAATAACAATAAAATGAAACAAAATATACATTAAACCCACATTATATTAGTGGCAATTTGGTATCCAATCGAAACTAAATTACAACACCATCTGCCATCGCATTCAATCCAGTCGTGTCAGTATACAATGTTATTGGTCTGATTTATCTGTAGGAAATATATACACATAAATAAATTGAAGTGTCTGTTTGTAATTCCAATTTTTTTTGTAAATAATATGAAAATACTATATATGGCACAGGTGCCGTTGCGAGTTAAGAGCGCACAGCTAAAATCAATTATATTTTTTTATTTATTCTGAGAATCAGCCAACATCTATTCATATCCCTAACTGATAAGGGTAATCCATCCCAAAAAAATATATGGCTAAAATATGATTTCCTAGTCATGTCTGGTAAAGATGAAATCTGTTGATCTGATGTCTTTGAAATAAGTACCTACATTTGCAATAATTGAAGTCACCACCTCTATAAAAAAATCCCCCAAGTTGACAGATCCTTTTGGAAAGGGAGTGTAAGACGTACGTACCTTGATTTATCTGTCCCTTTTCCTCCTACAAAATAATCCTCGTTCAGTTTCACTCGCACACATTGATAAGATCCTATAACGTAGATGTTCCTCGGGAGCCGGCGGCGTATATTTTTCACTTCTTTACCAAGGGCGAGGAAAATAATTTTCCGTGAGCTTTGAACCCGCGAGGGAAAAATGAGAAATTTGGAAAATGTAATTGGATTCAGAACTAATCTCAACGCCTCTCGCTCTTAAGGGAGGGGAGTGCGTGTTCGAATAGAACACAAAATAAATTACAAAGAAGGCAGGCAGGTAGGCTTATTGCGACAGAGTCGTATCATTAAATAGGCATTATGAGGACTAGAACTACTGCGAAATAGACAAAAATATACTTCGTCCAACGATTATTTTAAATGACATTTAGGTATAACGCGAAATTGGCATTGTTTTAGGCACTCTGGGCTACCTAGATAGGTATTGCCAACATTTTCATACATCTATATATATAAATAAAATTGAAGTGTTTGCTTGTAATTCCAAATTATTTACGGTACACACATAAAAATTAATTTATTTTTATTTTGCTCTGTCAGTCCGTCTGTCTGTTTTTGTCCGATTTCACCGAGACTTCCACTGGCAGATAGCTTATGTTCCAAGAAGTACAAAATTTCAATTTAAAAAAACATTGGGTTCCGCGAGTTAAAGCATGAAACTAAGTATGCGGGTGACACTGCGGGGCACATCTAGTAATATATATATTTTTTAACTCGCGGAACCCAATTTTTTTTTAAATAGTAGGTAATAACTAACAACTCTTAGGTTCCTCGCGTTATTTTAGTTGCATTGCAGGACATAACGCAGCACTACTCTAAGGTAGCATTTATCTGAATTATAAATTGTTTTGTTTCAGAATACCGCTCTGGAAATTCCGACTTCATCAATTTCATCATTAAACATCAAATCACCAAATGGACATCCATGAAGTGCAGTGCAAGTTCTAGGTAAATACTTATTTAAATCTAATATATAAAATTCTCGTGTCACAGTTTTCGTTGCCATACTCCTCCGAAACGGCTTGACCGATTTTGATGAAATTTTTTGTTATCCGGTATCTATGAGAATCGGCCAACATCTATTTTTCATCCCCCTAAATGTTAGGGGTAGTCCACCCCTAACTACTTATTTTACACCTTAAAATACATTAATTATATTACACCTAACTACTATTTTTTTTATTATTTTTTAGACAAAATTCTAATCTACGCGGGTGAAACCGCAGGGCACAGCTAGTATTATATAAATGTTTTTTTTCCTTCAATTTAATTTGCATGTCGGCTTTCATACATGGTAGTAGGTACCTAACGTGGCGCACACATTTAGGCACCCTTACATAGTTACAATAGTATTTTTATGTCTATTTTTGAGTCCTAGTGGACCTCTTTTCATAATATAGACAATTGTCGTCTTGGATAGGTTCTATATCTTTAAACGCATTTAATCTTTCTTCCAAGTTTATCTATGCATATCATATGCAGCTCATAGTGATTTAATGACCAAAATTCTAGTCTTTTTTGAGCGCAGAAAGAATGCGTCGCTGTAATTTTTTGCGTTTGGGATCCTTTCTATTTTGCTAGGTTCTAGTTTAAATAAAATACAAGATTGGCTTCATTGTAAATATTTATTTCAAATACTATGAGTGCTTATGGTAACCAATGATACAATGTCACGACTCGGAGAGGCGTCCAGTTCACAGTAATCCTACATTCGTTACCCATTGGCTTGTAATATCACCACAGTGCGCCGACATGCGAGCCAATTGATATAAAACAATTTTGATTAACACACTCGCATATAGGCAGCTTACAAAACTAAATAATATCTATCTTAAGTAGTAAATTTTTCGTAAAAACCATTATTCACACTGCATTTCCATTATTATTATCCGCGAATAATGATAGTTTTTACCATAGATAATAATTGTATATTTTATAAACGATTTTCTTTATTACTATTCTATACACAGAGGCACACAATTCTTAGAATCTAGCTCAATTATACTTGAAGAGCTTAATGTTCCAAGTAAGAATGTTACTCGATAACGTCTTAAGCTAACAAATAACAATGTATACACTTGTCAAATTTGGTAACTTTTGCATGCGCTGAGATTGCTTTTAACACATTTCATCGACGTCTTTATAACCTGTAGTCCCATAGCCGACGGCGGACAATCCGCGCACGTTTTGCGATCTTATATGTCCAGCAATTAAGGTTGAAAATTTCACTTTCCGTGTACATTGGAGAACTAAACTCAACCTTGTGGCATTTGTAATAAGATCGCAGATAATTGTCCGTCGCCAGCATTGATATTTAAAATTACTGCAACTTAATGTTGGCAGCTCAAAGTTCGAAGTAGCATGCGTCATGTTTCATGTGAAAATATGTTGTAGTATTTTGACAAGTGTATGCATTCAACATTCAGATTACATTTTAAGTTATCGTTCCTAAACTAAAACTATAGGCGGCCCCCCGACCTTGCTTACTGTGACCAGAGTCGGTTTGCTTACAGACTAAATGACCATTCTCAATTGAAAGACTTTTGCAGTGGCCACTCGTAACCTGAATTTGCATTCAACAGGAGAAAGTTGGATTTTAATTCTTGATATTAAATAAAAAAAATATCAGGGTTGTTTATATGAAACGACAAAAATGTAACTATCTTTGACGTGGCAATGGTCTTTTTATTTATTATTTAGTATTGACATGATAAGAAAAAAGTGGGGGTCCACTTGCAAACGTCTGGTTACTATTGCTGAGAATGTAGATGCGGTAATGATAATACTAAAGAAATCGACCATTGCCACAGTTTTGCCTTAAACCTAGAAGCGACTAGAACTAAACAAAAAAGGTAACCTACTCAATTTTGAATTGTCATGAAACTAAAAGCTTCCATATTGATCGCATGTGCAATAAATAAAATATATTTACAAATATAAGAAGTGCAAGGATAAAAAATACTATACACACATAATATTGGAATAATTCAATAACAGCCGTTTTCAACATACTACCATCTACTACACTCGCTAGCGACTCCACCGAATATTTGTATGAGAAATTGTGAGTGACGCTAGCGAGTATTGATTACTAAAACAGTGTAAAACTATAAGGGTACTAAATAATCTGCACTATTATCTATCTCTCTCTCTCCTTTACTGATAAATATATCTGTCTCGTTCCCTCGAGCTGCTTACCAATCGATTGTATAAGTATTCGTATGTTCGTAACATTTTTATACAGGATAATACACTAATGTCCAATCATACCGATAGATCGTATCATATCGAATGTTCCTGTTTAACTTTAGTTATGTAAAGCGATCACTTTATACCTTTTTTCATAGCATTTTATAACATATTATATTACATAATGTACCTACGCTTCGTAATATATTGAAAGCGGCTGTAGAAACCCATTGTTATATTTTTATTTATCACTACAACATTAAAACGTATATCACCAAGCCACTACACACGTATTTGACAAGGTAACGGTTTTACACAATTTCTGGACTTTTATATCTCCATACAACAAACATTTAACTTATTTAAGACATCAAATAATTAATTAAGTAATCTTTTATACACTGCCTAGGAAGTACTCGAGAGTGAATCTCGAGTTTTCTATTAAATACTTTATTTTCTTAGTCGTCGGAAATATCAGACCAAAATTATTCAATCATTTGTCGACTAAAGTGCTTGTCATCTACGAAACATACCATAAGCTAATGATTTTTTTAATTTATAGTAATAACTAAAACGTAACTCATAACTCTAATTCACAGGTCTTTTTTTAATTGAACTAAACATTTGGCGTCCTAACGTACTTCTGAACGAAGTCAATTTCTAAATTTCCTAAATTTCTTTAAATGTTCAGTCAGTGATTGCATGTCAAGCCTCTTCAGTCCAACATTTTCAATAATAAGAAAAAGAAAACTATCAATAAAATATAATACCGATACAACAGCATGCAATAAAATTAATATATATAACTTTCTATATATCCATTTGATTGTGCAATGATAAATGTGCTGTCGCATATAGTAGCTATATGTTGGCACTAGTCCTTGGAGAAAGGAATTCGAAAAAAAAATACATTTTATGAACTAACCTCAATTGTCTAGATTAATATTCTATTCAAGACATCGTATCACTCGAGACATTATGTGAAGGCTTCCTATCAAGTCTTTGTTTTAACCATTCATTGTGTTGATAGCATAGAAACAAAACGTTGATATGTCGTGAGCAATATAACAACACAAACCCACACCCCCTTGTTACAAAACATGGTTAAATCGCCACACCAAGATCGGACCAACCTCTGTCTAAAACTACGCCCATCCATTTTGAAATGGATATTTTACAGATCGAGATGGATTCTTCTTGATCTTGAGCGATGTTTTGTAACTGGGGAAAAAGTTTAACACAGACCAATCGCAAAATGCAAACGTTTTAAGTACGTCGTAAACTAACAGTAATACCCAAAGTATTAAAAAGCTGCATATATTTGGTGAATATAATTAGTAACACTAGACTAGAATAGGCTAAATAAAACTTAAGGTAATATACGTACGAGATGCGACTTTGTGTGTCGCTGGGTCCACTTTGCTATGCCATCAACACAAGACACTACACTATATCACTAGTTTACGTGGCTGCTTCCACTGCGGGGCTCTCGGATCAGGTCTTCCTTAGTTCCACCAGCTTGACGTCCTTCACGTGAAGGTTGTGTTTGGACTTACCGGCGAATTTGATCACTGCCTGTGTTGACACCAAAGGTACGTGTCGGAGATCAAGTCTGCAAAAAAAATATTACATACTTCATTTATACTATAAATTTATTTTGAAAGTTAGCCTCATTGGTGTAGTGGTCGCAATCGCTACTGCGGAATACGAGATCAGTGATATTCGATTCCCGGATAGGGCAGTGTTAAATTTTCCACCTGTAATTCCCTATTAGCAGCTGGGAGTTTACCAGAGTAACTAAGCTATTCATTTGCAATTACAAACACACTTCAAACTTATTTGAGTACTAGTTGTGCCTCACGATTTCACTCGTGTAGGCAATATTTCGCAAGATAAAGATAGCCTAAGTTACTTGTTTCATCATCTGCCAGTGAAAGTCCCGTTAAAATAGATCCAGTCGTTTCAGAGATTAGACGAAACAGAAAGACAGAATATATATAAAAAAAATGTTCTTTTTATGTCTGTTCTCTATATACTTTCATATTCACAGTGATATTATTTATCTGCATAGATATAATTACCGGACGAGGTTGGGGCACCGTGCGAGGTGGTCGAGAGCAGCCTCAGTGAGCAGCCGGCATCCCGCCAGCGACAGCCGCTGTAAGGAATGACGCGCCAACTGAGCGGCGCCGGCGTCTGTCAGCCGAGCGCACGACGACGCATCCAATTCTACCAAACGGGGCAGCGCCTGCGAACAAGTACAATATTATTATTTCATTCCATTTCCTCACTGACGCTGTTTTAGCTCGCTTCACTTCGGCTTATGATTTTTTTTAGCTATAAATCTATATTAAGGTTTAGAAGACAATAAAATAAAATTATGATGTATGTAAACAGCAACTTCAGCAACTTAATTATCTTTCCTACAGGCAAGGTCTACGTATGTGGCTTCGGGAAGCACTTGGATTGATATATTTCATAACCATGACCAGGGGGCCCACCATCATCAGCAGAGCATATTAAGCTCTAACCTTACATTTTGGTACCCTCAGACTTGCTCATACAAACCAATAAAATATTGTTTTGCTATAACATACCTGCACAACGTATCTCATAGCGACATCAGTGATATCCGTGCCAGGAAGACGCAGTACAGTGAGGGCAGCCAGCCTGGAAGGTTCTGCTCCCTGGGCTCCGCCTCCAGGCCTCGAATTCTCCGGCGGTGCTAGCACGCCACGCAACTTGGCGTCGTCCAAACACCGGGCGAAGGATAAGTCGAGCGATGTGAGAGGAGGGCACGTCGCGGACCGCAGTGCTAGGGCTGACTCGGCAGGCGAGCCCGCCAGGGAGAGCGATCGGAGGGTTGGCAGGCGAGCCAGTAACCTGTGATGTAAGTAACATTTTAAGATAATCTTGTATATAAAAATGAATCCCCATTTCCCTTGGTCACGGCATCACGCCTAAACGGCTGGATGGATTTTAACGGGACTTTCACTGGCAGGCTGATGTTTCAAGGAGGTAGTTAGGCAATTTTTTTTTTAAAAAACACAATGGATATAAATCTACGCGGGTGAAACCGCGGGGCACAGCTAGTTTATAATATTTATATACACGGTGACGTCAAGGGCAAAAGAAAATATTAGGGATGGGCATGTATTTATTCACGTTCTCTACATACAAGATCCAAAAAGTAAAAGTCAGCGCTCATAACTTGAGACGACACCTGTACTTTCATTGTGTTTGCCTTAAACACTTAACCAGGATTTTTCAGCCATCGACGCAAACGAACGTCAAAATGGCTGAAAAATCCAGAGGTTAGGACGCAATGAGCTATCCCGCTTAAAATTCTAGCCCCCTAGGCGATTAACATGGTAACATTAACCTCACGCTTCGCTTATAGAAACTATAAAAAAATATATGGGAATGACATAATCTGTCACGTGTCTGATTTATGTCTCTCCATATATTTCTAGGGCAAGTGCGAGAGAACGTTATTTTGTCTAGGCCTAGTGATAACCCTAGGTTTATTTCAGAGCATCAAGCCGGAAAGCAGGGACTTTATATACATAAAGCGTAAGTCCTGCAAATAAACAGTATCCTCACCAAGCAAGCTGCCTTCTGGCCAAATGGCACCACTCGAGGCCGAGGGAGAGCGGCTGGCGCCTCGCGATGCCGGCCAACTGCGCCGCTGATACTCTCACTTGCACGAACGACATGCTTCGCCACAGGGACGGATCCATCTGGTAAAAGAAATTCACTATTGTATTCGTCACATCTACATTACAGAGGGCTCAGTGAGAGGTTTTCACTGCCGCCGTCACAAGTCACCCCGTTGACGTAAACGAGACAGCGCCATCTGTCGGACCTTGGAGGGCAATATTTTGATCCCATACAAATTACGTCAACGCGATAACTCGTGCCGGCGATTTGAACTCGCACTAGGCACTCTGAGGACCTTGTGCGAGTTTTTCACTGCCGCCATCACAAGTCACCGCGTTGACTTAAACGCAGATTTGTATAGGATCGAAACAGCGCCATCTGTCGGCCCTCAGCGAGCACAATTTTAATCCCATACAAATCTGCATTTACGTCAACGCGATCACTTGAGACGGCGATTATAGGAACGCGCACTAGGCACTCTGGTACCGACGTGAACATCGGTAAAAGCCTTAAAAACCACAACCAGAAGGCGGATCGCTAGTATTGAATAAGGTGGGTCATAATATAGCATAGAAGCAAACATTTAGATCCTTTGGCGCTGTGCTAGTTATTGTGGCTAGTTGTGTCATTCATAAAAAGTGTACTTGTATTACAAGCGTTCATAAGTTACAGCAACTGCTTACCATCAGACGTGTACTTCGAGAGTCTATAAACATGCACACTAGCAGAGTGTTACTACCTTATAAAGAATGGAATCACTGCGCCAACATAGTGACAAAAGAGTCCTAAAGCTATCACAACGCCAGTAATTATAATAAAAGCATGTAATAAGTTTAATATACTTACAGAATACTCAGCCCAAGCCTTGCACACAAGCGCACAGGTGGCCAGCTCGTGTGGTGTGAGTTTAG
The DNA here is from genome assembly GCA_964035505.1 of Watsonalla cultraria. Classification (NCBI taxonomy): domain Eukaryota; kingdom Metazoa; phylum Arthropoda; class Insecta; order Lepidoptera; family Drepanidae; genus Watsonalla; species Watsonalla cultraria. The sequence continues at coordinate 5,987,245 of OZ037731.1, forward strand.
CGAACACACACAGCATCGCCTCGCGGTCTAACCACGGACATCCCACCTGCGGTACGCAAGCGGCCGGCGCTGGACGAACCGGGTACAGAGGCTTCTTTAACGCCTACGGAATAAGGTTTATATTAGTACAACACTGTTTACATGTCCGCTTTATTCTCTGCAGACATCGGCGCATTCGCTTTCCCGAATGGACGGATTTCTGCGAGTAAAAGATAAAGAAAGTTTTATTTGGTGAGTGCAGTTACATAATATGCTCACGCCAGTATTCCTCGAAGGGGTAGTCTATCGCCGTCTCAGGCACTATACATTCGTCTTTGAATTACTTGTAAACTTATGCTGGTTTCCTCACGATGTTCTCCTTCACCATAAAGCATGTGGTGTGAAATCACTGCACATTTGTTACGCAAGCGACTGCTCAAACCGCTCAAATATCTTGGTCAACATCCTGTATGTAAAAACTGTATTTCAGTACTATAATGGTCAAGCCTATATTCCCGAAAGGGTGGGTCGATAGAGGCGTTGTAATAACAACATCCACGTTTCAAAGTATTGTAGTAATAGATATCAAATTTTCACTTAACCTTTCTTACCTTAGCCGAGTGGTGTGTAAGCTGCAGCGCGAGGTGAGCACGCAGAGCCTGTTTTTTAGGAGCCTCGTCTTCCAAAGAGCGCGGCCTCTTACACGCCGGCTCCCAACCCTCGGGCTCTGGTGCTGCTTCAGCCACCCCTACCTCACCCCCTACCACACCTTCGTCTTCACGCTTGATCTCTGTACACAAAACATATTGGTGAACAACCGAACTGTAAAACTACACTTTTTAGAATACCACTAAGGTCGCCAAAAAGCATGCGGCCCACTTGATGTCGTTATTGCAGCCTATGGTCGCTTGCAACGCCAAGCGTATAGAACCAGTCTAATATAGAACGAGTGCTAACATACATTGGCAGTTTTCCGTCGCTATTTTCGCTGTGCGCTCAAAACTCGAGACGGTAGCTATGACCTTCTCAGGTGAATCTGATAGGGTAGATTGAATGGGACACATACCATCTTCTTTCTTGATATGAGGAACTTCATTTTTGCTCTCGTTGTCGGAGCCAGCCTCTGATTTGAGGGGAGCCGGTGGCGGCGGCGGTGGGAGTTTATTCTGTCGTAACATACAATTTACATTCAAATATGTATGAGCGCAGTATACCTCCTTTAATGCTGAAATGTACACACGCCTGAACTCCCCGAAGGAGTAGGCAGAATATCTTACGTGTTAGTTGGGCGATTCGATGTTCTCCACAAAACCTAGGTAAACTTTACCTGCATATTGTTATGCTGTCCAAGCTGACTGGCGTCCGAGCTGACACTCATCCGCCTGAGATCTGACGACTTTTGACGTGCACGGAAGTGGCGGGGCTGGAACAAATGGTTTTACTTTTAATATTTTCAATGTTGCAGGGGAATCTGGAAGACGAGGCATTGGAGCACTCCCAGCACAGCAGTCCAGTAGACGTTAGGGCACTCCCAGGAGTTCGGCAGATGTTGGGGTACTCCCAGCACTAGGCAGATGTTGGGACACCCCAGCAGTTAAGCAAACCCATTGGGCACTCCCAGCAATTAAGCAGATGTTATAGCACTTCTGCGAGCTGGGCAGATGTTGGGGCACCCCCGCAGGAGTTGGACAGATGTTGGGGCATTCCCAGCAGTTAAGCAGACGTTTGGGCACCGCTAAGAGTTGGACACGTCGAGCAGGTATTAGGGACACCCCCAGCTATTTGGCAGTTCTTGGGATACACTCCCACGTTGGGAAGATGTTGAGCATGGTCCATACCTTGTAGTCGTGGTTGAGTCCCATGGTGGTGCAGGTGGGGCACTCCCACGAGTTGGGCAGGTCCTCGTTGACCTGTCCGCCGGGCGGCACGCACGCCGGGTGCACTATGCTGTAGCACACTGAACACTCGCGCAGCGACGATGGGCCGTTGCGACCTGGTAACACCATACATACACTTAGCTCCATACATATTAAAGATTTTTTTTTTCAACACTATACAGGGCTGTCACGAGCTATGAGCGCTGATCTAGAATGCGCAGTAGGCAATTGTATCTGTCTGTCAGTCTGTCTGTGTGGCGCAACGCGAGTAAGATGCATTTACAATTAACCCCAATCACTATGGCCGCTGAGCGCTCATAACTCGTAATGGCATCTGCACCAAATAAACAGTTCATAGAACAGTATAGCCACTCGACATCCGGGTAACACATGATTTGAAGATAAGTCACTACATGTGTTCCACTATAGTATGCTTGCAATAAGGTCTCATGTAAACTAAGGACCCTTTACGTCTGCAATATGCAGTCAACCCAATGTAAGCATACAAGCTGAAATCACACAAATCTCCTTTTTCAAATCTTAAAGGTGGACCTCGCTAGCCTAACACTTAGCGCTCATCTACGCTTTCATATAACTAATATCAAACTCTATAATATAAATAATACTATCCGCACGCAGCGATGCGGTCGGATCGGTTGCCGGGCGGCAAATGATCTTATAACCATCTGGTACCTACCGATTGTCCTAATCATCTACATTAAAACTAATAACTATAACACATGAAAAAGCGAAGGAGTTGCAAGGATTCTACAGTGAAAATACCCTGCTCATGTTATGAAGCAGTTGATAGCAAATAAAATGTAAGATAAACAAGATGATTGTAGTGCGGATGGCTAGTGTTATGTAGTTACCAATGTTACCCTTGGCCTGCGGAGCGACCGGCGTCTGCATCCAGCCGTCGAGGTGACACATCGCACACGACGCCGTCACTGGCAACATTGGCTGGAACAAACAGGTTTTAAAAGATTATTTATCAATTACACGTGTAATTAATTAGTCTAGACCCTATACAGCTATACTGGAACAGCTGATGGCTTGTTATGCCTATTTGATTTGCACCATTTTGTACTTCACTACGAGTGCTTCAAATCGACACACGAGGTATTCCTACATCTGTCATTAAGCATGGAGTAGTGCCGGGGCCCAACCATGAGCTCTTATTGCAATGATAATTCATTTGTGCGACAGTGACAGATGTATACACGTCACATACATCTGTCTCATAAATGAGTGAAACTATCATGGCAATAAGAGCTCATAGTAAGGCCCCAGATAATAAACTTGGCAGCAGGGACAAGTCTGCCTCACTTCCTTATAATAAGTACTATGAATGTAATCTCAGTACAAACCTGTAAGCACTGCCTCATAATACAAGTCTGCTTAGCGCGGCCGAGTCCACCGAACTTGACCATGTCGTGGCAGAACACGCATTCACCGCAGTCCGTGCGCTGGCACGCCTCGCATTTCTTGCACCTAGAATATATTGCAACATCACAGCAATAATCAAATATTCTATTTTCTAGCAAAATAAGAGGAAATTGAAGGCAAAAAGAGTGATATCATAAATTGCACACAGTTAAAGTATTCATTTCATTATTTACAGGGTCATTTACTGGTACATACATACACATACAGGCGTGAGCTCACGCCTGTATCCCATGGAGATAGGCTGAGACCACCGTTCACCACAAGCTACGATCCCTACATACTTCTTTCGCTTCATCCACATTCAGGCATCATTACTAGTTAAGGCGAAATTGTTTAATTTCCAGGCTCCTAAATAACAATCGGTGGTGTTATACCTGGTTCTCCGCCGGCGAGGCACGTTGTTAGCGTGATCGGGTCTCGGTCGCGGCGGTCCTCCGCGGTGACACCCGCGACCCCCGCGACCACTCGACTGACGACGCTCGCCTGACACCGTCTCCTCTGGACCTAAACACAACAATACTATACTATGAACATATTACATACATAGCTCAATGCTACAAACATTGGGTTCACGCTTTCACATCGGACGATAACGGTAACGACATGATATCATCGGACTAGTAGCTTGAACTAGTAGACTACTGAACGCTGAACTGTCGTTGAGGTCAAGTATCGGCGGAAGAAATCGTGGCAGTGGGAAAACGCCCATTGACTCTTAATCTAGCCTGCTATATTGTCCAACGAATTAGTAGATCTGAGTTGTCCAACGAATTAGTAGACTTCGAGTCTAAAAATAATACTCTTTACCATACCAACTCAACTGTACAGTAAGTGTCGATTTTACTCTAGTACAAATTGATATTTGACTTTGTTACGTATTTGTTGCTGATTGACGAGATGAGATTTTAGGAGTTTGTTTGTCAAAAATTACAAAACCTGTACCGATTTGCGAGACTTCCGGCATAAATAGGGTAGTAATTAGTGAGTCCCAGGGTACATTCACTACCCGTTGGTACCTATGAGGAAGGGCCTGCTGGTCGTGCCGGTGTAGCTCCACCAGTTAGCAGTGACATCCGGGTTAGTTGATAATGACTAACAGGGTAGATACAGGTGTGGGTGGTACCTTTAAGCACGGGTTGTCCGGTGACGGCACGAGCCTGCTGATCGTGTCGATGTAGCTCCACCAATGTACGCACGTCCTTCACTAGTGCGATGGGCTCGGCCAGTAGTTCAGGCACTGATTTACGCGCCGCGGGTAGTTGATGCAGGTACATTACTATGGCCTGCAAAAAGTACAATACATTATGTTTATACATTGTACACATACATTTTATACATACATATACATTGACGAATGATTTTTGAGACATAAAGAAGACATTTTTTCTAAATAATAAAAATTTAAATATCGTCTCGTTGATTTTGTGGTCGCACACGCTAGGGCAGTGTTATTGGATATTTCTATAATTTCCCAGTAGAAGCCCGAAGTCTGGATTATTGCCTGGTAAATAGCAATAGGTTCGTCCTCTTTTATATGGGACTTAAACTTTGGGGATTACAGGCGTGAGTAGAAATAATAACATATATATTTACCTTAAGTCCATGCAGTTCGTTCTGCGTCAAGTGCACGTGTTCTTTGGGCGGCGATGGCGGCGGTCCTTGACCTTCGGCCGAGAGATGGGACCTCCCCAGCAGAGCGCTCACGTAGCGATCCAACACGTACCATAGCATCTCCACGAAGAATGGGTAGCGGAACTTTTGTGGCACCTGCATATAAAATCATATTTATCATCTTAAATTGTTTAATTTCTATACTTGCCAAACAAATAAACCACATACTTGCAGTGTCTGGTCACTTGAGCGTTGTCTCAAAACTGCAGTCAACTAGTAGAACTAAATAATTTATAGTAGATTTCGATGGACACAGGCTATAAATGTAAAAAAATTTTTTTTTTATAACGACTTGAAAAATCGCTTTGAAAATGGTGATGACCGCGGTGCACCATTACTTTTAACTATATTTCAAGATCATTTTACTTTCATGACTATAACGGTACAGGTGCAGTCACGAGCTATGAGCGCTGACCTTGAATGGGCAGTAGTAATTTTGTTACTCCGTCTCTGTCTTTCTGTATGGTGCGACGCGAATAAAATAAATGCGCAGTTATGCCCAATATTTTTGCTGAACGCTCATAAACTTCAATGTTATTTATCTCACCTTAGTGATGTCTTCCACTTGGGCGATTTTCAATTGTTTCTCAATTCCGAACTGATGCAGAAAATTGCCGCCGAACACAAGAGAGTCACTCGGTGTGTACACGGCGTGGATCCAACCAGTGGGGATGAAGAATGTGTGACCGGCTTGCAGCTGGAATATGACAAAATATACTTAAAATTATGAATACAATAAGATCATTAATCCAAAATTGTAAATGAGCACGAAAATAAACTATTTTATTTGCAAATACTTTTTATTTTCCTTAAGTTAAGAAATTAAAATAAAAGCCACAAAAGGATTACTAATAAAAGCTTATGATAGTTAAAAAATATGCTTTTTAAATTTTTTACAGCATTTCAATCGTGCAATATCACAAAAATCTAATGTGTGTGACAAATTTTAGGTCAACCAAACTCTTTGAAATGGGCCAAACTTAACATGCAAGATTTGTCCAAAACATATACATTTACATAACTTATAAATTGTATGTCAAACAAAAGCTTGTAAAATGGAGTCCTATAACCATAGATATAACCAAGATATAGATTTACTCACATGTACTCTGATACACTTCTCGACGGTATCACCAAAGAACACATCCGACTGCTTGCCAGACAGCACCCACTTCTCATACAGTTGTAGGTTTGCCTCTGTCGGAGGAATCAACCAGAACACTTTGGCGCCTGGAATGTTAAGATACTTTTATAAATAAAAGAAGTATACAAATAACAACATTGAGATAGCTCTTCAACATCATATTATTATTAAATAGAGGTCTCGTCACTGCGTCTGTCTGATTGTTTATGAAAGTCTAGCATTCTAGATGTTTTTTCATGTATTCAGGACAGTTACTTATTATTCATTAGAGGCTTTCTCTGACTTTACCGATGCTAAGCCCCTGAACAGATTTTGAATTGACACTACATTAACACCAATAAAACGAAATTATATATCCAGTTTACGCCTTGGGCCTTTAATCTATTAATACATTTTTGGCCTGTAGAAAAAGTATCACTTTATAATGATACTTTGTCTACAGCCCAAAATGTATCATTACAAAATGTATGGAAATGACCTAAATCCGTCACATAATATATATCATTCCTGTACATTTTTTAACGTTTCTATAAGGGCAAGCGCGAAAGAATGTTACTTTGTCTAGGCCTACTGGTACGAGGCACTTATGAACTGCCTATAGTGTAAGTATTGTTTTAAAAAATCAGGTCAGTCAGTAGAAAAGTATTTTACAAAAATTACACTTAATTTACAATAACGGAATAAACATAATAGCTCACCTCTGAGAATGTGATACCACACTGAAGTGCCACCGAAATCAATATGAAAATCAGTGTAGCAGCCCTTTACTGACATCAAGCAATACTTTTGTACCTTCGGGTACATCATATCATCCAGCGCATTTGTGGACTCCGTCTGAAAAACAAAGCAGCATTAGGATCAGAAACTAAATAAGGAACCCATTACGGGTTCATTCGATAATTCTACCAATATCAAAGAGGTGTTATAACACCCACTTAACATCGAACATGATTAAGTGCCAACGTGATAGATGGTGAATCAATCGTCTCACGCACTATACCACACGTCTTAGAATTCCTTCTCAGATATAATTATGCAGGTTTCCTCAAGATGTTTTCCTTCACAGAATGATTGCGGAGGGAAATCACTGCATTACACAGGAGTCTTTGGAAAAACGTATTGCTACTTATTAGACAGACCACAGGGATTTGAACTTACGTCGCTTACGCAGCAGGCGACTAATCAAACCTTTCAGTCCTCAAAGCTCTTTCTCACCACTTTTCGAGAACCATACATTTTATATACGCGTTTATTACTACAAAAAGCAATAGTTTTAAGTTATGTGCAAATAAATAAGGTTTCTGTAACACAAATAGACCAGCCGCCAGTGCGGCAAACGCACATCTATTGTGCAAATTAGCTTTCGCTGTGCTAAGCCCGGTACGAGACCATGGAAGATGTTCCCGGGTGATATTAGGATCATCTGCGAGTTTGTGTATTATCATTGAAAGTCGTAAAAGCGCACTTGTTTACGACAAACAATATAACCATGATATAAGGATAATGGTTTATACCTATAAAAGTATACCCTGAAATAATCATAACAACATACATAAACATAAAAAACTGTGTAGTGAAGAATTATTCAAGGCACAGAAATATTTATTTTTTAATACTGACATTTCTAAGCGACTCTCGCAAGATTAAGAAACAAAGCGTTTATAATAATCATAACAAACAGCTCCCGACTTAATAATAATATGGTGTCCAGAGCACCACTGAAGAACAAACATATGCTGATAAACACAATACCCCCGTCTTGCGCCCCACAGTCGGGTTGAGTCTGAGTTTTACATCGCATTACAGGTGAGTAACGTCAGTACTAAATGTGGAAAAAGACCACTACATATCAAGAGAGAGAAAATTCCTTCATTCCTTTCCCTCACAGGGTGTGCAACGAAAAACCATCTATACAGATAAATAAAATTGAAGTGTCTGTTTGTAATTCCAAAATAACAGCTTTTCACTAAATGCATATGAAAGTATACACGATACTGACACTAAAAAACCAAGTTTTAAAGTGTTTCTCCGTCTGTCTGTCTGTCTGTTTGTTTCGGGTAATCTCTGAAACGGCTGGACGGATTTTAATGGGACTTTCACTGGTAGGTAGCTGATGTTTCAAGGAGTAACTAAGGCTTTTATTTATTAAAAATATTAGGGTTCCGCGTAAATAAGGAAGAAACTAAATCTACGCGAGTGAAACCGCGGGGCACAGCTAGTCTAAAATATAATACGAATGATATAGGCAACTAGCTCTGTCCGCGTGGAATAATTACTTTGGGCTAACTCTTACTATAACCCCCAATTGGTGTGCCTTAGCGTGATGATATTTATAGCCTATAACCAAACAAACAAACTCGTCAGCTTTATATACTAGTATCGATCAAATGCACAAACCTGTTGATCCTTAAGATGGCGCGGCCACACAGTGTCGACCCAGTCAATGAGGCGCACGATGCGCGGCGCCTGCACATAGTTCTCGAGCCGCGTGTGAGAGAACTCTAGGGAGATCACGTTCAGCAGGCGCTCCTTATTGGGGTCATCGTAGTACCGCTGCCAGTCCTGGTCGAGTATTCACAAGTAATAATTTCACTTCGTACTAAATGGTTTAAGGATGACACACATGATACCAATTCAATTAATAGTATTTTCATCCATTCATTAAATACTATATTTATTGCATGTTATATTGTGGGTATGTTACGCCATTTCTACGGCTTAACCGATTCCGATTGAATAAACTGTAAGCAGTAATCGAAATGTAACCTGACTATTGAAAGTACTACGTAAGAAGTTTAATCAAATAAATATAATTTTGAGTTTTGAATGCCTCTCAAATTGGTCCCATCTTTTTTTTAAGCAGCGTGTCATATACCATCCTCAAAAAAACAAATCCCCTTGCTGACAAACAAGCGTACAGGCCTGATGATAAGCGGCAACTGCATCCTATGAACGAAACCAACATCAGAGTTACTTCAAAGTTCAAACTCAAATAAACTGTAAAAAGGATGGATCATTGCCACAGTTTCATAAAGAGTACATGATGGAATTCAGTTACCAGTCAGCATGGGTATATCTAATAATCTATGCTCGTTATATCTATAGGACAATAAACTCACCTTCATAGACATCTCGATGTTTTTCTGCGTGTTGACGTCCATAACGTCGAGGAGACGGCGGGAACCGACGCACATGCGCACATCGTTCACTGTGAAGTTGCTCGTTGGCACTCTGCAACAACCAACCAGTGTTAGTACCGCACTCCGACGTGGTCCACGCTAAGCGACGGACGTACGTTCACACACACCCTAGCGCGCATGACGTGATTTATATCGACTTTTTAATTTCACTTATGAGCAATTTGCGTTGAAAACCCACCACTACTTTCAGACCTGGGGGCCAACTAAGTAAACGGCGTAAGGTGCAACGGCGCGTATTAAGAAGTTTTCAGCTTTGGCGTTTATTTTAACGGTACAAAAATGCTCAAAAGTTCTTAATACGCTCTGCTGAAACCGATGATGTTAGGCCCCCTGATGTTATCAAATATTGTAAACGCAATAAATTGTTTTGTCTTTTCCACGATTTTAATTTATTGTAGCTATTATCGACATTCGTGCAATGGAACTGTGTCCATGAGGTTATATTACTTGTGATTATTTTTTTTAAAAGTAATTACTGAGATTCTTGCCAGATTCTTCTCAGTAAAAGCAACCTTCCGAACCTATGGCATATATTCCCGTATAATTGTCATTCGGACGATTTCATATAATCCCAAAGCAAATTCCTGCAAAGCAGTTGCTCTCAAATATAGCTCTCATTTTCCCCTTGCCGTAGTAGAGTAATATTTTTACTATATAACTAGGTACTTAAATATAGTGCAAAACTTAAGTCTCTAGATATAATACAGGTAACATTTAGATATACAAACAAGATTATGTATGTAATATCGGCAGGCTATTTCCAGAGGGCGCGTTCCGATCGAGGGCTAATCACATTTCCTCACGGCTTAAATATTCAGTCAAAGCTTGTAATTTCATGTCTGCTATGTCATTTGTTTGATACTTCCCTCTAGGGAAAATAAATACCCGTATGGGTGTACAGGTGCTGTCACGAGTTATGAGCGCTGACCACGCAGAGGAAATTTTAGGTGTCTTTCTCTGTCCGTCTGTATGGCGCGATGCGATTAAAAACCATTCCACCTCCACTATTCTCGATGAGCGCTCATAACTCGAGACGGAGTCTGTACTTGGCTTATTATGAATCTATACAAACTATACAGATAAATAAAATTGAAGTGTCTGTTTGTAATTTCAAATTAAGTAACAGGTTTGCACTACATGCATGCATATGAAGGTATATACGGTAAAAAAAAACGAATTTTAAGATTTTTCTCTGCCTGTCTGTTTGTTCCGGCTAACCTCCGAAACAACTGGATTTTAACGGGACTTTCAATAGCAGATAGCTAGTGTTACAAGGAGTTACTTAAGAATAGTTTAATTTAAAAAAAGACGTTGGTGAGACGACGGGTTAAACCACGGGGCACAGCTAATTAATCAATAAACTCACAAGTGCCCTTTGAGGAAAATGTATTTTTAAAGGTGTATTGTACACGTGACTTTAGATTTCGAATGTAAATTTTATTTGCTTGGGTGTTTACTGTTTAGGGCAACAATGTTTCAACCTGCATTGTATTCACTTAGGAAATATTTGAAAAACCTTACACTTTTTCCACAAACTATTGAAAAGCGTCGAGTTCTTTGTACTAAGGAGAAAGTAGATACCTACCTACCTAAATAGTAGCGGAGCGTCACTAACAAAACAAAACAACCGCCGGTAGCCCATTCTACCTTTGATGGGAAAAGCAGCCTATGATAGATGATGAATTTAATAATCTATACGAATAGCTGTCCCCAATAAAGGTTGTTTTTCCATATAATTGTTGGGGTACCTTATTACTATAGGAGTTTGAGAAATAGTTCAAGCTGTATTCTCAGACCTACCCCGAAAAAATCCATAAAAATATGTCAATCCTAGATAGGAAAGTAGGTGCGTATTTTATTTTAGAAAAAAAAACATTTTAAATTTTCACGAAGAACGTTTTGTTACTTTGTCAAAACAACTTATAGGTATTGAGTGATATACAAAGCTTGACAGGTTCACAGGTGCTTTTTACTTTATAGACAGGTTTACGTTACAATATTTTCTCATAACGACTATTCAAGTGCCTACTTATTGCCAATATGGCCGGCTTAAAATCAGTCTTCCCACTTAGATCTATTCGCAAAGTACATCAAAAGAAAAATCATAATAGCAACAAGTCGTGTTCTGATAAGTTGAAATTCCTTGAATCGATGAAGGTAAGGTTGAATCCTTATGAATTCTCTCTAATTGGCATGAAAAATGTTCAGATAAAATGTGATCTTTCGTTTCTTCCAGTCGGTATTTTTCATGTTATTCGATATAGAACATGATATTTAATAAGAGACAAGTATTTGCACAAAAATATAGTATTTGATGCCTTAGGTATACCTATTAAAAACTGTAGCGAGGTCTGTCTTACTATGACTACTTACACTACAAATGTATTGTAGTATTATCACTAACGCTTCCATGTTATCGATATACATATTAAATACCGAATCACATCTAAATATATATATAACCCAAAAGCGACTGACTTACTGACTGACATAGTGATCTATCAACGCACAGCCCAAACCACTGGACGGATCGGGCTGAAATTTGGCATGCAGGTAGATGTTATGACGTAGGCATCCGCTAAGAAAGGTTTTGATTAATTCTACCCCCAAGGAAATAAAATAGAGGATGAAAGTTTGTATGAAACTTAATTTACGCGAGTGAAACCGCGGGGACAGCTAGTTTACTTATACATTTTGTCCGGGTGAAAAGAAGTTACCAATCAGGTCAACATTTAACCTTAACTTCTTCCATTACGAATATGGGAATATGGGTAAGATGCTAATGGAATAGAATACTGTAATAATCAAGCAGTCAATAGGTACGTTACAAAGTTATCTCTTTACGACTAAAGCACTACAAATAAAACGAAATAAGAAAATTTATGACAATATACTTTGTTTCACTACTACCACATTTCACAGCATCCAACAGTTAGCGAAGGCTGCGCGTGCGCACGCCCGCCCGCAAAAGTTACAGAAAAGTTTGACGATAGATGGCGCCACATACCTAATTCGTAAGGCACGTGGTCGATTCGAATATACCGAAAGTAGGGGTGTTTTGCTCTGCCGCAAAGCTAAGCTATGTTTGTGGCTGAGCTACTCGTTATCCTCATGTGTCGTATTTTATCATTCCTTTGTTTTTTATGAGTATACTAGCTGTGCCCCGCGGTTTCACCCGCGTAGTTTTAATTTCATGCTTCATGTCGCCTAAGTTACTCCTTGAAACATCAGCTACCTCCCAGTGAAAGTCCCGTCAAAATCCGTCCAGCCGTTTCGGAGATTACCCGGAACAAACAGACAGACAGACAGACAGACAGACAGACGGACAGACAGACAGAGAATATTTTTAAAACTTGGTTTTTTTGTGTCAGTAGCGTGTATACTTTCATATGCATTTAGTGAAAAGCTGTTATTTTGGAAATACAAACAGACACTTCAATTTTATTTATCTGTAAAGATGTATAGATGGGCCGCATTGCGTAATCTGTTGCCTGGGTTATCCAAGTCAGTCAAATGCAATGCAATTAGCAATCCAATTGATGACGCAGGAAGAAGGTAAACTTTATGTTTGTTCTTTGTATGATAGGACATAATATCATCGAAAATACTCATACGATTTTAAAAAATTCTATCACAATTTGATTGCTACATTATCACTGATTAATATAGCCTAAATTTTATATGCGTATTCCCAAGGGAACGGGAGTCAGCTAGTTACTTATATAATTTAGAATGTATTTTCACGGTGGACATAATATAGTATTACACGCGGGTGAAGCTGCGGGCTTAGATAATTTAATATTCCTTTGTCTATAAAATATTAATATCGTTACGTTCCTTAGGCCTTTCATACCAGGTAGTACGTAGCCTAATTCAAATTATGATTCCTTGTATGTACCTGTACACTATACTGTAGGCTTACATTGTACATCATACAATAGTGTATTCTGTGTATTGTAGACAATTACGTAATGTGTCATGTACGGTTAACTAGTTCAGTCAATTGATTTAAACGCATACAAGCAAAGCTCGCTTTATATTTCGTCGAGTGATCAACTTTATAACATTTTAAAGGTCAACATTTTTCTCCAAAATACTTAACTGAGGGAATGCGGGATCCTAAGGTTACCGCACCATTTTTTACGGTTCCGTACCCAAAGGGTAAAAATCGGGACCCTATTAGCAAGACTTCGCTGTCCGTCTGTCACCAGGTTGTATCTCATGAACCTTTATAGTTAAGGCAGTTGTAATTTTCATACGTGATGTATTTCTGTTGCCGCTATAACAACAAATACTAGAAAAACGGAATAAAATTTTAAGGAGATTCCCATACAACGAACGTGATCATTTTGCTCGTTCTTATAGCTATCTATAAGAACGAGCAAAATGATCACATTACGGAACCCTTCGTGCACGAGTCCGACTCAGTTTACCCTCTCTATTCTTCTGCTTCCTCAACAAGTATGTAACAGCAAGATGCCATGAGAAAATCTTATTCTTTCAAGTTGTATAAAACAGATTACTTCGATATAAACAGAATTAGTTGGAAAACTTCTACAATATATTTACTTATATGTACCATACTCAACCATAAAATGAAGTCACTATTCAATCCAGAAAGTCGTCAACAATGAATAATACATTTTCACAATCGGTCCATAAATACGGTAATTTGTTTCAAGAAGTTATTATTGGATCTGGTCTCGAGCTTATTCGTAGGTGATGATAAGTTCCATAGTAGATTTTTATCATTTCAATAAATACTTCATAACTTTTATGAAAGGCATAAAATATATTGTAACAATTGTGAGAAGTTAAAGGTCCAGCCTTATTGAGAAGGCAACCAATTTTAGCACGTATGTATTAAATACCTCATTGTATCATAATCCCATTTATTTCAAAATATGTTTTAAACGAAGTCTAGATTTAATTCTGACTAAAACTGTGTCCAGCCCTTTTAAATCCGATCATACAAAGAGCTACTTTTAAACCAAGGACTATCTGAATTAGTTTTCTAATAAGCCGGAATGAGTCTCACAGCCTGGTGCGTTCATCTGTAAGGTTTCTCAACGTCGAACTCGACGACGAGCGTTGGTTTCAATCATAAGAAATTGATACATAATACATAGAGGATAAGGTTCAATTTCGCATATTTAAAATAACCTTAGTGAATAATGCGGCTGTTCTGTCACAACACATACTCAAAGCTGGATAACATTATGCCCCCAGGATACAATTCATAACGACAGCTTGAGGGCATTCAGGTCGAATTTCAATTGATATTAGTATGTAACCCGTGAAATGTTTAATGTATGATGCCTATAGCTCCGTTTTCTGTTATCTTTAAGATTTGCTTTGTTCTTTAGGCAATTGTATAGCCTTACATCTTACAAGGAAAATACATTGTGTAAAAAGAAAATCTGACAATCTTGAGTTTTGGACGTTACGGTGAACTATGCCCTCCCTGACATATTTTAAACAGCAATTATTATTAATAATATTAATAACATTCAGTTAACTTTTATTATGATTTACGAATTTGGATGGTTACAGCGGGATTAGAAGACCTAAGAAACGACGTATGGAGTGTGTGAAAGAAGATAAGACTAGAAAGGGAGTGAATAAAGCCGGCTGATAGAGAGAAATTGAAAAGAAGAACACATTGCGTCGACGAGCCGATGACAAATAAAATGGGATGAAGACAGGAGGATGATGAATTTCTTTTCATTATCCTATCACTGTTATAAAGTCCTACTCAATACACATTATAAGTACACCTAGACTGCTCAAGAATAATACCAATCAGTCAGTCGATGCAGATATTTATGCTGCGTCACGTTAGGCGAATGGATTGATCTCCCAAGACTAAACATTTGAAAACCAAATCATTCAGACCAACTGCTCCTCAATGTAACATACCTATACAGGTGCACATGTATGAATAATGGAATATTATGTTTTTACGGCTGCATCTGTCCTCTTTCAAGAGACTGTCTCTGGGGTTGCATATTAAGTACAATAGAGAACCAATTAACTGCAGCTAAGATTGCGTAATATAAAAAACATAGTACTTATTGGAATAAGAAAGAAATGTAAGTGACTGCCCGTACCAATAAGTTCTAAAAACGTAAGTGCAGTGTTACCACACCACAAATATTAGGGTGTAGGATACGTTTTTGTAACGAAACATCTATAATATCTGAAAAGGAATTCAATACGAATGGCGACGGACGCACTATCTGTCAAATTGGCCGTTGACAATTCGATGAAAATTTTGTGTTGTAACACCTCTGCCTTCCCTATGGAACCCTTCTGGATAGGGTGAGACTTTAAACTTTAAGATTTTTTTCTGCTATGTCCTGTCGTGATAATTTTAAAGAAAATAAACATTTTCAAACAAATATTTAGGCACCTAATAATTTATATTTTATCACGACGAGTCCTTCGCTGGGTAGGCAGACAGACCAGCGCGATTCCACTAATCACTGAACTAGTTTACATATAATATTGTGGATTAAGTATACTTTATTACTTTAACGTTTTCTATGAAACAAAAGACAACTGTAACTCTATACCTGTTTGTCATAAAGGTCACATTAATATAGCCACTCGCGGAAATACAGGTGCGTTCACTCCACCATCGCGGGCAGTATTTGTAAAAAACATAATTATTTACTTGAGCTACCTGTCTAGTGCCTACGTACTCCCTTTTCTTCCATCTAAAAGGAGTATTTTTTACTTCTTGAAGTAAGCTCTCATGTTTTTCAATTAGTTATGGACACCTTTGACGGTATCACGAACGAAACCCTAATATTTTATCAAAACGTAAACACTTAGTTCCAAGTACTTTCTTGAACAATAAAGAAAGAGTCAAGTGGAAGTGAAGGATCTTTTTTAAAACGTCAAGAATAATATTATGGTCCTTGGAGCGTTGACAACAATAAGTTATTTAGAGTTAAGCTATGCACATTCAGAAAAAAACGTTATTTAGGGGGGGGGGGGGGGGCTACCTTCATGTACATCATATTTTGTGTAACTCCGTAGAGCAACGCCAGCATGCAACAGGCGGACCTTGCGGACTAAAAATGTTTTCCTACCAACCAAAAATATATACGTAGATAAGTTATATTATACCTTTATTAATTGAATTATTTTAAAATTACATATTCAGAATTATATTTCAAACCAACCTTAACCACTTAATTATCAATACCATACTTAATTATTATCAGTAGTTTTTCCGGTCCTCTTTAAAATATTCCTGCTGTGTCAGGACCCCACCTAAAATGATTTTTTTCTCTTTAGCTAACTAAATAATAGAATATTGAAAACGGCCGTTAGTTCGTACATATTTCCTATGTGTACATCTAAAACAGTGCGCCACAAGTGTAAAGCTATCATGGCATTGCACTAGACGCCGCTAAACATTAGTCAATGCCCTGTAATCTCGCTAACTAGTGTTCATCAAACCTAAACACAGTTATGTATGCGCGCACGCATAGTATAGCTTTCCAGTACAATATCTGACACTGCACTTAAGCTTGACTGATTATGCATGGCACTTCGCTATTACAGCAGAACCAATAGACATAGTTGGTAATAACCTGAGTCTTGACCTAACATCAATAAATAAGTTTTGAGCACACTCGTGTTATACCTAGATAAGTTATTACAATTTGGAAAGAGTTTCAAATTCATTAATACTCCAAGGAGGTATAAACTATAATGCTAAAGAATAATAATTATATGATAGAGAGCCGGCGAACTGGAAAATGGAGAGGCCTTTGCCCAGCAGTGGGACTGTTTTAAATTAGATTACATAAATATAGTTAGGTACCTTATAGCACAGGCCATCCTGACGATCCATCGAAATATAAATAAAAAAAACTTTTTTTAATAGGGTAGGTAGTTTTCAAAATCACGTCCTAGGATTCTGGTAATGTAGGTAGTTTAAGTTCAGAATTAGTTAGCATACCGTACCATTTGCCATATGGTGGAAAATTTTAATTTATTTCTCGAAATGCAGGTTGAACAATTAGTAAGTCAAGTTTCTAGAGTTTATTTTCTACTTGATCGATACTTAACCTTTCTCTCTGCAAGCCCTAAGCGTATGACGCGTATTTTAAGCTATTAAACGCAAAACCGTATTATCAATCGCGCTTAGCCTCCTCTGTAAAAATCCCTCCACACCCTTCATGACGAGTTCCGTTAAATAAGCTTTTCAAAACATATTTTGATCAATGAAGTGTCAAAATAAAAGTGGGTAGGTCCAAAGAACCTTTTGCAATAGAGGGTAGGTCTTATATGTATGCTCTGTAACGTGGCGAGTTATGAGTGACCTTTGATGTGCAGTAGTAATTTTATGGGTCGGTCTGTCTGTATGGCGCGACGCGAATAAAATACATGCGCAGTGACGTATTTTTGATAAGCGCTCATAAATCGTGACGGCAAGAACCTAGGTATATTAAATTACTACCTATGCCTCGGGTTTTATGCGTTTTTCATACACTTATCCTAGTATATGTCATAGCCTTCCTCAATGTGCGAATTATCCAAAACAAAAATACTTTTCAATTTAAACCAGTAGTTCCCGATATAAGCACGTTCAAAAAAACAAACTCTTCAGCTTTATGATATTAGTATTGATTAAGTAAACGTATATGCCTGATGTTAAACCACTGAACAGAGCTAAGTATATTTATAAGATTCGCAAGCTTTTCTCCTTCGTTTCAGGAGTCGTCGTAGGCGTCATATCGAGACCAATCATTGTAGGTAGCGATTATTGAGCGAATCTATTAATAGTACTCACCTATTATATACAATTACGGTGGTAAAAGTGTGCAATACATATCATATAGGTACATACACACACATAGGCAAGTTGTATAGGCATGTCACAAGTGGAAGTTATTCAAAAACATGTCACAAAAAACCACACCCTTTTTTCAACCACCACAGGTATAGGTACTAAGGTTGTTGTTGTCCATAAGAATTAAATGATTATTGGTACTCCAGGTAGGTACTAGATGATGCACCTACCACTGCAAAAATGTAAACTGCCATGCAACCATAATTCAACTTAATTAATATAGCTAAAAGGTTTTCTTCTTAAATTCTTGAAACCTTCAGCTAGAAATGCATTAAAAATGTACATACCTCAGACCAAGGCCAGTTTTCTCCTTGAACAGTAATGGGATTGTGAATCCATTCTTCTGTAAATATGACACTGTAATATCAGAACCATGCATCTCCAGGACTGAGCCTGGGTGTTCAAATCTAGGACTCTCCAACTTGTCAGCAAGGGAGAATCCTCTGCCTCCTTCCGCTTCATCATCACCAAGAGCCCACTCGTCCGAGTACAGCTTACGCTGCTTGCGTTCCCGCTAGGAGACAATGAAAATATTCCAGATGTAATTTATGATCCAAATCTATTATTAATTAAGTACTTGTTTTTGGTTTATGTTAATAACTTGAACTCAGCAATCAAACAAATTGTATGTAACATCCATATCTAACTGGGTTAAGTTATAATAATATACCTTGTATATAATAAGTTATAATTATAATTATTATACCTTGGGACGTGAGCTTAACACTGGCTTCATTACTTCTCACAAAAACAGGGCTTTTCCAATATTTAAAAAGTTATTACATTCCTTATGGTGGGCATAAATGTGATTATTTTATCATGGAAAAATAACAGTGAACATAACAACTAAAACAAAACTTTCACTTTTAACACTTTTATGTCCAACACTTTACTTGATCATGTTAACTGAAAGAAATTCCATAACTTTTCCTATGACGAAAAACTGCAGAGTCAGGTATTTGAGCATTTCGTCGTGTCTCGTGAAACAAAGTAGGTTATTTTTTATAAACCAAGGCCACTGAAACACGAGCAAATAACAACAGCTCTACTTAACTTAGCAGAACGTATTTAAGTACGCGATTAAAAACACTTCCGAGGGCTGTTTCGGCCACAGCGCGCAACAAAGAGCGACTCAGTTATTCGATAATGTGTAGATTGATTGGACAATATTGTACAATGTTTGGCGCGACCGGCTCTCGACAAGCGAGTGAGATTAGTGAAGAATAAAGTAGATTGCGAACGAGCGCAGAGCGGACTCCGGCTTGACGTGTGGTCGGTCGCGGTGCGCACGCCCCAGGCCGCCTGTCCTCCGGCAGTCGCGGCCGCGGGAGGGAAACGCCTTCGTTACTCGTCCCAACCAGATGCCCACTATGTCCCGTACACCGACGACGTCGCTTCGCGCACCTTTCTTCAAACTACCTTTTATCATTGTCGGAATATCGCAATGCTGCGATCACCGGAACTATTATAGAATATAGATTTTGACACCTCCTCGCATGCGCGGATTCGTACGACCGCCTCGTTTTAAAACTCGGTCGCAGCGTGATCACAATAAATTGAGCCCGATGAACCTCAATGATTATTTACAACTATGAACTAAGATTCTAAAAAACATTTTTATACAGTCCTATTTACTTTTGTAAATCGATACACGATGCAACGATGCACCATTTCATGTTTACGTGATCCCAGATAAAGCCACCATGGCGTCACCCGGGACTAAATACGTAAAAATATAACAATAAACACTCACCAGCTGTCTCGGAACTTGTTTTTTGTTGTTCGGCAGTGTTTCCGACATGTTTATGTTAGTCAGAAACACTGCACCACGAATTTTACACTATTTTACGTAAATATTTTACACGGAGCACGAGAAAAAGTAACGCAATCCACCATTTGCAATAGTCGACACTGCTGCCAACACTGCGGCGAGCAATCACTCTAGCAACTTACTTAATATTGGTAGTACGTATAGCGCCCTATTGGTTTATTTATGAAAAGTGATGGCGGGAGTATTTAAAACATCGTAAATTTTAAATATTTTCACCTATTACATTGGGAAAGTGTGTTTTCTTGTAAGTTAACTATATAAATGTAAAAAAATAAGTAGTCTATTTAATCATTGGCTGATCGAAAGAACCACCTATATTAAGTTGAGGAAATAATAATGAAGAAACTAAGCAAATTTGACACTATCAATTCAACAACTGTTTAACTATTCAAAGCTTATTAGTTATAGTTTTCTGTGACACTTTGAAGTGTGCAATTTGTGTGATTCTGCAAAATACCTTACACAATTTATTTCATTAAAAATATATGATTCACTCAAACACCAGCAATCTAACACGAACAAGATTTGGTCCGAAAGTAAAAAACAAGAGACTGAAAATGAGGATTATTACTCTTCCCCACATACCCATCCTTTTTGGTACTTACTTACTTTTTATAGAATTTTCAAAAATGGTATACCATCTTTTCATATCTTTTTATAAATAAAATGAGTTATAAATAATCATTTTTACTTTCTCTCATCTTATCGCAAGCAATGTTTTGCCTGGAAGTTAAATAAAAGTAGGCTGTGAAAATGATATTACCCTACATATCTTTCCTTTTCTATTATGCCTAAAAATTTTCAAAAATGGTGAAATTTCTTTTCACGTTTTTATAAAATGAGTTACCTTTAAAATAATACTTTCCTTCATTGCATGGAACATAATATCATAAATATAATATTTTTCCAATTACGACTTTCTGAATCTGTGTTTTAAATTTTCTGATTTATTAAAAGTATTTAAACGGCCTTCTTAACTGAGAAGGTTGTTAACAGTTTAGAAAAGAAGTAAGTAATTAAAGTTTATTTTTGTGTAGGAGGAAAGTTATCTTATTAATTCTCGGGTTTAGGGGAGGGAAACCGGAGCTACAGCCCCGGGAGCTCCACAAGAGAGGGGCATCCACAATAAATACTTCTAGAGGTTCGAAAGAAGGGGATAGGTAACATTTAAAAGTTAAGCAATATACCCCCTTTTTTTTAATCTCGACCTAATTATTTTTGCTATAAAAAAATAAAACACATGACGTATTTAATTTTTAATAATAAGTATTTGGTGTCAAAACTGTTACAGTACTCACCATAGATATAGAAAAAAAAATCGCTTCTTTATCTTTGGTACTTACATTTTGTACCTTAAGTATTTAAATTAAAGGTTCCGAGTATTTAAATTCAAAATAATTCAATAATTCTTTTTAATTTCAATACTCCGAACCTTTTTTTTTCTGTGAAATCCGTCTTAGATACGCCAACCACCGCGGGGACAGCGGAAGGGTTATGCCGGACTCCTACCGGCTAAAACTCACGGGTATTCTCGTCGCTCTTACAGGGGGGCTCGCGCGTTTCAAGCTTGCGTTGCCCACCATAAAGATTCTCTATCTCTTCTCCTTTGGCGCGGGTTGTTCCCGGCTTACTCTCTGGCATGGCGCGTCAACACTGTACCTAAGTAGGTATTGTCTATCTGTCGTCTGCACCCAACGCTCGACCTTCCATTTATTGTTAATTATTAAATTTACCAACTTCAAAAAAGGAGGCACTTCTCACAATACACATATAAGTTGTAGTTTTAAGACTCAACTTGAAATGTTAGAACAATAAATTCACATCGGATCTTGTACGCGGGCGAGCGAGTGCGTAAATACATGCGCAGTTATCTCCATTATTTTCTTTAGCGCTCAAAACTGGTGACGCCACCTACCTTTATACATAATAATAATATAATCTTACTATGTATGTTAGTACATAAATTAGAGTAGTTTAAGTACGCTCGGGTTCACGTGATTCTCACTAATTGATATTAATAATGCATGCAGTTTGTTATTATAGCATACCTAAGTAATTTGTGTAATCTCCATATTAGCCTACAGCCGCGTTATTCACTGCGGTTTCTCAGCGTCGCATTCGTCGTCGAGGGTCGGTTTTAAAGATACGAAATTGAACCTTATCTTCTATGTATTATGTATCAATTTCCTATGATATTTTTTTTACCAACGCATATGGTCGACGCTGTGAAACCTTAGTGAATAACGCGACAGGATAGGCTTATTTTAGTCGAACTTGGGAAGTTATATTTAATAGTTACCTATTTTTTTTCTTTATTTAATTTTTTTTATATCTTGTTTTATATAAAAAAAATTTCTTTTGTCACGAAGTTACATATTTTTTTATCTACTTTTATTGTATACCTTTTACAATAGAACTTTATGGTCCTTATTTTTTTTAATATTTTTTATGTAACTATCTACTTTGTTTTTCAATAAGAGAACTTATGCTATAGACTAGTAGTTGTGCGTGGTTATACCCGCGTAGGATTTACAATAAAACATTTCAAAACTAACATATAGTATTAATGATACCATTTTTTCTAAAGAAAAATAGACTTCTAACATCAGCTATCTGCCAGTGAAATTCACCATCAATCAATTATGTAAATTCGATTTAGTCGTTTCAGATTAGCTGGAAAAAAGAGACAGAGGGTGAATTTTTTATTTTTCTAACGAAATGAAGTTAACCTACCTAGGTTCTTACTATGGATACACGATAATTTTAGATAAGTCGTGTGGTAAGTAAAATACCTAAGAATTACTCTTATGAGTAGCTTTATCTAACAAGAAATAATTCCATTAAGATTTGCGATTTTTGCTCTAGAGAACCCGTAAAAATATCACGTTGATTTATCTGCGTTCGCACATTATTCGTCGCCTCGTCGGTGACTTTGCTGAGTAGAGCAGTGTTTGAACTAACTTACAATAGATGGCGCCACATGTACTTACATATTATATAGGTAGATAGGTACAGGGAGCCAACTATGATTGTACCCGTTCACTGCTAACGACGCACCTGCGCGTCCAACTGTTAGAGAATTTACGACGAAGATGAAATTTTAGCAGTGAATGTGTTAGCAGCGTGTATTAAGAACTTCTTAGTTTTGACGTTAACTTCTACGGTACTAAAATTGAACGTCAAAGCGCTGAAGGTTTTTAAACGCTCTTCTCAAACCGACGATGGTAGGCCCCCACCCCCAGGTCCTCCAGGTTTTTCATGTTTTTATTCGCCTCAGGTCATACATATAGACTGAGACATTCATAAAATGAATACTGCGCATTCAAAGGTTCTCGTTCATAGCTCGTATCGCGACCTATATTAGGTACCAAGCGGACCAAATCACAGACAAGTCAATTTTAGAGCTTATTAGCTGGTTTCGCCCGCGTTATTTCTTTGTTGAACTACTTTTCCACCATTGCCATCTGGATGTGTAATGAGTATTAAATAAAAAAATCAAAATTAAACTATTTTCTTTAATTACAATATACAATAATACACCATGCATATAATCTTCTTGTATGATATTATAATAGACAGTTATTTTAACTATCTTAATAAGTGAAGCTTTACAAAATATTAAGATATTATGAGAAACTTAGGTAAGTAGCTAAAATGTATCTATACCTACATATAAAATCACAGTCCTTGCTGACTTATATCAACCCACAGCCTAAACCTCAGGGGCCCAACCATGAGCTCTTATTGCAATGTTAATTCAGCTGTGCGACAGTGACAGATGTATGCACGTCACATACATCTGTCTCATAAATGAGTGAAACTATCATGGCAATAAGAGCTCATGGTAAGGCTCCTGAACCTAGAGACATGAAATTTAAAGTTGCGAGCGCAAGCTGATTGCAATACCTACCTATAGACTTTTTTATTCATATTGTGGTGTTTTTTACATATATTATATTTATTAATCTCTCAATGTAACCCTATAATACTTCAATACAGGATCTTCTATTATACATTCACAGTCCACAACACCATTATTGAGTAAATAATCTGTATGACCCCTTAGCCAATCTAAATACAAATTTAAATATCTATCGGTAGGATTCAAATCTGAGTGTCCTAGGCAGAAGATTCTGTATGCATCTTCACCATACTTGCCTATACCGCAGAGATCGCTCGCTCTATGCCATTTCGAAGAAACGAATTGATAACTTAACTTCCAAATCATATGAGCTCTTTTCCTTAAGCCCAGATTGATGAAAAACCTTTCGAGTGTAGTTGGGTTTTCATCTAATACGTGATAAGGTGTTGAGTATATTTCGAAGAAAGATTTCATATAGCGCCTGGCAGTTGCTCCTGATGTTTTAGTTAAGAATATCGTTGCTATTAACATTGCCCAGGGGTTGTTCGAGAATTCCTCTTCGAAAACATAATGTGGTGATACAGGCATTTCTCTAGGTGTTATATTGTAAAAAGGTTGTATTGTCAAGCGGTCCTGCTCTTCGATTGTCAACTGGGATAAGCTGAGCATATCAGTTTCCGAGCTTATAGAGCTCTGACTTAAATTCTGAGATGAATCGAGTGTTTCTGAAGATGTTAAAATGTTATGTGAATTAATTGACGAGATTTTCGAATTATCACCGTCTTGAAAGAAGCTGCTGAAGCAATCATCGTGGTCTGTCATTTCTGAAAAAAAAACCATTTATTAATACTTTTTTTAGTGCTTATTTATAAAAGAAGGCGAGGATCCATGACAATGGTTGAATGGACAGGTTGTCCCCTACCTTTCACGCTTAAACTAGTAACATTATTCGCCATAACCACAGAAAACTAAATAATATCGACAAAATGTAGTCAACATTTTACTAATTAATTTTAACATAATAATTTCACCTCTCGCCAAAAGATGTCGCTACCCATACCCATTTCTTTTATAAGATATCGGGAACTCGAGGGTACTAGAGTAACACGTCGTACAGGTACCGTCACGAGATATGAGCGAAAGCAAAAGTATCGGAGTTATTTATTTTATGCATTATTTACGCATATATTTTATTCGCGTGGCGCCATACAGACAAAAGGAGGCAGACTCAAGTAATGATAACTACGATTAAAACACCTAGGTAACCTACGTAACAAAGGAGCCGTGGTGGTCGTGGGGTTTGATCAGTCATCTGCAGCAGGCGACCTGCAACGCAAGCGATTCAAGTTCGATACTCATTCTTCTCAGATATTCAGGATTCCTCATGATGTTTTCCTACACCGTAGCTAAAGCTCACATCAATGGGACTGAAACTATGAGACTGAAGTCACAAGACCATCACGGTATTTGTGTTAAAATCACGATATCATTAAATGATCACTGTGCATTTGGTCTCGATTCGCTAAATCGTCGCTAAATACCTGTGTAACCTTGATCGTAATGAGGATGACGTTACAAAAATCTATCTACACTAATATTGTAGAGGAAAGAATCGTATTTTTGTACTAGCTGTGCCCTGCGGTTTCACCCGCGTAGATTTAGTTTCATCCTTATTGTCGCGGAACCCTAATATTTTTAATAAATAAAAGTAGCCTACGTTACTCCTTGAAACATCAGCTACCTACCAGTGAAAGTCCCGTTAAAATCGGTCCAGCCGTTTCAGAGATTACGCGGAACAGACAGACAGACAGACAGAGAAAATTTTTATAACTTTGTTTTTTAGTGTCAGTAGCGTGTATACTTTCATATGCATTTAGGTAGTGAAAAGCTGTAATTTTGGAATTACAAACAGACACTTCAATTTTATTTATCTGTATAGATGTAACAAAACAATTATACCCATTTCTGATTTTAAAATGTCTCTGCCATTTGAAAGCTAAATTATCACTGAGAAACAGGTTGCTTTATTAATCGAGTTAAATCAAGGGTCCCTATCAAAAGCGGGTGAAGCCGCAAGCGACATTAGTCGTTCGTAAAATAGTTTTGGAAATCTGCCATCTGTCAGTCGGTCTGTTATATGTATTGATAACATACATGCAATGTGTGTAACTTTGACCAACACTTGTCTACAGCTATCTAATAATTAGCTATTATTTTTGGCGAGAAAGATTTTGTTTCAGATTGACCTTTTCAAACAATAAGAAAAGTAAGTATACTTAATACACACTTATCTGCTTTTGCTTTAAAATGGTTAACTAGGCCTTGTTTGTAAAACTGTAATTTTGTGACAGCATAACTAAATCTGATCATTAATTATGATAAGACCCGCTAATGTTAATAAACTAGTTTTGCACGTTGTAGATAGGTTAAGGTACCTACCTATGTGGGTCATCGGCGTTATGCTGATAAGCTTTTATACTTAAGTATTGGTCTTCCTTCTTTATAATATACCTGCTTCCACAGGAATTCTGGAAAAATATGGAACTTTTAGAAAAAAATATTATATAAGTATTTCCTCCGACTTTAAAACGCGTAAAGTTTTTTGATTACATAAAGTGAAATTGTATTTTATTGTGACTTAAGTCTGATTATTTAACGGAAATCATATTTTTTCAAGATTGGATGTAGGAAGGAATACAACAGGTTCCTTTAACTTAAGGGACTACGTTAAATGACTTAACTCTACAAATCGTTTCAGCCGTTTTTGAGAAACCACGTAGGTAATATAAACGCATAAAAACAATAGAATTAAAGTCTGCATCAGATGCTTTACATGGAGTTAATAAAACGATTACGAGTTGTCATGCTCACTAAAATGCCTTTGCTTGCGGCGGCGTCAGGATGACGGGTCGCTCACTTCCCTCTATAATGGTTGAGGAGGGCGATGGCTGGCATTCTCGTCATACTTGTGAACAGGTGCTGCTTGTGGGCTACGCATTTAGATATAAGTACAACTACTAGACTTTTCTTTATGTTAATTTTTATTGACATTTGTGCATTGGAACTGTGTCCATGGGCTTACATTTCTCAAGTGATTTACTTTGTTTTTAAAAATTGTATAATATTTTTAAAAGAGTAATTACTGAGTTTCTTGCCAGGTTCTTCTCAGTAAAAGCAACCTTACGAACCTGGCAGTAGCATGTATAATCCATGTCGTTCTGACGATTTGAAAGTACTTTGTAAAAAGTCTAATCGAATAAAGATATTTTTGACTTTGACTTTGACTGATATTGATTCGTTGCAGCACCTTCCAAGAACGATAATGTTATCCATACATACCTATACTGAAAGTTATATAACGATTCTTGCTTTGTTCCCTGGCCAATGGCCACTATGAATAATAATAATGTTATTATTATAGCCACTATAGACTTAATAATAAGTAATTGACACACATAACGAACCGTTCATCGGTAGATAAAATTGAGTCCCCAATTGAAGTGTGACGAAAACCGTTTTTAAAATATTCTTTTCATATGTCAATGGAACGGAATTTGACAATTACCAATTTTCAGACATCTGTCGCAGTACACATACGTATACCGGAGACAATAAAGTATTCAGTTGAAAAAAGAAAACAAATTGTTGTATTGTCGCGCCGATAAGTTTTCCGCGTGGTTTAACTTCGCTTCTGCAAACCGATATATTATCGCGGAATGGTGGTATTGCTTCTCGAATCTCAACATCAACATCAACGGAACCAAGTCAGGTTATTGCGAGTGAGTGCATCGACGAGGCAGCACGCACGTCGACGCAGACGCTTCGCGCGTTCGCAGACTTAAATCCAAATACGACATTTTATTCTAAAACCTTCATCCGTTTAGTAAACATACTCGTTTCGTACGTTTCACACACGGTTACGTTTTTGAAAAATAAGTCTTGTTTACAAACGCTTTCCGCGATTGGCGAGTATAGTGTTGTGTTTGTTTTAAGGAAGTGTTAACTGTGAACGTTTGAACTTGTGACACTGTCTGGAAGGTCAAGGAGTTGCTAGTGGTAGTTTATCGACAAGCTATGATAGATATCGACTCGATAACTAGTTCGACAGCCGTAAATGGTAAGCTAATGACTCAATATTTACATTCTGGATGTGTTATTTTATCGCCCTAAAAAACTATTTACTTTCGTTGTGTTTACGCAGACGTTAAGCAGCTGTTTGTAATAGCTATTTCGCTCGTGTCTTGGCATAGAAAAGTTATGTGAAAGTCATAGTTATTTTGAATTTAAACGGTCTTAAGATGAGTTTAGGTTAAAATAAACAACCTCTTTAAATAGGTTTAAGTATTATTTTAAAAGTAAAACACTTATAAAATATTCATATCAGTTCCTACTCACAACAATTAAGTAATAAATAATTTAAAAAATCCTATTCAAAATTATCTCTCTAAGAGATTAACATCTCAGAATAAAATGTACTCTGCTTAATAATCCAAGGATTGCAAATCTACGTACTGGGTTATAACTTTATCATTATTATTTAAAATTGCATACATTATATGGTAAATTACCATCACAGTATGCTGTATACATTAAGACCACATTATAAGAAAGTCAAAGGTGCAGGACCGGGCGACGACTGTACCATCGACAATGTATTGTCCTTAGTAGAGCCACAGGGACAGGGTATCTGCCATGCATGCATCTACATAACTGAGTTTCTTGCCGTTCTTTCCCGAACCGGTAGTCAATTCTTCAACGTTCATAAGTGCCTTACCAGGGCCTAAACTGAATATATATTTTTTCATTTTTCATTTTCAAACAGTCAATAACCATCGCAATAAACTGAATAAATAGCAGGCCCCCTGCCAACTTAAAAATATTTTTTTGCATATCATCTAGTAAGTAATACTTACGCAGTAATACTTCAGATATGTTTTTGAGTAGTACGGAAAGAGTCTCACTAGCTGACTTTGATGATTTACTTACCTAACTGTAAAAATAAAATATTTTGATAGAGGATGTACCCTTAAGATGATTACTTATACTTACGATCGTTCGTCCTCCGTCAAAACGTAACTTCACGTGTCTGCTCTTACTACCTCAATTGAGATAATTTTCTCATGATTACAATACACAATAGCTTACTTTACATAACACGGAATTAACTATCAATTATTACAAAGTATTCAAAATATTGTATTTATTCCATAACCTGTGTGGTAGAAGCCGGTAGCTACGTACTTATCAATCATTTCCGTACCCAGTTTCCGTACCCAAAGGGTAAAAACCAGGACCCTATTACTAAGAGATCGCTGTCCGTCCGTCCGTTTGGCACCAGGCTGTATCTCATGACCCGTGATAGTTGTGATAGTAGACACTTGAAATTTTCACAGATGACATATTTCTGTTGCCGCTATAACAAAAACTACTAAAAAATATTTAAAGGGGCTCATGTACAACAAACGAGATTTTTTTGATCGCTTTTCTTTGATATCTATTATAATGGCAACAGCATTCACAGCATATTGTCCGTCCTCCAAAACTATGTTTATTTTCATGTATGTATGTTTACATTCCATCAAAATCGATTCAGCGTTTCAGCCGTGACAGACAAACAGACAACTTATTTACCCGCAAGATGGCGCCACATGTCAGATCGTACAATGATATATGTACCAAGTAGAACAAGTACCTATTTATGACAAGCTAAAGTTGTAGAGTAGCCTTTACGTAAACGGGTCCAACCATGGATGTGTAGCCTAACATTTTTTAAGTGTGAGACAGAAGTAAGAAACTCGATAAGTAGCTAAGTAGTATTAATTTAAGAATACTATCATATTTCAATAATAGTTTGCGAGGTGCTATCTATCCAAAAATCTGTGCCTCGCAGATTTAGTTTCACGCTTCATTTCGCGGAACCCTAAAATTTTGTAAATAGCCTATGTTGTTACTCCTCGAAAAATCAGCTACCTGCCACTGAAAGTCCCGTTAAAATCGGCCCAGCCGTTTCAGAGATTAGCCGAAACAAACAGAAAGATTATTGTCAGTACCGTGTATACTTTCATATGAATTTAGTGAAAAGCTGTAATTTTGGAATTACCAACAGACACATAATTTATTCGTATTATAATAAGAAAAGTTTCCGTATTAAGTAAATCGCGAAAACCTGACAAAGAAAAAACATGATAGAAGGAAAAATAAACCTACTTTACCTATGGTTTGGTCAGTTACTTATTGTTTGATCAGAGTATACCAAATAGTTACCAAACTGAGATGATTTGCAATTGCTTCAATATAAAACAATCATCGTGGATGACGTGTTAGATCCCTAGGAAGCAAAAAACTCGTTAAGTCATAGCTAAATCCGTTTCAAGTAACACTTTATACTTGAAACAAGTAAAGTTAATGTACCATAGCCAATCAATTTCACACTTCCCCAAATTCCTGTGGTTGAAGATACTATTGTGTCTCGACTTTATGTGCTCAATATTTTATTAACGTGCAAATACTTAAGTGTCAGTTATTATGTCAACATTTTATTAATGTTTGAAATGATTTCACACCACCTGCTTTACGGTGAAGGAAATCATCGTGAGGAAACCATGTAGGTTTCCTATGCCTGAGAAGTAATTCAATGACGTGCCTGAGACGGCGATAGACTCATCATCATCACGTTGGCACTTAATAATCTTCGGTGAAAAGTGGATGTTGTTATTACAACACCTCTGCCTACCCCTTCGGGGAATACAGGCGTGAGTATTTATTAATGTGCAACGGAGTTAATTTATATACGGATGTTTTCAATAACCTACCAAAGTTTACAGATGTATTGGTATCCCCAGTTATCTGTCAGATTTGATTTATCCATACCTTCAATTTCATATATGTATAATAATGATCTCCTACCGAATTTCGGTTACGGCGGTTAATCTCAACGGGGATTAGCCATGTACGCAGGAGATATTATAGTGCACAAATGTGTGCGTAAACACAGGTGCACTCTTTATTCCCTCACTCTCATAGTCCGATGGGACGACAATCCGACACGACCGGAGATAGATCAGGCGTAGGACCAACGGCTTAACGTGCTTTCCGAGGCAGGGGGGTGTAAACACCGCCAACTTCCAAACTCCGGGCATTTTATTGTGAATTTCTTGACAGAAAAACCCAATATCTGTTAATGACCCGACCCGGGAATCGAACCCAGGACCTCGTGATCGGCAGGCGAACCTACTAACCACTAGAATTGGCTCAAAAAGTACTGGACCGATTTTAAAATTCTTTCCCCATTTGAATGCTACATTATTACTGATTAATATAGGCTATATTTTATCTCTGTATTCACGGGAACAGGAACTACGCGGGTGTTACCGCGTGACGTCCGCTAGTCTTTCTTTAGTAACTTAAATGACAGATGAATAGATTTTTGAAAACGACCTTTAATGTGTTTAATTAAAATCAATGTCTTTTGCGGATTAGGTAAGAATTTTGAGCACCTTCCTTTTTTATTAACTCTACAGAAAACTTCTTAATTCTAGTAATTTTTAAAACGCAAAGTTATAAAATTAATTTGATCACATACACAAATTGATTTTGTATTTCCACAAAAAATCTTAGAACATACTTCCATAATAATCTGGTAAAACAATAATTTAAAAAAGAAACTTGATTATAACAGGATACCTAGTATACCCGGGGTCAATATTGCGCAGTCTGTCTAGATTGCCTAAACCTGTTTATTGTATCGAGATTATTATTTGATAGCTTTTAATATTTTCAATAAAAAAAATAAAGTGCCGTGGTGGCAGTGGGGTTTGAGCAGTCGCCTGCTACGCAAGCGACGCAATTTCGAATCCCAGCGGGGCCTGTACCAATGAGCTTTACGGTGAAGGATGTAATTCAAAGACGTATGTATAGTGCCTGAGACAGCGATACACAAATCAAATAGTCAAAACTATATACAAAACACTTAGGGCAATGCTTGACTATACTTTGTTAACTAATATCTCACACTGATGAGTCCCAAATTATCTACGCAATAAATGCGTAATTTTCGGAATGCAACAAAGAGACCATAAACAAAGTAATAACTAACTAAGCAAGGAAACGATACAAAATCAGCTTGGAGAATAATAAATACAAAGCAATATCAGGGGTTTTATTATGTGTAAGTATACCACTTTAATAATGTTGAAGTTATTAAGTGTTATGTAATGTGCTGTACTCTGTCTAAGTATGCATAATCTAGTCAATGGCCGCTTCACATTCTGTATCATAATGCATAACTACGAGTCCAAAAGTCATAACGTGCTTGGAATATAATATTTTTATGATGTTTGTAATCTATAAATTTTAGTTATCGGTCAGAAACAGCCTAAAGTCACCCTGCGACTTCGGCGTACTAACAATCAGTTAGTGTAATGCTACTTAGGGATTCATTTATTGGGTGCTCAATAATAAATATGTTCACTTCTTCCCAGAAGTTTTCTTGAAGGGGTGAGTTATTACGACGGCACTTTAAAACGAATAATATAAAGTGCCGAGGAAATGTATATTTGCGCTGATTGCGTTGCTGATGAGTGATGATGAAGTAGAGATGCATAGACTTCAAAGCATATGACGTCTGTACTGACAGATGTCATATGCTTTGAATGCATATCTAAAAATACATTGGTATTTTTGGATTGACAGTTGTCAAAGAATGATCAAAGAGGGAAAAAGGCGGCAAAGCGAATGTCGGTTGATCATGGCGTTCATTACAGTGAGAACCAGTTATTAAAAAATATACATACTAATATATAGATTTTACATACAAATAAGTACTATTAAATTATGTGATTACTTACAAAACTTATGTTAATTTGCCTATTATAACAATACATAGCGCAGTGGATATAAGCACACCTCAAGAAAACCAGAAACCAGAAGATGAAATGGCAGGAATTGAATATAGGTAAGATGCCTGATTATGCTATTTTGATGATTTCTTCTCTGAATTCAGAAGGCTTCTTTAAACTATTTAGCCATCACAGCTGTTTTTCCATCAAATACCTTTAAACAAGCAATTCTTCTAAATTTATATATAATCTGAATCTTGGAAACGGCTCCAACGATTTTCATGAAATTTTGTATCCACGGGGTTTCAGGGGCGATAAATCGATATAGCTAGGTTTCACTTTTAAAAAACGAGCAACGCTCGGCCATCTAAGTTCTTACTGGTTTTTAAATAAATACCTAATATGTCTACGGTAATTGTATGGCAGGTATACGATTTGAATCGATGCTGGCTTTTGTAAGCAATTATCAAATCTGTAAGTAAAGGGCAGACGTCATATCACATCGTAGCTAAGTGTAGCGTAGGCGTTACCCCAATATCTTGAGTGGAAGGCATTGTTTTGCTTTTAGTTTAATTAGCGCCACAAGATTCATAGTGCAAAACTCTGTAGGGACAGAACATTTGAGTTCACTTGATTGATTTCTTAAATATTTAAATAGAAGCCCAATCTTCCATCTTTGAAAATCTCAGAATTACCTACTGGAACAATTTCCAGTGTACTTATCCACTTAACGAATGAAATTGATTGGAATAGTTAGTTTGGCCTAACGCTCACTTTAATCCGCGATTGGTCTAAGCGTGATGATATAGCCAGGCTATCTAACACTGATTTTTTTTCAAATCGCATTAACATTTCTTAAGATAAGCGCATTCAAGGGAACAAACAAAAACTCTTCAGCTTTATATAATAATACCTATAGATAAAAATACACATAAGTACTTAGTACTTCTAAATCGTCAGCATGGCATGACTAAGATCAGGTGCCTAACCACGAGCTCTTATTGCCACGATAGTTTCACTCATTTATGAGACACGTGTATACAATGTGTATACATCTTTCACTGTCGCACAGCTGAATTATCATTACAATAAAGCTCGTGGTTGGGCCCCAGATAGGCATACCATGCAGTTGATGCAGTATTATTAGACGCTTAGTAAAAGGACCCACGAGAACACACAATGAGTGAAAAAGAAATTCGTGCTGATTTGAGAGTATCTCTTTTTGAAGTCCAATTTTGACAAAGTATTCAAGTAGCACACACTTATCTAAATACAATGATAGAAATGCGGACAGGTGTTGCGAGGACTGTTTAATATTCATAACGGATTGGTGGATAAGTAGCATAATTATGTAAACGTTCAGAGAATAACATAAAATGTTTAAAGAGTTACATTAATATTGTTAACACAGCTTAAGACACCTTAAGATACATTCGGAGTTCAAGGATCGGTACCCCACAGGTACGTTTGTACTTGTTTAAACGTTGTCGACATTCGATCGTGTATTTGGTAAAACAGGTGTTGATCCGCCATCTATACAATTCAAACACAACCCGTCTCCAAAAAAATATCGACTCATTTCGAACGCAAATGAAATAGTCACTTTAATACCATTTTGTACCTAAATTTGTCGTTGATGATGACTGTTAATGGTTTGGTTCGTCCCGCCTGGGCACAAAGTTACGTATTAGATACAAGCGGACGTCACGCGGTTTCACCCGCGTAGTTCGTGTCCCCGTGAGAGTACGGGCATAAAATATATGATGTAGCTATCCATTGCTGAAAGAATTTTCAAGATCGGTCAAGTAGTTTTGGAGCCTATTCAATGCAAATAAACAAACAAACAAACAATCAAATCTTTCCTCTTTATAATATTAGTGTAGATAAAACTATTCTATTCTGCGCCTATGGTTTCTTAGAAGGGTCCTTGAAGTGCGTAGAGCACATAATACTTACCTACGAGCTAGTGCTAGTCACATGTTCCTCAAACAAATGAATGTACTGCGTCGATTACAGTAAAACAAATTCCAGAAAATCATATATTGGCAAGGGCCAAAGACATGGTACTCGTATACTGCAGTTTGAACAGCTACCACGGCTCTTACTTTTACGGACGAGGAAAGGAAGCAGATATCAGCATTTTCAAGGGTATTTCAAAGACAATATTAATCGTAATTAATCAGGCGACATAAATTATAATTACAAGAATTCCGTTCAATTAATATAGCTATTCTTTAATGATGAATTATTCATAAAATACTTTGTGAGTCGTGGAGACAAAAGAATCGACATTCAGGTTCTTATGTCTTATAAAGTGTATCAAGGAACATGAGAACTCGACAGATTAACTGCATTTTTTGTAATAAAAATTTGTAACAAATTTTGTACCTGTATTGATTTGAAGTCAGAGTCCAGGATATTAACTAATCAACCCAATCAGCGAACGGGGCGGGGTCGCCAATTAAGCCCAATGAATCGCAGATTACCTACGCTTGACCTTTCACTTTCTGTTTGAAATACCATCATTATTTTGGTGTATGGATGCTTAGATAGACATATCTACCATTTTTTTTGGATAAAAGCGCCCATTACATCCTTTTTTACGTATTTTTCCATAAAACTTTACTTTTGTTTTCTTAAGGCATACAACTGTGTATTTCTCAAACCAGTTGTATGTTTATACTAGCTGTGCCCCGCGGTTTCACCCGCGTAGATTTAGTTTCATGTCGGGGAACCCTAATATGTTTAATAAATAAAAGGAGCCTAAGTTACTCCTTGAAACATCAGCTACCTGCCAGTAAAAGTCCCGTTAAAATCGGTCCAGCAGTTTCAGAGATTACACGGAACAAACAGACAGACAGATAGACCGACAGAAAGACAGAGAAAAATTTTAAAACTTGGATTTTCAGTGTCCGTAGCGTGTATACTACCATATGCTTTTAGTGAAAAGCTGTTATTTTAGAATTACAAACAGACACTTAAATTTTATTTATCTATATAAATGTATAGATATAGATGAATGCTTAGGTATATTCATTTACCCTTATTTTCATATTGTATGTAATTATTCACAATTTAGCTGAGGGCAAATTAGCAGTTAATTTTCATGATAATAACTATAATGTAGCTAGTTTGAGATTAAAATGACGTCACACTGAGGATAAAATATTATTAGGATACCAAGGATCTGTGGTTATGAAGCAGTTATTATTTGTATAATCATGTTTTATTGCTCAAATTTATTTATCATAATATATATTAAGGAATCTATGCCAAAATGTTATCGAAACATGTTCTGAAGTTTGATTGTAAATCTAAGGTATCAGGGGCGGATCTACTTAAAGGCTTTTTGTGCTGCAGCCAAGGGCCCCGCGAATACAGAGGGCCCCCAACCGAAATCACTACAGAAAATAGTTTCTTGTCAAAATGGCAATTAGTTCAGTAATTAGGTAGGGGGGCCCTAAGCAGTATTAGCCCAAGGCCCCACAAATTCAAGATCCGCCCCTGTAAGGTAGGTATGCTAAATTGCAGAAATATCCAAACATGCCTAAATAGCACCACAACTGGGTAGAAAAATGTATCTTCACAAATTTCGCAAACGAATATACATACTGGTAGCTTCCAAAATTATTTATTCTTTCATTCATAAGTGAGTCATCGAAGCGAACGCTGACAATTATGAAATGGTTTTATTTAACGATGTGTGGGTACCAAACATTTGGGAGGTTTTTTTCCCGTCATAAGTTCTAAATGAACGCTTACATCATACATGAACACCATACTTCTTGGAAAGCAAGTACTATTGTGTTTAACTAACACTGCTGTGCTAATTGTGCAAAAACATCACACAGAGGGACTATAGAAAAGCTCAGATAAAGACATCTGCAAACTACCAAAAACGTGGATAGGCGAGTCGCGATTTGATCCTTGACCAGTGGCCTACCACAGCGGTTTAAGTAGAGGGTATTTAGAACTTCTGAGCTTTGACGTATCATTTATTTAAGAGGCTCCTGTCGGTGAAGCAATCGCCAACCCTCTCTATTGTCCGCTAACACTTTTGGCTTCCTTGTACGATATGACGCTGACTTTTTTCTTCAGCTGTTGTAGATAAGTAATCCTTGGTCTCCTTTCTTCGTGTTTCTGCTATGATGTTTTTAATGAAAGCGTCATGCCGTAAAATGTTTCATTTTAGTACCCTAAAATTAAACGACAACGCTAAGAAGTTCTTCATACGCACTGCTTAAACGGTAATAGTTGGCTTCCAGAGGGGCTTTAGCATAACTGTACTTACCATGACTGTACCTCGACCTTCTAGAAGATCGGAGCCAAATAATACTACTTTAGAGTACTTATTATTTTGTTCCATTGAGTAAAGACGCCATTGCTCCTAGGCCCCCCATGGATTAGACTTTTAACAAAGTACTTTCAATAATAAGGTGTGCAATGCATGATTAACACTGGTGTTGACCATGTTCATAGGCTGCAGTGGCCGCTTACCACCAGGCGGACTGTGCGCTTGCAATCTTTGTTGTATAAGGAAAAAACAAGCACAGTGTCGAAGTTCTATGCCAGCCCCACAGTGAGCTGGTCTTTCTGTAAAAGTTGTATTCAAAATATTCCCGTACTCAACTTTATTTCAAGAGGAAGTATCTAAGTTCACTGCAGCATCATTCCCATCAGGGTCGACGACTCCGGTCTCCACTTACGTTTGCACTCGGCCTTAGTACTCGAGTTGTATTTTTTGTTACACGATAATGATGGCATTCACATAATTATGAATTGCTTTTATAAAAAATCGTGACGTCACCTTTTGAGA
Organism: Watsonalla cultraria; assembly: GCA_964035505.1. Lineage (NCBI taxonomy): Eukaryota > Metazoa > Arthropoda > Insecta > Lepidoptera > Drepanidae > Watsonalla > Watsonalla cultraria. The sequence goes on from OZ037731.1 coordinate 6,024,780, forward strand.
CTGATGCGACGGATGGGTATTTACATAGTGTCTCTGTCATTTAATAAGTAGCAAAAAAAATGTGTTGAGCAAATTTATTAGTTTAGTAAGGCATATTTTTTGAAACAGTTTCCTTAAGATGTTATTGAAAAAAATATATGATTAGAATTGTATTCAACTATACCCAACAATTATTATTATTTATTTTATTATGAGCCTGAATTGTCCCACTGTTGGGCAAAGGCCTCCCTTCCCTCTTTCCATCCCTTCCGATCCAGAGCTTACTATATACCCAACAATGCTGCAAAAAAAAATTGCCAAGAAAACCTATTAACATTTCGATGGATATATGACGTAGGTACTTGCTATAATTTTATTCTGTAGCTCGAGCCATGAGGGAAATATTATGAGGGTATTTTGCTATTTGGCAAAGAAAATTAGCTTCATTCATAACAAATTACGCACTGTGTGTGATAATTGTGTTGTGGTGACTCGCACCAGGGGGGCTATTATGTATAGGTTTCAATCGAGTATCAATTCATTTCCAATGGGAAGGCATAGAAGAAAATTATGTTTTTCTATTTTATTAACTCGTATTTCTTAACGACACCGTTGGTCTAGTGGTTAGTGTACCTAACTACTACAGTAGGTGGCGTGGGTTCGATTCCCGCGGTATGGCAAACATTTACGTTTTAAGTTTGCGTGTGGCTTGTGACTGGGTATTTGGCAGGTTTTACAAAAAAAAGTACAAAAGTATCCGATGCCACTTCAAACAAAACATGGACTACAACTCTTTTGTTCCTTTTTAAATCCGTATCACAGGAAGAGATGGAGCTACTACTAAACCAAGGACTGTCTTAATATATTCATTGTATTAAGGGCATGTCTGGTAAGCATACTGCAAGCTTTGCTTAGGTACTTTAGGATTAGATGACTAGACTAGGCGGTTAGGCGATAAACTGTAAACACTATTATATTATTATTTTTATAATTACGAAGACATATTCTTCCGCCATTCCATTGAAAACAGGATTTAAACTTAACGAAACACAATACATAATCCAGGGGCTGAATACATTACTGTTGAGTTCACAGACAACGACGCATAAATAATAATTTAGAAAATATCTATACAGATAAATAAAATTGAAGTGTCTGTTTGTAATTACAAAATAACAGCTTTTCACTAAATACATATGAAAGTATACACGATACTAACACAAAAAAACCAAGTTTTAAAATTTTTCTCTGTGTGTCTGTCTGTTTGTTCCGGGTAATCTCTGAAACGGCTGGACGGATTTTAACGGGGCTTTCACTAACATAGTAACATAGGCTACTTTTATTTATCAATAATTCCGCGACAATAAGGATGAAACTAAATCTACGCGGGTGAAACCGCGGGGCACAGCTAGTAAATAATAATTTCGAAAATATATTCAAACAATATTATAATACAAATAGCAGTTTAAAAGGTAAAAACTGTGATGATCAAAACAAAATACTATACGACGTAATAACTTATATTATTACAAACAAGTCATAATAACTTTACCACTTCAATGTCACTGCCACAGCAGCCTGTCTGTTTATACGACACATGGGAAAACACATTTTTACGATGTTATTTGTCTAGCGTAAAATCATTTTATTTATTTCATTACAGTTTGAAAAACGTTTAATATTGGTGAATGATCGAGCATTATAAGTAAATACTTTGGAAATATGTTTCTAAGTTTTTTTGTACCGAATTGGCTACAAAATTTCAAGACCGATTATGAAAATTATTTCACTAATATAATGCTATGAATTATCACTAAGAAACATCATACTAATATTTTAAATGTGCGTGTAAGTTTGTTCGTTACGCTTTCACGCGAAATTAACCGATTATCTTGAAGCTTTGTGCACATATTTTTGGAGGTATTAGAATTAAAATAGGATACTTTTTAATAAAAGAATTCAATGCGAGTGAAGCTTAGTAGTAAGTAAAGGCTAGTAGGTTAAATTGTACGGATCTCTAAAAAAACGCAAGCCAATAGTAGGCGAGATGACAGATCTGAACACTACAGACTTCATTACTATAATGTTATTTTACTGAGATCTTAACATTAAGATTAGAATTTTAACTTGACTGCTTCGTTGATATCGCAGTGGTTATAAACTGCAGGCACGAGGTGGGTTCGATTCCTGGGTCAGGCAAAGTGTTATTGGGATTTTCTATCCGTAATTTCTCAGTCGCAGCCCGAAGGCTGCATTAGTGCCCGGTTAATGGCAATAGGCTCGCCCACTATTTCATGAGATTTAAACATAGCTTGCGAAATGTGGGTGTTCTGATGTAAGTACCAACGCCTCTGCCAGCCCCTTCGGGGATACAGAGCCTATTGTATGTTTAACTTTGTAAATTTAATTTAGAAACTGCGCATAATATGCATGAATACAATAAGGCCCCGGGCTGTCATTAGGATCACCGTTTTAGTACCAGTCAGTGCGTGAAAGTGACAGATTTATTAATGTCACTTTACTTTCACTTGTGGAGTAATACTGGTTATCTATTGGTACTAATATTATAAGGAGAGCTTTGTATGTTTGTATGTAAGAGGTAATATCATAATCTTCAAAACGTGTTAACCGTAACAATTAATATTTTCTTAAATTTTTTGAATGCATTTTCAGATATGGTTTTGAATATGAAGTTTATAACGAGTATAGCACCTAGATTATAAATTAATATCACGTTATTTATACTGAACACAAATACTTATTTCCCTTATACATGCGTCTTAGCTATAAATCGAGTGTTTGGTATTAGTTTTTACGAGAAGCACAATCCGGATATTACCTTTTTACATCTACCAAATCGATTCTTTAGAGTGGTTTACGTTATCTACGCACTAATCAATTGAAGTTTGGTTTGAGTATTTTTATACAATTTATTCTTTTTCTACCGTAAACTGAGAGAAACAAACTTTTATTGAATGTAAGCAGGCTATAACAAATGTTAATAAACCAACAAATAAATTATGGATTTTTATACTTTTTACAAATCTTTCGGGATCATGCTAACAAGTCTGGCAGCATCGCCACGCTGAATATCAATGCTGAATTTCTGAGCGAGAAAAGTCCCAGCCTGCTTGTCACGAGAAGACAGAAGACGTGCAACCTCTTTGAAAAGAAATACTTATTAATTGTTATTTTGTCACACGGTTACTGAAGTAATACCCCTAAATGCGGGACGCCGGGACTACTTGTCTCGTACGTGTTTGACTCGACAGCGCTACCTACCTGCCTGAATTCAGAAGGGCAAGAGTAATCCTGCATCCATCCATTAGCAAATTACAAGATGCATGTTGGTTATTTCTACTACTGTTCATAACTAATAATAATTGAATTTATTCAGTTCTGCATTTCACCGATAGAAATATAATCGCTGTCAAAATCATATCGACAACTTTGATTAGTATCTATCGGAATGTAGATTGCAACGTAATTACGTAATCATCCTATTCGGTAGAGCGAAATCTGTTTACAAAGCTTACGTGTGTTCATCAAAACTGGCATCCCGCCTTCGTATCCGAAGTAAAGCTTTTTGGCACTATTTAAAACATTCAAACCGATTTGACTTGACTTTTCTTTACTATTTATTACTATTTTAATATGGATTTTTTGAGCTAAAAGCCCGTCTGAGATCACCTCCTATGATGTCAGTAGAAACTTCATCAAGATCGGTAACGTAGTTCGAAGAACCAATACGTTCAAACAGACAAAATAATTTAGCATGAGACGACTTCAATTTGCGGAAGATTGTTATTCACTTTGATTGCTGCTGTCAGCTGCTACCATCAGTACAAAACAAGATGAATTAAGATTAACGGAAGTCGTGAGTTATGAATTAGTATTTTACACGTGCACCTACTCTCCAGAGCACAATTACGGTACTTCACCGTGGGTTTTTCAAACTTTTTGCTACTGACACATCAGGGTTTTTTGCCCTCCCGTAACCAACGAGGAGAATGGAGCGTCCGTCTTAACTGAATGCAAAAACCACATGAACCTTATTTATACGGGGATAACGACGTGGTTTATTTAACTACTTGGTCATTTTCGAAATGCACGTACATAGTTGTTGTAGTTGAGTACAGGGTATCGTGTTCGTTCGTATAAAGAATACGTAAACTTAGCTTGTATATAATTTATATACAAGCTAAGCTTTGCGGTATCACCCGGTTTAGAGTAGTATCTACTGAACCAATTTAGGATATTTTTTTACTAATAGAAATCCACGTTTTTGGTGAGTATCTAATATATACATATTTCTAGTAAATATATATCCAATTAGAAGTCTATTTCGTGGATATACTGACTATTTATTTATTTATTTATAAAAACTTCATATACACTTCATAGACTAGTGACTATACGCGGATGAAACCACTGGCTCAGTTAAAATTTGTAGTACAACTCATATATCCGCGCTAATGTGTATGTAAGTAAGCTAATGCTGATATATTAGACAGTAATTTGTTCAAAGCATTTTGATGATCAAGAGTTTCTATTAATAAATCAATAATTAGAAAACCAATTAGCAATTTAGCATGCTTCTTTTGCTAAATATTTAATAGTATTATGCTATTTTATGAACTGAATCTTAACATCTTAAACAATGCAAAAATGTATTTGATTATAATTGATTTATGGTAAACGATTTTTTTTTTAAATCCTTCGTTTGTTTTAACCTTGTTCACGGTTAGACCGTCGAACCGATTTTTCTGAAATTGTTTGATTGATACTATATTATTGCATTCACGAAATGGCACCCATTAATTACATAACGTCTATTACACATTTACTTTCTCTTATAAGCGCGCGTCTGTGTGTGCAATTTGAACGATTTGTTCCTAGTTTTCTTACTGATTGTAAAACTTACATTTAAACTGTGGTATAACTTTGATCTCCTAGTTGGACATGGGGTAAGTACTTGATAAATAACCACGCGGACGAAGTCACGGGTATAAGCTAATCTAAATATATATAACTCAAAGGTGACTGACTGACATAGTGATCTATCAACGCACAGCCCAAACCACTGGACGGATCGGGCTGAAATTTGGCATGCAGGTAGATGTTATGACGTAGGCATCCGCTATGAAAGGATTTTGATTAATTCTACCCCCAAGGGAATATAATAGGGGATGAAAGTTTGTATGAAACTTAGTCAATTTTAAACCGATCAGGCTGAGACTTTGCATGCATAATTTATACATAAAAATATTAGGGTGCTGCGAAATTAAGCATGAAACTAAATCTACGCGGGAGAAACCGCGGGGCACAGCTAGTCTATACAGATAAATAAAATTTAAGTGTCTGTTTGTAATACCAAAATAACAGCATTTCACTAAATGGATATGAAAGTATACACGATACTGACACTAAAAAACCAAGTTTTAAATTTTTTCTCTGTCTGTCTGTTCCGGGTAATCTCTGAAACGGCTGGACGGATTTTAACGGGACTTCCACTGGTAGGTAGCTGATGTTTCAAGGAGTAACTTAGGCTACTTTTATTTATTTAAAATATTAGGGTACCGCGACAATAAGGAAGAAACTAAATCTACGCGGGAGAGACCGCGGGGCACAGCTAGTATTAACATAAACAATACCTGTATCCTTCGCAAAACATCCTGATTGCTAGATGAGAATGCGAAGTGTATCATCAATAAAATATTTCCATTAAAAGCGTGTTTAACGTCTCCACCATGTTTCCTACAGTATTTATATATTTATCCCGTATTTACTTACACAGAATGCATTATTTCGAATTAACTTTTGTTACCTTATGATACAGGGCTTATGGTTCAAGATATTTATTTCTTAAAGGAATACATTTTCGTTTTGACTGAGAAATACAATTTGAGTCTTATAGGCTTAGAATTATTAGGCGAAAATTTTCGCCACAGAACATCAGGAGGAACATATAAAAAAAAATCATTACTTTTTTAATGCAATTCAAAAAACTACGTAGTGTACGCAAAAATAATCAATAACCATTAACGGCTCTATCATCATTTTATTTAAATCTAATTCCTGCAACTCGTACTAAAAAAGTTTCAAATGATTAGATTAGACAAAGTGAAGTAAGCAAGGAAAGGCTTAGACTGTTATACCTCTCAGCAGTCAACATGTAAGTTATCAATTTTAAAATATACCAAAAAAAACCCCATAACATTTTTAATGATAATAATAATAATAATAATTCAATTCTAATTAAGTAATACTTAGTGTATTTACTCAAAAAAAAATAATAAACATAGCGGCTCTATCATCATTTTATTTTAATCTACTTCCTGCAAGTCGCACTAAAAATGATTCAAATGATTAGACAAAGTGAAGTAAGCAAGGAAGGGAAAGGCTTAGATTGTTATACCTCTCAGCAGTCAGCATATAACTGCGGTTGAGACTGACAGATATCCGTTACTATAATGTGACCTAATGGGCTCTTACTTGCCCGACCGGTGTCGTACTACTCGTTGGGCTCCGGTTTTACCTGAGTAGTTTGATGGCTGGCTTTACTTTCCACTAGCTGTGCCCCGCGGTTTCACCCGCGTAAATTTAGTTTCATACAAACTTTCATCCTCTATTTTATCCCCTTGGGGGTATAATTAATCAAAATGCTTTCTTAGCGGATGCCTACGTCATAAGATCTACCTGCATGCCAAATTTTAGCCCGATCCGTCTAGTGGTTTGGGCTGTGTGTTGAAAGATCACTATGTCAGTCAGTCACCTTTGAGTTACATATATTTAGATAGTGGACCTTTGAACCCGACTAACTTTTGTAGCACACATAGGATCGATGGGGATTTTTAAAACTGTATTTGTAATGGTAAGCCCTACCTCTCCTAATATTTGGCTCTCCGGCTCTCAATTTTCTTATTTGACCACAATTTTTATGTCCAAACTAGCTGTGCGATTTCACCCGCGCAGTTTTAGTTTCATCCTTATTGTCGCGCAACCCTATTATTTAAAAAAAAATAAAAGTAGCCTAAGTTACTCCTTGGATGATCAGCTACCTGCCAGTGAAAGTCTCGTTAAAATCGGTCCAGCTGTTTCAGAGATTACCCGGAACAAACAGACAGACAGATAGACAGAGTTTTTTTTTTTTAATTTGGTTTTTCAGTGTCAGTAGCGTGTATTATTTCATATACCTACATTTAGTTAAAAGCTGTTATTTTGGAATTACAAACAGACACTTCAATTTTATTTATCTGTATATCGGTAGATGTACTAAAGACCGGACTAAAAGGGATATCTGACTGTGTACTTTAACAAATCAGTTCAGGGGCCGTGTGTCTGTCTATGTTTGCATACCTTAGCGAAACCTATTTAGATAGGTTGGCGAGAATATAAATCATGAACGACACTTCATTCATCCGAAAACAAAGTCATGTTGTTTATTTCTGTTTATTTGCATACATCCCGTATCCCATCCCTTTGTTGGGGTCGGCACCCAAACCCTTGCAGAGAGACTCGATAAGACTCGCCATTATTATTATAAGTACTTCGTCAGGCTTCTCTTCTAACAGACCGGCATAATACAAAATATAAGAGAATGACATATGTCACGTGACTGATTTAGTGCGCTAATAGAAACCATATAAAATATATGGAAATAACATAAATCTGTCACGCGACATATGTCATTCCCGTACATTTAGTATCGTTTCTACAAGCGAACCACGAGATAATGTTTCTTTGTCTAGGGCTACTGATTGGGTAAGTCCAGCCCTGAATACAGGCGTGAGCATACGTATGTATGTGAACTGTTAGCTTTTATGTCCCCTCCTGACCCGTATCAAACGCGTCACAATACAAACTGAAACCATTGCGTGCTTTTCAAGAGGCTGGTTTCACATTCACGCGTCAACTCTATATCCGAGAGCCTAGTGCGAGTTTTCTTAAAATCGCCGTCACAAGTCATCGCGTCGACGTAAACGCAGATTTGTATACTCTATGCTCACAATAGTGTCATCTTTAGGCCTACAGAGGCGATGTTTCGATCCCATACAAATCTGCGTTAACTTTGACGCGGTAACTTGTGACGGCGGCAGTGAAAAACTCGCACTAGGCTCTCAGTGTTCGATATTGTCGCTTATTGGCAACGCCAAACGTAATCAATACTCAGTTAATAAGAGCAGGTGTAATGAGGAGGGGAGATATTTCAATAGCATTTTCCTTGCCAACGGTGTAGAATTCGCAACAAAGACCTCCCACGTAGTACAGTGCCCGGCACGTAAATAGAAATATTTTATCATTGCGCATGTTCACTTGCGTACACTATACTAGCTTAATATTGAAATGTCATATAATTAAGTGAGATTTTTTTATTAAATTGACGTTTTGAACTAAAAGGCCATAATAATAGTGTAAGAAAAAACTGCGCGGCATTCAATTGAGTTTCACCACATATCACCACCAGATTTTTTTGTCTTACCTACTTATTACTTAAAACAAAATCTTCATTTGAGACAAAATCCTCAATAATATAGGCTGTCAGACCTTTTTGCCCAATGTCCGATCTGGCCCTTGGACCCTGGCCCACATCCCAAGTCCGGGAGCTCCCGACAATAGCCCGACCCAGCATCCCGAAGCTGGATCGGTCTCTTCGCACAAACAAAAGGACTTTGTCACGTGTTTCCTAACATAATTTCCAAGGAAAGCAATACAACTTAAAGGGAAAAATCCTTCAAAGGACGAACGTATTATAATTTAATTTAGTTCCTAGATCGTTTACTTCAAAGCCTCGTCTTCTCAAGGACTTCCTGATTCCAGATGTGCGAAACGTTTAATTGTTTGTTTATCTGATAATATGTGGGCATTTGTATGCATGGATTCGCTTGGTTAAGTGAGTAGGTCGGAACGTGTTTAAGGAGAAAGAAGCGCAGACTCTGATCGAACATTGACCCTTGATTTTAAATTTTCTTTCACAATTTTACTTAACTAGCTGTGCCCGCGGTTTCACTCGCGTAGACTTTATATCGCGGAACGCAATTTTTTTAAATAAAAGTATAAGTTAATCCTTATAATATCAGCTACTTATCTGCTAGTGAAAGTCCCGTCATAATCGGTCGGTTTCAGAAATATACAGACTGCCGGAACTAGACAGACTGACTTTTTTTTAATTGGTTTTTCATGTAGGTAAGTAATTAATTAATTTACAAACAGACACTTCAATTTTATTTATCTGTATAGATAGATTAGCTTAAAAAGATTTGGTTACTTCATTGTATGTATCGCCTATCACTATGCCAGAAGAGACACGGTATCGAACTTTATAGAACAATGCTTATTAGACGCGGTCGGCGAACAACACAAGTGTTCAAAGAGCCGCGCCAGAATATGTGCATGTATTTGCATAACAGTGCGGTTGTTACTCCGTTTTATTCCAAGTTGAGTATCTGTTCATTATCAACGATATTTACGATACAGTTTAATGTCTAGTCGACCTAAAAGTCTTTTGCCACTGTTACTCATCATTTAATGTTACAAGGAGTATAAAGTGTAGTTCATAGAAATTACTAAAGGTTCGATGATTATTGGATAATATGTCTAACATAAGACACTGCTCATTTTTCTAGTAATTAGAAATTCTAAAAACTAAAATGCCTCAAAAAATTGTAAAATAATGCTCAAAAAATCATACTACCCACTGGCTCCGACGGCAATGCCAATGTCCACTGGATTATTAGATCCTCCAACTTATAGTTAGTACCTAACCCCAGCACAGCGTGTCTCAATAGCGCACTAATCGTACGTAGACAGTATTGATTGGCAGCATAATATGAACGGTGGAAGGTACTATCGTAATAACAATTGCTAATACTTCCTGTCGTAAAGTTCAATGTCGAATGTAAAGTATTAAAGATAAATCAGAACTGATGAATCTTCGGATAGATAGATCGTAAGAATGCATACGTTTGAATGTACAAGCTGACATAAAGGCAGCTGGATTGCGAAAGCTACGCAGCCATACGTGATACAGGATACTGATTAGGTTGCAAAATATTAGAAGTCTTTATTATGATCTGTCTAACCTAAATGAAGTTATGGGCTTGCATGATAAGCAGTAGTTTCCATTTTGACTTTCAATTTCAATAAGTCAGGGTCTGTAGACAAAGTAAAATATCCTCACGCTTCGCTAGCAGAAACGATACAAAATGTACGGGAATGACATATTATGTCAGTTCACCTACCCTTTCCCCTTATTATTTCCACTATCTTTCTTCTCTCTTCTGGGGCCCAACCATGAGCTCTTATTGCAATGTTAATTCAGTTGTGCGACAGTGACAGATGTATGCACGTCACATACATCTGTCTCATAAATGAGTGAAACTATCATGGCAATAAGAGCTCATGGTAAGGCCCCTGTACCTAAAGGTTGTCTGGAAGATCGCTTTAGCGATAAGACCGCCTTTTGTATACACTCTTCTCAAAATTTTCTTTTTTCACATGTATCTTTCATTATTGTTTTTTTTTGTCATGACACATGACTGACTTATGTTATTTCCATAATTTTTTTATCGGTTACTTTACTTGGAGAATGTTACTTTGTCTAGGCCTACTTGTCCTACAGACACGTAAAGGTAGCGATTTATATATCTGTGTAAAGATTCTGGTTTCCTAATTTTCTTAGAAAAATGTGTAATTATACGGAACATTACTTTTGTTACTATGTTATTAATGTTCAAATGGCTAGTTTCCGAACCGGTGGTAAATTCCTCGACATTCATAAGTGCCTTACCAGGGCCTAAACTGAATAAATCATTTTCATTTTCATTTTAATTTTCAAATCATAAAGCAATTTCAGTTTCCGTTTGCAATTATGACGGTCACGTTTTAAATTCATGCTCATAGCTAGAACATGTGCAGTGAAGTAATTTGTACCTTCTTATAATGGAACTGTGGCCAATTCTGTATTTGCATTGAATTTTTATACCTATTGGGGGATATTATGCTATCGATATGCAAACCGAAGCCGTAGTTTGGTAGAGCTTCATACTCTAGCAAATCTCTACAACCGTCGGTTGCACACTAATTTCGTATGATGGAAATAGCTTTCAGCGGTATTGATCTATACAGAATCAGCAGTACCTATTCTGGATTGACTCTCTCTTCAGTAAACACTGAAATTCTCAAGTTATCGCGACTTCAACTCATTTTGTATATACGATCACAACTTACGCTTTGCACGTTGCATTTAGTTGTAACATTTTATAGAGAGTAATTTTTGCCTCATGTTGTAGCAAAACTATACTAAAGGGTTATAACTTTAAAAAACAAACAGTCGAATTGAGAACAACCTCCATTTTTCAAAGTTAAAAACCACGCAAATGCTTAAAATTCAAGTTTTAACAAATTTTCGATTTTGGTAGGTCCTCTACTGTTGGGACCTATAAAAAAACCGCGTAAAAGTAGACAAATAAATCAAATATGCAAAAAAAAGGTTACATGATTTGTAGGCAGACTTGCAGTCAGCCACGTTGTAACAGGTTGTTTAGGTATTATAAAACACGTGTGCAATAACGACCGACACGAGACTAATCTCACATCTGCAAAACGAAGTTGATATACCTACATCGCGGTTCATTGTGCACCTTAAGAACTGGTTTTCTCGGTACTTTTACCTCGTATCTTAAATACTATTAATCTGTAGTACGTATAATGCTGTGGTGGCCGTGGGGTTTGAACTCTTGTCTGCTACACAAGCGACGACCGAGTTCGAATCCCAGCGGCTTGTACCAATGTTTTTTTATAAAAAATTAAGTGCAGTATTCACCCCACATGAAAACATCGTGAAGAAACCAGTCGCGTTATTCACTAAGGTTTCTCAGCGTCGCCCTTAACTCTTCTGGGATGGTGTGAGGTTTTTTATGAAGTATATATTTGATTTAAGGACTTTTTAATTATCAAAAGTTTGGCGGTTCTTTGAGCGCATTGCATTGAACTCTTCCAAGGTGTTTATGTCTGTCACTTTAATTCACTTTCCAATATCGTTACAAATTATATGCTTCAGTGCAACTACAAGCATAGCTGATAAGAGTGATAAGTAGTCCGGTATGTCTGTATGTCTCAAGAGTCGGTAAGCGGTTACTGGATCCTATGAACTTTCTTCTTAGTTGGTTACTCTTGGCAGAGTGGTGGTGGTTGATGATGCTGTAATTTCATTCTCAAACACCTCAGCGATGCGCCTCCACTTATTGCGGTCATTAGCTTAGACGATAATTTCTATGTGATTTTTTATTCTGCCTTTATTGCCACGTTAGTCCTAAATGCTTTCGATCCTATGAAAACTTGCATTAAGACATTCGAGTTTCACTCTGCTCACGACCATGTGTGGGATATTCCATTTTCAAATGTCATGAGCAGGTATGACTCTGTATAAAGAATTGCTCGTATACTTCATATCAATCAAACACAAAGCTCTTTGACCCCGCATTTCCGACCAGTGCCCCGATTCACGTAAAACGTTCGAAATTTCATTGAACGACTGAAGTCGATACGATCGAAATCCCAATGTGTTAATCACGTGTTCTGAACAAGAAGTTCGATAGGACTTCAACTCAATTGGACGCTTTCGCAACGACGACTGAGCTATTCCGTTTTTACTTTGATATTATGAATACGAAATCACTGTCACGATAAAGTTGCTGCCATATCGTTACGGTTTTCATTAGGTGAATCGGGCTACTGGCTAGAGTTCACTAATGCGACCTCGCTACTATCTCACGAATCTTAAACAGGTATTAAAACGCGTGTTTCCGTATTTTAATGTGCCTTAATTATTCTATATATATATTTACTCATTCAGCCATTTATCATCATTCAAGCATTCATTACATGACTTTAACTAAATCGTAATTAAGAGCTAGCATTTCTGTTTCCATTGAGAGCTAATGGTACATTTTGCAACCAAAGTACATTGTTGGGATCGGCACTTGATTCAATTCGATGTGGCTGATCACCTAATTTAATACGCAGGGGCTGCCATCTGAGCTTCGTTACCCCTATTATGAGGAAAGTCGGTAATCTGGGCTAAGCTATTTGTCAGAATCTCTTAGGCCTCCACTGATCGGTAACGATTGCCAAAGATGTTAAATTGGCAACTGGGACCGACGGCTTAATGTGCTCTCCTGCACGGAGGGAACTCGGGCGGTCATCCACCCAACTACTAGCTTGGATTTTTTAGTTAGGATTGTTTAACTTCGCTTATCCTCTTGTCTTTAAAGCCTATAATCATCTGCAATTTAGATCAAACCTAGATCAGCATCCAATTGACCAAGTGTAATAACATCATAAAAAACCAACAACAATCTATTGTCTGAGAGCAGCTGCAGAGTAGGGCAGCCAGAATGACAATAAGGTTAATACAAATAGGGGCATCGCATGGCGCGCTAATAGATGGCAACACCAGGAAACTGGTCCTGCGTAATTATCGCTCACCTGCTATTTGCGACAGTTTTCTAACACGCAGAAAATAAATTAAAAGTGGCAGTACTTAGGTATAGACAAACGCTCTTTGCTCTAATTAGTCGTATGACCAAGTTTCCTTACCTGGAGTTTGCAGACGTCTTGCCATTGTTATTCTTAGTTTTGTCACATACGTCGATACTGAAACCACCAAGAAAGATAGTTGTAAAACAATTGGGAAGGACACTGTATATTTTTTTGCTTATATCATTGCTTTATTTTTTAATGTACTTTTAGATATGATTTAGGCACATTCCGTATATTCGCTAAAAGAAGGAGATTCATACTTTATTAAAGCTACAGCTTAAATACATACAGATATATTAAATAGCAATAACGGCAGCATAAGTTGATTGCTTACCTACTTTTAAATTGTCTAACAGTTTAAAACCATAAAATATTTCAAAACCTGCCAAAATCATTTCAACGAATTTCTAATGACTGACGCATCAACGCCGTTATTCTACCCGACTGTTATAGTTGTTAAAAACACTGACTCGAAATATTATATTTCATTCGAATAAACTGAGGACCGCATCGCAAGACTCCACATTTTCTTCTGAACAGCCTAAAAGGGCAAAAAAATCTACCATTTCCTTGTTTGTAGGTAGTACCTCCACATATATTTTGGTTTTAAAAACTATTAGAATGCCGTTATCTTACGAGTTTGTTGCGTCATCAGGGGAGCCAACCATCATCGGTATAGATAGGCAGAGCGTATTAAGAACTTCTGAGCTTTGTCGTTTCATTTTTATACCATAAAATTACACGTCAAATATAAGAATTTCGTAATACGCGCTCCTTTACCGATCTTAGTTGGGCCCAGTTCTAAATATTGGTAGGTCTAGAAAAGACGTCAGGTATTATCTCGCATATTAGTGATGTCACGAGATTTTACGATGAAAGAAAACATCGTGAAACCTGCGTAAATAGGTATGTGTGAAAAAAATCGAGTATTGTGCGAACTAAGTACCTAACTACCTAACACGGCTTTGAACTCATCTACATCTGTTACGTTGACATCTTCGATTCGAAAAAGAGGCTAGAAGATTATGATTATTGTAACATGGAAAATTATAACGTTTAAAACGTATATTTAATTACTGGAGGGCAACTATGATCGTTTAAGCAACGCGTGTACGCACGTGAAGAACTTCTTAGCTTTGACATACATTTAGTATCGTTTCTATTAGCGCAAGCGCGAGAGAATGTTACTTTGTCTAGGGCTACAGATCTGCTTCGGCTTCGCCCGCGTTTCTTTTTTGTTTTTACCAAACTCATCTGTTAAATTTCAGAGATTAATCTACGTACAAATGTTATTCAAACCCATTTTTCCGCATTTGCAAGAAGAGTAGCAAACCTGTAGACTTTCATATTATTGAATAAATAAATTGTATGTATGAATCATATACACTAAGGCACATGAGTAAATAGTGACTAAGGTACGTTGAAATAGCTAGTTTTATTTAAAATAAGTGTTGCTTTAAAATGGTCATTGTTTTGAGTTTCAATAGTGTTGTATTTAACGAGTAATAACGCTATGACTTATTGGCTCTTTATGTGAGTTTTCGCGACTGCAAAACTAAATACGTTTGTTGAATGCAAAATAACGTAACGTAAAGTACTTATTCTAAAAAACAAACATGATTTAGTATTTTATTGTATAGTATCACGTGGAGTTAAACGTGATTGCTAATTGAGCAGTGTTAAAAATGTATCATTGTGTATGTAATTAATTGTACAGTATTCCTTTCTTTTAAGATACTATATTTCTTTAGAGAAATTATAATTTTATTGTGTATTCTTTCGATAGCTATCATAAAAAACATGCTTTTTTACATTTGGCGGGTTCGATTCTCAGATAAAATAAGCAATATAAAAAAAAATATGCAATTTTTCTTAATTTTTATACTTAATATATTATAGTTTCTTTCAGCAAAGCATCCTATCTACATTTGTTTGCTCTACATTTACATATTATATTTAACACATTCGCTGCTGAAATTTCGTCTTCTTCGTAAATTCTCTAACAGTTGAACGCGCAGGTGCGTCGTTAGCAGTGAACGTGTGTACTTTTCCTCCATGTGACATAGCAGTGGAAAACAAAAAAAATTGCTAATTTACTTAGCAAATATAGGTTTGTAGGACTTTCAGAAAACAGAAAATTTCCTTTTTTGTGTGTTGTTTATTTTGTTATTTGCATTTTACGTGTTGTTACTTACTTTTTGTTGTTCCCTTTGAAAAAACATTTTACAGAGAGGCACAATTGCCTTTCTTAAATTTTAAGGCTTTCATAACAGCCTTGTTTTCCTTAAATCTACCAAACTTATCTTAAGTTGGATGTATGGTTCGTGGTAGGTAAGAATATTTTGGTGTTTTTCCTATGAACATTCTATTTTTGGGTATATTGGCTAGAAGTTAGCCCAGCATAATAATAATTGTAGTCTTTGGTTAGCGGAGAGTTTGGTCTTTAGAATATCATAAATTCAAATTCAATTGTTTAAACAGATCTTATCATCTGGTCCCAAATACAAAGCTTATAATTGAAATACTAAAGAATTCAGATAGATACTTTTATTTCAAATCGTGCGAATCCGTATGCGTTACTTCATAATAATTCATATGCAGCCTGCATCATGCATATTGCATGCATACCAATAAAACACCATCTCACGTTATCGGCAGCACCATCACAAAACCGGTTAAGTGCGGGATGTCATAAATTACCATGACACGGCATCAAAGGCTTCATACCTAGGTAACGGTAATATTAAACATTATCTAGATGCGTTATTGTGAATTGCATGATCACGCCACGTGTTGCTATGCCACCACGCAAAAAATCAAGTACCTAGAAAATGTATTATTCCCGTGTCGTTCCCCCCACGCCGAGTTGATTTACGTCGAGGGGCGTTAAGTCGAGTCATATACTTTCTGTGTAACTTCAAGTTTTCCCAGAACAGTGCCCGAAGGGGTTGGCAGAGATGTTTACAACACCCACCTGTGATCGAAATAGATGATTGTGTGGCAACGTGACAAATTATGAATCAGAAGGCCTAGTGCGAGTTTTTCACTGCCGCCGTCGCCGTAAACGCAGATTTGAAGAAAACTCGCACTAGGCACGCTGGCGTTCCCTCACACACTGGTAACGTCTTCGAATGTGTTCTCAAACATATTAAGTAATAATTAATAATAAGATTCTTCTAAGCAAAACCTCGTAGTATGATTTTACTACAGTTAGGTTTGCGCACTGCACCTCATTGGCTTTTTTTTAAACCAAGGTAATGCAGTAGGAATGTAGCCTCCGATGCTATTCACTGCACGTATTTGTCACCGATGGATGGATGTACGAATGGATGTGATGTGTCTTACGTTGAGCGGTTGAGACGAGAAAGTAGTTCAAGTCGCGCAGGGCCTCTTTCATTCCGCCATTAGAGCCCTTTACAAGCCAGACGATCGAGAACAATCTTATTGTAACCGGACAGAGTTGAAAATTGCTTGCAGTATTTAGAAAAAAATATTCATGGAAGACCGGAAGAAATTAGTAGTCATTTCAAATCAAATATCGTAAGTATTTGTTCACGCGTTCAGGGGCCTTACCATGAGCTCTTATTGCCATGATAGTTTCACTCAGTTATGAGACAGATGTATGTGACGTGCATACATCTGTCACTGTCGCACAACTGAATTAACATTGCAACAAGAGCTCATGGTTGAGCCCCAGAACATAATTGACGCAATTTTATTATGATTGATAGATAGATAAAGTGATTGCTGGCGGGTTATAAAAAACGCGCGTGTCAGACTCGCGCACCGTGAAGTTCTGTGCGCAATATTATTGTAGGACAAACTTTTTCCTTTAGGTGTTTTACAAATCTTTCTTGCCAAATTTAATGATACTAGATCAGCGGGAAGTTCCTACCCTATAAGTTTTCATGTATCATAGGCTTTTATGTCGAATAATACGACAATTAAAGTCTATTTCTCTTGATTACGTTCCTCAGAAATCTAAAAAAGGAAGGACGAAAAAGTCTAAGGGTTCCTTTTCATGTGAGGTACAGAACTGTGAAAAATGAATCGCCATTCACTTATTTAAGTAAGTAGTTTATAAAGATTCGGTAATTAGTTGGTTTGTTGGTATGTGGTTAAGATACAATACAAATAATGGTCCAATCCAACACTAATGAGAGTTTTAAATAGAGTATCTGTATTCAACGTCTTGTGTGGGCAGAAGCACCACATAATATGAACAATAGTTGTAATTTAAAGAACTAATGTTAGTTCTTGATTGATTTGAATCACTCATCAAGTTAGATATAAAATACTATAGGATTAATATCACAGACCTAATTAAGCCCAGAATCAATGATGATAAAAGTAACTGCAGAACTAAGGCTTTTCACTGCTTAGAAGTACCTACCTACCTTACTACAACTTGCAATCTATACATCTAAACATACAGATAAATAAAATTGAAGTGTCTGTTTGTAATTTCAAAATAACAGCTTTTCACTAAATGCATATGAAAGTATACACACTACTGACACAAAAAAACCACGTTTTAAAAAAAATCTCTGTCCGATTTTAACGGGACTTTCATTGGCAGATAGCTATTGTTACAAGGAGTAACTTAGGTTTTATTTAAAAAAGAAGCATAAGGATTACGCGGGACACCCAGTAAATTAACTCTACGCGGGTGAAACCGCGGGGCACAGCTAGTATATTAATATAAACCAGGAAAAAATGAAGGTAAACAATAGAACTGCAACATATCTGCGAGTAATATAATTAATACTGTGTAGGATAGGAAAAAATCTAATTGCTAGAAGAAGTAAGTAGTAAATACACTGCAGAAAACATACCTGCACTAAAGGTTATAGAGGTAACACTTAAATATGAGTACTAATGAGATTCTTTTCTCATTATGTTGGGTCCTGAAGGCCTAGACAAATGAAAACGAAAATAAAAAATATTTATTCAGTTTAGGCCCTGGTAAGGCACTTATGAAGGTCGAGAATTTAGCCTAATCTAGCCTTCTGAGAAGAACCGGCAAGAAACTCAGCCAGGCATCATGTACATTACATGGAAACAATATAAATCATCATACAAAAATCTAATTTGATAACAGGTCTAAATATTGTCACAAAAGTGACAAATTGTATTAGCATGCAAGTAAGTATAAAACATAATCAAAAAGAAAAAAAAAGAACAAAGTAACAAAATGTATGGAAATGATATAACAGGTATGTGACATATGTCATTCCAATACATTTTGTATTGTTTCTTTAAGTGATGCATAAGGATCATTTTACTTGTTTACAGGCCCATATAACAATAATAAAGATCTTGTGATCTTTCAAAAAGATATACAGAAATGTTGTGCAACAGGTGGTCAGGAATACCTAAAATATATTTCTACTAGCTGTGCCCCGCGGTTCACCCGTGTAGACTTTATTGTGTTATATATATTGTGGAACGGGATATCCTATGTCCTCCAATTTTCAAATTCGGGATATCCTATGTCAGCCAAATCGATTCAGCCGTTCTTGAGTTATAAGTAGTGTAACTAACACGACTTTCTTTTATATATATAGATAGATTAGTAAGTGGACACTGATAATCTATCTAGGGTGATATTACCACTATGTCAAATAGTAAAGTAATAATTTAAACTTTGCAGAATTGTGTGTTTGAAGTTCTAAAGCTGCATAAGTTTCTTTACTTAACATTTTATTACTGCTACATATCATACATTATATTTTAACTAGCTTTAACAAGCGCCTTTGCTTGCATTAAAAAGTACTCATAATATTCACTAAAGCAGAGTGCATTAAACTGCTTTGCATATACTGAGACAGTAGATACTTCTTATCTCTGTCTGTAGAATCTATCAGCATAGTGATGTAAATCTTCTTAGTTAGATAGGTAAGTATGCTAAGCAAATATATACCTTATCTCTGAGACTGTTGGTATATCTTGTTTGTTATACATCAGCTTGACAGAAGTGAGGTTTTGTGGTACATAATTATTTACTTCTAGTATATACTATTTTTCTAGTACCTATACATAATGTACCTCAATTACAAGTAGGTACGGGTTCCATCACAATGTATGAGCGTACTCATTGAGCGCTGTTACTTTGTGACGGCACCTGTATCGTCAAGTGTTCAGACCACTAGTCTTGTAATATTGGCTTTTTGTTTGTTCAGTGCTAGCGCGTGTAAACACTGCGCAAACCTAACTGTGCGCTCAAATTCGTGATAGTAGCATATTTAGACTAACACATTTATTACTTATTCAGAGCATTTTTTTTAACACGTAATTTAATTTAATAACTAGGTTGGGTACCGTATACGAAGATAAGACATGTCTACATTATAATATGCCCATAAAATGATGCACCGATGCATCATAGTTCATTGGAAATCTTAAAACCATATCTTCTATACCTACCTATAATTATAATTAAAACAATCGCCAAATGCATTAAAGATGAATCAATGAAATGAAGGAACTTCTCGAACTTACCGAATCTAATTTCTTCACTTCTTTGTACTTTTTCTTTAGTTTCAAATCAAATCAAATTTAAACATATAAACAATCATAAAATCAAAACAAACAAAACACGTGCAGACGGCCAATCAGCTGAGCTGTGTAGAACTGTCAAAGTGACAAGTATTTATAAGAATGAAACCAATGTCAAAACACGTGCATTCTGAATCCACTTGGAATTCACATCGTGAATTCGAATCATGTATACAAGAATTATAATTTATTAAAATTGTTCTCATTTTATTCATGTATTTTTTTCACAGATAGTGTCATGTTGAACTACGAAAAGCGATCCTGAAATTCCAATCTCACAAAATGTTGGATGTACCAGACAACGTAAGTGCAAATATATGGTTTCATGTTTCACTTAGGTACTCACTAAACATTTTAACAACCCCTATACCAATCTATATACCTGTAATTGTTTACTATAATTGATTAAATCACGGTTTAAATTATGTTAAACGTTTATTTCGTCTATTCACCGAAAGATGGCGCTACTTTATTTAATAATTTCCACGCTACACAAAAATCTATACCATGATAATTACCATATCAAATGTACACATATAGGCCCTGTCTTACCCAGACCCACACAATGATTACCTACCTACTTGCATAGTCGCCTGCAAAACACGAAATTTGCAATGAAGGAAAACATCGTGAGGAAACATCTCTAAGCAGAAAAAAAACGTAACCACAGACAAAAAAAAATTATTGGTCGTGCAAGTACCTGGGTGACAACTTACCTTACACAGCAACTTTGTTGGAATCAAGATAATGTGAAACTTGGTAGGAAAAAAGATGTGGTGTGTTTATGTTACAGTGAAGGAAAAACATCACGTGAAAACACGCATACATTCATAGACGTATCTCCTATGTATGAAGTCTTAAATAGTACAATTAACCCACCAACTACCACGTCAACATTTATAACTTCGTGTTTCTTTTTGTAATATAATTTTTAGATACGAATTAAATACTGATTAAATTTTAATACTTTCTTAATAATTTAATAATTCGACATATAATAAAAATAGACGAGTGTCATGTCAGTAAAGAATTTTGAATAAACGTCGAGTTCTGAAATTAAATCATTTTATCCCGGAACCCGTTGTATACAAAATTGCATGAATGTCGTTGGAGCCGTTTCCAAGATTCAAATGATCTATATATACAAGAATTTCTCGTTCAAAGATATTAGATAGAATTTGGGTAGTGTTTGCATTAAAACTGGAAACTGATATTTTTCTAAATAATCTGAAATTGTTATGACAGTAGGTACTTAAGTACTGCGTAATTATGCCTGTAGTAATTAAGAACTTTGTATGTACTTATTTATGGTTCATGTACCGAATGTTACCTATTACTATTACTACTATTCTGCACGATGCTCACGAAACTCACGATTTAGGTAGCTATTCGTCACTCATTTTCCTTTGTACATTTTATTGTGGTGGCTGTGTAATATTTTTGTCCTATTTATTATATAAAATTTATTAGCAATATACTGACTGACTTACTAAACATTCCTTTGCTATCTGTTTTGGAAAAAGTTGAGTTTGTTTAGAAACAAAAATTGTAAGTATTTTTTCTATTAAAATACTGCACTCTGATTTAACTTTAGGTCAGCTATAATACGCAGTGTCGCTCGTACGCATCCAGAATTACTCTGCCATAAACTTCGAACAAATTAAAATAATATTTGGTATTTGTATCTAAGGTAAGCACCTTATGTCTCAATGTATACTTATTTGCCTTCAAAAACGTAAAGCAATAACTAATAAGGCTTATATATCTATGCAGCGAATATTGCTCTCGTCATGTTTACGTTCATTGTCGCAAAACCCTATCTCTAGGTTAAATGCTTACAAACATTGATAAGTCTTTGCCACACGCTACTCTCTTTTGAGTCATAATTGGGTATGTAGGTATGGTAGGGCTGTCTCTTGTTTTCAAGTTTTTTTTATGGGAAGATGCCTTAAGAGGAAGGAAAACCAAAATATAAATAGATTTACCTACGTACGTTTTCGTACGACGTTTTTTTTAACGCGTTTAACCATGACTATGACGAATGGAAACAAATTGATAAGTGATCGAGGGCATTCTGAATACTTAGCAGAAAAAAAATCTTTCTAGAATTCAAGCGAATCCGGAGTTATTGTCAAAAGTTGTAGAAAAAAGCAAATTAATAAAGATATTAATAAAAAAAGAGGCACATCCCTAGCTCTGTCTAAGATTTATCTTTTTTAAACAATACTAACTTTCCTTCAGTAAGTTTAGTAGAAGATAACAATCGGCTGTTTTTCACGTAGATATTGAACGTTCTCGCTATTATTTCATGCAGAAAGTGCATCTATCAACTGCGTTCCTTTGCCGTAGTGCCTACTGTCAGTGCTTTTCTGTTCATGGTACCGTGAGGAAAAAAAATATCGTAGTGAATTCTGAACAATACAAGTACGGCAATCTTTGTTTATTTGTTTATGTGAGTACTTTTTTGTATACATACTAATAAGTTTGGTGCCCTTCGGCTACTGTAGCGTATGACCGCTTGCACACCTCCATTTTTTATTCAGCGCTAGCGTTTCTCAAAATATTGTCTTAACACATTCGCTGCTGAAATTTCGACTTCTTCGTAAATTCTCTAACAGTTGGACGCGCAGGTGCGTCCTTAGCAGCGAACGCGTTAATACTTTTTCGGAGGCTGGTGGCAGGATTCGGGAAGGCGGATCACTGGTGGTTCTGGTTATATTGGTTTTGATACGTTCGTTCGTCGTCGCTTGACCTTGCGTTTTGCGCTTTTTTTATGGAGACAAAAACTTCCTTCACTCGCCGCTTGTGGCGCTTTTTAACGTTCCCATATAACATGAGGAAAATACGCAGGCGATATCGACAACGTAAAAACATGTTAAAACCTTTACTTGAAGCACAGAAGCAAATGAGTTTATATTCCATTTGTTCACGTGCCAAGATTGTCACTCACCATATAAGTAAAGAATGGAATCATTGTGCCAAAAATTGGGTTTTACAGATATTTGTTACGCACAAATATCTATAAAACAGATAAGTAACAATTCACAAAAAATACTCAACGTAACTTTTGTACATCGTCTAGTAGCTTAACTATAAATAATAATGTAATCATAATGCGTGTTTAGGACGCCCATTCGCATGTCACCCAACAGACTAGACTGGCTCAAATAATTAGCACATCCACAAATGGTTATTTGCCGTGAGTCTAAGTATAAATAAATATTTCCACAGTGATATGATTCATGATAATTATGTAAATAGACTATGTTTGCATGTGGAAATTGTAAGAGAAAGATATTATAAAGCATTAACCTTAAAATGGCTTATTCAATTACCTCTGTAGGTAGGTACCTACCTATGTAATAAATAAGCTAGTAGGTACTAGCTCCCTCGCTTCACTTGGGGTTGCGTTTTTAAAACTTGTATCATATAAAGTTGACTTTTCTTAGCTAGTTATGTATTAAATTAATAAAAATACCATAATTTTTTTTTTGATATAAACTTAACGGAGATCAACGCAAATTCAAAACAAGATGCGTAAATTAGTTAAAAAAGGCGATGCGCTCAAACACACAAAATAATTTTGCATGTTAATGACGACTTCAATTTATACAATTTAAAGAATATTCAAACACTTTGAAATCTACTAAATTTAACTTCTTGTCTTGAAATCTCGTCCTCTCTGTACTTAACAGAATATCTTACAGAAGAACGCAACTGATCATGCGAAGACACTTTTCAGGGCTGAGACTTATTAGGCGAATAAATTCGGCACAGAGCGTCTGAAGGATGTACTATATCAAATAAAAATATAAAAAAAAATCGTTCGCATTTTTGATTTTATCATTGTTATACTTATGCACTTACTATTTCTTTTTGATTACACTACGTACTTAGTTATGAAAATTTCAAAAAAACATTTAACATATTTTTTTTCTATAGGTAACCTATAACCCATTCTCTATGCCAAAAATATTCGCCTAAAAGTACCTGTATATACCACATACATACGCATTGACTAGGTGTAATAGTATGTACATGCTCCTAAATATACAATTCCATTATCACTACCTATAAGGAAGGAAAGCCCTAATAAATATTTTTAGTACCCATCTTACATAATGACAGAAACCCATATTACCTATTCTCCTTTTTTATAGTTTCCTTGTCTAGTGGTTGGGTTTTTTAACTACCTAATGCATTGTATTATTTATTTAATCTGAGTGCCTAGTGCGAGTTTTTCACTGCCGCCGTCACAAGTCACCGCGTCAAAGTTAACGCAGAAGCAGGCACTCTGTAGTCGTAGATAGGCGGAATGGAATCTCTCGAGGTTTTATCAAAGCAAATATTTTGTAGCTGTCTGTCATTATGAAGAATGAAACTACCAACGTTGTTTTAAGCAAATACAAATTATTATAATGTGTTAGTAGGCAAGTTCTTATTATTTAAAATGAAGTTGATTTCCGCTACGGTGTTTTTCTTTAAATTCAAGCTGCATTTTGTACCAGACCGTTGTGATCAAGACAAAATAAGTTTATGTATCATAATGAAATAAATGTAACTGCTGACTCTCAACATCCATAGAAGTTTGAACCGAAAAATATCAATTCACAATTTCTATAACATAAGGTGTAATTTATTGAGTGGGACACAGTTTCTTGATGGACTTAACCATTTCATTTTTTATAATTATCGTTATATCATTATTTTTTTTATCAAAGTTTAAAAGTAAAAAATATACTTAACCGTTAATTAGGTACTAATAAAACTTTGTATTTAGTGTTTCCTTTCTCAAAATTGTCCAGAGACTACAAAATAAACCATGACCTTTTATTTCCATGACGGATTAACTTTTATCATGAGACAGATGTATATAACGTGTATAAATCTGTCACTGTCACACAGTGGAACTATAATGGCGATAAGAGCTTATGGTAAGGTCCCCGTCCTTCGGTTATAACAAAAAATCTGCTCATAGCGGGAATTCAAGCCGCGACCTTCTTAGATAGGGCTACTATGATCGACAATTACCTAAACCTAGCCAGCTAAGTGTCATCAGTAATTTTAATTTTAATACATTATCTACATACAGCTGATGACGCCGCCTCGATATCACGCCTTGCGGTAATCATTTCAAAGCGTGATTGTTTAAAACGTCGATCGCCAAGCAAGCGAGTCAGTAAGCATTTTCCTTCTGTGACGAAAAGTCGTCGCGTCGACATGCAAATTTCCCGCCACTCGTCGCGCGGTAACACTCAATTGTCTATGCTACGAACTCTTTTAAATGTTTATATAATTTAAATTTTAAAGTGTTATTTTAAACGGCGAAACGAAATGTGTATTGTGTTGATGTTGTGGTGAATATTAAATAATAGTGCGACAAAAGAAAATCTGTGATGATTAAGTGTATATTACATTAAAACCTTTTGGAGTTGATGAAAATGAAGGAAAAGGTGGGTAAATCATTTACAGAATTCGCATTTATAAGTACCAATTATTTCATTAATAAGTAAACGTCATCTCTTCCTACGAAGTTTTTTTCGGCTGAGTGACACTGACAGATGATTGAAAGAGATGATGAGAACACATGGTTAAATTAAAGGATAGGTACGTGGATCAAAGAAACATTTTCATATGACGTACCATTTTCTTGTTTTCACTTAACGCGCACTAATGACATATCTGCCTCTTCATCTGTATAATTAAATATCATTTAGCTAACTATATGGAAACCTCTTTTTTCCAAGTATTTTCAGTTTCCTGGTAAAATACTTGTTGACTGACAGTTTCTGTGAAGAAAAACAATACTATTCTGTCATAACTGTGAACACCGATAACATACAGTTATCTTTGTACTTAATTACTGACACGACAGGTAACTATCTCGTAGGACGGTAATTGATGCTTACCTTACGAGTGTCTAATGTCTATGCATAAAGCTAGGTCGCGTCTATGTCACTTACTTTTTGTGTGATTTATAATCTGTATTTTATGAATCAAATGATTTTCATTTATCAATTTATTTGATGTCATGTATCAGGAGCCTGAATGAATTATTTGATGTTGCGCGTAAGAAATCTAAATTTGTAGAAAAAAAACTTATATATTATAATTAACCATTCCGGGAGCGATATACCAACCTGACCATTGTGAGACCATCCGATTTCGAAATTCTTCTCAGACGTCTCCCAGGTTTTCACACGATGATTTCCTTAATCGTCAAGCACGTGGTGTGACATCGCTTTCTCTCTGTCTCTCTAGTCGTTCCCTCATGACTGAGGACCGTGGTCATCAACAAGTGGTGTGACATCACTGCACTCAAGATCTCGTTAATTTTGCGTTTTGAACTTACGTAGCACGCCTCAAACCTCTCATCCATCACAGTAATACTTATTATGGCGTTTAGGAAGTAATATGTATTGAAATAATGTTTTCACAGTAAATAGTACAATTCTGTGGTTTAACAATAAAAATAAACAAAACACCCATTAAATTATGTAGAATAGATCGTAAAGAATACATAGACGTGATCAACAATGAACCTAGTTTCCAATTTTATTGTAAGTAGGTACCTACTATTATTTTAGTACAGCATGCTTCATGCCAATACTAAACGTTTTTTTTAAATGGGTGGGTAGTGTTTGTGGCCAGTGTGCCAGAAATAAATCGTAACTCAGCCTCGAAATAATAAATACTTGGTAACCAAATTGTATAATCACCACTTTATTAAAGTGCGACAGAAAAAACGCTGCTGGGAGGCATGGACTAGATAATGTTAACTGTAAAACTTCCTACAATCGCCGCTGGGGACGCTTTTATATTCCCATACAAAATCAGGAAAATATGCAAACAATATACATGGGGTACTGTAAATTATCCTCGGCTTTGAGTTGGGAGTGTAGGGCTTAACGGAACCTCCCCTCCTGATTTAAATTGAGAGCTTACCTGACTAAGGACAGTAAATCCAACAAAGAAGATTGCAGTCAAATAAAGCTAACTAAGAAATGGCAGTATCTCTGAGGCGAGGAATGTCACCAATGCTCCATTAGGGGTGGAGGAGCTGATCTAGACATAGATATCACGTGTCTTCCCAAAAAATGAGGTGGAGAAACACCATGGGGCTTAGACGTAGTTTTTTTTTATTTATAATGAGAAACAGTTTGTCTCTGTGCCTATTAATCACTGCTCCAATCAATCGATTCAATTGTCTAGAAAAGCAATTAGATTGCCTAGCAATTGGAGCTGTTTTCTAAGTCATAAAGCAGCTTCTATTCAGGGCTAAGTACGAAACTGCTATTATTGTTACTCGCTAACAAGTCGAACCGCCCATTGCAATGTCAATGTCACGCGATAATCGCCGCTTACTGCCTATAATCAGCGCGTTTAAAATAAAATTGTCTATAGTTCTATCACGAAATAAAACATACAGAAGGCTAGCTCTCATAGATTGGGCGTTAACGGACGCTGACACTGACTCATTACACATAGACAAGTTAAGTCAAGTTACTACAGTCCAATTTGATCCGGGATGTTCGTACGTGCGTTACAATGATTTTATTTAATTACTCATAATTACTAGTTAATAGTTAAAATAACTCAAGAAAAATTTGTTTTGTGCATACATAAATGCATTTATATTTCTTAGTGGCTTGTACATGCGTTACGATTAAATAAACAACACGTTCCTGAATATTTATTTCTAGAGTTAAAAAAAAAGTGAGATAAATGAGTTCAGTTACGTATGATATTACGTATGATAAGAAAAGTTCGATATTTTTGAGGAGAGAAGAATATAAATGTTTTTTAAATTATAAACGATTCTCAACTCGACCAATGTCCAAAGCTGTCCTTCTACGTGTTTTTATTTTGTGGTTCTATCTTTTGCTGATTTTATTCCCACACC
This sequence comes from Watsonalla cultraria, assembly GCA_964035505.1. Taxonomy (NCBI): domain Eukaryota; kingdom Metazoa; phylum Arthropoda; class Insecta; order Lepidoptera; family Drepanidae; genus Watsonalla; species Watsonalla cultraria. The sequence continues at coordinate 6,052,762 of OZ037731.1, forward strand.
GTTTGATACAGCTCGTTGAGTTCACTTGTTTTCATTATTTTTTATTTTACCTAATGTCACTTGTGAAAACTTATGATAATGAGGGTGACTTCAATTTATGGTCGTTTATATGCCCACCGTTACAAAACTTATTAGCATTGTTCTTAAAGTATTATTAAATGAGGAGATTATTTATTTTTCATGATATTTTCTCATAGTAATTCATTCTATACTTCTTTCAATGTTTCTTAAGCTAATGAAATAACCTAATTTAACATAGTCTGCTCAGCGACTTAGCCGCGAAAAGATAACTACTACTTGCCTACATACATAACAGACACAATTATCGCATTTGTAATATTAATTTAACTTATTAATTATTTCTTTAATGAGAATTAACGAGATTATTTTCAGCCTGGTGACAGATGGACAGACGGCCAGCGAAGTCTTAGTAATAGGATCCCGATTTTTTCCCTTTACGTATGAACCCAAAAATCTTACGTAAACTTAGGCTAAGATTTTTGGGTATTGTGCCAAGAAGACTGGCATCAATGACACACTGAAAAGAGTATCTTAATTGTTTTGCAGGTATCGGAAGCAAGCTTCGTAACCAGTGTGGAGGAGTCGTCACGAGTAGATCAATGCACGCAGACCCCGCCGAGCGGCAAGCCGCGGCCTCGCACCCTTCAAAGGTACCACACCTCAGACCACCTCTACGAGCGCTCGAGGCGACTCAGGCCCAAAAGCCTAGGCCTCAGTGACCCGTACATATCGAAGCCCCCCAACTATGACGGATATACAAAGTAAGGCTCATCATATTCAGAACATGTGACTAACCGCGAGTGGCGCTTGACAACGGGGCTATTATTTATGGGTTTCAATTAATTTTCAATCTGTTTTCAGTGTTTATAACTTCAATTGTTATCCATCTTGTCTGTCCACTGAAAATAGTAAGCTTGAAAACTATTGAAACACAATACATAAGTAATCCAACCGCAGGGCTACGCTGTAACATTTTTGTAGTTCGCTTTTCTTTGTACATTTTGGTAAGTACTCTACGTTTTTATAAAATATGCTCATGTGACACGTCCATCCCAAAAGGGTCCCCGAATCGGTAAGCAGAAGTGTTGTAACAACACCCACATTTACCCGAAGACGATTATGCGTCAACGTGACAGAGGGTGAGTCGTCTTAGCTTCGCCGTAAAGTACGAGGAGTGAAATGCACATATCATTTTAGAAAAACTCATTGGTAGGTCACAGGCGACTGACATTTGATCTTGCGTCGATTCGTAGCCGGCAACTACGGCCATCACGGCTCATTTTTTATAACACTCTTTAAAGCAACTCACTTGAGTGAATGCCTTCTATTATCAATGAGAAGTTACCCCTTATGGAAGATAATATAAGACTCAAATTTTCTAGCAAAAAAATATGCGTTTGACATCGAGGAAGATAAGTCTTCAGTCACATGACTGTAATGAACATGAAAAAATTACGTTTTTTTCCCGGTATCCATTAAAATACACTTATCTTGGTCAAGCGGCTATAATAGTTATAAGAACCGAACTTTAAATATATTTAAAATACTGTGCTATGACGCACTACGGAGTCACTAACGACCATTCTCTGCTTCACAATTCACGTCTTCATTTGCTGATAATATAATAACCAAGTCTGAAATCAGAACACAATCGGTTATGATGATTTCTCGAAAATTTTAAAGGGTAATTCATCCACTTCTATGTACAAACATAAAATTATCTTATCTAATAATAAGAGCATTTGCCACGCGCGTTCGTTTTTAGTGAAGCGCGAATTTTTGACCGAAACTTAGTATTATGTTTACAACAGCAGTGAGATGCTGGTTTTTGTTGAATTAGAACCGTGAAAACGAAATAAGTCCAGACGTTTTCCTAGTATTTACTAATATAAATAAACTAGCTGTTTCTCATAGTTTTACCCGCGCGTAGAATTAAGTTACTCCTTAATATCGGTCCAGCCGTTTCAGAGAGACAGATAGATAACATTTTTTTTATGAATTATTTTTTACTTGTCCGTTTAGTGAAAAGCTTTTAATTTGGAATAACAAACTGACACTTCCATTTTATTTATCTGTAGATCTAGACTGACTAAAATCAACGCACAGCCTAAGCCGCGGTACTAGATACTTAGAGAGCGATGAAACAGCATAGGAATAATTTTGTGCGGCCTCCAATTTTTTTATGAATATATAATTTACTTACTATTATTTTTTACTTGTCCGTTTAGTGAAAAGCTTTTAATTTGGAATAACAAACTGACACTTCCATTTTATTTATCTGTAGATCTAGACTGACTAAAATCAACGCACAGCCTAAGCCGCGGTACTAGATACTTAGAGAGCGATGAAACAGCATAGGAATAATTTCGTGCGGCCTCCAATTTTTAAGGTATATTACGCTAACGAGAATGTGGCAGGAGTGTAGATAAATTTTAAAGTTAATATTAAATCAAAACTTTGACGGTAGTAGTAAAAAAACTGTCACAGTTACCACGCGCGTCGCACGCTAGCTAACAAAGTCATAGCTAGCATCTGTGAGCTTAATCAATGTTAATTCATTTTGTCATTTAAAAATACTTAGCTTCACATCTAATCTATACATATTAACCTATTTTCATCTATAATTATTTAAAAAGTATATAGTTCAAAAGTCAATTGTGAATAATTAAGATCTGTAAGTTAAATGATATTTGTGTTAATACTTAGTTACTTACTCGTGTCCTGTTTCACCATTCAATGTGCAATGTATAAAATAAAATATATCCTTCGAAGTAATCGGTCGGCTCTAAGTTGACTTGTTGCTTATTATTGAAGAATTGTCAGAATCGATCTTGTGATTCGCCTAAATTTCTTTAGATTCGTTTGTTTAGACTCTTTAAATATAAAGTATATTGGAATTAAGTAACGAGTTTAAACTTTCTTTCTTATGTTAGTATTAAGTTTAGTTAACTCAACTACATCAAAGGTTGTTTCAAGTGAGGATAAAAGGGTCTTTGACAGTCGCTAAAATCAACCTTCCGAATATAACGATAGAACTTATTATTAACGTGCATCATCATCTCATTCTGAGTAGTTCTTAAAACCCAAGTATATTTAGATTCTTTATCATATTGTATGCTTAAACCCTATAATAAACCATCCGTTGTCCTCAGATTCAAAGCGTGCGTGACAGACAGCCCTACGATATCGGTGACTCCACCCCATAGCCTTGAGTACATGTGCTCTAAGGGTGGGACCAGTCCCAACGGCAGTGCGACTCCCAACGGCATGGTGTCCAGCAAGTCCGGTCCCACTGTGCTCCTCAGTCCTGGCTACTTGCAGAGCCCCTGCCAATGTAGTCAGTCCATTAAAGTGAGTCGCAATTGATATTTAATTCTGATACCTTAGTACAAAATCAAGGATTCAATCAATCTCTAAAGACCTAAAGTCGTTCACTCAATTTATCTATAAAGTGCATACGTACCATGGTATAGGTACCGTGCCATCACGAGCTATGAGTGCTGACCTTGAATGCGTCATTTTATGGGTCTTGTATGAAGAGAGCGCGAATAAATACATGTTATCGTTATCCCTACTTACTTACGCTAAGCGTCATACCAAATAAGTAACTTTTCTGTGGACATCAACTGCGTAACTGCTAACTACCGCCGAATAGTTTAGGCGGGTAAGCGTAGGTTGTGTTTGATGACACCTGTAACGTATTACGCTCCAATCTAAGAAAGACTTTCGCCTTCTCGACCCGCAGTCAGCCTTACTCAGACGTTCCGTAACGATTGCCAACGAAGTTCAATTGGCAACGGGATCCGTGCATCCGAAACATGAAGGGAACTCGAAATGGCACCGATCCAACTAATGGCTATCTATGAGCAAGGTTTAAGTTCACTGATCGATCTATATGCGCAATAGCAACTGAAGCGTACGACCGTACCACGAGGCCCTCAGCTGCAATTAATTACAGCCAAACTTTGAACAGGTAGGATTCGACCGAAATATTATTCCTACGCTAATCTTAGAATTCATTTATTTACAGAGTGTAAGTGAAGTAGCTTTAACAATGCCAGTGACCCCAGGGTGGCCTGCAGCCCCCGGGTGGCACGAAGATTCTCAACACGTCGACTCCGAAGGTCTGTCTTGGCGGAGACTGCACATGTCGAGGGCGAAGCTCAAAGCTACCGCTACTACTTCAGAACTCTTATCAGGTGAGTTACACAACCTTTAAACTCGTAGCTTCCGTAGAGGGAGTAGCTTTCATAGATTACCCACTCAAATTAAGCGGGCACTGACCTCTGAATACGACGTTGAGGTACCTGCCAATCCGCTTGAACGTCCACGTGAATTCTGCGTTCCTATTCACTGATAAGCTAGTTGAAGGATCAACCATCCTTCCCCACCTATTATTCTGCAAGTAAGAGGACATACTCATACATTAAGGTCTGTAGGCGTATGGGCGTACAGCCCGCATTCTGCTAAGCAGACCTAAGCTCATGATATTATGTCTTGAATCGTTTTATCAGCATGGGTATAAGGTTTTATCACATAAGTTTACCTCCCTACCTTATTGCTAGAGCAACAACTACATCATCGGATGAAGAATACTGAGGTATTCTGACTATTTAGTGATTGTGGAACGTACCTTAGTTTGTCAGCTAACGTTTCAAGCACCTTCTCATTGACGGTTATTAATTCCAGGATTCGCCATGGTAGCGATGGTGGAACTCCAAATCAACGAGCCGACGAACGTGCCAGAGTGGCTGTTTGTCATGTTCGCGGTGTGTACGACGGTCCTTGTCGCTGTTCACATCTTCGCTTTGATGATCTCCACGTACCTGCTGCCGAATATAGACGCGGTCAGTAAAATGGAGACGCCTGGCCTTCCTGCGCGAGCGCTGCGAGATTCGCCACACGAGCGCATGAGGGGGTTCATTGAACTTGCTTGGGCGTTTAGTACTGTTTTAGGTGAGTTGAGAGACAGGGATGAATGAAATACCTACAGAGCTTAGAAATATTTGTAGTAGGTGTCTACGAAGTACTATTTTTGCTTGTACGTGCTTTGCAGCCTGTAAGAATCTCGTCACACCTTTCTTGAAGAATCCCATGCAGCCTGGGAAAACCAGGTCGGGAGCTCATTCCATAAATGTATCACAAAATTCAAATTTATAAATCATGTTCTAAATAGTTGGTTTTGAAATAAGTCTATTGTTTCAGGTCTATTTCTGTTCCTCGTGGAAATCGCGATCCTGTGCTGGGTGAAGTTCTGGGACTACTCGTTCGCAGCTGCCACTGCAGCCACCGTCATTGTTATACCAGGTAACTAACAGTTATAGTTGCGCATGTGTGTCACCTGGCATCGGAGTACGAATTTTTCGATCACATATGCTGTGTCACTGGGATCGACTGCGTTAAAGCCTAAAAGAATAAGGGGCGAGCCTATTGCCATTTACCGATTACTCACCTAGACTCCGGGGTGCACTGGGAAATTACTAATGGAACCCAGGACCTCCTATTCCACAGTAGGTAGTGCATGCTAGCCCGAGACTTTATTTTCGTTACATAAATAAAACATTTTAATAATTAGATTGTACTTACCTACCTTATCTGCTTTTTCCAGTTCTAATAGTGTTTGTGGCGTTTGCGATCCATTTCTACCACTCGCTGGTGGTGCAGAAATGCGAGACGTCCGTCCAGGACATCGAACAGCTGGAGAACATGAAGAGGGACCTGGATACTGCTACTGTTAAAGTCAACATGTTTTAACAGTACTCATGATCTTACAAATAGACTAGCATAGCAAAGACTACTTTAATCAAAATTTACTTTGATTGCCCGACTTATGACATTTTAGGTACTACCTGAACCCTTATCATGAGCTCTCGGAGCAGCAATAGTGATACACTAAGGTACCTATACCTACACGGCATATAAATAAGTCTCATAATACCTAATTGTATACTTATCATGTCAATAAGAGTTCATGGTAGAAGAGCCCCTGCGGCGTTATTCTGTAAGGATTCTCAGCGCCGCAATCGACGTCGAGTGTCGGTTTTGAGAGACAAGAAATTGAATTCTATCATCTTTGTTTTTTGTATCAACTTCCTATGATTGAAACCGACGATCGATGTCGAGTTCGACACTGAGAAACCTTAAAAGCGCTTTTTGCTGAACCAAAGTCGACATGTTGCAGGTTAATCAAGAAAAGGTAATTATTAAAAAAGAAACAGGTGGGTATTAGGTGCGAAATTTCTGTAATATTAGTACCTACCTACGTCCTACATATGTACCTATTATAACAGTTGAACTTAATGTCAAAAAGTCTTAATTTAGTAAAATGATCTTCACATCCTTCTGCCCCTTCGGTATCTTAGTAGGTAAGCGTTAGCAAATCTCATTCCATTTAAAACACCTATATTTTACGTGCAATTAGTTCAACCGTTTTCTGTTATTAGTTGAATTTAACTAAGTTTCCAAATTAGGACGAATTCAATTGCCTTCTTACATCGTCTTCTATGTCGATAAAATTAAAAAATTAAAAGTAAAATCATAAACTATCTCTTTAACTATTTCATAAGTCTCAAAGACATTGTTAATTAGATGTATTTTAATTTAACGTGTAAATATGTTATAGATAGGATAGACAATTTAATTATTAGGAGTAAGACGTAGTTTCTAAGTAATTGTTTTTTCCAGTGAATAGATGATATGAAAGAAAGACGAGAGGTTTTATTTTTATCGATAACGGAATTGAATTGATATTATCTCGATGTGTAATAACGAATTATCGGTTGTGTAAATTCGTATCGATAAAATTGGCAATAATAATTCGATTTTACTATTTAATTACTTAACAAACTTTACAAATAAGACTAGTTCCTTTGAAATACAAATCGATATGCTTAAATGAACTAGGTAATTTTAAAATTATTGTGTAGGATATGTTGGATGAATATTTAAATTAATTTTTAACATGATCCAATGTTTTATCAGACTTGATTTAATTTAATTGATTATGTTCAACAAATATATACTTTACTTACTTAGAGATGCTCATAATATGGAGAACACAATTTTTTAAACTATAAAATTTTAAAAAAAACTTGCCCATAGAGTAGAGAAGATTTTTTTTTTAGCATATACAGCCCATTTAGCCTATTTTAAATGCTGCTGAATCTCCAGCTTTATAAATCTATATTTTATTGAAAGACTGTTGTTTCCTATATTTTTAGAGTAGTTTGAATTGTTATAAACAACTTACAAATATTCATCCTAATAATAAGTTTTAAATGTGAACTGTCATGGATCAGTATTTATTTTATGTGAACTTACAATTTATTTTTTATTGTATAAATAATTGTAATTAACTTGTTTTTTATTTAGTTACTAGTAATGGAAAATATTTCAACTTACTCCTCTTCGTACCACCAGTGTTATGAGGAGGAATATTGATTTCCTCATCGTCATTCAGTCTACACAAATAAACAACCCAAGATCAAAAAGGAAATTAAACCCGTAAATTTAACGATTATGAAATTTATTCCTAAGGACATACAGTACAAAATCTTTCAGAATCCACAGAGCATACAATCTTCGTCTACCCACTGTCAACGTTATTTACATCTTACAAACTATTCCATATTAAACATTGAGAAATATCAAATCCGACAAAAGCCTTTAAATACAAATGAAACCAGATTACAATCAAAAATTAGTTTCGAACTATTTTCCAAGTACTTATTACATAGTATCTTATACTTATGGTTGCATTTCGTTAAAGTTATGTAAATAGTAGCGGATTGGAGAAAAAAATTGCCAAAATTACGTAGGCATTAGCAGTAGGCTTATGTGAATACAAAACATTCGCCAATAAATTATTCTTATTCTTAAAACATTTTACAAGATATCCAGTTTCAGGTTCAAATTTATAGGTACCTAGTCAGTAACACGAAAGTCTGTAAAATATTGTTAAGTCTAAATGCATTGAATTCGCTATCTTTTGAGTTCACAACCCACCTCTAAAGACACTTAGGGTATTGTTACTCAGTAAGCTCCCAATGTTTAAAATACATCAATCCCTACTAATATTATAAATGCGAAAGTAACTCTGTCTGTCTGTCTGTTACGCTTTCCCGCTTAAAACTCTCAACCGATTTTCATGAAATTTGGCACAGACAATCTTTAGACCCTGAGAAAGGACATAGGCTACCTTTTATTTATTAAAAATCTTAGGTTTTTCGACCATAAGGATGAAACAAATCTACGCGGGTGAAACCGCGGGGCACAGCTAGTTTAAAATTAAAATAAGAATTAACATCAGTGATTACAGGAAGAATTAAACATAATTAGCATCACCTTCATCTGTAACTTAGTCATACATTAAAACACTTACCATTGACTTAGTTTAAACATAGCACAGGCTTAACCGATTAGCATTCTGGAGTGTTTGACATCACAATTTTATATCAATATAATAGGATTGTTTGTGTAAGGGAAAGCAAAATGGATATGAAAAGATTAATTGCTGAGTTACTTGCCGAATTCTTCTCAACGAAAGCAACCTTCTGAACACAATGGTAACATGAATTTATTTATTTTGGTGTCCTAACAATTTATGAGTAATTTGTTAGAACTCTAATCAAATAAACATAATATATTGGAAATTGAATTTGATTGACCCTGTGTGTCACATCACAACAATCATATCTATGAAGTGTGTTTATTCCGAGCGAGTGTATTTATTTCATTCAATTGGAAGACTGAACCAATTTAGTTCAAATGGGGAACTCTGACTCCAATCTAAGACTAAGCTGTTACCATACTATAAGTGTGTCCATCTCCATTTATTCCGTATCACAAAAAGAAAAAGCAGCACTTACGCAGAATTACATCTACATTAGACAAACCACCAATAGATTTGTACAAAAATCTATTGTTGAGTTTTTTCATGTCATTCCACACCAGTGCACATGCAGCCTTAAGTACGTGGTACTGACTTGATAACAAACAAATATTACTCTACATATTATTAGATTTAATGATCAATGCCAGCAATAAATGTTACTATCACCAAAAATGCTAATCAGTTAGTCCAACCCTAATAGTATCACTTAGTAATAACTCTGCAAGTAAGCACAGTCTTCATATCACATCTCTACATCCATGACAGGATTCTCCGCTACTAAAACTCCATTCCTCTTCTTGGGTTCTTCCTCTTCCAGTTCTGGCTTCTTCTCCACATCTTCTTTTAACTTCTCCAATATGTTGTCTCTGGGCTTCCATACTACTAGGGACATGTGGGGTTTCTCCAATCTGCAAAGGAAACAAATCAGATATAATTATGCAGATTTTCTTACAATGTTTTCCTTCACCATAAAAAATGTAGTGTGAAATCACTGCACATAAGATTTTAGAAAAACTCATTAGTACAGGCCCCGCTGGAATTCAAACTTGCAATGCTTGCTTAGCAATTGCTCAGACCCCCAGGCCACCACTCTTAAACTTAAAGATATACAACCACTAGAGAAGTATTCCAATGGATCAACTTCAAGCCACTTTAACCCCGGTTGTATGGCTAAACCTTACCTTTCAATCAAAGCAGCTGGTATCAATGGCTGTTCCTTAATCCGCTTCAACTCTTCAGACAACACAATGGTATGTCCTTTGAGTTTCTCACTGACATTTGTAGCAGGTTCCATTCCCACATCCATCACTTCATCTGCTGCAAGTGTGTGTGCGGTGTATCGTGAAGATATGTGTAGACTATTGAGATGAGCTGCCATTTTCTCCTCTGTAATTAGCTGTTTTGATGGTCTGGAACAAAAAAAAACATTTGTAATAAATCATCAAGCTATATTTGGTGTTCATGGTAAAATATGTTAAGTAATTCAGAGCACTCAGAACCGAAGAAAGTGTATGAGAAGATAGATGAATTTGGATACAGTGAAAAAAGGATGTAAGGATAGCATGCATAGCATGTGGTAAATGGTACTCTCTACTTACAATGGGATACAGGTGAACCAGGGGCGTGCATTGCATATAAGCAGATAAGCAGAATTTACAATTGTAATCACTGAATACACTCATGTTGTGTGTGTGTGTGTCTATACCGAAACATATGTGCCGCGTCACATTGGTATGTACTTAACCTGCCTGCCTACCTACTTATTGTTCATGCCTACCCCTCTGAAAATCCGATGCACGCCCCTGGTGGGAGCATAATTATGTATGTATGGATGTTAAGCAACCACTAGCAATGAGACAAATATCTCAAAAGATTCTCATATTGATGGAAATATTGCCCTCATTCACAGTCGCTCTGGCGTCAGATGAATATGATGAATTATGCATCTACAATGTCTACACTGCTCTAAATTATGTTGAATAACAAAAAGGGTTTAACTGTACTGTGTAATAGCAATTAGCATGCTTTTGGCAGTAAGCCATTCCAAACAAAGAAAATATGGCCTAACAAAACATCAGCATACACTTCCAAGTCAAGATGTATATTATTAACTACTAGCTGTGCCGAGCAGTTCCACCCGTATAGACTTAGTTCTTGAAACATCAGCCAATGATAGTTCCGTTCAAATCGGTTACCCAGAAGAAACATACAGATAGACAAAGAAAAAATTTTTAATTTCTTTTTTGTTATCAGTACCATATACTTTCATTTGTACTTCGTAAAAAGCTGTGAACTTGGAATTACAAACAGACACTTCAATTATATTTATCTGTATAGATTTACGTAAGACTTACATTGCTGGTTCAACATCTAAACTCTTCCTTTTACAATGAATTACAGGTGAGATTTGATTTCCGGAAGCAGGCACTTGCCCAGTGAACTGTACTAAATGGGGTGGCGAAGATAATCCCCATGGTACGCCTTGGACGTTCCACGGAGCCCCAGAAGGCACCGGCATGATGTGTGGCGTTTGCATACCCCGATTGTAAGGCTCCGAGGACCCTAGTGCTTGTTGTGCAAACATCTGCTTCGCCAGTTCATCTGACTGATTATATTGATACGCAGGGTATCCGTATATATCCATGTTCATTGAGTTCTCAATACTGAACACAAATTAATCACTTTAATAACACCACTAAATTTCAAAACAATAAATAAATTGATCATCAAACAATTTTCGCTACTGGTTGACTGACAGATATTTTTTTTAAATTCACTAGCTGAACGAAAGTGCACAGAAAACAGATTCGTGTTCGTAGAGAAATAGAGGTCGCCCGATGAACGAAGAGAATGTTCTTGAAAATTCTACAATATTCGTAGACCATAGATGAATGAATGCTATATTGTCAATAAACATCAATGTTGCCAAAATTAGGCGAAAAAAATGGGTGTTTTTTTGTGTCGTTCTCTTTTCTAGACTACTCGTACATTTATCAGTGTCTAAATTACATCATTCTCCAAATTCCACCCTATACGAAATCTTTATAGTTTCAAATCTTTTGGTCAGTTTTATAATGTTCGTCTCTATGATTTTGCAAACAGATGAATATGTGATCATAATGTTTGCAATCAGATAATTTTTATGCTTACTTACTCAGAATGGCAAAGCATAAAAAATACTATTATTTTGAAAAATTACCTTGAAACGTCGCCAATTATTTGGCGACTTAAACGGGGTTAAATTTGGTAGCCCTGTAGCCGCAAAAGCACGAGCAAAATTGATTTTAACTATTGATTCATCGTTATTTGTGCACATAAAGCACGCAAAGACCACGAAAGAGTTATGGACAACGTTAAAGGCTTTGTTCGACGACTCAGGATTTTCGAGGAGAATTACTTTGCTTCGTCATTTGATATCTATCAGATTGGATAACAGTGAAAACATGACGAATTATGTGACTCAAATTGTGGAAACCTCACAGCGCTTAACTGGCACGGGTTTTGAAATTAATGATGAATGGGTAGGTTCATTGATGCTAGCAGGTCTACCGGAGCGATTCATGCCGATGATCATGGCCATAGAACATTCTGGAATCAAAATAACGGCCGATTCAATAAAAACTAAATTGCTGGATATGGAATCTAATGTTAGTGAAACGGAATGTAATTCAGCATTAGTTGTAAAAAGTTGGCAAAAGAAGAAAAATAAAAATGGCGCCAACATTAGCAAGCATGAACCTCAGATGTCACGTATGCCAAATTCAAGTGTGAAAAACAGTAAAACAGTAATATGTTACAAATGCAAGGAAACTGGCCATTATCGTAATCAATGTCCACTTTTACATGAAAAGGCAGATAAGAAGAAACAGAGTAACGCTTTCAACGTTGTTTTTCTTAGCGGAAACTTCAATAAAAGTGATTGGTACGTGGATTCAGGAGCTAGTATGCATATGACGGCAAATGAGAATTGGTTGATAAATCCGCAGCATTCACCCAGTTTGCCAGATATTATCGTGGCTAATAAGTCTAAAGTACCTGTTTTGTGTTCTGGAGACGTCGAGATCACCACAAGTCACAATTATGAAATAAATGTGAAGAATGCATTGTGTGTGCCGAGTCTAACAACTAATCTCTTATCAGTTAGTGAATTAATCAAGAATGGAAATAGTGTAATCTTCAAGCCCAATAAGTGCCTTATACAAAACAAATCAGGCGATTTAGTTGCAGAGGCTGAACTTATTAATGGAGTTTACAAGTTGAAACTGGAAGCGACAAAGAGCTGTTTACTTACTCCATCAGTGGCTGACGGTGATACATGGCACAGACGACTCGGACATATAAATAGTAATGATATGAAGAAAATGAAAAGTGGGATGGTGGAAGGAATGAATTATTCTGACTCATTTATGACAAGTAAGGTCAACTGCGAGATATGCTGTGAAGGTAAACAGGCCAGGTTGTCATTCCCCACTGGTACGCGAGCTACTGAAACTCTTCAAATCATACATTCTGATATATGTGGTCCTATGGAGAGCTACTCTATTGGCGGAGCGAGATATTTCCTGCTGTTTATTGATGACTTTTCTAGAATGACTTTCATTTATTTCTTAAAAGCTAAAAGTGAAGCATTAAGTTATTTTAAAGAATACAAGTCGATGGTAGAGAACAACCAGAACAAGAAAATTAAAATATTAAGAACGGATAATGGTACTGAATATTGTGGTAAAGATTTTGAAAACTTCTTGAAGAGTGAGGGCATAGTACATCAAAAGACTAACCCATACACGCCTGAACAAAATGGTCTCAGCGAGAGGTCTAATAGAACCATTGTGGAGAGAGCAAGATGCTTACTATTTGATGCTAATCTGGAGAAGAAGTTTTGGGCAGAAGCTGCTAATACTGCAGTGTATTTAAAAAATCGTTCAGCAGCTTCAGGTCTGTCAAAAACTCCATATGAGCTGTGGACTGGCAGAAAGCCAAACTTGGAACATATAAGAATATTTGGTAGTCCAGTAATGACTCACATTCCAAAAGAAAAAAGGACTAAATGGGACAGAAAGTCCACGAGACATATACTTGTTGGATTCAGTGAGAATGTTAAAGGTTACAGAGTTTATGATCCATTAAAAAACGTGGTCATAACTAGTAGGGATGTAATAATAAATGAAAAGAAGAAAAATGAAAATACTGTGCCTATGTATATAGAAACCTCAGATTCAGTGGGGGAAGCAAAGGAAGAATCTGATGTTAATTTAGAACCCGATGCAAGTCAGTCGAGTGAGATCCTGCATAGTGGAGAAAGTGACGAGTTCCATCCAAAAGACATGTCAAAGGGTGTAGATGATACATCAATGGCAGTTCAAGAAAAGAGACAGAGAAGACCACCTGAGAGATATGGATGGGCAAGCATATGCACAAACTACACGGGAGAAGACGGTATGACATATGCAGAGGCTATCAGTGGTCCTGAGAAAAAACAATGGTTACAGGCGATGGCAGAGGAGCTGCAGTCATTCGAAGACAACAATGTGTGGGAAGTTGTTGACAAACCAGATAATGTGAGTGTAGTGCAATGTAAATGGGTACTGAAGAAGAAGATTGACTGTGACAATAAAGTGAGATATCGTGCACGTTTAGTAGCTAAAGGTTTCACGCAGAAGGCCGGTGTGGACTATCAAGAAACCTTCTCTCCGGTTATCAGACATTCCACCTTACGGTTACTTTTTGCCTTAAGTGTACAGTTAGATATGGATATTACTCATTTAGATGTCACAACAGCCTTTCTTAATGGTCACTTAAAAGAGAGCATTTTCATGCAGCTTCCTGAAAATTTTCCTGATAAAGAATATAATTCTAATAAAGTTTTAAAATTAAAAAAGGCTGTTTATGGCTTAAAACAGTCATCGCTGGCTTGGTACCAACGAGTTGAGGAAACTTTGTGTAACTTAGGATATAGTAAGAGTAAACTAGAGCCTTGTGTCTTTATTAAGAACCATAGTGATAATAAGAAAACTATTGTTGGAGTTTATGTTGACGATTTCTTAATTTTTTCAAGTGATAAGTCTGAAACTGATTGTTTGATAAAAGAGTTGAGCCAAAAATTTAAATTAAAGAATCTAGGTCAAGTCAAAGAATATTTGGGTATGAGAATAAATATAGATAAGAAGTTAAATGTAATTACAGTAGATCAGGAGCATTATATTGAACAATTAATAGAGAGATTTAATATGTCTGATTGTAATATAGCTGAAACACCCATAGAATGTAAATTGAATATTGAAAAGTCTAAATTCTGTGAAGAAAGCTTACCATACCAAAAATTAATAGGTAGCTTGATGTACTTGGCTGTACTGACTCGACCAGATATAGCATATTCTGTCAGCTATTTAAGTCAATTTAATAATGCATATTCAAATGTTCACTGGAGTTATGCCAAAAGAATTTTAAAATATTTGTTGTTCACAAAAGACTATTGTTTAAAGTATTCCAGAGAGGGAGCAGAGATAGTGGGCTTTGTAGATGCCGATTGGGCAAGTGATGCCTTAGACAGAAGGTCATATACAGGTTTTTGTTTTACTAAATCTGGCTCTGCTATCTCTTGGGAAAGCAAAAAGCAAAGAACTGTAGCTTTAAGTAGTTGTGAAGCAGAATATATGGCCCTCTCGGAGGCTTGTCGTGAGGCTATATATTTGCAAAATCTAGAGCTAGAATTGTCAGGTCATTGTTGTAAAATTGTTCTGAATAATGATAGTCAGAGTGCATTGAAGTTGGCGAATGGTAGTCATTCTCACAAGCGCTCTAAGCACATTGATGTGCGCTATAATTATATCAGGGAGATGATAGACAGTGAGATTGTTGATACAAATTACTTACCATCTGTTAACATGCCCGCTGACTTACTAACTAAAGGATTACCAGGGGTGAAACATTATAAGTTAATGAAAATACTTGGTATAGTTAGAAAGTAAATTTATATAAATGTTATTTATTTGTGTGTATAATTGTTATTTTGATATAGTGGGGGTGTTAGATATAGGATATCAAAATACAAAGAGTTGTTACTTTTACTAATGTCTATGGTGTTCTACTGTTGTACTCTATGCTTCTTCCTGTGAAAATATACTTGTCATGTCAACCATTTTCCCGGCGTTTTATTACCCTGACTGTGTTTTCATGGCGTTTTGCTTGGCAATGTCACTTTGTATTCTGTCATTGTCAGTGTCACTAACCTGACAGTTGGACTTGTTTTCTCTCTGGCTGGCTTGGCGTATCGTGTTGTGGCGTGTCGTGTTGATGAAAAATTAAAATATTATAAATAATTAAATCTACCGTTACTCATTTTTATCTCACTTCGACATCGTTAAAATTATGTCTAAACTTTAACAGGTCGCGGTACTGAAACTCTCAAAATGGGTTTAGACTTCGACGTTTTGGAGTTTTGCAAAAAACTGCGGCAAAACCGACCTCCTCCGTATCAGTGTCCGCTGGAGAAGTGTGACAAGGTTTACAAGAGTTTGTGTGGCCTACAGTACCACCTAGTGAACTATGACCATGACAATCCCACGCCTACGACCCCTGCAGTGGCCAACAATCGTAAGAAAGGGAGATTGAGGGCCGCGGTTCCTACTGGCGATATAGCCCTTCAAAGCCCGCCAAAAGAAGCTTTGACTTTTGCCGAAGCGCAAAAAGTAGTCCAATTTGAGATAGATGGCAAAATAAGTAGGATACCTATTGACCAGCCATTGCCTATAATGTCTTTAGAGGAGTGGGAGAAGAAGAATGCTGAACTGGAGAAGCCTTTGCCAGTTGTGGAGCCGCCGCAGGAGCCCCATGTAAAGCTGCCTGAGGCGAGCTTTAAGGTAGTAATTCAAAACATTCAATATTCTTTCTAAGAGTATGTGGCTGCTTTTGCATGAATCTATATATATCTGTGTCAACTCGTCAAACTTGTTTTTATGAAGCTCCAAGAGTGGGGTTACACTGAAGAGAGGTTTCGCTGCTAGAACAGGATCTACAAATTGAAGGGTTTGCTTACATACCCAATACAGGGTTTGATTTGGGCATACACAGGGTTTCTGTAACAGTAATTGAATTTGTGTCATCTAGACTAAAGGCAGCTGAACCAGTGGTTACATACATACAAAATTCACATTATTTGAATGTTGATAACTCTTGAACTTTCTTCAGATACCTACTTATCTTCATTTAATAATTATTAAATTATCTAATTCACAGATACAAGCCCAAAACTTTTTATTTTTGTAACTAATTAATATGGAATGAATGTTTGTTTGGTGAAAAATTAACAGATAAATAAAATAGAAGTGTCAGTTTGTAATTCCATATTAATAGCTCTTCACTAAATGCATAACTCACATATTGGTACATAGCTATACTTTGTATTTTTTTTTATAATAATAAAACAAACAATAGACAGATTTAAGTATATTTTTTTGCGTATCTTTAGTATGTCTGAGAATAAAATGTGAATTTTTTTTCATACCTCTAACTTATTTTTCCCTTTGCCTTTGTGTTTTTAAATAATAGTAGTATATACTACTCCATATTGACAATAATATTGTGTATGTGCGGCTAGCCATATGCAATAATACTAATTTAAATGTTATTCAATCATCATCTCCCTGGCCTTATCCCAAACATTGTTGGGGTCGGCACTTGATTCAACCTGATGTGGCTGATCTCCTGATTTTTTATACGAAGCGACTACCATCTGACCTTCGCAACCCCTTTAATGAGGAAAATCTGTGATCTGGGTTAAACCAGTTGTCAGGCTATTTGAGGCCCCCAACTGACCTGTAACAATTGCCAAAGATAATAAATTGGATGATAAAATTAAATGTTATTCAATATCCTACAGTTAATTGAAGACTACAATGAAAGAGTGTGTGACGCCCCGCCTCGGCCCAATGCATATATCCGTTTCATAGAAAAATCTGCAGAAGAATTGGATGGAGAGGTGGAATATGATGTGGACGAAGAAGATACTGCTTGGTTGGCAATACTCAATAAGTCACGGGCTAAACAGAACCTACCACCTGTCTCCGTTGATACACTAGAGCTCCTCATGGATAGGTTGGAAAAGGAGTCTTATTTCCAGGTAAGAAGGTTATCATTGACTTTAATTCTTAAATGATTAGTACTTAGTTGATCACGCATTAAGCAAAGTGATTATATTCATTTGGATTTAAATATTAAATTTTTAATAGGAGCTAAATGAAAGTTGGTCTTATTTAATGGTTTCTTGTAATATTATCACATAAATAGCACATACATTGCAATAGATGCTGAATGAATAGATCATTTATTTATAGGGAGGGTATATATTTCACCATCAGGCACTATATTTAACATAAGCTCAAAAACTGACAAAAATCAGCATTGTTTTCCAAAGAAATTATTATTTTAAACATAGTAGGTACTAGGTACTCTATATATTATGTCTAACTCCCTTGAGCTATAGTAATTTAACTTATTTCATAATATTTTTCCACAGGCAACCCAAAGTGGGCAACAAACAGCGGCAATAGTAGATGAGGATGCCGTGTGCTGCATTTGTATGGACGGCGAATGTCAGAATACTAATGTCATATTGTTTTGTGACATGTGCAACCTGGCTGTGCATCAGGATTGCTATGGTGTATGTAACTATTTATATTTTAATTTTGTTACTCAACTATATAGACTGAATTTTAATATAATAAAAGCGCTCAGCTATCTTAACTATATGAGTGAAAGTTCCATCAAGATTAGACAGAAAGAGACAATAATAAAAAAGTGTTACCATCATCATTAACAATTTTTTTAATAAAGTTAATTTTAATTGATATTGTGTCAAGTATTATTATGTTACTCAATAAGCATTTGAGTTATAAAATAAGCAGAGGCAATAATTTCACTATAAATATACAGGGTGTCGGAGAAAAAGGAACAATTATTTTCTAGAAGTTGTTGGGTTTTATGATATCACTATATTGAAATCGTAAAATATCTAGCTCCAACGATAACGTAGTTATAAGCTATGGCCGAAGAGCTTGCGGCCTTAAGTGATTCAATGAACGCGCGGCCGCGTTTACCTACATTCCGTAAGCAGTCATTCAACTTTTTAATTTAAAGTAAAGGTTAATGGTTTCGATAAATGGTTTAATGGGATTATTTCAGGATTTATTAGTGGGAGAAAAGAATAAAAACGTAGTTAGATTTCACGTGAATAACTCAACGTTACAGCTGATTTTTATGCGAAAATTAGATCTTGATATGGTCAACTTTGAACGTCAATTAATCAAAAACGGAAGAAGATATTTTTGTCATAATAATTTTATTTGCTTTCTAAAATTATACCCTCTCACATATTTTAAGAGCTGTCCCGGTTTCCCCGACACCCTGTATATAAGCACCAGCAAGACACTGACAGGTGGTGAATGCTATGGTGGTGACTATTTCCACTTTAATCATGTGAGGTAGAAGTGAATGCAAGCTACAAAATTATTTTTTCCCCAGGTGCCATACATCCCCGAGGGTCAATGGCTGTGCAGAAGGTGTCTCCAGTCACCCTCCAGATTGGTCAATTGTGTGCTGTGCCCAAATACCGGTGGTGAGGAGCTTATGAATTATTATTTTTCATTAATATTTCTCGTTTATCGCCGCGGTATCGCTTCTATAAATTAAGTACCACGAATAAATATTTTAATTTTTCGGGTTCATATATAGCCTATCAAATTCACAAACAACAGAGCTTTCTATTGATAAAATAATTTTCAAAATTTGGTTCATTTCATACAGATACCATACAATCTCGCAAACTCCTAAATTAAACTCTTTATAACATTTGTGTAGTAAGTGTCCAATCAGTTGAACAGAGCATTTGTAGATTCAAGAAAATATTATCATTGTTTTATCAAAACCTGTCGGTCTACTTTATTAGCCAACTGTACTTTTAAGTGTTGAGTGTTTAATCATGTTAATGTTGTGTACAGGTGCATTCAAACAGACAGACCAGAGCACATGGGCCCACGTGGTCTGCGCACTATGGATACCAGAAGTGAGATTCGCGAACACTGTGTTTTTAGAACCAATAGGTATGTATCTCATGTGTTTCCGATTTGCGCATTGCAAGTTAGAATTATCTTTAAACTCAATGTATAACTCTTCATTTTGCACAAGACATTAGAGTGGCTTTTATAATTTTGTGGTCACGCGATCGCTTCACCTAAAGTAACGTTTTTTTAAGACTATTAACTATATATAATACAGATTTTTTACCTATAAAACCATCGGAGGCGAACTTCTATATGTATGTTAGTAAAAACCGTATCAAGATCTGAAACATAGTTTAGAAGGACGACGAGTTCAAGTGGACAAAATCATTTTGCATGAAATTCTATTGTGCTGTTATTGTTGCGGACTCAGACAGCTAGCAGTGGGCAAATGGCAGGTCTCAAGTAAGCTAAACCATTTAGCTCGAGCTCCCACACTAATTTACTAAAAACATTCTTCCTAAAATTACTTAACAAAGCGTGTAGAAAACTACCTATAAAGCCTATATTGATAAATCCAGAAGAGCTCAATACATGGTGATTTGTTTGATATAGATTCGATAGAAACGATCCCGGCGGCGCGCTGGAAGCTGCAATGTATGGTGTGCAAGCAACGCGGCGCGGGCGCTTGCATCCAGTGCCACAAGACTAATTGCTACTCCGCCTTCCATGTCACCTGTGCGCAGCAAGCTGGGTATTCATACCTATTTTAATCCTTGAAATTTTGATCATGTTCGTGGCCGATAAATACCTCATACGTGTGTTACTCTGTTCCTGAAACTCGAGTAAAAACCAGTCCCAAGACATACAAAGAAGTACTCGATCCGAGCCACACCGCCCGTAAAAGTTAACCTCTATACTGATAGCTTTTACCCGCGACTTCGTCCGAGTAAGATTTTGGTTCCTTACATCCGCCCTTGGAGTCAAAACTAATTTCCAATTCCATTTTTTTGCGATTCAGTCCTGAAAAGGTAACAGGCAGACAGACAGAGACACTTTTGAGTTTACAATATGAAGTATGAGTGTGAAAATTTTAAACGAGATATTGCACGCGATTTCGGCTGCTCGGAATTTTGTTATAATTTGTAGATTACCTTTTTCTTACTAGCGTTACCACAAGTGACGACGAGTTACTGTCTCTGACTATTTATTCTCGAGACTACTTGATATTCAGGATTTTTTTTGCAGCCCTGTAGGCTTCTCCTTCCACTGAACTTACTCAGGGACTTCTTATGAATCAGGATTTTTTTCATTTGTAATAGTGCTTGCTACTCCAGATATGGATATTTTTTTCCAAATTTATTTCCGAATATGGTCGTAAATTTAAAAAAAAAACCTGTGTCCGATTCTTAATTTTTGCTTGATATTCAGTTATATTTTCGTTCTTTTGTCTCACCCCTGTTTGTTTATGTAGATTGTATATGAAAATGGAGGCGGCAGGCTCGGGGCGGGACCCCAGTCAGCCAGTACAAGTGGCTAAGATGGCTTACTGTGACGCACATACGCCCGCACACGTGTTACAGGTAACACTTATATACTAACTGTGTCCCGCGTAGACTGAATCTCATTTGTGACCCACGAACCTTATTGTTTTTTAAATAAAATTAGCCTATGATACTCCTTGTAACATTAACCTATAATAGTTATTTGTTATACAAGAGTGCAAAGTTGCTTTTTAACCGCGTGTTCAATTTTGATGACCGAGCAAGCGAAGGATTCAAAATTAGAATCCTGAGCGTTAGCGAGGGTATCAAAAGAGCACGAGGTGATAAATCTTTGCACTCGAGTGCAACACGTAACTTTTCATTCCACCTCAGCGAGGAAATGACTAAATGAAAAAAAAAAAAACGTTTACAATCACAAGATAGGTACACTTTTATTTCAGTTTAGGTATTAATCACTACATTATGACAGGTAAGTATTACAGAATAATCTTTTTAATTCACAATCTTAGTGCACACGATGTTCTAAATTCAATTTACTTTATCCTCTAGAGAATAAAAACGGCTTTTCCACTCAGATATTGAAGATTAAAAATACTCTTTCCGAGATGGTGGGATGAAAAATAATTTATTCTCCTAGGAAAGGAGAGCGCAAGAGTCAGAAGGGGACACCAAATCAAACGACCTAACAGCTATCAGACAGAAAGGCAGGGACAAGATTAAACAGGTAACACTTACGATTCTGATGCGACCGTTGATAAATAATAGTAGCCTAAGTTACTCCTTGAAACATCAGCTACTTGCTAGTGAAAGTCCCGTCAAAATCGGTCCAGCCGTTTCAGAGATTACCCGGAACAAACAGACAGACAGATGGACAGACAGACAACAGAGAAATTTTAAAACTTGCTTTATTAGTGCCAGTAGCGTGTATTATGTAGTAATTGCATTTAGTGAAAAGCTGATATTTTGGCTTTACAAACAGACACTTCAAATTTATGTATCTTTATAAATGTATAGATAAGTAGACTTACTAGAATTTTTCTTTATTTTAATTTTTACCGACATTTGGAACTGTGTCCATGGGCTTACATTGCTTATGTGATTTATTTTTTAAAATTGTATAATCACGTATATCACGTGTAAAGTGTCTTGCCAGGTTCTTCTCAGTAAAAGCAACCTTCTGAACCTGGCAGTAGCATTTATAATCTAGTATTACAAAGAGGAAAGAGTTCATTGTTTTTTGTATGTTTGTTTGTTTGCATTGAATAGGCTCCGAAACTACTTGACCGATCTTGAAAATACTTTTAGCAATGGATAGCTACATCATCAGCCAGTAACATACGCTATATTTTTTTCCGTAATCTCACGGTAACGGAAACTGCGCGGGTGAAACCGCGGGACGTCCGCTAGTCCTGTTGAATTTTGTCATTTTGACGATTTTAAAGTACTTTGTGAAAAATTGAATAGAATTAACATATTTTTGAGTTTGAATATGTGGGTATAGGCTCGTCGTGTGCTGGCCTTGAAGCGTACGTGGGCGCCGGTGGTACTAGTACCCACGTTACCAGCAGCTCGTGTGGCGGACGTGGCTCAACTGGCTCCAGCTCCTCGCGCTCAGCTCATGAAGCGGCTGCTGGCCTACTGGACCCTCAAGAGACACTCCAGGAACGGCGTGCCGCTTCTAAGGCGGCTGCAGAGCCTTACCAGCCATCATGGTTAGTGACATTTTATCAAACAAATTTTAAAAGGCTTAATTAACATTAGCATAATTATAAAGAACAGGATTTAATGGCATCAAAAAAAGATTAAGACCTTCATATTAGTTGGTTCAAAAGATGTATTTGATACTTATGTGAGGAGAGCGAGTGATCATGCTCATCCCCAGTAAAGGGAACATCTTTCAGCCAGGCGGGTGTCATGCCTGGGGAACCACGGCAACAGTTCTAGTTGGAAACTTGTATGTATATGCGCTCGAAAACTCTTATTAGGCGATTTAGATGCTCGTGTATTTGTAATTAAACTGCAATTACTAGCGATTAGCGCCATCTATGTAGCGAGTGAAGAAACGCTGCTACACTTATGCATGAAACAGGATTGAAAATAAATTACAATGAAAATTATCTTGTAGACTGTGCATTTTTTGATTTGAAAATATAATACTTGCAAATGATAGTGATGTTCCGAATTCCTTTTTCTCATTATCATCACCCGAAAAATCAGCTACTTTATTGTGTGCAAGTTACTTTGTGGTTATAATCGTTGTGTTTTGCAGGCACTCGTGGCATTCAAGACGGCACAGTGAACGTGAGGGAACTGTGTAACCAACTCAAGTACTGGCAGAGGATACGACAGGACTTGGAGCGGGCTAGGTAATCATTATTTATTTATATTCATGATGAATGGTTAGAAGCAACGTTGTGAATGCTCATATCTCGAGCGAAGAAAAATTTCATTCTACTGAAGTCGCTATTTGACCTTTGGCAAATTCAGATAAAGCCCGATTAACTCCCTAGAAGTTCCCTTGTGAATGTGTACATAAGCTTTTAGCCTTGCTTGCCAGTGTGGAAAATAATAAAAAAAATATATAATAAGCTTACACCATCCCAAAAAGTTCCCCGAAGCGGTAAGCTCAGATGTTGTAACAACAACACCCACATTTCACCGTCACAGAGAGTCTATAGCTCTTCTCGGGCTCTATACATACGTCTTTGAATTACTTCTCAGACATATGCAGGTTAACTCACGATGATTTCCTTCACCATAGAGCACCGAGAAATAAGGTACTGTGCTTAAGTTTTTCGAAAAACTCATTGGTTTTGAACTTGCGTCGCCACTGCTCTTCTTTTTGGGCTATTATTTCTTGATTTTGAGGGTAGGTTTGTTTTTTTTACAATGTCACAGGTTATTGTGTGAATTGGTGCGCAAACGTGAGCGTCTGAAGGCCGAGTACACCCGCGTGTGGGAGCGATGCGTACTGCACGCCGTGCGACCGGCGCGGGCGGCGCTACACAAACTGCTGAGGCTACTGCGACACCAGGACGCCAGCGACATATTCACTGAGCCCGTTGATATTAACGAAGTTAGTTACAACATTTTTCAGAATTACGTATATACATATATCAATAGACACAAGATTTTAAAGAACATTTTCTTAATAAAATGTGAATGAACACAAAAATCATTTTCCAATTCAAATCAGTAATTCTTGATATTAACGCGTTCAACCTAACCAACGAACAAACTCTTCCGCTTAAAAATATTACGATATTACAATATTACAAGTATATATAAATATTGCAAGTTTTGCAATTACCAAGAAAGGGGCATCTAATACATACATACATATGCTCACGCCTGGATTCCCCGAAGGGGTTTGCAGAGGTTTTGTAATAACAACACCCACTTTTCACGCAAGATGATGGCGATAGTCTCACCACGCCATCTCAGGCACTATACTTATATTCTTTGAATTAATTCTCTGACGCAGGCGACTTCTTAAACTTAAAGCCACCTCTTATGATTTCCTTAATGCGCTGGCCTTGAATACGCATTATTTTATTTTTTGGAAATCTTGTATGGAACTATTTTCTCTGAGTGCTCAAAACTCATGACGGCACGTGTTACGCATAATATTAAGTTGTTGTCCTCCAGGTACCAGACTACAGTAGCGTAGTGAAGCACCCGATGGACCTGAGCACGATGGGTGAGAAGCTCGACCGCGGCGCCTACAGGACCATCGATGACGTCGAGGCCGACTTCAACCTCATGATCAACAACTGTCTCACATACAACAACAAGGACACTGTGTTTTACAAGTCAGTATTGAAATACAACTAGTTTATGGGCTGAACAATTTTCCAAAGGAATATTCCATTACTGGAGATTGGAAACTGAATGGAAATCTATGGTGTGATTTTAGAAATTTCGCTGTAAATTGCGGAAAGTAATCAGTTAGCAATTCCTTTCTATTTAATGTTTAGTAGACCCTGCATAGCCATCCGAAGCAGGTGCAAACTCTCTGTACCCCGTTTCACACGTGTAGACAAAATTACATGGCTAGCCCGCGGATCCTTAATGTGTTATGTTATATGTTAGTGAAAAGCTGTTAATTTTAAATTACAAATAGACTATAAGTTCTGACAATTTATAAGTAATATTTGTATAATGTATAAAAAAAAAATTACACAGAAGTGAGATGATTTAAATTAAAAATAATACCAATAACTCCTAATTAAGACTCAAAACCTAATCATATAAGGTGAAAACCGCATTGAAAACAAATCTCATATGGTTCTCAAACTTACAATCCACTTACCGTAGGGCTGGAGTGAAAATGCGCGAACAATGTCAACCGATATTCCGGCAAGCGAGGCGTGACGTACGTGAAACTATGCCTGAACTGGCCGGCGTTGGTGACTCACATCCAGACCTCCGTACCGATACCCCGGAACGTATACCCGAAGTGACCGTTCAACGTGAACGTGCGCGTTCACGGCGACGCAGCTGTGACCCAAGGACTAGGAATACTCGTACGGCGAGCTCTGACAGTGATAGGACTGCCGGTAAGTGACTGTGCCCCAAGGTTTTGACACTATTGCGATTTTTTTGTATGGAGACGTAAAACTTCCTACACTCGCCGCTTGGTGCGCTTTTTAACGTTCCTTACGTAAAAACATGTTTAATCTATCTTGCGGCAGTGTGCTATACAAGTGCACTCTCAATGTATCACAGGTTGGGTCTATCGCCGTCTTAGGCACTACACATACGTCTTTGAATTACTTCTCAGACGTATGCAGGTTTGCTCGCGATGTTTTACTTCACCGTAAAGCACGTGACAAAAAACTCACTGGTCCAGGCCACTGGGAGACGAACTATAAGCACAACTCTGCATATCCCTTCGGAGAAAACAGGCATATATATATATATATATATATATATTACGAATATTGTACAGACAGTCGCAGTGAGCGCGGAGTGTCTCGGGCCCGCAGCGAGCGACGTCAACCCAGCGCGCCGCCACTCTCCGATGATGAACAACCTACGGTACGTAAAATATATAATATACCTCTGTTATTACGCCTCTGTCATATCTAGGGGGTTCTTGAACAATAAGGAAATACAGTTTAGGTAAATTTCCATTTAGTACCGATACCCTCTGTATCAATCTTGTACCGATTTTCATCAAACATAGCTGCGAACATTCCCTACTAATTCACCTTTCAAACAACACAATCTGTATCGGTGCATCGGTTTGGGAGATACAAAGTCGCATGAAAACACACACTCACACACACACACACACCCTCACCATAAATATATATATTACATATGTGTATATTATTGTAGCGCGAGCCGTCTCCAGCCCGCAGTAAAGTGAACCGTAATTGGTGGCGAGGCCGGGGGAGGTCCAGGGGGAGAGGGCGCACCAGGAAGACCAGGGGAGGACGCACCGCACTGTCACGGGATAATGGTAACAATACACCAGTCAAATAATCACATTACTATTTCTTTTGTATGGAATGGGGGGGGGGAACAATCGATTGATATGCCCAATGGTCCTGCAGATCGATGGTATTAGAGCGCTTAGTGCGAGTTTACTTCAAATCGCCGTTACAAGTCATCACGTAGTCGACTTAAACGCAGATTTGTATGGGATCACAATAGTGCCATCCGTGGGCAGACAGACGCTTGTTCGATCCTATACAAATCTACGAGAGAGATGTTGAGGCTAACTGTAGTTGTATCTTACAGAAACTAATACGTCCGGGTCAGAGACACCAGTGCCGCCGAAGAAAGTTGTTGAGCGCACACAGAAGCTAGCCACACCTGAGAAATCACCCACCAAGCATACAGAATCCACCCCTAGTAAGTTAAGCTATACAGATAAATAAAATTGATGTGTCTGTTTGCAATTCCAAATTAAAAGTATTTCACTGAACGCATATCAAAGAATAAAAATTACGATCTCAACTTAAAAAAAATCTCTGTCTTCCTGTCTATTTGTCTGTCTTGCCTGTCCGTCTGTCTATTTGTTCCGGCTACTCTCGAAACGATTGAACTGATAGGGACTTTCACTGGCAGAGAGCTGATGTTACAAGGCTTAACAACAAATTTTATGTAAAGAATATTAGGGTTCTTATTATAAATATGGAAATTAAGTCTTCGCGGGTGAAACCAGGGGGCACAGCTAGTTTAATTCAAATTATGAGGGACCTAGGATTAACTTCGGTTTTTGGATAAATATTTTAAACTAGCTGTGCCCCGCGGTTTCACCCGCGTAAATTTAGTTTCATACAAACTTTCATCCCCTATTTTATCCCCTTGAGGGTAGAATTAATCAAAATCCTTTCTTAGCGTATGCCATATAAGTCATAAAATCTACCTGCATGCCAAATTTCAGCCCGATCCGTCCAGTGGTTTGGGCTGTGCGTTGATAGATCACTACGTCAGTCAGTCTAACCTTTGAGTTATATATATATTTAAGATTCTTATTAGTTTCTGTTATGTGTGAGGAGCTCGTGGCACAGTTGCTATTGCGCATATCATTCGATCAGCGAAGTTAAGCAACCATACGCCTAGCCAGTAGTTGGATGGGTGACCGCCCGAGTTCCCTCCGTGCCTCGGAGAGCACTTTAAGCCGTCGGTCCCGGTTGTTAACATCTTTGGCAATCGTTACAGGTCAGTCGGAGGCCTAAAAATAATCTGACAACTGGTTTAACCCAGATCACAGATATTCCTCCTAAATGAGGTTGCGAAGGTCAGATATTCGCTTCGCATAAAAATCAGGTGATCAGCCACATCGGGTTGAATCAAGTGCCGACCCCAACAATGTATGGGATAAGGCCAGGGAGACGATTAGTTTCTGTTATGTAATAAAATGATTTGTGTTTTATTAGCATCGCTAGGTGTGGGAATGATGGGTGCTTTGAGGAAGCCCACTCTACTGGTGGGATCTTCCACCGCCGCCGCTCCGCCCAAGAGCTTTGGATCTGATGGTAATCTATATCTATACAGATAAATTAAATTGAAGTGTCTGTTTGTAATTCCAAAATAACAGCTTTTCACTTAACGCATATGAATGTGTACACGCTACTGGAACTGAAAAACCAAGTTTTAAAAATTTTCTCTCTCTGTCTGTATGTTTGTTCCGGGTATGTCCGAAACGGCTGGGCCGATTTTAACGGGACTTTCACTGGAGGGTAACTGATGTTAGTTAACATTAAATTGTTGAATTTTTGTTTGTAATGAATACACTCAAAAACTGCTGGGCTGATTTTGTCTATCGATTTACATAATGGATCTCTAATAACATGCGGATTCTAGTACATAGTAAAAGAGGTTATATCCTAAATATTTGCAGCGTCACTGCCTACCCTGTCGGCAAGGTTGGGTAGGCCGAGCGCCGAACCTTCGCCCAAGAAGAAGGGCCGCGGCAGGCCTCGCAAACATGACAAGGACAAGACGGCTTCCTCTCCTGATCTATTCAGGTATCAATCAATCACAGTTTTAGTTCTAATATACTTAGATAACATTCTTCTAACATAATATGTATTGTTTTTGATTGAATAACGAATATAGAAACTTTTATGCGGAGAGCGAGTGATCAGTGTCATCCCCAGCAAAGACAAGATCTTGCAGCCAGGCGGGTGTCATGCTTTGGGAACCTCGGCTCCAACTGTTCTAGTTGGAAACTTGTATATATACTGTAATGCGCTCAAAAACTCTGATTGCGCGATTTAGGTTCTCGTGTATTTGTACCAAAACTTCAATTATTTGCGAGTAGCGCCATCTAAGTAACGAGTGGATAAACGCTGCTACACTTTCGTATTCATTCACCAACGAGTCATCATAGGGATATAATTTAAAGGAGGAAAAAGGATGGCGTTCTCAACTTCCACTATGCATAATAGACCTTATTCCAATCACGTAAAGATCAAAACTCAAGCAATACAATGTTGTTTTTAGGAGTTTGCCTGGAGGTGAGAACAAACCAATATCGACGCCGGTGCCGGCTTCGTTCCTGCAGTATCGCGGACCGCCGGGGGAAGTCGGCTCCGATAGTGATTTGGCGTTATCCAGGTACACTGCATATTTGTTTACTTTCTTTTGTAGATAAAATAAATATCCTCAAGCCGTCCCAGAAGGGTCCTCGAAGGGGTAAGCAGAGATGTTGTAACAACAACACCCACACACAAAATATGATTAAGTGCTAACGTGACAGGGTGAGTCCATCGCCGTCTTAGGCACTATACATACGTCTTTAAATTACTTCTCAGACATATGCAGGTTTCTTCACGATATTTTCCTTCACCGTAAAGCACGTGGTGTGAAATCAGTATTTTAGAGACGTAATGTATAAAAAATACAAAATGACTAAAAAATTACCAATCTACAGCGTAATTTGCTACGACGCATTTTGTCATAGCTCTTATCATTGTCGTCGTCAAATATGCCTTAAGTTTAGCTTTAACAACTACTAGCTGTGCCCCGCGGTTTAATCCGCGTAGATTTAGTTTCATTCTTATGGTCGCGGAAACCTAATATTTTTAATAAATAAAATAATAATATAATAGCCTATGTCCTTTCTCAGGGTCTAAAGACTGTCTGTGCCAAATTTCATCAAAATCGGTTGTGAGCTTTAAGCGGGAAAGCGTAACAGACAAGACAGAGTTACTTTCGCATTTATAATATTAGTAGGGATTATCGTGGACCCCAGCCTTACTGAAATAAAAATTATATTATGTCAGGTCGTCGAGCAGCAACTCTGCGTGGTCTCAATCATGTTCGTCGTGCACTCACTACGACGATGACAACGTGTCCGACCATTCGTGTTCTATGAGCAGCAGCGACGGGTAACGATTTTAATCTTAATTACAATGTACTAAGGTTCATATTTCGGTGCGTTACAAAGAGTTTTAGCCGTCTTCAAAAAAGGGAAGAGGTTAACAATTCACGCTGTTTGTAACTATGTAATGAATTGTGTAAGGAACGTTGAAAAGCTTACCATCTGGTATGTGGTTTTTGTAAGCCTCTCTCTCTGTTAGATAACTCATGGAAAGGAATGAAAATGTGTTCTGAGATTTTATTCCCCTTGACTTGTAATTAAATAGCTTATGGTTAGCCACTCCACCCGAGTGTTATTCGTAATCTTAATTTTTTAAATAAGATAACTTGTCTCGAACATTACCTACTACATACAAACTTTACCTTTCTCTAATAGAACTATATGCGTCAAAAACACTTTAGTTTGCGATGTTGCACTTATTAAAAATGTAATGAATATTTTTAAAAGCTTTCTTATTCAATATCCATATAACAGATGCAGTTCCAACTCACCAGTGCAGTCGGCGGCGGAGGGCAGTCCCGACCGTCGGCGCACGAGACCTCGCGGGCCTGAGACTAGCTCGCCTACAAAGGTACACTAATACACGTCTACCTACAGCCTACAATAGGCCTACTGTAGGCATAGACAAACTAACATTCGCTCGCGTTTACGCTAATAGAAGCGAGACAATATAAATCAGGCACGTGACATATATCATTCCCATACATTTTGCATCGTTTCTATAAGTGAAGCGCGATGATAATGTCAAATTCAAAATTAATAAATTATTTTTAAATCAGACATTTAACGAAGTACTTTCAAATCGTCAGAACGACATGATTATACAGGATTATACATGCTACCACCGGGTTCGGAAGGTTGCTTTTACTGAGAAGAATCTGGCAAGAAACTCAGTAATTACTCTTTTCAAAAATATTTTTGCAATTTTAGTAATATAATGTTGTTTGTAGGAGTCATATTATTTTTGTACCCGAATTCAGCACATTATATGTAATTATTTATAACCACCAGGTGTAACAAAATTTCATGGGTGCCTTTATGTCACAGAATCAGCTATCTGTCTGTAAAAGTCCCAAACAGACAGACAAACAGACAGAGAAAAGAAATAGTTTTTTTTTATGTTACTAACAGTTTCATGTGCATTCGTAAAAAGCTGTTTATTTGGAATTACAAACAGACACTTAAATTTTATTTATATGTATAGAGTTCCAAAGACGTCTTGCGGTTTCGTATTTCCCCTTACTGCCTAGAGGTATAAAATAACAAACTAGTGCGTTGATATTTGTTTAAAATTGAGCTTTATTGTAATATACTTACGGCCGCATTCGGCAGGGTCGCGGCACTCGGTCTGCCTCTAAAACACCGGTGAAGACCTCCCAACATACGGATATTCCGATGGAACCATTGCAGTTAGTGTGGGCTAAATGCAGGTAAACATTTGGAACAATTACATATTATCCAAATTAACTATACGGCGGTTGTCGTGCCTAAGTCGCGGGTTCGATTCCCGTGTATATAAAAATATGTGATAGGTATTTGTTGTGACTGTATTTTATTGTGTGATATTATTTTTAAACAAATGTAATACGAAAGTCCGATCATAGCGACAGATCGAGAACTGAAACAAAGAAATAGCCTGTAGCCCTAGTCAATGTAAAATTCTCTCGCGCTTGCGCTAATAGAAACGATACAAAATGTATGGAAATTACATAATCAGTAACGTGACATATGTCATTCCCGTACATTCTGTATCGTTTCTACTAGCTAAGCGTGATAATAATGTTACTTTGACTACAGGCATTTGATAATAATATTTTTCGTATTTGTGTTACGCTATATGGGTTTTGGCATGAGTCAACAGTCACGCTAATATGCAACGATATTTGATATGGTTGACATATAAACAACATATATATAAACTTATACTTGGTGTCAGTATGATAGGACTAAGAATTTGTGCTACTTCTGCACCTTTACCACGAGTTTAATCTATACTCGCATATCGATATATGCTAGATGCGATCATCTATACAAATATTGTCGGTGACGTTAGCGAGTATAGATTACGCAAACTGTGCAAAACTCGTGATATGGGTGGGTGCTGTGCCCAAAAAATATGTTTTTAGGTTGACGATACCGCCTGCGGATTTTCCTCTTTTTGTATGGGAACGTTAAAAAGCGCCCCAAGCGACGAGTGTAGGAAGTTTTACGTCATACAAAAAAGGGCAAAACGCAAAGTCGAGCAACGACTGTCAAACGTGTCAAAACCTATAATTTATTATTTTTTTTATTTTTATTTAATGTATAATATTATATGTTAAGTATTAAGAAGCGCAAAACCAGGGTTCAAAGCGACGACGTTCGAACGCCTCTAATGCAAATTTATGATATGTAAAGCATTAATTAAAACTTATTTATTTATCTCTCAGAGGCTACCCCTGGTACCCAGCATTGATAATCGATCCAAAAATACCAAAAGGCTTCGTGTACAACGGCGTGCCGCTCCCCGTCCCGCCTCAAGACGTGCTCAACTTAAAGAAAAACCACGCGCACGAACCCGTTCTCTACTTGGTACTGTTCTTCGACGTGAAGCGAACGTGGCAATGGCTGCCGCCAAATAAACTAGAACCTTTAGGTATCGAAAAGAGCTTAGATCAAGCGAAATTAATCGAATCTCGAAAACCTACTGATAGAAAGGCGGTGAAGAAGGCATACGGAGACGCTATGCAGTTTAGGAAACAGGTGGACGGCGATGAGAAATGACACAGGTATCGCTACAGGTCGCGTCGACCTCGTAACAAGTCCTTCAGCTTTGGTAACCTCTCCCTTATGCAGATAAAAACTCCTGATACTACGGATTCCAGTGACTAAGCTACTCAGTGTAATGTATACCTTATTGCGATAAAGAAAGGGTTTATAGTGTGGCTTGAGAAGTAAGTTTTCCAAGTACTAATAGAAAACTTCAAAAGGAAGATTGATAAAATGTATAAAAATAATGATTACAAAAAAAAAGTATCGTTTTACTAAATTTTTTATACTGTATGTGTTAGAAGCTAGAAGGTAATAATAATCTAGATCATTTGATACATTTGAGATTTTTTAAAAATCTAAATTGTGTGAATATTGTAAAAAAATTGGTATAAAAGCAGCAAGTTAATTGGAATACTTACTAAAATGTCTCAAATTGAAAATATTGTAATAATATACAAATACGCCTGTTAACCATGGGGGTAGGCAGAGGCTAATGTTTACCACAAAATATTATTATAAATCTTAGGAAAAAAAACATATTTTTTATTTATCAATTGAAATGAAGAAAGCTTAGATGTATTAAATTGTATACAACTTATTTATGCCATATATAATACTTAGATTACTTTGTCTTCGAAGTATTTTTCTAACTTACTGGAGCCGTACATACCATGACCCCTTATTGTATGATAGTTCAACTCTTATTATGAGACAGATGTATATGACGTGTATACGGTTGTCAGTGTCATACAGTGGAACGGTGATGGCAATCGTATCACAATCACAAAACAAAAATTGCCAGATTTTTTGAACTGTCAATGCATGCAGCTATTATGTGTTATAGAATTCTATAAAGTAATTGTGGATAGCTTATAATTAAGATTAAATATTCTAATAATAATAATCAATTTCATATCTAATAAATAAAATTCAAAGATTGACTCAAATTAGGGTCTTGCCGGATCATGTTAAGTAATTCTTAATTGTTCCAGTATACTAATGATTTTCAAAATTTTTCATGCAAAGTTGATCACTTGGTCCCTGAACAGAATCTTTTTATTTAACTGTGTAGTTATATGTTTAGTTTATAGTGCTAAAATAATGTTTTTTGTTTTACAAATGCTGTTAATATAATATAAGACCAATAAATAAACATCTTTTATTTTCAATATGCACCTGAAAAGTTAGTAGATTGCAACTAAAGCTTATATGAACTAGTATATACTTATATTATAAGGAGACATTTAAAGAAAGAAAAGGAAGAAGGAAGAAATATTTTCTTTCGAAATTCTTTAGAAATAAAAAAACAATCTGTATTTTTGGCATACAAATTAACAAAAATACATTCTGTATTGTCTGTTTCTAATCATAACAGCCTCTCCACTCGCTGCATAGATGGAGCTACACGCTATTGCATAGTTTGAGTACAAATACACGAGAACCTAAATCGCAAATTGAAGAGTTTTCGAGTGCATTGCAGTATTTAAACAAGGTTCCAACTAGAACAGCTGGAGCCGAGGTGATCAGGTATGACACCAACCTGGCTGGAACATCTTCCCTTTGCTGGTTAAGAGCATGATCATTTACTCTTCCCACATAATGAATAAACAATAAACTACTGGACTGATATAATAATTATTTCATTACTTTGATCCTATATTTAGATTGTTTGACCTAATGGGAGCAAAACTACAGCTAGTTTCTAATAAACAAAAACATTCATTTGCAATAATTTATTCTACATCATAAACATAACATTTGATTCAAGTAATTATAAACTGTCTGTTGTAAGCTATCCTTAATAGTGTTGATCCCAATGGAATACTTTTCCTGGTGTGGGTGTCACATTAGCAGCCTGCTTTGGTTCTCTGGAAAATGGACACAAATGAAACAGAATATTTTTTTGTTTGGAAGTAATCACACAGTCCCATCCAATACCAAATTTAGTAAATCTTATACTTTGCATAGGTACCAAACGGACATACTACACAGGTATTTATTAACATACATAGAAGGATAGGACATACGCAAAATGTCATCACATAAAATATTTGATGTGGAAACGCGACCTAGTGTAGCAGTCAGGTATATTAACAGCTATATCAGTGGTGATAGATGCCAGTTTTATTTTAATCACCCTAGTTTTAGGTTTTATGATCAAAATAATATGTTCCAAGACACTAGTAATTATATGCCATTAGAATTATTCCTACATCCCTCTATCTTTCTTTAAAATATATATACAATTGTACAGTATGATTTGTACTTTAGAGCATAGCTTACAGAATCTTATCATTGGATCTGTATTTTATTGGGTTACAAGGTACTCTAGTACAAAAAGAATCCTG
Source organism: Watsonalla cultraria (assembly GCA_964035505.1). Taxonomy (NCBI): domain Eukaryota; kingdom Metazoa; phylum Arthropoda; class Insecta; order Lepidoptera; family Drepanidae; genus Watsonalla; species Watsonalla cultraria. The sequence goes on from OZ037731.1 coordinate 6,087,615, forward strand.
AGGCTAGGGGGTTTTAGGCAGTACTCTATAACCTGACAAGTTCAATACTTCGACACTGCCCTGCAAAATGTTTGTGAAATAGCCATTTAGCAAAACAAATCTTTTGGCCAAGAAAAAGATGGCAGGACGAACTCAATGCCTACCTGAAAAACTGGCCTGAGAGAGCCCTGGATCAGAAGGGTTGGAAAGAGGGAAGGGAGGCCTTTGCCCAGCAGTAGGACACCTCGGCCTCATAAAAAATAAAATAATAAATCTTTTGCTAAAATGAATATTTTGTCGTAGATTAAAATGAAAATTCTTACCCCTTGTCAGAACCACTTTCTAGGTATTGTTTTGTGCAGTCAAGAGGTGGTGTAACCTCACGTCGACCGTCACGAGTGTAATAATAGTTGTGGGCATGTCTGTAAAAAATAAGTATACAGTGTTTTATTTACACCAACACAGAAATATTGAAAGCATTTCATTTTGTGTTGTTATTGTTGCAGAGTGATTTTCATACATTTTTGCCTGACTATTCGTGTCTACAACTACTTTAAATATAATCTTACAACAATGAACTAGCTGTGGTTTAAAATACTAGGAATGTTTAGAATTTATTGCTATACAAACACAACTGTCTACAAAACGTAAATTCAGGAAAATGTTTACATTTATTCAGTGGTGACATGGTAGCCAAGTGGTATGAGAAGTTGCTTGCTATGCAAGTTTCAATCCTACTGGTCCAACCAAATAATGAAGGAAAACAATGTAGGGAAACTGCATATGTCTGGGCAGAAATTCAGGCATATGTATACTGCCTGAACGGCGATGAGCTCACCATCAGTCACGTTAGATCCTAATCCCTTCTGGGGATCGTAAACTTACAAATTACCTTACATCTTATGAGCAAATCAAAATGCACAAAACTTCACTCACTTGTGGCTTACTCCATCAGGTATTGCAGGCGGTGGCTGAGTTCTGGCTGCTACTAAGGGCTCAAAACGCAATGCGTTGGTATGTTTTCTCTACGAAACACACAAATTTAACATCTAGAGTAAGCTTTTAGGTTACATAATGGATAAAATCAAAATATAAAACACTCACGCCAAGTAGGAAGTTCCTAAAGGCCTGCATTATAGGAGAAATATCACGTAACGGAACCTTACTCATTTTTAAACACTTAATGAAATCTGAACAATAATAAATAACTACACTTTTTATTATTTCAGGAACTATTCTGAAGAGAAGAGAAGAATTCAGTGTAATGAAGTAAACATGTCAATGTCAAAGCCAGTCTGTCAATTCTGTCATTGTCAAAATCTATTCGTATCTTTCAAAATCACAGATGTGGTACAGGCAATGAATTTTTCTTCATCTTCATGGCTTATCTACATATGTGGTCAGCTGGGTATTAAATGAAAAAGGAAAAATGTTACTGGCTGGTATGCTATGTTGCTGGCTTGTACAAGACTACTGTTCTTATAGTATAGAATAAAGCTGGTACACAAGAACCTTGTGTTTAATTTTTTACGTATTCTGTCTATCTTCCTGCTTGTACGGCATATAAATATTATTATCAATACCTATACCCCTGGCTTGTCGAATTTATTGCTTCTCCTGCTCTTTCCTCACACTGCTCACAGAAAGGAGTTTGTTCTGCTTCTCAAATTTAAAGATGGATTTTAATGTTTCTAGATCCTGTCTAATCAAATAGACATTATATTATTTTATTTGCAGAACTAATGTCAAAATTGGAAAGTGGATATTTTTGAAAAATAACTATGGAATCTCTCAAGCAGATTTCGCGGAAATTCAGTTCTTATTGTGTTTTACGGACACCAATGTACGTACGAGTAAAAAAAACAAATATATTTAGAGATTAATTTAGCTAGCATTTTTTTCTTTTTAATTTTATTTCGCAGTAATCTAAATCCAGATGTAATGTACACCTTGCGGCAATCCGTGTATCCATCGGCGTCCAGTAGTGCTAATTCGTTGTCTCTTGCTGGTGATCCAAAAAGACCTGCCGATTATAGTCAAGGGATAAGGTATATTTTCACAACACTTTCATTTCACATGTACAGCACCCGATTTTTACAGCTATGATTTTGACATAACGTGGTCATAGGTACCCAGCAGATAGAACCCATGGATTGTGGGGTTTCCTAAATAAAGGGAGTTGAAATGTTTTGAGCTTGGACATACCGTTTCGGAGATAATAAAGACTTAAGAAAATAAATACTTTTCTGCAATGCTGCCAGCCTTCTTGGCACGATCCCGAGAGACACCGACTTGGGACAAGTTTTCTACCTTTAATTAGTTTTAAGTACTGTTCTTACTTACTTACGTACTTTCCCTGATTGTGACTTATAGTATTATTTCCTTTGAAAATATTCATGTTGTATAATTTTCTTACAGGGATGAAGTGATTGCGAAGTGGAATCAAATACCAAGTCGACCACAGACATACAGGGAATGGGCCAAGAGACTTGTATTTTCATAAAAAATTCACTGTTTAAGTTATCTATAAAATAAAACATCGGGTTTTAACGAAACATTTATTTGGTCAATAAATTGTTGGTTTACAAAACATGATTTATTTTTATTGCATTGTTCAGATATTGTCAGTCACAGATAAAATCTTAAGGCTAATTATGTACAAATTGAGAAGGGATAAAGATATAGATACAATAATTATACATTGGATTGTATATAAATGCAGATAAATCAGTACTCTATGGTAACACATTTAGTTTTGAGGTATTCGTTGAGGGCGTCTTGACCTGAAACAGATAATTTTTTTATGAACACTTATTAATTATATATTTTCATAAACATACAACAAATTTACATAAAAGTACGAGATTGGTGAGATCTTTTACTTCTACTTCGCAAGTGACATAAGTTCGAATCTCAATAGCCTGTTTGAGTTTGTTTTAACTTATTGTGATTTGATATGATACTTACGGTGCAGGAAAACATCGTCAGGAAACCTGAATGTGTCTTAGAAGTAATTCAAAGACGTATGTCGTCATGTCAGTGAAAAAAAAGGATGTTGTTATTTCAACACCTCTGCTTACCCTTTCTGAGATTCTGAGACATTTCTGGCATGGCGTGAGCATGTTAATTCTGACAAATTACCTTATAAGTTTCAACATTCAAATATTTACCTAAGTCCTTCCCAAATCCAGATTGTTTGAACCCTCCGAAGGGCGCCGCGACATCGGTCTTGTTGTATGTGTTAATGAACACAGTACCCGCGTCTATACGCTCCGCGAACTGCAGTGCGCGGGACACGTCTCGCGTGAACACTCCGCTAGCCAACCCGTACTCCGTGTTGTTGGCGCGGGATATTATTGCGTCCATATTTCTGGATAAAACAAGAAATTGAGATAAAGAAATGATACGAGTACATGTTCCGTCACGAGATTTGAGAGCTCAGCGAAAATAGTGGGGATAACTACGCATGTGACTAGTGTTCGCACCAAGGATCCGAAAAAATACTACTACGCATTCAAGGCAATGCAAATGTATCGAGAAGTGAAGGAAGCGATTTAATTTACTCTTTTAACGGAGGAGAAATTAAAAGTTCATCCACATTTTTCCAAATCTACGAAGTAGAGTGGGACTAGGTGTAATGCGATACAAAAACTATGTTTGACGAAAGTGTTGTAAGATTTTTCATCTCATTCAAATTGACAAATTAAGAACTTTATTCAGCTGAATATGAAGTATGTACTTAATTATATTCTATATCATTTAATTTGGCAACAAATAATGGAATAATTTAAAACACATTAGGATAAATGTGCTACATTAATTTGAAATCAATTCAGAAGGAAGAAGAAATTCAGCAATGAGTCTAAAAAGTATTATAAATTCTAAAGCTTATATTTAAACAGTATACTATCTATCTTAGTTGTGGCAATATTGGGTCCGGTTGCCCGGAAACACGTCGAACCTTGGGATCTTGTGTGTCGTCTGTATACTAACTTGCTATTAAACTTGCTGATGATCATGATAGGGCCGAAGGACTCCTCCTTGGCGATGAACATGTCGTCGGTGACGTCAGTGAACACGGTGGGCGCGAAGAAGTACCCCGCTCTATCCACGCGCTTACCGCCGGTCACCAGCGTCGCGCCTTCCTTCACACCGCGCTCTACGAACTGATCCACAAAACATACCATTCTAAATTCATAACATTTTATATGCTAATCTATACAGATAAATAAAATTGAATTGTCTGTTTGTAACTGCATAATAACAGTTTTTCACTAAATGCATATGAAAGTAAACACGCTACTGACACTAAAAAACCAAGTATTAAAAAACAGACAGACAGAGAAAAGTCTGTCTGTCTGTCTGTTTGTTACGGATAATCTCTGAAACGGCTGGACCGATTTAACGGGACTTTCACTGGCAGGTAGCTGATATATCAAGAAGTAACTTAGGCTACTTTTGTTTATTAAAAATATTAGGATTCCGCGACAATAAGGATGAAACTAAATCTACGCGGGTGAAACCGCAGGGCACAGCTAGTATATAATATAAATAGTTGTGCCCCGCGATTTCACCCGCGTATATTTGGTTTCATGCTTTCACTCCTTGAAACATCAGCTATCTGCCAGTAAAAGTCCAGGTAACATAAAATGCCTACTGCACATCCAAGGTACGCTCATAACTGATCACGGCACGTGTACATGTGGACATATTAGCGGGTAATATCTAGTATTACTAGGGTAATATATAACTATTTATTATTTAATAGTGTGTAGTTAATGAACGATATGTGGAACATAAGATAATGCTTATTTATGTTGAAAATTAAATTTTAAGAACGTCAACGCATCAACAATTTATAAAATTAAATACTACTAAAAAAATTACGGGACTTTTTATCTATTTTTAAATTGATAATAAAAGTCAAAACTGAGTATATTAACCTCAATAAGTTTGTCCATATGCGCCTTATGGTTCTGTGGTCCGTGCGCGGTGCCTCTGTGCAGAGGGTCGCCGATTGCAATCTTGGCGGTCTCCTCGACGACTCGGCGGACGAACTCATCGTGTATCCTCTCTTCGACGAACAAACGACCGGCCGCGATGCAGTTCTCGCCTTTGTTGAAGAACACTGATCCCATGCCCTAATAATGAAAACAAAATATATATACATAATTACATAATATGCTCACGCCTGTATTCCCTGAATTTATTACAACATCTCTGCCTACCCCAGGCAGAGATGTTGTAATAACAACACCCACTTTTCACCGAAGATTGCTAACGTGACAGATGGTGAGTTTATCGCTGTCTCAGTCACTATATATACACTATACATGAATTACTTCTCAGAAATAGGTATTCTCACGATGTTTTCCTTCATCGTAAAGCATGTGGTGTGAAATCAGTGTACATACACAGGTACTGGGATTCGAACATGCGTCTCTTGCGTAGCAGGCTATTGCTCAAACCCCATGAGCACTACTTGTAAGAGAATTATTGTAAGGAATCCTGCATAATCTGAGAAGTAATTCAAAGACGTATGTATAGTGCCTGAGACGGCGATGGACTGATCATCTGTCACATTGGCACTCAATAATTTTCGGTGAAGGGTAGGTGCTGGAATACCACTATACATTTTCTATCATACAAACTTTTCATTTAATTAATGATGGTCTTATAAAAGTGTAACTATAATATTATTCTAGTAAAGTATCGTACATTTCTGACAGCTTTGTCCAAGTCACAGTCCTCAAAGATGACCAGCGGCGACTTGCCTCCGAGCTCCAACGACACCTTCTTCATGTTGGATGCGGCGCACGACTTCATTATGGTTTGACCTGATGATAAACAATTATTAAACAATCATGTTTTTCAAATTCAAATATATCTTTATTCGATTAGACTTTATACAAAGTACTTTCAAATCGTCAGAATGACAAAATTTACAGGATTATACATGCTACCGCCAGGTTCGGAAGGTTGATTTTACTGAGAAGAACCTGGCAAGAAACTCAGTAATTACTCTTTTAAAGAATATTATACAGTTTTAAAAATACAAAATAAATCGTTCAAGCAACTATAAGCCCATTGAAACAGTTCTAATGCTCAATTGTCAAAAAAATTTGAAGCTATAAAGAAACAGGGCCCAAACCATGAGCTCTTATTGCAATGATAATTCAGTTGTGCGACAGTGACAGATGTACACACGTCACATACATCTGTCTCATAAATGAGTGAAACTATCATGGCAATAAGAGCTCATGGTAAGGCCCCTTATTACAAAGCATTGTCTAAGATAGTCCTTGGTTTAAGAGGCCATATCTTTTTTCCGTACGGATTTCAATGATGTATTTAAAACGGTATGATTACATTATACAGGATTAGAAATGATTTGGAAGGTTATTTTTGCTGCTTTTGATGCGCAAGAAACTCGGTAACTACTCTTTAAAAAAATATTTTTTAAATTTTGAGTAATCTATACTTCTTTATTATTATTAACTAGCTGTGCCCTGCGGTTTCACCCGCGTAGATTTAGTTTCATGCTTCATGTCGCGGAACCCTAATATTTCTAATTAATAAAAGTAGCCTACATTACTCCTTGTAACATCAGCTACCTGCCAGTGAAAGTCCCGTTAAAATCGGTCCTGCCGTTTCAGAGATTACCCGGAACAAATAGACAGACAGACAGAGAAAAAATTTCAAAATTGGTTTTTCAGTGTCAGTAGCGTGTATACTTTCATACCTATGCATTTAGTGAAAAGTTGTAATTTTGGAATTACAAACAGACACTTCAATTTTATTTATCTGTATAGATATAGATATAAATTGTATAATATAATATTTTAAAGAGAAAATATATATATAAATAATCTAGTGGACTGATTTGACAAATTCTTTCAGCAACATAAGCTATATTTTATCCCCGTACTCCTACGGGAACGGGAACTATGCGAGGAAACCGCGTGAGGTCCGCAAGTAAAAAATTAATCCCAAATATTCTGTGAAAATATACGCTACATACCAATCTCAGTGCTGCCAGTAAATCCCAGTTTCCTGACCAATGGGTGGTCAGCTAAGGCCTGACCGCACACAGTGCCGCTGCCCGGCAGGATGTTGATCACTCCTGGAGGAATGCCCGCCTTGGCTGAGAGCTCGGCGAACTTCAACGCTGTTAGTGGACACACCTGGAGAAGGGATTATGGACCTTAATAACCGAGATATAAGACGGAAATTTGTATGAATTAAATTTGAACTAATCTTTGGCTTGATTTGAAAAGATATTGGACTTTGTACCTCAACCTATAAATTATATAAAGCTAAAATCAGTATGGATTTAAAAAAATTCCGATGTTAGCGTACACACTAGAGATTAAGGACCTATAAGTCATATTATAAGGCGAAGATTATTATAAATTAACTTTTAACTGACTTCCGTTGAAAGGGTATTAGATTTTGAACCTTAGCCCCAAAAGTATAAAGTAGAAATTAATATGTATAATTTTATATTTAGCTAAGTTGCGAAATACAAACTCACGACCGTTAAATTTATATCCTAAAATATACTATCTTAAATTATTTTTTTGTTTTCATCAACATTGGGGTCGGGTGTACCATCTGCCGGGCTTACCATCAAGCCGGCCATATCTTTGTTGCCACTATTAAAAAACAACACTTACCGCAGCAGGTTTCATAACAACAGTGTTGCCAGCCGCGAGACAAGCCGCCATTTTCCAAGACAGCATCATCAATGGATAATTCCACGGAGTGATCAGAGCACAGACCCCAATAGGCTCCTTCTTAGTCAATGTCAAGTTTCTATTAGGCCTAGCATGGTTTATGGGTATTGTAGTGCCTTGTATTTTGTCACACCAGCCCGCGAAGTACTTCCACGTGTCTATGGACATGCCTATATGAGTCTTCAAGGCTAAAGTGTAGACTGCTCCGGAATCTATGGATTCTATTGTTGCTAACTCTTCCTTGTGCTGTTCCATTAGGTCTGCTAATCTGTTAAAAAAATATTAAAATAGATTTTATTATTTGTGGACCAAAGAAGGTCTAATGGGCCCTTAGAAAATGTATACGGTTGACTTAAAAAAATTACTGCTTAAAATTTTGTTTTCTTACTTTTCACATAATTTCAAATATGGAGACTAAAGGAGTATTATTTCCATTGACATCACTTTCGAGACCGGCAGCTCGATTTAAGTTTTAAAGCACATATATACATATTCTCCGAGGGGGACAGCATAAGAATACTTATAATAAATAGAAGAGAAAATTATGATCTCAATAAACTGTTACATTTATAATATTAAGAAAGTAATAAGTGAAATATGTTTAATTAATTAATATTGTTATTGATGGATATATAATATGATATAGACAGATGATAGAAATAAAAACTAGAAAGTATATAATAATATAATGTTAAGTAGGTAGTGCCTCTCACACTGCTGCGCCCTAACAGGGTTTATGTTGGTTACACATAAATGTAACAATTATAATTAAGTTTATGTTGTATCATGTAACTAACTAATTGCAATAAATATATGAATATGAATATGAATAATACGCCCACATTTCCCCTTATGTTTAAATCCCATGCCTATCGCCACTAACCGGACACTAATTCAGACACTGGGCATCGAACGCTGGACCAACAAGGAAGTCTAGAGCAGAATTTAAAAAAAAAATATAAAATTTCTGAAAGTCCATAAACTACCCTCAAAATGACTTACTTGAACAACAGCTGTCCCCTCTCCCGAGCGCTGATCTTAGACCACTCGCCTTCATCGAAAGCTTTCTTAGCGGCCTTCACAGCCTTATCGACGTCATTAGCCGACGCACACTGCACCTTGCATATAACACTCTCATCAGTAGGATTCACTATAGTTAACATTTTCCCGCTGTCGGCATCCACAAATTGACCGTCAATGAATAACTGCGTGGGGAATTTAATCTTCATTTTGTTCACATCCATTTCAACACCCACGTAGGATATCTCTTGGTTCCCTGAACCGCCTCTTGCTTTCAAGACGGCTATATTGCAGAACTCTTCGAAAGTAGTGTTCATGTATATATCTTCGTTTTGTAGTTCTAAGTTGGCTAGATCTTTGACTTCCTCGACAAGTCTCACGACGTCCATGGAGCCGGCTCCTGAGGCGAAGAAGTCAGTTTCTGCTTCGATGTCAATACGTAGAATTGCTTTCCATACGTCTCTAGCTCCTTCCACGAATTGCTTCTCTTCAGCTGTTAGTTCTAAGGCCACTTTGTTCTCGTTGGCCTTGAAGAAGTTCTGTGCGTTTATCATTTTGCCGTTCACTTTCAGTCTTTGGATGTTCACCTGGAATTTTCAAAGTATTATTTATTTATTTATTTATTTATTTAAGGTTTGCCAACAGTTTATACACATCACTTATGTTAAATAAAATTAGTCTAATGGTCTTATGCTAATGTGTTAAACCTTTTACAGGCAAACACCGCATGATTATAGTGCGAGGATTCACAAAGATTGTACTTCCTAACGCTCATACTATATAATAAGAAAATTGCAAATAATGAAATAATGAAAAGGAAGGAAGAGATTATTGATATATAAATCTCATCAGTGTCCTACATTTTTACGATCACAGTACTGACTTTCTTAAAATCGCCGTCACAAGTCATACCGTTGAAGTAAAGTAGATTTATATGGGATCGAAACAGCGTCATCTGTCGGCCCTCAGTTGGCGCTATTTTGATCCCATACAAATCTGCCGTGAAAAACTCGCACTAGAGCCCAAGTATGGATTTTCACATGTTTTAACTTTGACTATGTCGATTACATATCTTCAATTCCTGCGGACAGACATGCCAACAAGAGAGTGATCTTATAGCGTTTCTTTTTTTACCTATTGAGGTATGAAACCCTAAACAGAAAAAAAATTAAAAATTATAAACAAATATTATATTACCTTAACACCATCATTAGCAGTAATCAACAAGCCCCCTTCGAACACAACCGCGGGTTCATCCAATCCTGGAATGACGAGTGAATCTCCTTGGACCACACTGTCGCCCTCCCACAGACTAGAGCCGAAGAACTTAACTTCAACGGTTGCCTCACTAGACTGCTCAACACCTTCTTTAGTCTGTGGTTTGATGAAGGTAGTCGCTCCGGGGGAGGAGTCTAGACCGCGGATGAAATTGTGTAGTGCTATGCCGCTTTTTGACCAGTCGATCTATGACAAAAAAGAAATATGCTCACGCCATCCCAGAAGACTCCCCGAAGGGGTATACAGAGGTGTTGAAATAACAAAAAGATTTTTTGTAGCGCATGCGTCATGTTTATACATACAGCTATGTCGCAGTGGCACGCGTAATTGCGCGAAACCCTATTTTTTTTTCTTTTTACGTAGTATATGATACTCCAAGTCGTAGCCGTGGGGTTTGAACAGTCGTCTGCTACGCTAACGACGCAAGTTCGAATTCCAGCCGGGCCAAAACCAATGAGTTTTTCTAATAAAAAAAATATGTGCAGTGATTTCACACCACATGTTTTACGGTGAAGGAAAACATCGTGAGAGAACCTGCATATGTCTGAGAAGTAATTCAAACTGTATAGTGCCTGAGACGGCGATAGACTTATCATCTCATCATTAGACATTATAGTTCTTAGAATTTAATTTTACAAAAAGAATAAGGATTGTGTTATGTTCCACATATCGTCCGATATGCATCGAACCTTTTGTAACCTTCAAACTTTACCAACAAAAATAGTAAGATTAACAACGATTTAAAAAAAGAAAAATAAAAAAAAAATAGATTTTTTACTTTATTTTTAAATTTATATGTGCCATCAGCCTATGCTGCAGCCTAAAAAGTAGACCCTTATGTGTAGTGACTTACAAGATGTGTCTCGGGCTTGAAGAAGGCCGGGTCGTATGTGGCGCCCTCTTCGCTCTGAACTATCCTCGGCGCGCAGTCGTTCGCCACCATGTTCACTGACTCTGACAACGCTTTGATACCTGACAAATATCAATTGTTATTTAGTACACGCCTGTATTCCCGAAGGGGTATTACTGGGTTCTTATAGTACTGTGGTGCCGTAGGTCTAAACGGAGACGGTATTTCTTAGAATATTAATTGCGGATTATTACAATCATGTTTTATTTTTCTTGCCGGTTCTCCTCAGAAGGCTAGTTTCCGAACCGGTGCTAAATTCCTCGACATTCATAAGTGCCTTACCAGGGCCTAAACTGAAGTGTGAAGTAGTGAAGAAGTAGTGCGTATTAAGAACTTCCGAGCTTTGACCGAAAACTGAAATGAAACCGATGAAGACTCTAAGTACTTTAACAAATCCTAAAGTCAGCGTCTTCGCACCTGAAGGTAACGCAAATCCCACTACAATTTTTGCGTCTATATTATATTCCACCTTCCCGAAGGCTGATCACGCGGATGTTATGATATAACATTTCGAAATAATAACGTACCTTCGGGGTAGAGGTATTTATTGTAGATGGAGTCGACGGTATCGTCTATGGTGACGGGGAATGTCTTCTGCAGCAAGATGGGACCCGTGTCAAGACCGTCGTCCGCCCAGAATATCGACAGACCGCACACCTCATCGCCTTCAATTAATGTCCTGGAGACATCACATACAATAACATCTTCTTACATAACATTTTTTCAGATGTCAAAATATCTTTATTCGATTAGATTTTTAAGAAAGTACTTTCAAATCGTCGGTAAGACACAGGAGAAGAATCTATATAGATATATAAAAATAAAGCTTTTTCACTAAATTGATATGAAAGTGTATATGGCAATCATAGATTTTTTTAATCTCTGTAGTTCTGTTTGGACTGATTTTATCGGGACTTTCACTGGCTTATCGTTAATGTTAGGTACAAGGAGTACTTAGGCTACTATTATTAAAAGAACATTAGAGTTCCGCGGGCCACCCGTGAAATTAACTCAAAGCGAGTGGAACCACGGGGCACAATAGTATTGAAGTCGCCATTGCAATGCATCGTGCAACATTATTTTGTTTGTTAGAACGCTTTGCTCGTCACGTGACACTAATTTTGATCCACACTAGAACGCGACGACGTTTGAACTTGACAAAATCTTTAAGTACTTGGCGCCACAGATATAGATGTAATTATATCTGTGCTTGGCACGCTAGTACCGTCACGATTTATGAGCACTCAGCGAATAGTGGGAGTAACTGCGCCATACAGACACACTGAGACAGACTCATAACATGACTACTGCGCTTTCAAGGTCATCGCTCATTAGTGGACTTGTAGTGACAAGCGGGCTAGGGTTTTTCTCGCATCAGCATTGCTATTCAGCGTGGCAATGGTGCCAGACTTCTTAGCACGATCCCGAGTGACACCAATTTGCGTCAAGTTTTTTATTTCTAAACAGTTTCACTCGCGTAAAGTTCTGTCACGGCAATACATGAAATTCATTGGAATGATAGAGACGCTATCTGGCGAAGATTGGTCATACCAGCTCAGAAATCTTCGTGGACATCAGATCATCACATGGTCAAATGCATAATTTACGATTCTATATAGAGTATACAGACAAACATTTATTTTTATATATATGGAAGATAATGCGCAGTTTCCTAGCAAGTATTCAAATATCCTCACGTAGCAGACATACATTATGCGTCAAAAAAATTGGCTACATTATATAACGATATTACGGTGGCATGACCTTGACGAGTTATCATTATAATGCAAATTTGCAAACATTCTTTATGTAGTTAAGCTGGTATTATTTTTATTTAAGAACATTTAAAACGAAACAGGGTCTGCATTTTAATAATATATGATATACGTCTTACAGAATAGTCCTGCAGGATGACAGGTGTTAGGTTAAAACATACATAAGGGTATAACAAAAAAATCGTTTTATCATATTGTGCTGGACTCAATTTTACTTTAAATCAAATTAAAAAAAAAGTCAATATTGCCATGTAGGTACATGAATAAGTGTTTATCAAAGAACTGTTTACATACAAGTTTTCTTGTGTTTTCCTACAGCTAAGAAGCAATTGGCCTTCTAGGAAAATGCCAAACTAATTAGGCACAGAGAATTAAAAAAAAAAAACTATATCCGAGATATCTCTATATACAAATATATATATATATATCTCTATAAACTGGTAGACTGCATATACGCACGTGAATTATTTTCCTGAAAGAATCTATTCATCTGAAAAATATTATTAAAGTTCAGTCAATTTGCAAAAGTAATATTCGTAAACATACGAATACAATAAAAGCTATGACAATCAAGTCAGAAAAATTATACTGTAAGTAGTTAAAACAATCCCTATATCTAGAAAGTATGGGGCGTGCAATTTCAAATGATACGTAAGAAGAATTCACACACCTTTCTAATGAAAGCCCTATCACTTCCCAGTTGCGCGTCTGTTGCAAAGTATTACATGTATAGAACGTGTTTTCATTTCATAACAGATAGTATGGCTCTATCATTTAGTTGCTATTCACCGAGTTTATTACATCAATACACTGGACAGAACCGGGTTGATTATGTAATTATACTATCGGTGTTTTCGAAAAGACATGTTGTGTGTACGGTTATCAAGTGGAATCGTATGTTGTTGCTATGAATAAGTGTGTTAAAGTCAAAGTCAAAAATATCTTTATTCGATTAGACTTTTTACAAAGTACTTTCAAATCGTCAGAACGACATGGATTATACATGCTACTGCCAGGTTCGGAAGGTTGCTTTTACTGAGAAGAACCTGGCAAGAAACTCAGTAATTACTCCTTTAAAAATATTATACAATTTTTAATTTTTAATTTTTAATAATTTAATTTAACATCGGGCAAACAATTAGTCTAGCCATCCAAATGGGGAATGCTGCCAGTATCTTCGGACTTGACTCCTTTTAATAATATATATTAATTATTAGATTTTTTTTAAGTGACAGTACCAGCATCATGTAATTAATTAATTTAACTTCTATGCTTGACGATACTTGTATTTCATGATTTTGTACTTTAACATGTTCGAACGTCGTCGCTGAACCTTGCGTTTTGCGCTTTTTTGTATGCAGACGTAAAACTTCCTACACTCTCCGCCTGGGGCACTTTTCAACCCAAACAAAATGAGGAAAATACGCAGCCTATATCGTCAACGCAAAAACACGTTAAAACCTATATTTGGGGCACTGCTTGCTTATTAAAAGAAAAATTCTAAATGCTTGAAAAGTTTAGGAAATTACTCCAGTAACTCCAGTAGCACCGTTTAGGCCTAGACAAAGCAATATGATCTCGCGCTTACGCTAATAGAAACGATACAAAATGTATAGCAATGACATAAATCTGTCACGTGACATATGTCATTCCCTGTCATACATGTATGAACGTAGCAAGTAGGCATACTACAAACAAAAAAATCTCGAATAATTAATAAAAAATGTTTATCGAGGTTTTTCGAGTGAATCTTACCAGTTAATAGAGCTGGCACCCCTGTGCCTGGGCAAGATGCTGGGATGGTAGCAAATGCTCTGGTATTTGGGGTAGTTGATCACCTCCATCGGGATGAACTGCGTGCAGAACGGGAGCACGTTGATGTCTGCGTTTACCTGTAAACACACCTTTGATAATACTATGCAATATATCGTCGTTGCGCGTTCAAAAGTAGCTATGTGTTTTTACACACTTTAGGAGACGCAGAAAATGATTTTCTCGAAATATGGCCGGAGTATTTAAAAAAAATATTCTTACTATTAACATATAACAAATTTACAGAGTTTTATTTAGAATAATTTTGGACAGGTATTATTATTAATAATGACAAAATTAAACATTATTGGAAAATATGACACAAGAGTTCGCGAAATACACAGCGACTTGCACGCGCAACGACGATATATATTCCAGACTTAATCCCTATTACTGCAAAACGTTTAAATTATGAGCCTTTCCATAAGGATAAGGTCTCTCATCACCTTTTACTACAATGGGCATTCAACAGAATGATAATGACAGATAAATGTTTCTATCCACGCGAAGTGGCAAAGTTGTGGCAACACTGCCGAATATATTAATAAGAAGTGAAGTGAAATTAGAAGGAAAGTTGATAGTTCGGCCGCGGATCTACTTAACTATTTTTTTTTTATTACACTATATAAAATTTTTTTTAAAAGATTTATGCATTTATTAAATAGCTGATAATTCGGAATTACATGAATTTACAAACAAACACTTCAATTTTATTCTTGTTTACATTACTTGTGATTTGTATTCATTAAATATTTTTAAATCAAATGACTTTTGTAAAAGATTAAAACATCGCCTAGGGTCGTCAACCTTAAGAAACTTAAGTGTTGATTGTATATGACCTTTATATTGTTTGTTATTGTTTTTCTAAATAAACATCGACATTTTTAATTTAAACTTGGTACCTACGCAGCTACGCTTTACTGATAAAGTGTCTTTTATCAGCTTAAATACGGTACCGTTTCGGCTAGTACTACCAATGACGTCATGACTTTAACTATTTTGCTTAAACCAAGCTATTGCTAAAGATACAATTTTTATATGCAAACACTGGCATTAAATTTTTCCAATAATTGAAAGATTCTGTCGTCGCAAATAAATAAATAAAGACAACGTAATTTGGTGCAACGCATTTAATTTAGCTATTTCGCCAATTATAGGTAAATTTTATTGTCAGTGTCATATTTGCCATTCTTTCTTTCTTTGTTTTATTTATTCAATTGTGACGAGCTACAGTATTCTATCTATCAGTACAGCTATTCCGCCAATGTCACGTAATTGTTGAGAAAAAAATCTTGTAAAAATTGTTAAAAATATTTGGAGGACTCATTGGACTCCATATTTACCATTAAAAATAGCTTTGTGGTTTAGACTGACAGTAAGAGACAAAAAGCTAAGCAGTCTAAAAGCCGCTACAACTAAAGTCATACCATTATTATCTTCAAATTTGCTTCTAGCGTTAGTTTTAACAACTATGTATTATCGTGCGGGTAAGATTCGATTAAGAAACATCTTATGTAATGAGCGAGCGTAGATGCTTTATTGCGAATCAGTAACAAAATTATTTGTAACTTCTGCCTGCGACTTCGTTCGCGTGGCAGTTACTTTGGGCTAACGGTAACTTTAACCCGCGACGTCCTTTAAGTAGCTTGATGATAGCCTATAAACCTTTATCGATAAATGAGCTACCTAACACTGAAATATTTTTCAAATCGGATCAGTACCTCTTGAGATTCGCGCGTTCAAACAAACAAACTCTTCAGTTTTATATATAAGTAAGTATAGATTAGAGTTTATTTCTGACATATACGGAGATGCGAAACTAATTGCAACATTAGTGCACACCCATGCACATTAAATATGAATATTTTATATGAATGCATCATTATTATGTAAGCAAATATTAATAGCTTCTTACATAATTTATACATATTACTTCCAACAATGAAATGTTCAAAGAGTGCATATCTCTGATGTTACATAAATCGTTTTTGTCAATAAATTAAGCGATAAAAGCCTATGGGTGAACTTGGTAAACACTGAATTTATCGCTCCATAGTTGACCCAAGATTCAGTCTCTTATGGTGATAAGCATGGGTTATCATATTGTATCAACATACTGGCTTGACGTCTCTTACCCAACTAGGTAATCTATACACCTAAATATAATAGAAGTGTCAGTTTGTAATTCCAAATTAACAGCATTACACTTACTTCATATGAAAGTATATGCGGTTCATCCATAAAAATAGTATTCTAGGCTAATCACTAATAATTTGAAAAAATTGGACCCATTGTAACTAGACTTTCATTGGCTGGTAGCTGATGATACAAGGAGCAACTTAGGAAACTATTATTTTTAAAGTAAAAAAAATGAGACCAATGAAATAAAGTCCACATGGTTGCAAAACGCGGGGCAAAGCTAGTGTTCCAATACATGTATGATTTTATGGCAAATTATCGGAGTCGAAAAATCGCCTGAATCATCTTATGTAATTAAGAGATGTCCCTAATCATGAATATAATATCATTGTAATTATAGCACTGAACATTCAAAGAAATAAGCGTCATAAGAATATGAATAGTCTTTAGAATCACTTATATTACAAGTCATTGTTTCAAGTAGAGTTATTACTCCATGTATATAATAATGTAATACTTGACATTATTACGTCATTCTTATTATTATTTAAAATTACGAACTTAGACAAGGATCTGTGTCATTTTTGCACTATTTCAAACTGAATCGAACTGCTTATATATCTATCAATAGAGCACGTGTTAATGATAAAACAAGTTTTGAAAGAGAGTTGTAGACCGATTCACGTATTTAAAACCCTTTTCGTGTAGTCCGAGTTGAAGTCGATACGATACGACTACGATTTCGGATTTCAATGTCAAAGTCAAAAATTTTTGACTTTATACAAAGCACTTTCAAATCGTCAGAATGACACAATTTACAGGATTATACATGCTACCGCCAGGTTCGGAAGGTTGCTTTTACTGAGAAGAACGAGAATTACGAGAATACTACATTGGGAGGGGGTTTCGATCAAATCGACGTTAATCGTTCAACGATATTTCGATTGTTTGTTTTATGTGAATCAGAGCACCGTTTTGCAAAACTAGGTTTCACCCGCTCAGACAAATTTCACAGGTGGCTCGCGGAAACCTAATTTAAAAAAAAAAGTTGCCTAATTTACTCCCTGCAACATTAGCTACCTGCCAGTGTTGTCCCGTCGAAATCGGTCCACCCCGAAACTTATGAAAATTGGTTTTTCTATGTCACTATCCTTTATATACTTTCATTCATACGTGCATTTAGTGAAAAACTGTAATTTTGGAATTATAAACAGTCACTACAATTTTATTTATCTGTATAGATGAATAGATTTATCTGTATAAATATTTGTTATAAATTATAAATTTTTCTTCGCTTGTGTGACAGTAAGATTTCACATTCGAAATTTCAACACCTATTTGATTCCCTTAGAGATGGAATTTCAGAACTTTTAGTGTAAGTATACCTAAACCTCACCAAGATATAATAGCAGCTGTTTATTGTAGATTTTGATGAATGTAGTATTATATTATATAATAGATAAACTGAGATATAGGAGGTCATTAGTGCAATAGGAAGGCAGCCAAGATATATGTACATGCGCAAGATACCCCAATTTGTTGACAAGATAATGCTAATAAATGGTACTATGTAAGATGTAGGTACAGTCACGAAAACAAGAAATCACTCACATCATGAATGGGACAGTTACTTTAGTTCCGTAAAATTGGCTGGTATTACAGAGAAGTGATTTATAATAGCACCTGGCTATAGCCTGCTACTTCACCCACAGCCACAGAATTTTGATTTAAGAAAACTGAATTTTATGCTCTTAGTTTAATGCATATTTTAGAATGTACTTACAGATTTGTATTGCTCCAGAACTTCTGGAATAACTTGTCCTTTCACCCTCCATGTTTTGTACTTGTACACAGGTTTACCATTTTGGGCAGCAATTGTTGCTGAAATTATAAATAAGTAAATTATATAGTATAATAGATTAGAAAATAACCACTTCACATATTATTAAATACTTAAAACTATAGAACAAACTATGCTAAACAAAACTTTTATATTTTTATAATCATTTTACAAAATTTAAAAAAAGAAATCTTATAAGTCTGGCAGTAAAAGCACTATGTCACTTAGAAAAAAAAATATTTTTTTCAAATTTTAATTCGGAATTATTAATGTTCAAAATTACAAGACAGAATCTAGTATGTTATGTAGCAATAACATTAAGAATTACTAACCAAGTGGATCCTCTCGGTTTCCTTTATCAAGGACTGTGAAAACACCAACAACTTCATGTCCATCTTTCTGAAGTAATTTGAATACTTCCGCTGCAAATGTACTCTGTCCGATCAATGCAACCCGCAGTTTCCTCTTTGGAGCCTATAATTGAGGGAATTATTTGTTTTGGAACCGAAATTGCCTTTTTAAAAGTTTTCATTAATGAAAAATGTAATCAAAGTACCGGAAAGAAGTAATAAAAGTTCTATTACACCAACAAAATGTACCAAAATAAATAGTTTGCAACTTTTGAAAGTAATAAAATTTAAATATTTACTCTCTTGAATATAGATTATTTTAGGAAGTATTTTATTTTAGTAAGTAAACTTACATCTTCACTGAGTGATATTGGCGGCATAGTGGATCACGTTCGAACTATGGAATAGTAATAAATAAACGCCTGTCTGCCTCGCTCCGCTGCGGGTCGCGATCGAACTAACTTGATTGAGTTTCATACGCACGTTCTTATTAGTTTCTTCAACGAACAAAGTGACCTTGACATCACTTATCACAAGTCCTAGCCCGTGGTTTTAGCGAAGATACGTAACAATACACACGCATTTTACATTAATTCTTAAATGCAAGAGGGATGGAACCAGTGAGTCTTCGGAGCTACGAATCGACGATTTATGAAAGGTAAATTGTGGAACTTTAACAGCGAAAGGTTAAAAATATATGTAAACATAATAACATCCATCAGCTGCTGCGCTAATATTGTTCGCGCCAAAATCAATGTCATTTTGACATACATCATTTATGGTTTTATTAGTTCTTCTTGTAATAAAAAATTAAAGGAAGCGTCATCCTGTCAACCGTTTTTGTAATAAAAAAAGTTAATAAACTTTCAGAAGACATCTACCAATCAAAAGATAGGTACATAAAGTTGAAGACGCACGCCGGCAACTTTTTTAGTTTGAAGTGATTGTTTCGATTGTTTGATTTACATTTCTAGAAGACCACCCTTGAAAAAGATAGTGTCACTGGGAAGATAAAGGGGCAACGCCAAATTGGGCGCAGTTCCTCCCAATGAACCTCACGTAATATCATCAATAGTGTCTTTAAAAAGCTTTTCACATTCCCAAAGATGGAACAAATGAGAATCATTAAAAAGAAAATGATTTCCCAGGGGTATCACGCACGATACTCGGTAGTGAGAATAACGAAGCATGGAGGAAGCAGACCTACCATCACCATCGCAGAGTAATTACGATTTAAATCTATGTCGAAGGGCCCAAAAAAAAATAACTGAAGTGAACAAATTAATAAAATGATTACTTAGGTATCCATTGTAACCGCACACAGATGACACAGAAGTCAATCAATACCCACTCACCCATTTCTTATTGGTCTATAAATTGAAACCGACTTTAACTAGAAACAATGCTTCGCCATAATTGATCAGATACGAACAAAATATTGATCTGCGTGACCTCTTTATCAGCTTGTTTTCGAGCGCGTCACACCTACCTACTTTGCTTTTATTTCAATCGATTTATTAATGTTCCAACTTTATAGTACCTACTTACCTTAATTGTAAATAAAGCTAAATTTTCAAACTTTTATACCAATGCTATATTAAAATATAGTGGACTACCTACAATGTGCGTCAACCAGCGTTTGGCGTAGCTAAAATAGTTGTCTATGGGAAAATTTGATTAACCTTTTTTGGTTGATATTCAAATCTTTGGGGTACCAGAATGAAACTTGGGTGGATGGACCAATGATATTTTTAAATCATGGTACCCAAGTCTTGATGACTACGGAACCCCACCGTAATGTGGTTCTATTTTTGCTGTAGCTTGATAGCTATGTGACATTACACTAGTGACTTAACAAGTGAATGAGTTTCAATTAATGAAATCAAGTAAGTTGCCAATACCTAATTCCTATCGCTGCCGGCTTGATTAGGTAAACAAGTAGATAGATAATAGATAGGTAGTTTCCTAATTTCCGATCTTTATAATGATTTATCGAGCTCAATCAATGTAGTAACTTGTTACATTATTGATTAATAATTGAATAATTACCACGTCTACGTCAAGTCGGGAACTCTCTATTTAAGTATACCTGCTACCTGTGGCTACCACATAATTAACATACTACCCACCTACATGTTTTGTCATTGCCTTATTTATTTGGTACGCACCTTATAGAAAACGATTTGTATAGGTAGGCACTATTAAATCCATATTAAATCAGTATCACACATTGTTTAAAACATCAACTTTTCAATTTGTAATAAAATTTCATGCCATAACAATAAAAGCCTAAGTAGGTCGCCACACATACACCATAAAAAACTACATATATCCATAACATATTATTATATTATGATAATTCACGTTTTAGAACAATGTTGTTAATAATAATAAGATAATTAACTAGATTTTATTCATATAAAATTACACTTTGTAGTGATATTATTTTCATTCTTCGGAGAAGGAAGATCGATTAGACATAGAGAAGAGATTATAACTTCGCACGTCCATCGTTCAATTTTATTTGAAAATTCATGATAACGTATATTATGAATGACTTGAGGTACTCTGGATATCCCTGAGAATTAAACTATTTTTCGTATTATAGTCATTCTTCGAAGACCAGTCATAGCCACATGTTATTATCACTATACTCCAAACATCATTGTTCGTAACAACAATGTTGCAAGCAAAACCGCGTCTTTGAAGAACTGTGTCAGTAGGAATGTCAGTTTTGTTCCGACTGTTCGTATAGAATAGATAGATTGCTTTCAGAGCGAATACTGTACTGAAATAGTATTGATGTGATGTTCTGATGGCTGGGAAATTGTTTGCAATTATCGTGACCCTTTGCGGGTTGCTTGAGGTATCTACAACGTATAATTTGACTCTAAACTTTCCCGTTTGGTGTACGTTTCAACTATCGACTTGCATATTTAAGCTTCACTTCAATCTCGACTTTATATGATGGAAGGTAGGTGGTAATTCGTGCGTGTTACTTATTATTTACTTACGTTTATGTTTTGCTTATTTTGAATGTTGTGTTTTTATACTATCTGTACCGTGTACGAACTCATGACTATGAATAAAATGCAGATAAAAAGATCTATCAGTCAGTCGGAGGCCTCAAATAGGCTGACAACTGGTTTAACCCAGATCACAGATTTTCCTCGTTAAAGGGGTTGCGAAGGTCAGATGGCAGTCGCTCCGTATAAAAATCAGGTGATCATCCACATCGGGTGTGAATCAAGTGCCGACCCCAACATTGTATGGGATAAGGCCAGGGAGATGTGATGATGAAAAAGATCTATTACACATATGTATACTCTACAATTAATCTAAATATATATAACTCAAAGGTGACTGACTGACATAGTGATCTATCAACGCACAGCCCAAAGCCACTGGACGGATCGGGCTGATATTTGGTTTTGATATGCAGGTTGATAATATTATGACGTATGATGGGGATTTGATTGGGATGTAAGGTTGTATGAAACTCGTCTATCAACTCACTATCTCAGGTGCAAAAAATATGGGTGCGAGGGGGCAAAACACTGAAATGCAGGCAACATTACAGATAAAAAATAGTTTTGTTTGTCTATAAAGCGCTCTGCAAGTTTAAAGTGAAATTACACTCTTTCCTGTATCTACCTACCCGAAACAATGTGTTGTATGTACCTAAATATGTATGTATTTGTGTGTATAATATGTTTATGTAGGTAGCTAAGTGAAACGAATTCACAATAAACAAAGCGTATTTCGTAACAATTTCATTGTATGATCTAAATATAAATAGATATGCGATTGTTAGAAACATCATGTCAAGATCATTCCGGTTATGTTTGCGAGATGTACCGGTTAATACTGGTTTTAAACGGTCAATATGTTGATTGTGACCCCACATTGACACAGCTGATCTTCGCTCAATGATATGCTGTTGTGACGCTGCCATATTTCACAACGAGATGAAAGTCTGAACGTTCAGAATATTAAATAAAATAAAAACCGAGAACTTTTTGTTTATGTTAATGAAGTAATTATATAAATAACTTCTCGAAGCGAAAAGTAGAACAAATAGTATATAGTAGAAGCAGTGGGTCTACTCTCTTTTTCCGAAAACGAAACTTTGCAATAGAACGTAGGTATATCATATTCACATATTTATTGCAAGTTAGTATCATATTTACACACAATATTAATATAGTTACTTATAGTGGTAATAACTTAAAACTAACAACCCTGTTAGGGCACAGCAATTTGATATATCAAACGTAGTTTCAGTAGGTATCGTGTTGTTTTATCAAACTCAAATGTTCAGACGTACTTTTATCGACATAATTTTTATATTAGAACTGTGTCAATGGGCTTACATTTGTCATGTGATTTATTATATATTTTATAAAATTTAATAATATTTTCGATAAGAATAATTACTCAGTTTCTGGTCAGGTTCTTCTCAACCTTCCCAACCTGGCGGTAGCATGTATAATCAAGTCATTCTCACGATTTGAATATACTTTGCTAAAAGTCTAATCAAATAAAGGTATTTTACAGTTTGAGAGAAAAAGAAAGGCACTTCAACTCACTTACGCATGTAATATTTTGTTTCGATTGTAATGAATTGCCGCCTCGATTTGTGCAGGCGCTTAGTGCGGTCACAGAAATATAAAGCATAGAGATATCTACTGAATAATCACACCGCGGACCTTCAGTCCTTGAGCTGTCCACATTCGGTTAGTGTCCGCATGTTTGTATGTAAGTTACCTATGGGTCTTGTGTATTGTCTCAAGTATTATGATATCAAAAATCACAGGCACGTATGTCTATCAACTCATGCAGTTAACACTTTTATCATTTAAACATTAGTTCATTCAACTGTAACCTTTACCTCTCTACCCATTTCCCTTATTTTCAGTATCTTCTTGTCTCTTCTGTATTTTAAGGTCCAAAGGTTGTTCGAAGAGGTCGCTAAGTCTTTTTGTCTAAATTCTACTCATTATTTTCTTTCTTTATAAATAATTTTTATTTTCTTTCTGTGGATCGTACAATAACGAGTTAGTTTGAAAACGAAAATGAAAAAAAAATCAGGTTTTGCCCTGGTAAGGCACTTATGAACTTCGAAGAATTGACTAGCGGTTTGGAAACTAGCATTCTGAGAAGAACCGGCAAGAAACTCAGCTGATGTACACTTCATTACACAGTAAATAATTATTAATTTCAATAAAATTCATGTAAAACTACTGTTATTATTAGGTAGGTACTTAACTCAAACCATTAAAACTTAAAGTTAATAAAATCTGTAAATTTCAGGTAACAACTCCTGAACAGCTCCAAAACACGCTATTAGAAAACCTGCCTTTATCACGTTCTCTAGGCTTCGCTATGAACAACTTTGGCAAGACCCTAGATGATGCTCGCCTCAATAGAGAGTTCATGCATCAGTACCAGGAGATGATGAAAGCCAGTAGAGACTCGTTTGAGAGCGTTGAAACACGTGGTGAGAAGAGGATTAGGAGGATAGTCGATGATGACAAGTTAGATGTACTCAAAGAAGGTTCGTAATTGGAATAAAATTCCAAGTCCTCACCAACTAATTTATCAATGCACATCCTAAACCGCTGGTCCTATTGACATGAAGTATGTATGGTGTGTTCTGTGCGAGTGTGAAGGGTAAGTTTTAAGAAAGGATTTTTGAAATTCCACCCTTAATTTTATGGGAAGGTTGAATTTTCATAAAACTTTTTTCTCTGGATTGAATACCACTCTCGGTCATAAAATGAAACGCCATAGCTTTAGAAGTTATTGATAGACTATTGTGGAGTTGGCCCCCGTTCAGTGTTTCTTGTACCAGTTATTATCTTCCAACCTAATCTTCCACCGTAGGTTAGTAGTTGGTGATTGGTATAAGATGCGTATAAAAATATTTCAGACTATTGTACCCTGCGGTCTCACCAGCGTAATTCTAATTTCAATTAAGTATCTGCCAGTGAAAGCCTTTTTTTTATGCATGCATTAAGTGAAAATCTGTTAATTTGAAATTAAATAGACACTTTAATTTTATTTATCTGTATGTATAATAATATATTCACATTAAATAACCTATGTTAGTGATACCTATACAGTTAGTGATTATATGTGTGATAAGGAAACTTGGAATAATGTATTACCAGACAAATATTGTAAGTAGTCTCATGGACACTGTACTTATGCTACAATTCTTTTTAATATTTCTTTTGATCTTTGTTTTGACTGGCTTGAGTTGTCAAGCTCACTAAAATGCCTTTGCTTGCGGCGGCGTCAGGGTGACGGGTCGCTCACTTCCCTCTTTAATGGTTGAGGAGGGCGATGGCTGGCATTCTCGTCATACTTGTGAACAGGTGCTGCTTGTGGGGGCTGGTCATCTCAAGCTACACATTTAGATATAAATAGAACTACTAGACTTTTTTTTATGTTAATTTTTATCGACATTTGTACATTGGAACTGTGTCCATGGGCTTACATTTCTCAAATGATTTATTTTGTTTTTTTTTTTTAAATTGTATAATATTTTTGAAAAGAGTAATTACTGAGTTTCTTGCCAGGTTCTTCTCAGTAAAAGCAACCTTCCGAACCTGGCGGTAGCATGTATAATCCTGTAAATTGTGTCATTCTGACGATTTGAAAGTGCTTTGTATAAATTCTAATCGAATAAAGATATTTTTGACTTTGACTTTGACTTTATGTTACAGTTGACAATTCCAAACTTCCTACGGGTGGAAGATTAGATTCGAGGTTGGGAATAAGTCGTTTCTTGCTCACTGATTGTCATGTTATCCACAGCGATAATGCTGGATCGCCGGCGCGGGTCCCGCCTTCATTCAGCAGTAGGACGGCGGCGCGCGCGCTCCCAAGCCACGCGTCGAGATAAGCTCAACAGTCAGAGTCTAAAGAGTCACGTGGCACATCTCCAACATAAGGTCCCTAGCAAGGACTACTAGACTTATCTAATAAAATAATTTTTAAATAAATAAACAACTTTTAATCCTTATAATAGCTTTATACGATTGCTTGAAATCTCGGAGATTTTCATGATATTTAGTATGCCAGCGAAAACTGGGGAGATATTGAGCAAAAACCTGATCTGGGGCCTTACCATGAGCTCTTATTGCCATGATAGTTTCACTCATTTATGAGACAGATGTATGTGACGTGTAAACATCTGTCACTGTCGCACAACTGAATTATCATTGCAATAAGAGCTCATGGTTGGGCCCCTGTATGTAATGTAGTTCTTACGGCGATGGTATTAATTGGTTTGTGAAATCTAGGTGGTTGAGTTGTGGGTTAATGTGATGATTTTCCATGTTTTTGTAACTGTATATTATAATGACGAAAGAGGATGGCAATTTTCTCACTCTTGAAACCAGTTGGGTGCTTAACGAGAGAACAGTAGTACCCTTATAACGGAGATTTTCACCGTTTTCGTAAGTTTTACTCGCTAGCGTCACCGACAAAATGTGTATGAGACATTTTAGTTCTTCACGTCACCGCTAGGAGGCGCTGCATAGTTTCTCATACAAATATTCGGCGGAGACTCTAGCGAGTATAGCTTAGGAAAACGGATACACCTTTAGGTTAGTATTCAACTGAATATTACCAATTAAAGAACGCCTGCTAAAAGCGAATTAACTAATTAGTTACGTACCGACACCATTCCTTCTTAGACTTCTTTAAAAATTCACAAAATGGTCGCCTCATCTCCAACTAATTGACAGGCAAGTTTTTTAATTGATGTAGCAATGCATTAATATACGTCTATCTGTGTTTTTTGTTACATTATTGTTACCTAGTTGTACTTGCGATAATATATTTTTTAGGTGAGTACACTTATATTTATATACAAAACTAGCTGTGCCCCCCGGTTTCACCCGCGTAGAGTTAGTTTCATGGGTGTCCCGCGGAACCCTAATGTTTTTTTTAAATTAAAGTAGCCTATGTTACTCCTTGCGACATTAGCTATCTGCCAGTGAAAGTCCCGTTAAAATCGGTCTAGCCGTTTCAGAGATTACTCTTTGGCAAATAACTCATTATTAGGTACCAATTCTTTGCGTTTTTATACTCGTGATAATTTCTAAACGCAATGTCCTATTGGAATAAAACAAACAGTATTTTACTCCTACATGAATACCCTTGATAGCATAATGCTTAATTTGCATAAGGATTAATATTAAGATACACATTTAACGTAGTTTCTTTCATCAGACGATTTAATATTTTTAATGAACATAAAAACGGTTATTGTGACTAAACTATG
This sequence comes from Watsonalla cultraria, assembly GCA_964035505.1. Taxonomy (NCBI): domain Eukaryota; kingdom Metazoa; phylum Arthropoda; class Insecta; order Lepidoptera; family Drepanidae; genus Watsonalla; species Watsonalla cultraria. The sequence goes on from OZ037731.1 coordinate 6,114,750, forward strand.
ATAGTTAGATATATGCTCTCGCGATATAAGACTTTTTTGTAGATCTTAATAAGACCTACAATTCCGTACTACATCATTTTGTTCTACTGTCAATAGTTTTTGCAGCGCACGCATAAATAGATTTTCGATTTTACACCTTGGGTTACAAATTCGCAATTTTCTTACCCCCCCCCCCTAATTTTTATGAGAATAAAATATATCCTATAGCCTTCCTCGATAAATGGACTATCTAACACTGAAATAATTTTTGAAATCGGACCAGTAGTTCCTGAGATTAGAGCGTTCAAACAAACAAACAAACAAACTCTTCAGCTTTGTAATATTAGTATAGATAATAGTTTCTTAATTTCACGGAGCTGTTATTGTTATATGTTCAAAGTACGATTATATGCTACGAGACAATTACCTTATTTGATAGCAATGATAAGCTAACCAAATGCGTTATTTATATCTATGACGTAACAATACTGAACTTTGGGTTAAAAATACACTCTTCAGTTTATCAGAAGGACATTCCATAAAATACCTTATCGTTGAAAGAACGAAGGGCACAGATGTACTCAATTAGGAGTTATTTAAGAAAACGCCAAGGAACAAGAGGATTATATAAATTAAATCTTAATTCAGCAATTGCTTTCTGATATGATTATGATTCTATGATAACATTATTTATGCAGATTATATTGTATCAATCACTTTATCTTACATGGTTTTATTATATTTGTTTGATATCATGCGTACCTTAATATCCACCTTATGTACATAGTCTTAGAGTACATATTACAATTGAATACTTTAAGTATGGAGTGAAGATTCGCCAAATCTGTGAACATAAAGTGAGATGGTTTTGTAAGAAGCTTATCCGCGAAATGAGTGATGTTTTTCCTCTTAAAGTTTCCGAGTAAAATGGGGAAAAGTCGAGGAACAAAACTGGGGATTAATTCATGATTGCTCACGGAATGACACACGTATAGATAACGGTGTCGTGCGAGTCTGTTACTACCGATTGATATCCTATCTGCAATCAGATAGTGGGATCAAAGTGTGGATCTTTGTGCGGATTTTTGAGTTGATATTAATATAATGATTTTCAAGTTTATGAACTGGACCCCAAGTGATGGGAAACGACAACGCGGCAGGCCTCGGAGGAGATGGCGGGATGAGCTTGATGCTTCCAAGAGCGATTGGCTGCAGACTGCTGAGGAAAGGAACGGTTTGAAAAGTGGAGGGGAGGCAGTGGGAGATATCATTTATACATATACATTTAAGTATTATCTACACTAATATTATAAAGAGGAAATATTTGATTGTCTTTTTGTTTGTTTGTTTGAATAGGCTCCGAAACTACTTGACCGATCTTGAAAATTATCTCAGCAATGGATAGCTATATCATCAGCGAGTAACATAGGCTATATTTTAACCCCGTACTCCCACGAGCACGAGTACTACGCGGGTGAAACCGCATGACGTCCGCTATTTATTTATACATAAATACATATTACAGACAAATAAAATTGAAGTGTCTGTTTGTAATTCCGAATTAACAGCTTTTCACTAAATGCATATGAACGCTGCGACTATTCAAACCTCACAGCCACCACGGCCTGATATTTATAACCATTCAATAAAATATGTCGTATCTGATAAGACAGTGGAAACAAGCCCCGTGTATATAAATACAGGGCGAGGTATTCGCTAGTGCTGTCATTAGTTGAGATAGTGCGCTTAAAGTGTATTTACGTCCGAGAGTTACTTTGTAAATAGCGTAGCATTTATTGACAACATGTCGCCTTTATTTTGGTGCGCCTTACTCTCATGTATCGCGCTTTCTTTGCAGGTGAGTTCATCTTTCTGTTCTTTTTTTTATAGATTTAGTAATAATATTAATGAAATCATGACATGTTAAATCACCATCTAGTCCCAAACTAAGCAAAGCTTGTGCATACAATAATTACCTTAATATAAAATACTTTAATATAATACCAAAATATATTATAAGGGCTTAATAATTCTGTGCGCTTCCCTATACGCGCCGGTACTTATTCGAGAGACGAGTACAAAAAACCTATTATACCTATTTAAAAAAAATGCTACGGCTCAAATTTCTAATATGTTTTAATAATTTCATGTGATGTGTTGAAATGAAAATAAGTGTTGTCATCTCGATAGAGCCCGCTAACAGCAAGGCGAAGGAGATGAGCTGAAATAATTAGTATAGGTTAGATGGGCAGATGTGCCGATCTATAGGTATTATACCTAATATTATAAAGAGGAAAGATTTGTATGTTTGTAATTAATTGGATTAAAATAATACTGGACCGATTTATAAAATGCTACATTATTACTGATTAATATATTTTATCTCCGTACTCCCACGGGAACGGGAACTACGCTATGTAGTATGGGCTAGATGGGCAGATGTGAAGACATAGTATATTATTTTTAAGTAGTTTTCGCGAACTTACATACACATTTATAATATTAGTTGGGACATTATAATTCCATGGGAAAACTGTCCTGTCAGGGCCGGATAAGGAGAGTATTTAATATATTGCAGATTTAAGATAAGATTTAATTTAATTAAGGAAACGTATAATTGTGCGAAAACCATCTTGTTTATTGTTTGTTTATTTCTGCTCACTTTTCACGGTCACTGAACCGATGCCCTTAGACTTTATTAAAATACAGCTTGATACTATACCTAATAATAAATAAATAAAATATAAAATTATTTTAGTTCTGAAATCGACCTCGACGTCGAGTTCACCGTATAAGATATCATACAAAATAACACAGATGGGATGCGGTGGCCGTTTGCCATCTGGCGGACTGCACGCAACTTTGACACCTAAGTACCTAGGGTAAAAAAACCCGTTTGCACCATGCGGTATATGTATTGAAATTAGTTGTGAATATTTAAACTACAGAAGGTGCTGTCAAAAGGTATGAGCGCTGACCATGAATGCGCAGTAGTATTTTTATGAGTCTCTGCCTGACTGTATGAAGGAATGCGAGTCGCGGTCGAAGGAATCGCGTTTTCACCTGCGTAGATTTTAATTTCATGGTTGCCCGCGTATCCCTAATGTTTTTTAAAAATCTAAGTCTAAAAGCCTAAGTTACTCCTTGTAACATTAGCTATCCGTCAATGAAAGTCCCGTCAAAATCCGTCCAGCGGTTTCGGAGATTACCCGGAACAGATAAACAGATAGACAGACAGAAAAAAATATTAAAACTTGGTTTTTTAGTGTACTTTCATATGCATTTAGTGAAAAGTTGTTATTTTGGAATTACAAACAGATACTTCAATTTTATATATCTGTATAGATAATTTAAATAAAAGCCTTTACCTGACCATGCTACATTTCGACATAGTTGCTAATTAGTTTACTTAATAACTACATATTTTAAAGCCAGGTCCCCAGATTGGGTAAAGGCCTCTTCTCTCTATCTTGTGCTATGTCCCACCAGTTAGTGCAAGCAGCTTTCATAATCTCATCTTTCCATCGGGGATAGGCCCCTCTCCTTCGCTTTCCTTGAGGTCCTCTCCATTCGATGGTATTCCAGGTCCATTGTTTATCTTTAGTCGCGCAGTTATCTCTACTCTATCGCTGATCATAATACGTGACGGCACGGCCTGTAGACAAAGTAAAATTATCCTCACGCATCGCTAGTAGAAATTATACAAAATTTACGGGAATGACATATGTCACGTGACTGTTTTATGTCATTCCCATGCATTTTTTATCGTTTCATTAGCGTTAGCGCGAGAGAATGTTATTTTGACTCATATTATGAATATACACCTGCCTGTCACTGTCACACAACCGAACTCTCATTGCGATAAGAGCACATGGCCCCTGTACGTACCTACTAAAGGGAATCAACAGACTCATTGTCAGCACGCATGCGCAATGTGTCAGTGAGGTCAAACCACCGAGTGATTCCCCGGTCGCCGGGTTCAGTATCAAGGCAAAGTTACAACGAACCGGTACGCTGTTTGTGTGCAAACAAAACACGTTTTATTACGAGTATTTCCTTGTATTTGTGTGTTGGTGCGGTGTTTCGATTACGAAAGTGGGTTTTCATTGTCTTACAATGAGGACGATTGTACTGTTGTTGTTCACTTTCATAGGGTGTTCTTATCAGGTACCTACTCATTTGTTTTTTCTTAGTAAGCTTTAAAAATTTCATTCAATAAGCGTTCCAAGTGTCCCTTATTGTTTTTTTATTTTTTATTTTGCTAATTAACTATATTTTAAGGCTTGGACATCGATATATTTATTACAAGCTACTATTTAACTTGCAATGTGGATTTGTATGTTCGTTTGAGTCAATTGAATTTTAAATCAGTTATATATTACTGTAAAGAATTCGGCGCAGGGTAATATGCAGTAACAGACGAGGAGATGATGGTAGCACTGAAAGTCTTTGTACAATATATACAAAACAGTTTATTCACACACACACACACAGTTAGTTCAGTCACAAGAAGGGATTATATACAATCAGTCACTCACAATCACGATATAAAACATAAATATGGTACAAATAAAATCACGGCAAGAAATAGGTAAAAAGCGCGGGAACGGGAGCGATTTAGCACGCACTCTCTTTCACTTGTTTCCTCAACAACAGCCACGGCCCGACTCTTTGGCGCGTGGATTTCAAAATTCAAATGCCGCGCACTGATTGGTTGTCGTGCGCGGGAGACTTTATTCCATATATCAAAATAGTATGGCGCGTAGCATAAATTTGCCGCATTCCTTACTTACTATAGATACTAAAATGCCATTATACAGACATAGAATAAGTCACCAATGACATCACGGATCAATGTCACAGATAATATACTATTAAATTGCAGACATACAATATGTCACCACAGACAACAAACTATTCCTAGCATTATATTTTCTACATTCCACCCCCTTGTTAAGGCTTAAGCCGACAACAATACTGTCACGTAGAGAATACAATGACCTCAGTTGCAGAACTAATTTAAAAACCAATGTTACCTACAAAATTATTAATTAAATTGTAAGATGGGAACACTACACATAACACATATACAATTTGTTAGTTTGCAACACAAAACATTGGCTAAATTTGTGAGCAGGCAACACAGTAAATAACACAAATATTATTTGCCTACAACGGCAGCACAGTCAATAACAAAAAAAATCATTTGTTATTCACAACACAATAACAGAAACAAAAGTATGGCCTCTTGGAAAACAACACACACACATAGGTAACAATAATAATAACACATCTGACCAATAAAAAACAAAACAATCATATACAATATTAATAAAATTGGCCATCGTGGCTCAGGCACTCTACACTAAAATGTGGCACTCATGTAGGCACATACCTACTACGCGGTTATTGTTCACCACCTCGCATCGTAGAACATACCTACCAGAGCCTAATCCTATGTTACCTAACTACTCTTGCGTCTAAGACGCGCCAAAAGGGACCTAACTGGCATGCACGAGATGGTATGCCAGGTTTCCATACACTGCGACAAATACGGTTAGGTCCAAGAATTTGTGCAATTGCCTTACATAAATCAGTATCAGTAACAATATGACCCCGCGCGCTGACAACGTTCAGCGGGTAATTCGGACCACTAATACTATCTCTGATTTTACTGTATGTTAGCCACATTGTGGATCCGTAGTCCAACAGTGTGTAGTTAATATAACTATATACACGACCGGCACTAATTACGTCCATAGGTTTTAAATATGTTTTGGGTGTTCGCTCACCCATTTTGGTTACTGACTTTATGTCGGCGGCGGCGTCGGCCTCGGGGACCGAGCGTGTAGCGGGCAGCGAACCGGCGGCGGCCTTGGGGGCCGAGCGGACGGCGGCAGCAGGCTGCGCCGGCGTGGACGGCGCAAAGTCGCGCTGATATGCATTCCCACTCGCACAGGGCAGTAGAGTGTGATAGGAAAGGCGACACTTATCACATCTTTTCACGCGGCACTTTACGCACTGTTGTAACGCACACATAACTTCGCACCCGAATGATATCGTTGACCTCGCCGATAAGGGCGGTTGCACTCTGTGCAACAGCTGTTGCAGCGACGGCGGCGGCGGCGGCATTCGGGAACTTAACATCGGTAACGGCCACTCCTCGGATAATTCTACACTGGTGTGTACACGATGAGCATCTCGATGTCTTGTCTTGTTGTATGTGTATTTCCAAAAATTACTACCGGGTAATCGGTGTAATATAAACCTTGGCAGCTCGTATATGTTCCTGGGTATAATGGGAACCGCTTTCATATATCCCGGGTTGTTGGTTGCTCTTGTCAATCCACCGAATATATCCTTTTGACAGACTTCTATATTCGTGTTGGCGGGAATCGGCGCGCTGCCAACGGAGTGCGCATGCACGGGACATTTTGTATTGGCATACGGCGGGGACGCTGCCTGGTGCTTCGCGGGCTTTACGGAAAGTGGCGGCAAAGCTGTCGATTTTACCTTCGACTCCAGCCACTCCTCCACACGGTCACCAAGCGGATGTTCTACCATTCCGCCCTCAATACTTCCTCTTTCTTCTAGCTCCCGCTCGTCAATCTCCGCGATTCTTAAAGCCAGCTTTGCCATGATAAGCTGCTTCTGTACCTTGGCTATCTCTTGCTCCGCCTCATACTCAGCTCGGAGTCTCATGATCTTACTAGACCTTGAACAGCTCGCTCGCGACTCTTTAGTGACACTGTTTGTGCTTTGGTGTGCTACCCGGCGTGTTTCTTGTAACAACGCTTTTCGTTGGCGGGTAACACAACCCGTAATCTGTGTGGTGTCCGTCTCCATACCTCTGTACTACAAGTATCCGGCTCGAAGGACCACTTTGTAAAGAATTCGGCGCAGGGTAGTATGCAGTACAGACGAGGAGATGATGGTAGCACTGAAAGTCTTTGTACAATATATACAAAACAGTTTATTTACACACACACACACACACAGTTAGTTCAGTCACAAGAAGGGATTATATACAATCAGTCACTCACAATCACGATATAAAACATAAGTATGGTACAAATAATATTACGACAAGAAAAAGGTAAAAACCGCGGGAATGGGAGCGATTTAGAACGCACTCTCTTTCACTTGTTTCCTCAACAACAGCCACGGCCCGACTCTTTGGCGCGTGGATTTCAAAATTCAAATGCCGCGCACTGATTGGTTGTCGTGCGCGGGAGACTTTATTCCATATATCAAAATAGTATGGCGCGTAGCATAAATTTGCCGCATTCCTTACTTACTATAGATACTAAAATGCCATTATACAGACATAGAATAAGTCACCAATGACATCACGGATCAATGTCACAGATAATATACTATTAAATTGCAGACATACAATATGTCACCACAGACAACAAACTATTCCTAGCATTATATTTTCTACAATTACCGATTACGCTGAATGTACCCGCTTTTTTGGATGACAATGCGGGCTTAGCTTTGTGACGTCATTCTAATTCCAATATGGCGGATTAGTTATATTTACAGCACTACCACAGTATAGGTCAGTATCAAATGGAAGAGCTTGGTGCAAAACGGAATTTCTTTTTTTTTTATTATACGATAACTTATATTTTTGATATCAACCGTAGAGCGTCATCACAACACACTACCTATGTGATGGCATGACTGAAACATAGGTATTTGTTAAAAAAAATATATTATGTAATACAATGTTTGACAAAAAGTCATATTGGTAAGGACAGATATAGCGCTCTACGAAGCCGAAATAAGTCGATCGTTCTTTCCGGAGGTAGATGTGCAATATTTTACGCCGGGTACCGTACGTATTTATAATACATAGATGTAATTTCACCCTATGCATATCTAGTGCACTTTGTTTTCTATCTACCGAGATTACCTACCCTCTGAATGATCTTTAATCTCGTGTATGTTATTGAATAAAAAACAAATATTACACTAGCTTGAAAACATATTCAGTGAATTAGGCACACATACATGCTCATATGTATCTTACATAAGAATAAAGATAAATAATGTGATAGTTGATACGAACATAAGAAAAGGCCTATCGTATCGTCTTAAGACACTTCAGTCTTATTTAGGTAATAAAGTAGGTGCAGATAAGTATGTAGGTATATCTGATAAGTAAGTCACTTTCCGACGGTTATTGCTAAATATTTTCCGTTCAGAGTGCGCCTAGTGCGAGCTTTTCACTGCCGCCGTCACAAGTCACCGCGTTGACGTTAACGCAGATTTGTAATGGATCGGAACAGGGGCCCAACCATGAGCTCTTATTGCAATGATAATTCAGTTGTGCGACAGTGACAGATGTATACACGTCACATACATCTGTCTCATAAATGAGTGAAACTATCGTGGCAATAAGAGCTCATGGTTGGGCCCCTGTGCGTCTGTCGGTCTAAAGATGACACTAATCTGCGTTTACGTCAACACGGTGACTTGTGCCGGGGATTTTAAGAAAACTGGCACTAGGCACTCAGTTTCCTTAACTCAATTATTATCACCAGCCATTATTATAAGCAGAGCTAAAATTTTATTCCCAAAGTGGTCTATTTGAAGGTAAGGAGTTAGGCAAGCAGCATTTCCGCAGAGGCAGATCTAAATTCTGTGTACTTTCTTGACTAGATTTTTCACGAAAATTAAATCAATAATGTATGGGAGAAGATCTTAGTAGGTACGAACTCTGAACAGATAAATAATAGGTACCTAATTACTTTGATACTACCTGTATATAAATATCAATGTGTCTGTTATATTTTTATCTATGTAGCTATATAGTCAACATGACCCGATATGGTCACCTAGTACCTACCTTTTGTATAATCATAATTCATACCTATTTTATAATTAAATAATAATATTATAACTAACTTACTAAATAAATCACCCTCTGTGAGTGTAGTGATTTGTTGTTTTTTTACATTTTCTCTATTTCAACTTTGAAGCTCTTCATTAACTCCCACACAAATTAAATATATAATTAAATAAACAAAAACATTCAAGTACTTTTCGCTTGTCCAACAGAGATCGACGCCGGAAGATACCTCGTACGTGGCAGCAGTGGTAGAGTTTCAGGTGACACGTGACTTTCAGCAGAACATCAACAACTATGTACAGCTCATACAAGAAGCCGCTGCTCAGGTAATAAGAACCACAAAACAGGTATAAAGCATCAGGATTGGTATAAGTCGTGAAACTGCTATCTACTACCTTATCAGAGTTCTCACTACCATCACGCGGTACAGTGATTTGAATTAAAATAAGTCTAACTATCAACTTAACTAACTAAATTAAACATTTTAAAAAATCGAAAGAAAATGAATTTTTTGTTATAATAATTAAGTTTCATATAATTAACCACAAATAAGCCTTAGGAGGTTACAAACTCATCCGATGCCTACACTTTATATACTCATCCATCTCTTAAAGTGAGTCTAATGTTTTTAAGAGCCGATAGTGCGGCTCCAGTAATTGTCAACATCCATGATTAAGGTGGCCTAGGGATTTCAAAATACCTTTTTCTCCAAATCTCATCCATTCCAGGATGCAGACGTGGTGGTGTTCCCAGAGATGACGTTGATGAACGCAACACAAACGGCAGAGGTTCCTATTCATGGATTACTGCAGGAATACAATGTGCCTGCTCTACGTCCTGACTTATACGACGAGGTGAGATACCTACCTACCTACTTTTTTTCGTGACGAATTGACAAGAACCCAAAATAACGGGTACCTAATGGCTACTTTACGTAAATGAGCAATTTACATGATTGCCATTTATTTTGTGAACGGATGGCTAGAAGACAGAAACGTGTAAAAACGATTGATTGCGTGAAATATAACACGTCTCAAATACAGAGATGACGCCTGATAGCGAACTAAGAAAGAAAAAATTAGATGATTGCTGGATTCATTTAAACATTAAGAGAGCCAGTCACTTGGTAAATACCTGATTTTCTCCTGGTCCAAGTAAAAATTGTGCACGAAATGATTAAAACTATAGTAAAAAAATCTTTAATTCTCAAACTAACTTATTTCCTTACATAGACCATCCAATAAAAAAATACATACGCGACGAACATGTTATTGAAGTCTGTTCAAAAGTATTTTCACCCTACCAGAGTCTAGTAAGACTGTCGGAGGCAGCGCGGCTGTACGCTGTGTACGTGGTGGTGAACATACGCGAGAGATTGAACTGCGCAGACGCACCCGGCGAGTACTGTCCACAGGAGACCGAGTACCACTTCAACACTAATGTCGTCTTCGACCGAAATGGAGCTGTTATCGATAGGTTAGATTAATTAAGACTACGTTTATATAGCATTACTTGTGGTTATAGATATGACCAAAACTTACAGCACAAGAAAAGTAACTAAATGGAACTTTGCAAATTTTCAAAGAATAATCCAATATGAATTTCACCAGTCTTTTACACCAATGAGTTTTTCTAAAACTACATCAGTAGTTTTATGGTGAAGAAACACAACGTTCATATATATAATTTAAAAGCTTATTTATAGTGTCTGAGAACTGGCTCACCATCTAAACGTTGCCGCATAATTATCTTCGGTGAACACTTACTTTTAAGTCTGATTATCTTTTGCTTTATATTGCTCAGGTACCGGAAGATCAACCTCTTCGGCGAGTATTCGCACACTCCAGCTTTGACCCCTGACCTCGGCACCTTCACCACTGACTTCGGGGTCACATTTGGCCACTTCATCTGCTTCGATCTCATGTTCCAAGTGCCTGCCATTCAAATCGTGCAGAAACTGAACCTCACTGACATCATTTTTACTACCATGTGGTTCTCTGAATTGCCTTTCTTGACTGGTAAGTTCTGTTTAAAATCACAAAAGTTTAAATAAAACTTGTATGTTCTGATTTTTGAAAAACCAGGAATCAATTAGCTCTGCGTATGTAAAGTCTAATGTTTAGCGATTCGTTTCAGCTGTTCAAATACAAGAGGCGTACGCGTATTCGATGAATGTCAACTTCTTGGCGTCTGGTGCCAACAACGTAGGAATAGGAAGTGCTGGTGAGTTTCTATTACTACTCGTTATTGACTGAGATTCTTTGAAAGTGGACCTATTCCAAACTGTATTAGAACCCAAACTCATTTGTTCGTAAGATTGAATTCCACTTACAAAATATACTAAATGAAGTATCTAACGGGGTCGTTTCCAATTTCAGGATCTGGTATATTTTCCGGTAAAGCTGGTGCTTTAGTGAGCATCATGCCCGGAGTGCCTACTACGCGTCTGTTAGTCAGCAGGGTGCCTAAAATACCCGGAGAGGTAAATAAAAATTTCTATGTTTATTTAAAAACTAGCCGACGTTAATGGTTAACAGTCAGCATCCTCGCAATACCAGCAAAACTCGCACTAGGCACTCAGAGTGCGAGTTTTGATAAAATCGCCGTCACAAGTCGTCGCGTCGACGTAAACACAGATTTGTATGGGCTCACAACAGTGTCATCTTTAGGCCGACAGAGGCGCTGTTCCGATCCTACACAAATCTGCGTTTACGTCGACGCGGTGACTTGTGACGGCAGCAATGAAAAACTCGCACTAGGCCCTCTGTTGGGGTTGCTTAAATACGTCTTTCTTCCAAACACTGTTCTGTAATGTTAGAATGTAAGTACATTGCAAGTTATGGCCTTAACGATAGGATAGGATCTACTAATAATTGTTTTTTTTTGTTTCCAGGTTACAGGTATTTCATACTCAGGCCCGATATACGACAATCCCACTGACCACGACTCTTTGGTCCTGATCAGCGACCCGTCCTTCCCCGCACACACCACCAGGGAGCTCGTGAATGGGTTCCAGGAGTTTACTCTCGTCGACAAAGACGTTAGCTGCAAGTTTACGGTCAGACTCAACCTAGGAGATGAAGAGGAGGTAAGCTTATCTATATCTATTTGAATATATAAATAAAATTCAAGTGTCTGTTTGTAGTTCGAAATTAAAACATTGTTTCGTCCAGCCGTTTCACAGATTAGCCCTTTTGGCTTTGTGGGACTTTCACATGTTACATGGGTAAATAAAGTCACCTATGAAGTTAAGTTTACGCGGGTAATGCCGCTAGACACGGTTAGTTTTGCTAATTTAAATATTAACTGGTAGTAATGAACATCTAAACAAATGAATTCTATGCATATGTAAGTAACTAAGTAGTCGTCATAGTCGGAGTTATTTAATGAAAATCAAGTCACTTTATTACCATACTAGCTGTGGTCCGCGACTCCTTCTGCGCAGGATTTGACAAATCTTTTTTTTTTTTTTGAAAATACAGTATTTATAAATTATAGCCTGTATGCTAATGTGTAACCTATATTATTGTAAATTTTCATCAAAATCCATTCAGTCGTTTTTACGAGAAAGATTAACAAACGTACATCCATGCATGCATTCTTATCAACTCTCGCGTTAATAATATTACAGTACGAAGTAAGATGTGACAAAAGAATTTTGTATGTAAATAGCGACTTCAATTTAAAACGCACAGCTTCTCCATTCCTACTCACTCTCATGTTTATTATATTTTTTATTTTAATAATTAATGGCATGTTTTTTATAAAAATTTAATGTAGTTGCATGAAACGAATGCTATTATAGGTCCGATCCCACTACAGGGAAAACATTTGTCTATGAACTAAGTACTCATGAAAAAAAAATGCTCTCCTATCCTTACTTCGGAACTAGATGGCGCTGTTATTTATCACACGAATATATAATGTATAGGCATCAATTAGGGGCTACCATAAGCTCTTATTGCCGCCATAGTTCCACTGGTGACAGTGACAGACTTATACATCTTACGTCATATACATCTGTCTCATAATAAGAGTTAAACTATCATGGCAATAAGCGGTCATGATGGGCAACTAGTACTGAATGGCTGTTTACAAACATTTTATAATTTAACGGTATTAATTAGTGCATGCGCTTTGCAATTTGATATAAAAGAAAATGCATGGATAATCAAAACTGCGTGAGATGCATGTTTATAAGGAACCTAAAGTAAGTCTTGTTCTCCTAATTTTGTGTTCGCTTTTATCATATTACTAACATTATTCATATTGCTTAGCTTCTAAATAACAGCCTATTGGTGCTGTCTTGAGTTATGACCGCTCAGTAATAATGGGGATACTGCGCATGTTCTTATTCGCATCGCGGCATAGAGACAGACGGAGACAGACCCATTACCCAGCGTTTATAACTCGTGACGGCGCCTGTACCTAAGCCTGCTGTCAAACATCCGTCATTTAGCTGGTATCCTCTGAGAAATCTTAAACATTTTTTTAGGACAGTTTTTTTGTAATCGAGAGAATTTACGAATCCCGCTCTTAAATTCTTCACATGGGGTATCAAACCTACCTAGCAATTGTATAACGTGTAACGTGTATACATGACCCACAACCGCACTATCATTGCAATAAGACCAAAACTGTATTATTTTGGTGTGTCTTTTTCAATAAATAAGTAAATTAGACCTCATGGCTATGACCTGTAAGTGTGTACCTTTGGGAAATACAGGCGTGAGCACATGTGTGTATTTTGTCGGGGGTATTGAACAAGCAGCCATTGGGAGAGCCATAAAGAGGAATTATTTAATTTGTAGCTTGTCTTTGCTTGCAGAGTCCACGATACCGAGCATTTATTCGAGATGGCAGCACCACGTACGCCCGTAGAGATGTCGGACTCATTGACTGTGGGGTCACTTCTTGCAAAAACGATGATGTGCACAGCTGTCCCTACAGGTCCCTATTTTTACAATTGCAATTTTAGAAATAAATAGTTAGAATGCCTCGTTTATCTAGAGGTCGCAAGTACATGAGGTCCTGGGTTTTAACTCTGGGTCGGGCAAAATTATATTTGTGCGCGGTTAATAGCAAAAGGCTCGCCTCCTATTACATAGACTTAAATATATCTGGTGAAATGTGGGTGTATTATAAGTACACCTCTGCTATCTCTTTGGTGAATGTAATAATACTTAGATCTTTAAATGATTGGAGCGACGCAATATGGAATAGGACACATTTAAAAATGCCTTTGTTAAGTTTAGTCTATATATCCCTAATTAATTAACTTCACTTGTTTGTGTGTTTCAGATTTAACCAATCAACGACAGACATAACAATGGAAGAGTTGGAAATAGAAATGACGACGTACAAATTACAATACAATACAACGTTGAAATGCAACGATATCGTTTACTTCCCACTATCGTTTCAATCCAGAAAGTTCCCCATGGATCCGGAGAACTTCACTTTCATTGAACAACAAAATGGCGGACGCTTGCAAAATGGCAGACGTTTGCAAAATGGCGGAATATTAGAAGACAATGCAGTCGATAGTGAAATCAAGGAGACGGGTCGCGAACAAATTATATGTAAAATAAATAAACCTCAAAATGACCTAATAACGTTTGGTATTTGGGGAAGAGTGTTCAACAGAGACGTAGACCATAGCGGGCAAGCAACTGAGGAAGATAAGCAGAAATTCGTCGACGTTTTGGACCTTATTTACGGCATGGAAAAAGCGCAAGAAGAATCCTTTTAACCATGCTTCTTATAAGAGTAAAACTGTGACTTATTCTGTATTATGACTGTAACGAAAGAATTTGCTAAGACCTACTTGTAATACGTTGTATACAACTCACAGGTACTACCTACAAAATTTTAGAAATTTATCAATAATATAAAGCACGTTTTAATAAATAGGTGACCTGTGCATGTTACGCTATGTTATTTATGTTACTATTAAGAAGTAGGTAATCTATGTAATCAACTCTCATCAATCTGTCTGTATGTTTTCATCGTGTGTCTTTTACGGACACCTGATGTCGTAACGATTGTTGGCATAAAAAGTGGTAACTATAATTTTCGTTTTAAAATTAGACTGATATTGCTGTGATATCAATAAATTAGTATGTAGTCGGTGTGATTTATGGTTGAAATTTTATTTTAAGAAAATTGATATCTCAAATAAATATAATGCTTTATGAGATTTATGAACCTTATTTGATCCATTGTGAAACAGTTTATAAAAAGTTTATAAAATGCCTTGGCTTTGATCATAAAACATAGGAAGTCAGGATGTGAGTATTGCATGCATTTGGAAATTGGAATGTAATTTGTTACTTATTTAGAAGTAGCATTGGGCCAATATCACATATAATTGCCTGCTGGTTACTTTTGTCACGAACCTGGCATTTTGCTAACTGGCTCTGGGACATGGGGGCCAAATAGGATCGTTTTAAGCAGCGCATTAAGAACTTTCAAGCTTTGAATCGCCGCTTAAGATGATCATAGTAGGTCCTCTGGCCATTTAGACTTTTTATGTCTTTAACGTAACCGGATCGGTTTCAGTTCTACAGGTACCGGGCAGGTGCCTTCAGTGGCGTGAGGTCGTATAGTGGAGTGGCTACCGGAGGTACTCGGGGTTGCGCCGTGGCTGCTTGCACTGGTGATACTATTGACACCTGCGGTAAACGGTACGTCTTCTTTCTCCTTCTTAACTGGTTCAGGATAGTTTTGTCATTTTACCATCAGCATCATTATATTTTTTTAAAAAATGCGTGTGAACGGTTTTATCATGTAAATTTGTCTACCGTAAATGTCTACGGAAGAATACTTAATTTCAAATATTATTGACCAATCTTCGATTGAATCCGCTCCATCCACTTGGACACATAGGAAACCACCTTTAAGTCCTCAGTTTATGTTTGTTCATTGAAATATTTTAGTTATCAAATTTTATTCGCGACTTCATTAGAGTAGACCAACATATTAAAGTTCACACCTTCCCGCAGATTCCCGCAATACGCTGCGAACAGGACAGCTATCTTCGAAGAGATACTCATAGAGGGGACAGTACCGACCGTGATACACGACCCTGTACAAGAGGCAGACGAGACCACGTTCCTCCCAGTGTCGATGAAGACGTCTATAATGCCTTTGGAGCCTCAGGATTACGCGTACAGCTCTCGTGTAGACGGTGACGTCACAGTACATACGCTATCGCTCACACGCTTGGATGCAGAGTTGTATACCTTCGCTCTGTGGGGTCGAGAGTTCGCCACCGATGGCCAGGAGGCAACCCCACCAAGGGAAGATGTTCCTGGCTCTGCCTCTTCGCATCTACTCAGCGCTGTCCTAGTGGTCCCCCTCCTTGCGCTCATGTTTAGATGAATATGCCATAATGAACGTTGGATAGTAGCAGATAGGTGCTAATGTTGTTTGCAGTCTAGTCCATATACCAGGTTGTGTATCATTATAGTCATAATGATGTGGTTTACTTACGTATGAAAGTTATTTATTGTGATATTTTAATTAACTAAAAACCTAGCTCGCAAAAAATCTATTTTTCCGTTGTATTAGTGTATGTACGTACAAACGTTCGTCTTATTTCTATTAATAAACTTATTTTGTTTATTGAAGTCTTTTTATAACCATTATTTAAGAGCACAGGAAACTCACAAAACGTAAGAGAAAAATCCCCAATTGTGTAATTTTGGACATCGCCATAACTTTTTGGCCATGATATTTTATTTATTTATTTAGGTTCACCAACAGTTACAACAACATATCACTAATATATATACATATCTCACATAGCTACAAACTAATTGCATAACTTTAACAGGTAAACACCACATGCGCTGTTTTCTAAATGTAACATTTATAATGTTTAGGTAATTAATTTGTGTAAAATAGGTAAGAACTTAATTTAAAGATTATTATGGCATGCTCGACAAAAATTGTTTGAACTGACGTGGGGACGCAGCTAGAACATCAATTTTCCTGTCGCAGTCGTTTAGGAGTATATTTGTGACTGTATCTTTGATACTTAAGTATCATAATAGAGATCAATCATTATTAACTGACTGTCAGTAAACAAAGACATTAGAATGCACACGGCGTACACGTATGGTCATAGAGTAGTATATGGATGTATTTAATGATATCCTGGCCTCGAACCCTCATCAATTCAAACGGCAGATCTTATAAACAAGTACAGTAGTGTCTCATATGTTGTAGTGTTATCGCTCATTATATTATCAGTGACAAAGTGACCCGTGTGGCGTGCGGTAAGCGGTTACGTAGAAATGACGCAAATCAAAAGAGTTCTTGCAATATACACCGGCGGTACTTTTGGTATGCTGAAGAATGAAAAAGGAGGTCAGTTTTTTTACATTGTCACTCTTTGCCATAGATATATAATTTCATACTTAAATTTATAGCCTGTGTTTTTCGTGTGAGTTTTGAGTTTTGAGCACATACTTAATTGAAATAGGAAACTGCCCTTCAAAGGGCCAGCTAGGAATCCAGTTCACAGAATACATCATATTAGATTAATCTAGATTTTAAGATTTAACAAAATAATACCATTTTATTTACCATAATAACATTTTGTTGTTTTTCCCGCGTAGAGTTAATTACATGGGTTACCCGCGGAACCTTAAAGTTTTTTTAAATGAAAGTAGCCTCAGCAACTTCTTGTAAAGTTAGCTATCTTTTAGTGAAAGTCCCGTTAAAATCGGTCCAGCCGTTTCGGAGATTAGCCGGAACAAACAGACAGACACACGGAGGGACAGAAAATAAAATAAAAAAATAGGTTCTGTAATATCAGTACCAACACGAGTATACTTTTATAATATGCATTGAGTGAAAAGCTGTTATTTTGGAATTACAAACAGACACTTAAATTTCATTAATGAGTAAGATATTTGAAGGCGCTTTTTTTTAAAAACAATGTCTCGTTTTTTAATCAATTATTTCTATTCTACGAATTCCAGATTCGTTATACTTCACGATCTATGTATGACTTGACTTGTGATGACGTAACATAGATTTCAATTTGATTTTCATTAAACAATTCATGTCGGAATGTGCTATTTAGATGAGGAGCCCTTAAACATTCGACGGTTGATTCATTGAATACAAATATTTCAATTCAACCAATATGGTTCAATTTACTGTGCTGACTGTTAATGACCTGGGTAATAAAATCTTAGTTTGGACCTGTTGAGCCAACATTAGCTAACTACTTGGTTGCTTATGTCATATGATTGTCACATTAGTTTTTTTTACTTTGCATATATTAAAAAATCAGAAACTAGTAAGTTACTTGGCAAGAAGTAAAAAATCCATGTGGATGACATATGTATTGCGGTTTCTGCGATTATATTGACCAAATTATTACTTGTGTGGAATATTTTCATGTCTCTATGATGGCCGTCTGTGCGTTGAAATAGGTATACCTACTAATTTAGCAAAAGAATGGGCAATTTTGACAACAATTTTGTTCTTAAGAGGCTAATAGCCAAACTATGTTACTGGCACATAATAAAGAATAAAAAAAAAGAGAGTGTTAGCCACATAATCCACTCACCGGTCAATTCCAGTGCTGGTGCCGCAGAAGAACATAGAGAGAGTGATCAGGAAGCTGCCGCAGCTGCACGACGAGGAGTACTACCAGGAACACCTCGCTGGCACCGACTACGACCAGTACTTAGCTCTGCCTGGTACGAATTAATAGTGTATTACTATTATAGGGAAAAGTATCCAGTTAGTTGACCCATAAGGAATCATGAGGGGAGCATTTATATCATTAAGGAAATGCAATCATAGCGCGATGTAACTGATGTGTGGCGCCATCTTGGGAGTAATTGTGCCTATAGGACTCAAACACAAAAATTATACAATTTTAATAATACAAAATATATCACACAAGAAATGTAAGACTGATTCGGTGAACGGAAGTTGCGGGTAGAAGCAAGATGGATACGTTATAAATCCAGACCTCCCTAAAAGGTTTTCAGACCATGAACATTGTAAAAACACCAACCGAATTTGTTTCAGGTGGAAAAGACACAGATCTGAGGGTTCTGTACAAAATATACGAATATGATGAACTGAAAGACTCCTCGGACTTCACAATAGATGATTGGATCAAACAGGCCCGCGATATAAAGGTACCTCAATCCAAACACTCCACGTAATAGGACGGGAGAGTCTGGTAAAATGGAAAACTTATCATTGGAAACTTGCCATGTAACGACATTAGCCTTTGCTTTGAATATTAATGGGCCCACAGAGGTAATGTAGCCAAAACACAATAATATAGAAGTACACACCACTAGCTATGAGCATAATAGGTACCATAATAAACTGTATCTTTCTTTATATATTTCTTGTTTTAAGAAATTCTACCATGACTACGATGGTTTCGTGGTACTCCACGGGACTGACACCACGGCGTACGGCGCGTCGGTGCTGTCCTTCATGCTGGAGGTGGTCGGGAAGACCGTGGTGCTCACTGGTGCACAGGTATGGATACAGGGAAACAGGGATGATTGTACTAGACTACTATAAAAGATTGCATTCCTACTAGGCAAACTTTAAGGCTCTTCGTACACAAGGCTTCGCAAATCTTCGATACTTACATTGTGATGAACTTATTTAATGAATAGCTGAGCATGAATGACGGCGATGCGACGCTGCCTGTCCATTATAGGTACTGAACTCTAAGCAGTAGTCGCTTAGTTGCACCCAAATCGTCGGGTATCGAAGATTTGCGTCGCCTTGTGTACGAAGAGCCTAAGGTCACCATACGACGCGAGTTTTAATCCCATCAGTCTGTATGAGATTCTCTTTATGGGGTAAGAAATTATCGTAAACAAACATTAATGGTGGTACTTACATCATTCCGCCAGGTACCAATCTTTCAGCCCCGTAGCGATGGCAACAACAATTTCTTGTGCGCTCTTCTCATAGCGGCGACACTTCGCATTCCTGAGGTTTGCGTATTTTTCGGAGCCAAGCTCTTCAGAGGCACTCGGTAATTATAACCCATATTTTAACTCGCATTGTTTCGCTACAAATGTGCGTAAAATTAATGTAACTATGACATAAACAAAAAAATATATAAACGAGGGTAGTTTTGGTAGGATTACGACACTCTCCCATGCACACGCATTTCTATAGTAGCGTAACCATTTCAAAATCTTTAGCTGACAAAAGTGTACTTTATGCTGCCATTTTAATTTTAATTGAAATTTACATTTTTTTTTCTAAATGCATGCTGAATGCTGAACACAATTTTCACTATTGAGAATAATTTTATATGAATTTTACTGTAATGAATAATGTGTACTGAAAATAACGTGATGGCAGCTGAGTATTTTGCCGATTCGTAACAGAAACCTAGTTTCCGAACCGGTCAATTCTTCGGCGTTCGTAAGTGTCTTACCAGGGCCAAATCATTTTCATTTTCATTTTAACATAAACTTATATTTATAGGGTGAAAAAAGTATCGAACACTAGAATATATGCTTTCGACTCACCCAACTACCCTCCAATATTGGAAGCCAGGACAACCCTGGACGTGGACCCAAAGATGTTAATACACCCCGTGGGGTCGGTGCCTGACGTCTGTAGTCTGCATGACCAGCTCTCAAAGAAGGTGTACATATTGAAAGTTGCTCCAACTATTACACCAGAGCTGATTAGAGCGGTTTGTGAGAATATGGAAGGTGAGTCCAACAATTGAATCAAAGCTTTCAAGAAATACTCAACCATTAGCAATCCTACTAATTATTGTGAACGCGATAGTTTAAATGTATGGATGTTTGTTACTGTTTCACGCTAAAACTACTGAATGGATTTTAATGAAATTGTACTATAATATAGGTATCGCAATAACACAAAGGCCATTATATAAACTAAATGTTACCAAACCAAATTGAATCAACGGGACGGAAAAAGAATTATGAGTAGTTTCGTTCCGTAGCTTATAAGTATTTTATCACGTTATAATACACTCTTGTCGGCATATTTTTCTCCATTCAGTGCTATTTCCTTGACCTGCTAATACGTCGTCATGACATACACCTCTTCATCGGCTTGACTCCCGTATGGTGTTCCTCTTCCTATCTTTCATAATACTTTTCTTTCTAGTATGTTCTCATAAACAAAAATAACTTTTTTTTTATAATTATCATTATTTTACTGTGTAATGAAATGTACATGATGCCAGCTGAGTTTCTTGCCGGTTCTTCTCAGAAGGCTAGTTTCCGAACCGGTGGTAAATTCCTCGACATTCATAAGTGCCTTACCAGGGCCTAAACTGAATAAATCATTTTCATTTTCATTTTCATTTTCAAACTACTGGTTTCTTTATTTCGGGATATTCCAGGTGTGGTCCTAGAGACGTACGGCAACGGTAACATCCCTATAAAACGTAAGGAGATCTATAAAGAAATTGAGAGGGCGGTCAAAAACCAGGTGCTGGTGGTGAATGTGACGCAGTGCATTAACGGTACTGTGCTGGGGAAAGCCATCTACGAGACCGGCTTGGTGAGAGACCAGGATTTTTAAAGCCACTTGGATTTTTTTAAAGACTGCCTCGCTATCCTAATTGCTCAGGAACGCGAGGTCCTGGATATTAAGTAATTTTCCATTAGCAGCCCGAAATCTAGGTTTTCAAATTCAAAATTGTTATCTTTATTTGATTGGACTTTTTACAAAGTATTTTGAAATCGTTAGAAGGACAAAAAATATATTATACAGGGTTATAAATGTTAACACCGGGTTCGGAAGGTTGCTTTTGTTGAGAAGAATCCGGCCAGAAACTGAACAATTACTCTTTTCAAATGGGGCACGCCACTCATTACATGGAGCTTAAATATATCTGGCGAAATGCCAGTGTACTACAAGTACATCTCTGCCTACTCCTGCGGGGAATACAGTATGTACCTAAGTACCACAAAGGTGGCAAACACGCATTCGACTTATTGACCTTACATGGTAAATGGTTGCCGCACCTATAGTCTTTTACAATGCCACCGCTATACTATACCACGGTGCGGTCGATGTATCCATAATGATTTCACGTGTATATTGCCGATTCTATGGAATCTCTTCACAGCCTTCTTGAGTTCTAACTCTTGTGTAGTTATTGGTGGAGTGCGGTGTGGTACCAGCGTTCGACATGACAGCCGAGGCGGCGTGGGCTAAGTTATCCTACGTACTCACTAAACATGAACTCAGCTACTCGGACAAAGTCGAGGTAAAGAATTATAACTGCCGCGTTGTTCACTAAGGTTTCTCAACGTCGAACTCGATGACAAGCGTTGGTTTCAACCATAGGAAATTGATACATAATACATAGAGGATAAGGTTCAATTTCGTATCTGTAAAACCGACTCTCGACGACGAGTGCGACGCTCAGAAACCTTAGTGAATAACACGGTAGTTTACAGTTTGGTAATTCAATACTCTTTTTAATGTTCTTCATTCATTAATTCCTTGCCAATTTTTTCTGTCGCGAACTTCGTAATAAAATCCGAGATTTGTACTTTTGGCGATTTAAAGGCAGAAAATGACAAATGCTTATAGGCTTCTAAAGCTTTGTTAATCAATTGCAACTGATAAGAAATACATTTACATAATATTAATATTTAGTTATTTGTATTTTTCAGCTGATGAAGACCAACATACGAGGCGAACTGTATAACCCGAATAAGTTATAAATAATATAATTTTGTATCAATTGTATTAAAGAAATATTAATAAACATATAACGATAAATTTTTGTCTTATTTTTTATATTTATATAGCAGTAGGAAATCAGGTAAATAGTTAAAGGCACACCATATAAAGATACACATTTTATTGAAAAAATAATTATACTTGTTTAAGTGGATTTGGTAAATAAAATTAATAAAAAGTACAAATCTTAATAACAAAACACACATTTGCCATGCAAACATTGAATATAATTAATAATAATTGTACTAATAAATAATAACAAAACATTTCCGTGCCTAGAACAAACTATTGAAAAATGTCAATAAATATTTATTTTATAATAATCACATCAAATTTCAAAATACACCAATTTAGACACAAAATTTAGTAGCAGGTAAGGCCATAAAACGTGTGAGAATGAGAATATAATGCACACTCTTTTGCACGTACCATTACAGTGCGCGGTGAAATACAAACAGATGAGTGCATATTACACTAGAGACCAAGTAGCTCTTTGCCAGTACACTCACACATATGCGATCACCGCCCCGAGTATACTCACGCGCAGGGGCGGATCCAGCATTGGCGCCAGGAGGGGGTCACATAGTCGTGGTCAAGTCAAGATCTTATAATTTAATTTTGATAATAATAGAAACAAGTAAAAAGTAGGTCGTCGACAAGCGCGCGCAAGTGCGGCGCGGTCAAATTCGAATTTTTGATGCGTTCGTTCCGAAACGTTTGCCATCATACAAAGTTATTAAATTACATATATTAAATGAATTAAATATTGAAATCATGTAGTTACATTAAATATGTATGGTGACAAAATATATAAATAAAATCATTATTTTCAATTAGTGGTCCACCTAAGTCCTGGAACCGGCTCAGGGGGGGGGGGGGGGGTCATGACCCCACCCCTGGATCCACCGTTGCTCACGCACCATAGTTTGTATTTTGTTGGAGCGTACACGAACCCTTCGCCTACAGTCAATGTGCGAGTGCGGCCGCTTATATGTAGTTTGGTCTATGGTAATATGTATTCGAGTGGTAAAAATACTTGTGTTGATTAAGGTATTGATAGCTACAGTTCGAAAACGATATCCACATATATCGATATTATTAAATAACAAATTATATTTTATGACCCAGCTTGCGACATTATGCATCTAGTACAGTCGCGCTCTTATATTCATCTAAAGGTATTGCTTAATAAAGCGACTGTACTTCACAGTTACATTAAACACACATACATCTACAGTAGGCAGTGCCTTTTACATTAGACGAAGAACACATTGTCAGTTAACATTAATGTCTACTCAGTTGTACAAAATCTATTCGTTCTATACAAGAATGTATACTGTACTCTTTCTAAATTGAAAAAATATATTTTACTCTCTATTCAAAGTCAATCTATGACCACAATTATAATCTGTATTTATTTATACATCATATTGATTCTAAACTATATATTTTTGTAATGTGATGGTGTTTTTATGTATTGAAATAATGTGACCATTTTATTATGATGATGTCATATTAATATAAAACTTTGTGGTAAATAATAAACTTATAATAAATATTACACAAATAAATGAGATTTCTAGTTTTCGGTAACTTTTAAGAAAGTTGGTACCTTATTTTCAAAAAATCTTACATTTTAGCTAAGATTGTTATATAAGATGAACTACTGAACAAATAGTATATTGAAATGCTACAATATTATTTGGACAGCTTATATTTAAAATACATTTGAATAACGGCGGGTGTGTGGTGAATATTTAGATAATACAATGGCACTTACAAAGTGATGTGCGTTGTTGGACATCAAGTGAAGTGTTTAGCACGCTGGTACCTCCCTCTTATTGGACGAAGCCAAAGACCAAAGGAGGTTATTCTGCAAATAAAAATAATTAAATTTTATCCATGGCCCAGAATACTAAAGTAAAGTTTCCAATGATAGTTATTTTTTTTAAACTTAGGAAACTGTTTTAAACACTGAAGCTAGCTCCCATTTATACTTTTATGACATACGTGCTATTGAAGGCGGCTTCGCTCGCGTGGTCTATTCATATTATGATATTGGTCCGCTTATTACATTGACAGATTAATTTATCTTCAGTGACGATATACCATTGCCTTCGCTTATTAACAGTATTAGATCGTTTAAAGGTTAAGATAAGATGTAAATAAAAATTTCTAATTCAGTTTAGGCCCTGATAACTCTTATGGTCGTCGAAGAACTGACGACCGGTTAAGCGGCTAAGCCTCTGAGAAGAACTTTTATTATTAATTTATGAGAACTCATATCTATACTGTCCTTCGACCGACTGAAAGCTAGTTGAAGTGAAGTATAAGCGCTTACCAGAGGGGTGCAGCCTCTTGAGAACCTGCGAGAGGTCCAGTCCGGTGAGAGTCTTGAGCGCGGGCGGGATGCCGCTGGCCAGCCGCGCCACCTCTCCCGTCGCGCCGCTGTCCCCCACCAACACTATCTCATCTGTCTTCGCCAGTGGAGCTGACACTTCTGCTGCGATCTACATCACGAATAGCATTTCTTATGACAAGGCTGATATCATCATCTCCCTGGCACTTGATTCAATCCGATGTGGCTGATCAGCTGATTTTCTGACCTTCGTAACCCTTTTTACAAGGAAAATCGGTAATCTGGGTTAAATCAGTTGTCAGACTATCTTAGGCCTACGAGTGACCTGTAATGATTGCCAAAGATGATAAATTATTAACTACCGGCTTGGGTTATGGTTGCTTAACATCGCTGTCCGAATGCAAGTTCCGTTCAAATCCGCGTAGCTGTCGGAATCGGAGCTGCTTTTAAACAAAGCCCATCTTTTTTGTAATGAGACAGTATATTTAAATTAATCTTGAAATGCGTTTGAAGAAAGTTTGAATAACAAATCTCGCACAAAAGCCCAACTTCTGTCACCATGACCTAAGTGGTATAAAGAGAATTGGCCTTACCTTGGGCAGCGCTTCAAGCACTAGCGCCATGATGGCAGCGTCTCCGTACTGGCGATAGACCTTGGCCTTGGCCAGCATGCGCTCAGCATCAGCCTTGCCGACGTCACCGATGGCCGTCGCCTCCGCCAGACCCAGCACTTTGATGCGCTCAGCGTCCGCTTTAGCACCTTCCACCGTTTGGGTACTACAAGCAAATATGTGATTCAGTAAAACTTCTAGTAAAAGAATAATGTCTTATATGACTTTTATTGTAATGACTACATTCTGAGTTTCTTGCCGGTTCTTCTAAGAAGGCTAGTTTCCGAACCGGTGTTTAATTCTTCGACGTTCATAAGTGCCCTAACAGGGCCTAAACTGAATAAATTATTTTTCATTTTAATTTTCATTTCTGTTATGCATATCGAACAGCAAACCCTGTGAACCAGAAACACAAATATGTTTATGATTTTTATGCATGAACTACATGCTTTAACTGTTAATTCTTAGAGGCACATTCTTCGGCTTCTTAACACGCTAAACAAGGGATGAAAATATTCAACACATGACCTGAGGAAATTACAACACGAGAAGCACCTGCACATTTTGCAGAAGGCTTTGAGTTCTAATCACGCTGTGTTCGTTCGTGAAATCCTATACCTCTCCTTTAACGAACCGAAGTCTACCACCAGAAGCAAAAATCGACAAAGACCCATCAAGCTTTTGAAGTAAAAATAAGTTGGGACAATATTCCATAATATAGGAACACGGCCTTTGAATAATGTCATACGCAGCTTTTAAATGTGTAATATGTATGAAATAAAGTGGTAAAATACCGCTTGCCCTCGGCAATGGCCTGCAGACGGTACGCTTCAGCCTCGGCCGGGAGTCGTACTGTGGAGATCAGCTCCTCTTCACGACGCAAGATCTCTTGTTGTTCCACCTACGAATAGAGAACATAAGTTAATAAAATATTGCTTATTAAGTAAGTACCTATGAAATGAGGATCTCTAACAATAAGGTGTTTGAAAAGCGCATTTTCATTAATATTTATTCTAAACAAATTGGAGTAATTTTTCAGAGCATTAATTTGAAGGCTTAAGCAGAGGTGTTAATAACAACACAATGTGACAGAGGATGAGTCCATCACCGTCTCAAGCACTATACATGTCTTTGAATTACTTCTCAGACATATGCAGGTTTTCTGAATTTCAGTAAATAAGTTGAATGGACCTTCAAGTAGATTTGGTTCATTTGTTGCAGCATAAACTTGAAATACGATTCATTCAAAAACTTTAAAAAGTAATTGGTAGGAAGAGGCGAATATTACAAGGGTCGCATATTTAACTTTACCTGTTCCCAAAACCAAATTAATGCCGTGAAGATGGTAAGAAATTTGAGTACACTTAAAACCTCACCTCAATCTGCTTGCGTCGCTCGACGACTTCGATTTGTATCTCTTCGTTTCGTATTTTCTGTTTGATCTTAGCGGCTTGCAGTTCGTACGCCAGCGCCGCTTCGGCTTTCTGTAAATATTAACGTAATCTATCAAGCACCAACACTCGTTACAATTATGCTCAGGAATCTCAAGTGATCGCGTGCTCGTTGATTATTTTCGTATTTTAATAGTATTATCGTACATTAAAGAAGGATTGATACATGATTACATACATAATAACATGCTCATTCCTGTGGTAGGCAGAGGTGTACTTATAGGATATCCATGTCGACAGTTATGTTTAAGTCTCATGTAATGTAGAGAGGCCTATTGCCATTAACAAATTAAATTAAAATATTTTTTTTATGAAACAAGGAACATGTGGAAACCCAATGATACTTTACCCGACCCAGAGATCAAACCCAGGACCCTGTGACCGGTTTGATATGCGTACTAGCTGTGCTCCGTGGTTTCTAATCCACGTAGACTTAATTTAATGGGTTATAGCTCGAGGAACTCTATTTTTTTTTCAAATGGTAATAGCCTATAACTCCTCACGCACGGACGCATACTCAGACTCATACACGCATACTTAGACGCACACACATAATACAATAAGATTTAGACTATAGTTACCGAAAACACGCCTACTCAATGCCATGTACTAAAGTATAAGTGAATAATTTGTCTTGTAAGTGAAATTATCTGTAATTTCTTAAGACAATAAAGTTTCTTTAAACCCAACTCCTTGTATCATCAGCTATCTACCAGTGAAAGTCCGGCAAATTCAAAAAATCGTTCAGCCGTTTGAGAGATAAAAATATTGTTTTTTTATGTCAGTAGTTCAGAACCGTTTATAATTTCATATGAGGAAATAGCTGTATATTTCGAATTACAAACAGTCACTTGAATTTTATTTATGTGTACAGATAGATGTAAAGAGTGTGACTTACCGCAGTGTTGACCTCCTGGTCGAACTGTGCCTTCTGTAGTTTGAACATCCTCGTGTTGTCCTCAATCCTGGTGTCCATGGAGTATTTCACATCCATCGCACTCTTCTCGCACTCCGCCTCCTAAAACACATTTTGTTTCACCAATTATAATCCGGACATTCAAAAACATTTTTAATCCTACTTATCAGATTAGGATACGTATACGTAAAAGTACCTCTATCACAGGTTTGGCACCGTTTTCGTAATCTATACTCGCTAGTGTCACTCGCAATATTTGTATGAGATATTTTAGTACTTCACGTCACCGCTAGGAGGCGCTGTACAGTTTCTCAGACAAATATTCGGCGGAGACGCTAGCGTAGAGAACGAAAACCCTGGCAAACTCGTTATAGGGGTACAGAAAGATGTACGAAGATGCATAGCGAGGGATGTGTTAAGAGCCAATAGGACCGCTTAATTTGCCTAGCCTCGCTCAGTATTGTGATTCTATTGGTCCTTCACGGATAGCTTACGCATTCTCGCATATCTTTCTCTGGTGGAAGCCCCTTAAGTTTGCGAAAGCTAGTTTCAAATCGATTAGCCTTTATGGATAGATTTCCAGACTGTCTACTCTGTCCTAAACATGTTGAGAAAGAAGACCAATTATTCCAAGTTTAATTTATACTGGCCTGACAAATATTAGCAGCCATGTATCACCAATCGACCATTTTGTGGTATGAATTAATTAGATATTAAATGTACCTGCTGTGGGTCATACCGCAGCACAATTTCATGCAATTGTGTCGATATTCACAGACGCTGTGAATAATTTCGACCAAACTGCATTCAACAGCAGTTTTCGAGAGTTGTGACAGAATTATTATTTTGCTCAGTAAATAAAGCCAATAAAATGTCGTGCTAATGCAAAAACTCTACATCGTAAGGTTTCGCACGATAATGGCTTATTGAAGTACGGCTGCCTTTAACTTAAATTTACATAGCGATAGTCCTGAGCCTCTCATGAGTAATGATCAAATATTTAGATAATCATAACCAATTTAAAATCTTCTGTTCAAAACCAGATGCTGTGATTGTGCTTTAAATAGAAATATCGTGGTACATTACACGGCAAGTTTCATTCCTGAATACGTTTTGAGAAGATGTTTAACTTTGAGAAGATTTAATTTTAGACCTGGTGATAGGTTCTTTTATCCCGATTGAACCCAGCTATCCTTGTGATGCACTTAAGATATTAGTAAATCTCATTGGTGCAAACCGCTGGGCGCTGGGATTCGAACTGACATCAATTGCGAAGCAAGCGACTGCTCAAACCCCACGGTTACCACGGCTCTTAATTACAAAATTCTTTACTCCTCGAAGATTACAACACGACTCGCCTCCATTGTACTTACTTAAAGTTCTGTAAGTTTCTCATACCATCATATTGTTAAACTTGTGTAACTTAGATAAGGAAGAGTGCACCCTGTCAAAGGTGCCCTGGAATATTAAAAGGGTGCTCCAACAACATGCTTGTAATTGTATAGTTGTTATTTATTACACAGTAAATTATCATTATTATGATTACTCACCCTAATCCCAGCGTCCCTATTAGCCTGCGCGACGCCAATGTCGGCGTCTCGCTTCACGACCGCAGTCTGCGCCTTGCCCAAGCTGGCCAGGTACTGGACGTCATCGTACACGTCCTTGATGGTGAAGGACAGGATCTCGATGCCCATCCGCCCCACGTCGGGCGCCGCCACCTCGCGGACCAAACCCGCGAATTGATCCCGATCTTTGTACACCTCTTCTACTGTAAGCGTTCCTGGAGAGAATAAAACAATGCTAAATTAAAAAAAAGTAGTCGTCACAATCCTATCTATATAAACATACCTAAGTAAATGTAGCATTATAATTTATTCAGATCCAACAATGTAAATGGAATATTAATTAGCTAAGTATACCTAAGTGTAATCTGCGTTTTACGTATTGCGCACTTTGCTCTTGTTGTAAGCATAACATGGCATCACCGCTATAGGTCATCAAATTATAACTATAGAATAATAGAAACACACCAAAGATCTGCTCTATACATTGGGATATACAGGCGCACGCGCAATTAGTCGCATATATTTACTAGCACCTCGCTCTAAAAGTTACTGTTCGAATTAGAACGTTCGAAAAGCACATGTTCGGCAGTAATTTAAATCAAATATTATTTCATACTAGGCCTTTCTATACTAAACTGTTGGCACCTTTGGTTGAAATGATAATCTATTTGTGTGTGCCACGATCTCAAAGAATGTAGGAGACCGACATTATCTGACCATTCAATTTTATTATTAAAAACCTTTATAGAGACACCTAACTAGGAACCTCATTTAAATATTAGGGAATTATACAATTTTATCAGTAACGGGACTATACTAAATAATATATTTTCCTTAATAAAAATAACACCTTACTTAGAACCGTCGCTCATGCATTATCAGTTCAAATACTTTGTCGAAGATAGGTAGTGTGAGTGAGTACATGACAAAAAATTAAGTATCAACATTATTACCAACCGATAAACAGTTCAGCTAAACTTTTATGAGTAAGTCTTTCCTGAGCATATTGCCACATACTACTCTTATGAAAAATACTTAACATACATTGTATGTTTCATTGAGGTACATTTAAGATTGCTACATTGTGGCATATAATAACTATAAGCTTACTACGTACATAACATTTATAACATAGACTCCGTATTATATATACATATACTGTCAAACTCAAACTCGGAAATATCTTTATTTGACTGATCATGTTCAGTTTTACTAGCTGTGCCCCGCGGTTTCAACTGCGTAGATTGAATTTTATGGCTGGCTTTATGTCGGAGAACCCTTATTGTTTTGTAAAATAAAAAAAGACTAGGTAACTCCCAGTAAAATCAGTCCAGCAGTTTCAGAGGTTAAGCGGAATAAACAGACAGACAGATTTTTTTTTATGTAAGTACTTTACTTAGTATTCAATTTCATATATATTAAGTGAACAGCTGATAATTTGTAATTACAAACAGACACTTTAACTTCATTTAAATACTAGCGGACGTCACGCGGTTTCACCCACGTAGTTCAGGTTCCCGTCGGAGTACGGGGATACAATATAGCCTGTATTAATACGTGATAACGTACCCTTCAAATGGAGAAAGAATGTTTTAAAGCGCCCTGACCTTTTTGTGCTAATTCTTTACAAACATACAGACAAACCTTTCCTCTTTATAATATTAGTACCAATAGATATTATATCTATCGTATTCTATAATACGGCCTTATAAGTAAGTAGATATCTCGGAGAATCCAATCGTCTGTTCACAAATTATTTATCTTCAAGTCTCAGACAGTAAAATAAGCTGTGGGATATCTGAGATTGTATGTAATAACCTATTTTATCGTTTCGTGGGGAATGAATACCGTAAATTATAAATTCGTTCGTCGGATTACGGTGAATGTAAATACCGGCCTTATTTCATAACGATTTACGAAGTTAATTTAAGTTGTCGAAGTTGGAGTACCATCGAAAAGTTAAGTGGTCCTGGCAGTCGGAATACCGGATATGTCCCTAATGCATTCACCCTTTGCAAAGGGTTCGCTTAGCATCGCCGGAACACCATTACCGTTAACAATGGAGTATAAGACCCCAATCAGTGCCAACTTCATGCTGACGCAAGTCTGTTTATACAGAAACCGGAGTGCCTAGAGCGAGTTTTCTTAAAATCGCCATCACAAGTCATCGCGTCGACCTAAACGCAGATTTGTATGGGTATAAACCAAAGGTATCAACAGACTCATCTTTAGGCCGACAGAGGCGCTGTTCCGATCCTGTGTTAACGTCGACTCGGTGACTTGTGACGGCGGCAGTGAAAAACTCGCACTAGCCCTCTGGAAACCGCAGATGCTCACGAAACAGTTATAAATCGATCTTGCAATTATAATATACTTTCTCGTGAAAAGGTATCAAACAGATAGACAGACATTATAATTATTAATATGGAAATACATACATTTATATTATGCTAGCGCCTTTATCCCCCGAAGCGGTAGGCAGGGGTTTACTTATTACTACAGGACACCCAACCCTTCGCCAATAACAATTCATATAGAACTAGGCTATTGTCACTAAACAGGCTCTCCAGAATGGGGACTTACCGATGGAAAACCTAAATACTCTTTACCCGGGATTACATTTATTATAATCTCAGTTTTAATAGAGAACTCACTTTTTGACATTCATATAGGTGAGGCCGATGGTCAAACTCAGCGGCACCAACGCGAATCGCAAAACTTCCATAGTTACAATTCGGCACTTTCAATTATTCACTTAACATTTAACACTTTACGATCACCACAGTCTAGTAACATTTTTGGAAGACGGCTATTTCAAACACTTTATTTGGTCCAGTTTTGTATAGTACTCGTATACACTGAAAATTAAAACTGCTTGTGCTAAGTAAATTTCAACTTTAACTGTGTCCAATTAAACTACATTTTCAATAACACTTACACTAATTATTTACATAATTACTAGGGAATGTGATTTAATATTATTTTGCGATATGTTTAACTGTTATGTACAGAACTACTTGAATTAAATTGTATCACTATTATGTTCTGTTCTCGATTGATTTAATATGCATGAATGAACTTCCCACAACAAATGTATAACATAGTGTTATACATTTGTTGTATATATACACTTCAACCATATTATAACAACATGTTAAGAATATTTAATTAGCAAAGAAAATATTGCTATCGATAAAAAACATTATAATTATAAGATTAAGTAAGAATAATATAGATTTTTTTTTAGCATTATATTTTTTTCTGTTTAACTCCCTTAATAATGTAGAATAAAAATTTGCTATAAGTCTAATTGAACAACTGTTACTTCAACTACAAACATATATGAAATGCTTCTATAGCTCACTACATCCCAGACGTTATAATCAAGACAGATGCGACGCAATACTGCAACGGTTAGTTTCATTTCTCATTCAATACTTTGAAGCTAGCCCTTATTGCAATGGCAAAAGGATTACAATCCAAATAAGATGCGAATGATTTTATCATTATTTACATTTAGTTTATAAACGATATAAATATGATAATGATAAGGATTGCTATCGCGGGGAACGTTACGCTCTGCGTGTGAACAAACTGACGCATTGACCATAAAAATGCGTCAAATTTACTTATACAGATAAAATCTGGTATTTTTATCAATACATCAATAATTTTGAGTCATTATTTTATTTGTCTACTAAGTATTACTCTATATTCATGAAGGAGTACCTTCAGCAGATGTTAGTAAGTATGCTAGTTTCTGCACGCAGCTTGGCCTCGTGGCAGTAAGATTTCACAAACAGTTTTAACCCTTTAAGCCCCTTTGGGGTGGAATTTTAGTAAAATCCTTTCTTTATTAGAGATCTACACCTCACAAAGAACACATCCCCAAATTATCATGTCTCTACGACCCGCTGGTCCTAGCCTAAACCGCTGTTTAGGCTGTAGATTTATATATAAGTCAGTCTGTTAGGGACTTTGAATTTCATTTGCATAGATTAAGAAATGTAAGCTTGAACCGTAAGAAAGGACATAGACAATTACATTTTGAAAATATCTATGGACACAGCGTGATTGGCACTGTAAGCTATGGTCGCTAGCAATATCCGCGCGTAGTCCTTTGTGTTGGGATTAATATCATCAGGCGGGCCGATCGCTTGCTAATTGCCTTCTTTGTTTGTATAAAGCCGTGTACTGTACCCCAATATAGGTTCCAGCATGTTTTAACGTAGACGATATCGATTGCATATTTTCCTCGTTTTGTATGGGAACGTAAATCTGCCTACAAGACGGAAAGGGGCGCTTTTACGTTACATACAAAATATCTCAACATTCAAGCTATAAATATCTATGTTTGATAACAGATAAAAAAAAACGTATTTCATGGATTTGCGTAAATTCGTTGCAATTAAAATCACATTTTGATCTATCTTACGATCATAAGAGTCAAATCAATAATTTGAAATCTTAAGAAAATATTGTTCAAGAGAAGGGTTTTAGAGTTTTGATGTTTAAAAGTCACTATTCAGCTTTATTCAGGGTTAAAGTACTTTGAAGATCGGTACATTTTGAAAGCCAGCAGTGTGTTATTCTAAATGTCTACTGTTATTGTATGAGTTAAATTAGTGTAGAGTGTTTGACTTTTGTCTGAATTGTATATTTGTGTTATCGCATGTTTGCCTATTTTCAAATATTCGGCACTTGACGAACGAACGTCGTAGCGCGGCGTATCTGTAAGGGTCTTAAATATAATTAAACTAGCTGTGCACTCGCGTAAATTTAGTTTCATACAAACGTTCATCCCCTATTTCAACCTCTTCATCCCTTTTTTTCGCAATAAAAGGTAGCTTATGTCCTTTCTCAGGGTGTAAAGATTGTCTGTGCCAAATTTCATCACAATCGGTTGAGAGGTTTAAGCGGGAAAGCGTAACAGACAGACAGAGAGAGACATAGCACTTTTGAAAGGTTAATTCCTCAAGCGTGCTCCACTTATCATGCTCTACATTAGAAGCCTTGACATATATTTTCATTTAGGTCTGAGTATGACGATCATCAATCATTAGGGCACGTGCTCCGTACTATGTATGTATCGTCATCGCGTTTAAATAACTTATTGCGTCTTGGCTCGAAACTTTGCTAAAAGTGACATCATAAGGATTTTGGACAACACATATGCTTTTAATTAAATAAGTACCCATTATATTCTAAAAGTAGGCGCTAGTAGAGGAACTAGTTATATTTAAATAGTATAAATTAAAGTCGCCCTTTCTATACAAATTTATCTTGTCTGTTTGAACGCATCGTTCTTCTAAAGAACGTCACAGATATTGATACGGTTTATAGTTAAAAAAAACGATATTATATTAATAGATAGTAGAAACAAGTCAACGTTTCGTAATAGTCTTGAAAATTAAGTAATAATATTTGTTTTATGGATTTGTAGTTAAATTAAAATTACGAGTGGCAATACTCTGACAATAAAAAAAAAAAAACTAATCATGCAACTGGGACCGCGGTCCCAGTCGCCTGAATCCTTCAATATGCTTGCAGCCCATCTTCTTTCTTAAATAGGTTACACGTCTTTAATTAGAGGCCTTACGTACCGGTTCTTTAATTGAAGCTAAATAACAATGCCTTTGTGATAGCCCAGCGCCTGTAGACAAAGTAACATTGTCCTCACGCTTCGCTAGTAGAAACGATTCAAAATGTACGGGAATGACATATGTCACGTGAGTTGAACGTGGTGTTAATTAATAATATTCCTACAATGATGTACCTACTTATAAAAAAAAAAATCCTGTTTAAGACCCGTAAAGAAAGAAGTAAAAAGATATAGTTTCCGAAGTACACCCAACTTCAACATTTGGGGCAGGGGACGAGTTCAAAGTTTCTCAAACTTTACCAGCAAGCGGGGACATGACTTCGTGCATGAACAAATTCACAAATTGAATTATTGCTAGCCTAAATCTTAGCAACGGGGGACAAATTACCATAACAATTTGAATTTAACAAAAACGGTCATTTACGTGACAGGAGAAATCAATTAATCTTCACTTTTTTTTTCAGACACAAATCCTGAACATGCCGACAGGATCACAAGAACTTCCTATACAGATAAATAAAATTGTAGTGTCAGTTTGTAATTCCAAATTAACAGCTTTTCACTTAAGGCATATAAAAAAATATACGTTACTCACATAAAAAATATCTCTTTCTGTCTGCCTGTCTGTCTGTTTCCGGCTAATCTCCGAAACGGCTCGACAGATTTAAATGGGATTTTAAATTAACTCTATGCGGGTGAAATCGCGGGGCACAGCTAGTCTCCAAAAAGTAACGCAATTTACAAGACAAAATCGAATACGAATGTGATAAATCGCAAAGGCAATACAGAAAAAAAGATAAGTATTATTAATCGAATGTTATTGCTTATACGATATCGAATGATAAGTAATGCACATAATAATCTATTGTTTTACTAGTGGATCGTAAAGTCGAATAAGGTAGCGTGACCTCCAAGTGTAGATACCTATAAAATCTTTTTGCGACTGTAATTTGGCAACCACGATATATGGGCACAGTATATTATATTGGTACTTATGTAGTCTACTTGTATCTCAAGGATATCTATGGATGAGTTATTCAAACAAAGAACTTCGTTTTGTTTAAAATGTACATATTCTATAATCGAATACTTATATCGATTAATTTAATTATGGACTTATGGAACTGGCTGTGTGTATTTAACTGAGTTATAAAAAAAAGTCTAGACACATTTGTTATTTGGATTTCGAACGAGCATTGGTGGAACGAACGTTCAGCCACAACGAGCCCACGTTCGTAAATCTTAACGTCCTTGTAAATTGATTGAAAAAGGTCTGGATTTCGGCGAACCTTTATTAAATACTTTTGGAATTTTTTTTTTTGGCGAAATTTAGTAAGTACAAGAATGTTGCTATACCTTGTCTATATGAAATGCCCTATGACTGTGTAATTTTTGACAATTAAATACATGAGTTCATATTATGCTCACGCCTGTATTCCCCGAAGGGGTAGGCAGAGGTGTTGTAATTTTCAACACCCATCACATTTCACCGAATATGTTTATGTGCCAACGTGACAGATGGTGAGTCTATCGCCGTCTTAGGCACTATACATACATCTTCGAATTACTTCTCAGACATATGTAGGTTTCCGCACGATGTTTTACTTCACCGTAAAGCACGTGGTTTGAAATCATTGTTCTTAAGTTTTTTTTAAAACTTATTGGTACAGGCCCCGCTGGGATTCGAACTTGTGTCGCTTACGTAGCAGGCGACTGCTCAAACCACAAGGCCGGCACGGCTAAATACATGTGTAGCATCTAAACATCTGTATAGTTATCTAATCGGATCTGTACCCCTATCACGAGTTTGCCACAGTTTTCATAATCTACACTCGCTAACGTCTCCGACAATATTTGTATGACATATTTTAGTTCATCACGTCACCGCTTGGAGGCGTTGTACAATTTCTCAAACAAATATTCCGCGCAGACGCTAGCGAGTGTACATTAGGAAAACGGTGGCAAACTCGTGATAGGGGTACTGAACGGCATAGAGCATCACTTTTTGGATTTCTTGAATTGTAACAGAGTTACACATGAAGAGAATTCATCTCGGTAGAGTTCCAGATGTGACCGAATGCAAGGAGCCGTGACAAATAGCGCGACATTACGCCCACGGCGGTGCCAGCGTCGCTCATCTTATCATTTGTTGCCTTATTCACTTGATTCATTGTTAGAATAAATTGAAAGGAATTGCTAAGATGGAATGGAACTACTTTGAATTATATGCAGAGCGAATATTTAGGATTTTATATGAGAGACTTGAAGAAATATTGGGGAAGAAAAAGGGGCCGGCAGAGGCAGATTTTTTAAATTTGAGTTATCTCTCGCAGATTCAGCTGTTTTTGCTCAACAGACAATGTCGAGCCGGTACCTAGTGGTACTAAGGCAATATTTTGTGATATGGTCACATGTTTATTTAACCTTTACTTTGGTCTTTATTGTACACTTACAATAATGGAAATCTTCCGTTTACTTTCAGTGGCTTCAAGTCGTTCTATAAGGTAAATTAATAAAAAAAAAATAAGAAACACAATCCGTCGATATCATTATGTATTTCTTATCGGATTATCTAAACATACAGACAAATAAAATTGATGTTATTCCAAATTAATCTCTAGGCTAATCCTAAGGGTTCTTGTATTTAAACATTATTGGGTTCGGCGAAATAAAGCGGGTGGCTTTGAAAAAACAATGACATAAATTCTACGCGGGTGAAATCGCGGGGCACAGCTAGTAAACAATAAACACACGTGTGTATATTGCAGTATTATTTAAAGCTAATTATATAATAATTCAACCGCAGTAATCGATCCTGGCTAATGACCGGCATTAAAACTCAGTCAAGCAGAAAATGGATAGCAGTTATTACTTTCACTTTGCTAACCGCTTTACTAAGCTAGGACCTGAAATAACATATTAAAATGATAAAAGACATTAGTAACTTTGCCTTTGTTCAAACATAAGATTAAAACTGTTGGATAGTTCATAGCAATAAGTAGGTAATAAGTAAGTAGGTATCTATAATCGGTCTTGACTATTTAACCGAACATTTTGTTACAGATCATCGATTGGTAAGAAGTACTTAATGATTTAAAAATATATAAAAAGTTTTTCTTAAACACATTTTTTTTAGAATTTTTGTTTCTTATCAACGGCTGTGACAAAATGTGCCCCTAAACTGTATCGTCTCTGTATATTTAGCAATATCTTAGTGACTGCCTCGTTGGTATTGTGGTCGCTAGTGCTACTACAGAACACGAGGCCCTGGGTTTGATCTTTGTTAATCTGGGATCGTTATTATTGTTTAAATAAATATTGTAAGTGTGTGAAATGGATTAAATGGGTGGTAAATTCTTCGACATTCATAAGTGTATCACCATTACACTGAATAAATCATTTTCATTTTCATTTTCAACAAATAATCAGTGGTGGATGTAGATTGCCAAAATTATAACTAACTAGCGAATGTCACGCGGTTTTACCCGCGTAGTTTCCGTTCCCGTGGTAGTACGGGGATAAAATATAGCCTATGTTACTCGCTTATGATGTAGGTATGCTAAAAGAATTTTCAAGATCGGTCAAGTAGTTTCGGAGCTTATTCAATGAAAACAAACAAACAAATAAAATATTGCTTGTATAGACAGATGTGGGGAGAGAAATGATAGTAAATAAGTCTTATAAAAATCCGCAAATGAAAATGATACAACCTATATTTTCATTAAATCAGTGAGCCGATCAGCCGGCCCGAGGGAAAACGGGTGTTATGTAGGGCGGGCGGCGGAGCTGTCAGGCTTCGATCGTGGCTAGAGCCATTAGAAAAATGTTCCTAAGGATGTTGGCTCATATATTTTTTGTGCCTTCCATTTTTATATTAACTATCGATTAGTTATCTTGACAATATCTCTAGGACACTTTCTTAATAGAAGTTTGTCCCTTTCTATAGGAAAATCTGAATCTGAAAATCTTCATAAAATTTATGGTGACTTCTAGGTGTACCAAAGTGTTTGAAGGCCTCCCTCTCATATATGTTAACCGACTTTGCAAAGCTTGTACTTATAGTACACCCACAAGAGGAGCTCGTGGCACAGTTGCTATTGCGCATATCATTCGATCAGCGAAGTTAAGCAACCATACGCCTAGCCAGTAGTTGGATGGGTGACCGCCCGAGTTCCCTCCGTGCCTCGGAGAGCACGTTAAGCTGTCGGTCCCGTTTGCCAATTTAACATCTTTGGCAATCGTTACAGGTCAGTCAGAGGCCTAAGAGAGTCAGAGGCCTAAGAGAACTGGTTTAACCCAGATTGCCGATTTTCCTCGAAAAAGGTCAGATGGCAGTCGCTACGTATAAAAATCAGGTGATCAGCCACATCGGGTTGAATCAAGTGCTGACCCCAAATACATGGGATTAAGGCCAGGGAGATGATGATGAGTATACCCGCATTTCGGCATAACTTATCTTAACGCGATATTGAAGCGGTATGCAGATGCATGACAGCACAAATTAATCACTAAATATAACTGTGTTGCATTTCTTTTCACATTCGCCTATAAGCTCGGTATGTGAAAAATCATTAAAGTTTAGCAAAAATCATTGGTCTAGGTAATAATTTATAATTTGTATGTGAGTATGTATTAGTGGGTATTCATAGTTTTACATTTCCTTGTTCAAAGTTCACTATGAGGTGTATTTAGCTCGAAGCTTATCTTTGTTTTTCTACCCTATGTTACTCAGTAGTTAAATACTTAGTAGCTTTTCATTATTTTCTTGTAGCAGTAGCTACAGAAATGATCTCTTACATTCAAAAAGACTTTAAAATCTTAATCACATTCCCCTAATTAAGAGTTGCTGAATACCAAATTATAAACAATCGATTCGTTAAAATATAGTTCACTCGATTTTTTTAAATCTAAAATCGCTTTGTTCCATATCCAAATCACCCATTAAACTTTTATGAACACTTCAAAAACCGAACGCAATTACGTTTTCGGCAAATAAAAATGAGATAGGCAAACACGCGACCCGCCGCTCGCGACGACCGCGGCGGGACTGAGTATCCCGAGATATAACCCACCGATGCACCCGTAACACAGGTGTCTGAGACAAGATATATGTCACGAATAACTCTATTCTCTCGTTGGATCTAAGACATATATGTTACAAATATAATTTAATTCGCAGGGTTGATGTGACTGTGATTAAATAAGTTTCGTTCGAATGTGGATAGATTTTCATTAACACGACCTTGGTAGGACGGATTATTATGTATTGTATATATTTATAATATGGTAACAAACCAACTTATGTTGCTCTATAAAAAGAGAAATTTATTACAACACATAACAGCACACATATCTTACATTAAATAACTTAAAAACTAAAAATAAACAACTTACCTATAAAAAGAGAAACAACAATATTATGCTGTTACCAACAAATTAAGATAATTATTATAATAAAACATTAATTACACATTATATTCTTTACATTAATAATATGACAGCTTCTGTCATGAAAATAATTAAATTCTTTTTAAAGTAAAACAACAACTTAAAATATGAAACCAAAAAGGAGTCTTTAAATGAAGTAACCTTCATTTACATCTCCCCCCCCCAATAAAGGTATATTGTTCTACAATCATGTCTGAACTGGAACAAGTTTGGTAATATGGAAAAAATTTGATTCTATTTTTTTATGACCAGTGTCTATTTTATAAATAGAGTTTGAAATTTTATCTAAAATTTTATAGGGACCGACTTTCAATTCATCTAATTTTTTCCTGTTTAATCGATTCCCATTCTCAACATACACAAAGTCTCCTACTCTTAGTGTACATTCTTTTCTATTTTTGTCAAATCGTTGCTTATTGTGATTGTGTGATTTTATTGTTCTTTCTAATGCTAACTTCCTATCTCGCAATAATTCATTTGGTGTCAGACTTTGTTTCAATTCATTTGGAAGAATATTTACATTTTCTCCTTCCAACAAATATATTGGAGCAAATCCTGTAACAGTGTGCTCTGTTTCATTATACTTTTGTGTACACTCGTGAGCGACAGTCGTCCAAGCTAATTTATCCTTCCTTTCATTAATCTTACAACGAATTTTATTTACCAAAGTTTGGTTTAATCTCTCATTTAAGCCATTTGAAAAAGGTGCATTTACTGCTGTAAAAATAATTGGTATATTTTCTTTATCTAAAAAGGATTTAAATTCCTTAGAGTTTATACCTGGATACTGATCAGATAATAACATTCCAATTTCATTATTTTGTGAAACATTTTTAATAAGCTTTATAAAGTCATTTGAATTTTGAGTTTTTGAAGTTAAAATATAGGCATATCTCGTAAAGTGGTCTACCAAAAGGTGCAAATAAGTTTTTGTAGATCGTGAACTACCAAAGCCTCCTATAGTATCTAAAGACATTATTTCAAAAGGGGAAGTAGCAGGACCTAGGTGCGACATTAGCCCAAATTTATGTTTAGTTCTAGATTTATTTTTTATGCAGATTTCACAAGTATCACAAACTATTTTTATATTTTGTATTAAATTTTTCGCAGTATAAAATGGTCTAATTTTGTGTTCCATTTGTTGTATTCCTATATGACAGTACAAATAATGTATATTTTTTATTATTTTTTTACTGAATTCCTCAGTCAGTATAATCTTTTCCTTCTTACCTATCTTTTTATAATATACTTTATTTTTTAATTCTAGTTTATCTATATTTTGTCTTATCTCCTCATTTTGTCCTTGGTCACTTCGTATATCTTCTAATTTAATCAAATTAACAATTTGTAATATTTCATCCTGATTGTCATACGATTCTAATACAGGATTTCTGCTTAAACTATCAGCTTCTAAATTGTATTTTCCTGGAGAGTATATAACTTCAAAATTAAATTGAGATAAATAATACGTAAGATCTCCTAATTCCTCATCTGTTCTAGCCTTAATATTCATTTTTTCTAAAGGTTTATGGTCAGTGAAAACAGTGAATTTTTTACCCATAAGCCAAAATTGCCAATATTTGACTGCCTCTTTAATTGCTAAACACTCCAGATATATAGCCTTCTTCTTTTTTTGGGTGTCATTCAACTTTCTTGAAAAATATGCACATG
This sequence comes from Watsonalla cultraria, assembly GCA_964035505.1. Lineage (NCBI taxonomy): Eukaryota > Metazoa > Arthropoda > Insecta > Lepidoptera > Drepanidae > Watsonalla > Watsonalla cultraria. The sequence continues at coordinate 6,156,961 of OZ037731.1, forward strand.
GTTTTTCATCTCCATCATGCTGTGGTTGTTTCATGACAGCACCAATGCCTTGTATACTGGCATCTGTATAAATATATATAGGCAGATTTGGATCAAAAATAGTTAAAATAGGTTTTTGACAAAGAAATTTTTTTACTGACTCGAAAGACTTTTGACATTCATCTGACCAAATAAATTTTATATTTTTTCTAAGTAAATTATGTAGAGGATCCAATATTATGGATATACCAGGTATGTATTTTCCATAGAAATTAATTTTTCCCAAAAATTGTCGAACATTTTTTTGTGTTTTAGGTTGAGGAAAATTATTAATAGCAATTAAATTATCATTTAATGGCGTAATTGTATTATTTTGTATTATATGACCTAAGTATTTTACGGAGTCCTGTGCAAAGTTACACTTAGAGAACTTCAGTCTAAATCCTTCCTGTAAAATTGCTTCCAATAATAATGATAAGTGTTTGACGTGTTCTGCAAATGTCCTCGAAAATACCAAAATGTCATCTATATAATTAACAGTAAAATCTGACAGTCCATGCTTCCTGATAATACTGCTTAATACTCTTTGAAATATTGCCGGAGAAGTTTTTAAACCAAACGGTAAACAAGTCCACTGAAAATGATTATCTTGTGTAACAAAAGCAGTTTTTTTCCTATCTTGAATTTTTAAAGGGATGGACCAGAATGCTGAGTTAATATCCAATGATGAGAAGTATATACAGTTTCTCGTTTTCACCATTAAATCCTCGATTAGTGGAAAGGGTTGTGATTCAGGAACTACAATTTTATTTAGATCCCTAAAATCGATGCATAATCTAGTCTTTCTCCCATCTTCTTTTTTATAAGCCAATGTTACTGGGGCTGCAAAAGGACTATATGATTCTTCAATTAATTTTCTTTCTAATAATTTTGATACTTGTTCTTCTATTTCTTTTTTATCTTCAATAGTACACCTATAAGGTCTCTTACTACAATATTTATCTACTAATAAATCAATATGTGCTTCATAGCCACTCACTGTGCCTATATCATATTTATCTTTGGCAAACAGTGATTTGTATTTGTCAACTAATTTATCTATTTCAGATTGTTCCTGAAGATTAAGATGATTCACTGAGATGTTAAAATTTGAACTTTCTACATGTTCATTAAAGTTTATTTTGCAATTAGCATACATAACATCATCGGTTTCCGCAATCGAATTTTTATTCATATTATATCCGTACTTGTTTTCTACTGAATTGTTTTGTGTAATTTGTAATTTTTCATTTTGACTAAGTTTAAACTTTTCTATACAATCTAATCCAATTAAAAAATCGTAATCGAAATTCTCTTCATCTATGACAAAAACATTCATCTCCTTTTCAATGTCCATAATTTTTATCTTTAAAGTTACAATTCCTATAGGTTTTTTCACACCATTAATCGTTTTTAGATTAGTATATTTTTTATTAACTGACTTATCTTTCAAGGACAATAATCTTGCATTTATCAAAGATACATTCGACCCTGAATCATAAATGCCCAATATTTGTAATATATCATTTATTTTTAACTCAATTTTGATTAATGGTGGAATAACTAGTTTTTTGGGTCAATTTCATTTAGTTCAGTTTCTAATTCTGAATGATTAACACTTCTTATTTCTATTTTAGATGGCACACTATTCTTATTTTTGAACCAACATAAAGATTCAGGATGATACCGGCTACCTTTGTTTTCTTTTTCACAGATCCTACATGGTCGGTCTCTGCCAACTTTTTCATTAACTTTATTTCCAAAACTCACTACCTTTCTTTCATAAATCTTTTTATTCACTAAATGTTCTAATCCTCTAATGTTATTAAATAAATCCTCAGTTTCTTTTAAGCTATTTCTATCAATTCTATCCGCTACAAAATTAGGTAACCCCGTGGCAATTAGATCAATAAGAGTAGATTTATCTATTGACTTATTTGACTGCAATAATAGCCTTTCTTTTTTTAAAGCATATTCTAATAATGAGCCTTGTATATACTTGAACATAATTGCATACCTGACTGACGAACAACCTTTTTCCGCATAAGTTTCACAGAAGTTTTTTTTCCATATACACCAGTCTGAGTTTACTGTATGTTTAATGAGCATAGAACTGTACCAGTCGAGACACGAATCTTCTAAAAATAGCCTCAAAGCTTCAATTCTCCTAGTATCTTCATCAATGCCTAAACGAGTACATTCTGATTCAAAAATAATTATCCATTGAGATACATTTGAAGTTCTTGATGAGAATTTTTCAAGCACAAATTTTTCAGTTGCATTTCTTATATTATGAGGCTTAGACATGTCCCTCTTCAATTCAGCAACATTATCCAAGAATTTTTTTAACGCTTCTCCTGAAATCTCGATTGCTGGAGCCTGTTGCAATGTTTCCGGTGTAACCTCCTCTAGTAAATATCCATTAAACTGCATATTTCCATTTTCATCCACATAAACTTTACTTATCTCCGGTGTGACCGTAATCCATACTTGTCTCTTTTCATGTCTCCTCTGTAGAGTAGCTTTTACCATTCGAAATGTCTCAGTTTTAATAACTATATCATGAAGTTTCACTGGTTGAAGATGTTTTGGGATGATAAATGTGTGGTTGTCGGCATCCGTAATTGAAGTTATACAAATCACATTCGTTTTTGAATCTTCGCCCGATTCCACGACAAATTCAAATTTAAATTTTTCCATTGTCTCAACAGCGAATTGTTGTTTATAATATGGTAACAAACCAACTTATGTTGCTCTATAAAAAGAGAAATTTATTACAACACATAACAGCACACATATCTTACATTAAATAACTTAAAAACTAAAAATAAACAACTTACCTATAAAAAGAGAAACAACAATATTATGCTGTTACCAACAAATTAAGATAATTATTATAATAAAACATTAATTACACATTATATTCTTTACATTAATAATATGACAGCTTCTGTCATGAAAATAATTAAATTCTTTTTAAAGTAAAACAACAACTTAAAATATGAAACCAAAAAGGAGTCTTTAAATGAAGTAACCTTCATTTACATATTTATGTATGAACTTGCGTAGGTGATGCACGTTGCTACCATTAAAGATAGTTATACTATACTAGACGTATTATATAGGAAACCCTATGAAGCCATTTCAAGCCTAAGCATGTGTTCTAAGGTGAGATAGATTCCACTCGGAGAAACGACATAGTATACATTTTATTACAAAAACAGCACAGTAGGTAGATGTCTAAAGTCAAAGGTACTTAAATTTATACTAATATAGTTATTTATACTAAATATAGACTTGAAGAGTTTTTCTGTTTGCTTGAACGCGCTAATCTCAGGAACTACTGAACCGAATTGCAAAATTATCATTCAATTCAATGTTAGATTGCCGATTTATAGACGAAGGCTATAAGGATATATATGATCACACAAGACCACTGGGTTAACCCAAAGTAACTATTCTACGCGGACAAAGTCGAGGGCTGTAAGTAATAAAACTTTTGTTCCTATAGAGATACTCAAGACTACTTGACATAGAAACGCGACAAATATCTCGCCTATTACGACCGTGCTTGGGGTGCCGAGATTATTTATTACTGACGCGTTAATTCTGAAGAACCCCTCCGTATTAGAGCCATACAGTGTTGCGAAACATGTATTAAGGGTGTTTTATGAAACCCAATAAAACTTCATATTACATTTGCTCTTAATTTTTTTTGTAACACTAGGCAGGCATACGGTTCACGACTAGCTGTCACCTAAGACTCGACTCTTTCAATATTACGGACGTATGTCCTTGTCAATCTTTTACAAATTTATAAATAATAATATTACAAAGCTGAAGAGCTTGTTTTTTGGTTGAATTCGCGAACCTGTGGAACTGTGGAATGTTCTTAAAAAAAAAATTTGTGTTGGATAGTTTACTCATTGAAGAACCCTTTAGGCTTTATAACATCACGATGCGAGCAATAGGAGCGAAGCATCAAATAGAAAATGTTGAAAACGTTTGTAAGCTAAGTGACATAGTGTTTATTGTTAATCCTACATGGTTAAATCCGCGAGACACATCTTATCTCTAAATTTGTTGAGTAATTAAGTGGATCGTGGACTATTAGCTTTCAAAACGCGTCTTTAGGTACAAATACCGTTTTGTCACATCAGTTGATGGCTTAGTTGATTATCTTTATTTTCGTCTCCAATTACTAGAATTAGATATTCAAAATCCAATACCAACGTAATTATTAAATTAACTTACCCAATAAGTTTGGGTAATTATACCGTCTACCAAATCAAAACAGAATTGAACTCCCTGGAATTTCGTCGACGTCACTCAAATAAAACTCGTAACTTTTTCAAGTTTTTATGCCACTAATGAAAGTCACCATTAGGCTGTATATTACTTGACTGTTGAGTGAGATTAGCACATAACGTAACGTGGTGTGACTATTCCACTTAAACCTAGGCACTTGAAACATAATAACATTATGGAGTGGTATTTACTTCAACATTTACTGAAGGGGTTGGAAAATATTTACCATCAGTGAGATCACAATTTGTGATCTCTGAATACACTCGTGTCGTGTGTGTGTGTGATTTTGTTCGTATGTGTATCTTTATCAAGACGTACGTACCTATGCCGCGTCACATAGGTATGTACTTAACCCGCCTACCTACCTACTTATTGTTTATGCCTACCCCTCTGAAAATACAATGCACGCCCTTGTTTACCATCCGGCCTTTTGCAGGCAGAGTGGTAAAACGCTTAGCGAAAATAGTGGGGATAGCTGCGAATGTCTGTTTCGCTTTCGCTTTCGCTTAATTTTTTGGATCTTGTATGGAACAAGATCCAAAAAATTACTAAGTAATGCATATTCAAAGTCAGCGCTCATAAGTAGTGACAGCACCTATAACACCTAGTAAGTAATACAGTGGTGTCACACCTTCCCGGAAAAGTCCACAAAGTGATAGGTACACTGAGGTGTTATGATACCCAATAAGTTGATTTCATATGATTTATATTGTATAGATGAAATGTACATGATTCCTGGCTGAGTTACTTGCGGTGCTTCTCAGAAGGCAAGTTTCCGAAGCGGTGGTAAATTTTCGACATTCATAAGTGCCTTACCAGGGCCCAAACTGTATAATTATTTTTTATTTTCATTTTCAATATTACTTTTCTTTTCTTTTTTGAAATTTAATTCCAATGTATGAGTAACATGGTGAAAATGTTTTCTTTCTCAGCCGTGATGATGTTTCAGTCACTGTTAAGCTTGTGGTGACAAGTCTAACCCATAATACAAAACATAGTTTAAACTATGTTTTGTATTAGTTATGTACTAGACCAAACTAGAACTAAAACTATATCCATACCTTTCAATCCGTATCATAAAGAGTGATGGAACTACTTTTAAACTAAGGATTATCTTAGTCGATGTTTTGTTATAAAGAGGATTGGGACCGAGGTTTAAATACACCTTGTATTGTGTGATACAGCAAATAAATCTGAAATCGATTGGAATTTCACTGTACAATTAATATAATCATAAGATTGCGAAGTTTAATTACATTCAGTAGACGAGCAGTAAACATTAATAACGACGGCGATAAACGAGAGGATAACCATTTGAGATTGCATTTATAACAACACCCTCTGTTTATCGTTAGTAGTTAAGCAATTGTCAACGAATTGTGTCATTGTTTAAGAAATAACATTAACGAAAACATTGTAAACATATATATGCTCATACGTATACGTAATACATACATATGCTCACGCCTGTATTCCCCGAAGGATTTTATTAGGCTACTTTGATTTATTAAAAATCTTAGGGATCCGCGACATGAAGCATAAAACTAAATCTACGCGGGTGAAACCACAGGGCACAGCTAGTTCTATAATATAATCACGGCGTAAAATTTATTACTTCATTGTTTTTTTAATTGCTATGATTTTGGAAATGCCAGTCAGATTCGAAAATATTTTTTTGTAATAAAATTTTATGGCTACAAGAGTGCATCGCTACACATCTCAGCTTGCTTCGCTTTGGAAAAAGCCCTCCCGAATATAATGTGTTCTTAATTATACTTGGGTGCACCCACTGGGCACAGCTAGTTTTACCATACTGCGAAACGTGCACGAACCCTATTCCTCATTTGCTAATACGCCAAGTTTTAAAGGTAACTTCAAACACTCCCGAAATCACGTTAAATAAGTTTTTAACTGCACCTATTTACATTAAACTTGGGTTCTCCGACGACACGGAAAATTGCTACCTATCCTACGATACCATAATGATACTTAAATGTTGACCTACTTTTATGCCTCCCTGACACGTAGGTAGGTACTAACTTTGTAACACATTCGTAACGCTCGTCATTGGAGTTAATCGCTTGTAATGCTTTCGGAGCATACGTCATATATTTCACGATGACACCCCTATTTAAATTTGAATTTATTTCGAAAGAAAATTACTTGCGTTTTCAAGCCTTTGTAAGGTTGTCAAAAACATTAATCGTAATCAGGAGTCCCTAACGGGCTAGGCAAAGAGGATACAAGAGTAATGCTACTCCAGATATTCTTTAGCTTCTTATCCATATAAATTCAAGTTATTAATAAATGTAGAATGGTTCTATCTACCACGAATATTAATGTCGACATTTAGAGCTGCTCGACTGGGGACTGTGCCTCCACCTTGCAGAAGATTGTAGCCAAATAATGGATTTAAGCTACCCTAAAGATGCAAACACAACACTACTCTAAAGTAGTGTTATGTTCCTGCGGTGATTAAGGCATTCATAGGTTGCAGAAACCTACCATCAGGCGGACAGAAAATACGTCACAAATTACCAAATAAATATAAAATTTTTTGCTTCTTAAAAATTCAGAAGATTAAAATAATAAAACCATTTATTTTTTACTAGAAAGAGTTCTGAGTAAATATTTTCCATTACACTAAACAAGCTTAATGAAGAAGATTAATTAATGAAAGGGTCGTTCAAGATTGTAAGCTCTGGGAAGACAATTTTCGTTGCTTTGTGGTAGCGATCAATATCTTATGGCTCCAAAAGATAACTCGACGTACCTGTTAGTATTTTTCCCAAGTATAGGTTTGTAAGTGTTCAAACGTAGTCTAGCACTGTACCCCAAGTATAGATTTATTGTCACTTGACCTAGCGATTTGGCGTGGCTCAAAATAGATCCATGAATATATCAAATCAAATCATAGAAAAAAATATTTATTCAACATAAGGGACACTTGGAACACTCATTGAACGTCATTTGTCTTACGCTTATAGGGATCTGTATAACTCGCTCAAAACACAAGCGACGACATTTTTACGTGTCAATACTATATTAGGGGCACTGGTGCGTTATTTTGTAAGGTTTCTCAGCTTCGAACACGACAACGAATGTTGGTTTCAATCATAGGAAATTTATACATAAGATAAAGATGATAAGGTTCAATTTCGTATCTTTAAAACAGACACTGGACGACGAGTGCTAAAGTAAGTGAAAAACCTTAGTGAATAACGCGGCTGATGTCTGATGTAAGAAAACGCTTGATTTGTTTGTCATCGGTATCGCTTTAAAGGCACACATCGTAAAATTAAAATATACACTACCAAATGTATTGGAAACCTATTACCCTGGATTAAATAAATATACTCAATATAGATAGGTCACGGCAAAATTATGAATCTTTAGAACTTATTTGTTTAGAACTTAGTTTCATGCTTTATATCACGGAACGAATTCCTTGAAGGGGTGCACTCTTTTTCTCCGAAAACTACTAGATTCAATGTCGCTTTGTTTTTATCAATTCAAGTTAGGCGCTCATATTTCGTGACAGGACCTATACACCTCTGCCGAACCCTAATAAAGACGTGAGCATTATGTATTCAAAGAATTAAACGGACCGTATGATATTCATTGTAAAGCGTAAATGAACAAAAAACGACTTGATTTGTCATAACATTTGCAGAAGCTAACGAACCGTCTTTATTATAAAATCAGATAGTATATTTCCAATTCAGATGCAGTGATGCTGCGAGCTTTTAAGTCAGACTTTGTAAAGATTTGCATTTCATTATATTGTAGAAATTTCAGCAAGAGAATAGGGAACCTACTCACATTCTCTGAAAAACGAAGCTTGGGCCGAAAGTTCGCAAAGATGGTTCTTATACATCTTCTATTCTATACAGATAAATAAATTTGAAGTGTCCGTTTGTAATTCCAAAATAACAGCTTTACACTAAATGCTTATGAAAGTATAGTACAGTACTAACATAAAAAAACCATTTAAAAAAATCTCTGTCTCTGTATCTGTTTGTTCCGGCTAATCTCCGAAAAGGCTGGACCGATATTAACCGGACTTTCACTGGCAGATAGCTAATTCTGCAAGGAGTAACTTATGCTACTTTTATTTATAAATCTGTTCCGCGAGCCACCCATGTCATTAACTCTACGCGGATAAAACCGTGGGGCACAGCTAGTTCGTTTGGTTAAGTCCGAACGTAGTCTGCTTGAAAATTCTTTGACGATAACATATTCTAAACCTACTTTAGTTAAATTATGAAACGAACTAAAACTTGCTTCTGATATAATAAAGTGATACTGGAGGCCTACTCGCTTTCACCGAGAAACAAAGCTTCGGCCGAAAATTCGCAAAGTTCCTACCACGGTTATTATTTATTCTAAAACTAGCTGTGCCCCACGGTTTCACCCGCGTAGATTTAGTTTCTTTCTTATTGTCGCGGAACCCTAATATTTTTAATAATTAAAAGTAGCCTAAGTTACTCCTTGAAACATCAGCTACCTACCAGTGAAAGTCCCGTTAAAATCCGTCCAGTCGTTTCAGAGATTACCCGGAACAAACAGACAGACAGAGAAAAATTTTAAAACTTGGTCTTTTAGTGTCAGTAGCGTGTATATTTTCATATGCATTTAGTGGAAAGCTGTTATTTTGGAATTACAAACAGACACTTCAATTTTATTTATCTGTACTGTATATAGATTACGTCCGAACGTGATCAGCTAGAAAATTATTTGGCGTTTATATTTTCTTAACCAACTTTAATGAAATTATTAGAAGAAGGAAAATTTGAGTTTGATAAAAACAATAAGCCATAGTGAAACTACGTTTAATTTTCGTTCGTTTGCAATATTTCGTTTTTGGAGAAAGAGAGTAGACCCCCTGAAGGAAATTGTTTTTGTTTCACACCGCCTTCTCAGGAAACCTTACGTCGAGAGACAACACATTTAGCATCGCGCACATAGACCCACATTTACATCTCAAGGTCCATCCATACTTCACCAAAGGATGCTTAATCTTACCAAGAGACTGCTAATGTTAATGCTAGCAACGTAAGATTATGTGACAACTGTGTCACCAAAGACTTAAATAGAGGCTTTACCATTGAATAAGTAGTCTTAACAAAGAGATAACGGAAGATCAGCTTCTCGACTAATGTGGAGTCGAGAATCTTCGCTTAATAGCAGAGTTAATGTTACTCCTTGTAACATTAGCTACCTACAAGTGAAATTCCCGTTAAAATCGGTCCAGCTGTTTCGGAGATTAAGTACCCGGAACAAACAGACAGACAGTTTTTTTTTTTTAAATTGCTTTTTCATACAGATAAATAAAATTGAAGTGTCTGTTTGTAATTCCAAAATAACAGCTTTTCACTAAATGCATATGAATAACTTAGGCTACTTTTATTTATTAATAATATTAGGGTTGCGACACTAAGGATGAAACTAAATCTACGCGGGTGAAACCGCAGGGCACAGCTAGTTTATTATATAATTAAATGTACATGATGCCAGCTGAGTTTCTTGCCGGTTCTTCTCAGAAGTTTTAAACCGGTGGTAAATTCTTCTACATTCATAAGTGCCTTACCAGGGCCGAAACTGAATAAATCATTTTCATTTTCATCCTGTTAACGCCGGTTAAGGTGCCCGATCTTCTGAATGTATTTTGTGATCTGTGAGTTTTTCGGTTGAAAAGGAGGTCAGTAACCGTACGGAGATATTTTTCTTAAGGCCTTTTGGAAGCTTTGAGGCGTGTTATCTTAATATTCTTTTTCATTTCAGTTGCTTTCGTAAATATTTTTCTGAATAAGATATATTATTATCCCCGGCCCGGACTTTGGAATACTGCGTATATGAAATACTAGATGTTTCCCACAAAGGGACGAATAGCAAATTGTGGTCAAATACGAGTATGTATTAAAATTGATTATTACTTAGTTAAAAGTCTTAGAAGGTTGACACTTCATATTATACCGACCTTGCTTAAATCTAAGAGTATCTGGATGACCGAGCTTTACTTGCATTTTTAACGTTTTCTAAAAATTAAATCTAGCCGGAACGATTTATCACCTGCATACTAAATTTCATGAAATTCGTTGGAGCTTTTTCCGAGACAGAGATATGTATACAAATTATTTTAAAGGCATTAGATTCCATAGATTCAATTACATTTTGCAAATACTCATACCAAAGTGACGGATGCGACATAAGTTTGACAGCTGGCAAAGATAGTTGTCATGATATAAATTCCCTAACTTTTATATTACTTTCAGCAACAAAAAATATAAGTCAGGTTTTCAAACAGTATATTTTTTCACAAGAATTCCGTTCCACAAATTTCATTACCGTGTTTATGAAAAAACTTATTCAAGGACTTTAGTACTTCTACAAACAAAGCTCTGAAAGGAAGTTTCTTGTAGTTAAGTGGCCACCGAATGACCTTCCTTACCCAATTACCAGTTGCTTGCTACTTTTTATTGCAACACAAGGTGAGACAGAATAGCTAATCTAGTTTTGTTCCGAAACATTTCGCAACTAACGGGTTGGTATTATATATTTGTTGTGTTGCAATAACAATATGTTTTTTTATATGACATTGACTTCGTACGTATATAAATAACTCTTACAAAGGTTACGAATGTTAAAGATTGTATTTTTTTAATTATTATAATATAAAAGAAGTGCTTAAATCATCTAAATATATATAACTAAAAGGTGACTGACTGACTGACATAGTGATCTATCAACGCACAGTCCAAACCACTAGACGATCGGGCTGAAATTTGGCATGCAGGTAGTGTTATGACGAAGGCATCTGCTAAGAAAGGATTTTGATTAATTCTACCCCCAAGGGGATAAAATAGGGGATGAAAGTTTGTATGAAACAAAATTTACGCGGGTGAAACCGTGGGGCACAGCCAGGTAAAAATATAAAACGATAAGTGTCAAGTAAGTAGGAAAAAATTGCTATCTGCAAGCTGCCAAAACCGCTAGAGTAACACATATGTACTGTTAGTGTATGTATGTAAGTATTGCAGAAAAGTCTATAAGTTCCAACTTTAAAAGATCTACATACTTTAATTTCAATACAAACTTAGACAAACAACTATATGAGACATGGAATCAGTTATAATTGACCACCATATTAGCGTACCTTCGTGTTCACTCGACTTCTAGAGGCAATAATTATCGTTATCTTACGTCAGAAGCCCTGAACTTGACTCGAGGGTCGACCTTCGTGTCCGCGACACATTTATGGCAATGGTCGACGTCATTTATCACAATGTCAAGAACGTTTGTTTTTCATTCCGATGCTATAGGTTCGATAGCAACTTGGGGCACGAATGGGGTACACAAATTAAGGCATAGTGGCCACATGACTGCAGTGTTGCCAACTGTACGTCCTTTTACGTAGATCTACGTATTTTAGTCCTTCCCTGCAAAGCTTCTAACTTCAGTCCCACCGTCTATGTATTTTTCAACAGTTTCGCAAAATAGTTCTCATTAGGCTAAATGGGAATAATTATATAAAAGCCGAGTTATCCAATGCGGGTGTTAATATTATGGAATACTGAGCCACTATCATGTAGCCTACAATCCGATAGAATTAGATACACATACATACAAATTCTCACGCCTGTATTCCCCGCAGGGCTGCCTACCCCTTCGGGGAATCTGTTGGGAAGGTGTTGTAATAAGAGCACCCACTTTTCACCGAAGATGATTAAGTGCCAATGTGACAGATGGTGAGTCGACCGTCGTCTCAGGCAGTATACATACGTCTTTGAATTACTTCTCAGACATATGCAGGTTTCCTTCACCGTAAAGCACGTGGTGAGAAATCACTGTAAATAGGTTTTCAGAATAACTCATTAGTAAATGCCCAGCTAGGACTCGAATTTGCTTTGCCTGCAATCCCTACGGCCACCACGGCTTTTTTTTTCTATCCTCGTGTCTAATCAATTTTATGAAACTTTTCAATCTTCTCAATTCAGAGCTGTCATTGACTCATTCCCCTCTCTGTATTCTTTATAATCACCACACAATTTATATATCAGTTGCATACCTTTTTTATCTATCCGTTGATGAAAGAAAATTGTTTTTTAATGACAAATGCCACAAGTCAATAGGCGGCAACATGAAAGCTAAAGATTTAGGTAAATGACCTTCCACGCGTTATTATCTAAATTACATAACAATTGCTTGTAGATTCCAGTACAATTATTTGTGATGGCTTACTGGAGGTTTCCACTTGCGGTGAAAGCGTAGCGTATAGTTAAGTTTGTGTAATGTTGCCATGGAAATTGCTGCTATGTAGGTACTTTGGGAAATACAATATTAACCGTTTCTTTACGCAAGTACTGTGAGTAGATACCCAGTTTTTTATACTACAAAAGTGTCAAACAAAACACTGTCAGCCTGATCCTAGCTTACAACACTAAGATCGCTCGCGCGATCCTGACTGACTTCCTACTAACATTAGAAATGTCAATATGCTTGTTTGTTACGCTTTCACGAGGAAATGACTAAAGCGATTATCATGAAAATTTGTGCACATATTCTTGGAAGTAACAAGGGATACTTTTTAAAGTACTTTGTTTAAAGTCTAATCGAATAAAGATATTTTTGAGTTTGAGTTTGTATTTGAGTTAGGGCTAACAGAGAGTATATATTATAAAGAAATCTAGTATTTGGATATTATTTACAATTTGAATAATATGAACACGAACAGGGCCTCAACCATGAGCTCTTATTGCAATGATAATGCAGTTGTGCGAAAGTGACAGATGTATGCACGTCACATACATCTGTCTCATAAATGAGTGAAACTATAATGGCAATAAGAGCTCATAGTAAGGCCCCTGGTAGGGGAAAACTCTACATTATTATGTACTCTGCATACCACAGTTCATAGAACAAATAAGCAAATAGTCGGATTGCACTTCATAAAAAACGTACTTGATAAATATTTGAGTAACAGCTAACAAACTGTCATACCATACCAGAATAATAAACAATAGATATTTTCATGTGGCATTCCGACGAAAATTAAAAACGAAAAGCCTTTGTTCAAGATTTTAAAGAACATTTTTGATTTACTCACCCCTTAACAACAGCATAAGTAGCACCAACTGTTAAGCCAAGATTAAAAGCGCTCATCCACAGCAGAGACATGGCTACGAGCTTTTAAACTCGATTGAAACGGCACTCCACTGCACTAGGATACACGCAGAATCATTCCGTAACAGTACAACACTATTCGCACTTTTAAACACACGTGTTCGAAAATTCAAAACAGATTTGAATGAAAAGCGCGCGCAGAAAAAATATGTCACACATCTTTCACAGCGGAATCGATTTAAATGTATAGTATTCGAATTATTCGATACAAGAGCTGCGAGTTCAAATGATCGCGAACGAGTGACGTGTACGCTCCGGCTTTTACAATATAAACTACAGGTTTCCCCCCGCTCTTCTCGACCGTGGCACAAGCAGCTTATTTTCTTAGCATTTCAGTTTCACAATGCAATTTCCTAGCTAAAAATAACCTTTGTTTTGATTTGGTTTGATGTATCGAACGCACGGTATCGATGTAATAAATAATTTAAATAGCCAAAATACGATGCATAATTTGTTTGAAGTCGAACAAAAATTTTTGCGAAAATAAAGTTTGTTCAGAACTATGACACAAGTCCTTACCTAGAGTGCTAATATTGTATGATGAAGTAAGTACGAATTCTCCTGGTTAAATATAGCTTTTATCTTTGGAAAATACTCTATACATCCATACAGATAAATAAAATTTAAGTATTAGATTTTTATGCATAACACACAAACATAGAAGTGTCTGTTTGTAATCCCAAATAAAAAGCTTTTTGATAATTGCATTAAATATGGAAGTGACATATACGGTACTGACATAGAAAATATATTCTCTGTATGTATGTTTGTTCCGTCTAATCTCCGAAACAGCTGGACTGATTTTAACGGGCCTATCACTGGCAGATAGCTAATGGCACCTAGGCTAATTTTATTTAAAAAAACATTAGGGATCCGCGGGTCCCCCATGAAATTAACTTTACGCGGGTAAAACCGCAGGGCACAGCTAGTATTAATTAATTTCAATTAATTAGAAAAAAGTGGAATATTTTCAATTGAACCATTTTTAAATTGGAGGTCACATTATGCCCCAGTCACCCACAAAAATACCGGTTATCAAAATAAGATTATTTATATCACACACAAAGTCGTAATATTTAGCAATGAAACGCCATCCAATGTCTTAGAACCCGTTCTGTATTTGCGCACCTTTTTTACATAATGTGTTTGCCTACGTTAGTGTCAATGGTAGTTTGTTTAACCTCTGTCAACATGAAATGCATTAAAGATAACCCTCATTTTAAAAGCAGTAAGAACGATTTTTAAAATTTCTGGAAGTATACCTCTACTACAAAATAGAAACTCCCATACATTTGTGGTGATAGACACACACATGCGTTACAAGAATGCGTGTGTGTACCTTTAAAGACTTTAAAGATATCACTGGAATTTTTATAAATCCATATATACCTAAGCTTACGCCTGTATTCCCCGAGAAGGTAGGCAGTTTCGTCAATTATATTTAAGTCCCATGATATAGGGGGCGAGCACACTAATCCAGACTCCGGACTGCTACTGGGAAACTAAAGATGAAAAAACCCAATAACACTTTGTCCGAGCACGAGATCGAACCCAGAGTCACGTATTCTGCAGCGTTTGCGACCACTATACCAACGAAGCAGTTTTAAACAACTTAACAACAACTTTAAAAGTCTTATCAAATCGGGAACTATTCGTCAATACTCAAAAGCAACTGTATAATCACAGAATTAAATTATTCATACCAATGTGGTTCGTAATAAATACATTCATATCGTATCGACCTATCGAGTTCTCTAAACAGTGCGATAATAGCGACCACACATATCGATATGTTAATTAAAATGTTAACTAACATGTTGTGTTTTAACGAATGACGCATAAATCACACTAACAAATCATTATTTCTGAATAACTGCATACATTGTTTTGCCATAAACATTATTGAGGTGGTCGAATACCCTTATCACTTGGGTATCCGAATATACACAAAAAAAAACATACCTGAAAAACGGTCAAGCCTAAGATGAGTGGGTACCATTTGTAGATATTCCAGAGCTAGAATCCTCTAAAACCGTTACGCAAATGATGTAGCAGAGTATAGCTAAGTAGCGCAATGGTTATTAGTTACCTAGTAAAATCTACATGAATATCAATATCTTGTTCAAATCCAATGTTATGTTACGCGCAATGTATATTTATCTTCCGTTTCTCTCTCAGCCGTCAACCCTTTCTGTTCATATTATCTTTCACACAATCGTTTCTTAGTAATATTTGTTTAACCATCTGTCAAGGAAACCAGGTCATTGACACGGTCACAGCAAGTTCTGAAGCCACCTGTTCGACGTGGCCCAAGTGGTCGGAACAATGCGCCACACTTCTATTGTCTACTAGAACACCGGAACAAGTGGACTTGAATGTATAATGGTGGCTTTAGAAGCCCTTTCCATATGCACTAGTTACAATAATGATATTAAAAGTAACGTTCGTTAAGCGCTTGCAAAACGAAATAATAAAAAATCCATTCACAGTTGTCACTCGTCAAATTGGTAGTATACAAATTTGAGTGTAACTGAGGAATGAGGCTGAGTCTGACAACTGTAACGCCTCAATTTCAGCACGCTATTAACATATCTACCTCTTTAAAAAAAGTGTAACATTGAGTACTTATTTACGCTATCACAAGACTCCACAGACAAAGAAAACTCGTTATCCATGGATGTATGAAGGCATTGAAGATTTTTGATGCAGGAAAATAGATATCACTGGAGACTGTTTGTAATTAAAGCGTTTTCATTTAACATCATCCATGTCGATTTTTAATACTCAGTTTTAGGTACCTACGTAAAATAAGCGACATCCTAGACGTTGCAAGCGTTCAAAAGCTGCTGTAGTCGCGTTATTCTGTAAGGTTTCTCAGTGTCGCACAACGTCGAGTGTCGGTTTCACAGATACGAAATTGAACTTAACCATCTATGTATTACGTATCAATTTGCTATGGTGGAATGACGCTCGACGTCAGTTTCCATCATTCGACGCTGAGAAATACAGAATAACACAACAAGCCGTGCGATTTCTTCCATGCTCGTAGTATAACAGTCGGACTTGCTACAAAGCTGGCCCAAAGCTTCTTTGACACCTTTGCGGTATGAAAAAATGGAAGTTTGTGCAAACCAAATTTTGTTCAAAAGGACCAACAGGTTAAGGGATAAATGAGGACGGTTCTGTAATGAGGTGAATTTTAATTAACTTAATTAATATTTGTGACTCATTATATTAAAATTTCAGACAGGGAAAAGGTAACAATTTTCCTCGAATAGGTACTTGATCTTGGCTTTATCCTTATGTGAAAGTATTTGGTACTTGTGATCAAAACTAGCGAAACCCCGCGGTTTCACCCGCGTGTAATTTAAGTACCACGAAAACGTCTTTTTTTAGGGTAAATAATATACCTAGCCTATGACACTCACCAATAACGTGACTTTCCATTCGTAACAGAATTTTCAAAATCAGTTCAGTATCTACTCTACATCCTCGCAAACTCACAAACACATATTACATTTTCGTAATATTAGTATAGCTAAAAGAGGCCCTTAATACGGGATTATACCTTCTTTATGTGTAAATACAGAGCTGCCCGACTGGGGACTGTACCTCCACCTTGCAGAAGATTGCATCCTAACCACTACCTTAGAGCAGTGTGTTCCTGCGTTGAGAAACGTCGCCGGTGCTTCTATATGGGCATTCCTTTCATATATGGCGGGAGTGACAACGCGCGAGTGTCACTCTTGGTGAGGCAGACGGCTTGTTTGCAACCTTTGTAGTGTCCCGATAGTTACAGGTTAAGTGGTATTTTTAAAATGGCGCTGTAATCGCGGTAAAGCCCGGTTTGCGGGAGCTTGTGCCTACGTGACCGAATGCACGTTGCAATTGCACTGTACCGTAAGCAAAACAACCCCACCAGAGTAAAGTTCACTGTTACCAGTTTATGAATTTTCCTTATCAGGTAGGTACTTGACCACTTTAGCACAGAAGCGCAGAAAGCCACACAGTAATTTATTCCGCTATAGCTTCTGGCTGCGAGTTCTTTCACATAGACTTTAAATTGATAAATAGCCCATCCTATTTATTTACTCGTAGAAAACTATTTGCGTGCAAAGCTTCTGATAAATTAATTCACCCGTTTTTGCATGATTCAAACGAAAGTGTCACATCCATCACTAAAATTTAGAAAAACTTTTCCTCTCTCTTTTATCTTGCGACGTAGGCACTATTCAAACCACTCCACCCCCACGGCCAAAATTCTACTACTTATTTGAAAAAATTCAAAATATCTTAATTGATTAGACTTCTTACAGAAGGTCAAATGAATACATTATGCAGGATTATAAATGTTACCACGTTTTGTTAAAAAGTTAACTTTCTTTGTCAACCATACTTGAGACATGTTAGCGGTCAATGAATGTTGGTCGTTAGTGCAATTTTACGTGTGTATGTGTAGGGTATACCCCCATCCGCCAGATGACTCACAGACGCACTTTATTGTGGTTTTGTAACACTGGTATACTGAATATACTAAACTATAATTGCATTTTGTAAAGGTATTCATACTAATAATTAAAACGAAACGAGGTCATGTTAAACGTTGTCTTTTCCAAAAAATATATATATAAAGGGGATCATTTTCATTTTCAAGTTTTCGCAAAACACATTTTTTGGATAATTTTGTGTGTCCTTACTGTGTATCAAGCAACAACTACAGAATGGATTTCGATGAAATTTGTCAACAGACTACTAAAGTCTGTTACCAATTATTTTACCTTTTACAGTGGGATAAAAAAGGTAAGCCTATTGTAAACAATATTTAAGAGAGGGTATTAAAAGGGTCTGTTTTTTCCCTGGTAAATAAATTAAAACATAAGTAATAAATTAAAATATAAATAAGGTTCGGTGAAAAAAAACAAATAACGTGACTCAATATTGCTCCCGTTCATGAAAAAACATATCACGAAATACACACGGACGATGTCACGGGAAGAAGTTAGCCTTATATGCGAGTTTATTTAATGGCACTGCACTTAATAATGCAATAATAAGATTATTCAGTAGAACCAACACGGAAAACGCATTACATACTACTACGAATTTCAAAGATCCTGCTGCTAAATTGCTTATTAAAGTATTACCCACATTAAGCTCAGTAGATTGAAGGTTTTTAAACAATTGCGATCTAAAATTTAACAACGTTCCCAATAGCAGTCCGGAGTCTGGATTAATGCCCGGTTAATGGCAATAGGATCGTCCCCTATTGCTTGGAACTTAGACATAACTGGCGAATTGTGGGTGTACTATATCTACACCTTAGCATACCCCTTCAGGGAATATAGCGAGCATTATACATATATGTAGAAATCTATATATCTGTACAAATAAATAAAATTGAAGTGTCTGTTTGTAATTCCAAAATAACAGCTTTTCACTAAATGCACATGAAAGTATACTCGCTACTGACACTAAAAATCAAGTTTTACATTTTTTCTCTGTCTGTCTGTCTGTTTGTTCCGGGTAATCTCCGAAACAGGTGGACCGATTTTAGCGGGACTTTCACTGGCAGATAGCTAATATTACAAGGGTACTCCTTTATTTAATTAGGCAACTTTTATTTAAAAAAAACATAGGGGTTCCGCGGAACACTCATGAAATTCTACGTGGGTGCAACCACGGGTCACAGGCAGTATTGTTATAAAACCCTCCATGTTTAGTTAAATACATTACTACTTCTTTCAGGGGCCTTACCATGAGCTCTTATTGCCATGATAGTTTCACTCATTTATGAGACAGATGTATGTGATGTGTAAACATCTGTCACTTTCTCACAACTAAATTATCATTGCAATAAGAGCTCATGGTTGGGCCCCTGGTCGTTTTGAATTATCCATCATACATAATAGTTTTCCACACTCGTATCTACTATGCAATCCATAACAATTTGATATGTCATAAAGCAGTAACGTACAATAACACGAAATACAGTCATTGTTATTTATCTTCAACCGGACAGCCTTGACCTGACAGATACGGAATTTCACGTCACCAAAACCGTAGATAATAAATACATCGTTATGGCAGCTGTAACGTTATATTTATGACGCATTTGCCTACGTAAACATTTTATAGATCTTTGCAGATAAATAAAATTGAAGTTTTTAAGTGTTTGTTTGTTATTCCAAATTAACAGCATTTTACTAAATGCTTCTGAAATGATATACTTACGGTCCTGACGTAAAACAAACAAAGTAAAAAAAGTTCTCCGTAAGTCAGTTTGTTGCGGGTTATCTCTCTGGGGCCATACCATGAGCTCTTATTGCCATGATAGTTTCACTCATTTATGAGACAGATGTATGTGACGTGTATACATCTGTCACTGTCGCACAACTGAATTAACATTGCAATAAGAGCTCATGGTAAGGCCCCTGGACTGATGTTACAAGGCGTAACTTAGTCTTACTATGATATGAAAGAAAATAAGGTTCCGCGAAAAAGGCCACCAATGAAATTCTACGCGGGTGAAACCAACATTTTAACACCTATTCAAGGTACCAACATAAAATAAAGCATCGTTAAACCACAGTAACAGGAATCTAAGCCTATGTTTTGAAATATGAATGTTTGGTCCATTGAGCGTGAAGATTGTCAATTCTTAATATACTACTACAGCAATTTTGCTTATAATCTCGTAGTTATGCTTGTCTGTGTGAGTGTGTAATTTTGAACGGTTTGTTTCTATTACATACTCGTAAACCTTATATTTATACTGTGACATAACTTTCTAAATTATACGTCTAAGAAATTACTTACTTATAGGTAAAGACCTAAGCGATTATCTAATTCTTTAAACACCTATTCACGGTACATCAGATAAAGCATCGTCAGACCTTGCAGGAACCCCAGTGTCTGCGGTAAAGCGGTCTCATTAATACTAATGTCTTTGTGTGTCCTCGCTGGGCTATTCTGTACCGTTCGAGAAAGGGCATGGTTACCGGAAGGAAAGTCGAAGCTATTCTGATAGCACGCCACACGCTACGTGTATGTTTAAACTTTAAGAACAATTTTCACTTTTATTCATTCAAATTCATATTGTGAAATTCGAATTCAGAGGGGTCAATCAATGCGCTGAGGCTGATCAACCCAAGCCAGTAGTTGGATGCCTGACCGCCCGAGTGAGTACCAATCATGCATCGGAGACTCCCGGTTACTGATTGGATATCTTTGGAAATCATTACAGGTCAGAAGCTTCAGCAAGTCTGACTAGTGAATTATCCAGATTGCCGATTTCGTCGTAAAACCCGCGATATATAGCCTTCCTCGATAAATGGGGTAACTAACACTGAATTTTTTTTCCTGAAATTTGCACACGAGCAAACAAACTCTTCAGTTGTATATATAAGCATAGATAAAATGTATATAAACAACATTGCGCACCTTTATTGCTAGTGCACATGTGCCTGGTCGTCAAACCACTACAGTGTCTTTTGATGGAACCTCTTAAATCTTCTATTGTAAGTGCCTCTGTGTAAAGTAAACGGTAATTGTAAGTGGATCAATCTTTGGATAATATAAATTGAACTACGTGGCGGATCTTGATTCGGTTTTCATCAACAATAAGAGGAGAATACAAATGGTTTTATAGTTAAAAAATCCATATTACATTTAAAAAAAGGAGCGAAACATTGCCATTTTCCAGTCGCTAGTATATCTATATATGTATAGAGAAGGCAGATCGATACGATACGATACAGTTTAGAATTGATCACAATAGAAAATAATATGTTTCTATATCTATTAATCTAACTATAGGTAGGTGTGTCAGGACTTATAGTAAGACGAATCGATGTGATTCAACGACTCAAGGTAAAACGTTACAATGGCGTTTCTAAAGGGCCGCTTTCAAACGAAAGTAGGTACGATGGTGTTACGAAATTTAAAGTACGCTGTCCTAAATTACATAGAAAATAGGGTAAGTAATTGACACCGCGATATGTCATAAGCACTACAAAAAATTAGTTTATCTATACAGATAAAAGGGAAGATAGAAGGAAAGCGAAGAAGAGGAAGACCAAGGATTAGTTATGTACAACAGCTGAAGGAAAAAGTCAGCGTTACGTCGTACAAGGAGGTCAAAGTGTTGGCGGACAATAGAGAGGGTTGGCGATTGCTTCACCGACAAGAGCCTAGCTCTTAAATAAATGATGATGATGATACAGATAAATAAAATTGAAGAGTCTGATTGTAATTCCAAAATTACAGCTTTACATTAATTAACATATGAAAGTATACATGGTGCTGACATAGAAAAACCAATTTTTTCCTTGTCTGTTTGTTCCGGCTAATCTCCGAAACGGCAGATCTGATTTTAACGGGACTTTCACTGACAGAAAGCTAATCTTGCAAGGAGTAAATTAGACTACGTATATTTAAAAAAAACATAAGGGTTCCGCGGGACACCCATGAAACTAACTCTACACGGTAAAACCGCGGGGCACAGCTAGTGATTAAATATTTTATCAATTATTATATGCAATTTAAAGGTTAATGTTTAGATTGTTTAAAGATTGTTGAGTTGTGATGTGCGAGCTCGATGGAGCTGACATTGTCTATGTTAGACAAAAGTTCCGAAAAAATTAAAGAATAAAAAAAAAAAAAAAAAAAAAGACGTATGTAGGTATAATGCCTTAAACGGCGATATACTCACCTTACAGGGACTTAATCGTCTTCGGTGAAAAATGGGTGTTTTTATTACAACACCTCTACCCCTTCAGGGAATACAGGCGGGAGCATATGTTGTACGTATTTTATCCCATAGAAAAAGTGTTCCAAGTGGATAACGCAGTCTCAATCCAATTTGGAACTTGTACCATTCGGATAAGGTTCAATTAATTAATACTTAATTGAATGTTCGAATGTTCGTGACAGCACATAATTGATGAAGACGATGTAGCCGCTCGTCCGATACAATAAAGAATTATACTAGGAAATAAATTAGTACGATGGAATTGTTACTTTGTTATTTCTTAACGCTTAAAAGTCTTAATGAATTTGGATGAAATTTGGAATGAAGAGAGCATATTACTCTGGTTAACAAAGAGTCAAGTAATTCCGAAAAGGATGGATAGAACCGCGGGATGCCGCTAAGCATTACCTACTTATTGTAGTGTACATAATATTTTATACAGATTAAAATTGAAAAATGAATTTGAATTTGAGCTACTTCTATGAAGCATTCAATATTTAATAAAATTCCGTGTTATGCGTGTTATATTGCAGGGAGAATAAATAAATAAATATTTGTGCCATAAACGACAAGGAATTAGGAGAAAATTAATAATCGCATTAGAGTGGAAATGCAATACATCCCCAAGATGAACCTTCCATTCAACAAATTGCATTTACTTCTCCAATAATTCTTGCAATGCCGAGAGATCTATTAACGAAGTTTTCGGATCCAATTTAAATTGTATTGAATGAAAACTTTCCAATAGACTGCCATAATATTATTCAACTTACTATGAATATAAATCACAATTTTCACTACACAGAGCACATTGCGAAGAAAGTTGCAAATAAATTTTTGAGCAAAGGATAGCTTCTCTAACAATCTTCTAAATATATATAACTCAAAGGTGACTGACTGACAGAAGACTGACTGACTGACATAGTGATCTATCAACGCATAGCCCAAACCACACGACGGATCGGGCTGAAATTTGGCATGCAGGTAGATGCAATGATGTAGGCATCCGCTAAGAAAGGATTTTGAGTAATTCTACCCCCAAAGGGTTAAATAGGGGATGAAAGTTTGTATGAAACTAAATTTACGCGGGTGAAACCGCGGGCACAGCTAGTCTAATATATAATTTTAGTCTTAAGTACCAACCTCTTCATTAGAGTGGGTACTCCAGCCCTTAAACCAATACATGTAGAATTGATTATCGAATAACCATCGATCGGAGGCTAGTAGCCAGAAGATAGGATCAATTTGATCAAGGTAATTGGTACGCGGCCTGCCTTCGCATATGAAGCTTGCATTATCACGATTGAAGCTTACGGAAATCGTTTCGGTCTTAACGACACCATTGTAAGTACAGGTAGAGAATTCACACTTCCCAGTTCCGTCCGGAGTCCGGAACCACAGCAACTTCGGCGATAGAATACAACAGTAACATAAGGGCAGCTTCTTATATTAGTTGAGCGAGAATCGTCGCAAGCACACATTATAAGACAATATTGAAAATCGGATCAAGTTGTAAGCGCACTCATGAGTATATAATCACTCAGAGACAAAATGAGAAAAATTTAGGCCAATGGTAGGTTTAGGATCTTATAGCATGAATCAAATCTGAGTGGCATTAAAATCGCAATAACCCACTACGCATGCTATGTGCTTGACGGTTAAGCTGTGTGTGATTCATTTTGCGTACTGAAACCCTCCCTTTCGTACTTAGTCTGTACCCGCGCAAGCCAGTTTGTACTCTACCGGAGGGTATGTGAACCCTTCGGTGTGAGGTAAAGCGCATATCGTCGCGCTATGTGTGAGTGCACTGCCGCGTCGAACTGCGGTAGGTATGTAGTTACTCTGACTGATTATTTACTTGAGTCGTAAGTACGTGTGCGTGCACTTCACCAATGTATAGAAGCAGACCTTCTGAAGTTTATTTATTTATATTTTGCGGTACGAGTACTCCGGTAACCCCGACCCATACAAATGCCGTACCCCGGATCCGTACGGTTTGTTTGACAAACAGCGGCCTTGTTTTGAGACGATGATAGTCGGTATTTTTTGTTTGAGTAGGAATACGGATAACGTACAAACAAAAAGACAGTCTGTGAGTTCTGGGAGTAATATGTATGTAAATATGAAATATCGTCTATGGTAGGCCCCCAGGAGGAGCTCGTGGCACAGTTGCTATTGCGCATATCATTCGATCAGCGAAGTTAAGCAACCATACGCCTAGCCAGTAGTTGGATGGGTGACCGCCCGAGTTCCCTCCGTGCCTCGGAGAGCACGTTAAGCCGTCGGTCCCGGTTGCCAATTTAACATCTTTGGCAATCGTTACAGGTCAGTCGGAGGCTTAAAAATAATCTGACAACTGGTTTAACCCAGATTACAGATGTTCCTCCTAAATGGGGTTGCGAAGGTCAGATGGCAGTCGCTTCGTATAAAAATCAGGTGATCAGCCACATCGCTGAGTTTCTTGCCGGTTCTTCTCAGAAGGCTAGTTTCCGAACCGGTGGTAAATTCTCGACTTTCATAAGTGCCTTACCAGGGCCTAAACTGAATAAATATTTTTCATTTTCATTTTCATTTTTTCATCGGGTTAAATCAAGTGCCGACCCGAAAAATGTATGGGAAAAGGCCAGGGAAATGATGAATGGTAGGCCCCTAGGTCAGGTCAATCAACTGTAAACAAAAGGGTTTCCTCTTCTCAATATTATTACTCATTCATTCCTCACATGTATTCATATCCGTGTGTAAGTATATCCCTTAAGATATAACGAAATTGCGTCTGTGACAGTGACCCAAATAGCGTAGCGTAGCATTCAGCAGCCGGAAAACCGAGCGTTCTTGACCGAGAAATACGGTCAACGATCGATTGACCGATTGAACGAAAACCATCTTTGTATCACTACCATCATTTTCACCTCCTACCTTAATATTCAAATACTTGATACTCTAAGTAACAAAAATAAGCGCTTATGAAGCTGCGATTAGAAGAATAGATTAATGGAAAAGCAAAAAGAATATTTAAGTAAATTTCATTCGAATATTTTAGTAGTAGGTGTGGGTACAAGTGTTAGATATGGTATATCAAGATATAAAACTTCTACTACTGTACTCTATGCTTTTATTTATGTGTAAAATAAGTACTTGTACAAGTACCTACTTAGGTAGGTACGTGATTCTAACACTAATTTGTACCTACCTACATTTATAAATGTCGCTTATCATAGGTACCTGAATGTTGTTCCATGTGTTAAGTTTTCTTGGAAATAATCTAGTTGTGGTTAATAACTATAGTATTAAACATTTAAAATAGGTATGTACGTATAGCTCAAGCAACTATGCAGATAAATGTACTTACTCATTCTGCTCTGAAAACATGGAATGTGTCTTAAAGTAATATTTTTGTGTAGCTCTTACACATTTACTGATTCAACTAATATACTGCAGAGTCAATAACAATAAAATAGCAAATAATTCAAAGATAAACATTTAAATAGAATATATTATGCAAAGCGCCATCTATATATTCAGCACAACACTGTGTTTTCTTTGACCGTTGAAATAACATTCCATACTGACAATTTAGCTAAGAGTCCGCTCAAATAGTACCATGTTCCGTTCACAGATGGCGTTATAAAAAAGGTAACTCACCGAGTATGGCTCTCAGATGTCCTTCCAAGGTCTGCAGAATTGTCATTTTGATCTCTTTCACAGACTTCCCGAGGAACTGCTCGCAGGCTGTGGTGAGGAGCTCGTCTTCGTTCATGATCTTGCACTGAGCAACCCCCGTGACAGTCAACGGTACCCCTTGTGCCGTCTCTACGTATTCGCACATCGGGTTGAGTGTCATAACCTGGTGCAAAAAAATTACACTCATCAAAACTTTTAAAGGCCGAAAAAGCGTTTCTAACCTGACAAATTAGTTTTCCACTACAAACTATTCTATAGAGATCACGCAAAAGGAACACGTCATCTTGAAGTAAACTTACCTAACCATTTTTGAATATAATTACGGGATTTACGGGTGTGGATTACGTATATTTGGTATGTATGGTTTACCTCAAGAGAGATCCTCTGAACATCAGTGACCAGCCACCACGCCCACGCCCAGCCTCCCACGATCGTGCGCTTCGTTGTCGACCCGCAACATCCACCTGTCAACAATAATAACAACAATTAAACAAGAGAATTAAAAAAAAATTACAAAATCTACATGCAGGGGATTATGTATGGTAAGTTACCCCTTAGTTAAACTCAAGACAATCAAAAAGTTTCAACCATTATGTTGACCATGGATCATGACTGGAGGGAATGCAATGAGATTTCGCCAAAATTTTTGAGATCAATCTCGAAGCATAAAATGACGAGATTTCCGTCGAGATTAAAAAGATCGAGCGGTAGTACTCAGCGAGGCATAACGCGTGATCATCATTATCTTCGTTAAAATAAGTAAATAGGAGATTTTACGGGCTTGAATTTTTGTGCTCATTAACATGGCATATCCAAAAAAATATAAAAAAAGACGTCTTGTTTCGATAGGTACTTCATGTTGTATATTACTCGCATTAAAATCACGAACAAGCAAAACAATACTTTTTGACATCTATTCGAGATCTCGAAAATGCCGAGATCGAATTTCTGATCGTTCGAGATATCGTCACGAGATTATATTCTTTACGCTGGACACATACACGTGACACCTAAAACCAACGACGAACTATTTTAAAACAACAGCTTGTTAAAACTACTGCTGATTTTACAGTAACTTTACTATGTAAGGTATTGCCAGTATACATAAATTCCACAGTAATAAGGTGCTGGTTCTAAGCAAACAACATAAGTACAAGTCTAAGGATAAACCAGTTCCAACACTTTCCCCGAGATTACCGCCCTTCGGTAACGAACATTGCCCTATGGTAACTAGCTTGCTGTCCACGACTTCGCCCGCGTTCTATACGATCTCTAGTATGTTCTTCCTACGGGTGATAAATTATGATATTCAACGAAACTCGTTGAACTAATTGGATATAAAATCCAATAATTTCATCTCTGTAATTTTTTTGTGGTTATTTTTGTGTTCTAACTGAATGGTCAGACACACAGACAAATAGTCAGATAGGCTAATAACAGGAAAGAGAGAATACCTATTTATAATCGCTCATCTCATCTCCCTGGCCTTAATCCCATGTATTTTGGGGTCGGCACTTGATTCAACCCGATGTGGCTGATCACCTGATTTTTATACGAAGCGACTGCCATCTGACCTTCGCAACTCCTTTTTCGAGGAAAATCGGCAATCTGGGTTAAACCAGTTGTCAGACTCTCTTAGGCCTCTGGCTGACCTGTAACGATTGCCAAAGATGTTAAATTGGCAACCGGGACCGACAGCTTAACGTGCTCTCCGAGGCACGGAGGGAACTCGGGCGGTCGGTCACCCATCCAACTACTGGCTAGGCGTCGAATGATATGCGCAATAGCAACTGCGCCACGAGCTCCTCCTTTTTTTCGCTATCCTGTAAATTAATTATTTCATACATTCATTACCTATTAGCCTAATAAGTGCCCGCTTGACAATATACAACTTAGTTTAAAGACAAAGTTTATATCTCCAAACGCATTACTTTTATATCTCAAAAAAATTGCCGTATGCTTTTTCCCGTCTTCAAACTTGTAACAATATTCATTGTTTCTAAAAAAGATCGTTTAAGAACACTTTGTACTCTGCACGTGAATATTTCAGCCAACAGTCGTATTCTGTAAAACATCTTGTAAGTGAAATGGCAGTGAGTTGTCTAGCCCAAAGTACGGTTTTGTAAATGATAGCATCCGCCATCTTTAGCAATCAACCACAACTCCCCTCCAAAAAAATATCGACATATTTTGAGTCACGCTAAAACGCAAACAAACGACGATGTTTGTCAAAACCTATAGGCACTGAGAATCACCGCATTTGAATGGATGCATGAATCATACAGGTGGCGTCACGAGTTATGAGCGAGCAGTGAAAATAGTGGAGACACTGTTCATGTTTTAATTTACCTCGCGCTACACATATAGACGAACTCTGACTCATAAAAAAAGCATACCGTCGAATTGAGAAGCTCCTCCTTTCTTGAGGTCGGTTAAAAACTGATCATTCAAGGTCAGCGCTCTTAACTCCTGACGGCATGCCGGACCTGTACCATTTTTCGTATCTCACCGCTCGAAATCCAGTCTCGAGATGCTTACAGAATAGCACCGCGGTTTCGTGATTCGTGCAATTGACGTAATATAAGATTATAGAAGAAAGTTACGAGTGGCTATGACTCCGCGCGTTATGTTTCTCTCAAAACGATTTAAAAGTAATTAGTATGTAACTGTAACCACAGGGTAGTCATAGTGCTTTTATGTTTACGTAACAAATTACCTATTTCACTTTTTAATTAACCTATAAACTTTAATAAATTGTGGTTTAAAATTAAACATATTTGTTGGTCAAAGAAAGTTTGTATTTGGAAGTAAGACACCAGGGGCCCAACCATGAGCTCTTATTGCAATGATAATTCAGTTGTGCGACAGTGACAGATGTATACACGTCACATACATCTGTCTCATAAATGAGTGAAACTAACAAGGCAATAAGAGCTCATGGTAAGGCCCCAGGGCCTGTGGACAAAGTAACATTATCCTCACGCTTCGCTGGTAGAAACGGTACAAAATGTACGGGAATGACATATGTCACGTGACTGATTTATTTCATTTCCATACATTTTGTTACGTTTCTATAAGCGCAAGCGCGAGAGAATGTTACTTTGTCTAGGCCTACTGGGGTGTTACTATGAGCTCTTACTGCCATGATAGTTTGACTCATATTATTATGAAACAAATGTATGACGTATATAAATCTGTCACTATCATTGCATTGAGAGATCATAGTTGGGGCCCAGGAAGCTTTTAAAAGAAATATGATATAGGTCCATCTCAGAGACTCTCACCAGATTAAAGTAATTATTAGAAGATGGATAGATGAGTAATTTAACTTTGTAAAAATGTGAGTCATGTGAAATCTACATTCCAACAATGTTGTTGGCAAAGTAAGTTACATGATGTTTACGCATCTGTGTCACACTTCATTGATTAAGACTAATCTCGAGAGGAACTAAATAGCCGATCGGATATATTTATTTCATACTAGCTGTGCCCTGCGGTATCACCCGCGTAGAGATAATTTCAAGTGTCCCGCGGAACCGTAATGTTTTTTTAAATATAAGTAGCCTAAGTTACTCCTTGTTACATAAGCTATTTGCCAGTGAATGTCCCATTAAAATCGGTCCAGCCGTTTCGGAGATTACCCGGAACAAACAGACAGACAGACAAACGGACAGACAGACAAAGAAAATTTTTAAAACTTGGTTTTTTTGTGTCAGTAGCGTGTATACTTTCATATGCATTTAGTGAAATTATTTTGGAATTACAAAAAGACACTTAAATTTTATTTATCTGTATAGATTTAGTAGGACTTTTTCACGCATTTCTGGATATCGATACGATACACAAAAAGATATTTTACAAAATAAAACTGTGAACATGTTTTCACCTAAATAACTACGATCCGTTTCAAATGAATTTGCATAAAATTACTCACTTTTTACATGTGTTTTTTAAATGATAAATTGTTGTTGCTAAAATAATATGGCAATAAAAAATCGAGTCCTCGATTCGTCTGAATACATAACAATATTAATATTCTTAGCACAGACTTAATGATTTTAAAGACTTGAAAATAAATAATATTTTATTCAAATTTGTAAAGGCCATGGCAAGATATTTCTACAAAATAATAAACTTTACGCACTTTAGTGGTTATTATTTTAAAACAAATTAACGTGTAAATAATGTAATCTATTCTTATATATTTAATTGTTCTTAATTCCGTTAAAAATTGACATTTACATAATTTACTATCGTGAAACTGGACATACGCGGTATGGATTTTCGAAGATACTTTGACATATCAGAAAATGGACCTAATAGGCCGAAAGGTTATTTTCACGTGACTTCGTTCGCCTATTGTTCGACGACAGGTCTCCGAGGACTGCAGTATCGCAGTTCCCCTCCAAGTAGTCCAAGTTAGATACCAATCGCTCGGGAGTCACTCACAAACTTTCTGAGAAAGTACTCGTCGCGGCCGCTTACTCCGTTAAAAAAACATTCAAGAAGTTTCGAATAGAATCCATTATAGTTTACAGTTTGGGACTTTTTGCTCTGCAAAAAGTTTTATATGGTGTCCGAGTGGTTACATGTAAGTGATAGTGTTTGAAGTGGTTGTTTACAATCGTGTCCAATGTACCGTGTAGAGTTATCTGTGCTATGTTTGCATTGTGAAGGTTCCGTGGAGTTGATTTGATTGAGGTAGGTGCTCTTATCAATGTACAGTATATTAAGCTTGAACAATCAATCGGCTTGATAGTGATTGATACTGCTGCTTAACTGTAGATTAGCTGGTGCGAAGCTAGTGCGTAGTATACAATATATTTGACTTTTAAAAACCTTATTATTTGACAGACACAACCCATCCATGATTGATCAAATGCTCCTTTTTTGAAGTCAGTTAAAAAGAGGTTATTTCTCTAGTTTGCTAATATACCAACCGTTTTTCATTCGTTTCGTAAGCACTTAACGTACTTATCTGTTTAATATAATTGTAAATTTTGTATATTTTTCTAGGTTTGTGTAAACAGATCTAGAAGTCCGAGCACTCAGTAACTCTACAACTGTTATTGAAAGAGTTTGTTGTCAAAAATAGTTTAGTTCGACACCAAGAAATTTCATTTTAGTTCTGAGAAATTTCAATTCAGTTTTATAAGTAGGTACTCTGTTTTCTCTTACCTAAAAATGTATTATATTTAAAGGTGAAAGAAAATAAAGCAATTGTTGTGTTTATACAAACGCGTAGTAAAATAAATGAACAAGCTAAACGTATACTCATAAAAAGTTTAATGGATTGCTCATTTAAGTAATTGAAACTTTTATATCAGGCGGTTAGATAAGTTTGATTACGTATATTTCAATACTAACACTGATAACACTGTTAAGAGGAAATGTTGAAAGATTATAAGTATGTGGAATGTAATCTATGAAACAAATCTATATCTATACAGATAAATAAAATTTAAGTGTGTGTTTGTAATTCCAAAATAACAGCTTTTCACTAAATGCATATGAAAGTGTACACGCTACTGACACTACAAAACCAAGTTTTAAAAATTTTCTCAGTCTGTCAGTCTGTTTGTCTGTCTGTCTGTCTGTTTGTTCCGGGTAATCTCTGAAACGGCTGGACGGATTTTAACGGGATTTTCACTGGTAGGTAGCTGATGTTTCAAGGAGTAACTTAGGCTACTTTTATTTATCAAAAATATTAGTTTTCCGCGACAATAAGGATGAAACTAAATCTACGCGGGTGAAACCGCGGGGCACAGCTAGTCTATACTAATATTATAAAGAGGAAATATTTGTATCTAAGTATGTTTGTCTCTAAAAGTACAGGATCGATTTTAAAAATGATTTCACCATTTGAATGCTACATTATCACTGATTAATTTAGGCTATATTTTATCCCCGTACTTCCACGGGAACGGGAACTACGCGGGTGAAACCTCGTGACGTCCGCTAATTACTGGAATTCTTTTAAAAGTACTGAACCGAATTTAAAAATTCTTTCACCTATTAAGCTATATTATCACTGATTAATATAGGCTATATTTAATACCCGTACTCCCATGGGAAAACGCGAGTGAAACCACGTGACGTCCGCTGCTGATAAGAGAAAAACATAAAAAACAAGTTGCTTTCACAAATATTAAGCCTAAACCTATCCAAGCTTGTACATAAGCTAAGAAGTAGTAAGGTAAGTAGTAGTGTCGTATAAACCACACGAACAAAGCCGCGGGCGGAAGCAATTGGCTTATATTTTGTACTGAATGGTTTCATTATAACTAAACTAGAGTTTAAAAAAAATCCTTTAATACAAGCGGGAAGAATATTATAAACTAGTTAGGGAAAGTTTATCGAAATTATGTAACATCCTGTCCGGTGGAAAACCACTTACCTTATTCGCATTTCCGTATTGGGTCGTATAAGGGCAGCGGTCACAGGCCAATAAAGTCTATTTTCTGTTATAAAGCTCGACTTACAATGGGCATATATCAAATATTTTTTTCTCTTATGTAGTCGCACCCGGAATTAATGAAGCAAATTCAATCATTTTAAACTTTCATAAACGAAGTTTCTGGATTATAAGTATTGGTGCCGTATTTTATTCGCCTCGCGCCATAAAGACAGAGACTACAGTGCATATAAGGACAGCGCTCATAACTCGTGAACAGTATTGTGAGTGACGAAATGATTGACCTACTGAGTACTACCTTGCCACATATAGGATTCTGAAATTTATAAGCAAGAATTAAAAACGGTAAACTTTTTTAGTTTACTTATAAAATTCGTTCTCTAAACAACTGAAACGGTATTTAAAGAACTATTTAGACTCAAAGCCAAAGACCATTGAACATAACTAATTACGTTATACGCTCGTAGTGATGTCACAGATTAAATAATAG
Organism: Watsonalla cultraria; assembly: GCA_964035505.1. Taxonomy (NCBI): domain Eukaryota; kingdom Metazoa; phylum Arthropoda; class Insecta; order Lepidoptera; family Drepanidae; genus Watsonalla; species Watsonalla cultraria. Next base: position 6,189,805 of record OZ037731.1, read on the forward strand.
TTACCTACTTACGTGAGCTGTCATCTACTGATTACTATCTTAACCATTATTATTCAGTGACAAATGCGTTTCACGTTTAATTGGCACAAGTCTGAAATAATGTATCACTTGTTACATAACCGAGGTTTATTTTCACCGGAACTTTTTGTTATTCCTAACACATGTATATAGCATGTGTGTATGTATACTTGTGTATATGTAGATATAAATCACACAGGTAACTTTGCGTTTTCTTCGCATGAACGATGTCACTTTCTTTGAATCTCTTCGTGTGCAAATGATTGCACGATCATTTTAGAAGTAACAGAACTATGGATATAAAATTTATCGTTTTGAAAAACAGGAGTTTGTTAGGTACTAGCGGACGTCACATAGTTCCCGCTCCCGTGGGAGTACGGAGATGAAGTATAGCCTATATTAATCAGTGTTAATAGCATTTAAATGGTGAAAAAATATTTAAATCCGTCCCCTACTTTTTGGGCCAATTCGTAACATACTTACTTACATACAAATCGTTCCTCTTTATTTTTATTTGTATAGAAACATAAATTTTAAAACTTCCAATTGTACCCTTACTACGAGATTTGCACCGTTGTCGTAATATATACTCACTAGCTTCACCTACACAGTATTTTTGTTATTTACCGCTAGGAGGCACTGCACAATTTCATATACAAATATTCGGCTGCGACGCTTGCGAGTATTGATCACAATAACTGTCGCGAACTCGTGAGTCGTGATACGGGTACTGATTAAAACTAAACTGCATCAAACGACAAAAAAGTAGGAAAGTGAAAGACGGAAAGTGATTAAGTGTCACATTAATGAAAAACAAGTGATTGTTTTATATTCTTGGAGTCGTTGAAAACGGAAATAACTTGTGTTACGTGCGACTTGATACCACTATAAAAGTAACGATTCGATAAACGTGTGAAACGATATATTCAACAATACTTTTGAGCTAAGACTAGATATTCATATTTAACAGATAGGCCATTATTATTGTTGATGATTCTATTGATAGTTGTATAATAGTAAGAAATCATAAGATCATAGATATATATCTATGATACAAATGTTTCTCAAAGACGGCGATTTATCGCTTTTCAATTTCTTTCGGTCATCAATAAGCAAGACTCGTTTAATGTGTTTTGAGTGTTAACAGATATCCCTTAAACGCCAATTCGTTACATACATACTTACATACGAATCTTTCCTCTGTATAATATTAGTATAGATTAATTAATGGTATTAGAAATAGTGTATGATCGATTTCACGAGTACGTGCCGCGATACGCGTAAGAACAAGTAAAATGAAGTGTGTCGCCAAAAAGAGGCGACCGTTACAAATAGTAACGGTAAAGTGTGCGCGTGCGTCACTGGCATGTGAAAAGGATTTGTTAGTTTTCCTGTTAACTGTTTGTCCACAGGTTTGCATTTCTGCTTTGTAAGTAGGCTACGTTTACATGGTTGGGAAGAGAGAGAGATTTTATGTAAACATTCAAAGTCCCGACTTCTATCAACACAGCATAAAGAACTGATCCTAGAGACATGTAATTTGGAGTGTGTTCTTTATGAGGTGTACACTTAAAAAGCGTTTTAGCAAATTCCAACCCTTACAATAAGGGGGTTGACAGTTTTTGATTCTCTGATTTGAATCTTTCTGACACTATTACACAGTCAATAATAGCGTGAGAACGCGCTTACGGATGGTGTAGATAAGTTTAAATGTGTAAGTCCAAATTTAAACTTACCACTAATTATGGTACGGGCCGAGACGGGTCAATCGCTTGATCGTAACTTCAACACACACCATTTCAACACTATGCGTCATTCCAAAGAAATCTAAAACGTAACGATTACTTTGTAAAATGACCGATTCTCATTTTACGCGTGACAGTTCACAAATAACGCAGCTGTTAGAAAGTTACATTACAAGAGATTCCACTTGTTTTGTTAAGGATAATTTGGTACCGGTTATATGGAAATAGAGTGGCATTTCCACCATATACATCCATGAAATCCAATGACAATGATGGAATCAGAAATTACGACAAGCAATCTGTGTGGCAGGAGACCTCATTATGATTCACAATTTTCACCAATTATTAACCTACTCAGAAATTTAAGGGGATTTCGATCTGCCACAAATTGTCACAGACATCTGCCAATTGCTCAATTTAACTGCCCAGTTGCCATTTTAATTTCATCATAGGCTCCCCTTTGAAATCGTCTATCAATACAACCTTCAATACACAACCTCATAGTTGGGTGCATGCCAGTAGGACCTCCAAGTTTGGACCGTATCACAAAAGTATCCATTACTTCAAAACATAATAATCAATGTTTCCATTGAAGAGGTCCAATTTGAAAAGGAGGTTTTTTTTCTTTTTCAAATTGGAGCTTTTTGGAGTATCACGTGGTTCTCATTCCTTACGAAACTACTCTTAAATGATTGTCGTATTTGATTCCAGGAGACAAGATGAGCCTGATAGTCAATGCAGCCGCTGATGTGTTATCGGGGACGGCCATCGCCGCTGCAGCCGGCTCACAGGTAACTACCTTCATTTTATTACACCTTAATAATGGGAGCGTTTATACCATATGGCCCAGAGCGAGTTTTCCACTGCCGCCTTCACAACTTATCGTGATGACGTAAACGCAGATTTGTATGGAATCAAAATTTAATTAATCATTAATATGACGGCAACAAGTTTGTCTTCATTCATTTCAGCGACATCATACATAACATAAATCGTGGTAGTTATTGGAATTTGGAAACTATTTTGTATAAAACAAAATCCCTTGCGTATTTCGAAGCCAGTTTGCGCGATCTGTTGGCTGGTTAAACCAAGAACTCACTGATGAGTCTAATGATACAGTTTGCTACAAAATTAAATTCTAGGTGGCGTGGTTTATCCCGATGCTGGTGGCAGCCATAGCTTACTACCAGTATGACCAGACAGACCCCGAGGGTCGGCCGGCCAACGTGGAAGACATCACTTTAAAACCCGAATACGATTTCATCATCGTCGGGGCTGGTTCTGCCGGTCAGTGAGTATAAAGATGGATTTTATATGATTATTTTACTAAATTTAGAAAATAAATAAATATATTTTATTCCAAATATAAACTTCAAACTTTTGCGATCAAGACAACAGCGCCATCTTTGGAATAACGGTCGTATTAAAATGATTTCAGTGAACACGGTGCACAAAATTGATCTTGCATAAGCTAAAGCTTAAAACATATTTTTTATACAAGTATTTTTTTACATTTCAGGAGCAGTAGTAGCAAACCGATTATCCGAAATCGGTCACTGGAATATACTACTGTTAGAGGCCGGTGGAGATGAGACAGAGATATCAGATGTTCCTCTTTTAGCTGGATATTTACAGCTAAGCAAACTAGACTGGAAGTATAAGACTGAACCGCAAGGAACTAGTTGTTTAGGTAAGATTTATTGACAATACTGTAGTAGTTCGGTAGGCAGACTTATGTTTGCCATATGCTACGATCCTTAACATCGTTATAAAAAGAGACAACTACAATTATATAAATTACTATCGGTGCCCCCAGGTTTCACCCGCGTAGATTTAATTTCGTGGGTGGCCCCGCTAAAATCGATCCAGGCGTTTCAGAAATTATCCAGAACGAACAAACAGACAGAGAAAAATTAAAAAAAATGGTTTTCTATGTCAGTACCGTGTGTACTTTCATATGTATTTAGTGAAAAGCTGTAAATTTGGATAAATGTAATGCCTTCGTAGTCAAAAATACTTTATATGACGACTGACATATAGGACGAATACTTTCAGTATAAGATGTGTCACCTCTAGTAAATGCTTAGTTATAAACTTATCCTACACATATATTTTTACAGCTATGGAAGGAGGTCGCTGCAACTGGCCGCGAGGCAAGGTGCTTGGTGGCAGCTCAGTGCTGAACTACATGCTGTATTTGCGAGGAAACAAGAAGGACTATGACTCTTGGGAAGCTCAAGGCAATAAAGGATGGGGATACAAAGACGTCCTTTACTACTTTAAGAAATCTGAGGACAATCAGAACCCTTATTTGGCTCAGACACCATATCACAGCACGGGCGGTTATTTGACAATAGCCGAAGCGCCGTACCATACACCACTCGTCTCAAGCTTTATTGAAGCCGGTCTAGAAATGGGTTACATGAACAGGGATATCAATGGAGAAAACCAAACAGGTTTTATGGTCGCTCAAGGCACAATTCGTCGAGGTAGTAGATGTTCAACATCCAAAGCTTTTCTAAGACCTGCTAAGGACCGTAAAAATTTACACATATCCATGTTCTCACATGTGACTAAAGTTCTTATAGACCCGAGAACCAAAATTGCATTTGGAGTGGAATTCGTCCGCAATAAAATGCTGCACCGGGTTAGAGCGCGAAAGGAAGTTATTCTATCGGCTGGAACGGTAAATTCTGCCCAATTATTGATGCTATCTGGGATAGGACCAGAAGAAGAACTGACAAAGCATCGAATACCAATAATCCAAAACCTCAAAGTAGGAAGAAACCTTCAAGACCATATTGGCTTAGGAGGTTTAGCGTTTATGGTAAATAAGCCTATATCAATAGTGGAGCAAAGACTTCACACAGTCAGTACATTGATGGAATACGCAGTGTTGGGTGAAGGTCCGCTAACAATTATGGGTGGAGTAGAAGGCTTAGGCTTCGTCAATACAAAGTATGCGAACGCTACTGATGACTTTCCTGATATTGAGTTCCATTTTATATCAGGTTCGACGAACTCCGACGGAGGAGAGCAAATACGCAAAGTGCATGGGTTGATGGAGACATTCTACGATGCCGTCTTCCGACCGATCAATAACATGGACGTTTGGAGTATAATTCCTATGTTACTACGACCGAAAAGCAAAGGCTTTGTTCAACTACGGAGCGCAAACCCTTACGACTACCCATACATTTATCCAAACTACTTAACCGACGAATCGGATGTAAAAACATTAATAGAAGGTGTTAAAATTGCCGTCGCCGTATCTAGAACCCAAGCATTTCAAAGACACGGATCTGTTTTAAATAAACACGTGTTTCCTGCTTGTGTCAGTATAAAGAGGTACACTGATGCTTACTGGGAGTGTATGATTAGGCAATATACCTGTACAATTTATCATCCAGTAGGTACAGCGAAAATGGGACCGTATTGGGATCCAGATGCTGTAGTCGATAATGAGCTCAGGGTATATGGGGTTAAGGGTTTGAGAGTCATCGATGGAAGCATAATGCCTAACATAGTTAGCGGTAACACTAACGCGCCTATTATAATGATTGGCGAAAAGGGAAGTGATATGATCAAAGAGTTTTGGCTGAAAAGAAGGATCTCCAGATATTATGCCTGAGAACGTACAAAATGTAAATTTAAATCAGTATTATGAGTTGTAAATAACGATTGGTGTCCCTAACTTATTCCTATTGTAAGCTAACAGTTATTGTTGATAAACTATTATTTATTTTAGATTAATAAATTGTTTAGTAAACGGAGTATAACTTTATTTCATTGTCATAAAGATGTACCCACACAATCGAACACATACTCGTACCAACATATTTGGGTCACAAAGCATAATTAAATAGCAGAACAAGCAGAAGTTAAAGGTTGAATACACCTTGCTGACAATGGTTATTGTGTAGAGTTAAAACAAAACAATTGATTAATCTGAGGAGTTTAGTTATTAGATCCGATTTTTAAATAAATTAACGCGATTTATTTTTCGTATATACACTACCTTATCCAAAATACTTTAAATATCGACTATAAAATATAATAAGCTTAAAGAATTTCTTAATTGCTTGAAAATAATACCTAGAATGTCATCCAATGCTACAGAGCAAAATTTATTCACTGCGTTTACTTAGTTGTTCTACTACTAAGCGTTGTGCAACGAAATAAGAAAAGAGATGGTTCGATGTAAATAATACTTAACTTGCTAAATTCACGATATGCTTAGTCAGTTGTCATTCATTATTATATCAATATCAATTGTGTAGCTCTGACGAGAAGACGTATTGCGAAATCATGGCGAACGAGGCGTCAACGTCAATAAAAGCTATAGTGTCGAATAATAGAATTATGTTCGGCCTTCTACCAGGCTTGGGAGCTATGATAGTCATCCGGATGGCAATCCATTTATACAGACCAGACATAGAAGACGCAGAGAATCGTGTGAGAGATCATCCATTGGACCAACTACGAGACTGCTACGATTTCATCATAATTGGTGCTGGTTCAGCCGGCGCTGTTCTTGCTAATAGATTAACCGAAAATCCAGAGTGGAACGTACTTCTTCTTGAAGCTGGTCAAGACGAGAATGTTCTATCAGATGTACCAGTGTTATTTCCCGTATTGCAAACGTCGTCTATAGATTGGCAGTTTGTTACGGAGCCCAGTGATAACTATTGTTTGAGTATGATCGGTGGAAGGTGTAAGTGGCCGCGGGGCAAAGTGCTTGGTGGTTCTAGTGTACTAAATGCTATGCTTTATGTACGAGGGAATAAACGTGACTACGACACTTGGGAGACGATGGGTAATCCAGGTTGGTCTTATCAAGATGTATTACCATACTTCCTGAAATCTGAAGACATGCAAATACCGGAGTTTCAGAATGATCCTCACCATGCCACTGGAGGTTACTTGACTGTTGAGAATTTTAAGTTCGAGCATCCAATTACGAGCAAGATTTTAGAAGCTGGTGAACAATTAGGTTACACCATTTTAGATGTAAATGGAGAGCAGCAAACTGGATTAACACGGTCTCATGGTACAGTGAGGGATGGTCTTCGTTGCAGCACAGCTAAGGCCTTCCTAAGACCCGCATCTAAAAGACATAACCTCCACGTAAGTGTTCATTCATTGGTAGAAAAAATACTCATAGATGAACATCAAACCGCCTACGGAGTAAAGTTTTCAAAATTTGGACAGCAACGCATAGTGAAGGCAAGTAAGGAAGTGATACTATCAGCCGGTTCAATACAGTCGCCGCAACTGTTGATGTTGTCAGGAATAGGTGACGCGGGGCACTTGAAGGAAGTCGGAATATATCCTATTGTGAATTTACCAGGAGTGGGGAGAAACCTTCAGGATCATGTAGCAATGGGTGGACATTCATTTCTATTTGACAACCCTCTTGATAATGGAACTGACTATTGTTTCAATTTAAATTCGGTGTTCACTATTGGAAGTCTCATAGACTTTAGTGTACACAAAACTGGCAGTTGGTATAGTATGATGGAGGCAGAAGCGATGGCATTTGTGAATACAATATATCAAGATCCAAGTGAGGATTATCCTGATATTCAGTTATTTATAGCTCCAACAGCCGATAACATGGACGGTGGACTTTTCGGGAAGAGAGCTAATGGTATAACAGACGAAACTTACGCTGAACTCTACGAAGACATACTATACGAATCTTCGTTTTCGATTGTGCCTTTGTTATTGAGGCCGAGAAGCCGAGGGTACTTGAAGCTAAGGGACGCTAACCCTTATTCACCGCCTCTCATTTACCCCAACTATTACTCGCACCCGGATGATGTGAAGACAATGGTAAGTAAACAATCTTCTTTCGGTATTTAACTAGCAGGATGCATATTAAATTCTTGATTCCGTTCAATCTAAATCTCTTTGCGCAATTTTTCTATTTTTTATACGTTTTAGGATTGTTCCTTGTATATAATCAAGTTTTTAGTGTATAACAACTCAACATCTCGATATGTTCGTCTTGAGTTCAGTTAAGCACTAAATTGAGATGTAAAATCTCGTTTTCAGCAAGTGGTCCTAATAAAAAAAGTATTCGATAAGAACTCCCAAAACCTCCTTGCTAATATGGAATTTGGTAGTTCAAGGTGCAATTAATTGTTTTTTATACATTTTATATGATGTAAGAAATATTGTTAATAAGATCCTTCTAAGTTTGCGTTTTGCTTGCATTTTGATTTGACAAAAACAACGCAGTGATAAATACGCATAGAAAAACGTTTAATATACGTACGTTTTTAGTTTGCAGTAAAAACTGCCAAACATATTTATATCAAATTACCTTATAGGATCTACCTATCCTATGAGGTAAAGATAAAGCCTAAAATAAAGAAAACTGATACTAATTAATATAAAATAAAAATTTCGAAGTGACTATATATCAACGCACAATCTAACCCGCTGGTCCTAGAGACATGCAATTTGAGGCTATGTTCTTCGTAATTACACCTGATTAATACTAATAAAGCCTTTCCAAAATTCCACCCCTAAGAGGGGTAACAGAGGTATGAATGTTTGTATATGAAGCGCTTGAACTCTTGCAGAAACTTTAAGAAATGCAAATGCAATTGACTTTTTATACAAATAGTAATTGCGATGGCGAATAGAATGGTAGTTACTTTGTGAGAAAATGGAGTAGTAGTCTAGACTTTTGGTAGACTGTTCTGTTTCAGTCTATATAAGCTAATATTCTATAAGCAAACTTTTTTCGCGATGAATCGAATATAACACATGGCGCAGCAGACACTTGACACCAGTCTAATCAGTTTGCTGTCGAATGAAATATCATTATTCGCATAAAAACTGTATCAAGGTCAGTTTTACTTCGTATTTATAATTACCTTTCGTACAACTATCAACATTAGCCTACTAGTCCACTTTCACGATGTCATGATGAACATATCTTAACCTTGTTTATCTTTGTACTGCGTTTTAATTGAATAATTCATTTTACTTTTCTGATTGGGAAGTTGTTGAATAAATGATATAATTATATGCATAGCTGTCTCTTTTACTCAGTTGCTTAACCTATCTTTTGTGCTATTCAGTACACAATATTAACGCGCGACTAGATTTTAACGACCGATTACTATGAAAGTAAACTATAAAAGTTGATAAGTATCAAGAGTTACAATATCATTTCCCAACCAATATACCAAACAAAAAATATTTTCAGCCCGTCCTAGTTACGTAATCAAAACCTGCCAAAAGTTTGTCATCAATCCTCCTTCATTGCAATACGCTTAACAACTAATTTCTTTACCATTTTGATTGCAGGTGGAAGGTGCCCGAATAGTCCAGGCATTGGTAGAGCAGCCTGCACTCAGAGAGCTGAACGCACGACCCAACCCGCGTCGTAACCCCGGCTGTGCCCATCACGAGCTGATGTCTTTCGAGCACTTGGAGTGTCAGGCTAGGCATCACACACTGACTATATACCACCCGACTGGGACATGCGCTATGGGGCCTGATAACAATCCTAATGCTGTTGTCGATGCCAGACTGCGGGTACGTAATATATCTCTTCATATCGATGATTGAAAGGCAAAAGGAAATAGAGGACAATTTTTTTTAATTAATAATTTCCGTCCACTAAAAAGTGGAGATTCCAAAAATTTTTGTGATAAAAGTATTTTCACAAAAACTGTCGTTTATCCCTTTTTCCGTACAATCATCATCGATATCTTCGCGTATCTCAAAAGAGAGGGGTGGTGGGGATAGCCCTTATTTTCTTATTTTCTATTCAGTTAGGTGGACATATGATCGATAGTGAGTGGCTATCTCTCAAGAACAATTTGACATAAGTCTTTAATGTCTTATGTACAGTGATTTCACACCACGTGCTTTACGGTGAAGGAAAACATCGCGAGGAAACCTGCATATGCCTGAAAATATTCAAAGACGTATGTATAGTGCCTGAGACGGCGATGGACTCACCCTCTGTCACGTTGGCACTTAATCATATTCGGTGAAATGTGGGTGTTGAAAATTACAACACCTCTGCCTACCATTTCGGGGAATACAGGAGTGAGCATATGTATGTATGCATATGTATTATCTTACTCTATACAGTTTCCGTCACTATCACCCATAAACCTCTAAGGCCACTAGTCATTTTTCGTACGTTATGCTAGATAATATAAACAGGTAAATACTGTAATAAGCACTTACGCGTATGTTCGTGTTTTTATCACCTCTTATTGCCATAATGATTCTTAGATAGAATCATAAGTGCGGTTAAAACGCTTCATCATCCAAAAACTCCTACTAATTTAAGTATTGCGTGATATACGAGTAACTTATCACAGAGGGAACTTGCTCCAAGAATTAAACTTTGACAGGTCGACGTATGAGTACATACGTCGTACCTTGAGTTTTAGCGCGGGTCACAATGTGTACTACTCGTTGATACTTTTTCTGAAGAGGATTGTGGTTCAATTCCACAATGGCGGATCAACTCAATTCGAGGTTAACCAATTTTACATTGTTGACGCTGACAACGTTAAAACATGTACAAACCCATACTTCGGAAAGGTACTAACCACCATTTTGTTATAACATTCGCATAAGCACCAATACTACACGTTTACATGAATTTAATTTTTTTATACTTTAAATGTGGATTCTACGAGAACTGGTTACAGAGCCTCCTAATGTATTTGACTTACAAATTAATATAAATGAGGTAACGTCCAATAATACGAGTAGGTAAACAATAAATATTGACTCTTGAGTACCTAAACTCGATGAATATTAATCTGTTTTTGACAAATTGATGTTGTGTATTTTACACACACGTATAGGTGCCTTCACAAGCTATGAGCGCTCGGCGAAAATAGTGGGTAATAATGGGTAATTTCGCACGTATTTTTATTCGCATCGCGCCATATAGACAGACAGAGGCAGACTCATATATTTACTGCTACGCATTCAAGGTCAGCACTCACAACTCGTGACGTGATGTTTTTTTCCGTAGATATTATATTTTACATTTTTGTGTGGATCTTGGAGTTATATAACCACGAAGGGAACTAAAAAAGCAAAAAAAACGGTATAAGTATAAGTTTCCTCAATTTCTCAAGTAAACTCCCAATGTGGTATTTGTGATTCGAAATCGTAGTTTGAAGACTTCAACTCAATAGGACGATTTCGACGACGACTGAACTATTCCGTTTGTTCTATAGTAATATTATAAAGAGGAAAGATTTGTATGTATGTTTATAACGAATTGGCTCAAAAAGTCTTGGAACGATTTTAAAAATTGTTTCACCATTTCAATGTAGCTGTATTTTATCCCCGTACTCCCACGGGAACGAGAGCTACGCGGGTGAAACCGCTTGACGTCCGCTATGTTTGATATAATGAATACAAAACACTGTCAACGACTAAGTCGCTACGACATCTTTACGCTTTTCATTACGTGAATCTGGCTACAGATCATGCGAGTTCAACACATGCTTGTTTTTTAAGAATGTTAGCGTCAAGCAATTATCGGACCAGACATAAAGCTATTACGTGTCATAATTGAACCAACATTTCAGGTTTACGGCATCAAAAGCCTGCGAGTGGTAGACGCGAGCATAATGCCGAACATCGTGAACGGGAACACAAACGCACCAGTCATTATGATAGCTGAGAAAGCTGCTGATATGATCAAAGAAGATTGGTCCGACGTCCCGGAACAATCGCCGTGTCCAACAAGTGACCAGGAATTTAAGAATTCAGGACCAGAAGAATCGAATAGAACCCCTCATAATCCACCAGATATATTTAATGAAACAACTAACCTGTTCCCTCACTTATCCGTAAACGATAATCAAATACCCAAAGCAAAGAAGGCAAATAAAAACCTAACACTAGCTCCTGAATATGAGACTAGATACAAGGAATTTATACCTTTACCTTATGTAGATACAGTCCATTATGCAAGACCAGTAGCGAATCCTTTGAACCCGTATTTGCAACCATACCCTAACTATGGAGTGAACTGGCCCTTTTTAGCACCATATCCGTATATTCCAGTGCCCGTACAGGCTGATGATAGGAACTATGTAGTGGATCCTAGTTTAAATGTAGAAAGAAATCCTTTTAAAAAAATGTATAGTTCTAAATTCAATTCAAATAAAATGTCACGCAATAGACCGCTTTCTGAAAATGTTAGACCTCCTACAGGTTATGATGATAATGCAAGACCCGTTTATTATGACGTCAATGAAGTGATTACTCCAAAAGGTAAAAAGAAATGCAAGGTCTGGCTGTACTATAATGGTTCGAAATATGAAGTTGTTTTGTAAAAAAAGTTTTTTTTTTCAATAAAAAAAATAGATTTTGTTTTAAAAAAAAATAGACTATTTTCAATAAAAAAAATATTTGCAATTTGTTGTTCTATTTTTTAACATACATGTACTTGATTTTTTCTCAAAATTCTGATTTAGATTGATTGTATTTGAGCATCCTGGTAGGATACGTTGATGTTCAAAGTTTAAATTCAATCACAAGAAACATAATTCAATACAATTACCAAGAAAAAACACTGCATAAATATTGCTTTTAGAGTCTATTTTGGCTCACCAAAAACTAAATCGAAAAAAATTGGTATTGCATTTACAAGTCATGTCAATGAAAACCACTGATGAAAACGATTCTTTACCGTACCCAAATAAAATATAATATTGCGTGGAAACAAGAGTATAGCCCTGTTAAGTACCTGTACACAGCTAAAGAATAGAATCACTGTGCTTCATTCTAAGAAATCCTAATTGTAAGAAGAAGCCTGGGCAAGCGGTTTCCCTTTAATAAATAATAAACTGGTTTACATTCTACATGACTCTCCTGATCCCATACTGAAAACTCTTTGTCCCAAATAGAAATCTAAAAAAAAATAGTCATTTCCTAACGCCACCTTTTATATTAAAGCTATACAACTTTTCATTATTAATAATTGTAGAATATATCAAAGAAAAATATAGGGTGTCAGTAAACATTATTTAGTAACTGTTTATATTTTATACTAGCTCCATATACTAGTTCCATGCTTAATGTTGCGGAACCCTAATACTTATGTTTTTATAAATAAAAGAAGCCTAAGTTACTCCTTGAAACATCAGCTACCTGCCAGTGTAAAATCAGTCTAGCCGTTTCAGAGATTACCTGGAACAAACAGACAGGCAGACAGAGATTTTTTTTTTATTTGTGTTTTTTATGTCAGTACTTCCATATGTATTTAGTGAGAATCTGTTATTTGGGAATTACAAACAGACACTTCAATTGTATTTATCTGTATGTATATAGATATATATAATCACGATTTATTTTTGACAATTGAGCATTAGAGCTGTGTCCATGGGCTTATAGTTGCTTGAACAATTTATTTTGTATTTTTAAAACTGTATAATATTCTTTAAAAGAGTAATTACTGAGTTTCTTGCCAGGTTCTTCTCAGTAAAATCAACCTTCCGAACCTGGCGGTAGCATGTATAATCCTGTGTAATTGTGTCATTCTGACGATTTGAAAGTACTTTGTATGAAGTCTAATCGAATAAAGATATATTTGATTTTGATTTTGATTTTGATGCGTCTGTTCTCACTAGCGATATAATCATCGCAAGTGATTAAACGTCTCTACGTAATAGCGCATTCCACCAGTGTGCGCCGCGAGCGCAGTGCGTGTGCACTGTCGATTAAACTTAAAAATTAAAATTAAATAACTTCTTTCACTACATATCTTTTCCACGTTTCAACTTTAGTGTGTGAAAGTGAAAAGGGTGAGTGTTACATACATAAATTATACAACGAATTGCTGTGAAAATTATCGCCAACTAACGTGAAAAGCCCAAAGAAGTATACTTGAAATATTGTTAGTTTTCTTTTCGGTAGATTTCGTTTCAAGGCTAAATTTTCCAAGTCCTTATTATTTTTGTAATCCTTATTATTTATGTGAAAGTACCTTTAAAATCGGTCCAGCCGTTTCGGAGTTTAGCTGGAACAAACAGACAGACGGACCGAGACATTTTTAAAGAATTAAAGTTTCTATGTCAGTGCCGTATATACTTTCACTTGCATTTAGTGAAAAGTTTTTAATTTGGAATTATATACAGACACTTCAATTTTATTTATCTGTATAGATTCCACGAGGAAAATTATTGTCAAAGGCTAGATTTAGACCTAAAAAACTAATATTATAAAGAGGAAAGATTTGATTGTTTGTTTGTTTGCATTGAATAGGCTCCGAAACTACTTGACCGATCTTGAAAATTCTTTCAGCAATGGATAGCTACATCATCAGCGAGTAACATAGGCTATATTTTATCCTCGTACTCCCACAGGAACGGAAACTATGCGGGTGAAACCGCGTGACGTCCGCTAGTGTAATATACTTCTTAGATCAAATAGTCAGCGAATTCTTCTAGCTGTCACTACTCACTTCCGAAAATCCTTACTATTATTACGTACTTATTTACACGCGAAAAGTATAATCCACGTGAAAGTTTATAAGTACGGATGGATATTTGTTACTATTTCACGTATTAACTACTGAATAGATTTTAATGAAACTTTACAATAATAACATCAGAATATACTACAGGTCAGAATATACTACAGAAACATGTATATACTGTGTGAATTGTCCAAATTATAAAGTCAAAAATAAAATTAAATCCTGCGCAGACAGAGTCGCGGGCACCAGCTGGTAAAGCATACACCAGCCGCGTTATTCTGTTATAGGTTTCTTAGCGTCCAACTCGACGACGAGCGTTGATTTCAACGCTCGTCGTCGCTTAAATGCCTGGTGTGTATATGTTAAGTTGGAACACGTTAGATTCATCTCAATAATATCGAATAATTATACAAGTTTTCTGAATAAAATTAAAACACAAGGAACCTGTTTCAAACTCTACAACAGTAGATCTAAAAAGGCCACTTTGGCAGAATCATAATGTGATCCGAATATGACTCATAATCGAAAAGACAAAATGGTCACTTAGGTGCAATTCATTTTATGATCCACGAATTATTAATATTTCGCTATTCACCTGTTTTTTCACTTCCCTATGAAGCATCCTAAAATGGTCCACAGAATATGAATTGCTTTTGTGACAGCAGAATCATATAAGTTAGTTAGGGACTAACATCCACAATTATTGTAATAATTCGTAAATCATAATATGAATTGCACCTTAGTGACCATTTTGTCATTTAGATTATAAATCATATTCGGATCACAGTATGATTCTCCCAAAGTGGCCTTTTTAGACCTACTGGTCGAATACTAAAGTCAATATTACGTGGACTGCAACCGACTACACTACCACTTCTATACAGATAAATAAAAGTGTCTGTTTGTAATTACAAAATACAAATTTTCAACAAATGTATATGAAAGTGTATGAAGAACAAAGAAACAAATTTTGCATTTTTTTCTCTATGTGTCCGTCTGTTTATTCCGGCTAATCCCGAAACGGCTGGACGGATTTAATCTTTTTTTTTTGTAAATCATCTTTTATTTAACAAAAACAACAGAGTTGCGCGGCTCACCCATGAAGGTAAATTCGTCTTCGCTTGATCATGTTAACTGTAAGCAACTTTAAGTGCATCTGTGCAAGTGAAATCGGGAAGCATAGCTAGCGATTCGCTGCGGTTCTTACTATGAGAAAGTTGCCTTTGTAATACTTACAACAACAAAATGATTAAGTAGGCGAGGTGAGTCCATCGCCGTCTCTTGAATTACTTCTCAGACATATGCAGGTTTCCTCACGATGTTTCCTTCACCGTAAAGCACGTGGTGTGAAAATCACTGCACGTACGTTTTTAGCAAAACTCATTGGTACAGGGCTCGCTGTAACTTGGGTCTTGAACTTGGGTCGCTTGCGTAGCAGGCGAGCTCAAATCCCAAGGCTACCACGGCTCTTTTAAACGACTGGACTGATATTAATTATATTTTTATGAAATGTGTCTTAAGCGGGTGCTTTTTTTTAATTTCAGCAGTGACAATGTGGGCGTGCGACCCAGCAGTGACTGCGAACATCCTCACCAGTTACCAAGGCGCTGGTCCGGTGTTCGTCCAAGCCCTGCAGTCATTCTTCGCGGCCCAGTGTGTCCTCACCGGGGACCACCTGTGGCCTGAGGACGCAACGCCTGCTGTGCTTGCTAGTAAGACTTATATTTTAAGTGTTAAACAATCATAATTATGTTGAATCATTTAATAATGTGTTCCAATCCAACTGTGTGGCAATCCAAGAAACGCAACTACATAAAAATAATATTTACAAAATATTATAAATGAAAATCTGTTAATTTGGAATTACACTAGTCACTTTATCGCTATAAGACCTAAATGGTTCTTGACAAAATTAATAATGACAATAACAATGAACAAGTAAATTAATTAATCAAATCAAATTATAAATATAAACGGAATTTAGATTTATATATGTGGGAATTGTGCTCAGCAAGCTGCATTATCTCTTTGGATCGCTTAACTAACGATTAGTAAATTAATTTGATTTTGTCCAACGACGTTTGCAGTTTCTGACAGTAAAATACACGTGAAGACCTTTAGACCTTTGTCTTTATCTTGAATCTTAATTAACAATACACGAAATGCAGTCGAACATAATTTTGTCTTAGAGTTAAATCGATATCTATACATCTATATCTATACAGTCTATACAGATAAATAAAATTGGAGTGTCTGTTTGTAATTCCAAAATAAAAGCTTTTCACTAAATTCATATGAAAGTGTATACGCTACTGCCACTGAAAAACCAAGATTTAAAAAATTTCTCTGTCTGTCTATCTGTCCGTCTGTCTGTCTGTTTGTTCCGGGTAATCTCTGAAACGGCTGGACCGATTTTAACGGGACTTTCACTGGCATGTAGCTGGTGTTTCAAGAAGTAACTTAGGCTACTTTTATTTATTAAAAATACTAGGGTTTCGCGACAATAAGGATGAAACTAAATCAACGCGGGTGAAACCGCGGGGCACAGCTAGTTCACTATAAAATCGAATCAGCCTGGAGCTTCACTTTTTAACCGACTTCCAAAATCCTAATTCATTGTTTGTACATAAAAATAAATAGTAGAAATTAAAAACATTAGGTGGTTTTTCAAATCGACCGTATCGATACTATTTATATTTTATATCGATTGTTTTATATCACTCTCAGTGCACTACTTAGAATGCACCAGGAATTTACGTTTGTTCGTCATACGTTTCCGCAAATGTTTGTTTGTTTCGGTTTACTAGGAGAGGCAGGGCATAGCTGGATCAGTCAGGTATCAAAAGGCCTGTCTCTGGGGGGTCACGGTGGAGCCTGTGAAGACATGACACGTGCACCATTGCGACCTGTGCCCCGAGTATAGGTTTTAGCATGTTTTTACGTTGACTCATTTTGTATGGAAACTTTTAAAAGCGCCCCAAGCGGTGAGTGTGGGAAGTTTTAGGTCTCCATACACTGCAAAACGCGAATTTGGAACGTGTCAAAAGCTATACTTGGGGCACAGGTGCCTATACAGGCAACACTGTGGAGTTTAGTCGGTGTGAGTCCGATATGGGATAAGCCTAACGTCTACCTAAAAGCGCTACCCCCGCGGCTGTAGGCGAATCCATAGGGAATTATTAAAAGGGCATAGAGGAATCTCCCAATCGAATTTCGCAAGAAGTGTTTTAACTATAATTATTCGTCATGTCATGTATTTTGGATTTAAAATAAATATTGCATTGCTTATGAACATAATATCTTTCTACCTATCATGCTATCAAGTTTCATCAATCTAAATCAGAGTCACTACTGGAAGTATAATCGTCATTGCATTAATGATGAGATCGGTATTTTACTGATAAATTATTTTTGACAGAAATAGCCTATCCATTACAATCTGACTGAATATTTATCGTTTTAATTATGTTCTCCTTTATAATTTTCAGATCCTAATTACGACTTCGTAATAATTGGCGCTGGTTCGGCGGGATCACTGGTTGCCAATCGTTTATCAGAAGTTGGAAATTGGAAAGTACTCCTAGTTGAAGCTGGCGGCAATCCAACACTGGGATCGGAGGTACGTTACTTTCTTTATTTGACATCATTCAGCAGCGAAAATACTTTATTACTTTTTCTTTACACCCTAAAGTGGCCAACAATTTAAGCCCTCTTGATGGGATTGGGTTTCTCTACTATATCTAAAATACGAGCTCTTAGTGATACTTAACTGTATTCGCGGATTACCTCTATACAAAAATACTTTTTTTGACTGCGAGCATATTTAGGTAAACCCATGTTTTTCGTTCACCAACGCAAACGGGTTGCAACAGCGAAAGGGTGTCAGTACCGCCGCGCACTTTAAGTACATATTTTAAAATTAATTAAACCGTTGGGTCAACATTATGAAAGACTGAATGTAGGGTACTATACCGGAACCTGAATGATAACTGTGATAAAAAATAAGATCGAGAAGATGCTTTATACTTTTTAAATTATTTTCCAGGCTCCGCAGCTTTTCTTCAACAATTTGGACACTGACATAGATTGGAAATATCGGAATGAACCACAAAACGGAGCCTGTCAGAGTTACAAGAGCAAAAGCTGCGCCTGGCCTAGAGGGAAGGTACTTGGAGGAAGCAGTAGCATTAACGGCTTGTTCTACGTCAGAGGCAACAAACTTGATTACGACGAATGGGCAGCTGCCGGGAACAAAGGTTGGAGCTACGAGGAAGTACTACCCTACTTTAAAAAGAGTGAAAACTTTAATATTCCACTTACTGGGGAAGTTAAAAAATATCATAGCAACGAAGGTCCACTGAGTATCGAAAGCAACAATGACTACAATGTGTTAGAGGAACTAATGATATCAGGCGCTATGGAGATTGGAATGAAAAATTTAAGCGACATCTGTGGAGCCAACCAAATGGGAGTTACAAAAAGTTTTACTACGACGAAGAATGGGGTTAGACAAAGTACAGCCAGAGCATTCCTAAGCCCCATAAGAGATAGAAAGAATTTACATGTAGTAAAAAATGCTCTTGGAACGAAGATTTTATTCAAACCAAATTCAAATGAAGTTAGCGGCGTTATAATAAACAAAAATGGAGTTGACATACAAATCAATGTCAATAAAGAACTAATTCTATCAGCAGGATCTATAAATTCCCCGCAATTACTTTTACTATCTGGAATAGGTCCCCGTAAGCAATTAGAAGATTTAAATATTGAAGTGAAAGCAGATTTACCAGTAGGAGAAAATTTAGAAGACCACTTATACGTACCCATATTTTACGCAGCGCCGGGTAATGCAGACATGATTACTCTACCGAATGTATTGGGATTGATCGGGGATTATATTCTAACCAATGAAGGGCCCTTAGCCGGCACATTTCCTCATAGGGTCATCTCGTTTGCCAATACTACCGATCCTCATGCTACTAGTCCAGATGTGCAGTATCATTACGTCAACCTCCCTCCAAAAATATCCTTATTAGTAGATGTATTCAAAAAACACGGCCATGGTCAGGAGGTGCTTGATGAATTTTATAAAATAAGTGAAGATCACTTTGTAACATTCATCCCCACAGTTTTATTAAAACCAAAATCAAAAGGACGTATAATTCTTAAAAACACAAATCCCTTTGAATATCCGATAATACATGCCAACTATTTTAACGATCGTGAAGATATGGACACGGTTATAAGAGGTATAAAGCAACATGTTCTCAAATTAGGTGAGACAGATGCTTTCAAAAAGGCCGGTTACAAACTAGTTTGGTTTGAGATAGCTGCTTGTAAGCATTATGACAAGAATACGGATGAGTTTTTGGAATGTATAGCAAGAGAGATGACATTTTCTTTGTATCATCCAACGGGTACGGTGAAAATGGGTCCTGATGGTGACAAAGATGCTGTAGTAGATCCAACACTAAAGGTACGAAAGGTGAAAGGACTGAGAGTGATAGATGCCAGTATAATGCCTTCTATTGTAAGAGGGAATACTAACGCGCCTACTATTATGATTGGAGAAAAAGGAGCAGATCTAATTAAGAAAGATTGGTTACACAACCACTCAGAACTTTAAAATTGTGAATGATTATTGGTGTTATAAATATTTTTTATCTGTTAAAAATAAACATATTACTTTGACTATTTTATTTTCTCTCTAAAAATTGTTTTACCCACGGACGAAATCATTTATATTAATTCGTATGCAGAAATATACGATGTTGTGCTGTTTAGAGCCCTGAATTATAATATAAAAATACCTAAATTAACGAAGTATGAAAGTGAAATTATGTTCCTTATATTAAACAAGCTGTGCCCCGCGGTTTTACCCGCGTAGATTTAGTTTCATCCTTATTGCCGCGGAACCCTAATAGTATTAATAAATAATAGTAGCCTAAGTTACTCCTTGAAACATCAGCTACCTGTCAGTGAAAGTCCCGTTAAAATCGGTCCAGCGGTTTCAGAGATTACCCGGAACAAACAGACAGACAGAGAAAAAATTTATAACTTGATTTTTTAGTTTCAGTAGCGTGTTTACTTTCATATGCATTTAGTGAAAAGCATTTATTTTGGAATTACAAACAGACACTTCAATTTTATTTATCTGTATAGATGTATAGATGTGTCTGGCATAATTTAATAGCAAATCAATATCATGATGTAAACTCACCACAAGTACGCTATCAATATTTAATATATGAGTGAATTATAAGGCTTTCTCCTGTATTCCATGAAAGGGTAGGTTTCGACAGCTAATTTAAAGTCCCATGTAATAGAGGGCGAGTCTATTGCCATTTACCAGACACTAATCCAGATTTGAGCTGCTACTGGCAAGTTACAGATGACAAAAACCCAACAGCACTGCCTGAACCGGGGACCGAACTATGGACTTCGTATACCGCAGTAGCTTTTGAGAAACTACGCATTGAAAAAACCAGCTTACGACACTTTATTAATTACATTGATAAAGAAAAAATTTTTATTTATTTTTTATTTATTTATTTATTTATTTACTTATAACCTCTTTACAGTATTTGTTCTACCAATGTAATTACATTTACAGCAGCTCGTGTAGGAACACATTACCAAAACAACAAGACAAGACTAGTCGGCGGTAATACACGGATTACATCACAAGGGTTAGCCTTGGAGATGAATCGACGATTGCCCGGTGGTGAAACTCCGGCTTTCGCATGATTATTTGGTAATACTACATTCGTTATTTATAGACTACTAGTTTGCGCCCACAGCTTTGCCCGCGTGGTAGTTACATATCAAATACAATCTTCCTACCCTTTTAGGGGGTGGCATTTTGTAAAAACCCGTTCCCCAGCTTTTATGTCTCTAGGATAAGCGGTTTGGGATGTGCGTGGATATATTATTATAAGTCGTCAGTACTTGGAATTGTATATGTTTAAAGATCTTCAATTATACTCCTATAAGAGCTCTCCAAACCTTAAAGTTCTAAGATTCAGGCCCACGTGACAGAGAATAAGTGTACTATCGTCTCTAAGACACAACATCATCCTAATATAAATGTATTAGGTCTTTTCTACACCGTAAATGTTGGACAAATAACTAAGTAGCTGGTACAGATCAGGGTTTGAATCAGCATATTCACACTTTGCAAGCAGTAAAGCTATTGCTTGGTAAGTTAATATGGGCACATTCTTATTGGGCTGTGGAATGTGGTTCTCTTAAGTGAACATCGCACTAGAGAAACTGACGGGATAATCTTCAAGCAAGATGCGACGTGACATCTTCACACCTTCAAAACATCTTATTTTGCAGGAAATGTAAGAGTACCCATAGTATTGCGACCATTAATAGGCTAGCTACAATTTTATTATTCTTCTACTGTCAGTCTTTAATTGGGAAACAGTAGTACATAAACTTAAATTAGTGTTACGTTCAATGAGTGTTCCAAGTGTCCCTTATATTAAATAAAATTATTTTATTTGATTTGATATAGTTCTTCGGGTACCGATATATAGGATCGCAAACAATGTTCTAACACCTAGCCTTCAAGGGGTCAAATTTTTTTTTTTTTTGGATATGGTCTCGCAGTTGTTAGGGGGGAGTTACCTCCACTGCTTAACCGGACTATAGGGCGAGACCCAAGGGCCTCCAGCCGAGCTTAAACTTAAATACTAAGCAACACAGCTAAGGGCGCCCCGGTGCGGGGCTCGGACCTCGGCTTAGGGCATTGCTGGGGGATGAGCTAGGGAGCTGGATCTGAGTTGTATTATTTAGGGACGTGTTTAAGGCTAGTGGCTCGGCGCGCGCCGGCCCTAGCAGAGGACGGGGGGGACGATGACGTAGAGTTCGCGACGAGCCTCGCCGGCGAGGACGGAACAATGGTCGGTTTGGTGTGTGCTTTTGAGACATTGCTTGCTGAAGCAATGTGATATCGTCGTCAGGGTCAAGGAGAACGTGCCTCGGACGGCGTCGGGAGGAGATACAAGATGGGGTATATCGGGCGGCCGATACGATTAGTGGGTTCGGGTGTTTTTCGGCAGATTCGAAAAAGCGCTTAGAGGCTCTTTTCATGAACTGCTTGATGGTGGGAATTTTGAAGTCTACATGGAGTTGACTATTGCGAACATACCACGGGACTCCCGCGGCCTTTCGCAAGAATTTGTTTTGGAGGACCTGCATTCTATGGATGTTAGAGCTGGCCGTGTGTGCGAAAACAACACTGGCGTATGTCATTATGGGACGGATGCACGAGAGGTAAATTCTCAACTTGGACTTAAGTGACAATTTGCTCCGTGCATTTAGTAGGTAATGGAGTCGACCAAGGGCAAAGGAAGCACGTGACCGTACTTTCTTTGTGTGGGATGCAAAGGACAACCTTTGGTCGAGGATGACGCCTAGGTATTTGGCCGTGGATTCCCAGGGAATCGGCTGGCCGAACATGGTTACAGAAGGCGGAGGATCGTGATATCGGTCGCCAGAGCGGCAGAAGAGAACAGCTGCGCTCTTATCTGGGTTGACTTCAAATCTCCATTTCCGAAACCATTTGCCGAGGGCATTGGCTGCGGTTTGGAGATGTTTGGCGATCGTATGACGGTCTCTGCCTCTATAGTAGATAGCCGTGTCATCGGCGAAGAGAGCTAGGTCGGCATTGGGACTCTTGGGGATGTCGCTGGTGTACAGCGTGAAAAGGAGTGGGGAGAGCACGGAGCCTTGGGGGACTCCAGCACGAATACGACGAGGGGAAGATAATGAGCCCTCGATGCGATATTGGAAGGTGCGATTCGATAAGAAGTCTCGTATGATGAGCACGAGTCTGTCAGGCACACCGATTTGGTAAAGCTTATATAATAAGCCATTGTGCCAAACTTTATCGAATGCTTTCGCTATATCGAAGAATAGGACGCCGGTTTGCTGTTTGGCTTGGAACCCCGCACTTATGTGTTCAACGATGCGGTGCACCTGTTGAACACACGAGTGCTTGGCTCGGAAGCCAAACTGCTCATTTGGGATAAGTTTGTGGGATTCAGCGAAGTCCTTAAGTCTTTTGAAGATCAACCTTTCGTAGATCTTCGCGAGAGTTTTAAGGAGACTAATGGGGCGATAACTAGAGGATTCGGATTTGGGTTTACCAGGTTTTGGTATCCCTATGACAACTGCTTCTTTCCATGATTGTGGGAAGATGTTGTTCGAAAGGGCAGCGTTAAAAATGGCTGTCAGGAAGACAATGATGTGGAGGGGAAAGAGTTTAACAACTTTATTTGTTATCCCGTCGGAGCCAGGAGACTTCCTAGGGTTGAGATCTTTGATGAGGGATTGAACCTCATCGACTGTAACTACTGGGAGTGGGTTGTCTGGGTCCTCTATTGGGGGCTGGGCTACCCTTCGTTCGACCTCGGCGTCCACCTTTGTGAGATGGGCCATGTCTACTTGTTGGGAGCTGGGAGAACATTGGGATTCTAGATTGTCGGCTAGACATTCGGTCTTTTCGTCGTCGTCGAAGGCGGGACTACGGCCAGGACGATTAAGAGGAGGGATGCCGCAGGCTTCTTTGACTCTGAGCTTGCGTTGCAAGTGCCAGAAAGCCTGGTGATTAGGGGTAAGGTTAGCCAAGAAGTTGTCCCAGCGAGCTTCCCTCATTTCATTCATGCGCCTTCTTACTTTGGCTTGTAAGTGGTTCATGAATGATCGGTTGGCTGCTGTGGGGTAAGTCCTGTAGGCTCGGATAGCCGCGTTTTTCTCCGTCACCAGTTCGCGTACATCGTCCGGCAGCCTCCAGCGATGGTCGTCCATCGCTGGGACCTGCCGGGAGCAGTTGTTGACTGCTGATTGTACGTGACTGGTGAGGGAGTCAATTGCGTTCACCGTGTCTACAATGGAAGTTGGGGTCGGTTCGGGGAAGGACAAGGGAGTAGACTTGAGGTTTTCCTCTAGTTTCCTCCAGTTAGTTGCCGTTTTCATGGGGGTGGGAGTACTCGAGTCAGGGGGACCTGTGCGGGGGGTAAGACTGAGTACAACGGGACGGTGATCGGAATCAAGCTCGTCTATCGATTCCATAGAATTTAAACGAAGGTTTATATTCTTTAGAATCGCCAGGTCGAGAACGTCCGGACGGTGGTCTATAATTGCTGGGTAGTGCGTCGGATGCATGGGAGCTATAACGTCGAAGTTATGGATGCTACTGAGGTAATTGAGTTGATTACCTCTGGAATTTCGAGTGCGGCTATTCCACGACTCGTGTTTGGCGTTTAGGTCTCCTGCCACGATGACAGAGTTGCCTAAGCTAAGAAGTTTTACGATATCAGGAGCGATATCGCCTTGTTTGTTGGGTGCGATATATGCCGAAACTATTATGATTGGTTCGTGTCCAGTCATGCCTAGCCGACATATTGATGTCTCGATTTGAGAGAGGTTGGGGGGATCCATAGGAATGCAGTAAAGAGATCTTTTATAATAGATGAGGGTGCCTCCTTTGGCGGAGTGGGTTCTATCGTTGCGTACTATTTGATAGTTCGCAATTTTGGGATCGCGGTTGGAGGGTTTGAGGAAGGTCTCTTGGAGGAGAAAGATGTCTAATTGGTGTTGGCGGAGGAAAGTAGCGATCTCGTCGCGTTGGGTGTTAATGCCATTGGCATTAAAGAACCCTACTTTGAGGGACCTGGGTTTGATTTTTCCTCCTAGGTTGTGGTTCTCCATTATTGGACCGTACCAAAGAAAGAGGTGAGGGCTGTGGTTACGTGAGCGAACTTGCTCATCGTAGCCATGACGGAGGCAATATTACCGCGTGAGGCGCGGAGTTGCTCGGCCATCTGGTTCAAGGGGTCAAAGTAATTTTTTTTTTTATATAGTTCTACGGGTAGCGATATATAGGATCGCAAACAATGTTCTAACTATTACTCGCGCTCCGACCTCCGCCCCGTACGGACGTCTCGAAGCGCTCTCCTGCCGCGCTCCGCCGCTGCCCATTGTCCAGTCGCCGCCCGCTGCTACCTGCGCACCGAACCCTTCGCCGAACTTGCCTTTTTCAAGGCGGGTTTTCGGCCATCTCTGTTTCTGTGTGAGACAAGTCTCGCTAGTTGTGACCCTTAAGGTAAAAACCACTGTTTGGTGGTCCTCGGTGGATACCTAGCGGTGCCAACGAAGCCGAGTGGGGTGTGGACCCGATACACCCGTTTTTGCCCCCTCAGGGCAAAAACACAAATCGGACGGGGCTAGAACCACCGGCCTTGGGGGCTTCCCTCGCCGACGCTAGCCATCTCCTCCCTCCCACCCTACCCTTTCCCTACCATCCCATTCCTTAGTGTTGTTTGGTTGCTTTAAGCTTCGGCTAAAAGTACTCCTCTGCACTAAGGCTGTTAGGAACCCGTCTGCACATTAAGATTGGCAGCGGGATTACAAGCTTAGGGCACACCCTACTCAACCCTAACTGCCTACCCCCGGTAGTGAAGGGACCAACACACACGCACACAACCCCAGGCCAGTCCAACCTGGGGATTAGGCGCGAAAATAAATAAATTAAATACCGCGTGGTATTTTTGCTCCCCCAATTGTTGTTTTGCCATTCCTAAAATGGCCGACTCCACTCTCCGCGCCCTCCTTCGGGCCCTGCTCAAAGTCCCGGCCAACCAGGCCGTAGCCAGTTCTGTCCTCTCTTCGGAGGATTTCGCCAACCTCTGCGGCGAACAAAGCCCCTCCCCGGCCATCGAGCCCTCCACATACGCCCCTGCGGCGCCCTCTGTCCCTCTCAAACCGAACCCAATGAGGTTCGAAGAGTCCCCCGCAAGTCCCGATTGCCCTCCCAGCCGTCCCGTCATTATCGACGCGGATATGCCCTCTGAGTCCAACTCGGACTCCAACTCCTCCGCCGACGAAAACTTTAATGTCGTCTTAGGACGCAAGAAGAAGCGGTCTCTCAAGACCAAAGCTTCTTCTGACCAGACCCCGGCAAAGTCTCTCAAGACTTCCGCCAAACCCGTAGCCTCCCAATCTGCGCAGGCGGCCTCTCCCTCGGAGGAAAACCGCTCCGACGCAACCACACCCTCTCAGTTCGTAGCCTCATCTTCGAGGAAAGAACCCCTCCCACCGCCTATCTTCATCCAAGATAAGGCAAAATGGACCGACGTCTCGGCATGGTGCAATGCTAATCGCATTGCTTACACAAATGCCCGAACAACCGCAAATGGTATTAAAGTCACGGTGCCTACTTCCACCGACTTCAGGTCTCTTACCAAAATGCTACAGGCTAGGAAAGTAGCCTTTCACTCATATGACCTCCCCGAGGACCGTCTCCTCCGAGTAGTAATCCGCGGCATCCCTAAAGAGATAGACGAAAAATCTATCTTATGCGATCTTCAATCGCAAGACATCCCCGCCCTCGAGGTGCACCGCATGCACGGCGCCCGCAACAGTACCATATACGACATGGTCTTTGTCGTATGTAAGCACTCCCCCGCCGGAAAGAGCATATACAATATTAAGACCGTATGCCATTTATCTGGCTTAAAGGTCGAAGCCCCCAACAAACGCGGCCAAATCGGCCAATGTCACAAGTGCCAGCTATATGGCCACTCTTCCCGAAATTGCTTTGCGGTACCCAGGTGCGTTAAGTGCCTAGGTGACCATGGCACAAGCGATTGCCCCCGTCCTAAAGACACCTCACTCTGCACAGAGCCGCCTAGTTGCGTTCTGTGCGGCCAATCGGGCCACCCTGCAAATTATCGCGGCTGCCCAAAAGCCCCTCGTCCTCACCCCAAAATGGTAAAGCGAGTTCAAGCTCGCAACACCAGGGAAAACCTCCCTTCCTCCGCTCTCCCCGAGCGCCTAAGCCCCCAAAGACCTTCCCCCTGGAACGCACTGAACCATCAGCGCGCATTCCCCAAACTCACTCCTCCGAGAGCTCCCCAGTCCACGGTTATCCCCCCATTAATGGCCATCCCCACCATACAACCCCCTAAGCCAAAAGGCCCTCCTCCCGCGGCAACTTCACGCTCGCCAACAGCCCCTCTGGCACCCACCCCTATGCGTCCCTCTCCCCAAGCCCCGGAAGCCACCGCGACCGGCGATAATATGGCTTATCTGAGCCAATTATTCCATGCGGTTGACATCCATAGCTTGAACCAGATGGCCGAGCAACTCCGCGCCTCACGCGGAAACATTGCCTCCGTCATGGCTACGATGAGCAAGTTCGCTCACGTAACCACAGCCCTCACTTCTTTCTTTGATACGGTCCAATAATGGAGAACCACAACCTAGGAGGAAAAATCAAACCCAGGTCCCTCAAAGTAGGGTTCTTTAATGCCAATGGCATTAACACCCAACGCGACGAGATCGCTACTTTCCTCCGTCAACACCAACTAGACATCTTTCTCCTCCAAGAGACCTTCCTCAAACCCTCCAACCGCGATCCCAAAATTGCGAACTATCAAATAGTACGCAACGATAGAACCCACTCCGCCAAAGGAGGCACCCTCATCTATTATAAAAGATCTCTTTACTGCATTCCTATGGATCCCCCCAACCTCTCTCAAATCGAGACATCAATATGTCGGCTAGGCATGACTGGACACGAACCAATCATAATAGTTTCGGCATACATCGCACCCAACAAACAAGGCGATATCGCTCCTGATATCGTAAAACTTCTTAGCTTAGGCAACTCTGTCATCGTGGCAGGAGACCTAAACGCCAAACACGAGTCGTGGAATAGCCGCACTCGAAATTCCAGAGGTAATCAACTCAATTACCTCAGTAGCATCCATAACTTCGACGTTATAGCTCCTATGCATCCGACGCATTACCCAGCTATTATAGACCACCGTCCGGACGTTCTCGACCTGGCGATTCTAAAGAATATAAACCTTCGTTTAAATTCTATGGAATCGATAGACGAGCTTGACTCCGATCACCGTCCTGTTGTACTCAGTCTTACCCCCCGCACAGGTCCCCCTGACTCGAGTACTCCCACCCCCATGAAAACGGCAACTAACTGGAGGAAACTAGAGGAAAACCTCAAGTCTACTCCCTTGCCCTTCCCCGAACCGACCCCAACTTCCATTGTAGATACGGTGAACGCAATTGACTCCCTCACCAGTCACGTACAATCAGCAGTCAACAACTGCTCCCGACAGGTCCCAGCGATGGACGACCATCGCTGGAGGCTGCCGGACGATGTACGCGAACTGGTGACGGAGAAAAACGCGGCTATCCGAGCCTACAGGACTTACCCCACAGCAGCCAACCGATCATTCATGAACCACTTACAAGCCAAAGTAAGAAGGCGCATGAATGAAATGAGGGAAGCTCGCTGGGACAACTTCTTGGCTAACCTTACCCCTAATCACCAGGCTTTCTGGCACTTGCAACGCAAGCTCAGAGTCAAAGAAGCCTGCGGCATCCCTCCTCTTAATCGTCCTGGCCGTAGTCCCGCCTTCGACGACGACGAAAAGACCGAATGTCTAGCCGACAATCTAGAATCCCAATGTTCTCCCAGCTCCCAACAAGTAGACATGGCCCATCTCACAAAGGTGGACGCCGAGGTCGAACGAAGGGTAGCGCAGCCCCCAATAGAGGACCCAGACAATCCACTCCCAGTAGTTACAGTCGATGAGGTTCAATCCCTCATCAAAGATCTCAACCCTAGGAAGTCTCCTGGCTCCGACGGGATAACAAATAAAGTTGTCAAACTCTTTCCCCTCCACATCATTGTCTTCCTGACAGCCATTTTTAACGCTGCCCTTTCAAACAACATCTTCCCACAATCGTGGAAAGAAGCAGTTGTCATAGGGATACCAAAACCTGGTAAACCCAAATCCGAATCCTCTAGTTATCGCCCCATTAGTCTCCTTAAAACTCTCGCGAAGATCTACGAAAGGTTGATCTTCAAAAGACTTAAGGACTTCGCTGAATCCCACAAACTTATCCCAAATGAGCAGTTTGGCTTCCGAGCCAAGCACTCGTGTGTTCAACAGGTGCACCGCATCGTTGAACACATAAGTGCGGGGTTCCAAGTCAAACAGCAAACGGGCGTCCTATTCTTCGATATAGCGAAAGCTTTCGATAAAGTTTGGCACAATGGCTTATTATATAAGCTTTACCAAATCGGTGTGCCTGACAGACTCGTGCTCATCATACGAGACTTCTTATCGAATCGCACCTTCCAATATCGCATCGAGGGCTCATTATCTTCCCCTCGCCGTATTCGTGCTGGAGTCCCCCAAGGCTCCGTGCTCTCCCCACTCCTTTTCACGCTGTACACCAGCGACATCCCCAAAAGTCCCAATGCCGATCTAGCTCTCTTCGCCGATGACACGGCTATCTACTATAGAGGCAGAGACCGTCATACGATCGCCAAACATCTCCAAACCGCAGCCAATGCCCTCGGCAAATGGTTTCGGAAATGGAGATTTGAAGTCAACCCAGATAAGAGCGCAGCTGTCCTCATCTGCCGCTCTGGCGACCGATATCACGATCCTCCGCCTTCTGTAACCATGTTCGGCCAGCCGATTCCCTGGGAATCCACGGCCAAATACCTAGGCGTCATCCTCGACCAAAGGTTGTCCTTTGCATCCCACACAAAGAAAGCACGGTCACGTGCTTCCTTTGCCCTTGGTCGACTCCATTACCTACTAAATGCACGGAGCAAATTGTCACTTAAGTCCAAGTTGAGAATTTACCTCTCGTGCATCCGTCCCATAATGACATACGCCAGTGTTGTTTTCGCACACACGGCCAGCTCTAACATCCATAGAATGCAGGTCCTCCAAAACAAATTCTTGCGAAAGGCCGCGGGAGTCCCGTGGTATGTTCGCAATAGTCAACTCCATGTAGACTTCAAAATTCCCACCATCAAGCAGTTCATGAAAAGAGCCTCTAAGCGCTTTTTCGAATCTGCCGAAAAACACCCGAACCCACTAATCGTATCGGCCGCCCGATATACCCCATCTCGTATCTCCTCCCGACGCCGTCCGAGGCACGTTCTCCTTGACCCTGACGACGATATCACATTGCTTCAGCAAGCAATGTCTCAAAAGCACACACCAAACCGACCATTGTTCCGTCCTCGCCGGCGAGGCTCGTCGCGAACTCTACGTCATCGTCCCCCCCGTCCTCTGCTAGGGCCGGCGCGCGCCGAGCCACTAGCCTTAAACATGTCCCTAAATAATACAACTCAGATCCAGCTCCCTAGCTCATCCCCCAGCAACGCCCTAAGCCGAGGTCCGAGCCCCGCACCGGGGCGCCCTTAGCTGTGTTGCTTAGTATTTAAGTTTAAGCTCGGCTGGAGGCCCTTGGGTCTCGCCCTATAGTCCGGTTAAGCAGTGGAGGTAACTCCCCCCTACCAACTGCGAGAGACCATATCCTAAAAAAAAAAAAAAAAAATGTTCTAACTAACCTAACCTAGCCTTCAGGGGGTCAAAGTAAATAATTAATTTGTTATACGTGGAGAAAGTGTATGAAAATAATCATGAATGAGGACAAAGAGAAATAAAAGATAATAAGAGTTAAATGCGGTAATTTAGTAGTAGTAGAGTATTTAATTAATTTCGTGAATGAATCGAGAAACAATTTCTCATCATTGATGCCAAGCCACATCATGATGTGGTCAAAGTGAGATATTTCATAAAACGCGATCATGTCACGAAATTATCGAGTATTTTATGAAGCGAGCAAATCTACGATATGACCACGACATTTACACGATATAGGGGCCTTACGACGAGCTGTTATTGCCACGATAGTTTCACTCATTTATGAGACAGATGTATGTGACGTGTATACATCTGTCACTGTCGCACAACTGAATTATCATTGCAATAAGAGCTCATGGTTGGGCCCCTGGCGTAAGTTTATGTATGTATGAAAATGTCAACACTTTTACTTGAAACTTTAGGCTGTACATGGTTAAACCGTTATGTGAACAATGAAACGGTTCACAGGTCACCAGCGAACATAGTCAATGACTGTCAATGGTCACCACAGTTCCCTCGACAGGCACATATTTGGTAACAAATATGTATGTACGTTGTATTTTGTAACGAATTGCGCAAGCTTCTCAATGCAAATTATTATTTTGGAAACAAAACACATGTTATAAATTAAACACGTAATATTGTTAAGGCGTTAATGTAAATGCCAACGAACGTGGGGTACGTGTTTCTTTTAATTTTTTTTTAACAATATAATTAAGTGTCTGTTTGTAATTCCAAATTAACAGCTATAATGTGTATTCGTTACATAAAAAATCAATATTTTTTTCCTTTCGGCTAAACCGATTTTAACACGAATTTCACTGCAGATAGCTGGTGTTAAAAGAGTAACTTAAGCTTCTTTTATTTGTAAAAAAATTGGGGTTCCGCGAAATAAAGCCAACGCGGCTGAAAAGCTAGTAATAATAATAAAATAAAAATATAAATATAAATGCGACTAACTTTGACTAACGTAACATTATATAACACTTTTCTCGAATTTGAATGTTATACACATAAAAACTTTATTGTGCGAGATGTATAACTAACTACCGCTGTGAAACAGAGTGTGACTTGCTAGATAGTAATATTGTTTATATCACTCGATCTGTAACTGGAGGAAGTATACAATACTTTTACCGTTATTACATTTAATATATTGTTATATTTTGACTAGCTGTGTCCCGCGGTTACACCCGCGTAGACTTAGTTTCATCTTTATTGTCGCGGAACCCTAATATTTACTAATTATTAGGCTTAGTATTAAAAGTAGCCTAAGTTACTCCTTGCTAAACATCAGCTACCTACCAGTGAGCCCCTTTAAAATCCATCCAGCCGTTTCAGAGATTACCCGGAACAAAGAGACGGACAGAGAAATTTTTTTGAACTTACTTTTAAACTTCTAGTTAAACCGTTAAACTTTTAGTGTCAGAAGCGTGTATACTTTCATAATATGCATTTAGTGAAAAGCTGTTATTTTGGAATTACAAAAAGACACTTTTATTTTATTTATCTGTATATAGATTATAAATTTTAGCGTTATCAAACTCATGGATATTGTTATTTATTTTTCCAAGATGTAAAGATGAATTTTATTTTAAAAAATTGATGTATAAGAGTTGTTTTCGCTTAGACAAAATATTTTAAGTGAAGACCTATTTAAGCTTAAACTACTGACTTCCGAACTAGACGGTAATATGGACATAGTTACAAAAAATATTTAAATTTTGCCAATTTAACATCTTTGGCAATAGTTACAGGTCAGCCGGAGGCCTAAAAATAATCTGACAACTGGTTTAACCCAGGTCACAGATTTTCCTCCTAAATGGGGTTGCGAAGGTCAGATGGCAGTCGCTTCGTATAAAAATCAGGTGATCAGTCACATCGGGTTGAATCAAGCGCCGACCCCAACAATGTATGGGATAAGGCCCGGGAGATGATGAGTTACAAAAAATATCTACATGCAATATTGTCAGTACTATTTGCTTAATAATTCGAAAGTGATGTAAATAACTCTATGAATACATTTATTTTTACACTAAAATTCGATAATCTGAAAAGCGAAGACTATATTATTACGTAAAACCGACAACTATTGAAGTTTTTGTGTATCCATAAATTTCGTAATAATTGCTAAGCTTACGTGTGAAGTGAAATTGGTCATGACAGACAAACAGCCAGTTTAAATGTTAACCAGTCGGATAGACTTTATTTATGCTACACGAACTAATATACTGTAATTACGTACTACAGTTACCGTCACGAGTTATGAGCGCTCAGCGGAAATAGTGGGGCTAGCTACGCATGTATTTTATTCGCGTCGCGCCATACAGACAGATAGTTAAAGACTCATAAAATTACTACTGCGCATTCAATGTCAGCTTTCATAGCCTGTGACAGCATGTATATTGACCAATATAAAATTCAAATTCATTCAGTATCTACATATACCTATAGATTTGATTATAATGTATCAAAATGCTCTGAACTTTTTACTGCTCAGCATTTAAACATTATGGTCAAATTGTCCAACACTCACTGATCGATCAACCGATAACCCAGATCACTTAATAACATTCTCCAGCCCTTTGCTCCTTAACAATTTTATAACACCGGTCGGTGATAGTAAATGAGTGTTTCAAAACTCACCCAAGGCTGCCCGGTTCCGTACCATGAGTGCTATCACGTACACATAGGCATACGAGTGTCATAAATATTGAAACAAATTTCGCAAATCATTGACGAAATTTAATCTTTTGACTTTTGTCGACAACAATCTAAGCATAATGCGGCGCCCAATTTTTAGCTTTGCTCTGCAAGTTTTCAAAATAAAATTTTATCCCGGAGATTTTTTTAATCGGATCAGTTTCAATATGTCTCACGCAATATTCCAATATGATAGGGTAATGAATTATTTAGTAAAATGTTATAAATAATTTAAGCATAATTAAAACCTGCAACATTACATTAAAATATGTGTATATCTACATCAATAACTGCATATTTTCCGGATACAAAATGCATTTGAGTTTTAAGAGACCTTAAAACGTAGTCTACCTTGTGCCTGAAACTCAATGAAAACCGATTTTTAGTAATTTTTTGTACTTTCCTGCTGTCCTTGCGTGTTAAATTTACTTTCACAAATATTCTACTGCATTATTGTATGTTTCGATTACATTTAAAGTCGTAAAAGCGAAGTTCGTTGATTTAATTAGACGCGACCTTAACTGTTCCTGCGGTATAACGGAACCGGTCGGTGCATTCTAGTTATGCTGGGCTAAGTAATCGTAGCCCCAATTCTACTTGAAGTGTAGGTAATTCACTTTTTAAGCCTCTGCCTACTATTCATTGCCAGCCTTTAATGGCTAACTAATTAGTTTTAAAACCGATACAGATGCGCTTTATTTAATGAAACTATACGATTTAAGATTATTGAAAAAAAAACACTATCTTGAGTATAGCTTTTAAACCCCAGGGCCTGTAGACAAAGTACCATTGTCCTCACGCTTCGCTAGTCGAAACGATACAAAATGTACGGGAATTACATATGTCACGTGACTGATGTATATCATTCCCATACTGATCTACCGAATTTCGTTTACCGCGGCTAATCTCCACGGGGATTAGCTATCTGCGCAAGAGATATTATAGTGCACAAGTGTGTGCGCAAACACAGGTGCACACTTTACTCCCTCACTCTCGCTCTTTACGTGCTTTCCGTGGCACGGGGAGCCAACTTCCAAACTCTGGGCATTCATTGTGAATTTCTTGAAAGAAAATCCCTATATCATCTAAGTCTCATTATATATTACTTAAAAACAATTACCTGATTGTAATTATGAATCATAAAGAATCTAATTTATCTGTGACTAACTCCTATTACTGGAGTCAGTTGCTACGACCATAATTAAATCAAATCGCACTCAATTGTGCAGCATGGTCACCACAAGTTCTTTTCCCTTGGGTAAGTAAATTCGCTGAATGAAGGATATTGTTTTTCGTACAATGCTTTAGTATTTTCCTTTCATTGGATGCCAATTGCATATTCACTCACTTCTTATTTTCTATCACCAGCTTGATCTTATTGAAATCGTATCTGTACTTATTCTATTAAAAGTAATTACAACCCTTTCTAATGGATATGACATTTATTAATAGGATTTGCAATAAGGATAATGTAGGTGCCTGAGACGGCGATAGGCTTACCATCTGTCAAGTTGGCACTTAATCATCTTCGGTGAAAAGCGTGTGTTATTATTACAATCTGCCTCTGCCTACCTGCGAGCATATGTATGTAATTTTATATAATTTTATGTGAACATGTTCAGAATATTTAAGCGCAACTTAGAACACTGAAACCACGGAGTCATTGATAATAGATATTATGCATTGTATTAGTACTCGTATACTATACTATAGTACTCGGATATATGGAACTAGGTAAATCACTCTGCACAAGTAGCTCCTGGCAAATACATGGTATGCAAACACTTGTAAATCTATCTGGTATTGTTATTTTTTTCTCTTTGATCTCTTTGATTTTGTTTTATAATGACTTGCATGCTAATACAATTTGTCACTATTGTGAATATTTATACCTATTATCAAATTTGATTTTGGATGATGATTTCATTATGATTTATATTGTTTTGATGATATGTACATAATGCCTGGCTGAGTTTCTTGCCGGTTCTTCTCAGAAGGCTAGTTTCCGAACCGGTGGTAAATTCTCGACTTTCATAAGTGCCTTACCAGGGCCTAAACTGAATAAATATTTTTCATTTACATTTTCATTTTCATTTTCACTTTACTGCCGTAATACCGTACAAAATTGTGAGTTTTGTTAGTTAATCGTGACACAATTAATCAATACCAAATCATCTCTACATAACTCCCAGAACCTATTAACATTGACCGCTCACCGTTGTGCAACCCCTAACACGGTGTCTCAGTATGCGGCCAGCCAGCCGAGTGCGCGCGCGCTACCATACCTCTCACCCACTGATTATTCATAAAAGTTCCGTGCCCCATGGTGTAGTGAGTGTTGTAATACCGTGTTTTGGACTTGGACAAATTGCAGGCGACTTTTTTGAGGTAATTCTTTTTTAAGGCGACTTAATAAAATAGGTACCTACTTAAAATAATTTTGCAAGTTACGTTCTTTAATTGCTGCTAGATCAACAAGTAACGTATTGTATTGTAATTGACATGACTAAATATTTTTATAATATTACGAAACAAACCTTATACCCTCTTATAACAAAACATAGACTAAGATAGTTCTAGGTTTTAAAGTAGTTCCTTCCCTTTTTGTGATACGGATTTCAAAAGGGATGGATTGCATACATAGTTTTAGCGAGTTTGATCTAGATTTACGTTTAAACCATATTTTGTAATAAGCTTTAACCAATATCCTGAAAATTCTTGTGTCCTTGGAATTTATCATTCTCATGGCCCTGACAAACTGTCATTAAGTATAAAACCTTAATCACAGAGCCACAGAGCTGATATTTGAAAAATGGAGCAACAAACATAATGTGTTGATTTTACATAATCCGACCAAGAAAGTCGTGCCTCTTATTTCAAAATACGTAACGGTATAAAAAGTATGGCAATGTTGTGGTATTGCGAGTATTGTGGTTATGTATATATTAACGTGTAGTTTCATAAACTTGATTTATTAAACCAAAATCATACATTATCATCATCATAACCCTGGCCTTATCCTATACATTGTTGGGGTCGGCACTTGATTTAAGCTGACGAGGCTGATCACCTGATTTTGATACAAAGCGACTGCCATATGACCTTCGCAGCCCCTATCACGAGGAAAATCAGTGATATTAAACTTTTATAAATCACAATTTTTTTTAAGATTGACAAGGTTTTCCGGTATCAATTATTTTATAGTAGCTGTGCCCCGCGGTTTCACCTGCGTAGAATTAATTTAATGGGTGTCCCGCGGTACCGTAATGTTTTTTTTTAAAAAGTTGCCTAATTTAATCCTTATAAAAATAGCTACCTGCCAGTGAAAGTTCCGTTAAAATCGGTCATGCCGGAGATTATCCGGAACAAACAGACAGACAGACAGACAGACAGACGGACAGACAAACAGACGGACAGAGAAAAAATTTAAAACTTGGTTTTTTAGTGTTAGTAGCGTGTATAATTTCATATGCATTTAGTGAAAAGCTGTTATTTTGGAATTACAAACAGATACTTCAATTTTATTTATCTGTATAGATGTATAGAAATAGACGGAAAAGAACCTTAAAAAAATAAATATGCTCCCAAAAGCCATCCCAGAAGGGTCCCTGAAGTAAGCTGAGGCCTTGTAACAACAACAGTCACTTTTCATCGAAGATGCGACGGGATGTGATGCAAAAAGATAACTTGGTCACGCACCGCTAACAACAATCCTATACAAATTATTATTGTTGATTCCACTATACCTTCAATAAAATATCATGATCATACATTGCCTAACCGCATTGCATGTGACTTAACCTCAGCTATTTCCCAATTAAAGTGTTTAAACTTTAACCTCTACCAATGAGTTCAACAGTAAAAACATTCGCATAACGGTCAGATTACGCGGAAAAATTTAAACAGTGTTTGATTGATGTCGATGATGTAAAGGGTATGAAAATGAAGACTGGGCACGTTTTCCTCACTATTTACTCCACTTGGACCCAATGGCAGGAAACGACAACGCGGCAGGTTTCGAAGGAGATAGCGGGATGAGCTTGATGCTTTCAGTAGCGATTGGGAGAGGACTGCGGAGGACAGGGAAAGTTGGAAAAGTGGAAGGGAGGCCTTTGCTCAGCAGTTGGCTCATAATAATAATTTACTCCGTACGTGAGGAAGTCAATTCTATCCTATAAAGCACATAATTTACAATAGTTTCAACCCACGGCCTCGTCAACCAGGTTTAAATAAAACAATTCACTCAAGATTTATGTTTTCAAATTAGAAAAATGTTTCAAACATTAGCTTGATTTCAAAGACATAATAATATCATTGGTCCCACACGTTTCATTTGGGTCATTATGTCGTTATACCCAATATACAAACACAATTTTTTATCTTATTACCTTATACTAGCTTCCGTCCCCGGACTCGCCCGTGTTTTATTAAGGATCCCTGAGTTTACTCGAATGTTACTCCATAATATTTTAACCTTCTAATGGAAGAATTTTTGAAATCAGTTGAGCAGTTTCGAAGCAAATAACCAAAAAATATTTTTCTCTGTTTAATATTAGTAAATAAGTATTGCAATACATTGTAAGAGTCATGTCGTAATATCATAGGTCAAAAAGCATCATTATATGTAATAAAGCGGTGACTTATTGTACTTAAAAGTTGCATTAACAGAGCCGAACCATGATCCGAGTATGTAGTAAACTTTAGTAGGTCGATGTATATTTGGCAACCATTGAGACCTTGATTGCGAAGCTTTACATTTATAAAATTTGTTCATACATTCCACATTTATTGCAAAAACAAGTCTTATTTTATGGTACACTAGCTGTGCCCCCCGGTTTCACCCGCGTAGAGTTAGATTCATGGGTGTCCCGCGGAACCCTAATGCTTTTTTAAATTAAAGTAGCCTATGTTACTCCTTACAACATTAGCTATCTGCCAGTGAAAGTCCCGTTAAAATTGGTCCACCGTTTCGGAAATTACCCGGAACAAACAGACAGACTGCGGTTTCACCCGCGTAGATTTAATTTGATTACCGCGTAACCCTAAATTTTCTTTATTAAATAAAAAGCACATGTTACTCCCTGTAGCATTAGCTATCTGCCAGTGAAAGTCCCGTTAAAATCGGTCTAGCCGTTTCAGAGATTACTCTTTGGCAAATAACTCATTATTAGGTACTAATTCTTTACGTTTTTATACTCGTGATAATTTCTAAACGCAATGTCCTATTGGAATAAAACAAACAGTATTTTACTTCTACATGAATACCCTTGATAGCATAATGCTTGATTTGGATAAGAATTAATATTATGATACACATTTAACGTAGTTTCTTTCTTCAGGCGATAATTTTTTTTTATGAACATTAACGCGCTTATTGTGACTAAACTATGAGAGTTAGATATATGTTCTCGCGGACTTTACAAACAGACAGAAAGACGGAAAAAAAATGCATTTTTATATGCCTTAGAAACATCGTAAACGCACTTTATAGTAGTGCTTGTAATGCAAGTAAGAATTTGTAAAGACCTAATGACATCTAAACTGCTATTACGGATAGTTATATGAGTAATATCTGCTATAATTATATGCAATTAGCATTGTAATTGTGCGCTATTAGTGTATTTAGTGGGAAAGTGTGTAACTAAGACGTTATTATGGTTTAAACTTGCTCAATAGGCAACATTGTACGCGTCGCAAAATTGTTTCGGTGTTCCTTGTCGGTTCTTCTCAGAAGTCTCGATTACTAAGCAGTTGTTATTTTATCAATGTTTATGAGTGCCAGGCTGAAAGTATTTTTCAGATCGGAGCAGTAGTTCCCCAGATTACTACGTTCAATAAAACAAACAAACAATATCTTGAGTTTTATATATTTGTATGGATAGGATTTGCAAACCTTAGGTTTTTTAATTTTAAATCTGTACCGAAACCATTATAAAATGAACGAAGCAACAAACAATCAAGTGAAGAATACACACGATATTATTGTGCAAAAAAAATAAGTAATACATGTAGGTCATATGTTCGTTGGTCGTCGGTGTCATCGTGACACAAGGCGTGACTCCCGCTCGTTGTGTCACGTCACGTACACCCAAGCTAGCACAGATTATATTTTCGTACCGATGACCTTGCACACCCATCGCTGCGGTGACCTCGCCGCCGTTTGGTAACGCTATTACTAAACTGTATTACTACTTCACGATAAGTAGCGAAAGAAGATTGACATATTATGGTCCTATTTTATTTTGTTGATGAGTTTCTAAATTTAAACACCGACATGTTTCAATACGTAGTATTTCTATGGTTTCAATTGCAAATTACTTATTACATGATGAAATATAATATTACCAAAAGTATGTAAATGACTCTTATTTCCAAACTTTTTTTTTGTTGATTTATAATATTTTTAATAATTTTGCAAACAAACAAATTAAAATGAAATCTTCGCGAAGCGGCAGCTATCATAAATAGCTAACGGACGTCACGCGGTTTCACCCGCGTCGTTCCCATTCCCGTGTGAGTACGGGGATAAAATATAGCTATCCATTGCTGAAGGTATTTTCAAGATCAGTCAAGTAGTTTCGGAGCCTATTAAATGCAAACAAACAAAAAAATCTAATCCTCTTTATAATATAAGTGTAGATATTAAATTCTCGTGTTGCGGCGTTTGTTACCAACCTTCTCCG
The DNA here is from genome assembly GCA_964035505.1 of Watsonalla cultraria. Lineage (NCBI taxonomy): Eukaryota > Metazoa > Arthropoda > Insecta > Lepidoptera > Drepanidae > Watsonalla > Watsonalla cultraria. The sequence goes on from OZ037731.1 coordinate 6,229,928, forward strand.
AAACAGCTGGACAGATTTGTATGAAATTTTGTGTGCATATCAGGTAGGTCTGAGAATCGGCCGACATCTATTTTTAATACCCCTAAATCCAACATCCAATTTTCAGGGTGATCCACCCCAAAAAAAACACGATAATTCAACGTTTGCCGAGCACAACTAGTTCACATATATATTTACAAACACGGAAGGAAATAAGATCGATTTCATGAAAATATTTACATTTTATTTGCAAAGCGTGCATTTGTAACGTGAACGGCACTGTACAACACGTAATCTCTAAGGAAAGACATCAACGCGTTCTAACTCGTATCTCGTTATATCGAGATATCGAGATACAACGCAATCGATTATCAAATATAGACAACACTATAGATTCAAACTAATTTGCATATCATCATCTCCCTGGCCTTATCCCATACATTGTTGGGGTCGGCACTTGATTCAACCCGATGTGGCTGATCACCTGATTTTTATACGAAGCGACTGCCATCTGACCTTCGAAACCACATTTAGGAGGAAAATCTGTGATCTGGGTTAAACCAGTTGTCAGATTATTTTTAGGCCTCCGACTGACCTGTAACGATTGCCAAAGATGTTAAATTGGCAACCGGGACCGACAGCTTAACGTGCTCTCCGAGGCACGGAGGGAACTCGGGCGGTCACCCATCCAACTACTGGCTAGGCGTATGGTTGCTTAACTTCGCTGATCGAATGATATGCGCAATAGCAACTGTGCCACGAGCTCCTCTCAAACTAATATTATATGATATGAGAAATAAATGTAAAGTTTTATACGTGTACATATAAGTAAAACATATAAGATTCTTTTGTTAAGAATGTTATTTTTTTCCTTTTTGTCAATCCAATCTTCAATAATTGTTATGTCACTTGAATCATGTTTAAAACTTATTTCGTGATCTGACGACCTAGTGCGAGTTTTTCACGGCTGCCGTCACAAGTCACCGCGTTGACGTAAACGCAGATTTGTATGGGATCAAAAAAGTCCTATCTGTGGGCCGACATTTTTTAGAAAACAGAAAGAACACACTTAAAGAACATTTGAATCGTTGATATGTGAGTCTCAAGACCTACTTACCTGGTCTACACCAGGTAAGGGGGCGTCCATAAATTACGTGAGGTGTTTTTTTTAATTTTCTGTCCCTCCCTCCCCCGTTGGTGAGATGTCGTAAGATTTTGTTCAACCCCCTCCCCCATCCCCCAATGTCACGTGAGATTTTTCAGAATTTGGATTTCTTACTTAAACGCGTTGGGTTGTAATTGTAGAAAGAAAAAAAAACAATTTGCTTCGTGCTTTTATTTACGACTAGTTAAGACTAGTAATCGATATTGCTGAGAGTTATAAATGTAATAAAAATTTGGATTGAATGGAAAAAAAAAATATATTTTTTTTTGTTTCAATCAGAACAAAAATTGCGTGATATTTGTCGAGACCCTCCCTCTCCCTAACGTGAGATTATATGAGATTTGACTCGACCCCCTCCCCCCCTAAATCATCTCACGTAATTTATGGACGCCCCCTAAGTAGTTCTTGAGACCACTTGAGAAAGGTATGAAAAAAGACCATTCGACTTCATGTATGATTAAATATTTAAAAAAAATCTTGGCGAAATGAGGAAGTAAACAAACCAAGGCAACAATAAAACTGAAAATAAACAACTGGTCCGAAAAGTCTATAATGTACGGCCGATAATCAGTACAATACAAAATAAGACCACAGTGTATAAGAATGCCCTTACACAACACACAGTAGGTCTAAAAAGGCCACTTGGGGAGAATCATAATGTGATCCGAATATGATACATCATCGGAATGACAAAATGGCCACTTAGGTGCAATTAATATTATGATTCACGAATGATTAATATTTCGCAGTTCACCTGTTTGACACTTTCCTATGAAGATTCCTAAGATGGTCCAAAAAATATGTATTGCTTTTGTGACAACAGAATCATAAAAATTTAGTTAGGGACTAACATCTACAAGTATTGTAATCATTCGTGAAGCACAATATGAATTGCACCTATGTGACAATTTTGTCATTTCGATGATGAATCATATCCGGATCACATTATGATTCTCCCAAAGTGGCCTTTTTAGACCTACAGATAGTTATTATAGATAAGGTAACTCGGCGTCTGAACTATAATTTGGTTTCATGCACCAGTTAATAGATAAATAAATGTGTGTTAAGAATATCATGCTGATATCAGATAGATAAAGACTTTATTCCTGAGGTATATATCTCGTAGTTATATAGTTAGTAGAGTGAATAGTCGTAAAGAGATAGATAGACACAAAATCCCAAAGTAATAATGATGTTTGATTACTCTCAAACACGTATTACATTCACGCCTTTACTATATGTCGACAGCCTATATGTCACAAATAACTACCAACTGACACACAACTGACACCTATACACAACAAGCTATGTAATATTTTATAACTAGCTGTGGCCCGCGGTTATACCACCGTAGACTTAATTTTATGGGTAACTGTATTTCGCGGATACCAATTGTTTTTTTAAATAAAAGTATTCTAAAATCTATGGCAGTGAAAGTCTCGTTAAAATTTAAACCGATTTAGAGATTAGGCGGAACAAACAAACAAACAGAGATTTTTATTAAAAACTAGCTGTGCCCCGCGGTTTTTGCCGCGTAGATTTAGCTTCATGCTTCATGTCGCGGAACCCTGATACTTTTAATAAATAAAAGTAGCCTGACGTACTGAAGCACTCCTTGAAACATCAGCTACCTACCAGTGAAAGTCCCGTTAAAATCCGTCTAGCCGTTTCAGAGATTACCCGGAACAAACAGACAGACGGACAGAGATTTTTTTTTTAAAACTTGTTGTTTTAGTGTCAGTAGCGTGTATACTTTCATGTTATGCATTTAGTGAAAAGCTGTTATTTTTGAATTACAAACAGACGCTTCAATTTTATTTATCTGTATAGATTGTATTTGTTTTTAATTAATGTACCGTGTAAACTTTCAAATGTATTTAATGAAAAAGTGTTAATTTAGACAGAAACTTAAGTATTATCTATCTGTATAGATGTATGTATATACCTACCAAAAGGAAATCGTTATCTCTAGCAAATATGAAAAATCGCAAGTTCTCAGCTATACAAGGCGAGGTTTGTAAATGGCGCTCTTTAAAGTCTCACAGGAAAGTCAAACGATGTGGCAACAGCCTAGACCGTCCCAATTCTCAGGGTTCGATACAGTATCTTTCAATTACCGTTCTAATACTGAGAACGATATTGTAGATGGTATAGAGACGACACAAAGTAAACATACGCGCCGCGAATTATGAGACATACATAATGCCGCGTGAAAAATGAGATTTAACATCGAACATTTCTAGTCACGAAATCAATATACACATCTATATCTATATCTATACAGATAAATAAAACTGAAGTGTCTGTTTGTAATTCCAAAATAACAGCTTTTCACTAAATGCATATGAAAGTATACACGATACTGACACTAAAAACCCAAGTTTTAAAATTTTTCTGTGTCTGTCTGTTTGTTGCGTGTAATCTCTGAAACGGCTGGACCAATTTTAACGGGACTTTCACTGGCAGGTAGCTGATATTTCAAGGAGTAACTTAGGCTACTTTTATGTATTAAAAATAATAAAAATATTAGGGTTCCGCGACATGAAGCATAAAACTAAATCTACGCGGGTGAAACCGCAGGGCACAGCTAGTTATTTATATTATTGTTGCTCCACTTTCTATGAATTAATTTTATCCCTCAACTCTACTCATAAAATGACTACTACGCAATCAAATGTACTAATCCTTAAATCGTGATCGTAAAAGTCACTTTAAACGAGCAATTCTTGTTTATAACCTGAATCTCGGAAACTTCTTCAACGATTTTCATGAAATTTAGTATGCAACAAGTTTCGGGGGCGATAAATCGATCTAGCGAGGTTAAACCTTCAATCGTCAAAACAATAACGTCTAAAGCTCGGTCATCCAGGTACTATCAAATTTAAACGTAAATAAGACGAGCTTAATTACCTGTTCAAGTTCTGGGGACCACCCATGAGCTCTTATTGCAATGATAATTCAGTTGTGCAACAGTGACAGATGTATACACGGCACATACATCTGTCTCATAAATGAGTGAAACTATCATGGCAATAAGAGCTCATCATGGTAAGGCCCCAGATACCCGCTTATTATATTTAACGATATGTACGCTGTCATACCTAATGCATCTTAAGTCCGCACAAAAGGTATATGTATTGTAAAATGGTATATTGTAAAGAATGGAGAAGGCAATATGGCGTTCACTTGTTTTTTCGCTTGACAAATAAACACAGAAAAGTATTGCTTGTTTTCTTTCTTTGTTTTTTATTCATTGTTTTTTTATTCTTTTTAACTTTCTCAATCGAGAATCATTTACATTTTACATCAATTAATTATCTAGAGACTCGACTCATAGTAATAACAAACTCTGCCCCGCGGTTTCAACCGCGAAGACTTTCGGTCCAGTCGTTTCGGAGATTAGCCGAAACAAACAGACAGACGGAATAAAAACTTTAAAATTGTTTTTTCTTGAGTGTACCGTATTCACTTTTATATGCAGTTAGTAAAAACTTGTTAATTTGGAATTACAAACAGACACTTCAATTTTATTGGTCTGTATAGATATAGATATATGTAAGTTTAGAGTATCATAGACCATAGAAAAGTGTAGTCACATAATAAATACCATAATTGCGAGAACAAATTACAAATACGTAACATATCCGTTCAGTCAACCAAAGAAGCAAATTATATAACAGACTAGCTTTTGCCTTCGACAACGATTGTATACTAGTGCTTATGACCAAAGAAGTCATGCCCTTTCTGCCTCGGGTGACACAGCGTTAGGGTTAAGTGAATACAAATTACAACCAATGCTCCTCTTATGAATTGAGAAAATCTACAAAATGGGCAAGACAAGTCTTAACTTATTAATCCCTCAACGCAGAGCCTAAACCACTGGTTATATATTATTATACTTGTCATTTGAAGGGTGCATTCTTCGTGCGTGGTGAAGACGCATAGAAGTCATTCTTTGCAACATACATACATTTGCTCACGCCTGTAGGCAGAGGTGTTGTAATAAAAACACCCATTTTTCACCGAAGATGATTAAGTGCCAACGTGACAGATGGTGAGTCCATCGCCGTCTCAGACACAAAATTCTAAAATACGATGGAAATGGATGAAAATTAGTATTCATTTGTTTGTTTTAAAATATACGAATACGTGATTCAGACATTTTGGAAATGATTCCTCTAAAGAGGTTAAATAGGTTGTCAAAAATCAATGATAATTTTTATTTTAGTTACCAATATAAAATGCTGATTATTGTCGCGTAAGTCAGTAAGAAAAAGCGCTCCTGAAATTTAAAATTTTATATTTGCTATTGAAACCTTTAGTACCTAGTAGTACCTACATAGTAAGTTCGCGAATGTCAGTAAAAGATGTTTTGTTTCTTGTGCAACTATGTGTCCGGTCAGGGTCTCACGCGTGACAGCGCGACATGGCTCGCCGCATCCCACTTACCATCGCCGCTTACCATAATCAAAATCGCACGCGGTTAAACAATTACATTATTCACATACCTAATGGTATATGACACTTTTGAGAAATACGTATTTTTCTTAATAAACATTTCCACAAGACAACACGAGTGAGTTACTTTGTAAAGTATGACATTCATACCTACACGGCTATTGTTTATGTGATAGCAATCGTTTCGGGAGTGCAGGTGAACCAAATAACCCCTTATAACCCCTATAATAGTTATTCAGTAATAGTTATTTTCAATAAACTTGTGAGTTTACTTTAAATTTTAAAATTGTTTACAGTATAGACATCAGAATAATTATTTATGACTATAAGACGGATTGCCGATTTTCCTCGAAAAAGGGGTTGCGAAGGTCAGATGGCAGTCGCTTCGTATAAAAATCAGGTGATCAGCCACATCGGGTTGAACCAAGTGCCGACCCCAAAATACATGGGATTAAGGCCAGGGAGATGATGATGATGACTATAAGACTGAAATACCAGATTTTATGGAATCAAACTTACGAAGACTCTCGATCTAGTTTCAAACAAGAAATGAAGCAAAATAATTTCACATCACCATCTATTTGTGAGCTACATTGCCATAGACATACAGACAGACACACAGATACATACTACTACAATAATACATAAACTTTCATTACCACCACTTTTTTTATCTATGGCTACGAAGGGAAAACAGGGGAAGAGTTTCGCAATTCGGCGGCTTCGCGTGATATCAAAATTTAATAAAACCTTATTCGAAAATTATAAATCATCACACATTTAAACTAGAATACTACACTATTATTGCTGTAATGACGCTTTGTCACTTTCATAATACTAACATCTTTACGAAATCTACACAAAGACTCATTCAAAATTCCTTGGCTTGTTCGCAAGGTGGACGTGAACACCGAAGTGAAGGAGCTAAGTAAACAAAGCATTGCAGTGCCTTGCACCAAGGCGAGCTGTTACATAACGTCACATCGTTACGTCTCGCTGACGTCCACTGCATGCAGAAATGACATAGAATTCCCACGTATTTGTAAAGGATTTGCTCCCAAAAGCCGCCTTTTTTTAATACAAAGGTGACATATGCATGAGCAAATAGTATTTTTTTATCGACAATGAAAATAATTTTGTTTGGGCCCTGGAAAGGCATTTATAAACGTGGAAAATTCTGAAACCACCGGTTTGGAAACTCAGCCAGGCATCACGGACATTAAATGTGACGGACAATTCAATACGATATCAAAAATATCTTATGTAATACCAAATTTGATGCAAGTAGGTACATCATTCAAAAAATCAAGTCAGGTATTAAGATGGCAATGGATTTTGAAAGACGAAAGGATTTAGTTGCCACAGTGTTATTTTTCTTGGCGCACCGTTGATATTTTTCAACATACTCACACTTACTCTATTGTGCTGTTTTCATCATAATTTTGGTAATTTAAGTTTTCATCATAATCGCATTACGTTATTTACGGTGCCAGGTAAGTTATATTCGAATAACGTATTGCACAACGATATCTAATTTTACGTATTTAATGCAGGAAGCGAATCCGGTGACTCTAGTATATCTGAACGAGCATTGTTTAACTATTACGTCATCTATAAATAATATCTTAGGGGGCGTCCATAAATTACGAGAGGTGTTTTTTTTTAATTTTCTGTCCCCCAATCTCACGTGAGATTTTTCAAAATGTGGGTTTCTTACGTAAACGCGTTATTATAGAAAGAAAAAAAAACAATTTGCTTCGTGCTTTTATTTACGACTAGTTAAGACTAGTAATCAATATTGCTAAGAGTTATAAATGTAATAAAAATTTGGATTGAATGGACCAAAATAGTAAAATTTTTTTTTGTGTCAATCAGAACAAAAATTGCGTGATATTTGTCCAGACCCTCCCTCTCCCTAACGTGAGATTATATGAGATTTTACTCGACCCCCTCCCCCCCTAAATCATCTCACGTAATTTATGGACGCCCCCTTACCCGATACACTTGTAAAACTGTAAAAATATTACTAATGTGTTGTTTACTATTGCGAACAACAAATCGCCTGTATATTATTATCTTCCGAATGTGGAACACAGAACACAAATGAATGGTCTGTCTCGTTTTAGATCACTTTTTTATTTAGCTTTAAATTATTTGATTGGAACTTATGTAAGACATATTACGGCATTACTTGCCTCGTTATTATCACGAGCTCAATTTTATTTAATACTTAAAGACTATTAACTTTCCTTGGTGTTCGATGTAAGAATATGATGACGTCTAGGTTCGATTAACGATATGAAAACCACAAGTTTTATTCACACAAACTTCTATTGATTTCAGGAGGCGAGAATGCATCAAAACTGAAACAAAATGGGTATCTTCACAGTCGCCGCCGCAGCCGCCAAGTCAGCGCTCTCCATAGGTGGTCTTGGCAAACTGACATTCATCCCGGTCATGCTGGCAGCCATGGCATTCTTCAACTACGAGGTCCTTGACCCCGAGATGAGGCCCTTCAATCAAAAATACTTAAGAGAGAAATACGACTTCATTATCGTCGGCGGAGGCTCGGCGGGATCAGTCCTAGCTAATAGATTGTCAGAAATTGAGGGCTGGAATGTCCTGCTGTTGGAGGCTGGAGGCCACGAAACTGACATCAGTGACGTTCCTCTACTGTCATTATATCTGCATAAGAGTAAACTGGACTGGAAATACCGGTAAGTCATTGACATACAACCTGAGTGTTTAATTACAGCTCATTAGAAGAATCCTTTGTGTAAGGTCTTGAATAATTAGGTTCAACATACAAGGTATTCGAAAGCGTCGAGAGAAAAGACTAACAATTAATTACGTCTAATTTGTATTGATTAAAAGCTTTGTTTGTTAACAATGAAGCGTTTCACGACAATTTAAACCAATAACCTGATGTGGGTTAGCACTCTGAAACTAAAAAGAATAGAGCTATCTACGATAAAAAAAAAAATGGGAATCCAAATTGGGAGTTCAATTGTTGGTTTTAAGACCAATTTTCCACACCATGCCCACTTTAAATAACAAGAAAACAGTGACTAGTTGCGACAAATGTAGTGACAATAGCTTTGACTGCGGTATGCGCTGTACCAAATTACACTGTCAATTGATAAACTTTTGCTAGTAGTGTCATTTTTAACCAGATAATGGTGGGTAGTTAAAGCTAACCGTTAAATCATGACGTCATCTGCGTCAGTTTGTCAGTTAATAATTTGAGTAAATGAGAAATAAATTTTTGAAAAGATTTATTTGCTGAGTTTCTTGCCGGGTTCTTCATAGAAAAAGCAACTTTCCTATCAAATTTTTCCGTCAACATTTTTTGTGTCTTTCTGACGATTTGAAAGTACTTCGTAAGAATTCTAATCAAACAAAGATATTTTTGAATTTGAATGCATACATGAAAAACTAATACTGTTTATGTATCGTTTTCCAGCACTCAACCTCAAGACACAGCTTGTCAAGCGATGATAGACAAGCGCTGCAGTTGGACCAAGGGAAAGGTGCTCGGTGGCTCGTCTGTCCTCAACACCATGCTCTACATCAGGGGGAACAAGCGAGACTTCGACCAATGGGAGTCCTTCGGGAACCCCGGCTGGGGATACGAAGATGTATTGCCCTACTTCAAGAAATCACAAGATCAAAGGAATCCCTACTTAGCGAAGGACAAAAGACATCACTCTGAGGGTATGTACGAATTTATTAGAATTATTTTAGACACCATCTATTAATCAGGAGATCAGGAGTGAATGTAGCTTGTCTTCACTATCCCACAAGTATCTCTATAGTATGAAGTTTCCATTTTGAAGGAGTAAAAAATATGTCAACCTTCAAATATATAAATTATATAAATACTCATAATTCTTCTTGAAATTCCAGGTGGCTACCTGACCGTTCAAGATGCTCCGTACAACACGCCTATTGGAGCAGCTTTACTCCAAGCTGGAGAAGAGATGGGATACGACATCGTTGACGTGAACGGAGCTCAGCAGACCGGCTACGCCTGGTACCAATTCACCATGAGACGGGGCACCAGGTGCTCAGCCGCTAAGGCCTTCTTGAGGCCAGTGAGACTCCGACAAAACCTTCACGTAGCTCTATTCTCACATGCAACTAAAGTACTCATCGATAAGGATACGAAAAGAGCCTATGGTGTCGAATTCCTTAGAGATGGTACAAAGCAAGTCGTTTACGCAACAAAAGAAGTCATTCTATCGTCTGGCGCAATTGCCTCTCCACAGCTGCTCATGCTTTCTGGGGTCGGACCAGAAAAGCACTTGCAAGAAGTCGGAATAAATGTCATCCACAATTCTCCTGGAGTTGGGAGAAACTTGCAGGATCACATAGCTGTTGGTGGTATAATATTCCGTATTGACCATCCCGTTAGCTTAGTCATGAACAGACTAGTCAACATAAACTCGGCTTTACGCTATGCTGTTTCGGAAGATGGTCCTTTGACATCAAGCATTGGTTTGGAAGTGGTTGCTTTTATAAATACTAAGTATGCCAACGCTACAGAGGACTGGCCCGACATAGAGTTTATGATGACGTCTTGCTCAACTCCGTCTGACGGTGGCACGCAAGTAAAAGTAGCTCACGGTCTGACAGACGAGTTCTACAACGAAGTGTATAGTGAAGTGAACAACAAAGACGTATTTGGTATATTCCCCATGATGCTTCGCCCGAAGAGTAGAGGCTTCATCAAGTTACGATCTAAGAATCCTTTGGAGTATCCAATTATGGTTCACAACTATTTGACTCACCCAGATGATGTAGGGGTATTGAGGGAGGGTGTGAAGGCTGCTGTAGCAGTTGGGGAGACGACAGCAATGAAACGCTTCGGTTCCCGTTTCCATAGTAAGCCGGTGCCTAACTGCAAACACCTACCTCTATACACAGATGAATATTGGGACTGCTTCATCCGTCAGTACACAATGACGATATACCACTTATCGTGCACAGCTAAAATGGGACCAACCAACGACCCGATGGCCGTTGTGGATCCACAGTTAAGAGTGTACGGTATAGAAGGTCTACGAGTAGTAGACGCTAGTATAATGCCTGCTATTACAAACGGAAATATCAATGCTCCAGTCATGATGATAGCTGAAAAGGGCGCTGATATGATCAAGGAAACCTGGATGCCCAAACCTCAGAGACGGCGAAGATCTTCAAGATGTTCGAGGTTTGAGAAACTGGGTTTTAAGAATAAAATGTGTACGATTGATAGATGACGTTTCTATCAACTGTTTTAGTGTAATAGGCCATTATAAATTGGATTTTATGATACCAAAACAATAAGACTTGAATTTAATGGGTGTGTGTTAATATAAGGCAGTCAGTTTTATGAATGTTACCGATACAGTCTAGTCTTTAACAGTAATGTCAATAATATTACAAATAGTTATAATGACATCACAATCAAGGAGTCACAAGAAAACCTTATTATCTATAAATTTAATCACAATAATTTTAGCTCGATTTTTTTCTAATATTGTAAATAAATTTTTGGTTTTAGTAAGTAGTTAATAAGAACTTCGCACGTATTTACCTTAAGAAATAAAAATATAAAAAGTTACATAATGTCTGCGCATCTAGCTATCTACATAACATCAACATATATTGCTTTCCGAACGGAAAAACCACCAACCACTTCACCAGGCGACCCAGGGGAAGGGTCGGGGGGCGCGGCGGTTCCGCGCGTGGCCATCTTCACTCCATTCATTCGCTTTACCACAATTCTCACGAGAAGACATACCTGTACCTTTCAACTATTATTGTAATTCCATTATTATACTTGCTATCGAAGACCATCTTTAATTTACGCCTCATCCATCACACAATCATCTACACATAATCCCCTCGTATCTTTTGGAATGCTGTAGGTCTTGTTACATCTTGACAATTTGAAGGGCTTTACTTACTATAAAGCATAAGCTATGCATATCTTAATAGTTTACCTGTGACAGTAACAGACTTTTACATCTCATAATATTGTAATCCGTTTCATAGTCACTAATTTCACTATAATGCAAATGTCCTACACAAAGTAATATTCTCTCGCGCTTACGCTAATAGAAACGATAAAAAAATTATGGGAATGATATAAATCAGTCACATGACATATGTCACTCCCGTACATTTTGTATCGTTTCTACTAGAGAAGCGTGAGGATAGTGTTACTTTGTCTACAGGCCCAGGCATGACGCGAAATTGGCAAACCAAGTTATAGGTACTCAGCGTCTAAAGGATGGTCCCTACCAATAAATTATTTTCATCAAAGAATTTATTGGACACCTAATGCCATCTATCGACTTACCGACAATAGTCATGCTTCAGTTTGTAACTCTTGATTAGCTCAGGAACAAGTTGGCATACTTTTCTAAAACTCTCAGTTTAAACACATATTTGGCAATCGATATTTGGAAGAAACCATCGTTGTCAGAGATTCTTCAATGAATAAACTTTTCGTACAAAAATATACTATCGTTATAAGCCTTTACTTCATACAAAAGAGGTTTATGAAAATTTGTGCAGATGGCGTAGTAGTCGGTAGCTTGTTCCTCGTGGCATAATATGCAAGTATTTAAAAATATTAAAAAGAGTTATTTTTACGAAGAAGTAATTTAGTGTAATGTTCGAAACTACACATACGATTCCTATGAATATTTCACTCATATTTAGAATGAAGCTTGTTTTTAAGTTAAAATAAAATACCTAGCTAAGTAAATCATATTTTGAAACGTGGAAAACTTAAAAAATATAAGTGCGTTGTTGGTATAATGGTGGCAAACGCTATTACACAGCACGAGCTTCTGGGTTCTATTCCCAGATCGAGCAGTGTTATTCCATCTGTAATTTCTCAATATCACCCCGGAATCTGAATTAGGCAATAGGCTCGCCTCCTCATATGTGACTTAAGCACGGGCGGTATGTCGGTGTGATAAGTGCACCTCTGCCTACCCTAAATAAGAGATATAAGCAGGGGCGGATCTACTTAAAGGCTTTTTGGGCTGCAGCCCAGGGCCCCGCGAATATTTTGCATTTTGACGTTCACATACAAATTGAGGAAAACACATAGGCGATATCGACAATTTAAATACATGTTAAAACCTATAACTAACTGATGGGCCAACCATTGAAGTCATGGTAATCTATAGCGAGAGTGAAACTGTGATTACCATTATACCTAACCTCCTCCGAACAAGTCCATACTACAAATCAGCTGGTAACCTCCTTCGTCGTACCTTCCGCGTCCGTCAGGTTGACACGTGGTTGCGTAACCTCGGGACAATGCATTATGCATTGAACATTGAACAAAGGTAGGTACAGTTTTCGCACAATCATCGTTTTATCAAACCGCGCTTTATTATGAGTTCGGTTACACAACACTCACACTTATTTACATTGCCAAAGTTTCTGTGCCATAAACTGTGAACTTGGGAAGATTATATTTTTTAATAGCTGTGCCTAGCGGTTACACTTTTTTTTGCTGTATTTCGCGGAGCTCTAATATGTTTTCTAAATAAAAATAGAAACATCAGCTTCCTGCCTGTGAAAGTCCCGTTTTAATCGGTCCAGCCTTTTCAGAGATAAGCCGGAACAAAAAGACACACCGCCATATTAAAAAAAAGTTATAATACCTATGTACTCTATATACTTTCATATCCATTTAGTGAAAAGCTGTTAATTTGGAATTACAAACAGACACTTTAATTTTAAATACCTTTTATATTTTCGGTGTAAATTACATGAAGGATATTTTATTATACTTTATTCGATAGATTGATAACATTACTTATAAACAATTTAAAACACATCTAGTTAACACTTTAATGTAGATATGACTAATATTGTGAAAATGATTACTCATAGATTAGAACCTCATTTGACAAAGACGTTATTAAAAATATACAAGTTCATATTTTCAGTGGTTTAACACAAACTAAAAGCGGAAATAATCTCAACCCGCGCCATACGCTTATCGTTCATTGTGGAGATAACTTGTAATAATGCAATCGGATAAATCGATAAAGGTGTTAAATAATGCTAAACGACAATGAATCTTATTGCACAATTAACAGGGTAGTAACTAGAATATGCATGAACGAGGTGAAGTAACAAGGAAATTAACATTACTTATTACTTTCTCCCCGTAGTGTTCTACGGAAAGTATAGTGCCTAGGGATGTGACATATTATGATATAAAATTATTTTCCTGTCTAGTTTTATATTTTACTAGCTATACCCCACGGTTTCACCCGCGTAAATTTAGTTTCATATTTTATTTCGCGGCACCTTAATATTTTTTTCTAAATAAAATTAGCCTTAGTCACTCCTTGATAAATCAGCTATTTGCCAGTGAAAGTCCCCAGTGAAAGGGATTCTTTTTTATACATACAAGATTTTATTCATCAGGATATCCAACAGCGAATCTGCGAACAATTGCTACGGACAGACAGGAACATTACGCATTTATATTACTTACTTTGGTCTGCTATAACAGCATTATAAGTGGGTTACTACCACGAAAATCTTTTAATTTTCGTGTTAATGTATAACCTTTGACACTCACAAATAACGTGGCTTTCTATTGGTAAAAATATCGCTTACGTAGATCCAGATATAGCTTATTAATATTAGTATGGATATATTTTTTTAAATCTATGTTCGCTCAAATGTTTATGTACATGGATGTTACCAAAGACGAGATGAAGTTACCAATATCCTGGGGCCTTACCATGAGCTCTCATTGTCATGACAGTTTCACTCATTTATGAGACAGATGTATGTGACGTGCATACATCTGTCACTGTCGCACAGCTGAACTATCATTGCAGTAAGAGCTCATGGTTGGGCCCCTGTACTCGTCAAATATTATACAGGTTGTCCCACCAATCTCACCGCCATATGAGACATTGAAGGAATTTGCCAATTCATTAAGGTAGGTTCTTACCTACTTTAAATATTTGAAACAGAAAAATTTGCGTCATAACAATATTAATATTTTTAAATACTAAGTATACCACCATACCAATATTTTTAACGTTATCTTTACATCTGTATCTATACAGATAAATACAACTGAAGTGTCTGTTTGTAATTCCAAACTAACAGCTTTTCACTAAATGCATATGAAAGTGTACACGCTACTGACACTAAAAATCCAAGTTTTAAAATTTTTCTCTGTCTGTCTGTCTGTTTGTTCCGGGTAATCTCTGAAACGGCTGGACCGATTTTAACTGGATTTAAAAATATCCTATCGACTGCATTTAAAATACCTCAAATCCGTGACACCCCGTATAAGAACTGAAACTTTGCGGTAGGTAGTAAACTTTGTACTCAGCAGTATAAATAACGATTACGACTGTAAACTTCCGTCAAAACTGAAATCAAATAAAATCTCATTAAACTAACTAGACCTTTCCCAACACAGCTCGGATCTTATTAAGTGAGTTATGCTGTTTTGATCCACATTTGTGATCCACTGGTGGATCATGTAGGTGGAACTGCGCATGTATTTATTTCAAGGTAAGCTATTTATTTATTGTTTTATTATATTTCTCAAAACTAGTGACAGCAGCACCTAGCCTATTAAAAATATATAGCCGCCCATAGAGCATTTAGATCGCATGGCTCATGAGATTTTCTTCTTTTTCATAAAACATTATAAGGATGACCAAGTATGACATTATATAATTGTGTATGTATATTACTTAGTTACAAAGAACAATAATTCACAACAACAGGGAGTGTCGGTTAATATAAAAAAACCCATAAAATGTTTGATTAAATTAATCAAAATGTTTGATAAAATAATAATGTTTAAAAAACTCAAATATATTAAGGTTTTTTTCATATTTTTAATTCGATGTACGTTTACCAGCCTATGCCCTGCGCCAAATATATTCGCTTAATAAGTCTAAGCACTGTATTCTTATAAAACTAATTGTATCGATTTTCTTTCTGTGCATCCACACTGTTACGAAAATACATAGATAAATCAGAAGGAAACCCTGTAAAGGAAGCTTAATCAATATTGGCTTAAGTGATTTATGTTGTTTATAAGACGTATCTACCAGAGTCGACATACTACTTGATTTTACTTTCTCTTAGGTACGCGGATAGATTTACGCTTACACATCAACGTGCCGGCTTAATACGACGAATTATATTCAAATTGTCATACCATCAATATTTAGTAGGGATGATGTACCGTACCTGGAATAAAAAAAATATTGAGTTAGTATTCTGATCAAAACACATCACGAAATATTTACACTATTTAAAAGTTCTTCATTCATAATCGTGAAGAAGGTAGATACTAATCTGACAACTGGCTTAACCCAGATCACAGATTTTTCTCGTAAAAGAGGTTGCAAAGGAGGGATGGCAGTCGCTTCGTATAATAAGGTAATCAGCCACATCGAGTTTGAATCAAGTGCCGACCCTTACACCCATACATTGTAATGGCCTGGGAGATGATGATGAATTTAGCGGAGAAGGTCTACAGAGAAATACAAATTGCTACAATGCTTTATTCCGTTATTAAATAGTTCTCGTCGTTAAGACCAAATTAACAATGCTCCGATCTCTATCCTGCAGACATCTGGTGTTCCTCGTCTTAGAGAAATTGAGAACTCAGCCTCGGAGTAAAGTTTAAGCATTGATTCACATCACTAGCTTTACGGTTAGGGTTGCCAGGCGTCCGAATAAAGCTGAACATAGTTAGGCTTTTTGGTTGCCTGTTCGGCCGGAATAAACTTTGTCCAATTTTCGTAGCGCCGAGCGTGACCGACGACTTTGACTGATCAGAATAAAGTACTTGCACCGATTTGGCATTCGGTATTATTTATAATATTTTATTGGAATTTGAAAATATTCATGATAATAATAATAAATAGCTTGATTTTTATATAGTAAAACTTAATGAGACAAACGCCTCAAAAATGTAAGCGGTCCGGCCTTTTGACCTGCTTGCCTGAGTCTGTTCGGCTATATGGTATGGCGACCTGTGCCTGTACACAAAGTAACATTATCATCACGCTTCGCTAATAGAAACGATACAAAATGTATTGAAGTGACATAAATCAGTCACGTGACATATGTCATTCCCGTACATTTTGATGCGTCAAGATAATGTTACTTTGTCTATAGGTCCTGGCCACACTATCTACGGTAAATAAAGGAAAATATCGTGCTATAATTTAATAGGTTGCCATTATTATGTCTTCATAATGCTTTGTATAAGTTCGTCGTTATGAGACCGTACGGCGGTGTACTCACCAAGTTACGTTCATAAACACGCACTGTAGCTCATTATTTGTTTAGTGTTTACTTAGAAATCGCTACTGCGGTATCTCAATTAAGTTAACTAGCTTAGCTTACCCCTTCTGGGACCCTTGTGATGATGGTGAAAGAACACAAACATATAATACATTATACAACACATACTCCTTTTAAATTCTTTAATATAAATAACGCCCAAAAAGCCTTTAAGAGCGTATGTCAAACATTTCTGTTAATTCGCTTCTCTACCACGACCTTATTTTCAAAGTTGCGTAATAAAATGTAATGCGCCTAAATCAAATATGACTAAATGTTATAACTTATCCATTATACAAACTTATGCTGAATCATTTGACACTTTTAACATTGCACAATGTCTCAAAATGCTCTTTAAAGTGTACTCGATTAAGTAACGACTTTAGCGGAAACATAATCGAGGGACAGGAAGTATTACACGATTGAGATAAACCTTTGCGCTTACAGATGCATTGTCGATAACACCTCTATAGTTACTTTGTTACAGATTAAGTTCCTTAAATAATTATATAAACCCACTTTCGATAACTTATTTAAAAAAAAGGAATCAATCAAGTCGGTTCGGTCGAAAGATCTGAGGTCGCACAAATAAAAAAAACATACAGTCAAACATAGAACCATCTCCATTTTTTTGCCGTCGGTTAAATTTTACGATTACTGTTGTACCTCATATACTATAGGTAAAGCAATTCCTTTATATCAAACTAGCTTCTGCTCGTGATTTTTCCCATCCTAGAACGCTAGATAGCTCTACCAAAATTTTCACCAATACTATTTAGAGACATTGAGATTTTGCATTCACAATATTAATAACGACGATAGTGTAGATATGATATACTAGCCTCTGCCCGCGACTTCGTTCGCGATAAAGTTACTTTGAGCTGACGCTAGCTTTAGCTCGCGACTTCGTTTTCGTACAGTGATGATAATAATAAAGGCTATATTATATAGCCTTCCTCGATAAATGGGCTATCTAACGCTGAAATATTTTTCAGTTCAGACTGGTTGTTCCTAAGATTAGCACGTTACAAACAAACTCTTCAGCTTTATATTCTAAGTATAGATAGATGCTATGCCTAGATTGGCAGTCACAAGAGAAGCATGTGTCGACGAAAACTTCGACGTGACAATGCCACCAGCGTAGAACATTCTCAAGACAATTCTTAGTTTCCAATAATTCCAGATTTTATTACCTCGTATCTTGACCTCAAAGTAGCAATATTTTATAGACTTGGCTCAAATTGTCGTAAATATGAACGCGTTTGGACTTTCCAAATTAACCAACCGCCTCAAAACGCGCTAGGCTGTATTATAAATTATACACTGTGTCAATATTGTTGTTGTAAATTTATGATCTTCGAATTAATGGAATACTGATGAACCACAACGACGACGCCAAAGCTGTCATCAGCACAATTTATTACCGACAGTATTCGCCGCGGATTTAGTATGTTAACAAAATAATTAGCTGAGATATTAGTGTATGTACAAGTGCCTGAGACGGCGATAGATTCACCATCTGTCACGTTGGCACTTAATCATCTTCGGTGAAAACTGGGTGTTGTTATCACAACACCTCTGCCTACCCCTTCGGGGAATACAGGCGTGAAGGCATATATGTATGTATGTATATTAGTATCTATCATAAATGCTATTTCTTAAGGGTTACGTAATCCAAATAATAAAAACGAAACCGACTGCTTAAATCTCCAGTGTCTTATCTGTCTTTCACCCTTTATATTTCAGGAACGACATAAGTAGCCAATAGCTTATAGTATGTAAGTAGTTCCCTTTTGGCATAAGTACTTATACAATTTCAATCTGTATTAACGCTCACATAATAAGGTTGTAATCTTCTATTTTTATAACTACAAATTAAGTTTCTGCGCGCTACTTAAGCTGCGTGCGAGTTTCCAAGAAATAATACTAAAGATAAAAGAGCATAAATTTTCTTAAGATGCAATCTTAAAATCAATTACTTAAATACCTTACTCATATGTGTAGTATAAGAAAAGTATACAAATGTGTGACATATTTTGAAGGGTCTATTATACATGTGTGTGCTACCTTATATTGCAGGGAAGACGTTTTCAATATTCTCAGCCTTAGCCATAGACACTGTCAAATCTATGAAAATTAATTTCGACCTACCAGGTCCACCCGTTCCTGATAAAATCAGTGACACACTAACAAACTGACAAGAGAGTGATCTTATAAGGGTTCCTTATTTTTTGCGGTACGGAACCCTAAAAGACGAATAATATGTAGCAATCATAACATCAACAAATTAGATCAGCGTCTACGCATGGCTTGGGCATGAAACACGCAACGCAAGTGACGATACACATCTCTCATGAGTATACGCACCATCTAGATCACTTCACTTCCATGCAATTTGATGTTTTATTTCATTATTGCACTTTCTATCCACCTGTTATCGTGCAGGAAACGAAAGAGAAAACATCAAGTTTACTTGTTTATTAAGTCAATATTAAGTTGTCGTGCTGTTATTGGGCTGTTAAGTCACAGGAGAAGTGTTATGAGATAGGACACAGCACTGCAACAATCATCTGACAAGATGAAGTGGCCTATGATGATGAAGTTTATGAAAAGACGTGCAAGAAGTAAGTATTGATTGGAGTAGGTACTTTAGATGGACAAAGCGTACAGCGCTACCCATTATACTCGTAAACAACCTATAACTGCACAAAAAAAATTTAAGTGTCTGTTTGTAATTCCAAATTGACAACTTTTCAAAAAACACAATTTAAAAATGTTCCATCTGACCGACTACCTGTCTGTCTGTTTGTTCAGTCTAATCTCTGAAACGGATGTGTAACGGGATTTCCACTGGCAGATAGCTGGTGTTATAAGAAGTAATTAGGCTAATATAATTTATAAAAAAACACCCAGTACTTAAACATATTTTTATTGTTAATCCTACATGAGAGGACAAGACTGCATCCTGTAATGCCTGGCTGGGCATCTTATTTTTTTTATTGTGTAAAAATAACTATATAATTACAAGCATGTATTTGTATAACTTTGAGTAAGATTGTGTTCCATCGCCAGTCCGCAATGGTCATATTGGACCATCCCATTATTCGGACTCAGACATGGAAATGGACATTCATATGTTCATGGATAACTTATTCCGCCCAATTCCGCTCGGTTTGGGCGGAATGAATAAGTTATGAATGCATGTGCACTTTCGACTTTTTAATCAGTACTAATGTATAAAGTTGAAGAATGTGTTTGTTTGAACGAGCTAATCTGAGGAACTAGTGGTCCGATTTGTTCGATAGCCTATTCACTAAGGGAGGCAATAATATCATCACGGTTAAATTAATCACGGGTTAAAATTTGCGCTAGGCCATAATACCTATTCCATATGGACGAAGTCTTGGGCAGAAGTCAGTGTTAATTATACAAGACAAAATGTCATGCAACTAAATACATGATTAAACCGCCACTCAGTCCGGGTACTAGCTTTTTTTTATAGTTGAGGTTAGAGCTATCTCTATTCCAAATTTTTAGGGGTCCTTGCAAAGTCATGTATCGTATCGATATATCTCGAAGCTACGTACTAGGCGATGTTTTAAATACTCCGCTAACATACCCACATTGTATTCACCCAAAGAACAGCTTGAGTTTGAAGGAGTTCGAAGTCCAAGAAGTACGTACATATTTAGGCCCTATAGCATGACTGCGAGACTGGTAACACAAAATAAAAAAAAAACACTTGTGTTTGCAAATTAATTCCTTCTTTCTGTTGTAGAAGTGATTAGTTTCTTAGTAAACGAATAGGCACTTAAACTTTAAAGTGAAAATACAGAAATGATTATAAGAAACATATTTTACGTTTTTTTAACGACGAAAGTTGCGAAGAAACGGAAACTAATTAATTCGTTCTTTTCATTAACCTTTGAGGTGACTGTGTGGTAATGTCGATAGGTTTGCTTAATAAGCACAACCTTATCCAATCAATATCTAAATGTGTGCAATACCGAATGGCGAGACAAAACAATGTATGAAATGTTATTATTTCTACTTACGGTTATTAAATATAACTTACACAATTTTAATCTGCACGACAAATGTCTCAACGGCTTTTAAAAAAACATCTAAAAAACATATTATATTTATTCTAGCTTAATTCTATGATATAAGGAAAACTTTTGTTAATCCATGGTTTACGTTGACTTTTTGCAAGGATAGCTCATGATAACTACCTACTTGAAATATTGAAATATATTTCACTAGCGGACGTTACGTGGTTTCACCCGCGTAATAACTCGGTGATGATTTAGCTATCCGTTGCTGAAAGAATTTGCAAGAGCAGTCTAGTAGTGCCGCAGTCTATACAATGCAAACACACAAACAAATCTTTCCTCTTTATAATATTAAGTATAGATACATATTGAAAAGTACCTAATCAATAACTGATTTTAGGATTTCAAAATTAAATGTATCACTGGAAATTCTTAGTATTTAGAGTAAATAACTTTCCACTAACGTAAACAAAGATATACAATTTAACATTATTGACATATTTGCATGAAACTTCTATAAAGGACTGATCTAGTTGTCAACGTAACATCGAGTTATTCCGGTTTGATCCTCGAATTGGTTCCTTGCTTATTGTTATCAGCTTTTGAAGAAAAGCTTGTTAAAGGGAAGGTTTCAAGCGACCGAACAATGAGCTCTTTGCCATAAACAGAGTTATTAAAATTAACTTGAAGAAATGTCTGTAAAATACGTAAACGACGTATACGTGGTCGCGTTACCAGTGAAAGTCCCGTTAAAATCGGTCCAGCTGTTTCGGAGTCCATTACCCGGAACAAACAGACAGACAGACAGAGAAAAAAATTAATGATTGGGGTTTCTGTGTCAGTATCGTATATATTCCATATATTTAGTGAAAAACTGTTACTTTGGAATTACAAACAGACACTTCAATTTTATTTATCGTCAGAAAATACAATAATATAAATCCCTCGAGGATGGGACATGCAGGATCAAGTCGGAATAACCAGTAACTTACTGCTTTCTTCGTGTTTGTTATGGAACATATTGATTAAGACATAAAAACGTCATCACCTAGCCTCTGTGGCTCAGTGGATATACGTTTGGCTTGACACTTCGAGGTCATAGGTTCAATCTACAACTGAGGTTATTTTTATATAAAAACATAATAATCAAACACTACAGCAAAAAACTAAAGCAACCTTCCGAACCTGGCGGTAGCATGTATAATCCTGTAAATTGTGTCATTCTGACGATTTGAAAGTGCTTTGTATAAAGTCTAATCGAATAAAGATATTTTTGACTTTGACTTTGACTTTGACTTTACGAGACTGAACTTTTCTTCAGGGATCTTAACAGAAAGTCGTGAAAATATATTACAATTTTACAAACTTATTACTTAGCTAATAACAGAGGAGTCTTTGTATCAGGTTAATATTTCTTTACGTTATTTAAGTCTGGTGAAATTTATACCCATAAGGAGAATTTAAACGATAAACTACATATTGTGGTTCCTTATTATATCACACTTCGACATAATTTATGTATACATATCACTTCACACTGATAAATTAAAATATATATAAACTAGCTGTGCCCCGCGGTTTCACCCGCGTAGATTTAGTTTCATCATTATTAATAAAGGAACCCTAATATTTATAATAAATAAAAGTAGCCTTAGTTACTCCTTGATACATCAGCTACCTGCCAGTGAAAGTCCCGTTGAAATCGGTCCAGCCGTTTCAGAGATTACCCGGAACAAACAGACAGACAGAGAAAAAATTTAAAACTTGGCTTTTTAGTGTCAATATCATATATACTTTCATATGCATTTAGTGAAAAGCTGTAATTTTGGAATTACAAACAGAGACTTCAATTTTATTTATCTGTATGTATGTATAGATATAGATATCACTTCACACTGACAAATTAAAATAAATACAAATTAAGCAATTAGTAGGCAATATAGTGCTACTGCGGAATATTTTATAAAGCTATAAAATTTTAAGCTATAAAGTATAGTGTACCGCCCGCGGATTCACCCGCAGAGTGTCCGTCCAGGGATTAAAAGGTTTCATCTAAACTGCAACCCCGAAAGGGGTGGGTATTCGAAAAACTTCCACAATCGCAGTGGATTCACAAAGAACATCCATTAAATGTCATGCCCTAAGACCATAGGTGTAGGAAAATACCTAATCTAAATTGCGTATTTGTATGGGAACATGAAACTTCTTAAGCTGAAAATGAAAATGAAAAATGAAAATGAAAAATATTTATTCAGTTTAGGCCCTGGTAAGGCACTTATGAAAGTCGAGAATTTACCACCTCTACCAATAGCTCTCCGCTAGATACGCTTATACGTTCCCATCTAAACAGATAAATAAAATTGAAGTGTCTGTTTGTAATTTCAAATGAACAGCTTTCAATTAAATGCATATGAATGTATGCAGGGTCGAGACTTTTTAAACACACATTTTGCACCGGCTGGTGGTACATAATCTATACATCTATACAGATAAATAAAATTGAAGTGTCTGTTTGTAATTCCAAAATAACAGCTTTTCACTAAATGCATATGTAAGTATACACGCTACGGACACAAAAAAACCAAGATTTTTTTTTTTTTCTGTCTGTCTGTCTGTCTCTGAAACGGCTGGACCGATTTTAACGGGACTTTCACTGGCAGGTAGCTGATGTTTCAAGGAGTAATATTAGGGTTCCGCGACATGAAGCATGAAACTAAATCTACGCGGGTGTAACCGCGGAGCACATCTAGTATTAAAACTAAATCACTCACATAAAAAATCAATAAAAAAAATATCTGTCCGTCTGTCTGTTTGTTTGTTCCAGCTAATCTTCGGAACGGTTGGTCCGATTTAACGGGACTTTCACTAGCAGATAGCTAAAGTTACAAAGAGTATAGGAGATTTAAAAACTGTATACTTGGGGTACTGAACATTAGATAGTATTATTTCATGGAAGGATATTATGAAACAATGCAATCCAAGTTGTTACTCAAATGACCATTGATGGCTCAACATCATCAAATCTAACAACCACTAACGATAAATAATGAACAATAAAATAGCGCAACAACACATAACCATATCATGACGAGGTCTTACAAACTATTTTATTTCTTCTCTTGTTGACTAACATAACATTTTGAGATTTAACATACACTTATGACTGTGTAAAAGTTACGATAAATACATAAGTATTTTTTTAACTATCATTACGTACTAAGAAAGTCTCATGCTATTAAACCCTTTCACAGCTCCTCTGGAAAATCTAGTACTACTGAAACATAGAACTATAAATATTAGACGCTATATTTTTTTATGCAGTAAACTAACGCTTGGAATTTGATTGATCACCAAAATGTAGAATATATAAAAATTGGTCTAGGTGTAGACTTTTTAGGACATTATCGGCACATAGCATCGGATGGCGCTAAATATCAATTTTAGAAATATATAAAACATAAAACGATCCCTGAACCTTATGAATGGCATTCTAATAATTAAGTAGTGTACTCAAAAATAAACAGTGAGTATCGTTATACTTACTCACAAAAAAATAAAAGATTTCAAGACTTTTTGTTCAATTTAATTGTATTAAAAAGCAAGAAGGCTCAGATTTATGTTCTTACTGCTGGCCTTCTACAAAAAATAAGATAAATTTCAAATTAAGAAACAATTTAAGATTGTCATATGTTCCCTCCGTATTTTTTATTACTCTTCAATGTATTGCTATTGAAGATATTATTGATATTGAAAACTATTATTATTTAGTATTAGTTTGTTGTTATTGATATTCTGTAAATATATTAATATGTATTGCGTGTCAGCCATCATTTTATTGTTAGCTAAGAACGGGCTGCACTATCTACAACAGCTATCGAAGAAATTATTCATGAATTTACTTTGGGTTTGTTCACTTTTGTTTTGTATCACCTACCGCTGGTCTGTGCCGAAAAGTAAATCCTATATATCGATTGCCGCAGCCATAATATACAGCTGAAATATTCCTTGATAACCAACGGGGTCTGCCATTCAAAATTGGAGTTACCATCTTGAAATAGTACCTTATACATCAAAACAGGATTTCAGTGATAAGCGATAACATTGATATAATTTCATTGTATACCGTATCGGTAAGATGTGTGCGTTACACCGGTAACTATGTTTGGTATATACACAGTGCACAGCTGGGTAGAAGTCAGCAGACTTACGTCTCGTCAGTAAGCTACGTGCAGTGGTCGCGCGATGACAACGCTCGCTCACTCCTGGTGAAATCACTTACACTTGTGCTATACTCGTCTAACTAACGTGGATGTTTGGATACATACGTGCTTATTATCATTTATCGGTAAGTTATTTCATATTATAAAATTTGTACACACTCGAAAGTTAAGAGGTTTTTGAATCTCGGTACAGTTCGTTACGCAACCGTTTTGATTTTCACTTCATGCACATTACATTGATTGTGTGTATGGTATTAATACTAAGTTGTACATGTTCAGTGCTAATTAGAGAGGATCAAATAAATCTGTCAGTGGACAGATCTGTCATAATAAATCGTGTGTTGGGGGAGACATTCATTCAGTAATTGGTAGTCAGCGGTATTTTAACAAGAACTCTTACAATTTAACAGAACAATTTAAATTTAATTAAGATATAAGTTCTCAATACTATTTGAATTCACATATTCCAATAAATTTATAAGTGCTAAATCTATAAATATAAATGAATTGCTGTTCGTCAGTCTCGCTAAAACTTGAGAATAGCTGGACCGATTTGGGTAATATTGATCTTGAAATATTTATGAAAGATCAGGGAAGGATTAAACGTGAAAAACATAAATAATAAGCAAAGGAAAAGGTGATACGAAGTTCACCAAGTCAACTAGTTTATCATAAATAAATGAAAACTTGACTCAACTCAACTGCAAAATATAATGTAAACTCATTTTGAGTTTGGAATGCCTTCGAGGTAACTCAAATACACATTCTATTCCAATATTATTTTAAATACGATTATGACATTTAAATCGGATAATGTCATCTTCTATACATCTGATTCGAATCAATCAATTTGAATATAAAGGGAACAGGGGCTTACCCATGAGCTCTTCTTGCAATGATCCTTCAGCTGTGTGATACTGACAGATGCATTCACGTCATATGCGTCGGTCTTAATATGAGTCAAACTATCATGGCTTCCTAAAGATTCCTGCAGGGGTCAATTATAATTTGTCTGGTCTGAAAGGGTAAGAAGATTTAATGCTAGCCACGTCCCGCGTTGTTACTCACCTATTTCAAAAAAACTTGCGTGTTAAACCATACATTTGGTTCAAGCTGTATCCGTTTCAATTTCATCCAAATCCAGCCATCCATTTGAGCGTGAAGTAACAAATTAACATAAAGACACAAACTTTCGCGTTTATAATATTAGTGTGATAATGTGATTGGTTATACTCATAATTACCGAATCCATAATTATTAATATCCTACATTGGGTTTTTCCATCTGTAATTTCCCAGTAGCCCGGAGTCTGAATTAGTGCCCGGTTAGTGGTAAAAGGGTTGTCCTCGACAAAAACGTAACTGATCAGGGGGCCTACCATCATCGGTTTAAGCAGAGTGTATTAAGAACTTCTGAGTTTTGACGTTTCATTTTGGTACCGTAAAATTTTACGTCAAAGCTAAAAAGTTAACCCGCTGCTTAGGTAAACGATCTTAGTTGGCCCCCAAATTCCAGATTTTATTCGTGAATAAGACAGAACGATTTGAGCCGGAATCAAATTGAATCAACAAGAAATGTATATTCAGCTAGCTGCGCCCAGCGGTTTCACCCACGTAGATTTAATTTTATGGGTGGCCCGCGGAACCCTTATGTTTACCATCAGCTATCTGTCAGTGAAAGTGTCCCGTTAAAATCGGTCAGGCCGTTTCAGAGATTACCCGGAACAAACAGGCAGACAGAGAAAACATTTACAAATTTTATTTTTGATGTGAGTACCGTTTGAATACACCATTGCTTACGTGCAAGCATGGAATATTAAAAGCAAAGAACTTCACGGTTCGATAATCAAAACAGAAAACATGACTGAATCCGAAATGATGACAGATAACGAGGAAGTTATCAATATATTAGTAATACAACGACAGATTTAGGCTAAGTTGAGTATCGATCACGACATGTATAATGCTAAATTAATAATTTAAGTAGTTAATTACCTATTGACATCAACTATAAATCAAAATCTGGCTTCATATTCAAATGGAAATTATAGCGAAATTCGAAAATATTTTGCGACAATTTGTGTGTATGTTTTTGTGAGAGGCCTTATACTAAAACATCACTAACATTTAAGGTTATATCCTCCCACAAAGATATATTTTGATAGGCAGAGGTGTACTTATAATACTCCCACATTTCACCAGTTATTTTGAAGTCCCACGTAATAGGGGACCAGCCTATTTCCATTAACATGGCGCTATTGGGACACTGGACGGAAAAACTCAATAACCGATCGAACCTAGATTATTAAGTACTAAAGTATCTAGTCTATGTAGTATCATCTACGTTATTATCAATGTTGATGAAACATGACATACAAACACGAACGTATTGCCTGCAAGGTCAGCTCTTAGTTTTGTGAAGGCATAGCCAAATCTCAATTCTACATTGCGAGTCTGAAGAACCATTAAATATTGTTTTTGGGGCCAAGGAAATTAATTAAATAGAGTAACATAGCCCGCCCAACGTAGCGTTAACAGTACGGGTTTTTATTGTACTTGACTGAATCTATACAAGTGTACAGGGATCCTACCAAGACCTCTTATTGCCATGATAGTTTAACTCTTACTATGAGACAGATGTATATGACGTCTATAAGTCTGTCACTGTCACACATTACAATTATGATGGCAACAACAGCTTATGGTAGGGCCACTGTCCATGTGATGGTAAGCGGCTAGTGCAGCCTTTGAACGCTTCTTAAACCAAGTGTCCCTTAAGTAGGACCTTACTCACCGTAGGAACACAACACTACTATAAGGTACCATTATTTGGCTGCGATCTGCTGTAGAGCGGAGGTACAGTCCCCAGTCGGGTAGCACAATTTCAAACGAGAGATTCCGTTATGCGTATGGCAGCTTTTATGTAGAATTAATGTGTATTCGTTAATAAGCTAACCTTTTAAATACATGATTAATTGGTAATAAAAGAAACAAATTTATCAAAACAAGAAGACAGCACGATCAAGGAGCCTTAACCTAGTTTCATATAACAACATAAAATATGATAATCAACCCAATGAAAATAAAAGTAAAGATACGTTAAGCACTAACAAAGCGAAAGAAAAATATGTTTAGTACGCAGTGTTTGTCACTTGTGTTTCTACGACGATAGATAACTACTATAGTATAAATTAATCTTCAGATGGTTACAGAGTTTGGCGGTTAAGAGCAAGATGATGATTAAGCCGATTTTGAATGTGCCGGTCGTTTCCGGGCAATGACAATATCACGCATTGAATGACTATTAGACAAGAATGGTATGTTGTTACGGCTGCGTTCGTAACACTTGCCAAATTCTTAGTTTCAAAATAAAGTCTATCGTGCTATCGATCCAAAAGAAGGCTAGACTTATGGCAACTTCAAGGATCAGAATCTAAAAAGATCAGAAACCGCTAGTAACAAATATGCCTCTATAAAAAAAAGTCTTAAATCGTTGCAGCTACCTAATAATTACATTATAATGATAGCAACATAACCCATTTTATCTGTTACTAAATTACATAGTGATACCATGTTTTATATGTTTTTTGGCTTGCCATAATCACTGTACCATTGATGACGCGTCAATGACCACGCGAGATGATGTAACGGCGTCTGCTACAATCATTGGCTTACTTCAATGAACATTATAACTACCATCTACATACACATCGGTAGCTAAAGCACGGATTGCAACAAGTAGATCAGTAGGAAGATCATTATATCGTTTAAAATGCTGGTGAATAGCAGATAACGGGGCCTACCAACATCGGTTTCAGCAGAGCGTATATAAAACTTTTGACATTTCATTTTGTCAAGGCTGAGAAGTTCTTAATACGCGCTGCTTAAACGATCATAATTGGCCCCCAGTACCTACTTAAATAGAGGCTACAAAATACTATCAGTATCATTGTCAATGAAAAAAACGGTAGGATGAGTAGGTAACCTACTAAACTTACTCGTAAGTGCAAAGATACAACTTTTCAAAATAGGTAAAGATCTTGGTATAAAAGTGACGAGGAAGAACACTCATAGATTTGAACCGGTAGGATCCGGAATAACTATTCATCCCGTATTCGGACCGCGTTTCTGATCTGACCCAGATTTCTATAAATCCTATTTCGCCCCACAAGCTTTAAATTCTGCTTTTTCGTCCCGCATTCCTAAAATCAGTTAAGTACTGAAAAAAATTGAATATTTAAATTAGAGATTTTAAAAAGTTTAAATTACTCGTTCTCGCTCCAAAGGGATGGGCACTTCTCGAGACTGGACTTCATAGCAATTTAATAAAATCATACGCTTTTTATATGGCGCAGATCAGAATCCGTACGTAACACGCCTAATAACAATAATCAACTTCTAATCAAGTAGTTATTCGAATAGTGGAGAACAGAGCACTATTATTATCTCATTATTAGATGAAATCATACCAGATCCGCTCTGATCCAACAAAGGGCGTTCTTGATACGAACTGGAGTGTAATGTGGTTGCGTAACTTACATAATATTGTTATGTTGTACGCTAAGTTACATTAGGCCAAATTTCACTTTCCGTGCAAACATGACGTTCTGTCAATATATGCACTCTCGTTTTAGTCGTCATGCATTATGGTGGTGCTGAATGCTTTTGGTTCTTCATACTTATTTTATCATGTACATGATGGGCCACTTCAATGTAGTCTTACCAATAAATAATGTAAAATGTCAGTACATAGCTTTAGTCAGATTAAGATTTATATTACCGCAAAAAAATTGGTATAAAATACTAGTACTATATTACATTTCACATAGTGACTCGATCGTATTCATATTTTATGGAGTGCATGCAGTAAAATCTACGCGACGGTAACAAAAATAAAATATAATGTTAACTAACTTACTGATAAGACAAATAAATTCAAATTAAATTTAGCAAATAAACTGGAAATAAACTTTGGTTTTACACTCCTTGAAAAGTTGAGCGACATTTTATTGTGACACCCAAAACTGCTTGGAAGATATGAACAACGTGGCGCTTCACTATTGTACACTGACATAATATTTGTATATCCGGTTTTTGTGTTACCGATTTTTATTGGACCACTTTTTTATCTGCAATATGATGCTGCAATAATATGCTGCTGGTTAATAAAGATTTCAAATCCAGGTCTATCTTAACGCCACGCAGTCACGTTCAAAGTTACGCAACTAAGCAACTAGGTATTTTACACCATTCTGGATTTTTACTTCAAACCCTGTTATTACAAAACATGGTATTTGCAGTCGTGGTTTTTGTGTGGTGTATTTGTTTAGTCTAGACTAAACTTAATAATGTCTCTGTCTTAACTGTGAAGACTAATAGTCAAGTATTTATTCCTATAACATCTATACATCTATACAGTCTATACAGATAAATAAAATTGAAGTGTCTGTTTGTAAATCCAAAATAACAGTTTTACACTAAATGCATCTGAAAGTATACACACTACTGACACTTAAAAGCCAAGTTATAAATTTTTTCTCTGTCTGTTTGTCTGTCCGTCTGTCTGTCTGTCTGTCTGTCTGTCTGTCTATCTGTTTGTTCCGGGTAATCTCCGAACCGGCTGGACCGATTTTAACGGGACTTTCACTGGCAGGTAGGTAATGTTTCAAGGAGTAACTTAGGCTACTTTTATTTCTTAAAAATATTAGGGTTCCGCGACAGTAAGGATGAAACTAAATCTACGCGGGTGAAACCGCAGGGCACAGCTAGTGTATTAATAATTAAAAACTATACATCCAAAGCTAAAAAAGCTTATTCTCCTACTAATTTCTTTGTTGACAGTGCATTCACAACATAAATGTATAACTACCCGCGAACGGTTGATGTGATGGGCGGTTTTATTTCGCGGATCTTAATATTTTTTGAATAAAAGAAACCTAAATCACTTTTTGTAACATTTGCTATGTGTGTGAAAGTTCCGTTAAAACGGTTGAAAATTGAGAATTAATTTAAATTGTTTTTTTTTACGTTAGTGACAGACACTTCAATTTTATTGATGTGTGTAGATTAACTTCATAGTCACGTAAACTTTACACGAATATTAAGTTAATTATACATAATCTAATTCACGCCTATTTGACCTCTTGACAGGCACAGCTATAAAGTTGCCAGCAATACTTTGTATAATGTGGTCCAAAGTGCCGAACTCTGACTTCAGACCTTTAAATTATATTATAACACTAATGTTACTACTGAATTAAGCACGTGACTTATTTATGGATTTTGACAGAGATGTTACGAACGTTCGGCCACTTTTTGATATTTCACCGAATATTAAATCGGAAAACGGCTGAAATTTTAAATGAAATTTTAATATTTGCTTAAAAATAAATAAAATTAAATAACACCCTAAAATAGCGTCCTAACAGTGTTCATGTTAGTTATGTATATGTAAAAATTATAATAACGTTTTGCATTGTACCTATCATGTAACTGACTTAACGCATTAAATATATTAATATGAACAAAAACCATTTACTTCAGGCAATAGAGATTTAAACTTATATAGTAAATAAAAAAAATAAAGTAAAAGTCTATGTGTACCTCAGCGAACATCGACACTGCAAAAGCGTTAAAAAGTAAACTAATATATTTTTCAGCATATCTTTAATCTATACATCTATACAGATAAATAAAACTGAGGTGTCTGTTTGTAATTTCCAAATAACAGCTATTCACTAAATGCATATGAAACTATACACGCTACTGACACAAAAAAAACAAGTTTAGAGTTTTTTCTCTGTCTGTCTGTCTGTCCGTCTGTCTGTCTGTCTGTCTGTCTCTCTGTCTCTCTGTTTGTTCCGGTTAATCTCTAAAACGGCTGGACCGAATTTTAACGGGACTTTCACTGGCAGGCAGCTGATGTTTCAAGGAGTAACTTAGGCTTTTATTTGCAAAAAATTTTAGGGTTCCGCGACATGAAGCATTAAACTAATCCTGATACGCGGGTGAAACCGCGGGGCACAGCTATTATGTATATTACTACAATCCGACATCCTTTCAGCCGATTTGAAGTTTGGACGGCGAATACTCGGTACCTATTCGACCAAATCACTATCTTTGCCAATACTAGTATTTGATACATAAGCAAAGATGAAAGTGTACGCCGCTGCTGCGAACTTACAGTTGATCATAAAGTTGTGCATGTATGTAAATGAGTTACGGCTTAAAACCAATAACCATCGTGTAACATTTCATTTTATACTACGTAATTTTCTTGCTCTTGAGCGCTGTTACTATCGAGATGGGAATGACGAATACAATATTATGATTTTCAATCATAAAATACAATACGCTTGAATTTCAAATCAATCTAATCTCTAATCAATTAATTGTTACAAGAATATCGGAACGTTGAGAAATTTTGCAGTTGTATCAACGGCAAAATCATTTTCAATTAGTAATTCTATTCTATAGCAAACCAATGCATTAGGGTATCTCCTTGTTTTTTCTTTGCATTTATGTCTGTGATACAAGGTCGGCACCGAACTTGAATAACTTTGGTGTAGTAACCGCTTACCAGTAGGCTGACTGTGCCATCAAGAGAGAAAGCATTTAAAAAATATTAAGATATAGTCTGTATGCAATACTCATGGTCCCTCGCAGTTGGCAAGGGGGCGTTACCTCCACTGCTTAACCGGACAAAAGGGCGAGACACGAGGGCATCCAGTCAAGCTTAAATTTAAAATCTAAGCAACACAGCCGATCCTAAAGGTTGCGATATCTTGTGATTAAGTTACGGATATATTATATCAACTTCCTCAAAATACTGATTCGCTGTATGACAACAGGTCAAAATATTGATGTCAGTCAACATTAAGTATTATAAAAAATTGGACATACCATAAAACTGTTTATTGCATCTTATGTAAAAACTTAACTGAGTAGGTCGTGATCAAATTGAGGACTATTCTAAGTAGTCAATTTTATTATATACTTCATCAAAATAATATATACATAATCGTTGTTATGGCATACACATTTGATTTATCGTTTATTCATATTCACGGTTACCGTTTAACACTCATAAATGTTTACACATTGTGGTGATACGCGTAAATGGGCGTGCATTATATTTCAGTAGGTACTTATCAGCTGAATTACGATCTACCTTGTCGCGTCTGAGACACAGGCTGGCTGAGTTTCTTGCCGGTTCTTCTCAGAAGGGTAGTTTGCAAATTTTTGATATTCATAAGTGCCTTACCAGGGCCCAAACTGAATAAATATGTTTCATTTTCACTTTCGAAGTTTGTCTTAAGACGATACGAATATCCAGCTCTAACTCTAAGTACGAAGTTATAAAAACGAATACATTGTTGTTTGTTTGTGTGCACAATTTATTTATACGAATGTAGTCGGCTAAACATAGCAAATTATCTACAGTTAAAATTATAGAGATCTAGTCTTTTCCCACGTTCGCTTTTTACGGATTTACGGATTCGCTCTTCACACTCTATATTTACAACTTGTAAATCGTTATTGATGTAATAGAAGTGTTGCTACACGAGTAAACAGTATTTTTTATATTAATATTATTTATTTTGCAACTGTACTATTTTATTTGACAAATTTATATTTCAGTAGTACTTATTTGTCTCAATCGCTAAAACAAACACATTCAATGTTTTTTGAGCGCAAATCATATGGAGAGCCCATGGCTGTAGCAAGCAGAAACAACATACAAAAATTACTTTTTTTTTCGAACTTATGTTTTCTAATGATAATTAAAGATATGTTTTGGTAAGTGGTAGATAACGCAAAACTGGAGTAAATGCGTAGTACATGCCAACAGCCATTATTCACCGGTGCAGCGGTACTTTCACCGAATATTTGGTCTTAACGAGATTAATTAGTGTGTGCATTCGGCATTAGAGTGAAAATAAATAAAATTAATGTTACTAATTGCACAAAAAGAAGGATTCTGACTTTATTCCTTAAGTATTTGAAAGTAAATATAGTTTTTTCAACATCACACTTGTAGTATGAATGTGTAATATTTGTGACTAGCTGTGCCCCGCGGTTTCACCCGCGTAGATTTAGTTTCATCCTTATTGTCGCGGAACCCTAATATTTTTGATAAACATAAGTAGCCTAAGTTACTCCTTGAAACATCAGCTACCTACCAGTGAAACTCCCGTTAAAATCCGTCCAGTCGTTTCAGAGATTACCCGGAACAAACAAACAGACAGACAGACAGACAGAGAAAAATTTTAAAACTTAGTTTTTTAGTGTCTGTAGCGTGTATACTTTCATATGCATTTAGTGAAAAGCTGTTATTATGGAATTACAAACAGACACTTAAATTTTATTTATCTGTATAGATGAGTTGCTAAAATATTTGGCGATTTGAAATAACAACGCTCAATAAGTAATGCTATGAATGTTTAAAAAAAGTTCCTTTAGATATTATGTTTTTTTCATCTCAACCTACTTTCTTTCAGATTATCCGATTATTGGTAAGAACTCGATAAAACCGTGCATAAATCGTTAATAAAGTATTCAAAAAATTTTAGGGCCATGATGATATAAAAAATATTAATATTTTACGACATTTCCGCATAACATTAGATAGCCATTTTTACGACTGTTTAGAGGTAACAAAAAAATATTGTTATTGAGTTAGTTCGTCACCAATCGAAGTGCATTGATTAGAAAAAACAATAAAATAATAAATATCTCGAAAAAAGCTTTTTGTTTTTTTTCGGGATATATTTTCAAATATCCAACTCCTCATGAAGAACAGACAAACTGTGTTGTAACATTTATTACTGCAACAATGTATTTTATAATTTTTAAATACTTTATACATACAGAATGTCCCGTGGACGTCAAGCCAAAAGCCTTCCTATACGCCAAGTCATAATAGTTAAGAGAAAAAAAAAAAATATTAAGTTGTACTCCAACCTTTTTATGAACACTTTAATTTTAAATCTTAAAGTAATGAGCTCGAATAAAGCCATGATGAACACATTTATTTTATGTCATTTTTTAATTTCATCTCTTAAAAATGTGCAACTTAGATTTTTCTTGTAAAATATCTGGCACCTGCTTAGATTTCAACTTCTGGGGCAGCCTGTATAAAGTATCTATAGATATGCTTGCGTGTGCGTCTTCGCTTCGTTGTTTATTGATGTTTTGATGAAACTCAGTCAAGTTACCTATTATGTGCACGCCCGCTCTACAAAAGTTAACGTTAAAAGTGAAATGTGTGCTAAAAACATACATTACATTACATAATGCTCACGCCTGTATTCCCAGAAGGGGTAGGCAGAGGTGTTGTAATTTTCAACACCCACATTTCAACGAATATGATTAAGCCAACGGGACAGAGGGTGAGTCCATCGCCGTCTCAGGCACTATACACGTCTTTGAATAATTTCTCAGACATATGCAAGTTTTAGATGTTTTCCTTCACCGTAAAGCACGTGGCGTGAAATCACTGTACATAAGTTTTTAGAAAAAGTCATAGGTACAGGTCCAGCTGGGATTTGAACAAGCGTCGGTTGCGTTGCAAGCGACTGCTCTAACCCAGAGGCCACCACGGCTCTCTTAAAAACATGATTCTCTGAAACTTGTGATAAATATAAGTTCCTGTAGATTTTTTTTAGATGCATTTTTTTTATAACACATAAGAAAATGCGAAAGTTATTACGTTGGTTCATTACCTTTTCTGACTGATTTTACTGCAGGATAGATAGATTTCGTTAGAAACTACTACCTTTTATCCTTAAATAGGACCGCGCGACACTTTGTTCATAATGCTCGAACTACTTACGTTAAATAATCACACTTCGTGAGTAATTTTGCCATTTGGACGACTATCAGGTAGAGGTTTAACTGCAAACATTTTGTCTAAATAAGCAATCAACACGAGTATAATTTTTGTGAGAAATTACTTACTCACAAATGCGTCATTAACTCCCAAGTAACGTAACATACGTAAATCTGCGTTACAATCTACAAAACTGATTAAATAAAGTGCTTTATGGACATTGAGATTCCGAATGTACTCGTTTCGATTCTTTCGCAAGCATACATACATACACTTCTGTCTAATATTAAATCGCGGAAGTACCTTTACTCGCAGGCTGTAAATAAAATTTGTGTCTTAAATTGATGCTACTTAAGAGGCTGAAATGATCCTTCTTTGCTTAATACTTTTTGCCTGACTGGCGGATTTAATTAGTCTCATTATAATCCAGTTAGGCAGAAATAGTTCCCGGAGCTTAATCTGCAATCTGCAAGACATGACTCACAAAAAACAAAAAAAATACTCATTTTATGAGGCTGTCCGCGCGACGTGCATAAAATACACGGGCAGTTACCCCCACTATTTTCGCTGAACGCTCATATCTCGTGACGGCACCTGCGCTGTTATATGTTATTGTGTAAGCAGAAAAAGCAAAATGCAGATCTAGTTTAACTACTCACGGGATAACGGATTAGATGAAAGTTTCTCTCACAGCCTGTTTTGTGTTACAGAGTTGATACATTTAGTTACACAACCCTATGTTTGTGTACTTACTTAAGTAGGTATCCTACGTCGTTCATTGGGATTAAACCTACAATATTTCAATTCCAAAAGCTTCCAATACAATACATCCAATTCCACTTACTTGAAAGTATACCCATAACCCAGCCTGACATGGCAAATATAATTGTTCCAAGTATACCTGGTATTAAATAAAAATTTTTTTTTTTATTAATTTTGTATAAAAAAAAATTCGGAATCTTACAGCTCTGTACAAAATCATAAAAATATTTTTATACGGTCGAATTGAGTAACCTCCTCCTTTTTGTATAGTCGGTTATATTTTATTTTTTGCCTTCTAGTAAACCCACGCCATCTATCGGGAAAAATAGAAACTTATGTATTGGCAATGGCATCGTTGCGTGTTATATTGAGAACGTTTTGAAATTGACACTTATGAATAAAATTACAATTTTAAATTCTCATGATCTAGTTCAAAATCGATGCTAATATTTACATTCGCGATAAGCTTCACTACTTTGAAAATTATGCAATAGAGGTATTTCTAAAGTACATGCTGCTTAAAACTTAGCCAGGAAGCTCAAAACTACACTACTTAAAATGACGGCAAAATAAATACTTATGTTCTTATTTTGTACTTACTTAGTACTGATCTATATCTAAAATTCTAATCTCCCAATTTCAAAACAATATCATTTCATAATTTATCGGGTTTCCAAAATCATCCACATAGGTCATAAGTATTATAACTTTTTTTTAAATAATAATATTCTTTTTTACAGAAAATGCTCAAATCAAAACTGTTGCCAATTCGTAGTTCACCGCAAGCTACAGACCGGATTTTGCAATAATTATTTTTAGGTATACCCATTGCTCAACTTAAAAAATATACAAAAGTTATTACTTCGTATAAATTTATTGTTGAATCTGAAATTGTTTCCAACTTCAAATATGCTAACGGTGGGCAATCCACACATTGGCTAACGAACTCATAAAACAGTAAAACAATACATTTTAAGAAAAAGTTAAACTGATCAGTTTATGTTTACATTTTTAACGCCATCTAGCGAGCAAACGTGGTACCTAAAATGATTCTATTGGCCAATCGACCACAGATGGCGGTAGTTACGTTACTCAATATTGTTCTGCCAGTTGACACAAGATGGCGCGTAGCTCGAATTGGCAAAATGTTTTAGAAGAAAATTCCATAACATGAACCAGAAATAACGTTTAGGTTCCTTCGGGAGTAATTTAATATCGTTAAAGGGCGAATTGAAAATCGTTCATGTATAAAGCGATCGATGATTGTGGATGAAACGAAACATGTCTGGAAGTCTATGTTGGAATAAGGTTTTATCTCGGTGATACCTTTTTTAATCACCGTGGTAAAGAATCGAGTAGCCCGCCCGATGGTAAGCGGTCAAGACAAAAAGTCTCATTATAGATAGTACACCTCCTTCACTCTTCAATTCCTCGTCTCCCACCATAAAGCATTGGCAACGAAAAAGAAACACTAACAAAAAAAGACCACAACACTTCTCTATGGTACGTATATGGCCTTT
Organism: Watsonalla cultraria; assembly: GCA_964035505.1. Lineage (NCBI taxonomy): Eukaryota > Metazoa > Arthropoda > Insecta > Lepidoptera > Drepanidae > Watsonalla > Watsonalla cultraria. The sequence goes on from OZ037731.1 coordinate 6,268,266, forward strand.
GAATGTATATTGGAAGAAAAATTTGAAAACGTATAACCATTTGATCCTTCACCACCACATATGTGTTTCTCAATATAATCTAAAGCATTAAGCCTTAACTCGCCCTTCACATCAAACAAGACAGTCATCGTCATATCAAATCGTGACGTGCCGAAAACCACGTGCGCATTTCTCCAGCTGTTCGACTCCTTTCTCTTTCCCACATCGAAATAACAGAGAGGGATGGTGGTAAAGGTTGCGTTCACTTCACGAGCGGAGTCATGAGCGGAAGCGATTACGAGCGATGCGATAACAGACCTAATTATCTTTATATGGACGCGCTACGTAAAAAGTTCAATCAATTCAATAGGGGTTGTCCCACTAATCCCCATTGAAAATCTCCATCAATGGGGAATTGTGCAAAAACACAAATCTCCATTGCGATCAAAGTGGTGCTTAGGTAAATTTTTGTGGGTTTTAAAATCCCCGGCGCGCACTTGAAAGGACGTAGATACACTTTATAAATCTCAGCTTACCGGCGATTGATTGCCTTCTACCTACTTAATCGATCAGACTAAATTGATTTCATACTAAGTATGATTCTCGCTAGCATTGTAGCCACACCCTGAACGATCTTGATGCTCTCAGGAAGTTATTTGTGAAAGGCAAGCCATGGTGAACCATCGATCACGGCGTATTACATGCAGAACATTTCGTGATTGCTATACAAATTGGCGCTTCACTACATTGTTTACAAGAATACTATCATTCGATTCAATAAGTATCTAATCTATTGAAAGTAGTTTACCTTGACCATTTATCCTAAAAGTACCAAGATTTACTTAAACCATCAATCGCTTTTAAAACAATAAAGTATCAAACTATATAGAGTCGAACTTTTTTTAATTTCATTTAAACTTCGACCACTTATTTTTATTAGCAGTTACTTATCTTGAACACGTTATAAAGTTAGCAACGTAGATTAAAATTTGAATTAAGAGTAGTTGAAAAATCAAGTATCGAAATGCGTATTCTGAATTCAAATAGTATATTAGAATTAATTGAGTAACTCTCCAACGATGGCGGCGCGGGCGCAAAACCGGCACTCACTCGCCACAAGACTAAGCACGTCATCGCACGCGTCCGATGAAAGTCCATCACCGGAACATTGCTTTCTATCAACCGCAACATTTCGAATTCGGAATAACTTATTAAAAATCTAATTTCGAACGAGTTTAGTCTCATCGACTAAAGTGCGAATTTGTGAACGAAAGTGAATATTTTGTTCCCTTCATTAGTGTTTAGTGAGTGATTATTTTCCCGTGAATTAACACCTGGATGCTGTATTTATTGGACGCAACAATGGCCAAGAGGTAACGACTTACTATTTATGTTTACGGAACTACATTAGAGGCTTGTGTAACCGAAAGCTTTTGTTGAAATTTGAATTGGGAAACGTTCTCAGAGATTGAATATAATAAATAATGGCCAATGTAAGTAATAATTTTACTCACAACGACTTTAACTGCTATTATGTCACCTGCGGACTCAGAATAGCCGTTTAGCTCGAGATGGGAAGGACCTCGTAAATGTATATTAAACATTCTAGAGAGCCAACCATGATTGTATAAACAGCGCATAATAAGAACTAAGCTTTGACGTTGACCAAAAATAAAACGCAAAGCTAAGTAGTTAGACGCGCTGCTTAAAGCGATCATTGTTAGCCCCAGACAACAAAAATATCCACTCTAAGGACTGGATATAAACCAGAAAATCGAAACCAAAGTCGTGTTGACACATGACACCTATATCATGGATTAAAAGTTCCTATCCTTGTGGCTCCCTTCTGCAGCAAGTATTCATGAGAAATTACAACACTAATGATTGCTATAAAAACCATAAGTATTTAACAACTTCATTGCATTGACACACAAACAGTAGGTTAATTGCCCAGAAGTACATAATTGATACTAATATATCCGGAGAATATCTCCGAAAGTATCAAACGAACCCAAAGTTTGACCTCTTGACAGATAAATGTCAAAAGCTGTCATTAATACATAATCCTTGTAATTTTGGGGCCTTACCATTATCTCTTATTGCAATGATAAATTGACAATGATTATGAGACAGCTGTATATGGTGTGAATAAGCTGTCTTTATCACACAGCCAAACTATCATGACAAGAAATAGCTTATGGTAAGGCCTCTGGCAACTAAGTGACTTTTGCAAACCTTTTACAGAGAATATCTGTAATCTGGGTCACCATCTGTAAGTAATTCTGACAGATATATTTATTTATCAAATTACATTGTCCTTATAAGTTCTCCCAATGCAACAGTGTAAGCAACATACATAATCAATTACTTAAATATAAAGTTATATAAACTAGTTCTATATAAGGTAGTATACTTAACCTCTTTAAAGTAATATTATAGATAATCACGTCATATAATATGTCATAGACATATCAATATCAACTGTTACGCTGATGGCTATCGTAATCTATATAGACAATGCATAATTAAGCATATTTATAGATAATTATAGTGAGGCGATCTTGATGTTTGAACCCATTATTCTTAGGTGTCATGTCTTCAGAGTATTATGGGTGGAAATTTGTATATTGCCAATTTTGATAAAAAGCAGTACGGAGCTTGTAAAACTTTTAGGCTATATCATTACTATATTCTCATAATGTGTATAACTTTCTACGCATAGACACGTCAAATAATATTTGCCCGTTCATTGTCGAAGCGCCCTCAAGGCCCATTCAAACTACTGAATCATGGTCACATATAACTTCAGTGCGAAAGAGATATTGCTCATAATATGATAATTTCTAATTACAATACTGCAAAACCACCTGTTGGTTCGATAAACTAATTTGAATAAGAAGTCACGCAAGTACACAATTTGTAAGAGCTCTACCATGGAGTTTTTAAGGCTTCGAATGTGTCAGAAAAAATATTAAAGGGAAAACTTTTGATGCAACAAACACATTATTGTAAAATGGATAAGTAGATATAAAGAGTAAGTGAAATCACAACTTATTGATGTTATCCAACTCGATTACAATAAAGTGATTGAAATCTTAACCAATTTCAATTCATAACCATTACTTCTCGTAATAAGAAGCCAGTGGCAATTTTTAATTTAGAAAACATACATGTTATAAACTTCTAATGAATTAATCAACCAGTGTACCTATATCAGTCCATTGCTGGGTAAAGGCCTCTCCTATAGAGCGCCGTAACACCCGGGAGAGGCCTACCTATCTATGAAATATTAAATGTTTTTGTATATTGTGTGTGTAAGTGTCGAAACGCAAGTGTAACTGGAACTTTTTAAGTAGGCAACACAGCGTCCTTTCAACTTTCGACGATGACATTAATTCTGCCTGTGATTCCGCGTCGACTAGAATACTTGTGCAACATTATACACATAAACTAACAGATGATAAATAAACATTAATCGATTGGGCCTATTCACTTCACTTCCGTGACATCTCTGTCGAAACTTTGATGGAGCTATAACACTTTGCCCTTGATACCAATGAAATATAAAGTGACTAATTGTTTGTCTGTGTATAAATACTTTTAACGTATTAATGTGATGTTATCAGGCTTGTAGGGAAATAAGTTCGTATATCTGATGCCTTTGTACGGCAGAACAATTAAACAGATTTTGCTGGAATTCTGAATGAAGATAGCTTGAATTCTAAGAATGAACCGAATTACTAAGAAAATAATTACATTGAAGAAGTAACGGTCAATGCTAGTAAAACATATTTCGAGATGCAAGCGTTATCGTTTACGCAATAATTCAGCAAGATAACGAAATAAATGGGCAGATTTTAAAACGAATGATTTCAAGATGTGCTTTGTTACGATGTTGAAAATCCATTTGGACGTATATTTTCATCACGGCATCACATTATGCAAATGCAGTGTAAATTACTGTTTGCTCACAGATACACCCTTGTGTTCAAATCTCAGCACAGTTGCAGCCAGTAACTTGAGTAAACCTTTTACTCAATAGGTCAACTTAGACGTAGTGTGTCATAGGTACTCAATGCAAATTGGTCAGTTTCTAAATTATCTAGTATATTAGCATAATTTACATCATTATTGATTATAATTATTATTTAATTCCCTTGACCATTTGTTAATACTCTAGAGTTGTCATCTTTTTTAGGACATTTACAATTCAGCGGCATTATGGCATTAGAAGGGAACACACGACTAGTTATATATACATACATAAGCTCATGCCTACATTCTGCTCCATAGAGTATACAAAATGTTTATCTGAGGATATTGTCTACCTTTAGATAATATCAACAAATAAATAGACGAGGGATTTTCGAACGTCCCAAGAGCTATTACCGTAACTCCAACTACCATGTTAAAGTCCTTGTACAATATAATATGTACGACCATGAACGTTCTACAAGTTGACACCTGTCTCCTCATTTCACATATTCCACTAAGGTACACCCATATTTCGCCAGTTATCTTTATGTCCCATTGCCACTAATCCAGACGGACTCTACAATTTAAAGCCTCAAAATTCCCTGTTTCTCCTCCCTGTAGTATTAAGTAGGTCCACCACTGAACTTTAAATAGTCCCTACTTGAAGAGAAAATAAGTAAACCCCGAGTATTGTTCGTCTCGAGCGCCTCCCGTTTCAATGTTCCTCATAGCTTCATAGTTCCCCACTACACTCCACTGGTCTAACAGGATTCCTTTTAGCTGTGTAGCGGCCACTTTTACCACACTCACGTCTTCACTACACTTTTTATCTCCTTCCAACCTCCCTAATGACACATCAAACACGTTTTACCAAGAAACATTCGTGCCAAGACAAGAATTAACTAATAATTATAAGTTTACAACTAAAAATTTATTATACACCTGGCATTTTTTAAAACACAATACTTAATTGATGGAATCATGCAAAAGTAGTACTTAATGGGTAGTAATTTGGTGTAGTGTAGTCGACACGATTTATACACGTTTTCATTGACACGAATTCCTAGTCGAACTGTCGAGAAAATTGGCGTTACTTATTGCGAAAAAGAAGCAAGGCTTATGCCAGCATTGTAACTAAACAGTTATTTAAGATAAGATAGTTATCACGACAAAATAATAATTCTTAGTTGTACATTAAGGAGGAGCTCGTGGCACAGTTGCTATTGCGCATATCATTCGATCAGCGAAGTTAAGCAACCATACGCCTAGCCAGTAGTTGGATGGGTGACCGCCCGAGTTGCCTCCGTGCCTCGGAGAGCACGTTAAGCCGTCGGTCCCGGTTGCCAATTTAACATCTTTGGCAATCGTTACAGGTCAGTCAGAGGCCTAAGAGAGTCTGACAACTGGTTTAACCCAGATTGCCGATTTTCCTCGAAAAAGGGGTTGCGAAGGTCAGATGGCAGTCGCTTCGTATTAAAAATCAGGTGATCAGCCACATCGGGTTGAACCAAGTGCCGACCCCAAATACATGGGATTAAAGCCAGGGAGATGATGACATTAAGTACATATATTAAAATAATAATTAGCGTAAAAAAATATAAATCGATTTTCTTTTTCGTTAAATCCCTCAATCTATTCCAATATTGACAGACATAATTAATTTCAAAAACATAATGTGATCTGTGTGACCTTTTTAATATTTCCTTGTCACAGAGTTTATGAAAAATGCCCCCCGAAACGGCTTGAGCGATTTTTACGTGATAAGACTTTTACGAATAAGACGTGAAATATTTTTCATACCCCTAAATGAAAAGGATGGTCCTAGCCAAAATTGTCATCTCAAAAAAATATGGAAAAACAAAGTTTACCCAGTACAAAATAAGAATCATTTAAGTTTCTAGGTCAGCACTGATAACGGATCTTCTAATTGTCTATATTATAATAAACCCCTAATATTAAACACACCTAAAGACCAAGACTGCCTAATGACATCCTTCTAAAAGTAGGATCTTTACGAGGTCTATAACGAACACAGCTTTAAAGATCAAAACTTTCCAAAACCAGTTTCTTGTCGTTCATTGCGAGATGCTCATCCTAAACAGTTTTATTGTACGTACTGTTTTGGTCGTTATTACATAGCAAAGCGACATTAATAGCGCTTATTATCTATACTCTATACAGATAAATAAAATTGAAGTGTCTGTTTGTAATTCCGAAATAACAGCTTTTCACAATTTATACATACGAAACCAAGAATACGATACCAAGACTAAAAAAACATTTTTAAATTTTCCCTGTCTGTCTGTCTGTTCCGGCTAATCTCCGAAATTGCTGGACCGGTTTCAACTTAGGCAACGATTTTTTTTTTTAAACTTATGTTTCCGCGAGCCACTCATGAAAGTAAGTCTACGTGGGAAAAGCCGCGGGGCACAGTTAGTTATTTTATATGCGAAATTGTACATAGACGATTTTTTTTATTTGGGTACGTTTAAATATTAGGCCCTAAGAGCTGAAAGAAGTCTGACTGAAGCGAATCAGGGTAATGATACTTACATATCACGATAACAGGTTTGTACTCTGTTTTCACGCACTGTTGAGTCAACTATACACTACTTTTACAGTAACCTCCCTTCCTTGCAAGCATTGCCAACCAACCATATATAATACTGCTTAAAACAAACGTGCTATTTACATGACCGGTCTGGCATTTACTATCGAGCAAGTTCCCAACATTATGAAAGCATAACTCCTCAAGTCAAACTATCGGCTGAACTCACTGATAAATACATAACACTAATGTTATTACTAGAAGCAAGTGGAGGAGTAATGCTAGAGCCGCCACGCAAGAGTGTCCGACTGAGAGGAATATTATTACTATTCAATGCAATATGTTTCGTAAGAGTAAGGGATACTTTGGGATAGTAACTCTAACTCAATTTCTTAAATTTACCAAAGCATTACCAACTGGCTAGGAGCTCAAGGCGTGACAGTTAACACTTCCCATAAAGTCCATTCAAAATATCGATGTAAGAATTTTTTAAATCTGTATTGTGATTTCGTAAATTAAATTCTTCATTCAAACTTTACCTCTTTGAAATATTTGTATACCGAAATTACAGTTTCGGCATTAATTAGAAAGCTTAAATTTAGAACAAAAATCATTTCTATATAAACTGTAACGAGTCTAGTTAATGTAATGCAGCAAGCAGCGTCATCATTATGTATGGGACAAGTGTGAGCCACACAGTAATCAATTTAACACGTAGTTGGCCCAACATGACAATCATTTGGCCCAATATGACAATCATTCGGCCCAATATGAAGCCAACGTAACATATATCGTAATCAACGACACTGGTAGTCACGCTCGTGATCCTCAAGTGCAAGTGTCAATAGAAACCGAGAGTGTCCAGGTGTCACATTTAGGTATTACGACATAGAGCGTGTGGGGAACTATCCATTAAATCAACAAGAACAAACCGACCCGATCTTCAGCTTTCTCCGACGTAGGTGGACAACGGCTTATCAATCGCTTATGTCAGTATAAAACACCAGCTCGGTTCCCTACTACCAACGCACTGCATTTGAAACTCTAAACTTTTGACAATAAAGACGTTAATGAGACTGATTCGGATTGCGACGATCCGACGAGCACGTAGGCTCTTGATATCGCAGTCGTTGGCCTACTTGGTGTAGTGGCTGTTCCAAATAAAGATCGCAACGAAATCGGTTTAGAATTTAATGAGGTGCTTATTAGTCCCCACACGGTTGGTGACATGACCAGCCACACGTATGTCCAGTGTCCAGCCTAGATTACCAAACATATTTATTTAAAAACGATGATCTAATATATTTTAAATAGTGTCACAACAAGAATTTTAGTACTTAGCTAGTTCAGTATTATGAATCCAAGTTCAAAAGTAGCATCCGCTGATGATTATCAAATCCTACTGTATCATCCAAGGAGTTTATCTTATGTAAGAACTCAACCCAATACGGGGCGAAACAGTTAACGATTTGCATAATGCAGAGTCACAATCGCCATGAATAAACATAAACAATTCTCTATTCAGGGTGTGCAATCTCGAAGAATGCCCCGGAAAACGGTACACTGACCCACTTTAAGACCAGTTAAGTTTTCGATACAGGTATAAAAACTGGCAGTTTTTGCAGAATCACAATCTCGGCTGGTTTATTTATTTTTTAGTATCCTTGTAATTAGTCACGACTAATCAGTGTAGACATTCTAAAAGAATGAGGCGTCAGTTTGTAAGCTGTCGCCTAAACGCATTTTAACAGTCTTCACTTATTGTCCGTACCAAAACAAATAGCTCTGTAGTCTGTCTGTATGTCATCCATTATTGTATGAATTGGCATCAACAATGTCTACAGTATGCACATCATGTTCAGACCGTCTGGCGTTTTCTGACTCTATAAAAGTAAGCTAGAATGTTAAAAGAAATAGTACTTACGTATGCTTTGTCTTTCTGCCAATGATCTTGTCATTTGATACATTACAATGCGTGTAACATGTTTCTCTCAATATTGTTCTCCTGTTTGTAAGGCTTCTTTTGTTATTTATAAAATGGAACTCTTTACAAAATTACTTTTTCAATAATACAACCTTAAAAAAGAAATGCTTTGTGATACTACAAAATAATCAGATCCAAAAATAATATTGGAAAGATGTGTTTAATCATAGTAAATGGCACAAGTTAGTTCACGATATACGAAATAACAATCCCAATACATTTCTCAAAGTTCAGAAACCTGTTTTTATTTTGTTGCAATGATCAGCCTTGGAGATCATGTAGATGTGTTAGATATTCCGAAATGTTTCCTTTCTCTTAAAGTTTGATTGGTCAAGGCTGCCACTTTAAATTATGTTTATGGTCAGTTTTATTTGCTTCTACTTCTGAATTGTTAGCATCTGCGTTACCTGTGTCAATATTATGGAAATCCAAATATTTAATTGAAAAAACAAACAGCCACGCAAAGTGACTATTTACTGAGTTTATTACATCATCGTTTTTTCTTTGTAGACATTTCTATAGGTACTTACAAAAGATTTACCACATTAATGTAACGTCTGTTGGAGATGATCTCAACTTTAAGCCTTTTTGCTGTTCAATCATAGATTCAAAGTGCTATGAAAGGAATGTGAAATTATAAACACTCATAAATAACATATTGAGAAAATTATTACAAAACTACTAAGTATGGCGTATCAACTTAGCAGATAATAACTGCTCGGTTATTGATTGGTATTGAGGTTTGATATTATTTCAGTACAGTTATTTTACCAAAGTAAACTATCGTTTAGGCGTTGGATACTCTTCCGTGTTGAATTAATAAATAAATGAGCGCTCCAGTAATTCAGCTTCCTGTTAATGGAAACGATTTTATAATCGGATCACTGGTTCCGAAAATTACCTCCTACATTGCAAGCCATCCATGATATAAGGTGAATTCTGAATATCAAACGTACTCTCAAATACAAAAAGAAAAAAAACACATTATAGTATCAGACACATATTATACCAAAACATCATAATATATCGTGATAGTATATTCTTCCCTAAAGGGACTCCTAATATATTTAAGTGATTATATTATATTTATTAAGGTTTTTAGTTATAGTTACAAATTATGTTATATTCAAAAAGTTACATGCAAGATTTTTAAAGCGTGTTAATAAATCCTGATAGTTATGTTGAATACTGTAAAATATGTATTTAGAGCATGTGCAATACAAATGGAAAGCAAATTCATTATAAAGAACATTACATAAACGTTAAAGACACTGAAGCATAGGTATTTCATATTTAATTAACGCCTACATTTATTTATGACTAGCTGTGCCCCGCGGTTTCACCCGCGTAGATTTAGTTTCATCCTTATTATCGCGGAACCCTATATTTTAATGGATTAAAGTAGCTTAAGTTACTCCTTGAAACATCAGCTACCTACCAGTAAAAGTCCGGTTAAAATCCGTCCAGCCTTTTCAGAGATTACCCGGAACAAATAGACAGACAGACAGAGAAAAAAAATTAAACTTGGTTTTTTAGTGTCAGTAGCACGTATACTTTTATATGCATTTAGTGAAAAGCTGTAATTTTGGAATTACAAACAGACACTTCAATTTTATTTATCTGTATGTATATGTATAGATGTATAGATAAACTTCATAATAATTTGCATAAACATTTTTGAACCGTCCAAGTGAAGCGAAAATCAAACAAATATTTACTTGAAGGAAACACTTAGTGAAACCAATCCTTTAACATGCAATTAGCATCGAAAGACGACCAAAGCCACTTAAAATAAAACACTCTTCATCACGGTCGGTGATGGTAGCAAATGATTTCCCACAGCTCGTATTATAAGGATCATAGAGGTTGGAATGGCGTACCATTTTTACTCGAAACAGTACCTGTAAAATAGGAAAGACAAAAGGAACACGCCAGCTGTTTTCCACGGTTGTTTAGGCAGGCTTCGAATCAGTCTCAGTGATAGTGCCTTCATAATTGATTAGTTGAGGTGACGAATTTACATGCTAACTTTGTTTGTATATCATAGCAACAAAATTATATCAAAAAAATATTCTTTAAGTACTTGGATTTCAAACTGTCGGACTGAAATATACTCATAATTAGTGCACATTAGGTCTAAACCAAATGTAGCAACCGGATCTTAGGAAATAAAACGTTCTGTAATTGTCTCTTAGACTTAAGGTCTTACAACAAATTGTTCAAATGATACTACAGTATCTAATTGCTTTATAGACGTTATTACAGTGCCTTATACTTTTCTAAAAATAAAAGTGACAGTGTTGTCATCACCTGTTAACACAACATGTCAATTAACACCGTGCTACGACCCAGTCTGAGTGTTTGAGAGTGAAATCGCCCGCTAACTCTATGATCAAACATATTCGGTTAGTTCATAGTGCAATCTCATCAAATCAGTTATTAAGGGAAACCTTATGTACCATTAAACAAACGCGATGGTAACCGAGGAAACCACAAAGTCGGAGAGGTATTCGATTATGCCGATAACTTCAAAACTACAAGTGAAAGTTAAATGACGGCATAAGAAATGACACTACCTGTCTGCAGCTAAAACCACAGAAATGACTATTGTATTGCAGTATTTAAAATTATTTATGCGTCTCAAAACTAAATTTGTATCCGAATCCAAAATGATCAGTAAACCTTTTGTTAGTAGAAATATTAAACGACTGTGTAAATGCCACGAGTAAAAATAACCTGTTAAAATTTCTCTCGCGCCTTGATTTCGGTCAATTCCAAGTGGACTGTCCGTTCTACTGACACACAATACAACGCACCGATTGAACGTTTTAGGGCAAATTGAATACATTTAAAATGTGATCCTACTGCCATATTATGATAATCTACAGCTGTGCCATTATCTTTAACGGTACCAAGGCCAAGGTTGTTGACCGACGAGCGGGAAAAAATTACAAAGTCTGCTGATAGATGGCGCTGTACCTTTTTTAAACAAGGTATGATCGCGCTCTTTGGCGCAATATAAGAGCGTCGATTGACTTTTTTTAAGTTGCCATCAGAAGGGTCTTAACTGACTCGACTGAACAGTGAGTGATGAATTAGGATATGAATCTCTGTGATTCCACTCCGCTCTCCCACAGGTCAACTATCGCAGATCTGTGGGTTGAATATCTGACGCTGTTTTTGGCCTTTTAAATTTATTAATAAACATAGAAACACCTTAATTAATAAATATGTTAGAGTAGGAATGAATTTAATGATCTGGGTTTAACTGGGTTACTTGGTACATACTACATTACTATGTAAATTATAGTTGGTATGTAATAAAAATTTTTAGATGTATAAAAAACAAATTTTACGAATGGTACAAATTATTCCTAGTTTAAACTGATTAAAACTTAAAAAATATTTTTATGTAGTTAGGTGCCCAATATAGGGCAGCAAACACTTTTTCAATTAAAGGTACTTACTAAAATAATGAACCTAATAACCAAGTTTATATAAATGATTCCCGAAAGATGTGATGAAATATGCACGCACTGCGCTTAGGAAAAAATATCAACGAATATCGTAATTATATTTGATCTAATGCCAAATTGTGTAACACTTAGCGCATGATTGGATTCTAAAGACGATGATTATGCAAAATTGAAAACTGTAAATCAATATCATATTATCAATCAAAAATCAAAATCAAATATATCTTTATTCGATTAGACTTCATACAAAGTACTTTCAAATCGTCAGAATGACACAATTACACAGGATTATACATGCTACCGCCAGGTTCGGAAGGTTGATTTTACTGAGAAGAACCTGGCAAGAAACTCAGTAATTACTCTTTTAAAGAATATTATACAGTTTTAAAAATACAAAATAAATTGTTCAAGCAACTATAAGCCCATGGACACAGCTCTAATGCTCAATTGTCAAAAATAAAAACTAAAAACTAAAAATATAGTACAAATATATGTGAGCATGGCAAATTCCAGCCAGTCAAAGCAAAATTAAGATTAATTAATTGTAGCAAAAGTACAGTGCCAATGGGATTATTTACAAACATTATCAGGTACATCCCAGGCTCCCTTATCACAAATATAATCACTTACAGTATAATATCCTTTTTCAAGCTTCAAGTTATCAACACTTTTTACACGCTTTGATGCCATAATTTTGATTGATTACAAAAATATTTATAATTTGTTCATCAATGTGCAGCACAACTTATTTTATAATATGACTAGCTGTGCCCCGCGGTTTCACCCGCGTACATTTAGTTTCATCCTTATTGTCGCGGAACCCTAATATTTTTGATTAATTAAAGTAGCCTAAGTTACACCTTGAAACATCAGTTACCTACCAGTGAAAGTCCCGTTTAAATCCGTCCAGCCGTTTCAGAGATTACCCGGAACAAACGGACAGACAGACAGACAGACAGAGAGACAGAGAAAAATTTAAAACTTGGTTTTTTTGTGTCAGTAGCGTGTATACTTTCATATGCATTTAGTGAGAAGCTGTAATTTTGGAATTACAAACAGACACTTCAATTTTATTTATCTGTATAGATGTATAGATGTTTGTAAAACGCAATATGGGGACGAGAGTTTCAAGATCTTATACGACTCCTAGCTAGGTGGCAATACTTCTTAACTTTTGATGAAAGATGACAAAATTGTCGACTGCTTTCAGCAGCACGCAACTTGTGTATTAGAGAGGCCGCTATTCCGCTGAAATTGGTATGTTTTTTCCAAAGTGTTACTTAATATAATTCTTATCGTATTCTTTTGTTTCCAGAATTCAAATAAGGGGAGAGCGCAAGCGCGCGTCTCACCATGGGCCAGGAGCAGTCGTACGCGCACGCTAGCGTCGCGCACGTGAGGCGTTACCAGGACAAGTACGAGGAGCCGGTCACCTACCGTAGCTGCCCAGAGCGCAGCTCCGACTACGACGACCACTACAAGAGGCACAAGGCCCGGAGGAGCGCGGAAAGCTTCAAAAGTGACCACTCCACAGACAGCAGCGGCTACAGAAGTGCCTCCAGCGCTTACGAATGCCGCTCCGACAGATCCTCCAAGAGCGGCTACTACTGCACCTCTCTATACAAAAACGATCACTACAAAGACGTCAACAAGGAACTGTACAAACCAGTCAAGATACCTAAAGAGAAACGCTACAAAGTACAGCTTTTCGACAACGAAAGAGACGAACTCAAAAGCGCTAGGCTTCGGAGTTACCTCAACGACACCGACAAGGCGGCTACTATAACGAGCCAAACGCCGAAAAAGGCAGGCATTAGAAATTATACGCCGAAAATAATTACAGAGGAGGAGCAGAGAAAGACGATAGAGAGTTGGATATAAGAGAGTTAAGACTTGTAGGATAAGTTGTAAATATTTGGTTAGCAGTAGATGTGTGTGAACGGTGAGGATGGAGGCGGCAGGCGCGCTGGCGAGCTTGGCTCCGTCGCCCATCACCGTGTTGGGGCTGATACCACTCCTAGCACTCGGGATCACGTACTTCAGATACCAACAATACGATCCGGAATCATACGTTACGGATATCAATGCTGTGAGTATCAACTATCAACACACACTTCTTTTTATTTAAATTATGTAGCCTGCATGTTATTCTGATGTACGAGTATATGCTATATCTTTGTAAAGTTTAATTAAAATTCATTCAGTAGGTAGTTTATGTGCGAAAGAGTAAAAAACATCCATTTATACAAATTTACACACGTGTTTTTATTTAACCGAGTTTACCTCGATTAACGATAAGGCCTGTGTTACTCCGCGATAATATAGCAATCGAATGGTGATTTTTTGTTTAAATATGTCTAGTAGTTTAGTTTATTAATTACAAACAAAAATACACATCTTATCTCTTTAACATATTAATATATGCAGGTAATATTCTCACGTAAAATTTGTATTACATTACACACCGTAAGTGTGTGTTATAGTAGCTTTAACTAGCGAGGTTGTAGTAATTTTACTAAGTACCGATATAAAACAGAATATATACAACCCACTATGAACACGGCAACCATTACTTTATTCACAGAGAAATGGAGGACAATAAAACTAAAGGAAAGTACTTTGTAATGGGACAAGAAAGTGTATCTAATAGTATTTATAAAAGTTACGCTCAATTTCAATTTGAATGAATACATTGAAATAGCATTCAATAATTGGTATAGACACTAGTAACATCAAGATACTCGAATTACCTTTACATCTAAACACCATATTGTTCGTATGAAAATATTTTATTCTATTTTGTCACTAATTCAATATCCTGTCACCGTGCCCAGGAATATTTCTTACTAGAATGAAAAAATTACAGCAAAATTTACAGTATTCGTCTCGCACAACGGGCTCGCGGGTTCGATTCTCGCTTCAAGTTTAATTAATGTATCGCTTAGGTGTTAAAGAAGGCTTAGCCACGGTCAATCGAATAGTTTTGTATCGATTTTATGAATCATCATCTCCCTGGCCTTAATCCCATGTATTTGGGGTCGGCACTTGGTTCAACCCGATGTGGCTGATCACCTGATTTTTATACGAAGCGACTGCCATCTGACCTTCGCAACCCCTTTTTCGAGGAAAATCGACAATCTGGGTTAAACCAGTTGTCAGACTCTCTTAGGCCTCTGACTGACCTGTAACGATTGCCAAAGATGTTAAATTGGCAACCGGGACCGACGGCTTAACGTGCTCTCCGAGGCACGGAGGGAACTCGGGCGGTCACCCATCCAACTACTGGCTAGGCGTATGGTTGCTTAACTTCGCTGATCGAATGATATGCGCAATAGCAACTGTGCCACGAGCTCCTCTTTATCGATTTTATGAATGTCCTCACATAATAAATATTTCTAAATTACAGGTGATGCCGATCTACGACTTTGTGATAGTGGGCGGCGGTTCAGCGGGCGCCGTGGTCGCATCGCGTCTCTCTGAGATCGGCAACTGGACCGTGCTGCTGCTCGAGGCCGGCCAGGACGAGAACGAGATCTCCGACATCCCCGCCCTCGCCGGCTACACACAACTCTCTGAAATGGACTGGAAGTTCCAGACCACGCCCTCCAAGAACCGCTCCTACTGCCTCGCCATGAACGGCGACCGATGCAACTGGCCCAGAGGGAAAGTGCTCGGTGGCTGCAGCGTCCTCAACGCCATGGTCTATGTCAGAGGAAATCGCAACGACTATGATCTGTGGGAAGCCCTAGGAAACCCCGGTTGGTCCTACGACCAAGTGCTACCTTACTTCCTGAAGTCCGAAGACAATCGCAATCCGTATCTAGTGAACACGCCGTATCACGCCGCGGGCGGGTATCTGACGGTGCAAGAGGCACCGTGGCGCACACCTCTATCGGTCTCATTTCTCAAAGCCGGTATCGAATTGGGCTATGAGAACCGCGATATAAACGGAGCGAAGCAAACTGGGTTCATGTTAACACAGGCGACGATGCGCCGCGGCAGCCGCTGCAGTACGGCCAAAGCCTTCCTACGACCTGTCCGACAGAGAGACAACCTACATGTCGCTCTCGGCGCTCAGGTGACGAGGATACTTATTAACCAAGTCAAGAAGCAAGCTTATGGCGTAGAGTTCATTAGAAACGGACAAAAACAAAAGGTGAGAATTAAACGCGAAGTGATCATGTCTGCTGGAGCTCTAGCAACCCCCAAGCTAATGATGTTGAGCGGCATAGGGCCGGCAGACCACCTGAGAGAGCACGGCATTCCTCTAGTAGCCAATTTGAAAGTTGGTCATAATCTACAGGATCACGTTGGATTGGGGGGCTTGACCTTCGTCGTTAACAAGCCAGTCACGTTCAAAAAGGACCGTTTCCAGACATTCTCTGTGGCGATGAACTACATTCTTTACGAGAAAGGACCAATGACGACGCAAGGCGTGGAAGGACTAGCATTCGTAAACACCAAGTACGCGCCCACTTCTGGTAATTGGCCTGACATACAGTTCCACTTCGCTCCTAGTTCCGTGAATTCCGACGGTGGCGAGCAAATAAGAAAGATATTGAACTTACGCGACAGGGTGTACAATACCGTCTACAAGCCGATTGAGAACGCAGAGACGTGGACCATACTTCCCCTGCTGCTACGTCCCAAGAGTTCTGGCTGGGTGAAGTTGAGGAGTCGTAATCCATTTCATCCTCCATCGATAGAGCCGAACTACTTCGCCTACAAGGAGGACATAAAAGTGCTTATAGAGGGTATTAAGATCGCCATGGCTATATCCAACACGACGGCCTTCCAGCACTACGGTTCCCGGCCTCACAACATCCCGATGCCGGGGTGTCAGCACCACGCGTTGTTCAGCGACGAGTATTGGGAATGTAGCTTGAAGCACTTCACGTTCACTATATACCACCCGACCGGTACGTGTAAGATGGGTCCTAGGCATGACCAGGAAGCGGTCGTTGACCCACGGTTGCGTGTCCATGGAGTAGCCAACTTGCGTGTGGTCGACGCCAGTGTGATGCCCACCATCATCAGTGGGAACCCCAACGCTCCCGTCATAATGATCGCCGAGAAAGCCTCGGACATGATCAAAGAGGACTGGCTCGTGTTATGACAGTGTGAAAGTGTTAATGAAATAAATACTCTATGAACGAAATGTTAGCACTATTTATCACAAAATATCGTAAGGTGTAATCATTTAAGAACGCTAGTGATAAGTTTTGTAAATAAAACATTTTCGCATAATCTCTAACGTTTTGTTAAGTGTCGAGTCTAATAGCGTTAAAAATAATAATTATTATGTGTATAAAAATTATAAGCGATTAAATATTATAGACGGAAAAATTGTTTTATTAGCATTGTGTAATGTGCATACATTTAGAATAACATTACCTATTAGAAAGTGGCCATTGAAGGCGGACACTTCAAGTAAATGAAAGCAGCGTTATAAAATTTAAGGTACTTAGCTTAATGTATAAAACGTGTAGTGCAATTCTGGTAACTATTCAATTAATTTATAGGTACACTCGAATAAACATATTCACAGTCAAATATATCAGACATAATCACGAAAGAAAGATGAAAAAGACAGGTCCAAATCGATTACAGTGCCATCTTCCGGCTTCATATATAGTCTATCTAAAGCGCCATCTAGGGTCGAGTAGCAAACACAATTATGCCACAATACTATGAGTAGTAGTTATTTTAGTGCTTCGCACATTATCCGTAAGATGGCGTGATGGTTGATAAATGAATATATTATTATTTAATTATGTACATTTAAGCAGATTGTAAACGACTATTAAACGTCCTTGCAAGCAGTCAATATTATAATTTTAAAAAATGGGCAAGTGCCCACTTCGTGTGAATCCTATCAACATGATTACATAAGGTATTTATTTTTTAACGCAAAATGCGTAGGTACCTATCCTACCCAACTCTTCACCATATATTTTAAATTATAGTCAATTGATAAAATAATTACACACAATTAATATTCTTAAAACACGAATTTCTTACGAAACTATTATTTTACCTTTCACAAAGTGTTTGAGTAAGAACCTACCTACTTTACAAATAATTATAATTAGTCTCTCAAATTCCGAAGAACCACGCCGCCGTCAGATTACGCATTTGCACAATAATGGAATTAGCATAAGAATTAGGGCAAAGGTTTTCTCTTGATTCATTATAATTCAGTTGATAGCACTGACGGACGCATGAGACCACACATCGGGGGCACAATGCGCACGCGCTCACATACGCATCGTTATATAATACTCACGGGTTACATACAGGGTTGCATTGTGTGATTATACTGCTCTTCCGACAACATTTAAAACCAGACGTGTTTTATAAAAAATATATCAAACAAATTCAACGTATCCAGACACCTGTAGCCCTAGACAAAGTAACATTCTCTCGCGCTTGCGCTGATAGAAACGATGCAAAATGTATGGAAATGACATATATATGGAAATGACATAAATCAGTCACGTGACGTAAGTCATTCCCAAACATTGGATATCGTTTCTACTAACGAATAATGTTACTTTGTCTACAGGTCCTGGAACGCTTTCTTGAAGAATTTGTCAAGCCCCTGGTTCAGATAAGGAGCCCCCCATTACTATATTTAATCTATGATTGAACGCGCTAATCTAACGAACTACTGGTTTGAATTGAAAAATAATTCAAGAATAGAGCCAAATTTTATACCAAACTCCTCGAGCCGAGTTACCCATAGGTTACATTACATTTAATAACTTTACTTATGATATGTATTTATTGAATAGCATGTTCCTCGAAATGTACGTAAATAGCAAGACTTGAACGAAGGTAAGTACTCTTTAAAACAATTCAGCAATGCTATTCTTTATGAAACCATACAATTATATATATATATAATTGTATGAGCATACATACATATGCTCACGCCTGTATTCTCCGAAGGGGTAGGCAGAGGTGTAATTTTCAACACCCACATTTCACCGAATATGATTAAGTGCCAACGTGACAGAGAGTGAGTCCATCGCCGTCTCAGGCACTATACAGACGTCTTTGAATTATTTCTCAGACATATACAGGGTTCCTCACGATGTTTTCCTTCACCGTAAAGCACGTGGTGTGAAATCACTGTACATAAGTTTTTAGAAAAACTTATAGGTACAGGCCCCGCTGGGATTCGAACTTGCGTCGCAGGTGACTGCTCTAACCCTGAGGCCACCGCGGCTCTTCTCGACAATTATATATCGATATATAATGCAGCATCCTTCTTAGATCGACAAGAAACCTAAATATTTTTTTTAGATTATGATAAAATAATCATACCAATTCGTAACGTATTCGCTCCACTTGATTCAAATCAGCTAAGCCTACCATAACAACGAATCCAATAAATCCTCGTTGCTCGAGTAATCTGCTTAAATCAAACGTCTATATTCAGAAGTGATCACACAGTACGCGTTATTTATATTCCGCCACGCGTTTCCGCAATCCGTAATCATTTTAACTGCGTTCATATTACAGAGTATTGCATTACAGTTCGATACTACATAATAGCATAAACTTGTATGGATTTCGTGGGCAAAACCTACTTCCCTATCACGTCATCCACTTTCAAACACTCAAATGTTATGTTAAGCCAGCTTTATGAGAGCTTAAATCATATATTTTATGTCGGGATTAACCATGCTAACGTATGCAGTTATGATTTAACAGTAGGTATTAAAATCTTACAAGCGTGTACAATGTCTAAATAATCAGGTGCGCTGTATGTTTTAAAGCAACCACCGTCTCGCCGTAGTCGTATCTGAAGTAATATTTAATAATTATAATAATCAATAGTACCTGACATAATTAAACCATTCATAAGAATAATTGATTAACGTGATAGAAATAACGTGTTGTAAAAACGTGTTGATCTGCGTATCATCCGTGCCGTGACGTCACCCACGCCCTGGTTTCAAGGGAAGACCAGCGCTGGCTTGTGGCCAGCATTATGCTGATTTGAAGCCTTTTTGTGGCATTTTTGCATTTTTATCATTTTTTTTGTTATATTTCAACTTGTATTTTTATAACTGTAAGCCTTAAGTCACAAATAAACAAATACTCTATTCTATTCTAAATTATGTGACTTAAAATTATACATACATCGCATATTTCATCCATATTGGGCATGTAAATATTTAACGTTATGTTTTTGCTTAGTTCGTAGATATACCATAGGAATAAAAATAGATTACCATAAAAATTGAAAAATTTAATGTAACATTAATTTACTTAAAGGCTATATTTTAACGTGAGCACAAATTAAAATTTAAAATTACTAAGTATGTATATAGTATATAAGACGAAAACTTCTGAAACAACGGATGTTTAAAAAAATAAATACACCACAGATTGAAAATTAGAGTTAATCTTAACTAGGTGGCCCTTAAGGCAACACTTTACACAAGTGCAGAGCCAATAATCACAGTCGCGAAAGCTTCACGAGGCATTGTAGTGTGGTGACGCAACGCGCCCCATTACCGCGCGGAACTTTCGATTTCTGGATGAAATCTAGTCCGCTTCCTTAATCGAGATATTCGCACTTAATGGTCGCTTCCTATTAAGTTTATTATACATATAAAGCGTGCAACACAAATATTGTTTTATAGCAGCATTACTTAATGATTAACATATATGTTTACCATTATTTCTGACTGACTTACATTTATTAATTTCAGGCAACAATTTGAACAGGACCGAATATAGAACTAGATCACAAGGAACTAATTCACATTCACATATAAAATTTTACGTAACTTTGCATACCAAGTCACCATATATTTATTTGACCTTGGAATCGAACACAGATGATGTCGACATCTCAAACCCAAGCGAATAACCATTGGGTTACGGAAGAGACCTTGATCATAAATCTTTTGCGCAAGTGACATAGCTACTAGGCGATTTGAAGCCAAAGCATAATAGGGGTAGTGGGCAAAGTAAGGCATGACTATTATATAAAGCTGAAGAGTTTGTTTGTTTGCTTGAACGGGGTAATCTCAGGAAGTACTGGTCTGATGTTCAGCATAAGAAAACTCATTTATTGAGGAAGGCTGTAGATATGCTATTTATATCATTAGACTTAGACCAATCGCGAGTTTAAGTTAGCGTAAGTCCTTACTGCCCTATGTACCTATTCCACGCGGAGTCACTTACCAGAAGTTAGCTTACCAGAGGCAAGACTCAGCTTTACAAAAATCATAACAGCACATGACAATCTCAAGTGTACCAAGAACCATCAAAAGGTGTTACGGCATAATCGATAAGAAGATTCGGGTCAATCAATTGTTAAACGATTTTGTAACGATGCATTGCGTGTTCCCATCACTAGCTCATACGGACATGTCATTGCGATAATTAATGCTTGTAGTGACGAAGCGAGTCGCACCTTCGCGTTATGAATCGCACTATTCAATCATCTATGAAGTAAGTGTATCTATACACTTATGCTTACATAACGTTTATATACATAAGTGGCCGGATTTGACAAAATAATGTTACTGAAATATGTGTGCAAAAGAAACTAGAGCTCGCGTAATTTTAAGAGGAAGCGTTCACTTTGAAAGTTCAGTTTTTATTATTTACTAGCTGACCCGACAGACGTTGCCCTGTCTTAATTATGAGAATGCAGCACGTATTCTGTCAGTTCTATGTCAAACGTCATAAGGTTACATCAAAAAGTTTTAATTGTCCAAAGCGCTAAGGCTTTTAAGAAATACATTTTATATGGTGGTTAAGTATTCTTAAATTTAAATTTTTTTTAGTTTTTTCTATCAAAAGAACCATCTCCTGACAATAACGAACACAACAAAAAAAAATATCGATATCGGTCCAGTCCCGTGATGTCGTGACGAAGGGAAATGGGGATTCATTTATTAATTCGGTCTAGCCTTGTTCTAGACGAAACTTTTCTCTTTAAATATTGAACCTTTAACTCGTCCTAATAAGGTTTATGGCTCATGGCTGGACTTGGACGATATTTTATATAGAGTCACAATAACATATTTTATCCATACACCATTGCCCTTCAGAAATAAATGGTAGTTTGAACAATAAATTATCATCTTCTGCAAAATATCTTTTTTTTTTTCAATCTAGTAAACTCTACATTGAAGAATCATCGCAAACCGATGGTGATATAATTACTACCTAGGACTATTAAGACTATTGTGCAATGCATACTAGGATTTGTAAGCTTTAAGCATGCAACAAAAAGGTTGGTATTAATTAGATAATCACTAGACTAAGATCTTATGAAATAAGCATTTAAATTATTTTAACACCATATTTAAATATGTTAAATATTTACCATAGTTAAATATTTAATTAATAAGCTATATTGCTCAACTCTACTGATGGCACAGTGTCTTCAACGAATCGGAATTTTTCAAAATTTCACAACGTTTCGAGAACGAACCCCGTCCGAAACGTCGACCCACAAGTCTACATAAGGCAGCTCGCCTCGTAAACTCGTAACACACATTACAAATTTTCTGTAACCCCGAGATAGCGTGGGGCGGGCGAGGCGGCGCGCGCGCCAGTCCGACACGCGGAGTCGCGTCGCGCAGCTGTCGCGAACAAACAAATCGAAACCACTTAAAACATTCTGTCAGTTTATTTACCTTTACTATTTTAAATCGTAAACATTATGTTTTCTTTAAAAAAATAGTTTTTTCTTTTTTCGTGTCTGTGGTGTAATCCTAACGTAACTAAAACGGCTATCCAGTCTCGTAGAAGTAATTGCATAATCCCTAGATACAACAACATTCATCCTCGTCAATGTAACGTAATAGGTCGGTGCGTTGTGTTAGATCACTTGCTGGGAAATTCGCGTAATGAGGTTCAGCATTTTCCAACTTATTACTTAATAATGTAACCGGTCAGTACAGTCACACACACGTGTTTGTTGTAGTTTTATAATATGATTTAAGAATAAACAAATTCATTGATTATATGTAAAAACAACTGGCTGAAGACTTCCCTAAAGGTAATTATGGGAAAATTATGCAGTAAGCACCAACGAAGGTATAACAAAAATATCATTTGCAAAAACCTTGCGACCTCTTTACTAAAAGAACAGATAAATAATTAAGTAATAATCTGTGACGCGACCTATCACAATAGCGCATAACCTATTATGTAAAAACTATAATACCCTTGTCTCCTTCACAGTAATGTCTATTTAATAATCGCAGTACAAATTACCGGCAGGCGGCGTTAGATAATACCTTGTAATTACTTTAAGTACTTTCTGTGTCTGGTGTGACAAATCGTTTGACCTTTAAAAATCTTAAGCATTCGAATTAGCTATGATATTCTATTGCACTGAGTTCAATAACCAATTGACACTTCGTTGTATTTATCATGAATAGTTAATGGTTTACGTTTCTGTATCATAAATGATATAGTCCAAATGTATTTTTCGTTGATGGGTAAAGGAAGCTTTTTGGATAAAATGCTCTCATGATTCTCATATTAGTTTCCGAACCGTTCGTAACATAAGGGCTTTAACAAGCTATACAGAGTTTATCAAAATAGTATGTATTATAATATAATAAAATATATAATATAAAAGTATGTATTTCAAAACGTATCTATGAGCTGAATTATGTTGGGCAAATTTACTGCAAATGATGTAATTAATGAAAGAATAAACCTAATAAAAATTTCGTTTTTTTTTTTTTTCTGATTCTTCTCAGTAGCAGTAAAAATCAAACGCAATTTTTAAAATTTTAAATTCTAAGTGAAAATGAGTTAAACTTAAGCAGATTTTAGTGCATCTAATAAATCTCTGCGAATAAAAAACAGAAGTAGGATTACACTACAGTCAACGAACTCCTCTTACCTCTCTAACCTCCAACAACTAGATCTACGATCTCGCGGCCTCTGCTTACATAAAACTGACACAATGTTTTTAATTATAGCTCTAGAGACGAAGGTCAGAGTGCATCGACAGCGAGACCTGTGAGAACACAAGTGCATAAACGAAACAATACAACATTCGTCATAACAGTTTTGCAATCGAGAGTACTTTCGAACCCGTGGAATTGATTATGAATTGAATCCTTAGTACAGATTTAAATAAGTACCCTAAGTGATAAGTGAATAAGCTCATTTTTATTCGGAAGTGTCGTGCAGTCACCGATCAGCAATGAACGTAAGTATTTTCCAAAGCAAAGTTACAAAATACAGTGAGAGGTATTTTATGATAGACGGACACCATCACGGGTGTTTATAAACATACTTACGTAACCATTGATTATACATAAGTAATCACAATTTCAATGACCTATTCGATAATGACTTTAGAAATCATGAAAAACTAAGGAGTTAATGATGTTTACATAATTCCTACTAATTTACCTGCAATCGACGAACTTAGAACAATTGTCAGTTTGTCAAATAAACCCGTTTTGGTTGACTAAATGAGAATTTTGGCAAAGCCAATGACAGCACGCAACAATGATCGCAAATACGTGATCAAATGGCCAAATAATTCATAAGATTTATTCTGCAATATTTATATTGCATTTTTGAAATACAAGTACTTGCAGCTAATGTATATTGAAGATACCTAATAGTTACGTGTCCCAGTTAAACCAATTCAAAAATGCTGTCAGGCTACTGGGCCTGCGGTCCCAATTCTTCATGGACCCAGTCGCCTGTAGATAAGATTTAATCTGACTTAATATCATTTTTATCTGCGGTATTCTTCTAAGATTCTTCTTACAATACTTTGAACACAGACTCTGGGACCTTTATCAGTAAAAAATACATACGACCTGAGTTGGGGTCGGAGTACAGTATTTTATTTATACTGGGTCAAAGTAAGCTTAATGCTTTCATGGAGTCATTCAATCATTTTGACGGACTCGAGTAAGTGTTAAAGCACGAGATATTACATTAGAGCAATTAATTACGGAGCTTGATTAGATCATTGAACTTTGACAGACACAGGTTATATAACCAGCTCAATTATATTTCTCCAACACAGATGCCTATCAAGACCGCTAATGTGTTGAATGATATTCTGTTATCACGACATACTATTGCTTATTCTATGACAACACAAGTGTTAGAATAATCTAAGTCATAGAATAATCTATGACTGGTTTTCATCGGGCCATGCCATGTTCATGCCATGCTATGGATGAAGTATTTATATATAGATATAGATATATTTTCATATTTACTGCTGGTAACATGCACTAGCTTCTTGTTTATGAAAAATAAATTAAATTTACCACCGGCTCGGAAACTAGCCTTCTGAGAAGAACCGGCAAGAAACTCAGCTGGCATCATGTACATTTCATTACACAGTAAATAATGATAATTACAAAAAAAACATCATAAATTACTCACAATATATATACTTTTATACGCATTAAGCGAAAATCTGTTAATTCGAATTTCAAACAGAAAGTTCAATATCATGTATCTTTATAGATTTAGATGCATAAATAAATAATAAAATATTAGTAATTAACAGTCTTTATTGATCTGATCTTCGATTAAATAAGTTATAAACAAATCATACATTAAATTAGGTGTTATCTGATTGAAGCTAAAACTGTCAATTCCATTCGTTCTTAACATCCACGCACAACTCTCACTACTAACCATTATACTTCTGTACATATCGCTACTAATAATGTCTTCTCGTCTATTCACACATAACAGTTACATTGCTATATAAGAAACCTGTCCCCATCTCAATGTTTTTGTTCATTCAACTCTTCACTTTGATTACTAAGCCATCATAAATTACGCAAGTGCAACTGTCAAACCACAAAACTAAACGCTGAAGACGGTCTATGAATTTTGATCTCCGAGTGTTAGACGCTAGACGTTAACTTCCGCCCAATTACTATCGTAATGATGAGTGCTGGGATGACTTTCCGATCCAAATGAACGTTGAATTATCGAGACATCGTTGCAAGTTCTTTCAAAACTTACATAAGTTTATTAAGGAAGAGCGTTTGATTTATTCGTTTTAATAATCTGAAGCAAAAAGTAAAATTGTATGTAATGCACATGTTTCATTACATAAAATTTTATTTATATTTCTTACAAACAATATGAATTATTTTAAATTTATACACTGTTCCTCTCGGCTAGATTCGGTGCGAATATGTCCTATCGCTTGCATACAAACAGTCGAAAAACTTCTCGATTGTTTCATCTCCAGGTCAACTCCAGGAAAGTTGACTCGATGGAAAATTCGACCAACATTCTTCAACACTTCCTAAACTTTTTTCGTATTTATACTTAGTATTTATTATTGTGGTTCTTCTTCTGTTCGAGGTTACTAAAGGCTCGATGCTTATTGTCTTATATATGTGGAATATATAAGACTATGTTTACTTTTGTTGTAAAAATAAATTCTAAAATCTTGAATGCTTCAAATTTTTATAAAAAAATTATGATTAATTAAAAAAAAATAAGCGATTTTTATTTTATTTTTAAATTGATATGCACCACCACAGTACAGACAATGAACTGAGCCAAAAAAGTTTCGACTCTGTATAAAAAATGTTGGTGAGTTCAGGGGCCTTACCATGGGCTCTAATTGCCATGATAGTTTCACTCATTTATGAGACAGATGTCTGTCACTGTCGCACAACTGAATTATCATTGCAATAAGAGCTCATGGTTGGGCCCCAGGTAACTAATACTTGCAGACATAAAAATGGTAAGTGCGCGTGCGCCGGCGCCACCAGGGCCGGTCGGATTATGCAAAAGCTTGTTGCGTCAGCGCATATAAATATTGAAGTTGCGTTTTTGGCACAATTCTCAGCACAAATTTGATGCTAAAATCGATCCATTGGCATAGAGACTTAGTAACCCACGAGCATTTATATAATATGTGACCATAACATACTCACCTATTTGAATTAATTTACCTATAGTTGCATTAATTGTTGCTAATGGTGACAATTTGCAATTATCATTAGTCATACATACATGTAGTTCAGTTCAAGATAAATGTAAATATTTAATCATTGTTATGCACGAAACATATCAGAGCGGCTGCTCTACAATCTCAAAACTCGACATGAGATGAATATGAAGGAAGGTCGTGGAAAGGAATCCCATTTTGCATTAGAATTTACCCTAACCATTTTAAAAATGTATGTTCAGTTTAACCTGGAGCAAAAAATTTTTTTGGTAAACATTCCTTGCCTGCTTCATGATATTGTGAGAGGATTGATAACATCCCCAAAAGGTGTGTCACCAAACTTGCAACATATTTCTACAGCGACAAAATTGTGAAGGTGTGAATTGTAAATATTGTTATAATTCATAAGTTTAACGTCGCCAACCCCGTTTCCTGGTGTGAACGTGGCGATAAAACGTTACATAACACATAATAGGCCACGGGGGAAGTTCTACCATGCGCTTGCGCAACCATGGATGAATCCGAAAGAATTGAACATTTGTTTTTCAAATACTTTGGAAGCTTACCTTCACATGCTTTTCTAAAATGTGAGAGGGAATGCTCTTTCAAGAATATCACCAAGTAGATCCTTAAAACTAATCCGTGGAAGGTAATTATTTAATACGGAGATACAGGTGCCGAGAAAACTCATGGCTATGATGACCTCTGACTTTGCATGAGTCATTTCATGTGTCAATCTCTATCTGTCTGTGAGACGATAATAAAACACATGCGTAGTTACCCCCACTGTTTTAGCTGAGCGCTCGTAACTCGCGACGACACCTGTACAATTTTTAAACACCTTTTTTTGTCTATACCCGAAATCTCAACAATGGGTTGGCAGTGCCGATTTATTGGTAGCCTACCTAAAGTAATCGCAAACTTTCATACAGGCTGTAGGATGGGTAAATCATACAAGAAAATAGCAATCATTTTCCACATCTGAAAAAAAAAAGTAGTATTGATCGACATAAAGATGAGTAAAATTTTCTGTTCCTCTACCACACCAAAAAGGGTTTAATTACGAGATAAAATTATGTGATGAACTGGTGTCTAGTGAAGCGATAATTTGGCCACAGTTCAGTTGAAAAAAATGTTTTAACTCAATGCTTTGAATATGATAAAAAGTAGAATAACGTTTGTTTTATAAAGCGCGATTAGTTCCATCGAACACTGGCTGGGTTTGTGCAGCACGCGGAAAACACGCCGGAACTAAGGGTAAATAAAATAAAACTTAATCTATCATAAACGCACGACTACCTAAAGTCACAACTGCTGCAATATTTACTCTATGGCGTCGAAGAGTCTATGCCCATTTAGTTTTAAACCGTATATATTCCAGGGATCATTGCTCACAAATTACACAGACTGATGGTAATAGTCTTTTTTTTAAATATGGAAACAGTGTCAGTTTTCGGATGAAGTGTGCTTTTACACAATTAATAAAACGTATAAGTACATGTTTAAGTAATTTTAACTGTATCTGATATTTTAACCGATTCACAATTAAGCCAGTACGGGTTTGCGGAAATTTAGAATTGAGATAATTTGAATCCTAAAGACACACATAAGGTACTTAAAAATAATAAGGATTTTTTTCTCATTTACATAACTGCAAAATTTCAAGAAGAAAATTATTAAAAAATAAAGAAAATATTCAGATATTTTGACAGATACACATAATATGCTTCAAAGGAAACGCAAAGACAAAGAGTTTGTCAACGTAACATAGATGAATAGGTGACGCAACGTGTACACAAAATGTTTGAATAATGGTAATGTACGCGTGCGTGCGGAAGAAATACGTACTCGTTGTAAATAATGGGTAATTTGGTCGAACAAATAGACCCACAAAGTAAATTGGTGCGCAAACAATTTTCGAGAACAAAACAATATCTTTCGGTTCAAAGATCTATGAACTACTGGGCTCTCGGAACATTCACGCATTCCCCTCTGTTGTGAAGGTATGTCTCTCCTTATCTTACGGTATTTCTTAAAAGGCCGTGGTGACAGTGTTGTATGAGTGGTAGTCACTTCCTATTGAAGCAACGCAAGTTGAAATCCCAGCGATCAATACCCCTATCACGAGTTTACCACCGTTTTCGTAACTCGCTAGCGTCTCCGTCGAATATTAGTAGGTATGATAAATTGTACGGCGATTCCTAGCGGTGACGTGAAGAACTTAAATATCTCGTACAAATATTGTCATATTTCTAAAAACTAAGTGCAGTGATTTCAAACCACGAGCGTTACGGTGACGAAAAACATCGTGAGGAAACTGCATAAGTCTGGAAGGACATATACAAAGACGTATATAGTGTATGAGACGTGTGGAATGTAGGTAGGCGGATATACAAGCATTTTCAAAACATACTGTCATCCAAGCTGTCATCGATTGCTTAATCAATCTGACAGTTACTTATATACTTCATCTGTCAATGTCTTAAAGCATATTTTTCTCAAATGTTACCATTAATTAGACATCCACGCGGGCAGAATTTCATAAGCAGAAACACTTAATTTTAATAGCAAATCGTTTAAAAAAACAATAACATCCGTATAGAAACCCCAAACAGATAATGGGATAACCGGAATGATCATTACATACCAAACGGCTCAATTACAATTTGCATTTAATTACTGAACTTGTGAAATCATTCCTAAGAACACTGTTAATTAGTGTTGCAACATAGGTATAACCATATTATGTCATTTGTACAATTGTCGTATTCAAACCATGCTGGGTTGCATCACCTAACTTTTGCTTTAACAAATTAAAGTACTGTTGAAGTGCCTGAGACCGCGATGGACTCACCATCTTTCACGTTGGCACTTAATCATCTATGGTAAAATATGGTAACACCCATTAATACAACACCTCTACTTACGCGGGGAGTCGGGAACCCTTTTGGGATGACGTGAGCATATTTATTTATTTACAGGTAGAAAATGAAAATTTAAAAATTGTAAGGTGACGTTAAAGTCATGACGGCCCATGTTTATAATAATATGGTAAAAGTTACAACTTTTCACAAAAAAAATATGACAGCGTAATTTGGTGAAACGCATTCCGCAGTCCTAGCCACTGTCATTGTCAAATTTGTTTTTAGATTTACAGGTCACGAGTTATGAGCGCTGACTAGGGCCTGTAGACAAAGTAACATAACCCCACGCTTCGCTAGTAGAAACGGTACATAATGTACGGGAATGACATATGTCTCGTGACTGATTTTACTTTGTCTAGACCTACTCGTCTGCGTAGTAATAATTTTATGTGTTTGCTATGTCTGTTTATATGGTGCGAATAAAATACGCATTTACCCCAAATTTTCGCTGAGTGCTCATAACGTGACGGCTCATAAGTTCATAAGCTCATAAGTAACTATTATCCGAGTATTTGAGTTTAAGTAAAAGTAACGTAACTTCTATTTATTTTTGATTAGTCCAAAAAGAGACGTCGTCGATTCGCACCGTGGTGCGATTAGATGCTCCAAAATAACTAGGTTACTTTGTGCTGATCATGAAAAATTATCTGACACATGACAAAGGTTCACAGGTCGCGAGAGGTTAAGCGTTGACGTAATGTCATTCAACATTGATTGATTCACAGTTTCTTTCATCCTCGTCACTCATCACACGATAGAAAATATAGCACAAGCAGCTGTTGTAGTTAATTCCCAATTTCTCACTCTCTTTATACTTTTTGGTATTTTTTTTTGCTGCTAAATATAAGCCCTCTGTTGTTATTGCTGTAATTTTTTTTCTGTCACTTATTTTCTACGAAAGCGGAGAGCTTGCAACCAATAATTATACATCGTCCTTTTCATTTACATCTCAAGCACGCGCAAACAATCTCAAGTATTACAATACATTGTATATTTTAATGTTATTATGTAATATTAGATCACCACTAAATCAAAACACGGAAAATCATAATTTACTTTTATTAAATTAAAACTGGCCACTTGTAATTTAATTGTGTTCGTGGCCGTTCACATGGCTAAATTTGAAATATGGAAGACTAGCATTACCTCGCAAGTGTCGCGACCGCGAATCCTTGACAAGGCAACCAACATTGCAACACCATGGTTGCCGGTTGTTATGTAACGGACAACTTCTACCGGTGCAGTGTTGTAACGTTGCATGCGCTGCCGGCTGCATACCGGTTCGGTTTTGCCAACAAAATTAAGATTACTCGCTAGAATATTAATCATCAAACAATTTATTAATGCAATTTAAATTGTTGCTTTATACTAGCGGCGTTCTGTGACTTCACTTAATTCATACTTTGTTTAACCCCATTGTTTCATTTATGAATGTAACAATCCAGGTTGGACGGGGAGAGAACGGGGTTTGTTTGTTTGAAAGATGATATGGTTAAAAATTATGTTTTATTTTTCTTTTTCGCGCCCTTGGTACATCAACCATTGATATTGCTTCCCTATAGGCGTAGGTACCGAAAATAAATACCAGTATTTCTCTTCTAGTTTTCAAGCAACAATTCTGGGACGCTATCGATCACTGCAAAAAAATACAATTGGGCTCAACGAGTATCATAAAAATAAATATTTGGCAATCAATCAAGCGAGCTAAATGGTCAACACATTTTAAATACAAAGTGGTTGCACACAATTTATTTCCACGTTGTCGCTAAACATTGCTGTAACAAGACACAAAGTGATTGCATTTTCTGTCACTTTGCTGGTGTCAATTGATACTGAAATCTGTCGAAATATACTCAAATGTACTTGCTAATAACCTACATATGAAGCAGTTAATATGATGAGAACCTTGTGCTTTCGTGCCTCTTAATTTAATTTCTAGTAGTTGTATCGATACTGACACTAAAAACCAAGTTTTAAAAAATGTCTCTGTCTGTCTGTCTGTCTGTCTGTTTGTTCCGGGTAATCTCTGAAACGGCTGGACGGATTTTAACGGGACTTTCACTGGTAGGTAGCTGATGTTTCAAGGAGTAACTTAGGCTGCTTTCATTTATTAAAAATATTAGGGTTCCGCACAATAAGGAAGAAACTCAATCTACGCGGGTGAAACCGCGGGGCACAGCTAATATTCATATAAGGATATATCGTGCGATATACACAGCGCAGTAGAAAATAAATAAATATATTGGTACACTATCTTAGTCTAATAAAAATACGGTGCCGTGAAAGAGCGACATATTCTTTCACATTCTTCGGGAAAAACATGAGTACCTACAACGAAATATTTTTCCTCAAAACTTTTTATAGTAACTCAAGTTGTTATACCACAAAATATTATAATGGAATAGAAATGTCTATTACATTATTAAGTGCACACTCACGAAAGTTAAAAAAATAAACAGTGTTCATACATTTTAATATCGCATCTAACCATCGACAATAGAGCGAATGTCGCCAATATTATTTACCGCTCGATTGACTTACAAGAAAGTCTATAAAACTGTCGTTAAATAGCAAAGTTAACTAAATCTCATAGTATTCCATTCTATAAAAAATGTGCCCGTCCGATACTAGATGCTCAGCCGCGAAACCAAGTGTTTAAAAACATCAGCACATTACGAAGTGCACACTATTTTATGCAATATTTTTTTCGACCACGCAAGCGACGCAAGTTTGATTGCCAGCGGGACCAATGAGTTTTCTAAAAAAAAAAGTTATTTCACACCACGGGCTTTTCGTTGAAAGAAAACATCGTGAGGAAACCTACATATGTCTAACAAGTAATTAAAAGACGTATGTATAGTGCATGAGACAGCGATAGACTTATCATCTGTCACGTTGGCATCTTCGGTTAAAAAGTGGGTGTTGTTTTTACAACACCTCTGCCTACCCCTTCGGGGAATATAGTCGTGAGCTTAAGATTGTATGATTTTTTTGAATATTATTCATCGCTTTAGGACTTTTCTTGGACTTTCTTTCTTTCGTACCCTGAGAACAACCTAAATCGCTATGTCGCATGTCGGTAAACGCATAAACGTTGTACGTAAGTGTATTGGGCTCTGGGTGCGGTCATTTCGCTGTACATTACCATTCAGAAGCCACATAACGTAACCCACGTGACTTACGTCATTACTTCACCGCCAATTTAACTTTAATGCAAGCTATATACGTAATGCACTATGTACATGTTAAAAAAGTGACATGACTGGGCTAAAATCTAATTGTTTTTATTCGACCACTTTGGATACTCGTAACCATTTGAATTCGTATACGCTGTCAAAATTGGAAAGCAGTTTGAGTTATGCCAAATTTCAGCCAGATCCGTTCAGTGGTTTCGGCTGTGCGTTGATAGATCACTATGTCAGTCAGTCAGTCACATTAGAGTTATATATATTTACATATCCGGTAATCAGGTAATATGCAAATGATTCATCGATGTTATAATAAATAAATTATACAATCTGTTTAAAAGGTACGTAATACTCATTAACATCGTGTAGCCACCGATGTTACGAGCGAGATAAACAGATAACACCGATTTATGATAGCCACGGTCCATGATCTTGAACACTTGTTCCATTCACTCATACAGTAGCAATCAACACATATACAATTGAAAGTCCTAACTGACTTCAACGCATAGCCTAAACGTAACCAACGTTTGGTTTAGGGACATGACTTTGTAGTGCTTTAGATTAATATGTACTTAAACTTAATTTTGTTACATTTTAAAACGCAACATTGACTATAATTTAGAATAAAAAATTAATATGCACACGCCGTCAGTGATATTTTAGAATTACTCCTCAGACAAAGCACGTGGGGTATAATTTTAGTTGGTACTTAAGTCAATGGAAAATCTCTTTGGTACTGACTGCTAGATAGCAGGCTACTGCTGAAACTCGGACGTCACGGCTCTTTTTTCATTATGTACTCCATATACTTAATCGTTGTTATTCCTTACATAACTGAATAGAGACTGCAAACTTGGTACTTGTCACACTTTAATCTAACGATTGCAGCATTCGATACGCCTGTATACATTTTTCACGGCTCGTCTTGTGCTGAAGCTTATAACTAAGTGTCATATTATTACGCAATTTCTTTTACTATATTGTTAGAAATATATCTATAAAGGATTTTGCAAGTATATTTATCAAAGTTTTATACTAGGTTTGAGTTAATTAGTGCCAAGGACGTTACTCGACACAAGTAACAAACTTAGGGACACGAAGTGAGTATAACGCTCATTGAATATTCCCATACTTTTATTTTTTAGTCAACTATGGCACAGCAAAAAGGGTTTTGTTTTCTCAGAACTCCAAAATAATGGATCATATTTGACAAATGATCTTTGTATCGTTGGATGCATCTTGGTAGCCGCTGGTTATATGCTATATAAGATCATATAACTTCGGATGTGGCGTCCTCTAAAAGAAAAAAAGTGACAAAATAAAAAAGAACTTGACTCGGTGCCGTGTTTGATATCAAATTAAATATTTTTAATGGGTACTCGGTGTAAGTTTTTGGACTTATCTATACAGATAAATAAAATTGAAGTGTCTGTTTGTAAATCCAAAATAACAGTTTTTCACTAAATGCATATGAAAGTATACACGCTACTGACACTAAAAAACCAAGTTATAAAAATTTTCTCTGTCTGTCTGTCTGTCTGTCCGTCTGTCTGTCTGTCTGTCTGTTTGTTCCGGGTAATCTCTGAAACGGCTGGACGGATTTTAACGGGACTTTCACTGGAAGGTAGCTGATATTTCAAGGAGTAACTTAAGCTACTTTTATTTATTAAAAGTATTAGGGTTCTGCAACAATAAGGAAGAAACTAAATCTACGCGGGTGAAACCGCGGGTTAATGACTATAAAAACTACTTAAATACTTTCTACTAAACTATCAGCTTACGTAACCTTAAAACAATGTCAGCCTTAAGACGGACTTAAGGTCACCGGCATTTCCACTATGTGACATTAATCAATGGTCACATGAATACAGTGAGTCGGTCGAGACGCCACACGGCGCCCGCGTAACAGTGAAAGTATTTTCGGCGCGGCCTTCACCTAATGCACCACTTATAATCGGGTTATTACGATATCTCACCATCGCACGTGGGTGAACACACGTACATTAGTTAGTTTGTGTTTTAATATGTTTTTGGGTATCTTGGAGGCTTCTATCGGGTGTAAATGATGAAATAGAAGACTCTACTGAGTTCCAGAACATTGAAATGCAGTTTAAACGTAATGTTGCATATGTCCAAAGTGTTTTTTATAAGCTAAACTGGAACAAGATTTAAGTATGTAGATTATAACAAGGCAGGAAAGTCAATGCCCCCTATTACAAAACTAGACCAAACACGGAATAGAACTACGTCCATCTCTGTAGAAATCCATATATCGAAAAGAGAGAGCTTCTTCTAAACCAAGGATTCCAACTCACTCAAAAACTCATTAAGGTTATATTTTTTTGCGCGAAACCCTAAATTTCTTTTCAAATAAACGTCCCGTTTTAATCGGTCCAGCCGTTTCAGATATTAGCCGGAATGAACAGACAGACAGAGAGACAGAGAATTTAAAAAAAATGTGTTTTTTTATGTTAGTAGGTACCCTATATAAGTAAATATGAATTTAGTGAAAAGCTATTAATTTGGAATTACAAACAGACACTTCAATTCAATGCCAGCTGAGTTTCTTGCCAGCTGAGTTTCTTGCCGGTTCTTCTCAGAAGGCTAGTTTCCGAACCGGTGGTAAATTCCTCGACATTCATAAGTACCTTACCAGGGCCTAAACTGAATAAATCATTTTCATTTATTTATCTGTATGTATAGGCTAAATGCTTTCTTCATATATCGAAGTTCTAGAAGGTATGTGACATCATATGGAAAGTTGTAACGGCCTTCACCTAGAGCGACACATTACTTCACCCAGGTCACGTGTGACGTAATATTTGTTTATTAATCATTTTGAGCACGCGCCGGTTCGCCCATCGAATATTACACCATGGAATAGATATTCATTAGTCGTTTTGGATCAGTCAAATTACCTATCACACTAGTTCTTATTTAGCAATAGTTAAACGTGATTTTCACCTGCATATATCCGATAAGATATTCAAAGACATTTGTGTGTTAATAGCCGAGAATCTATCTATCTATCTATCTAGCCCTTTAGGACTAAAGATTGCTAAGCAGCATTTAATACTAAACATGTACACAGATAAATAAAATTGAAGTGCCTGTTTGTAATTCAAGATTCACATTACACTTAATGCACGTGAAATTACATGATATACTAAGATAAAAACAAAAAAAAATCTTTCCTGTTTGTTCTGGCAAATCTCTAAGGCAAATTGTACATACTCCTAGATATTTATAAATTTTTAATTAACCGATTAATTCCTTTAGAAATATTTAAAGTATCATGAAAAACACGCTACGGATATTAACACTTTAATTAGCATCATTAATTGGTGAATACGCTTCGTTCCGCTTTCTGATTGTAATTCGGCGGTCACTATTGATGGCAGCACTAATGATGACAATCAACCGTGACAGTGAGTCTGTACCTTATCCAACCAATAAGGTTTTGTCATTTTTACAGTTAAATATTAGTAAGTAAAGAACCTAAACATCTGATAAATCGAGTACCAATTTGTACACGAGTTGAATCGAAACTATGTATAATCCAATCGTTACGGCATCACTTTTTGTTTTGCACAGGACAACTAATTCGCTGGGCAACATAAAATAGCTATATCTACTAATAACGTTGATTTATTGCCATTTTCAACAACCTTTCAAAGCTTACAGATGGATTGCTATCCTCAGTTATCTGTCAGATTTGAGAGAGAGAGACAGGTTATTGAAATGAAAATTTTACGTAATTTACATTTTTAAGTGTTAATTTCCTACGATTCTTTCAAACAAGCTTAATATTAAATTATTCGATTTACTTACGTATCCAAGATTTCAGCTCTATTTGCCACAGTGAAGTAGGTCTTGAAAGATTTGACGACAACGGAACAGGCGAAACTAAATAAATCTTGTAAAAAAGTTGGTTTCATTCACAAAAAAGATTTACTTCGAAGTCGTCGCAGTCCAAAAGACATCAACGGGTTGTATAGTACTAGCACCATCTATCGAATTGTTTATAGAAACTCTTTACAAAAGTAACCTAATATTAGTAGCACCACCTAATCGTGAAATGATAAATAGATAGCATTATACAAACTCGTAAGAGTTGAATTACCAAAAAGATTCACGCTCTGATTGACAAAAATCCCAACAAAGAATCATGGTAGCATTGTTTTTATTCACGGTTAGTAAGTAACGACTATTTATTTATGTTATAACACGTAACATAATCATAGTTACTTATATAAAGTGCTTTTGAATAGCGATAAATCAGTGGTCAAGTGTACTCAATCTGAAGTCGTTAGCGCGTCTTGTAAACGTAAAAATGGCTTGTAAACAAAAACAAACAAAATTATATAATAAATTGACTGTTATAATAATAATGGGTGTGAGTTAGTTTAGCAATAAGATAACTTCGGGGCCCGAACAATAGATTACCACCGTTAATATAAAGCAATAACGTTGTGTCACTGATTACAAATCATCGAACACTTTCACGAGTGGATAATGTCTGGAAATAAGATCATATCTTCCGCACAACTAGGAAATAAACACCATTCCTTTCACAGTACACGGCAAATGTAACGCAGATATGTATAACTTATTTACTTATTGGCGATATGTATATAAGATTATTTACCAAGACATAAACCAAACTTTCACTACCTAATGAGTAAATTTACGATAACATTTAACGTAAAACGATAAAAATAATGTGACTTATTGTAAACTTACATTCTTACATACTCAGCTTATGTATAATCGTGCCTGTGACTGCTTCGCTTACCTGAAAAGATATAAAGAACAATTTAATATTATTATGCCTCTGTGTCCTACCCCTAGTCAACGTTCCTATGTGGGAATACACTTATATTCAATCAAAGCTGGTGATATGTCTGAGATACAGCTTTATACATATATATCTATATCTTGTTGGATCTTAAGTTTGTCTTCTGTTTAATGTGCGTGTGTCTTACCTCAGCGTACTACTTTGGAAGAATAGTGAAGTATACTTAAGAATATTTTGACGATAATAAGCTCATTCTCTTATTTTCAGATTCAAGCACGAAATCGAGCCAGGCCCAATTTAGAGTGCTATGTGGTCTAACATGCCGCCAGTGCGGCATCCGCTACCATTGACCAACGAGCCGATGCGCAAGAGTCGACCCCCAGACAAGCTCTGTCTCTAGTCTCACACTAAAGTATGCAGCGAGAGTACACTCCACAAAATGGGTGTACATGTTTTGCTTGCTTCGACGGCGTTGAAGACTGTCAGCGTGACAGGATTATGGCTCATACCGTTACTCCTCGGAGCGCTCACTTATCACAATTACAATTCCTACGACCCTGAAGCCAAGGTCCTCGATAAGGAACCAAGACACGAATACGACTTCATTGTTGTTGGTGGCGGTTCAGCTGGTGCTGTGGTTGCCAACCGGCTAACTGAAATTCCGAATTGGAATGTTCTTCTTCTAGAAAGTGGTGAGTTTCATAATCTCTTAGTAAGTATTGTTGAATGAATATTAGATCACGTAAATAAAACACATACATTTCTGTACAAATACAATTTGTAAGTAACCTATTTAATTTCAGATCATGACGTGCTTAGTTTCAAATTATTTCTGGTCTGTACAATATTTTTACACTATTTTACAATATTTTTTGTTTAGGGGAACACCCTTTTACAACCGGAGTATTGGAAATCTTAGGGTTTTTTAAGTGGTTAAACGTCACCTTCAATCAGTCAAAACGTCAATTCCAGGTCCTGATGAGAACGAGGTGACCGACGTGCCGTCGCTGGCCGGCTACTTGCAGCTCACCAAGCTGGACTGGCAGTACAAGACGGAGCCGACCTCGTACGCATGCCTCGGCTTCAAGAAGCATCGATGCAGTTGGCCGAGGGGGAAGGTAATATTTCCCCGACTTATTCCAAAACTTCAAACAGGATCAGTTCGATTCAAATACATCTTGATTTTAATGATGTTTCCAATTAAAGCAAAGCTATGGCTGCCAGATGCCGAATATAATAAAAAC
This sequence comes from Watsonalla cultraria, assembly GCA_964035505.1. Lineage (NCBI taxonomy): Eukaryota > Metazoa > Arthropoda > Insecta > Lepidoptera > Drepanidae > Watsonalla > Watsonalla cultraria. The sequence goes on from OZ037731.1 coordinate 6,307,332, forward strand.
ACAAATTCATCGGTCAATTGATGTTTGAAACAAAGGATATTTCTTCTTGTTTCCAATATAGTAAATGTAGATACAAAACAATATCATCAAACGCTTAATCTTTTAATTAACGTCAATGGTTGTTTTGTATAACTTTTTGAGTTTTAACGTTGGAGTCTTTTGAGTCTATCTTTTAGAGTCAAAGTCTGTAGAAAAGCATAACCTCATTGAGTTATAACACGTTGATGATTTCTGTTCTTTAAAAACGCAATAATATTTCAATATAACATAATACTAAAAGACATTCCATTATCTGTTCCAGGTTCTCGGTGGATCAAGTGTGTTGAACTACATGATCTACGTCCGAGGCAACCGATTCGACTACGACCAATGGGAGACATTCGGCAACCCGGGCTGGGGCTACAACGAAGTTCTCAAGTACTTTATCAAATCTGAAGACAATAGAAACCCGTACTTATCCAAAAGCCAGTATCATGGCAGAGGAGGATATTTGACGGTACAAGAAGCGCCTTGGAGAACGCCTTTAGTAGCCGCCTTCGTCGAAGCTGGAGTTGAAATTGGATATGAAAATAGGGATATTAACGGTGCCATACAAACTGGATTTATGATTGCTCAAGGGACAGTACGTAGAGGCTCAAGATGCAGCACAGCAAAAGCATTTCTCAGACCTGTGCGAACGCGCAAAAATTTGGATGTGTCATTAAATTCCCAAGTGACCAGAATATTAATAAATCCAGTCACCATGAAAGCATATGGTGTAGAATATATAAAAAGAGGGGTAAAAAATGTCGTATATGCTAAAAAAGAAGTAATTTTATCAGCGGGAGCAATCAACAGTCCACATTTGCTAATGCTTTCAGGAGTAGGTCCCAAAGACCATCTTCAAGACGTTGGTATCAAAGTTCTTAAAGATTTGCCTGTTGGTGAAAACTTACAAGATCACGTCGGAGTAGGAGGGCTGACGTTTTTAGTTGACAAGCCTGTTGCAATAGTCCAGAACAGATTCCAGGCTTTTCCTGTTACCATGAACTATGTTATAAATGAAAGAGGACCAATGACGACTTTAGGGGGTCTGGAAGGAGTAGCATTTGTGAATACAAAGTATGCAAATAGTTCTGGATTATGGCCTGATATTCAATTTCATATGGCTCCCGCGTCACTCTCCTCAGACAATGGTCAAATCGTTCGAAAGATTCTTGGTTTAACTGATGAATTATACGACACAGTGTTCAAGCCAATAGCGAATAAAGATGCATGGACGATCATGCCTCTGTTACTCAGACCTAATACGAGGGGTTACGTAAGACTGAGAAGTTCTAATCCCTTCCACTACCCAATAATGAATCCAAGATATCACGAGGATGCACTGGATGTGGCTCGCCTCGTAGAAGGTATCAAGATAGCGGTGAAAGTAGGAAACGCATCCCCATTCAAGCAATTCGGTTCAAGACTTTACATGAAGCCTTTGCCTAACTGCAAACAGTTTACATTCATGTCAGATGAATACATTGAGTGCCAAGTGCGGACTATATCAATGACTATTTACCATCAGTGTGGGACCGCTAAGATGGGTCCATCTTGGGACAAGGAAGCTGTAGTAGACCCTAGATTAAGGGTATATGGGGTCGAAGGTCTTAGAGTTATAGATGCTAGTATAATGCCTACTATAGTAAGTGGTAACACTAATGCAGCCGTCATTATGATAGGTGAGAAAGGGGCTGATTTAATCAAACAAGATTGGCTGGAGAAGCGGTGACATTAAATGACAATTTGTTAACTACAGTTACCAATAAGTTATGCCAGTTCGTGACTTTTCCAAAGATGTGTATATATCTTCTCTTTAAGTTAAATGTAAGCTGTGCTAACTGTTTGCCAAGTCAAGTCACTTCTTTCGGGAATAAAAACATCAATTATTTGAATTGGAAACAGTGATATGATAACGAACCTATCCATGGACTTATAATAAATAGATATGTTCTAAATCAATTAGTATCATACGTATCATCATTAATACATTATTAAAATAACACAGAAATTTGTTAATTTAGCTGTAATTGAAGGCAATGCATACATTATTATTTGCTTCATTAGACTGATTGAAAAAGTTAGATATAATATTCATTAGGACGGCTGCATAAAATTCTTACAGGACAAAGTCTAATCTCAAAGTTTCTCTGTAAATCACCGAGTAGACAGCTAGCAGATTATAACTATAAGTATTTAATAAGTTAGTTATATTTCGATAACCAGAGGCTTCTTAGTAAAGTACTGCGTGTTAGCTATAAGCTTTTATGGTACAAAAACAAGGAATTATTTTCGCAACACAGGTGCCTTCTTTGAAGCACGGGTCGAGTTAAGTCATAATGCATTGAAAAATATTTAGTTACTAACTGCACACTAGTATTGGTTTAATGAGGTTACAGTGGGTCTCAAAGCGACATATACCACCGTTTATAAGAATCACTGAAGTAATCATTGCTATTAGATTCTTAGAAGGCGTTTAATAATCGACTTGCGCTCCTTAACGCCTAGCTGTAGAAAATATCCTTGTTTCCTTGTACCATATAGTGTGTATTTATGTTACATTTGATTTCCTGTCACTTGAAGTAAATTGGGATCGCTTAGTCTAAATTCTTTTAGTGCAAATTCTGTCATAAAGAATTGTTTTATGTATCACTAGCTGTGCCTCGCAGTTTCACCCGCGTAGACTTAGTTTTATGCTGATTCTTTTAATAAAATTAGGCTAAAACACTCCTTGAAACTTCAGCTATCTGCCAGTAAAAGTCCCGTTAAAATCCATCCAGCCGATTAAGCGTGATGCCATGACCAAGGGAAATGGGCATTCATTTTTATATATAAGATTGAACAAACTAGAAAACTATTTGAAGGTTCTTTTCACTTGTTAAGAGATTATGTTTACTGACATGACGTCAGAAGGAAGAATGTTCTCAACTGTCTTCTCTCAGGTACTCCTGAGAACATTTTTTCACTACGTAAGTGGCAACGCTGATCCATCTAGCCTTTTTCATTCTTACCTATGTAGATTAGAAAAATATTTGGCCTATTCCGCTTCTAGTGAGTTTACTTTATTACTAGATAATAATAATAAAATAGTCTAGTTACTGAGGTAATAAATAAAAAAATATTAATTATTCCTATTACATCTGTTTCTAGCCAGTGTACGAGTACCTTATAACTTTAAAATAATATATATTTCAAATATGTAATTTAGGAGAGAATAAATAAAACGTTTTTGTGCAAATACAAATTGAAGTAACTTAAAAGTCTTGGACAAGCGGAATGGGTCTAATATTTTTCCATCTAATGCACGCGTTCCATTTCATTCGTATCATTGATTCTCAAATTGGTAGTAGCTAGTTACAGGAAATCAAGAACATACATTAGAAGTTATACGATTATCGTCGTCTTTGTAAATATGTATGATAAGATAGATTTAATTATATTTTGTTAAAATATTTATTTGATAAATGCCATCATAATGTCTGTACCTTTGATGAATGTAGTCGATTTGTTAATGATTGTTATTTCTATAAGCGTTTTTATTGGTTGTTAAATTTGATACCATTATACAATATGTTAACCAGTTTTATATGCCTATTCCTTTATCGTTCCCATTGTTTACTGTCCCCACAATTAGGTAGAAAAATCGACTGGTTTGAGCATAACACTAGGAACTTTAAGACGAATTAGAGTTTTTCAATTGTGATTCGTACCACGGGGATTACAGACTCTTTTTATAGAGGCTGTAACCGTAACGTAGTGTTGTGTTATTCCATTAATATTGGAAAATACCGGTGCTGTTAGGCATCAGAATAGAAGCGCAATTACAGATTTAAGAAAACGCATTAATTGTGCGTTTCTAAATGACATGTGACGCCATCTTGCGGTCACGCACTTCGTCTGTCGTCTGCTATCTCAATCATCAAGCCTAAACAACTGAACCGATTTTGGTGTAATTTGGAATTGATTTTGAAAAAGTTGGATAGTTTTAAGTTACAGGATTCACATAATTTAATTCAAAACAGTAGTTCAGGGCTTAATCGATTCAGGAGTACCCAAAAGTGGCTCTTTGGTTTAGTAGTCGCCGGTGCAACTGAAGAACACTGGTCCTGGGTTCGATCGCAAAAAGAGATATTGGGTTTTTCTATCTAAAATTTCCCAGTAGCAGCCCAGAGTCTGGATTAGTTTATGGTTAATTGTAATGGACTACTTGTTACATGAGACTTAAACATAACTGGCGAAATGTGGGATTACTCTGAGAAACAGTTTTCTTTAATATTTCTCAAGTACATAACCTCAGCTGATATATGACACTAGTTAGAAAAAATCTTATGTACAGTAATTTCACACCACGTGGTTTACGGTGACGGAAGACATCGTGAGAAAACCTGCCTATTTCTGAGAAGTAATTCTAAGATGTATAGTGTCTGAGACGGCTAAAGACTCACCATTTGTCACGTTGGCATTTAATCATCTTCGGTGAAAAGTAGGTGTTGTTATTACAACACCTCTACCTCTTCGGGGAATACAGCCGTGAGCATAATATGTATGTAGTTAGGAACAAATATTTGCGAGTCAGAATGATAATAGGTACCTACGATATGTAGTTTTTACTCTACTTGCGTCAGTGAACATTACCCAGCAAACGTACAATTATTATCAGAGAAAAATACCGATTTAAACAATCAACACACACAAGTGGAATTCACGTCAATTAAAATTATAAAGGTACCTATAACAAGTATGGAAATCACAACAATATTATTAATACGATTAAGGTGTGCGTGTGTGTGTTAGCTTGTAACTTCTTCACGCTCCAACTGATGGACGAATTTGTTATGGAAATAACTTATCTACCTATGGGTACAGAGGGCCTCGTGCGAGTTTTTCATTGCCGCCGTCACAAGTCACCGCGTCAAAGTAAACGCAGATTTATATGCGATCGAAACAGCGCCTCTGTCGGCCTAAAGATGACACTATTGTGAGCCCATACAAATCTGCGTTTAGGTAGACGCGGTGACTTGTGACGGCGATTTTAAGAAACGTCACGAGTAACGAAAGCGCAGCTAAAAATTGTGGGGATACTACGCATGTTATTTCGCCTCGCGTTATACATTTAGACAGAGGCAAACAAATAAAATTATTACTTACTCTGCATACAAAGGTCTTTCTTAAACTGGTTCTTGACTAGTGACGGGACCTGCACCCCGGTAATACATTGTATGCATTGCTATTGTGAACAGGCCGGGCAAAACCGTAGCAACTAGTGATATAATCGTAAAAAAATCATTTGAACGCTGCTACACGAAATATCAAATTGATAAGGCTCAATTCAAGTAGTGAAAAAACGCAGATTATAATTCGGTTTACCCCAAAAAAGACCTGGCGGGATTTCACAATATTGCATCACAACTAAAATACAATGTCACAATAAATGTATATCTTTTATGCTTTTTACTAAAAAGGGAAACATGCATGCAGTAAGCCTGATGGTAAGCGGTTGAAGCCTATAAACGTGACTAACACTAGAGTGTCATTCGCGCATTCTGTATTGTGGGACTTATCCGCCTTTATAACGTAGGCATTACCTACGTTATCAGTCCCACTATACTTAGCTAATATAAAAACTGTGTACAAACGGAAACATGCGCACAGTAAGACTGATGGTAAGCAGCTGCTGCAGCATATAACCGTGAGCAACACCAGTGTCATTCGCGCATTGCCTACCTTATAAAGGCGGATAAGTCCCACTATACTTCCATATCTAAGAATCAAATTTACTTAAATATGCTGGTCCTTTGTCCTTTAAAGATACACGATGCTAAAAGTAATCCTTTTGGTAGGTGGTAGACAATACAATAGTAATGCCTGCGATTATATAGATTGCAAAAAAACTGCCTTATATTTTGAACAGAGTTGAATTCTTTTAAATCTAATTTATTAGAATGATTTTCATCATTATTATAACCTAGGTTGGTAATATTTCGGTAACGGATCTTACAAAAGTTTTACTTGACACTAATTTCAATGACGCTCAAATTGTCGAGTGGAATGTTTTCTAATTAGGTGACAAATCAATTAAATAATGTACCTGCAACTACAAGTCTATATAAATGAGTCAATTAAAGTGATACTTTTTGATATTAACGTGTCGGGAGTTCAGTGTTCGGTACAGTTTAGTGTTAAATAACTCGTCCGTGTGTAGTGAAAATGTGGATTTATATTATATTTAGGTATCGTATCATATTATCTATACTGCACATTATAATGTGAAGGAAAATGGCAATCAGAGATTAAACACCGCAGTAGGCTTAGACAAAGTAACATTCTCTCGTGCTTGCGCTATTATAAACAATACAAAATGTATGGGAATGACATAAATCGGGCACAGGACATATGTTCCCCATACATTATCGTATCTATTAGCGAAGCGTGATGATAATGTTACTATACCTACAGGCCTTTATGTATTATCTGGGGCCCAACCATAAGCTCTTAATGCAATGATAATTCAGTTGTGCGACAGTGACAGATGTATATACGTCACATACATCTGTCTCATAAATGAGTGAAACTATCATGGCAATAAGTGCTCATGGTAAGGCCCCTGTTTCATCAAAATACGTCTACAGGAGCGCACAGCAATAATAGTGGGGATAACTATTTGTGGGGATAACTAAAAATTACCTAAAATCGCGACGGCACCTGTACTTAGTATAATAGGACTGAAAGTAAAGAAACATGTGTACAATTGATGAGTCCCTTCTTTGGTTCGATTGACTTCAGACGTTGAAGATTTGGATTTAATTTTTAATCCCATTCAATTCCTATTAAAGCCATCCCAAAAAAGCAGCAATTTCTTCGACTTCGGAAGAATGTTATAATTCAAGTCTGCATGCTAATTAATAGTGTACAACCTTTTTAATGTACTTATATCGCCAGCCATCATTACCTATACTATCTCAAACCTTATAAATAAATAGCGTTAAGCACCGGTTCTAGCATAAAGTATAATAATTTATTCACCAAAATAAGGCTGTTTTGGTATTAATAGGCATTAAGAAGCACGTAACTTTATCTTTTATACATTAAACGTTAAAAAAAATTCGCAGCGTAGCACTTATTCAGTCCTGCTGTGCTGATGGAGGGACAGTGTTCGAAGCAATATCAGGGTTCCTCCGAGACACCGCAGAACTGCAGGAAGGAGAACCGCCTGACGCTACTACTATACATCCTGAATATGATTTTGTGATCATCGGCGCTGGCACTGCTGGCTGCGTGCTCAGCAATAGGCTTACTGAAGTGGACGAGTTTAAGGTAATAATACATACTAACCATTGATAAAATGAACTTTAAGATCTAACGTTAGTATAGTTTTATCTAGATGTCAATGATCTAATAAAATTCAATATTGTAATATTCAACATTTTTATCGAGAACCAGTTATATGTTAGAGCGAGTTATAACAGAGTGTATGGTAATTAGAGGCATAATATTATGACGACATTAGCTTATTTATATACTATAATCACCTATACGATTCAACCCGAACGGCGGCATCCACAGAAAGGGAAGTAATCCTGAGATCAATAATATCTAAACCGATATCCCATCATGACCTCTCATTGCCATCATAGATTGACAATCACTCTCTGTTCAGGCCTGTTCAACAAATTACAGACAAAATTCTTATTTTATTCGAGCTCCGAACATAGTTAATAAACTTACTTATTTACCTCTACTAGATATATTAAATTCCAATTGTAACTTATTCAAAAATGCTTTATCCAAACTATGGTTTGACAAAATGCCTTAATCTGTTTTTCATCATTTGAGTACCTCTTTAGATTTAGATTTTCAATGTTCAAATAATACTTAATGATTAAGTCTCGATAGTGTGACTGTGACAAAATGCAGTTATTGTTATTGAAATATGGAAACATTTAAATGGTTCACATATATTTATTAAAAACATATATAACTAGATTTAAAATACTGTTTGTTTCCCGAAGAAAATAAAATAAAAAAAATGATTACGAGACCAGTATAAATATATTCCTATCACATCTACAATCAAAGCTATAATAGCTTAATGGTAAAGCCCCAGTACCCCGAGCATTTAGCTCCTATTTTCTGGGCTTTCCTCCGCCTACTATAGAATAGATTAAAATTATTAATTCTAAATATTGTTGGTTAGCAAATTTTGTGCGCAACGAAAGTCATGGACGTTTTAACATGTTAAGATTATACTTTGGGCATTGGGGAGAGAGCGACTGATCATCCCATCCCAAGCAAAGGGAAGATCATGCTTGGAGAACTGCGGCTCCAACTGTTCTCGTCGGAAACTTGTATAAACTCTTATTGCGCGATGTAGGTTCTCGTGTATTTGTACTCAAACTTCGCATTTGTTAGCGTGCAGCGCCATCTATGCAGCGAGAGGAGAATCGCTGCGACAAGTTCTTAATACTGTACATAGTGTAATAATAATGCACACTTAAAAGTACATTGTTGACCCTGTATTCTCTTTGCCTACTCCTGCTCGAGGTGATGATATGATAATGATGATATCTTCACAAGGTGCTGCTCATTGAAGCCGGGGACAGTGAGCAGATGTACATGGACATCCCGGTCCTGGCCACCATGCTGCAGTTCACGGACGCTAACTGGGATTACTACACGGAACCACAGGTAATATAGTACTATTATATTTGCAAAACACTTATGGTCTATGTAGCCATAAAATCACTGTACTGTGCTGTAGCACTCCATAGGAGAGGCATATTGTCCGGCAGTAATAGGTAGCAGAGCTATTTGGCATCAAGCTACATGCTACGAAATACTTATTTATTCCCTGAAGGTAGCTAAATGTTTGTTCGGGATGCTTTTGAAATGTGTTATTACACTGCCAGAAGGCGTTTCGATATTATAGTGGATGTTTAAATGTACGTCGATTTTTTTGTTAAAAGGCTCGATGGATTTAAGCACGTAATATATACTTAGTTAGCATCGTCTTTGGCCAAATGATGGCAAAGGGTAGAACGGCAAGCAATCCCTATACCTGATTATACTACGATTTAATATCGAATAACCGATGTGCCAACAGTAAAATATACTAAAATTAAAAATAACCTGATAAATTTGATGACTAGAAAGCACATTTCCGGAGCCCTAACGTAAGTACAGGTGGCGTCATGGGTTTTGAACGCTGACCTTACATGCGCAGTTGTTATTTTATTGGACTTGCATGGAACGTTGGCAAATACGTGCGCAGTATCTTTACTATTTTAGCTCGTGACCGCATCTGACTATCACTATTACCAAAAAAACAAACTAACATATTAATAAAAGCTCTGGTCTGGTCGCAACTCCAACCAAACAAAGATTAATTTATATAATTGATTTTGGTTAACCGCAGAATTAATATAGTTTGTAGATCCGCCTTTATACAATCCTACGAGTTTGAAATAACTGGTATTCATTTCGCTTTTTTTATATGCCAAAGGGAGGATGTGTCGAACCAACGACTGCGTTACGTCATTTGGTAACGTAAACACTGCTAAGTCGGGTAGGTATGTTGAAATGTTGAAAAAGCAATGATGGGCATTAACATTTTAATGGAGTTAGAGATTTAATCCATATGCATAAATAACGTACTTACCATACCATAGAAATATACAATTTACAGCAATTAATCAAATAGTTATTGCCTACAATCTTCGATTAAATATGTAGAAAAAGGGAACCAGTCTTTCTATATGTCATGTCACACTGTCGCATAATCTATACAGATAAATAAAATTGACGTGTCTGTTTGTAATTTCAAAATAACAGCTTTTCACTTAACAGGTACATATATAGGAAGTATACAAAGTACTGATTTAAAAAAAACTATTTTAAAATTATTCTCTGTCTATCCGCCTGTCTGTCTGGCTGGACAAAATTTCGACATTTTGTATTATTTAAACCATTAGCGCCGATTACGCCGATGAAGCCGCCGCCGACGATTTTAGATCGGCGTACGCCGTCGTTAGAAATGTCACCGGCACACACGTCTGGTTCTAGACTAGATCGGGGAGCTCATTTCGGAGATATTATTGAAAGTGTTAATCCAAGTATTTTACTTTTAATGATAATTAAACAGTATTTTTTGTAAGAACGCAAAGAAGCTTGTTCAATTTATTGAATTATTAATCACACAAGCCTTTTAAAGGTACCAACGAACAATTAATACTCAGTGATTACGCTCATGAATACAGTCATTGACGTAGATATATTACTAATAGTGCTCATAACTTAGAATTTACGTCAGACGATTGTTTCTTCCTTAAATTATCAATTCGTTTAGTTACTCGACCAGCTTACATTACAACATATTTTTTACCTTTTTTTACGAACGTTGTTAGTAGAAGCATAAAGAACTCATGAAACGTGTAGTGAGGAAAACGTAGAGGACTTGCGAGGATAAATAAAACTATTATAAACTCTTAAAAAAATATCCAATCGTCTGTTGCCATGCATGCCAATTATTTTCTTCCTTCACATATTTTGATTGCTAAGTATCGTTAATTTTACAATCTTCGCAAAATGTACTCTACGCTCAGTGCTCTAAATACCATTACGAAGAACTGACTAGCTAACGAACTAACTGAGCTTCTAAGAGCGATAAAAATCACTAATAAATTACAGGATTGCACTAGAAGTCCGTTTTAATAAAGTAATTCCTGTGTGAAACTGGGCTTTAAAAATAATTGAAAGCATAAAAATCTTTATCTTAATACAATATTTCATCCAAAACGTTTAAAAATATTCCGATATAAACGAACTAGAAACACTTTTTTTTAAATATAAGTTCGAATATAATGAAACAATATATAATAAGGAACCATGTATCTAGGTTGTTACATTAGAAGCTTTAAAGTTTAGTATGAAAGGATAATTTGAATCACGTTGCACTCTTGTCTTACACACCCTTTCGCGTACTCTTCAATCAATGTAACAAATCGATATGAATATTTATTGTAATTGTTACAAAACTTCCCCATACTATGGCATTACGTGACGACAATGATGTGCGCCAACGTGACGGGTGTCACGCTGGTTGTCATGTTTACTGCAATTGAATACGTACATAGGTATTTACTTACCAGGAATAAGCAAAGTTAACAGCAGACCAGTACAGCACGTCCATTACTTTACGGGCTGGACGAGAGAGAGAGACCTATTTTGCTATATAAAAGCAGGTCTTCCACATTCATAAATTACGTCACAAACCCAGCAAATGGGTAGGTACACACTGATCATCACAATTCTCCGATATCAATGAGATTCGGATAAGACCCAAAATATTGATACAAAATCGAATATCTTATTCATTCAGGTAAAGCCATGGTAAGGCCCATTTGAACGTCAAGAAAACTACCACCAATTCGGAAACTAACCTGAGAAGAAACAGCAAAAATCCACATTCTACGCATATGAGTCACTGTGATACGATGAAAAAACTAAAATAATTCAAATACTTTCTGGGAAAAATCTTTTACCCTCCTCTTAAACCGCTGTTTGCATAATTATTTTTTTTTGCATTGTACTCCTGACCCCACGCAGAACAAATACTTTTAAACCAAATCTTTGGGTGTTTGGGGTTTTTAAAAGGAGTCACGCGTTAATAATTAAAGGCGAATGAAAAGATGTTTTACATAAATCCACAATTTAGTCTTTCAATTTCCTTAAACATAAATAACTTTATACGATCGTACATATAATGACAAAACACAATCTTGGCAAATACGATTAGGGCACCGTGTCAGTGAACTTAGCAGAGCAAATCCCAGCAGATCAAAAATAAATGTGAGTTCTATTAGCATGCAGAAGAGTTCTATAGTTCCTTCTTCTTGATCATAGCTATGCTACAGTTATATGATAAATCGAGGAGTTCTAGCTTCCTAGGCTACCTAGAATTAATTTGAAGATTTTTGACTGAAAAATTTTCTTACCTCGATGATTTTTTCAACAGGCGTCTATTTCTGTCAAATACACAGAACTATGCCTCAAAACTATCAGGAACTCCTTTATTCATCTATATGCACCCAAAAATCATAAGCATTTTTGATTTGCTCGAAAATGATCTGCTACGGGAAGTTAGCAGAGCATTATGAAAAAAAATTTTCCAGGGTTCCGAGCCAGAACTATCTCTAAAAAGTATCAGGAACTATAGAACTCTTCTGCTACTAATAGAACTCACATTTATTTTTGATCTGCTGGGATTTGCTCTGCTAAGTTCACCAGCATTAGGGCACCCATCTAACAAATCTTATGTTCGTATGTATTGAGAGTATCCCCGTATGATTATAATCCACAAGTTACCCAATAGCGGAAGGCAGGAAGCACCTAGTAAGTGGTCCTCGACCTCTATCAATTGCGATTCAGTGCGCGTGCTCCGCTGAAGGCAACTAGGGGACTACAATGTTAGTATGGAACCTGCATTCTTGGACACAGGAAACTGTACGAGAAAACTGAATAGGCAATGTCTTATCCTCCATCTATTTATCGGGGAATGACTGCAAAGGTGACGTTTGTCCTTGTTAAAACATTATTTACATACATACATACGCACAAGCCTATATTTCCCGAAGGGGTAGACAGAAGTTTACTTATAATACACTTACAATCCGGCAGGTATATTGCCCGACCAGTGGTCGAACCGTGGTCGATCCGTGTTAGGACCTCGTGATCTAAACAGGCTAAACGAACTACGTAGGCACTCTCCAACTACTGTAAATATTATCTTTGAGGAAGAGGTCCAATTTTTCATGATTTACATTTCTCACCATTCTACAAGTCTCAAAAGTTCTACTCTTTCCAATGAATTGCAGATCTGACTATTTGAATTTACTCAATTTCAATGTAAGACCTTCATGCATTCCTGAAAAAATTAACAACGAAGTGATCCATCCATAAGGATTCCATTTTATATAGCAACCTCTAAAAATGTAGAACCCAATCTGATAACAAAATTTTTTTCGCTTCAATGAAGACGTATTTTACGAATTCACCAAAACATGAATCTCACGGTAGATAATTTTGTATAATGAATAAGTTTATTTGTGCAGTAGTTTTTTACGTTTGTTCTTGTATGTAATGCTGATGTTTATATAATTGTACATAATATAACAGACGGACTCATCATAATTTCACGCAACAATTATATGTTAACACTAAACAGGTAAACTTAACCTCCGTCCTCTGAAGATGCAATTTTCATGAAAACTATTTAACTAGACATGTAATACGTAACGTGATTTGAGGATCGAGAGGAAACCAAAACATCGCTAGAAAATAAAATCCACTCTCAACCCCCAAGGGTCAAAAGTAAACTATAGTGTAGGGGTTCAGTGGACGCATTATTTAGTATGGGTCGGAGGCCGAGAGTTGCCTTTTTTTACAGTTATTACTAAACATAGACTAAAATTGTTCCTGGTTTAAAAGTAGCTCCATCTCTTTCTGTAATACGGATTTAAAAGGGCCGGACATAGAGTTTTAGTCCATGTTTAGTCTAGTCTTTGCTTGAACCATGTTTTGTAATAAGATTGTATTGATTACTTTTCAAAGCATTGGTTATCAGAGTATTTGCGCCTTTACAATGATAGATTAAATTGACCAGTAGCAGTGACATTGAATAGAAACATAGGCGCTGACAATTAAGAACAGATGTAAAGGAAAATCTATTTCCTCATTAAAGTAATGTAAGTAATCTATTAGTTAGCAGTATGGTGACCTCGCGTGTCAAAACCATAGCGTGTTCACGGTCTATTTGAAACACGAAATTACTGTCTGGTACCTTAATAATATATCTGGACAAAGTATTCTTTTTTTTAACAATTGTATTTGTGATACATACACATTATCGATATTGGAGTACTAATCCAAACATAACAAGTTGCATATCACAAGGACCTAAGTTGATTTCAATAGTGTGATCTATATTTGAATGACATCATAATATTGCATTTAGATAATATCTCGAAGAACAAAATCTTCGAGATTCAAGCGATTTACTGTGAACTAGCTGTGCCCCGCTTTTTCACCCGCGTAGACTAAAGAACCCTCAATTAAGAAAAAAAATTCTGGATTACTCCTTAAAAAATCAGCTATCTGCCAGTGAAAGTCCCGTTTAAATCAGTCTAACCGCTTCCGAGATTAGCCGGAACAAACAGACAGACAGACAGACATACAAAGAAAATTTAAAAATTGTTGTAAGTACATACTTTCATTGCATTTAGTGATCAGCTGTTTATTTGTATTTACAAACAGACACATGAATTTTATTTATCTGTACAGATATCTTAATCATAGTTGAGCATTATCCAACTCCTTTTTGACAGCTCTTTTTGCTATTTGAATAGTATTTTTTAATTTGATCGAATGGGCCGGAACATTATAGACAGGTACATCGTAACTTGCCCGTTATTAGTAGGCGAGCAGGTTTCATATCTCTATAGTCAGGGCGTCATTAGCATATTCAAGGTCATATTAAAAAACTATTACAATGCAAATACGCATGCCCGTTTAAATCCCATAATTATATCAAAGTGACAGGCGTGTATTTTTAATGTAGGCATCGTTTTCTTGCGCGAAAGGTCAGTAGAATAAGTAGGCACTGGTTGAGATCAGAGGCTGAACGTTACACTCGATGAGCCTAAATTACCAATGCCAAAATAAATGTTTTGGTTTAAAAAATACCTACCTTTTTAATGAAAAAAACATATTGAATAGTTATTCAAATGTCTCGGAAAGATTCGAACACAAGGTGCGCATCGAACCCTAACGACCTAAAGTGAATTAGTAAGTAACTTGTAACATGTCTTTGTGTCAGCATTTGTTTTCGTTTGTCGATATTTCTACTTCCCTGATATTCTGAATAGTTTTATAAGTAGCATTAGATTTCTCGATTATTTCACTATCGTATCATCATCTCCCTGGCTTTATCCCATACATTCTTGGGTTCAGCACTTGATTTAACCCGTTGTGACTGATCACCAGATTTTTATACGAAGCGACTGTCATCTGACTTCGTAATCCCTTTTACGAGGAAAATCGGTAATCTGTAACGATTGCCAAAATTTGTAAATTTACTATCGTATACAATCAAATAAATATGGAAACTTGACTTTCCGAGTGCCTAGTGCGAGTTTTCTGACTTAAAATCGCTGTCTAAAGTCATCGCATCGACGTAAACGCACATTTTGTATGGACTCACAATAGTGTCCTCTTTAGGCCGGCAGACGGAGCTGTTTCGATCCTATGGAAATCTGCGTTTACGTCGACGCGATGACTTGTGACGGCGGCAGTGAAAAACTCGCACTAGGCACTCTTACTGTTTTCCTGAGCGAAAGCAACGCGATCGTTGGAATATACGTGGGAAGCAAACCTGTTTTGATTCCGTGATCCTACAAAGACAAAGGACTTGGACATAATATTACGTAAATTAGCTCATACATTACTCTCGGACTGATGTTTTAAACAAGTTGTGAGTATTCAGCAGTCGTTTGACGCTAAGACAAGAATACGGCAGGTGAATTATAATCAGGCTATAACAGAGCTGATTCAACAAATGGTTCAAGATCGGATAGTATTAGCCTGCGATTACTTATACGGATAAGTGCCATGACCAAGATAGACAGCAAGCATTGTTGTTTTATAACTTATTTAGCCAATGTCTTAAGATTTTCAAACGACAATTAGCCATTGGTATAGAGAAATTCTTTAAAATTTTGCGTGGATTCACTTTACACTAAACAATGACGTCATGATCATGTTATGTTTAAATAATGACGAATGTTAATGCCACGCTGCATCCTGGAACAACAATCCATTTTCACCATATTTGCATTAAGATGACTAAACTACACTTTCGAGGGTCAAACGACGTTGGAGTAGGGAAAAAATGCGGTGAAACAAGTCTGATTATCTCCACTTCCTCATTGCAGCGATCACCAACCTTTTATGTTCCTTGTAGCCATGACAGTGGCATTAAGGAGAAATACACGGAATCAAAGTTGTATAAGAATGTAAGGGTAGGTGTCGATAGCTACTGAAAAAGTTAAAACATCTAAGATCGCACTTCTCTTCTCACCAACCGCGCGCGAGTTCAACTCCCATACTTTGAAAGCCACGTTGTATCGAACTTTGCAAATAAAAGACCTTAGTTGATCAGTTATTGTTGAATGAACTGTCCGGTATTTAATCCAACGAGTAGAGCATGAGATTCTTGTTACAACTACTTCCCAGAAGAATCGGAATCCCCAAGGAATAGGTAGCGTAGTCAGGGAGATGTTTAGGTCCAAATGTCAGATCAGAGATGGTGAGTCCATCGCCGTACCAAACATTACACGAATTCATGAGATTATATTCAGGCATAGTTGTTATTTATATCAGATAGTAAACAGGTTTTCTCACGAAGTTCCATTCTTCTCTTGAATTTTTAATTGCTCATCCCTATTTCCAAATCTCATATTCTTTTGTGTCACTATAGGTAATATTACCGGTCTATCTTTAGTAACAAATTACTCATGTAAGTGGTTGTTTTTGTCGACTTCAAATTATTCGGACAACAGGTGTTTCCAAATATGTTATTGTTACTACAACAAAAACCAATAATGGGGTTGTACACCGCAAAAGGTATGTGCATAATGTAACTAACATAGCTACATAGGGTGGTACTACAATGTCCATACTTAATGTTGTTATAGATGTTTTGAGCGCTGAACAAAACAACAAATTTTACTGAAATATGCACGAACATTTTAAAGAAAAGGGCACGTTTTTATGAAAATTTATTATATTCATACATTCAGACAATGTCCTGCATAGATAAATAACCTAAGAACTGGAGCGCCATCTGCCGGGCTGATTTGTGAATCTAAACCATCCAGGGCGCCACCCAAACGAATACAAAAAAAAACATTCCAATGGTGGACCCATTGTGGCCGTGGCCGTTTTAGAGGAGGTCAGTGACATACACGCGTACAGTAGAATTATATATATAAAGAGTTAATACCATAACATAACATAGCAATGTTAAAGAATATAACAAACGTAAGGTGAAGAGTTTTGATTCAGAAAGCGAGCAAAAAATACTACAAAGTTTTAAGTCAAAGTCAAAGTCAAAAATATCTTTATTCGATTAGACTTTATACAAAGCACTTTCAAATCGTCAGAATGACACAATTTACTCTATCAGACCCCACCCGCATAAATATTACTAATCTTATATATAAAAATGAATCCCCATTTCCCTTGGTCACGGCATCACGCCTAAACTGCTGGATGGATTTTAACGGGACTTTCACTGGCAGATATCTTTCAAGGAGTGTTTTAGGCTAGTTTTATTTAAAAAAAAAACATGAAATTTACTCTATGCGGGTGAAACCGCGGGGCACAGCTAGTAATAAATAAGGAGGGCCTACTACCTTACGCGTTTATACCTTTGTGATGCATGTAACTTTTGATGAAGCTTTAATTATGAGTCTCTTAATTATCAAAGAAACAGTTATGTAAATAACTCTATGATCCATCGAGTTACGCATAAACACACGTCATGATGATTTTATTTACATACTTAGTCAAATTCTTCCAATAATAGTAAACAGGTGTTGGTGTAATTAGCTCTGTAAAATTTAACATAATCTAACACTCCGACTATTTCGGTACTGGTAACTTTCTATCGTCAGAAATTTTAATACTTGACTCCATGTGGACAAAAAGGGTATTTTGTAAATAGCACATTCATGCAGGGTTTGTTTGTAAGGCAAATATATAAATTAGGGAAGGAGTTTCTGAAAAATAAGTATAATTATCAAATTCTATACAAAACAAAACACATTTACTCAACACTTAGCAATCAGCATATCAAAATATTCGAAAAGACTTTCCTTATGCTCTGAGCTGGTGCTGAGTTTATCACCGCATGTTTTGTGTCACTTACTTAAAAACATATCAATCTAAACAGTATTCGTACACGGAAAGCTTCAACTCATTTGTATGAACTAAGCCTGCTAAGTTTCTGAAGTTGTAATGAGCGGGAAATCCCATACTTTTTGCATCCATAGAAAAAAGTTCAGATTACTGCCCCACACGTCAACTGACGTATAACGATCTTGTTTTCGTAATACGAATGTGATAAAAAAGTGCCCAAACCGATAAACAGCAATAATACGAACAAAAACCTTTGGAGACGGTAAAGTAGTATGGAAAATTACTGCCTGTGGTCGGTTAAACCACAAATAATATTATACAGACGAGACTTAATTGTATGGATCTTAATTATAATTGTAGAGATACAATTAAAAAATTTGGTCTTGCTGATAATGAAGATGTTAAATTGCTTTAAAAAAAACACATCCAAGTATAGATGTAGGTAGGTTGGTAGATCAATGATCTAAACACGTGAATCACGTGCGCACAGACACGGTGTTATGTTTCATTTAAAAAAGAAGAAGGAAAATTATCGTTCTTAAAGGAATCCCTGAAAGGTTAGGTTGGACTTTTGAAGATGATGATCCATTTCATCGCTGTGACAGGCGGTAATACATGCGACACTTTTTTCGCAGACATAAAGGTGTTTAAGTGCTTTGTTTCTTTCACCTTAAAACTCGTGACCATGAGTCATATTGGTCATAAAGTTATAGGAAAACTAATCGGTACAGACCGCTGCGATTTGAACTTGCGTCGCGTGCACTAAGCACTTGCCTGCACCGTCTACGAGAATTTGTATTATACAGTTTTGTCATTAAATTTGATTTAATTGCTATTCAGATGTATGTGATAGTCATTATTTAAAACTTTGCATAAGTAGAGGGAGTTTGACCGCAAAACAAAACAAAAATTAAAATTCAACCCAGCTTAATATGCCGCGCCCGTGGTTTGCGGTGGCATCCTAATACCACCAGAACCGGCCATAACGAGCACCTATCTCTTTATGGTAATAAATATTGGTTTTACCAAATTTTAAGTAAGTATAAAGACTGTCATCAAGGCCCAAACAAAACTCGCCGGCCCAAATAGGATATATTTAACATACAAAGCGCCATTTCGCTAATCATAACCAAATTAACAAGTGTACTACAATTTTGAATATTAGCTAGTTAGTGAGTTGCTTAACACTTGTCAGCGTATCATATTACAGGTTTATTGTATAAATGCACATAAGACAGTACAACTTAATAGCGTCGAGTTCAAGGTAATTCTCGTTATAATACGTAATTATGGAATTTCTGGTTTGGTGCATGATTACTAAACTCCCTTATGATGTGCTATTGTGCTCAACAATCCGATGTGACCGGTTAGTATTTATCTCATTAAGTAAATGTGCTGAATCACACGGTTGTAATGACATGCGATGCAATGCAACAAGAATTCAACTGAATGCTAGCACTGATGGCACAAATGAAATTGTATTCCTATTTAAGAAAAAATACAACTATTGTTTGCTAATTATGAGACAAAGGAGCAGACACTCAATGCACGGATACTTCAAGAAATAGTCAGATATCCTTGAGATTCTATTAAGAAAATATCGCAAGTTCTTAGCAACAATGTCACAATAATCATGGGCACATCAATAATCATTATAAGAGCTCTTATTCCATGGGTCTTGTTATGAGACCGATATTTATGAAGTACATAAATCTATCATTGTCACATAACCAAACACTAGACACAAACATAAAATTGTAGTGCCTGCGCATCGCCTACAAAAAGTGCATGGCTCATTTTTAGGACAGAGCACACGCTTCTATAATAAATTACCAACAAAAATTGTAAACTTGCCCTTCAACAAATTTAAAGAAACAATTAAATCAGTTTTGCTTGAAAAAGGATATTATTCTGTAAGTGATTATATTTGTGATAAGGGAGCCTGGGATGTACCTTTACCTGATAATTTTTGTAAATAATCCCATTGGCACTGTATTTTTGCTACAATTAATTAATCTTAATTTTGCTTTGACTGGCTGGAATTTGCCATGCTCACATATATTTGTACTATATTTTTAGTTTTTATTTTTGACAATTGAGCATTGGACCTGTGTCCATGGGCTTATAGTTGCTTGAGTGATTTATTTTGTATTTTTAAAACTGTATAATATTCTTTAAAAGAGTAATTACTGAGTTTATTGCCAGGTTCTTCTCAGTAAAAGCAACCTTCCGAACCTGGCGGTAGCATCTATAATTCTGTGTTATTGTGTCATTCTGACGATTTGAAAGTACTTTGTATAAAGTCTAATTGAATAAAGATATATTTGAGTTTGAGTTTGAGTTTGACAAGTAACCAGGATGACCGATATATGCTCGATTTTTTTTGACATCTTCTTATCTGCAGAATTGCTCGTTTAAAGGTATTAGATGAATGCTCATGGTTGGATGGCAGGTCTGTAATCCATCTATTCTTTCTATCTGATTAACTTTTGTGTAATATTTTTAGAGTGCCGGCTGTAAAGGCATGCGCGGTGGCCGCTGCGCCTGGCCTCGAGGCCGTGTGGTCGGAGGCTCGTCCGTCCTTCACTCCATGATGCACACCAGAGGCAACCGGAGGGATTATGATAGGTGGGCTGACAACGGGAATCCAGGTAGGCATCTACTACGATACTATAAATACACAAGTGAATTGTATTGTTGTTTGCCCAGTGATGTTGATTGCATATTCTAAGAATGAAGAATAAATCGAGGAAGTAACATCTAATGATCGATCATGTATACATTAACATTGTAGAATAGATTAAACGGCCAAAATAGATTACAAAGTTTTTTGCACTAGTTTGAATATGCACATAAGTATATGTATAAACTGGCATAATAAATACACGATGAAAAAATCATGTCAATGATCATAATCTACTTTGCAGGTTGGGATTACAAATCAGTTCTGCAGTACTTCAAAAAATCAGAAAACATGCAGATTCCCAGCTTGGCCCGAGACAAGAAATACCATTCAACAAAAGGTGAAATGACGCTACAGTATCCCAACTGGCGAACTCCGCTCTCCAAAGCATTCTTAAGGGCTGGCGTCGAGACAGGAGGAAAAATCGTTAATTACAACGGAGCTAATCAGATTGGATACTCTATGATACAATTTACGATGAACAATGGAACCAGAATGAGCGCTAGTAGAGCATTCCTTCATCCTATCAAACGACGCAACAACTTCCATGTAGTAAAAAAAGCTATGGTTACTCGCATACTCATTGACCCCTGGAAGAAACGGGCGTATGGCGTGGAATTCACGAAAGACGGTAAAAAGTTTACAGTACTTGCTAAGAAAGAAGTGATTCTATCTGCTGGTGCTATCAACTCACCGCAAATACTAATGATCAGCGGTATCGGTCCCAAAGAGCATCTCACAGAGAAGAATATCACGACAATACTCGACTTACCGGTCGGATACAACTTACAAGACCACTGGGCTTTAGGTGGACTAACATTTGTTATAAACACCACCGACTCGATCAGATATGAACGCGTCGCCACTCTCAACAACATAATTGAATATTTCAGTCACCACACTGGCCCATTGTCGGCACCAAGTGGGACTGAAGCTCTTGCTTTCATAGATACAAAAGATCCAAACAACGAAAACGGCTATCCAGACTTGGAACTACTATTCGTGGCCGGATCTTTAGTTTCCCAACCGACTTACCAACAAGCTTTTGCTATAGAAAAAGATGTTTACGATCAAGTTTACGGACCCATCCATGACAAGGATACATGGATGGTTTTCCCAATGTTGCTACTTCCTCAGTCCAAAGGTCGAATCATGCTGAGAAGCAAAAATCCATACAATAAGCCGTTAATTCACGCAAATTACTTTTCGGACGGTGGTCATGACCAAAACGTCATACTGTATGGTATACGGAAAATTATTCAACTGTCTAAGACTAAAGCGTTCCAGAAATATGGGAGCAAACTGCATGATGTCCCGTTGCCTAGCTGTGCTCATTACATTTTCAATTCTGATGAGTACTGGTTTTGTGCTATGAAGACTATAACTAACACGATATATCATCATTGTTGTACGAATAAGATGGGGCCAAATAGTGACCCAGAAGCGGTAGTAGATTCGAGATTAAGAGTGCATGGGTTAAAAGGTTTACGGGTGGTAGATGCAAGTGTTATGCCCCATGTCCCTGCAGCCCATACAAACGCCCCTACTATAATGGTTGCCGAGAAAGCTGCTGACATGATCAAGGAAGACTGGGGGATATCTATAACTGTAAGGTGAAGTTCAGATAAATGGAGCTCATCATCCCAGTTTTAAAATCGAGCTGAGACTGGAAAATCCTCGATAGTTTTTTTATGTATCGCAATATTAAGTACTCACTGGTGATTTTTAAATAAACCACAGAATTCGCCATATGGATATTAATATGGACATTAATAACTTTTATAAATGCATAAACCATAACTTCCTATATTGTCATAATATAAATAAACCTTCCGGTAGTTTTAAATATTTTTATAATGAAATGAGTCATCAGATTGTTTCTAAAAAAATCTACATTTTACGAGTACATTTTAATATATGTACGTTGTGCGGCTTAAAGCAGATCTACGAATTGTGATAAGTATCCGGCAAATCCATTAAGTAAATTTTTTGCTCCAGGCATTTTTTCCCTCATAAAATAGATACAATGGATATAGTTTGCGTGGGACCAATTAAGTTCTCTCACCATATAAAAAATTGTGCGTAATTGAATCCTGCTGGGTTTTCCCCTTTAACCTAAAAGTTCCGGAAAGTTACCTTGATATTTTGGTCACAGTTTTACCAAATCAAGTCATATAGGTTTGAAACAATCAAACTTTACAATTTAACATTGCTTATTTAACGTACATAATTGTTTACTTAATCACACACCAGGGTAAATCACGCAATTTTTATAACTTGTGCAGTATTACAATGTCAAAGTTTAGGTATTGCTTAAAATAAATCACTTGAATAGTTAATTAAACACAAATTTATAGTGCCCATAATTCATTATTATTAGGCATTTATATATTATACTATACTATACTATACTTTAACTATACTTAATAATACTTTGTAAGGGTATTGTTATATTGTAATTTTTCAAATTACCCAAATCCTTGAGGCAATCTAAGTAATACCATGTATGTCATCATCTCCCTGGCCTTATCCCATGTATTTGGGGTCAGCACTTGATTCAACCCGATGTGGCTGATCACCTGATTTTTATACGAAGCAACTGCCATCTGACCTTAGAAGAGTAACCCCTTTTTCGAGGAAAATCGGCAATCTGGGTTAAACCAGTTTTTAGACTTTCTTAGGCCTCTGACTGACCTGTAACGATTGCCAAAGATGTTAAATTAGCAACCGGGACCAACGGCTTAATGTGCTCTCCGAGGCACCGTGGGAACTCGGGCGGTCACCCATCCAACTACTGGCTAGGCGTATGGTTGCTTGACTTTGCTGATCGCATCATATGCGCAATAGCAACAGTGCCACGAGCCATCATGTATGTATCTGCATAATATTAAATCCTAAGCTTATACTCCCATGACTTACTCATAAAAGTAATGTTTAGAGTACTTTTATAACGAAGGTTAACGAATAACGATGTAGAAACGAACATCATTGAAATTCGAACAGGAGATATCATAGTAATTCGTTTATTTTTTTGTTTACCTCCATTTCACCGAAGTTTTGTGATGCATTTCTGAGTTTTTTTCATAGACGGGCGGATAAGCTAATCCAAATAAATAATATGTAGTAATAATAACACTGCCTCTCAAATTGATGTGCCCTAACAGGGTTGTTGGTTATAAGTTATAACCATTATAATTAAGTTTATACTGTGTGTAAATGTAACTAACTTGTGCAATAAATATGTGAACATGAAGGTGTGGAGGCGTTGTATTTTTGTCTTTTAAGTACCCGCTGATGTAGCATTCATAGGCTGTATTGGGCTGCTTACCATAAGGCGCGATGAGTTTTTTTAAATACAAAAAGATGTCTGGACTAAGTACTTAATTGATATAATTGTTCTTGTAAGAATCACTGGCACATGACCTTATAATTTCTCAAGGCAACAAAAACAATGTAATTACCTATATATAACATTTACATAAAACGTTTACAAATATCTACCTAGCTACTTGTAACGATTAAATATATATATTTTTTAATTTTGTAAAATTTGAGAACTTAGATTTTCAAGCCAGTTCTATCTTCAGAAACATTGTGTAATAACCAACGATATTATTTTATTGTTTCACATACAATGTCATCATCCTAGAGCCATTAACATGCCGTCTGATGATCGTTGTCACCAACAAGCCCAAGAAAGAACAATTAACATATCGTTAAAGTTAAAACATTCCAAACAGCCCATTACCGATGCTTTAGAAACCAATAGATTACCAAGTTCAATGACGCGCCCATTATCATTTATCATTATAATCATTTAACGATCCGGTTGGAGTGGTGGTCAAGTGATTCGACTTTATATTCAGGGTCAAGTTGGAAAAATATAGCCCTTATATTGTACTGTCCCCCATGGTTCGTATTCATACATTATCGTCACATAGTCTCTATCACAAGGGTAAGTAAGTATTCCCTTAACGATTAGTACCCCAAGTATAGGACACATTCAGACGTCGTCGCTTTACCTTGCGATTTAGCAATTTAAATGTGTTGATGCTTATTCGGAGGCAGATGGTGTTTAATGCCAAAGACGGCGGATCAACACATTTTGAGCCAGGGTAAAACGCGAGGTCATTTATAAATCTATACTTGGGGCCTTGGGGTACAGGCGGAACACTGTGGAGCTTAGTCGGTGTGATTCCGACATAGCTCCCCCGCTCCCCCTGCGCCTGTTGGTGTATCCATAACGAATTCTTCACGCAAGAAAAAAGGTTAATAGTAAGAAATATGTAGACGTTACAATGTTAGTTAAATCACAAATCCGTGATGAATAAAAGAAATTCGATTATTTTTACCAGCCTTCATCCGTTACAATGCATCTATTTATTTATAAAGTAGTTGAGTATAAATATTTTATGTTCCTCAAAACCTGATTTCAATCTGACCAATAAGAGCAAAACAAAAGTAGGTAAGTAAGTTTATTTTAGTGCCAGTAAATACAAAACAATTTGGTGATTGTATCCGTTAGCCTTGTCAATGAGTCTATATTTAAACCACCATCAGCGAAATTACTAATTCTCACTTCACAGTTTATTTGAAAAGTTTGACTTAATTCTATCTATGCGTAGGAAGTGACCTTAGCCAAATCCACAAAGACAGCGTGTGTATAACTCCATCGGTGGACCAACTGCGGTGCTAGCTTATGCATATTGCGGAAGTAATTTTGATAAGGCTGATAGTTTTAGGCAAATTAACTTATACAGAGCAGGGTAGCTTTTTGGGACCGCGGGCACCACCGCCTCCTTGGGACTAAATTATTATTTTTGAGGGAAAAATTGGGACCGCGAACGTACCATTGTATCTTTTTGGTTGGTCCAGTTGTTGCTGGATTCGGTCCTTATCGTTCGTTTTTAGATTTTTCCATCTGTAATTTCTCAGTAGCAACGCGGAGTCTGAATTTGTGCCCCGTTAATGGCAATAGATAAGCGCTCCTGCTATTACATTGCACTTAATCATATTCGGTGAAATGTGGGTGTTGTTTTTACAACTGCGCTGCTTACCCCTTCGGGGGGACCCTTCTGGGATGGCGTGAGCATATTTCTTTATTTATTTTTTAAAATTAATGGAATGAAAATGAAATAAAATGGAAATGAATGAAATGTGGGATACTATAGGTATGCACTCTTCTGCCTACTCCTCCAGGGAATGCAGGCATATCCCTACTAATATTATAAATGCGAAAGTAACTCTGTCTGTCTATTACGCTTTCCCGCTTAAACCTCTCCACCGATTTTGATGAAATTTGGCACAGACAATCTTTAGACCCTGAGAAAGGACATAGGCTACCTTTTATTTATTAAAAATATTAGGTTTCCGCGACCATAAGGATGAAACTTAATCTACGCGGGTGAAACCGCGGGGCACAGCTTGTACAATTATATGTATTTAGCAACTAGTTTTTAAGCCCATACCCGAAGCATGGTACACAGAAATAAAACACATTATGTTTAGTTACTAACTAGCTTGTATGTAAAACTTGAATGTAAAAAGACTGCGGCGCTGATTAAACAAATTGGTTACGTTGAGATATTTATAAATTGTAAATACAAGAAATAAGTTCTGTTTTTTCGTACTTTATAAATATAATAAACAGATTTGGAAAATTAAACACAAAAAGACATAAGAGGCAGAAAAACAGGTTTACTTAAAGTGCAGAAGAAGTGAGAACCGCATACATGTATCTACATTATATTATACATTTTCCTTTACCTAACTACGACGAAGAAAAAAGCGGGTTATGGTCAGATATTATAGTTCATAATGACCGCCTTTTAGAGCTTGTAGCAGAATAAAAAATTATAAGAAGAAAACCTTGCAGATATAAATATGTAGGTATAAAACAAAGTTGAACTGTATGCAAGTTCCTGTACCTATAATTTACATAATACGTTTGAGACATCAATAAATATTTAATATATTGTCTATATAATTACTCCTATCTATATCTGCACACATAATCATTCCACAGAATATGAGATACCAGGAACACATTCCACGTCAAGGTTTAAAGTAGGTATTAGTGATGTAACGAATATTCGCATTCGCGAATATTCGCTTATTTTTGGATATTCGTATTCTCATTCGTATTCGCAAAATTTCTGCGAATGTTTTGCGAATATGAATATCAAAGAAAAAAAAACAATTTGAAGATAATGGTAAGTTAATAAAATCAAAAAATTCAAGAAAAAGTAACTTAACCTCATAAGGCCATTAACAGTCTTCACTTTATCATTTGATATTATTTATTCATTATTTACTTTGGGCAATAAAACTTTATAATTAAATTTTCAATAAAACTTATACATTCGCATTCGCATTCGCATTAGCGAATGTTAAAAAAATTACATTCGTTACATCACTAGTAGGTATATTAATTACAAGACTAGCCCAAAATCTTTACCGTCGTCATAATGTTCAATATCAAAAT
Organism: Watsonalla cultraria; assembly: GCA_964035505.1. Classification (NCBI taxonomy): domain Eukaryota; kingdom Metazoa; phylum Arthropoda; class Insecta; order Lepidoptera; family Drepanidae; genus Watsonalla; species Watsonalla cultraria. Next base: position 6,334,493 of record OZ037731.1, read on the forward strand.
AAGAAGATCTTCATCACGCCGGCAGCAAAAGATTTTAAAGGAAATGTATACGTTGATTTATTACTAATTTTGATAAAGGTCATATATCTTTAAATGCCTAAACAATCAGCTGTGAGTCATAGTTATAGATTTACGCACATTAAAATCCGATTCTAACTCAAATAACTTTATTCACACAACAACGCCGAGTTAAGTCTGATAAGAATTCGTTAAGAAACTCTACAATTACTCTTTCAATGCACTAAGTAGCTCACGCCTACCTACGGGGAGTAGGATCTCTGAAGTGGTAAGCAGAGGTGTCACATCACCCACTTTTCACCGAAGACGATAAGGTGATGATGGTGAGCCCAACGCTGTCTTAGGCATTCATACGTCTTTCAATGTCTTCTCAGATCTACGACAATCTCTTACGATGTTTTCCCTCACCGTAATATAATATTCGGAGTGATCTTAAGTTTTTGAAAACGTTAGTCTCTTAATTTAGACCGGCAACGCAGATTATTTATGTCCCTTTTTTTTAGACCGATCTTAATATTTTTATATATGGTATATTCTAACTCTAAATACTTCGGATGGAATCGTAAAGTCGTAAAACTGAAAACATTTTGAATTTTATTTGATGTCTACCGGATTTTTCAGAAAGGTTAATTTATGTAAAAAATTAAAAGAATCTTTACAGAAAATTAATTTAAAGCATTAATGTCCTTTTCTCAAACTTTGTAAAAAATATGGAAATCAAAATTATAATACCAATTGTCTTGTCACAAAATGTTATGATCATTTTATCTTTCACAAATATTCTTATTGAGTAAAATTATTAAAAACAAAAGGTTTTTGTACACCGGCCATGATGGCCTGGCTATTTCAATTGTCCGGGAGGAGGTAGAAAAACTATGATGCCATTTCATATTTTCCTCATCATAAATGACAATTTTTTTTACAAAAATCCGTTATATTAGACGTTATAATTAACGTTGAATATCTAACACATCGATGTAAATCGCATTAATATTCCCATATCGATAAAGTCAAAAGCATGCAGTATAATAATCATTAAAACTTTTTTTAAAGCGTATGTGTAAAAATTATATAAAATTAACGACAAACTAGATGCGACGTGTTGACTAATAAATAATACCCAAAAAATAATTTATATCCAATGCTAAGATGCTGTTCGAATTATCTATGACGGACCAAGTCGACTCGACGTGCGTAAAATGAACTTGAACGAAAGCAAAGGTTACGATGGTGGGTGTAACGTAATGTAACGCATACTTATTAGAAGGCTCACATATACTCGTCACACGCCACGCGTCACAACCAACATGATATTAATATACTTCCGTCAGCGGCTTCACTGGCGTTTTAATAAAGTTCCCTAATTATTAATCTAGTGATTAAGATTTTTTTAAAGCGCTCCAGCTCTTTATCAATTTATACATTACAAACAAAAATACAAAATCCAGAAATGAAAATATTACCTCTTTATAATATTTTATTACTATGTAAGTATCTTAGTATCAATTTTGCAGCGGGTTTTCTTTATCATGGCGAATATACACCTATATTACAAAAGTTATTAATGCAAAAATATGTCTACGTGATGGATGATAATTGCTTAGACTTCTGGATTTTTATGTCAATTAGAAGCAAATACTGGAAAGATCGTGAATCGTATTCAATTAGACGTGAAGTGCAACATTAAATCCTTTATGCGTTATCAAAAATCAAAAAGAATTCCCTCAATACAGTGCGGCAGCCACCAATTAATTGATTGTCAACAAGTTATATATTTTTATAGACCAGACCAGTTTTCCAGCTTTATTTAAATAACAAGTATTTAAATAGCCAATTCCAGCGTTTTGATACTTCGAAAAAAGTCGATGAGGTTTTTGAAATATCGAAAGTGGTATTGGAATATAAAGACGTGAAGAAACCCGAACCCGTAACTTATAAAATGTCATTGTATTAAACATACATACTGCCCGCTAATATTCGACCTGAAACTACTACCACGCACTCAGAAATATCGAATCCTATCGGAAAAATAATCTGATTGGTAGTTCCGACACTACCTCCAAACTATCTCACAAACAAACAGTGTTGCCCCATGCGTGGAGTGTGTCGTGTGTGTGTCCTAGCTAACTAGCACACGGACGTTTGCTCGCGTCGTTTTCCCTGCGGTAAATAAAACAAGAGGCTACTCCTGCGACAGTCAGTTGTGTTCAAGGAGCTGTTATCCTGCGTGCTCACCACATCACATATATGACCTTAATCCAATAAAGAATTGAAACAAGAAAAATAATCAATTCGAATTTACCAAAAATATTGGATAAAAATTTTGAATCTAATAAATGGAGTAATAATTTTAACAGTGTTGTGTTGTGCTCGATTATTTCATATTCGGATTATACTTGTAAAGTAAGTATATTTTAATTCTTATAATATGATTATAGACTTGAACAAATTTAAATAAGACGTTTAAGAGAAACGTATTATAATTTCGGGTTACGATTTTCAAGACATTGACTTTACTCTAGTATGTATAAATATAATATGGATTTTTTTCCTATAAACCCATCGAAGTTCAAATCCTTCATATTAGTAAAAGCCATTTCAGGAATAGTAACGTAAACATATCTCATTTTCGTGATGATCTGTGTTATCAAATTATACTTGCCGATGCGTGAGATGTATGTAAACATAAATTACCTAGTGAAAAAATTTCGACGAATTGGGAACCGCTTTTTGAAGTCGTTTAAATCGGACAATTTTCTGAAAATTTTTAAATTAGAGCAAAAAAAATTAGCAAAGCAGTTGATACCCGACTCTCTGTAAACGTCTCATTAGACTCTTCATAATCGTGGGAGTTACATATGGTGTACATGAATACTGCGCTTGCGCACTTATAAAGCAATTTTCGGTTTAGTTTTTGCAGTCGGGTTTTTGTATCCCTTTCAATAATTTGTGCGTGGATCTATTCCTGTAATTTCTGAGTACAGGGGCCTTACCATGAGCTCTTATTGCCATGATAGTTTCACTCATTTATGAGACAGATGTATGTGACGTGCATACATCTGTCACTGTAGCACAACTGAATTAACATTGCAATAAGAGCTCATGGTTGGGTCCCAGGAACTAATTACTTGTGATTAACTGAAAGATTATCTGCGTGAATCTACCTTATGTATGGATTTGTACACTTGTTTGAGGACTGAGTTAGCTAGGACAAAAGTTAAACGGGCGATGATAGATTGGTCGGAAAAATTACAAAATATTTTTACAAACATTCATATTATGATATGAATTAAAAAATAATCATCAAAATTAATATTTTTTAAATTTTAACGGCTATGTAGATCTATCACCGGGACTTTTTAAGCAATTACATTAATATTATAATCAAATAAAAAATTAGCGGTAAAAATAATAGCACGCATACGAAGTTGCAGACAGCAGTTAATGTATAGGTAATCATTTGCGTAGTAGGTACAGTCAGAAGCATAGCAATATGATCTTTGTAATTTTTCTAACAAGGTGGCATTTCCATTTTTTTTTGTGTATTACATATTTCAAATAATTATAAGTTAATGAATCGAGATGTGGCATATTACCTACATACCACACTGAAAGCATATTTTTGCTTCTTTCTACATAACTTTATTATCAATTGTAAAATCGCAATATTTTAAGAATCGTTTTACCTTTATTATTAACAGTTCGCGGATGTGGAGCTGGTATAAATATCATTTAAACTCGTCACGACTTATCTTCTAGTACATTTACTATACAGAAATATACATCTATTCATATACATACAGATAAATAAAATTGAAGTGTCTGTTTGCGATTCCAAAATAACAGTTTTTCACTAAATGCATATGAAAGTGTACACGATACCAATTATTAATCAGTGATAAAGTGATGATGTAGCATTCAGATAGTGAAAGAATTTTTATAATCGGTCCAGTACTATTTGAGCCAATTTGTTTCAAACACACATACCAAAAAAATCCTCTTTATAATTGAAGTATCGATAAATAAAATTTACTTCCCATAGAGTATTTTTTTTTAAATTAATATGGGACTAAATTTGAAGCATTGAAGCATTCGATTGCATATGCGATGAAAAATAAACAGAATCAAAATCCGACTATTCGAGACTATACGAGCCGTATAGAAAAATATACATGGCTCGACTAGGGAGACTTTTTTTCGCCGGCTGCTTATATAAAATAACAAAAATTTCATGACGTTAACAAATTCCTTTTCATTTTTTTCCTTTTGAAACAAAAGAATCGAAAACACGTTACATTGACAGGCAAAACAATGTTTCTTTTGTTGCCGATATGAAATAAACAGAAAAAATACGTACTTATTATTGAGCTTGATTACGATACGTACTTATGTATATATTTCCTTATTGATTTGTTTCATGTACGTAAAAAATGTCTAATCAAAACATATTTTCATAAGTATCAAAATTAAAATATTTTCATTTTAGAGTCTAATATGGCACTTGTCAACTTCAAAAAATCCCATTTCGAAAAGACGAAAAAAAACTTAGCTAACATCTTGCATATTACATCATAAAAATTATAAAATGTATCGATTCCCCATCTGCATTAATGAGTTTTTCAAAAAGCTTTTGCACCCACGTGCTTTACGGTGAAGGAAAACATCGCGAGGAAACCTGCATATGTCTGAGAAGTAATTCAAAGATGTATGTATTATGTCTGAGACGGCGATGGGCTCACCCTCTGTCACGTTGGCAATGAATCATATTCGGTGAAATGTAGGTGTTGTTATTACAACACCTCAACTTACCCCTACGGGGACCCTTCTGGGATAGCATAAGCAATGAGCATATTTATTTTTATTTATTTTATAAAATATATTCAGAATTATTTTTTATTTAAGATAATCAGATTGCATCTTAATAATGTTTTCCACACATATGTACATTTGGAAAGATTGTGTTTTGCTGCCGGTCTACAAAACCGGTAGATTCCTTCAGACTATTAGATGTTTCGTGATCAGACTACAAACATACACTAATCAAAGCACTAGAGGGCGCTAATAATGTATAATAACTGCATATAATCAGCTGAAACTAGCCTCTGACTGAGGTCACGTTATCAATTTATCTGCAATGTAGCCACTACGGCTAACATCCATAATATCGAGTGATCGAAGTCGCTTTTCTTAATACTTGAACATATAAAAATATCGTCTGCCGTAATAGTTAGCGGGTAGTTTGAGCAGTCACCTCCTACGTAAGCGAACCAAATCCCAATTCTGTATTAATTAGTTTTTCCTAAAGACTTAAGTGCATTGAATTTACACTACGGGCGTTACGGTGAAGGAAAACATGATGAAGAAACCTGTACATGTCTAAGAAGACATATTTATGGCATCTGAGACGGCGATGGACTCAGCATCTGTCACGTCCTAACACCTCTGCTTACCACTTTGAACCCTTCTGGGATGGCTTGAGCTATTTTCTTTTAATCATAAATATATTAAAACCAAAGTATGGCAATCGGGAATAGATGGCGCTGACTGATAATCTCCGAACATAATTTATTCTTGGGTTAATTTCCGTATAATTGTGCATTGAAGCAGTGCAAGGTTAGTATAATTGAAAAAAAAATGTCTTAGTTAGTAGTTAGACGTCGCAGTGACATTACCGGAAACATTAACTAGCTGCGTCACTACAATTAAAGTAACCTTTGTAAACAAAAGATAAGTTTGTTTTGTGATATTGTGCAATGAAATAAATCCTAGTTTTTGTGTGTTATCGGCAAGTAAGTTGCCAATTATAAATATTTGATAAATCCGTAGCAACGTGAAAATACAAACATTCGTCTAGTTCTTTTAGCACGATATACAGCAAATTTTCCGATTGAGACGGTGTTTCTGGACATTTTCATATAAGCCGGACTAGCGGTAAGATTCTAAGCGGCGCAATATTTTCCGACTCCACAAACGACTCTCTAAATCCACAAATTATCAGTTTTGACAGCCAATTTGCAAAAAATATTCATAAAATATACACAAACTTTATTATGAATCATCTCATAGTGATCATCATGTGTCATAATCATGTGATAGTGGAAACTGTATTAAATACATACAGTACTTTTTGAAAATATAATTAAAATACTTTTTAATTAGCAAATACAAACAGAGCGGTAGCTAATAAAATTTGCTTCAGCCGCAACGAGAAGTAAGAAAATGTATACTTGTATTTTTTTACAATCAAAACCAGAAACACGGCTGGTTTCTGTTTTTGTAAAAGCAGTTTATAAATCAAAAATATTAATAAATCGCCGAATCCCAGAATATCTTAAACTAGGTATGAAACGAAGCACATCCCTCTCTAATTCAATATGATAAACACGTTTATTACTAAAGAAAATAGATTATGTTTTTTTATTATTATTATTATTATATAATTGGTAATATTTACATAGTATTAATATACTTAAGTTAGTTAGTAAATCATAAGCATTATGTATGCTTCACTATGAGACAGTATACAATAAAAATACAACAGAGTTTATAAATAAGCCTCATAGTTATAAAACATTATATAGGCACTAACATAGTTACTTTCATAACAGTAACTAAACTCCTTGAGGTTCATGACCACTAACAAAAATATTATGACTAGCCGTGACCTGCAGTTTAACCTAAGTACTTTAATTTTGACCTTTATCCTAGGAGCAGCGATTTAAGCTCCGCGTAATGGAATGTTAGCAGGTATTTTACTGAATTGTGTCAAATGTTCCTTTAGATTTACATAGCCGATAAAATATCATAGATATTTTATCCGCTAATAATTCGCAAGAAATTAATTCACAAGGTCAACTGACCTTAAAGCCGTAGGAAGTTATTTTAATTGCGTCTCTATACATACATAATGTATTGTCTATATAGTAGTCAATCTAATATACAAATTCGGACAGAATATCCGGAAGAGGACCTAGGCAATTATAAGCCAACTAGCTTCCGCTCGCTGTTTCACCCACGTGGTATATAGGTACTATACTAGCAACCCATCCTCATCTCGCTGCGAGTTACGATTTTTAAGCCTTGATTTTTTTTGATGCGTTGATTTTTTCTACTAGGCATCGTTAGTTTAACTATTGATTTTTTTGGTATAGACCTCATCGGAGTTCAACTTCTACTTGTTATTAAGTCATACAAGATCTGTACCGGAGTTTCGAATAACGATGAACGATCCAAGCCTAATAATTTGTATGGGAATGGCGATTTAATTCAAACTATTTAAAGAAAAGAATGTTTGAAATCGAATAAGAAGAAATACTAAAGAATAGAAATCCTAGTTATTATGGCTTTAAAATTTAAGTTAATAGGTATATCGTCCAACTTAAATTTCGCATATCAAATCGAAGGACGCTTACATATTAATGAATATTAAATGAAGTTTGAAGAAAATGAATATTACACTGTCGGCGGGAATTCTCGTAGTCTAAAGTCTTATTTAATTTAGACTTTTAAGACATTTACTATACGCTTTTAAACACAGCCAAATTCTTAAATTACCAGTTCCTGTCTTTGGTCTCTTACACCGTACATGAAAACATTTGTATTGTCCTTGTTAAATGATAAGTGTGATAAATTACACAACGGGTATTTCCGATGAATTAAGTACCAAAATGAGACGATTAGTCTCGTTATAAAAAAAAAACAATTTTATGTTACCTACATAAATGTTTTGAATTTCACAAATAGTTCTGGTTATTTATAGCATTGAATCAAACGACCATATCAAGTACTTATTGCTTAATTTTTATGATGATAATATTATTCAACAAACATATTCTTTAACTAGCTGTGCCCCGCGGTTTCACCGGCGTAGATTTTAATTTCATGGTAGCCCGCGGATCCCTAATGTTTTTAAAAAATAAATAAATAAAAATAAATAAATAAGTTATTCCTTGTAACATTAGCTATCCGTCAGTGAAAGTCCCGTCAAAATCCGTCCAGCGTTTTCGGAGATTACCCGGAACAAACAGACAGACAGACAGACAGAGAAAAAATTTAAAAATTGGGTTTTCTTTGTCAGTACCGTGTATACTCTCATATGCATTTAGTGAAAAACTGTTATTTTGCAGTTACAAACAGACACTTCAATTTTATTTATCTGTATAGAGTATAGATTAAAATAACACAGTGTCGAAAACAATAGAGCGCCTGCCTGCTCAAAGAATTAAGATAAGGCTCGATACCAGAATCGTATAACTAATGTAATTAAAAAAATATATTAAAGTAATAACATGCAAAAATGTTACAGTAATTATTTCAAACGTGCGTAGCTCAATGGTTATTTTTATCCAATTTGAATTCAAACACAAGATTGAAGCAGAAATGTGTTTAAGTGGTTTCTTATCTTGGCCACAAGATGTCGCTATAGATTCATATATAGATCGCGCTGTTGAAATCATCTTTTAACCTTTTATATACTTCAGTTAGTTCTATTAAGGATTGTCACCGCACATTATACAAATATTAATCATAAATATGAGTCTGTTCAGACTGACCCTAGCTGCCGGTCTATTGGCTGTGTCGTGCTCTATTCTTTTGGCTAATATGACAGTTCTCCATTGTTCAGGCCAACATGTTGGTAGAGGTATTTGAAATAATACAGATTATTTCTGGGAACTGGAGTTTTCATTGCGCTAGCATAAATATAAATTACAGAGTAATTGACCAATTAATCGATTATCATTCGATTTCCGATATCTTTTCTAGATAAAAATTTGTTGCACAGTGTTTGCGCAACATTTTCGTTGATATAACGAGCAACCTGTCTAAAGATAGCTAGACATGTCTCCAGATCGAATTGTCATCGCTACATGTAAGTTGTATTTATTATCTTAATTTAAAATCCATAGATCGTTCGTTTACCGTGTTGTGTTTGAAATAAAATTATGATACCGTAATAAATACCAAATTGTATTTTCAAAGTGGTCTTCTTATAACATGTACCTACAATTCTATTTTAATGCAACGGACTCACGTGTCGGAAAGCGATAGGAATTAGGCAAAACCGACATGTTATCTTAAGTGAGATTTCAATTAGAAATTATTTACATCATTAATGCCTGATAAGACGCTATCTTGACCTTGGTCAGGGGCCGTACCATCACCTCTTAATGTGTCATTAATTCGATTCAATGAAAGCAACAGATGTATATGACGCGTATACATCTCGTCACTATCACTGAATCAAATCACTCGAATGAATCGAAAATCGAATAACACATACATAGCCACAAGAGTTGATGGTCAGGCCTCTAGCTATACATATAAAACATAAGTAATGGAAGGTCTGCATTCATTTTCCTAATAAAATGGTTACTTTACACATCCATTTTCCACTGAATCTCATGCTATGACTAATATTCCTAGTGGGTCAGTTCTGGAATTCTGACGGAGATAAGTTTCATTTGACTTGGATAGCATGAGGCACGAACGGTCCAGACATTGCTAGAACCAGCATCTTGTTATACTTAGTATCTATAATTTATGTAAAAACTTAAGATACCCCCTCGCAGCAGCAACTCAATGCTAAAACATAACGGTGATGCTGGTTTTAAATTGAAACACTTACTTTACTTAGCTTGCTGTTAAAAAATCTAAATTTTGCTCAGAGGAATAATAAACTATAGTGTGAATTCAGAACAGTAAAAATCAACATAGCTGACACAAACACTATTTATTGAAAACAAAGAAATGTAAACAAATACATGAATGTAACATCATACATATTATACACCAAACTTCCAACAAACATTGATATCGCTTAATACTTTTTGCATTACATGTAGACAAATATAATTCTAATTACAGATGAGGCGACAGCACCATGCGCCGGCATTAGCGGCGGCAATATGGTTGTCCACCCTCGTGTCGATGAGTACTGGCGCTAACCCCATCACATCTTTAGTGAACTTCCTTCAGGAGGGCTCCAGGCTACTCGATAATGAGCCTCCCGATAGAACAAACCTGCTCGCCGAATACGACTTTATCATCGTTGGCGCCGGCACCGCAGGCTGCGCTCTCGCTAACAGGCTGAGCGAAGTGCCCGAGTGGAAGGTCCTGCTTGTAGAGGCCGGATTCAACGAGAACTATGTAATGGACATACCGATCATCGCTAACTACCTCCAATTCACTCAAGCTAATTGGGGATACAAAACGAAACCCTCAAATAAATATTGTGCTGGTTTTGACAAACAACAGTGTCATTGGCCACGTGGAAAAGTTATGGGTGGCTCCAGCGTTTTAAACTACATGATATACACACGTGGGGCGCCAATGGACTACGATAGTTGGAAGGCAATGGGCAACGATGGATGGGGTTATGATGAGGTGTTACCATATTTCAAAAAAATTGAATCCTATAATATACCATCGATAGACGATACCAAATTTGATAGCAAATATCACGGCCGTGATGGCTACTTAAACGTTGAATATGCACCGTTTCGGACAACGAAAGGAAAAGCGTGGGTAAAAGGAGCACAACAGTTAGGGTTTAAATATACCGATCACAATGGAGCCAATCCGTCAGGAGTATCCTTCTTGCAACTTTCCATGAAAAATGGCACTCGTCATAGTTCCAGTCGAGCATATCTACATCCGATCAAAAACAGAAATAACCTTCATTTATCAAAATCCAGTATGGTAACGAAAATACTTTTCGATGATACGAACACAAAAGTAATTGGTATAGAATTAGAAAAACGTAACATAAGAATGAAGATTTTGGCTAAGAAAGAGGTGATTGTGTCAGCCGGCGCCATAAATTCACCCCAGTTATTGATGTTATCTGGAATTGGACCTAAAGACCATTTGGAATCGATGAAAATCAAGGTAATAAAAGATTTACCGGTTGGGTACAATCTAATGGACCATATAGCTGCTGGAGGAGTGCAATTTGTGGTGAACCCACAGGAGTCTTCAGTTAGAACAGAATACATATTAAACCATTTGGATATAGTTTTCAAGTGGATGGAAACTCACAAAGGACCATTGTCTCTACCTGGCGGTTGTGAAGCGTTAATATTCATGGATTTGAAGGACAAATTTAACTCTACGGGATGGCCTGATATGGAGCTACTCTTCGTGACAGGGGGATTAAATACGGATCCTGGTTTGATGCGTAACTTTAACTTCGATGAACAAATTTTTACGGATACCTACGGACCTCTAGGTAAAACTGAAACTTTTATGATACTGCCTATGTTGATGCGTCCAAAGTCGAAGGGCAGGGTTATGTTACAAAGCAGGAATCCTAAGTCTCATCCAGTGTTGATCCCAAACTACTTCGAGTATCAAGAAGATTTGCAGAAAATCGTTGAAGGGATCAAGGTGGCCATTGAAATATCAAGACAACCAGCGATGAAAAAAATTGGAGCAAAATTATATGACGTTCCGATTGAAGATTGTCTCAAATACGGTCCATTTGGGAGCGATGCATACTTCGCTTGTCAAGCTCAGATGTTTACATTTACGATATATCACCAAAGTGGGACATGCAAGATGGGTCCAATAGGGGACTCCTCAGCCGTCGTAGATCCTAGGCTACGAGTGCATGGTATAAAGAACCTTAGGGTAATAGACGCGAGCGTGATGCCGGAGATTGTGTCTAGTCATACAAATGCTCCCACTTTCATGATTGCCGAGAAAGGAGCCGATATGATCAAAGAAGACTGGGGTAAATTATGATTGACATTGTTAATAGACACTAACAGTATTTTACTATTAAAAGCAATTCTGTGATTCAATTTAAGAATTGGTTGGTGGTTTTTAGTATGTTGGTAAATGGTCAGTATTTGTGCCTACTAAATAGGTGCTTTGAATGAGTAAAGGTTAGGAATAAAATGTTAGTAATATTTATTTAACGTGCGTGTGTTGACACATCAGTTACACGACTGTTCAGCTTATTGAACTCCTGATTTTGTATTGTCATAATGAGGAAGACGACATTGTAATATGTAACTGAGTAGAGTATTTAATTTGTGTTGATATAAAATTAATTGCCTTTTTGTTGTTTTTCTTTCCCTTGTTCGTTAAAGTTTTCAGAAAAGTCAAATTCATTACATTAACGTAACCTAAATAATAAGAGAGGTTAATGATTACAAAGTATATATTAGTGGAATAAAAATACATTATTACGTGAGGTCACTTGTACCACAAATATTTTGGAATATTTACCTGGTTGACATTCAAGAACCAAATAAAAATGTAAGAGTTGATCAAAATGAAAGACATATTCAAACACAATCTGGAATATTAAAGATCACACTAGTCTAGTAGGTAAGATTCAAGAATTAACATTATTTATGTAAATAAATTCGATACGACGACGCTGGCGAAGTTAAGTATTTCCGTTTAGATTGAATGTAAATGACATTATTTTATTAAATTATTTCATAAAATAAAGCTGAACGCTATTTATTCTTACATTCATTTATAGTGTGGACTTTCAAAAATTATTAAACAAATGCAAAAAAGGAAATATTTTTTTATTCTATCGGTAACTCGGCCCAAAGGGACGATTTAAGTAATAATTGAATTAAAAGGGCCTAGCTGTCGGCAGCAACAAGCTCACTATGTGGCACCTACTCGTAAATATAGATTCCGTGAAAAGCGGGTGTATTTAAGCCTTCTTCACTAATTAACATTCTATCTATACTAATAATCATTAAGTATCTTACAAATAAATTGACAAAGCAAATAATCAGAGCAATAGAATTCTTAAATTTGAAATGAATTTGTGCCTGCGTTAAATAAATGTATAAACTCTTATAGATAAAGCAACATCTGCACAATAAGACAATTGTTAATATTATATGATATGATACAATAACGTATGGTGGACAAAATTCTCAATTCTATAACCCTACAAAGCACGACAGTTATTTCGGAGTAAGTTTATAGCAAAACCAGTATGAAAATTTTACTTGAGTGGAACGTGAGTTATAAGGCTAGCTTGTGCGTAGCTAAGTAATGACATTTCATTTCATTACGTTTACTTTTCTCACAATAAACTCATCATATTAATAGGACACTTAATTCTGAGCCCCGACTAGTTGAAAACAAATGTAAGCCCCCGTCGGAGAATATGAAATTTGGAGGGTGTGTTTTTACACATTATACAGTATGAAAGGATTTTTTGTTAATGGAGGTAAAATGGGAGTTGAAAGTTTGTTCATGAATTCTTAATACTCAAACAAAGTCGCATATAATGTATAGACAGATTAATCAAGACTTACCCGCGCCTAAGCTCTGCATAAACGCAATCGCTCTACAGTTACAAGAGTAAATCTAATGCGCCAGGCGTTTTGTTAAAATTCAACTACATTGACGCATCCAACGAAGAATGTTAGATATTTTTGTTAATACTAAAAGGTGGCAAACAATCATGAGACCTACCTGATGGTAAGTGGTTACCGCAGCCTATAGTCGCTTGAAATACCAGGGGCCAAGGAAGAGGTCTCAACATTCCCAACCTAACGACGAATGACGAATCTGAGCTTTTATATTGTAAAACAATTTAAAAAAAAATTATTGTTTTACTCAATGAATATATACCTCCGTAAATATGGCACCAATGCAAAACCACATCTAGTATATCAAAATAATTATGTCGATGAATTAACCCAGCTATCAATCGTCGTATCGCGAGGAAATCATCACGAGTGAAGGAAGACCTGCGTAAAATACTTGTCAATAGTCGAGCTCGAAAGTTTCCTCTGAAAATGACCTACAACCATACCTGTACCATATCTGTTTTGTGGGCTTTCGTAAGAATGGTTTGTGTTATTACAAATAGCTCTTGCTTACGGACCAAACTAACTACGAGACCAGTTATTTAGCATTCAAATTATGACTCGGCCAACGGCTTACTATAGTTACGATATGAATGAGAACGTAGCGTGGTGGCTGTGTGGTTTGAGCAGTCGCCTGTTACGCAAAAGACGCAAGTTCGAAAGCCAGCGGCCTGCACCAATGAGATTTTTCTAAAAACTCATGTACTGTAATTTGACTCCAAGAGCTTTACGGTGAGGATACTTGTATAAGTCCGAGAAGTATTTCAAAGACGTATGTATAGTGTCTGAGAAGACGATACACGCACCATCTGTCACGTTATCACTTAATCATCTTCGGTGAAAAGTCGTGTGAAAAGTCAATCAAGGTCGATACATTAAAAAATGTGATTAATTATCCTAAATTTAACTATCTTTTATCGTAGAAAAAGATGCAAAAGACTTGACTTTACATCAGATATTAGAGTCTCACTGAAGAGGATTAACCTTGTTCTTACCACTTTATTATACAGTGTTTGGTTTTCCATCTTATATGAATAATCAAATTTATGTATAAATATTGGTGGTGAAAGGTGATGCTTCCGAAATGGTCCCATTTTAATTTGGTTCATTTCTGATGGTGGAAGCCTGGAGAAATCGAGGGGAACTTTCGAAAATCATACTGGGGACTAGTGCGTTATTTTACCGAACGCTAAGCCGCTAATATTTAAACTTCACGCTTACAATTTTCGTTGAAAGTGACTAACTTCCATTGTTTAGAATTATCTCAGATTGTATCATATTTTTTATCCGAAAATAATTTTATTATTGTTTTACGTTTTGTACAAAATTGGTAATACAAAGACCCAGCATGATGGTAAGTAGACACTTGAACGCAGGAATGTCGATTCACGCACGCGTTTCCAGCTTCATTTTTGTTGTTATTGATAAGTCCTTTCTCATAAGGCTTTCAGATTAGAATTTTTGGCCTGAGCATATAAGCAATAAAATGTTGAAAAATCTAAGGTTTTCTATAGCAAACACTTGGAACTAATTCACCAGCTAATAACTTGAAGGAATCCTGAGACTTTAAGGAGCGGGCTGATTACGCCACACAGTATCTATGCGTGTATAATATTGAACGCGGCGAACGTATTCGCAGTATATAGCGCGTATCTCGGTTACTGTCCACGTGTTTTAATTAAAAGTGTTATGTGAACACACACGGTTTTTCTTCTCGTTTTTATACACAATAATATAATAACTTTTGGGGTTTTAAAATACCCATGCAAAGGCTTCTGGCCTGGCAGTGTGTGCAGTGATATACAAGCAACCCGAATACGTCCTAAGGAAATACACGCATGTAGCCGAATCGCCAACGAAAAGGTAAGAACTTATTTAAATTGTTTTGAAATTTAAACGTAAAGTGGTTCATTAAATTTCTCAATCGTCTAAACCGATTAATGTTGAGTTCATTGCAAAGTTATTTGGACCGATGAAAAGTTAGCTATATCAATACGACAGTTATTTTATCAAATCAACCATGCCAGTATTTAGCATATGAAAGCGATTATTGCGGTTTTTTACGATTGGCAATGTTGCTGGAATTCGTTCGTAAATGTTTATTACAAAATAATAACTTCCTAATAGATGTAGATAACAATATCACGAAAACCTTTCCTACTCTTATTTGTACAGTGGTAGACACATTCAATATATATATTCATTAATCTAATATATTTTAGTACATACATATGCACATGCCTGTATTCCCCGAAGGGGTAGGCAGAGGTGTACTTAAAGTTTCTACCTACTCCCACATTTTGCCAGAAATTTTTAAGTTCCATGTAATAGGGGGCGAGCTTATTGCGATAAATCAATCATTGTGTCACAAAGATTTGTGCTTTTACTGAAATTACACATAGAAAATCACCATTATCTTCTTCGGAACATGGAACATCATCGAGGCAGGTTGTTTGGTATTAGTCATTTTAATATATATCATGTTGTTCGATTCCTAAAAGGTTGTCGCCCAGATAAGTTAATCGAGCCGCAGCGAAGTCAATATAAAAAGTAATTTTTGATCGCGACAACCAATAATTCGAAACGGACCATGTTCGCATACACAACATACTGATGTGTTGCAATATACGTAAATCATAGTAATAACTGTGCCAAGCCTTAGTTGCTACTTATCTAACAAATTATAGAATTCAATAAAAAAGGGGATAGAACTGGACGCCTCAAAGTTTTTCAAGCATACAATGCAATGTGCAAATGCAAGCGCAACGAGTAATTTATAAAGAAACCAAATATAAAGGCTTTTGTTTTATTAAAA
Source organism: Watsonalla cultraria (assembly GCA_964035505.1). Taxonomy (NCBI): domain Eukaryota; kingdom Metazoa; phylum Arthropoda; class Insecta; order Lepidoptera; family Drepanidae; genus Watsonalla; species Watsonalla cultraria. The sequence goes on from OZ037731.1 coordinate 6,350,675, forward strand.
TATAGGTATGTCGCATTCAATAAATAAATCCAAATTTACTGCTAGTTAAAAACATGCAAAGAGGACTAGAATTAATACAGTGTTTTCATTGCAGCAGCCTTAAACTTTACAACAAAAATGTGTCGAACAACAGCGCGATTATTAATTTGGACGATACTTATATTCGCAAACATTGAATCCTTCTGCCAAACCAGAGGGTTATCGAAAATCATACAAGGAAGACCTAAAGAGAACCAAAAGTTGGACCGCTCATACCGGCAAAGTCCCATCATCAACATGCTAATGCAGTCCGCTGCTCCGAACTACCAACCAAACAACCCGAACGACCTGTTTGACAGTTTAAGAGACAACTACCCTTTACCAGGCGGTAAGAAAAAAAAACTAATTTTATCAAACAAACTATGGTAAACAAGTTCCAAGTCGCCGTTTTTTAATTAGTTTACAGTACAATGGCATTGACGTTCCTACCAATTTGGTTAGTTATTATAAAGCTTATGAAATATGATATAATTTATGTGGAAATTATTTAAATACTAATATTTTATAGATAGGCAGATTTTTTATTAGTTTTTGATTGCTATTAACACATCCAAACACGCACCTTAAAATATTGGAGGAACATTTTGTTATTGGAGAACTTATATTTACACTTACCTACTAAGTAATACTGAATATTATTATTTTTATAATACGAATTTTTTCCAATAACTACATCAGGGATTTTCAAGCCGGAATTAATATAAATAGAATAAACAAAAATAAATTACACTTATAACGGCACTTCTTCACGCTCAAAAATGCCCGACGGATCTTGATTAAATTCGGAATCAAGATAGGTAAAATGGTTTATTTTGACCATGGGTAATACAACACCGCTATACGCAGTTAGTTCATTAATATTATGAAATTGGTACAGAGCGTTACAATATAATTAATTTTAAAGTGCGACATGTTCATATTACCCGACAATATCAATAAGATTTATTCATTACTCTAACGTAGAGTGGGTGGGTCACACATCGTCATAACTAGACCAGATCAATTAATATTTACTACAGTTACTTACAAGTAGTGTCAAGTGAATTTAGGTGAAGTGAACGTAACCAACAAGTGTATCGACATGGCTCAAGGTCCCTTTAGAGAGTCCAAGTCTTCAATTTTGTTTTTATTGTTTTACGTGTTACATATAACAAATGAAAGGTGCTCATGTTGAATAAGAATTTGTCATGTTGTCCATGTTTTAATTCATTAGGATTAAAATATTTGGGTGAATGCAAGCAGCTGATATCGCGGGACCTCCTGTGATGTGAACGTATATTTTCAGGTCTAAAATCTCCCTATTCAGAATATGATTACGTGATCGTCGGTGCTGGGTCAGCGGGTTGTGTCCTAGCCTCGAGATTAACTGAAGATCCTGAAGTCAATGTTTTGTTACTGGAAGTAGGAAGGCCAGAAATGTTATTAACCGATGTACCATCCATAGCTCCATTTTTCCAACGCACAGAATATGCATGGCCATACTTCATGGAACCGCAGCCAAATGTATGTCTCGGTTAGTATATAGGATTATCCTACATCAAACATCGTTGGCAATCAACTCTAATTAGAGTGATGAAAACACAGGTGAAGCTAATCTTTATATACATATTTGAAAACGCCGTAGCGTTTTTCTACACTGATATTATAAAGAGGAAAGATTTGATTGTTTTTTTGTTTGCATTGAATAGGCTCCGAAACTACTTGACCGATCTTGAAAATTCCTTCAGCAATTGATAGCTACATCATCGGCGAACAACGTAGGGTACATTTATATTTTATCCCCGTACTCCCACGGGAACGGGAACTACGCAGGTGAAACCGCGCGACGTCCGCTAGTGTTTGATAACGCATTGTACTAGCTAGGTAGAGATTTGTCTACTCAATTCATTAAATACGCCATCAATCTATAGTTTATTGTCATTACATATCATTATAATCAGACTATAATATTCGTAAGATGCACATCGCATATAATCATTTCTTTATCCATTGCTAAAATGATATTAGCCTATATATTTACGTTACGGTGGGCACAGCATCGTCAAATTATTTTCTCAAAAATGAATTGGACGCAAATGAAAGCAAAACCACTATAAATGAATACTGTAAATCATACGTCTGTTACACAGGAATGACAAACAAACAATGTTATTGGCCACGAGGTAGGGCTGTCGGTGGAACCAGTGTCATCAACTACATGATTTATACCAGAGGGCGGCCGCAGGAGTGGAACCGGATTGCTGCTAAGGGCAACTATGGATGGTAAAAACACCAATAACACTAAAACAATAAGCCACTGATCAATCAGAACTAAGTCCTAAGACATGGATTTAAGTACTGTTGTTAAATATTTCATTTAATTTGATACAAATTACGTTAAATATACCCGAAGCGTCGAGTCTCGCTTATCTTATGCTTTTAAGAAGATCTTTAATCATGAATTCTATATTTTGTACACAGGTCTTACGAAGAAGTTCTTGAATACTACAAAAAATCTGAGAGTGCCAATTTGCGTGGTTTTGAAAATTCTCCGTATCGAGGCAGATCGGGGGAAATGAACGTCCAATTTATAGATTTCAGGTAACACACAAAATAATTTGGTATTCTCGCGCTTTATTAAAAAAATAACTGTTACTAATTACTTAGCCTTTTATGTAAATATTTTGCAGGACACCACTTGTTGAAGCATTTTTGGAAGCGGGTAGAATACTGGGTCATCCAACAGTAGATTATAATTCACCAGAACAACTTGGATTTGGTTATGTTCAAACTAATACTAGAAACGGTAAAAGAGAGAGCGCGGCAAAGGTATTTTTACATCGCAATAAACGAAGACCTAATCTGCACATCTTGCCAATGACTACAGCGACAAAAGTTCTTATAGACCCAAGGACCAAAACTGCTTATGGAGTTGAATACGTGCGCAATCGGTTAAAATCTCAAGTCTTTGCAAGACGAGAAGTTATATTGTCAGCCGGTCCAATAGCTTCTCCCCAGTTGCTTATGTTATCAGGTATCGGGCCACGTGATCATCTAAGGAACCACGGAATACCTGCGATACAAGACCTTCCCGTCGGTAGGTCACTTTACGACCACATAACATTTCCTGGAATAATATTTACACTAAACACGTCGAATATAGCTCTTAGCGAGAATAGAGATGCAACACTTCAAAATGTTTTCCAATATTTACAATTCGGCGACAACGTGGTCTCGTCTCCAGGAGCAGTCGAAGGTATTGGATACATTAAAACTCCTGGTTCTCCTTATCCGCCAGAAATACCAGACATCGAATTAATAAGTATTGCTGGCTCTTTGGTATCGGACGGAGGTCCAGGCGCAAGCAAAGCTGTAAGAAGAGGTATGATGATAACTGACGAAGTATTTGCTTCTACATTTGGATCCATCGACGATACAGAAACATGGAGTGCGTTCCCCATGTTATTGCACCCGAAATCAGTAGGATACCTAGAGTTAAGAGACAACAATCCATTTAGCTATCCGAAGTTATATGGAAATTATTTGACGGATCCATTGGATGTCGCTACTTTTATTGGTGCGATTAGGCACGTACAAGCGTTGGCGGCGACCACGCCGTTCCAGAGACTTGGAGCTAAGCTGCATAGAGCGCAGTATCCGGCTTGTAAGAGAGCACGCTTCGACTCGGACGAATATTGGGAGTGCGCAGTGAGAACCCTCACAGCGACACTGCACCACCAGATAGCAACGTGCCGCATGGGTCCTGTGGGCGATCCGCGCGCCATTGTGGACCCTGAACTAAGAGTGCACGGCATTGAACGATTACGCGTTGTTGACTCCAGCATCTTACCAGAAACCCTATCTTTACATACGCACGCACCTGCCGTGATGATAGGTGAAAAGGCAGCCGATATGATAAAAGCTACATGGAAAATTAATTAAAACATTGAATTTATAGATTCTTATTTAGTTGTCGGTGTTGGAATACTGCAAAGACTATCGTATACCCGCCGGCGCAGATTATTTAATGTTGGTGAACCCCGTGAGTAGGGTTGCCAGGCGTCCGGTTAACGCTGGACATAGGCTTTTTGGTTGCGTGTCCAACCAAAATTTGGCTTGTCCGGCTTTCTACATTTCGCAAACGAGCGAGTGGGCTAGCTGATGACTTAGTGATAAAGTACTTGAACAGAACTGATCTAGCATTCGATGCTTTTATATTCTATTAGAATTTAATAATGATTATGGCTATAATCAAAAAAGCTTGATTTTTTGTCGTATTTATCCGGCCTATTGCCCAAATGTCTAGCCAAAGTGGCTGCTCTGTCCGGCTATTTGCTTTGGTGACCTGGCAACCCTACCCGAGCTTGACATGATGATATTAATGTATTTATAAACTTTCGACATAAGTAAACTGTTACGGGTAATTAATAACCAGATTGTTATGATTAGTTTAGATGTAGAAACGATGTATTTGCCAAAGCATTTAATAAATGCAATGGCAACTCAAATACATAATACATACGAATTACTTGCTTTTTTTTGTTCACGGACTTTGTTAGTGCAATGAACTCCAAATGTAATAAACGTAATTTATAATTTGTGTTAATTCAATACTATTACACCTAAGAGCAGGTTACATATGCTTTTGGTCACAGACAAGGTAAGGGCAAGGCAACGGATAGTCACATAAATGACCAATCCAAAATTGTATGTACCTAAGTAAAGATTTCAATACAGCATGTTGCATGATGATGCAAACGTGATCTTGAATACCATGCAATTATTTAAATTCAGAATACTCGACTGGCCACAAGGAAAATATCAACCATCTGCGTTCGAATTGAAACAAAACTTGCAGAACATGTTTGCGAGGTTAACAACCCACGTAAAATAAAATGGTCTTTAACCCACTTGACCCTCCAAATGTTGACCCTACCTAAGCATGACAATCACCCCGCAAAGAAATTTGACCAGCAGGTTTTTCAAGAGTATTACTATTAAATTGTTACCTACATCCTAAGATTCGCCATGATAAATGAAAGGGAAAACCTAGGAGGCTAGGAGGAAAATTTTGTAGTTGCTACACTTTAACTAAACTAAGTTTTTAATAAGGGTTCAATAAAAAAAAAATTGACGAATGTTTTATTCGTGAACCAACAACAAACTTCCAATCTTTATGACCACCGGTTTAGACTGCGTTTTTCGCCAACGAATTAAATATATAAAATTGTAAACATATTCACAATAGCCATCTTGATGGAAAGTATTGCGAAATTAGGGGTGACACTCACGCGCTACTAATCAGCTAAGGTTATTGAATGGATCGGATGCCCCAAATGCTAATTTAATATTATTAACTCACTGACTATGTATGAGAAGCTATATTACTTTAAATACCAATAATAATACCGACCAACATCAGAAGAAAGATCCAGTTGGGCAGATTGTGGAATAACGGCTAACGATAGCTGTAAAGGACCAGTTTTAGCCAGCCAACTAACGATAATATATAGCACACGTTGTTTGTTGTGGCTCGTCAACTCATACGCTCGCAGGAGTCGCAGTTCTCACAGAGTAGAGGCCAGGAAAACCTGTGCCGCAATACGCACCGGGTAGCAATCGCATTAAAAAATGATACCTAAGCTCGTAACAATATCGGCTATATTACTGATAGGCAGTTTAGCGTACGACGACGAAGCGACAGTAGAGATAGTGAGTGATGACAATGGATACCATTCTTTCGAGACAACCGAAAATGAAAGCAGGAGTGGAAAACTGATGTCTTATATACAAAGTCCTATAATGGATATGATGCTAAACACAGTAGCCATTGGCTATCGTCCAAATAAGAAGGGTGATATTTTCGACTTTCTGCGGGACTCTTATCCTTTGCCTGGAGGTAAGTTTATATGCAAATGTTTGAAAATATGTGTGGCGACTCACAATTAAACTAATTGCACAACACATTTCGCGCATAAGTCATTATCTTAATATGTCATGCATGACACAGAAATACCACGAAATCAAGAAAAGTAAAAGAAGGTTAAGGACTGCCCACTATAAACTGCTGGTCAGGAATATAATTGTGGTCAAACAGTAAGAATAAATTAAAACCACATTCCTTTTGGCCTTTTCTTAATCACTGCAAGGAATAAAATAAATAAAATAACTAGACCAACTAGAAATATAATTTTCGAAGTATAATCATACAGGGGCCTGCCTACTCGTTTTCTCCGTAAAACACTTTTCTCGGTATGTAAATTACAAATTCTTAACATAAATAAAGTGCTTTAACCGTATTTAAATAGAAGAATATCAGGTAACTAAAACTAAGGATCAGACGGATTCTTAATTTACAAGCAGGCATGCAGAACGAACACAGGTGAAAGCCTTCAAGGCAAACTGTAAGAACCAGCTGATGTCAGAATAACAATCTTGTTACTTTTATCTTGGTTTAGATCAAAACATTTATGAAATATGAATGTTATAACATGTTACAGTTATATGCCTTCAGCATCACCTGGCATAAAGTACGATAACCACAAATATAACTTAAATGATATAGAGACTTAAATCAACGAAATTATATAGAGATACAATTTGTGAATCTAAAACAATGACAAAGAAAATCGATGGGTGACCGCAACAGAATGATATATTAATTGGCATCAGAAATGTAGCCGGCAGTAACCAAGCATCAAATATATATAATAATTCGAGTGCAAATATTTACAAGCATGTATCAAACAAGAAAGCATTATAAAAATCATTGAGCATAAAGGAACATAGACAGTGAATCGGTTAAAATTAAACGACCTAGACAGACTTCTGATGAGTAGACTATATGATAATTCGAGCATTGAATCGAGCTGTGAATATTAATAACTCAAAAACAAAGGGAAAGATTTCAATGCAAAGCACAAATCATTAACATTTTGATAACTTTAAAGATTCCATACATATGATGTAAGGGTACTCAAGTGCACAGCCATATGTTTTATTCATAGTTTACATTAATTGGAAGAATCAATATTAAGGATTTTATAAAGTTTATTAAGCTGCCTTTTAGATCTGGTTGTTTTAATAACATATAAAATTAAGCTGACAAAGAAACACCTCTTACAAAGATAGTTCTTTTTGTTGCATTATTAGTATAAGAGTGAGTTATGGTCACAATTAGCCGCAATTCGCCAAGTATAAATAAAAATGCAAACAACAGGTCCGAAAGTCTGTGTCTGCCATGACGTATAGGGAGGTCAAGGAGATGGCACTTGATAGATACAAGAGTCACAACTCTTAAATTTATGATGATGATGAGGTCCAAAAGTGTTGTATTCTTCATCGCTTAAACTTGGTTTGGGATGCTATAGCAAATTCATAACACAATAGAAGCCGTACTAAGTAACCTGTGACCTCGTAAATTTTTTCAGGTCTTGCAGCGCCATATGAAGAGTACGACTTTGTGATAGTAGGAGCTGGCTCAGCTGGCGCCGTGATCGCTTCGAGGCTAACGGAAAACAGGAATGTCACTGTTCTTCTTCTGGAGGCCGGAAAACCGGAGATGCTACTCACTGACGTTCCTAGCTTAGCCCCGTTCTTCCAGGCGACAGACTACACTTGGCAGTATTACATGGAGCCGCAGCCTGGAGTATGCAGAGGTGCTAACATATTTTTCAATACAAACCAATACACTATTCCACAGAACTGCGGTAAGTATTCAGGAAAGCCTATATACCCCTCAGTGCAATAGTAACAAATACGCGCAAATAAATAATACAAGACCGGATTTAAAAAAAATCTTGCTCACGTGGATTAATTGTCAAGGATTTTTCGATTCATTGACAACTTACGTTGGCGGCTAATATTAGACGTGTCAATCAATGAAATAAAATAAGTAAAAAATTCGCAACCCAAACAACCCACTTCCAAATTTTATTGCATCTGTGTGATTTATTAAAACTTGTTTAGGTTTCGCCATATTAATTCATTGCTCAGCGGCGACCTTTTGAATTAAAATTACACTTTTAATTATATGTTCTTCAATAAATTGTGTACGTTGGACCTACTCAAATTCTCCGCTCAGGAAATACCTAATACCTAAGCTCTTACAAATACTTTTTGTGGTTACACAAGAATTTCTCTCCTTCTAACTTGCAATTAACTTGGGCGGTAAGACATATTAATTATGTCATGTGACTATTGAAAATCTATTATAAATTCTAGGCATGTACAACGAGCGCTGTTTTTGGCCACGAGGCAAGGCTGTCGGGGGCACCAGCGTCGTCAACTACATGATATACACACGAGGCAGGCCGCAGGACTGGGAACGAATTGCGGCTGACGGAAATTATGGATGGTATAGCAGCAATAATATCATTCATACATGAAATATCTAGCACATAGTACGTATACTCTAAGAAACTAAATTGAGGAGTAGTTGGATAAAAAATTCAGAAATGTTACAGTATCGTCAGTGGAAATCGAAATTGAAGTGTCTGTTTGTAATTCCAAAATTACAGCTTTTCACTAAATGCATATGAAAGTATACACGCTACTGACTCTAAAAAACCAAGTTTTAAATTTTTTCTCTGTCTGTCTGTCTGTCTGTTTGTTGCGGGTAATCTCTGAAACAGCTGGACGGATTTTAACGGGACTTTCACTAGTAGGTAGCTGATGTTTCAATGAGTAGCAGCAACTTAGGCTACTTTTAGTTATTAAAAATATTAGGGTTCCGCAACAATAATGAAGAAACTAAGTCTACGCGGGTGAAACCGCGGGGCATATAGTAATAATTCTAGTCGTGAAAATAATTTTTCATCATCAATTTTGGATCATGAGATAGGCGCACCTTTTAATAATTAAGTATCATGTCAACTGATTTTTCAGGTCTTACGCCGATGTCCTGAAATACTACATGAAATCAGAAAAGGCTGACTTAGATGGTCTAGAGAAATCGCCATTCCGGAGTCGCGACGGTGTACTTCCTGTCCAGTTAATTCCATCGAAGTACGTACTCACAAGACAATACACCATTACTTCAATGCAATTTAAACATTTACTTACTCACTATCATATTTTGCTTTATTTCAGAACAAAATTAGTCAAAGCGTTTCTGGAAGCAGGCAGAATACTTGGCCACCCGACTATCGACTACAATTCACCCGATCAATTAGGATTTGGTCATGTGCAAGTCACTATTAGCAGAGGCCACAGGCAAAGTTCTGCCAAAGTATTTCTGCACAAACATAAAAAACGCCGCAATTTACACATTTTACCTGAGAGCACTGTATCTAAAGTTCTGATTAATCCGAATACAAATACTGCTTACGGTGTAGAATATGTTCGGAACAAAATAAGGTACAGAATTAGAGCACGCAAAGAAGTAATTTTATCAGCAGGTCCGATAGCATCGCCTCAACTGCTTATGCTGTCGGGAATAGGACCGCGAGATAACTTAAGGGCTGTCGGAATACCAATCTTGAGAGACCTTCCCGTGGGGCAATATCTGTACGACCATATCTGTTTCCCAGGACTTGTGTTTGAGTTGAATACAACCGGTGTTAGTCTGCACGAAAGCAGAGTTTTTAACATTCAGAAAGCAACAGAATGGGCGCGAGACGGTGATAATGAAATTTCATCACCTGGCGCTGTGGAAGGAATAGGCTATATCAAAACACCTATTTCTGATGACCCTGAACCCGTACCGGACATAGAATTAATCAGTATTGGAGGTTCGTTCACCGCAGACGGGGGACCCGGTGGAAGCAAAGCAGTACGTAAGGGAATGAGGATAAGGGATGAAATATTTAATGAAGCTTTTGGAGAAATAGACATATATAAAAAAGACACTTGGAGTGTTTTTCCAATGCTACTGCATCCGAAATCGGTGGGAAGCGTGAAATTAAGGGATAATAATCCATTTAGTCATCCACTCATGTACGGAAATTATTTGACAGACCCTAAAGACGTAGCGACGTTTGTTGCAGCCATTCGTCATATACAAAGGTTAGCAGCTACTGCTCCATTCCAGAAATTCGGTCCAAGAGTGCATAATGCCCAGTACCCGGCTTGCAATATTTTTGTTTTCGATTCCGATGAATACTGGGAATGCGCCCTACGTTACTTGACAGCTACGCTTCATCATCAGATAGCTACATGCCGAATGGGCCCTGATAGCGATCCCCATGCTGTGGTAGACCCCGAGCTGAGGGTTAAAGGTGTGAATAACCTGCGTGTGGCCGATTCCAGCGTCATACCACGCACTATATCTGCACACACTAATGCTCCAGCCATGATGATAGGCGAAAAGGCAGCTGATATGTTAAAATATGTCTGGAAGATTTAGTCAAATTTGAATTTCTATTGAGATTTATGCCTTGAAATCTATAACTGAAGAGTTCTTCAGCGTTCACCACCAGTTAGGACTTAGGACATAAGCAGATAATTTAAACCTTATCTTAAAAGTGACTTTAAAATAGTTTCGTGAATAGTGCGATTTTATGTCTTAGTAGCGAGCGAGTACCAAAAAGTATTTAATGTATCTTCAATATAAGTATTCTTACAGTAAATTGTGATGTATGATTTTGTAATTACAAGTTGCCAGAGTGCAATGAACTTTTCCATATAATCAATCACAGTGTAATTTATAAATCAATACCGTCGATGGTAATGGTAAGTTAGTATAACGAGTGTATGTGCAAGTTACATGTGTCAGTATTTGATATTTAACTAGCCACAACATTCGTTCGAATCTACAAAATTGAATTCTGAGGTCTCATTCTACTGACTGCCTTGAATTTTACTAATCTATACTAATTTATATTATTAATAGGAAAGATTTGTTTGTTTCTTTGTATTGAATAGGCTCCGACACTCCTAGGAGTGTCTGGACCCTGGGAAGGGTCTAGACCCATTTTGATAAAATTTTCAGCAATGGATAGCTACATTATCAGCGAGTAACATAAGCTATGTTTTATCCCTGTACTATCACGGGAACGGGAATTACGCTGGTAAATCGTATGACGTCCGCTAGTTGTATCTAAAACAACAAATATACGAAAATATAAGAGCAAACTGATACGTGTCTTATTTTTTTTTTATTATTATAATTTATTAACTCCCACTAATTTTAGCCAAATAACTTGTGACCTAACTATGAGTAAGATTATAATATCGTTAAATATTTATCCTGTCTTTGTTTTAACCCTGATACCAGCTACAATAGTTAAAAGAAGACGATATATGTTATTACTTAGTAGTTGCCTGCCTAATGCAGCAACGCGTGTTATCGCGCATGTCTCGACAGGCGCTTTTCCAAACACATACTGTCATCATCTACTAAAGTATTTAGTTCCGACATAAGCGTTTTCTCAAAATAATACACAATTATCCGCATGGTTGCTTTTGTGGAAAAACATAGTGTACATCCTTTATAAAGTTCTCTGTGCACAAACTTTAACAAAATCGGGACCGTAAAAAGGTTACTGACAGTTTTACACGAAGTTATCTATTGCTAGTAAGAATATGAAGGACACGTAAATTATTTGTTATTAATTCTCTAGTTGTTACTGTCACAAATGGTATTGCTTGTAACGCAGACAGAGCGATAGACGGACAGTGATCCTAAAATTTATTTTTCCGTATAAGGTACAGAACTCCTAAATCGGTTTAATACGATAAAAAACGAAGAACATTTCGCTGTAACACTTTGGGAGTGCAGAAAAGCCACAACAAACGCACTTCCATCCCGTTATGAAGGAGTTCAAAGGCCTCTAGCTACACTGGCTACACATTATAATAACCAAAGCCTGGCAAAACAACCGGTACCCAGCCATACCGCAACATAACTTTGTTTGCTTCGGCCAAGAGCAGGTAGCAGGAAAATACACAAAATGTTGATTATTTTATTAGCTTTTACATCAATCACTAGTGTTTACTCACAAGACATTAGTAACGAAGATATGACAATATCAGTGACCGAAGAGGATTATGCAGTACCATTTAACTGTGACAGTTTTTGTGGGGAGGGTGTGAGGGAAAAGAGAGTAATAAACCCACAAATAAAAAGCAGAGTCGTGGAAGCCATGATGAAAACACCTACGTTGCACCTCAACCCTGATGAACCAGATATATTGTCATTCATGCGGGACAAATATGATCTCCCTAAAGGTATGCCATTTAAAAAACATTCGTAGCATAGCAAAAAATTCAAAGATGTGATTTACAATAGCAGGCGCCCACCCATGAGTTCTCATTTCCATTACCATGATAATTCCTACACGTGATGTAAATTATGTGTGCAACTATCCCCCTTATTACATTTTAAAAATAGCAGGAATTCAGAGTTTAATTTTCAAGCAGACAAAGTCATTTCATTAGAAAATCGTCGCACTTACAAAGACTTGGTACTATTACATAAATTACTGCACAACTTGACTGATTCTCCATACTTAATTACTTCTTCAAATAGGTATTCGTTGTAGAAGACCCACCTCGCGAAGTAAATACGTTTTTCATGTTCCACCATCACGTACTTTATATGCTACTAATAGATTTATTAGCAGAACTACCAACTGTTATAATAAGAAATTCAATAACGTAGATATATTCCACTTAAACTTACCTCAATTTCAGACTTCGCTAAAGCAGATGTTGCTTGATCAAATCTGATCATAATTGTAAAGATTTCAACTAAATGTATCAATAAATCTTTATCTCATGCCAATTGTATATTAAAGTTTAATTTGTTTTTATTTGTTTTTTTTTTCCCACCGACATGCTGTATATTTTATTTTATTTTTAATTTTGGAAACTCAATTGGTTTATGTTTAATTTAAATGTGTTTAGTTTAATTCCTTTTGCATAAAACTGTATGTTTCCTTTACACTAATAAATAAATAAATAAATAAATAAAATAAATTACAAAACATCGTCCAAGTTAATCTTTGGCTCGAAACTAGTTCCATAATTTTTTGTGATACTGAGTTCAAAATAGATGGACATAGTTTTACTTCGAGTTTGGTCTAGTCTTGGTTTAAGCTATGTTTTGTAATAAGGGGATATGAGTCAAACTAGTGAAGTGTTGGTAAGCAAGTGATCAAAGTGATCAAATGATAAGTAAATTAACTTAAGTTAGCGTAAGAAAAATGACGTTCAATAAGTGTTCCAAGTGTCCCTTATATTGAATAACACTTTTTGATTTGATTTGATTTGATTTGATACAAATAATTTAAAGTGAACATGACATGACATAGTGGCATTGACCATTGTTTACAATACCGAACGAACTACCTTCGTGTAACTACTTAGTACCTATTAGATGTTTATATTCTTTGTTACACCAAGTATACATTAAGTATATTTTTATATACCACAAAGATGTCAAACCAGCATGTACCCTGATGGTAATGATCGTAGCTTATGAACTAGCAATGCCAGGAGCATCACGTACTCTTTGCCGCCATTGAACACGATCATTGCCATTAATAACATAATTATAAAATTTATGACCCGTCGATTCTTGTCAAGTGCTCATAGTGATTAGTGATACATTCAAATTTCAAACTAAACTAAGGCTTGTCTGAGATAGGCCTATAAAATTTGGGACGTACCTAATTCGATGTCAATATTTCGATAGTTAATGTAACTTTACGGTAGCATAAATATATTGGTATACACTTTTATTTAACAGGATTCAAAGCGCCTTTAACAGAATACGATTTCATCATCGTTGGGGCTGGTTCGGCGGGCAGCGTATTAGCTTCGCGCCTAAGCGAAGGACGAAAAGCTTCCGTGTTGCTTCTAGAAGCCGGCCAGGCTGAGTCCCTGGTGACTGACATACCGATACTGGCTCCGTGGCTTCAGTCAACTGATTACGTGTGGCCGTATTTGATGGAACATCAGCCGGGGGTCTGCATGGGTAAGCTAAATTTAGTATCTTTATACCTCTGTTGTAGCAACAAGTAAAAATATATGAAATTATTTTGTAAGAAGTCAAAATAAAGATATTTTGAAATAGCCTATGAATGTTTACAACAATCTCTTTCTTATTCACACCAAAAAATAAAGTATCTTTCCACAGCTTGACCGTACCTACCCCCCGTACGGTATAAAGCGTCTGGAATCACTCAGGTCTGCGAGGTCATTTTGGTTTCTAATATGAGGACAAGCTCCCTACCGATGGCGAGAGGTGTGATGGTACCTATAAGGTAGCTTTGGGCATCATTTCAAACAATACCTCTTAGCACTGCCTATGGCACAAGCGGTAGGCAAGTTAAATAATAGCTTTTTACTTTATAAACATTTACATTTAAAATTCGGAGGCAAAACTTACTCTAAGCAGGAGTCAAGATACAAAAGTTTCAACTTACTAATCCAAATGCTTAAAACTAATTAAATGGTGTTTATAGGCATGACAGATGAGAGATGTTTCTGGCCGAGAGGGCGAGCGGTGGGAGGGACTAGCGTCGTGAACTACATGATCTACACAAGAGGGCTGCCTACAGATTGGGACAGAATTGCTAGTGAAGGCAACTACGGCTGGTAAGCACTCCTTAGCCCCTCACGTTTCTACAAAACTAATGTTACCTGCAACTAAGATAGTAAACTATACCTAATAAAATGATGATGATAAATGATACCAAAGTACTATACATTTTTATGTTATTTTTTACGTTATAGTTAAGTGTACTTCTACGGTGATAATACAATACATATTCAGAATCTGCTATATCAGCCTTCTTTTACACAAAGCAGAAAAATCTTACATTGAAGGCTTATCTGCCACGTACCTGAAAAAAAATTTTTTTATGAATTATTGTGAATTCCAGGTCTTACAAAGAAGTGCTGCCTTATTTCCTGAAATCAGAGCGGGCAAATTTGCGTGGACTGGAAGATTCACCCTGGCATGGACGTTCTGGAGAACTAACAGTTGAAGATGTGCCATTTAGGTATAATTACATTAATTTCTGCTTATAGAATGGAGACACAGATCTCATTCTACACACACAGCTTGGAAGTCTAGGTTCCTTCTCTCAACATTTATCGATGTATGGAAATTGCAATAACTTAATTGAATAAGTAGTATTGGCTAATAATAAGTAATATAATACTGTTTTTCTGTACATTATAGGTCTAAACTTTCCAAGGCATTTTTGGATGCTGGAAAGCTTTTAGGACATCGCAACGTCGATTACAACAGCGCAGATTACTTTGGATTCAGTTACATTCAAGCCACAATGTCGCGTGGTCATCGAACAAGTGCCGCTAAAGCATTCCTACATGGGCATAAAAGAAGGAAAACTCTGCATATTTTACCTAACAGTAGAGTCACAAAAATACTGATAAATTCGGATAGTAAGACAGCAACTGGTGTAGAATTTCATAAGAATGGTCGCTCTTATAGAATACGAGCCGCAAAGGAGGTAATTTTATCAGCTGGACCAATTGAGTCGCCCCATTTGTTAATGCTTTCAGGCATAGGACCCAAAAAACATTTAGAGTCATTTAACATACCAGTGATACAAAACCTGAAAGTTGGCGCTTCATTGTACGATCATATATCATTTCCGGCGTTAGCATTCATTTTGAATACAACATTATCACTAACATTACAAGAGAGAAAAGTGGCGACAGTTGAAAATGTGGTGCAATTTGACCAATTTGGGGATGGACCCCTATCATCGTTGGCTGGAGTAGAAACTATTGGTTATATCAAAACAAACGTCTCTGAAGAAATCGGTGATGCTCCTGACATTGAACTCTTGGGATCATGCGCGTCCTTGGCATCGGACGAAGGCCGTATTGTAGCTAAAGGACTACATTTGGCCGACTGGTTGATTAATGATATGTATAAACCGATTGCCCATTTGGAAACATTTAATATTATGTTTATGCTGCTACATCCCAAGTCAAAGGGCTATTTAAAACTAAAATCTACCAACCCGTATGATCAACCGAAATTATATGGTAACTATTTGAAGCATCCCCAAGATGTAGCCACTATGATAGCTGGCATACGATACATTTTAAAATTGGTGGATACACCACCTTTCCAGAAA
This sequence comes from Watsonalla cultraria, assembly GCA_964035505.1. Taxonomy (NCBI): domain Eukaryota; kingdom Metazoa; phylum Arthropoda; class Insecta; order Lepidoptera; family Drepanidae; genus Watsonalla; species Watsonalla cultraria. The sequence continues at coordinate 6,366,751 of OZ037731.1, forward strand.
TATGGAGCTAAATTGTACACGAAACCATTTTCAAACTGTAGGCAGTACAAATTTGGCAGTGACAATTACTGGGAGTGTGCCATAAGGACAGTTACATCAACCCTGCACCACCAAATATCTACATGTAAAATGGGCCCAGCGTCTGACCCCCACGCTGTGGTAGACCCAGAACTAAGAGTGCATGGAGTGAACAAACTGAGAGTGGTCGATAGCAGTGTCATACCGAGGACAATAGTAGCTCACACTAATGCACCAGCGATTATGATCGGGGAAAAGGCTGCGGATATGATCAAAGCCACCTGGCAGTTGAGATAGTCAACTTATAGCTCGAGTTTATGTGACAGGCGCATTGAGACACGGTGTGTGCAGTTAAATGTGAGAATAATATTACGAGACTCGAATAGCTTTTTATAATAGTAAGAGTAGCGTAAAAAAATATTGTATTATAATGATGCTGTGGTGAATAATATGAGGTGCACTTTGATAAAGATAAAACCTAGCTTTTAAAGAAATTAAATAGTTTCGTAGATAATATTTATTTTTTTAATTAACCTATATCTACTCATGTACCCATTTTATGAGACATAACATCGAAGGCCCTATATATTATAGGGATTTCGGAAGCACAAATAAATGATTAAGGAATGTTTTTATTTAAGACACCATGCTAGCTAATCTTCAAGCGTCTTTCTTTCACCGACATTTTTAGGCGCCAACGTGACGTTATAAATCGTACTTTTAAAATTATTACATTGGTATCGTTTTGGAACTATCCAAATATCTGAACGAACTTTCATCAGAAATGTCTATTGCCAACAAAACCACAGCCACAAACAGTTTTCAAACCAGAACGCTGTAAGCAATTAAGGTAAGTATATTTTAATGATAAAATATGGAGTAGATATGTCTCAGCTGGTGGCGCAGAGATAGAGACGTGTGCATTGATAAAGACGTAGGTACCTACCGCGTACGTAAATCCCCGGTAGGAACGAGATCGGATGGATCTGAGAAACCTACTTTACATAAGTAGGTACTAGGTACGTATAACACGTCGGTCTGTAGTGGCATTTAGCTCATAATGGATCCCGCGTGTAATTCACTTCATTATCTTTTCAAATGGCCTTCGCTCAATGAATGCGATGACAGAGTGTTCGGGACGCACACAATTGTCGCCTCTAGACACGTATGCTCAAAATTCTAAATATTTAAATGAGTATGATGAAATTCTGACGCGAACATATCTTGTTTTCAAGACACAAATTCTTTAAGTGATAAATGATTAGATACATTATCATTTGTGGTGTCTTTTTACTAACTAACTAGGTTATCAAAAAGCATTTGGTTTCATTGACTGCGATACGAATAAGAAAGAGGAGGAAAATGTTGTACATTTTGGGTATCCGATTAGCCAAGATTACACAGCCACTTAACAACTTCCTTACGAATACCTCTTCGTCAATCCACTTCGTAATGATTCATTCGATAATCAAAGTATTAATTTGAGCAGTGCTATAGTGTAAGTCTTGTGTTTATGCAGTATATTTCCTTATCAGAATTATGCGGTGATCAGTTTTAGATGATATAGGTAAGTAGCTAAAAGGCGAAACTATACTGGTCTACAGAGGAAAACACGACAAGTTGTTAAGTAGGTTTATAGTAAAAATTTATGGAATAAAACGAGGATTACTAATGAAATATCCTCAATCGCGTACAAACACGTGAGTGCATGGTAGGATTTACATAGAACTCTCAGATCAAGGTCTTCTTGGTCTAGGGGACTGGATAGCTTGATTTGATTACCAACCAAGAAACACTCTACGTTGTCACACAGATAAAGAAACACACTTAGGGAGGTATAGCTACGGATCCAGATTTTTCTTTATCCTTGAATGTGTCACAACTCTAACCTATGCCAATCAAGGTGTCATGAGAATTAATTTATCAACGTCGGCCAACGATCTAAGTACCTACGATGTAAGGGAAAATGGGCGGAACTAGGTGGGTACCGACTTGCCGACCAAGGAGATAAAAATACAGTTACAAATAGCTAAGTAGACAGATAGGTAGGTGCCTAGACTCTTAAATTAAACAATGAGTGATCAATCAAGGATGGCAGCCTTCAGAGTAATCCAAACGGGCACCTTCATAGAGGTACCTACATGTATAATATAACGACATTGAAGGTGAAGGATGAAGGATACAAATATTATGTAGTAATCTTTACTGGGATGGCGCTTAATTTTGGTACTCGGCGTGGCGCGTAATGATGGCGTCTCATTACGATACCTTTAAGATGCTTAATGGACCGTAAGTAGATCTATATTGTGTGGTTCGTATAAGGAACATGATTGACGATTGCAGCACGATTATATTTAGCTCTTAGTCACGATTTTAGTTAAGATAGAAAGGTAACCTATAAAAAAAACTTTAGATAAAAATGAATAACCACATAGGTAGGTGGTAGCTACCAACCTAAGTACTGGCGCCAACCCACTTTTCAGTTAATGTCGGGCGGTAAATGGGTACATACCCTGCTACCTAAATAACCTAGATCCACGCCAAAACTTTGATACTTACCTATTGTGGATGCGGTATCTCACAAAATAAGAGCGCTAATAATTTCGACACAACTAGGGCCTAGGCTTTAGACAGGCCATAGGTGTACTATATGTAGTTGCTAGTGTGTGAAGTAATGCTGAATTGTTGAAATGATCAAAATAATTGTAGCCGGACGAAGCTGTTCTATAAAATTATGTTATTTATAGTACACTTCTGTTGGTAGGAAGGTATTTTAATTTACGTACCTACGCCTGAAAGATATCAAGTGGTAGATCGAGTGTGAGATTAATGCGAGTTATTTAAAACCACCAAAATGCATATTTGCTCAGGTTTAATTGAGGACTATCTCCCAATACATAGCTGGATTGGCAGGGTCTAGATAGGCAAGAAGGTAATTCTCATTATACCGTAACAATTTGTTGCTACCTTATCTTAGAAGAATAATAACTTACAGGCAATATCATGTAAGTTAGACAGTCGTTGTAAATCGTTTTATCACTTAAAATTTTATTGCATTTTCGGTACAAAAAACATGTAAACAATACTAAAAAGCGTAATTATTGAAGTAATTCGTACCTGAAACTATTAGCGCCTCATTCGGCCCCACAGTATGTATGTTGCCCATGGTTCACTTTAATAATCACACAGGAAATCGCACAAGATACTTATTTAAATAAATAATAGAAATAAACTGCTGCAAATCTACAATAAATCGATAACAACAACAATGAATGAGTGAGTGAATGAATTGAATTTATGAATGAACAAGTAACTGGCAATGTCAATGTCAATTCCACAGATTCCACACACATAAAGGGCACTATTCATGTGCAGGACAGAGTTAAAAAGAATGTGTGAGACCGCCTAATATAATAAATCACAGCTATTATCGTGGTGCAAGTTTATAGTGCTACTGATCGATCATACTCTAGTTAAATATCGAATAACGCGTCTCATAGTAACTCGTTCTAATTTTTGGGATGTTGGTGGTACGTGTACGGTGTAAAAAATCTTGTATTTATTGACAAAAGCGGACGATTCTCTTCATAACTATCATTATTTCTGGCTGCAATTATTATGCGTATAATATTCAGACGGTAGCAGACACTCAATTTAGCAACAATCTACGCAGTTTTATTGATTGTAGACTACTGACCTCTACTATACAAGAACGCGCTTTAATCAGAGATACAGTCTTCTCTATGCGTCCTATTCTATATTTCTATGTGTCTATGACATATTCTATGGAAAACGTTGAACGTAATGGTGGATGTATTGTGATTGTTTGTTGAGAAAAACGAATTGTGGGTCCATTGATGCGAATAGACTTCACACAAGCATTTGAATTTCCGCAATTCGAAATCGTATGTATCAATATTTGATAAAGAATATAATAACAGATGACTCGTACTGTATAAATTTGCATGTATCATCTCGTAACTAAAAAGCAAATCTTACGAGGAATCCCGTTTTCACAGCATCGGCGTGGTGGTTTATAAAGGAAGATGTCGGATACCAGTGATTTGGACCGTCAAATTGAACAGTTGAAGAGATGCGAGATCATAATGGAAGCGGAGGTTAAGGCGCTCTGCGCCAAAGCCCGCGAGATCCTTGTCGAGGAGAGCAACGTCCAAAGAGTCGATTCACCTGTTACGGTACGGTTACACACATTTATTTCGGTAGCAAAAAGTTTGTTAAAATTGTACACAGTTGTAGTAAGTTGTTATCCTGCTACCCTTATATTCAGTGCTCCAATTTGGGCTAGGAGTACACACGTTTCTTGACTTTCCGTAACAGTAAAAACGTGCCAGATACACCTAGCATAGAGCTATCAGTAATGTATTATAATTTTCAGGTTTGTGGAGATATTCACGGACAATTTTATGATCTGAAAGAGCTGTTCAAAGTGGGTGGAGATGTACCTGAAACCAATTATTTATTCATGGGAGACTTTGTTGATAGAGGGTTTTATTCAGTAGAAACATTCCTGTTATTACTTGCCTTAAAAGTGAGTATTATCTAACATGTAAAATTTGAGGATGCTCAATTCTTAATATTGATATTATGAAACATTTTTCTTTCATACAAACTTTGTCCTGATAGTTCCAAATAAAGCCAAAAAAATGATCTAAATAAGTGGGGCATCACAAAGATTTATAATTTATGGGCCTATTAAAGGCAAGTTTCCATCATATTACAACAATAGTTTGTTGACATCCCATTAAATATTTTTTTAAATCTGAAATTAAATATTTACCACAAAACATTGCAGGCAAAGACCTTTATTTATTTTTTAAATGTCTGTAAATTGTCTTGTCAGGTGCGCTATCCAGACCGCATCACCCTCATCAGAGGGAACCATGAGTCTAGACAAATTACACAGGTGTATGGCTTTTATGATGAATGTCTGCGGAAATATGGTTCTATTACTGTTTGGAGGTAACCTACTTTATTTATCAACAAAAATATGTTTCTGATTACCAATCTGCAAATGGTTTAAAATTTAGATTGCTTTTTTAAATTTGCATTTATAAAAGATCTAGTAGTGAATTGCCGCATGAATTGTTGTTTGATTTGGTTTCATGAAGATAAACCAAGTCTCACAAAAGAAACTAAAGTCTGGATTTAATGTACAACATTTTATAAATAATATTTAACAAGATTATAAAACTTTTATATTTACTCTATAATAAGGGAAAAGGTGGGTGTCATTTAGCTTTGGCTATCATTTAACCAAATTTCATAATTTTATTTGATGTAAAAAGATTTCTTACAGAATAAACAAGCAGGTACCTAATTGCATCTTAAAAATTTCTTGAAATACCTATCTTACACAAATTATACCCTGTACTCATAGAGTGCAGGGTTGGAATCACATGCAAATTCCTATAAAATTGTATGAATCAGAAGGTGTTGTTTGGACACTCGTGAACTATGTTATATGTGTGCTAGGTATTGTACAGAGATATTCGACTACCTATCCCTGTCAGCGATCATCGACGGGCGGATATTCTGCGTACACGGTGGTCTGAGTCCCTCGATACAGACATTGGATCAGATTCGCACCATTGACCGCAAGCAGGAGGTGCCGCACGATGGACCCATGTGTGACCTGCTTTGGAGTGACCCTGAAGGTATTAGCTATAGCTTGTCTTCATCATCTTCATTATAGGAGAATACTTAATTAGCTATTATTAATGTTACTAAATAACCACTTAGTACTAATACTTAAAAGTTAGTATTTCACAGAGCTCACTACTCTGAAATCTTAACTTAAGCGAGTGTATAAAAAAGTTTACCTAGGTTCTTACGGCTCTCTTATACATTCCCGGGATAATAGTCCTCTGAATGTGCTAAGACTAAAGGATCAAAGAGCTAGAGCTAGAAAATTGGCTTTGATTGTGGCGTAAATTAGCCTACATCAAGCCAACAAACATCTTTAGAATATTCTTTACATTTGAAGATTAATAGAATTAAGAATATTTCATCTATTTTTTTGGTTCTCAGATACACAAGGCTGGGGAGTGTCCCCTCGCGGCGCGGGCTACCTGTTCGGATCAGATGTGGTCGCGCAGTTCAATGTGTCGAACGATATCGACATGATCTGCCGTGCCCACCAGCTGGTCATGGAGGGGTACAAGTGGCACTTCAACGAAACCGTGCTCACTGTGTGGTCGGCGCCCAATTATTGTTACAGGTAATCCCACTATAATTATTTTTATAACACTAGGTATGTATCAATCACGCGTTGTCGGCCTTGTTAACTTCTTCACACACTGTTTCTAAAGACTCCCTTGTTGTATACACATTGATAACAAATAGATAGAATATATTACATTTCGAAAGTTGATGTTTTGTATACTTTCAGTTTAGCCTCACAGGAGATGGAACAAATCTGAAGCTCAAAATATTTGAAATCTACAACAAACTGATTTACAATTCTATCAATTCTTCTATACTAATACTTTAAATAGGAATGTGTCTATCTATCTATCACTTGACCCATTTAACAGATATTTAAAGTGCTTAATAAGCAGACAAGGTTCTGGGTAAATACACTATTTCCATAAATAGAGTAAGCAATGAACTTTCAGGCTACAAGATACTATAACAGTATGGTTTGAATATAGTGTCTTGTGATTCCCAGATGCGGTAATGTGGCCGCGATCCTAGAACTGAATGAGAATCTCCAGCGCGAGTTCACAATATTTGAGGCCGCGCCGCAGGAGTCGCGGGGCGTGCCCTCCAAGAAACCACAGGCGGACTACTTCTTATAATGTTCCATTCAATAGACAATTAACGACCGAGCGATGCAACTAGTATTACATACAGTTTTATCATAGTGACAAAACATTTCAATGTGGAAATAATTTAATTGTGATTTTAAGACTGGTAAGTGTAGCAAGTCTAATGTGTTTATTTTAAGATCAATGTTGAATGTGTTAAATCATCGACGAGGCTCGTCACAAGCCTCGCTAAATCCCCAATTGTATAAAAACTGCGCGCGCCACCACTCACATGGATAGTGGTTTTCATGTTTAGTTAGTGGTCTATAGTCTGTATGGAACTCCCCACTAGAGATCATTGAACTTACATTATATTAGTCAGTACAAACTTACAATTCTGTAGCGTCTATAACTTCATCAAGTATATCAAATTGTTAACTAAAATAGGTATAATTTTGCTAAGTATTTAAAATTCCTGTATTGCATAGATCAGTTTTGGAACTCTGTCCAGAATAATTATCTAAGGGGCAGTTCGTTAATCACGTGTGGCTCGAAAGGGGGGATGGGCTTCGGCTGAGAGGGGGGTGTAGTAAGATATCACATGTGTATTAATGGATGGTCCTATAAAATCCTATCCATAAGATCCTAGTGCGAGTTTTTCACTGCCATCGTCACAAGTCAGCGCCACTGTCGGCCTAAAGATGACACTATTGTGAGCCCATACAAATCTGCATTTACGTCAACGCGATGACTTGTGACGGCGATTTTAAGAAAACTCGCACCCTGATCAGGAGTTCATAACTTTTCACTGTAAGTAAATATCACGAATTAGATTATCGAGTGTTTGTTAAGAGTATAATACCATTAATTAAATAATGGTTAAACTTGTGAAATTGACATTGTTTTGAAGCTAAAGAGCCCAATGTTGAAGGTTTTTTTCAGTACATTTCGAATATGTAAAGAACAATGAATAGGATAAGTGATCCATTTGAATCATTTAAAATTACAAATGGCAATACAAGTTCTGCGTGATATTGTATATTTGGACCAATACAACTAAAAATAAATATGTATATTTTTTAAATCACTGGCCTGCATGTTGGTGTTACTGTTGGTTCATCACTCTGTGAAATGTACTGGTTATCCTTATGCATTCATTGTAAAGCTTGGATTACATTGAAGTCTCTTAGTAAAGTGAGATACTGGAAATGTTAGAAATTTCCTAATTAGTATCAGATTCCTGCAATATTGATAAATGAACACTGCCGTAAATATTATGATGTAATAATATAATTGATATAAATTAATAATTATGTAATTCTATGTAGGTACTGCTAATGTAGTTGTTCATGATTAGAGCTGATTTTCAAAAATGATCTCATAACTTTTGTAATTTGTACATGGGCAATTTTTCGACTCTAATTTTTTTTCATAAAAATATCTGTGCCCCTATCACAAGTGTTCACCGTTTTTTAATCTATACTCACTAACATCCGTTTGTATGAAAAATTGTACAGCGCCTCCTAGCGGTAACATGAAGAACTAAAATATCTAATACAAATATTTTGAGTGATGTTAGAGAGTATAGATTCTGAAAAGAAAACGGTGCAAAGCTTGTTATAAGGATACTGAATGAATTGTGAATATACCTCAAGTTATGTACTACATTATTAATAATACTCATTGCTATTCATTGTTTCAAAAATCCATGTATTTATCTTAATTTCAAATCCAGAACATTGCCAATGTGATCTCCAAACTTGTAAGGTTGGTCTAAACTGATCTTTGGTAATGTGTATTGGAATTATTTTACTTTACGAACACAACATTTTTTATACATTTATTAAAATTAAATGCCAATGTCAGAAAATAGACTTTTTATTTAACATAACAAACAAAATAAACATGGTGTGTGAGGTAGTAATATCACAAATGATTATTATTTCAACTAGAACTTAATCCATTACACAACTCTGGTAAAATATCACCACACTTAGTTGATACTTTTATATCTACAATATTATCAGCTCTTGTTGGGCCAATGTTTAGTATTGCAATATTCTTATTCTCTTCTTTAGCTTGTAAAATTATCCTATAACTTGAATAAACAGTTAGACTAGACCCAAGAACTAATATGGCGTCACTTAGACTCACTTGGTTCCTAATATCTTCAACCCGTTGCTTAGGGACATTGTCACCAAAGAATATTATATCTGGCTTCAGAGGTCCCTCGCATTCTGGACAGAGTGGTGTTTTGAATTTTTCTACTTGTTCCTAGAAAAAGAAAGTTATGTAAGTGTAACGTAATTAACATACACTTCATACATACTTGTGATGCACAACACCCACATTTCCCAGGTTATTGTAGTCTTATGCAATAGGGGTAAATTAAAAGCATATGTATACTCGTACAAGTAAATTCAACAGATGAGGTAAGACAGTTGACAGAGCAACTGCACGGTTTGCAGATTGTTGTGGGTTCAAACCTGGTGGGGAACCCTCCATTAGAATGAGAAATAATTATATAATTATAGAAGTAAAGCATGTTATTGCATAAAAATCATAAAAATATTCTTTACATATTCATTGAAACCTATGATTTTTATTAAGATGAAAATGGATACAGATTAATGGTCTGTATTGACCTGTATGTTATCATAAACTAATAATCTGTTTGTATTATCCAAAACATTTTTTATACTCACTTGAGTTAGCTCCACATCGCCATCAGGCCTGATCATGGTGAATCTACTCTCCATGTGAGGGTTGTTCTGCATCAGAGTCTTTTGCAGGTCCTCTCTACTTATTTCATAGATACACTTCAAACATTTCACTATGTAACCAGTGCCGTGGAGCTCAATTACATTCTCTGAACCTGCCTTGTGGTGTAATCTATCCACATTCTGGGTCACTATGGATGTCACTTTGCCTAGCTATAAAGATTAATTGATAAATTAATAAATTAAGTTGTAGTAAAATTAGAAATATAAAAAAATATATGTTGTTACAGATTTTCCCAGTGTATACAATTCAAAAATAGCATAACATGAATGTTTTTCTAGTAAGGGAGCTTCTATGAATTTTCTTCTCAATTTCACCTTCTCACTCCACCTACCTTTTGGAGCTTTACACACCGATACAAAAAAAAATATAAATTACCTTTTCCAATTGCCTGACAGACATGTGTGTAGCATTAGGTTGAACCTGACTAAACCCAGGCCAGCCAATAAAATTTCTAGCCCAGTATCTTTGTCTCACTTTAGGATACTTCACAAACTCCTGGTATTGGATAGGTTTGTGGTTACTCCGGGCATATAGACCAACCTCCTCTGATCTGTAATCGGGAATTCCTTAAAAGTAAAATATGGATCTCACTTATGTATTCATAAACATATTTTTTTATTAACTGGTGGGCAGTAGGGCATCTAATGGTCTCTTAATATACAGGGAACATAAACAAACGCTCTCACGCTGCAAGCATTCATAGGCAGACTTTTTGGACTTTTCTTTTTGCTACTTGGCCAACTTTATCCTTTATAGTATATCACCTGACCTGATTCTGTCGAAATCCCCGCTCCTGTTAGGACAAGAATCTTCTCATTGTTGTTTAAAAACTGTTTCAATATTTCAAAATCTTTGCGATCAGGGGGCTTATGTTTTGGCACACACGCAATATGACGACTAACAAATGTTGTTTTAAACATAACAATATTTCTAAACATTTTGACCTTATTAATGATAAAAAATTCAATTAATTTACTAAAAATTTTATGATTTGTGAATATTTATTTTCTCACAAACTAAAGAAAATTATGATGATAATTTGATTTGACATTACATTAATTTTATGACGTATGTCAGAACTCAGAAGACGATTTCATACCAACTAATAAATAATCTGTGCTTATCTAGTCTGTGAAAATAGACGAGCGTAAAAAAATAACTGACGCGCCTAAGATATGTCAATCAGTAAGAAACTGCAGATTTTTTTTAATAATCCTCTGTCACTCCTGTCAGACAGAAGTAGATAACCGTTTAATTTATTGAGTTTGTTGGTAGATTATTTTTTCATTGCTAGAAGAAAACATCAATATTATTTTAAATTTCGCTCGATATGACTTTGATAAGGTTAAAAACAGCACCTATAGTATTAATAGAAGACGATATTTGCAAAAATGTAATTCCTTTGCTTATAGAATTAGTTCCACGAGAGCAGCGCTATAAAGTGAATCTGTTTTGTTACGAACATTCCATATTAGATTGGCAGAATGCATTAGAAGGATATACGAATATTTCTTACCACGAAGAGTTCAAATCCGAGCACTATTCAAATTACACCAATGCTAAAACTACTGTACTAATTGACTCAATAAACCAAATGTCCTTGTGTATGGGCTGGGCCGAGTGTTTGAGTAACTTGAAGAAATTAATGTCGAATCCAAATGTGGATAAACTTATTTTAATATTACACAAGGACTGTCTCACACACTCTTCAAAGTTGCAGATACATTTGAATCACATATGTTCTGCCATTGTTACATTCGACCACAAGCATCCATGCAAAGTGTCAGTGAAGTTAAAAAAAGGCAACAAAGTTATGAGGAGTGAGGAAATTTTAAGTTATGACGTAAAAACTTCTACTTTGAAGCTTGTCCCAATTGTGAGAGAAGAAAAGAAAGAAGAAGAGGCGGAGAAGCCTTTGCCAGGCAATTTGTCCACTTTCAAGATAGAAGTGGATCAAACTGAGAAGATTGAGAAATACAAACTGCAACTGCCTTACATGAGTAAAATAAATGAGGGAGAGAGCAAGGTCTACTATGAACCAGATGCTGTGGATGACTGGGACGAGGAAGATCCTGATGAAGACCTAGATATATAAATAAATGGTACAATGTTTACTTATCTAAGGATATCACCTTCTTTCATTTATTACTTACCTCAAATTTATATATATAAGCCAGCCTTGTTAAATTACCTAATAAAAGCTTTGATCACTTAGTTTTTGCTTAACTGGTTAAGCAGAAATAACTCCCGGAGTTAAATCTGCAAGGGACACCACACAAAAAAATCTATTAACAAGCCTTCCAGTCAAGGCACAGATTGTTCCTAGAAAAGTGGCAGATTTTCCGCCAATAGATATTTCTTACCCAGAGAAGCAAGTACCTGGTTCTTCTGTCCATCTCGCAAAATATATGAAAACCGCAAAGCTAATATGGGTAGGGTTTTAGATCCATAATTGTATACTTACCCAGATTTTATAGTAACTTACCTACACTTGAAAACAGAATACACACTGCGGTAATTGTTTACCACCTCAGTCGCATAAACCCTTTTTTTACAAGTGCAACAAAAATCCATGGTGTTGTTGATACTCGCTTGTCTGTTCGTTTCCAGTGCACATATATCGCCACATAGGTCTTGATGATCGAAATGCTCAGACTAACTAGATATTTTAATAAGTATTAGTTACGTGTTTTGGATCTGATTAGAGGAGCTCTTCAAAACGCCTGGTTGACTTATCTCATTGCCATCGAGCTGGAGGATCAGTTTAGTATTCCAGCGAGGTAAAGCAGCCAGCTTACTGGGCATCAATCCCGCAGACACCAGTCTCAATTCTGTGTTTTATTTATAGATTTTTATTTTAGTAGATTTAAGTATCGTTTGATTATAATGAATTACCAGTTGTTAACGAACACAGTTACCTAATTGTTAGCATACACAGCATTAGGTATATTCGTGGCAAACCAATATCCCATTCATTCCCATATGTGTTTAGTGACCAACTGATACCACTAAGGCTGTGCTTTCAATTCTGTCACAGTAGGGTATTTTTTTAGTTGCAAGTAGAAACAATGCTGTTTCTGTGTACAAAGTATAATACTTTGGAAACATTCAAAATATGATTGAGAAATTCAAGAATGAACATCCCTAGCCTTATTTTCTTACTGCAGATGATAATACCCAAATGAATTAAGCATGGATATGGCTTATGATATTGTATCCATAACTGTGTATCATTACCCGGATGGATTGGATTGGAAGTCATGGGATGGCGGGACTTTTAGATAAACCCTCGGTTACAAAGAATTCACTTTTTATTTTATTTTTCTATGTTCTGTCACAATTTTGCAATTTTTTTTCATTTATCTGCCACGTATCTCGTGACATTACACAATATATCTAATAAAGTAGAAATCCAAGTACGTGGAAGTTAATTTTATTAATGACATCGTAATTACATCACCATATAATCAACTCTTAAATTATGTTTCATAATTACTCGTTCAATGATTTATTTTCACGACCTAACAAACTAAACAATCAATAAATGATAAACAATTACGACGGAGAATCTGTTACGAAGCTCCATCGTCTCACTATAGTAAAAAAAATATTATTGTGTTTCAATACATACATACATAAATCAAAAACGAGGAACCAAAAAATTAAATTTCTTTGAGAGTAAAATGTGGGACAATTTAATTAATATTATGCGAGCCGATACCATAAGGTACACAGAAGCCCGGAGTGTTTGTGAGTGGGAACAGGAACACTAGCATTTAAATACTGCGAATTAATCAAGCGCGCGCCGCCGTCCGCTCGAAAACGAGCCCGGCGCGGGGCAATAATAAGCTCATCAATCGATACACATAATAAAGCTAACAAAATATACGATAAAAATGATTTACAACCTCATAACCTAACAAAACTCTTCCATATACAATTTGTCTGCACATTTAAATATGAGGGCACACTATGGGGATGTTGTGTGGTGTGGTTTACTCGTTGGAGAGTTCCTTGAGCCGCTCTTCCCGGGGCCTCGCGCCGCCGAAGATGGACGAGGCCTGGCTGGTGGAGGCCAGCGAGTTCACCGGCTCCTTCACCGTGCGAGGCTCCAGCTTCAGCTTCGGCCGCCCAGACGTGTCTGCAACTCCAACTATATTGCAGCGCAACCACATCTTTAACATTGCTTGACAATTCACACATTATATTTATGGTCATTCAACATTTTAGCAAACCATAGACATTTTCTAAAATAAAGGCAGATGGGCAGTTTACAGGTAACGGATAAGAGCCCAATGTGACAAATAGTGACTAGAAACACCATTTCTATTGCCTTTGATTTCTTCTCAAAGCTAAGCAGGTTCCTTCACTACATATGCTCACGCCTGTATTCCCCGAAGGGTTAGAGGTGTTGGAATAGTAACACCCTATTTTTACCGAAGATGATTAAATGCCAACGTGAGAGATGGTGAGTCTGTCGCCGTCTCAGGCACTACACGTACGTCTTTGAATTACTTCTCAGACATATGCAGGTTTCCTCACGATGTTTTCCTTCACAGTAAAGCACGTGATGTATATTTTATAAAAGCTTATGTGTGTGACAAATCTACTTAAAGTACTTTTTATCAGAACAGCTCATTGATTATATTAACGCATTTCATGCTTTGTTCTACTAAAGTCTAGTAACTAGACAAATGGAGAAAAGGCGTATTGTAGAGTATTACTTTGCGAGCGGCGTGTCTAACAAGAGGTTGTTATTAACATGATTACTGCGTTGCTAACACACAAATACTATATTATGCACACAATTATAGTGTACGGACTACAGTGGTGAGTCACCAATAACAGCGCCGCACGCAGAGTACGGTTGTAAGCCAATCCATACTATCAATGAACAATAAAATTGAAGTTTTACACTAAATGCATATCATAAAGTATAAACGGTAAATTTGTATTAAAAAAATTCATGTTTTTTGTCTGTCTGTCCGTTCGTCTATTTGTTTGTCCATTTCTCTATCTATCTATCAGTCCGTTTCTCTGTCTGCTTGTCCGTTTCGCTATCTGTCTCCCTGGCCCTTTATTTGTTTGTCGGTCTGTCCATCTTTTATATGTTTGTCTGTCTGTCCTTTTCCCTATCTGTCTGTCTATTCATTTCTCTATCGTTTGTCCATTTCTCTATTTGACTGTCTGTCCGTTTCACTATCAGTCTGTATGTTTACTCTCTGAAACGGCTGGAAGTATCAGTAGAAGTAGTATAAGTGGTTACCAGGTCGCGAGGGCGGCATGTCGTCGAAGGCGCGTCGTGGCGGGCGCGGCTGCTGCGCGGCGGCGGGCTGGCGCCCCATGCGGCCCCAGTCGCCGGCGCGGGGCTCCTCGGACGGGCCCCGCGAGCCGCGGCCCTCGCCCCGCGACGCGTCCCGCTCCCACCGCTCGCCGCCCGCGCCACCGCCGCCTCCTCGCTCGCGCTCCCGCTCTACACCACACACATACACAATACAATCCTACGTGCCCAAGTGTGTGCTCGAACACTGAATGCCTTGTGCGAGTTTTCCTAAAATGCCCGTCACAAGCAGCGTTGCAAGTTTTTTTATTGCCAAGTCGGGATGGATGTATATAATCAGAAGTTTTCAAATATGTATCTTTTTATTGGAATTAAAATGATGTTTACGTGACAAAAGATAGCAAAAGTAGCCATAGAAAATTTATTTCAATAAAAATATAATATTTTCAATCACATTTACCCTATTGTTAAATAGATTCGTCCTGAGTTATCTCCGAAAAGTGGGACTAAGCATGTCCCGCGCGAAACATTTAATTTTGATTTAAATATCGGGACGTCTGGCAAGGCGCGGTTTCAAACCCATATAAATCTGCGTTTAGGTCAACGCGGTGACTTGTGACGGCGGCAGTGAAAAATTCGCACTAAGTCCGCAAAATACAATCTTTATTCTCTCAATGTTATAGTACGATGGAACGGCAATCTGACACGAACGTAAGGAGATCAGGCATAGGACATAAAATTGATATTACACCATACTTTTACAACTTTACTCAACAAAACTGACGCTGCATATAGGTGTACCGTCACGAGTTATATCGACCTATCGTTATCGGTTTCAGCATATCGTATTAAGAACTTCTTAGCTTTGAAGTTTTATTTTGTGATACTAAAATTAAACGTGAAAAAAGTTAGTAAAACATGACTGCTATAACGATGATAGTAAGCCTCATCGGATTGCCTTCCCACTCACCTTGTATGCGCAGTAGTCATTTATGACTTAATTCGAAATAATGAATGTCTTTATATTTTGTCAGGGAGAATGAAAGGCCTTGTTAATTTTAGTATTTTAGTTTCCCACATATGCCTTACTTATGAACATCAATAATTTACTATGTTCCTAAACGAGATCTCATTTCAACCAAATTACAATCATAAATATTGATAATAATCATAACTAATTCAAAAGTGAATGTTCGTTACTCTTGCATGCCTTACGCTGTTCACCCGATCATCTTATAATAAATGTAAATGGCTGGATATGACAAGATTGACAAGGTAGCTAGGCACAGCTAGTCTCACAATGTAATACTTACAAATATGAAACTTACAACAAAAACTGCATCATCATAAAATATGAAATCTATATCTGCACTAATATATAAAGATGAAGAGTTTGATTATTTTTTTGCTTGAACGCGCTAATTTCTGAAAAACTTCATATGATTTCAAAAATTATCAATGTTATGCCCATTAATCGAAGAAGGCTATAGGCTATATATCATCATCACCACGTAAATGAAGTCGCGGGTTGAAGTTAGCGTTAGCCCAAAGTATGTTAGTATTAATATTAAGGAAAGGGTAAAGTTATATTTATATCAAAACGATGGGTGAAATTTTTAAAATATAATGTGACTGTTCCCATGTGCCATACATGATTAAAGCATGGAATATTAGAATAGCAAGACTGGAAAAGATTGGAAGATCCACAAACACACAGGAAATGCAACCATTCAATTAGTTATATAGTTTTTATAATGAGTAATAATAAATACCAAACACCAAAATGCTATGATGTGATCTGTGGACGATACATCAATGAAACACTGTACATAATGATATGTTAAAAGCTTATAATATTGAACAAGTCCATTGTAATTTATTACAGATAAATTTACTAGTAAACTCAGCTTAATATTTCACAGACAAAACTGTTTATTTCACGAACCAAAAAAGAATTGGATTAGAGCCAAATATTCGCGAGAGAACTTTAAAAATATTTGTTAGGACTATGATATGCAGCTCTTAGTTTGCACTACACTTATAATAAATGTAATTATAAGCATTCTGTGCAATGGAATTCAGACTTGTTCAATATTGAGAAAACTGGCCAAAAATATTTATATCAATTAGTCTTCAAATATCTATAACCATGTCATAAGTCATAGATCAGAGAAACTTTAGAGAAATACAAAATAAGTTCATCACAGCCAATTTGACAGTAATTTCTTTATGAAACTATAGACCATAGAGTCTATGGCATAGTGACTATGCTAAGACTTGCTTAACCAGGCAGTATATAATAAAATAATAATAAAAATAAGAGCTCTCTCTAGCTTAGAGTTTTAAGGACCAACAACCACATCAACCGGTGGTCAGTGAAAAGCTATTCAAGAACTCTTTCATTAATTTTGTAGAATATCACCGCACACGCGTGGCCAATGGCGGATACTTGCCACGCGCGAAAAAGCGTGTGAATTGCTTGGTTGGGCCCGTGTGCTTCAAGGCTTATAAGGATTATCTAGCTGTTTGTCATAGAGATGTTACAGGTGTCATAAGTTATGAGGTAATAAAATACGCAGTAAACGTCACATTTTTTTCTGAGCGCTCATATCTTGTGACGTGTAACTAAAAATATGTTTGGCCAGTAGGTGGTGTGTTAGTAGCGTATGTTACCCTGTGTGAACCCGCCACCCTGGTGCCTGGGCGCGCGCCGCTCGAGCCCGTCGAAGTGGTCGTACGTACCGCGGGGAGGGCCTTCGCGCCGGAAGCCCCCGCGCCCGCCGTCCCGGCCTCCGCCACCACCGCCGCCGGCGCCGCCGCCCCCGTCTCTTCGCCCGCGGTCGAAACCACCGCCCCCTCTGGAATTACATTTACTTATAGTTCCCAGTATATGCGCTGTTATCCCCACCGTTTTCACCGAGCGCTCAAAACTGATGACGGCATCTGGTTCCTGGTATATATAACTAATATCTTATTCAATATATATATGGTGTGTATGGTGGTGTGGTATAACATCTAAAGGGTCATTAATTAAAACAGGCGTGCCGCAAGGATCCATATTAGGTCCATTCCTATTTCTAGCGTACATAAATGACCTACCACTTGTTGTAGAAGGTATCTGTGATATTGTTCTGTTTGCAGATGATACATCTTTAGTTTTTAAAGTGAGCAGGAAAGATAAGGAGCTTAATACTCTGAATGAAACACTAACATCTGTTTCAAATTGGTTTGACGCCAATAACCTCGTTTTAAATTCTAAAAAAACTAAATGTATTCGATTTTCACCACCTAATACATCGCAAATAGCTACAAATATATCACTAGATGGTGGTAAACTGGATTTGGTTGATAGTACGGTATTCTTAGGGCTAACAGTAGATTCAAAATTACAATGGGGCTCTCATATTGAAACATTGTCAAGAAAACTTAGCTCAGCAGCATTTGCTGTTAGGAAAATCAAACAAATGACGGATGTCGATACTGCTAGATTAGTTTACTACGCATACTTTCATAGTCTTATGTCATATGGCTTATTGTTATGGGGTTCCGCGGCAGACCTAGATTCTATATTTATACTTCAAAAAAGAGCCATCAGGGCAATATACTCGTTGGAACCCCGTGAATGCTTGAGGGATAAATTTAAAGAAATTAATATACTCACTTTACCCTCACTTTACGTTTATGAGAATTTATTGTACATGAAAAAAAACATTCATCTCTTTAATTTAAACTGTGATGTTCATTCGATTTGTACGCGAAATAAACACAAAATTATGGCTCCTAGATTCAGATTAGTTAAAGTAAATAAATCATTCATGGGGAACTGTGTTCGCTTCTACAATAAAATCCCACAATCAATAATCGCGTTAAATTATGATAAATTTAAAACACATGTCAAAACTGTTTTGATGAAGAAAGCATATTATAAAATTTCGGATTATATAAATGACAAGGATATATGGAACTAGGTAAATCACTCTGCACAAGTAGCTCCTGGCAAATACATGGTATGCAAACACTTGTAAATCTATCTGGTATTGTTATTTTTTTATCTCTTTGATTTTGTTTTATAATGACTTGCATGCTAATACAATTTGTCACTATTGTGAATATTTATACCTATTATCAAATTTGATTTTGTATTATGATTTCATTATGATTTATATTGTTTCGATGTTATGTACATGATGCCTGGCTGAGTTTCTTGCCGGTTCTTCTCAGAAGGCTAGTTTCCGAACCGGTGGTAAATTCTCGACTTTCATAAGTGCCTTACCAGGGCCTAAACTGAATAAATATTTTTCATTATCATTTTCATTTTCAAAAATAAATGCAGTGACAATGGCCTGTTCAACTTTCAGGGTCAGTCCCATACAATTGTGAGAAAAAATGGGATAAATATAAAAATTAAAAAAAGTGAAAGAAATTGTTTCACACTGTGGCATTGCAGAGCATTTCATATTCATATATTTAGTGCATTAAGTTGCGACAATACCCAAGTGATGACTTAATTCCAACATGACGAGATCACTTAGTCAGCAACTGGGCATACATTTTGACATTATTATTAGGCCACAAATAAAAAACAAGCTATGCTAGAGTAGCCTACAAACACTAGTACAAACCCAGCAATATATATTGCATCTTCCTCAGGAATAACAATTGGCTGATTTAGGCTTTGCTTAGAGTGTTATTTCTGTATCTAAGTGCTTTGTAAGAAGTCTTATCAAATAATGATATTTTGAACTTTGTGGTGGCGTGGCTCAAGCCCGCAGAAAGTCTGACAAATGTCACGAGGTTGATGAGTTGTATGAAATTGACTTTTAGGCTTCAGTTTAGGGCCTGTTAAGGCACTTATGAAAAAATTTGCCACCGGTTTGGAAACTAGCTTGATGAGAAAAACCAGCAAGAAACTCAGTCAGGCAGTAAAAATCTTTTATGTAGGTATAGGTACTAATAAGTAAGTACACCAAATTAGATGTAAGTAGGTACTAGGTCTTGCCAGGTACTATAACTGGGTATCACTTGCACTCTGATAATGTTGCAATGAGTGAATATTCTGTGGTAAATGCATGTAGCAGTGGAACAGATAACATAAGAAAAGCAAATACAAAACTTTTCAGTGAGTAATTTGATAAGTCTGTCTCTTGCCAGACAGAGACAGACTTATATTTGGCTGTATAAAAAATTTATTTATATTCCTTCAGATCAAACAGGTAGACGGATACACTTTCGCAAATGATGAGAATAGATTACAATTTATATTATACAAATACTGACCTGTCGTTTCTTTTCTCTTCAGCCACATCAATTTTGATAAAATTACCATCTACATTAAGGGCTCCATTCATTTCAATAGCTTTAATCAAATCCTCGAGAAATTCAAACTCCACATAGCAAAATCCTTTGAATTTGTCTGTTTCTCTATCCATCACCAGCCTCACATTTTTTATGGATAGATCCTGGAAATATGTTATTATCTTTATTATAATAAATAAATAATCTTTTTAAAAATGATAAGCTAGATCAAAAGTATATATTAGCAAAAATAATGTAAGGTCATTATTATTTATGTTCCCTCTTATCTATAGAATGTTTTAAGTAGATAAATAGTATCATTAAGTTACCAAATTATTAAACATACACCACTGGCTTTTGCCTGCGACTTCCTCTGTGTTAATCTTGGCAGTAAATCTATCTGTGCGCCAACTTTCATCCAAATCCATTCAGTAATTGAATTACAAACATGACATTATTAATAATGTATCATTTTATGTCCAAGAAATACATAACAGTAGTAGTATCTGCCTACTGCCTACCAGGATATAAGTGTGTAAAAACTAAGGCTAAATCATGTTAAAAATTTCAAGGAGAATAATCATTATCAATAATTATTGTACAATTAAAAATCCTTAATAAAAAAAACTTCAACCATCTCGTAATTAGGGTACTAGTCTGAATTTAAGCAAATTTTATCATATTGAAGTGAATTCAAGTTGCGTTACACTCATTCTTCAGTATAATATGACCAATCTCTTTAGTCTGTTGCAACTGATATTGAATTATAACATTACAGGTTGTATGTAAACAAGAGATATGACCTAGAATGACATAATACAAGACATTGATTTCTTCAATGCTAATTACCTGTGAACAATATTTGAGACTCAAAGAGTAATTAATTTTTTTAAGTTATTAATATATTCACTATCAAAGAGGATATATTTCAAACTGCGTAATCAATCAATTACACATACATGTGTCGTTTGTAAAATACATATTCGAAGCCCTATCACAAAGAAATTAAAACCTGACATTGAATTACTTACAGGGAAAATTCTGTTTATATCGCCTTGGATAATTCCAGAGGGTAGATTTCCGACGTAAGCCTTATAAGGAGGCTCGGTGGGAAGTGGGCGGCCTCCGAGAGTCCTCCTGCCGCCACCAAAATCCCTGAAATCACCGACACAATCCAAGTATTTCATAACCTCTAAAATGCCAAAACATATACTACACTTTATTAAAACAACTCAGGAGTATCATATAGAGCAAGGTAACGGTGGAAATATTCATTTATATGCATGAGCATCGGCAAAAAACCCCTTTTCATTCAATGTTATCGCAAAGCAAAACCAATATATATTTTAATAGAACTGTGGAATTCCACAAGGGATCCTAATATTTAACGCAGAAACTCGTTGTACGCGTGAATATAACTGCGAAATCGCGTTTTAAAACGTATTTTACAATAAATACCTTGGATTAACATCGTCAAAACCACTGCGACCTGCCATGTTTAGAAACATGGACTACTGAACGCGCCGCGCACGCGCATTCGTTTCTGGAAGTGGCTGACAATATTTTTATAGCATCAACATTTACGTAAACAATTAAGTAATGAAAATGCAGGAAAAAATGATAAATTGATTAATCTAGATTAAAAAAAATTGAACTTTTGGATTAACGAACGCAACCCAAATAAAAATATGTTTAAGGATTTAAATTCCATCCTATTAAACTTTTTGGGGTTTCCTGATTTTAATGATCTTTGTCAATAATATAAAACTTCGTAAGCTCTCTGGTTCTGACCAATCCATAGACATTTTTTTATTACCATATAGGACACAATCGACTATCTCGATAGATAGAAGCGATACTCTGAGCACAGATTATTATAAGCTGGATCTAAATAATCTGTAGTATAAAAGAAACCACTTTGCATTCAGGCAAATGGTAAAAGTAACTATTGTATACTGAATACAATAATTACTTTGAGAGTAGAATTTTTCAAGGAATCACAGACTTCCTAGAGTTTTCAAGAACGACCTTTCCAAGATCTATATTGTCTTTTAAACGGCGCGGCGCCGGAGGAATCTCACTCTTACCGAACACCTGCAAGTTAGGGCAGCTCCCATTTTCGCCGTTTGCATAATGAACGCGTAAATTAGATAGCCTTTTACTTAATTAATTTACTCAAAAAAAAAAATTTTTCTTTATCTATTAATTTACTTGACATGAAATTGAAATATAGTTTGACAAAATCCTGATGACAGATCGTTTGGCGTTGACTTTCGGTATGGAATGGATAGAATAAAATGTGGAATCTATCCATGTGGGAATAACATAGTGACATGATTTTGTGGTCTTTTTTAAAAGATAATAACTCAAAATTACAATGAAGCCCGATGAAACTGATACAGATGCACCTCAAAAGGAGTCAAAAGTAACTGCTTCAGTGTTGGACGCGTTTGATTTGTTAAAAGCGCCGAAAGACGATGTGAGACTAACCGGGGGGACTAAAATTATTTTACAACTGCAAGGCAGTGAGGTTAGTATTTTGAAAACTATGTTTTAGAAATGTTACTTTACCGTTTCGAAGTGTTTAGTTGTTACATAAAAGTACAATAGTATAATGCTTGTGTCTTGTTTCTAGAATGAGAAAGATGTCAAATATGTAGTGAAACGTTTAGTGAGGAGTTTAGGCGCGAATGTGCCCGACGTGCGAGCTGGATACTACGCAACGCTCGTCAGTCTCCTCTCCAAATTCGATCAAATAACCGTACGACAGTTATTGGACTTAATAAAGCAAGAACTTCATTCAAATGGATCTTCGAAAAGTGTAAGTTAGATTTTTGTTTCTTTACTTTTGTCAGAAAAACAGCCCAAGGGAGTCAAATAGTAATCAGTCGGTGAAATTTTAACGGAATTGCCATTCAATCAGGTAATATTACAACCTTAAAATTCTATAGTATAAATACTTTTTATTACATACTGATGTGACATAATGTATAGTTTATGTAGTAAACAGAGCGGTAGACTCATATGAGCTAATGTGATGTGTCCAAGTATAAACATTTACAACTCATTTTATTGCTATAGTTTAAGTTTTTTGTTGCCGGTTGCCAATTTAACATCTTTGGCAATCGTTACAGGTCAGTCGGAGGCCTAAAAATAATCTGACAACTGTTTTAACCTAAATCACAGATTTTCCTCCAAAACGGAGTTGCGAAGGTCAGATGGCAGTTGCTTTGTATAAAAATCAGGTGATCAGCCACATCGGGTTGAATCAAGTGCCGAACCCAACAATGTATGGGATAAGGCCAGGGAGATGATGATGAGTTTAAGTTTTTTGTCATTTATCTGTAGGAAGCAGGTGATGTTGCTCTGGGGAAGATACTTGTATGTGGCGCCATCCTGCGGTCTGGTCTCATACAGAAATGCTCACCAGAAGAACAAACTGAAGTTGTTCAACTGCTGGTGGCAGCAAGCAAAAAGAAATCATATTTGAGTACTGTCGCTCATCTTTTACTTTTGGACTTTGTTAATGGAGTAAGTGTTTTATGATTGATACAAAATTATAAGTATGGCAATATAATGACTTCAATTTTTATTGTTAGATGTATGAGATAAGCTTTAGATTATGTCATTACAAAAAATAAGCATACAGTGGTATTGATAACCTCCTTTTTTGAAGTCTGTTAATCACAACTTTAATTTTCAGTTTCACCTGCATGTACTTAATTTCAAGGGTGCATTTTTCTTAGTGATTTTTTAATCTATACAGATAAATAAAATTGAAGTGTCTGTTTGTAACTCCAAAATAACAGTTTTTCACTAAATGCATATGAAAGTATATACGGTACTGACATATAAAAACCAATTTTTAAATTTTTTCTTTGTTTGTCTGTCCATCTGTCTGTCTGTCTGTCTGTCTGTCTGTTTGTTCCGGGTAATCTCCAAAACGGCTGGACGGATTTTAACGGGACTTTCACTGGCAGATAGCTAATGTTACTTAGGTTACTTAGATTTTTAAAAAACATTAGAGATCCGCGGGCAACCATGACATTAAAATCTACGCGGGTGAAACCGCGGGACACAGCTGGTATATAAATATAGTTGTATGTATATAAACAAAAAATTTTTCATTATTTATTTATATTTGTAGCTGGATGAAGATAATTTCACCTCAATGGTGTGGTCTAACATCAAACCAGAGTTCAAGAAGGAATTGAAGGAACATACCCTGGATTCCCTGTATTTCCTCATGTCAGTGAATGCCAAGTTCCCTGGGAAGGTGAAGATGAGGAAACTGATAGGGGTCTCTGACTTACTTGCTGAAGAAAATATCCATGAAATTTGTGAGAAACTACTGGTAAGGACTACACTAGCTACTCATTTTAATACCCAAATTTTAAGTTTATATACAATCAGGTTGGGGCATTTCTCACTGAGAGAATCAACATTGCTAGACAGTGTGGTAGCTGCCAGGTGGTACAATACCGAGAGATACCAACCTTTTAAAATTAGTGTTTTTATTCAGATGACAAATATTATATAACTATTTTATTTCCAGGCTGGTATAGACTTTAGTTCAGTCAGCCATCCAATATACAAAGAAATAGGTAAACAAATGGCCACCTCTCCACATCTCCAAATATTCTGGACTTCCGGGATAGACAGCCAGCTTACGAAACACAATAGAAACAGGGAATTAGTAGCTGTCAATATGCTTACTACAATCCTGAAGAATATGCAAGGGAACTATGAAGTTATTCCCGAATTACTCAGTAAAAACTTCTTCAAACTGTTCATGGATTGGTTCAAAGGCCTCCAGACTGCCTCCAAGATCAGAAGCAAGAGGGACAATGAGGATGACAACAAAATGATGATTAAACATCAAAAGGAACTCCTCAATGCACTTGCTAAAACTTTAAAAGCAAAAAATGTTGATAGCAAAGTCAGAGTGGAAGTATTGAAAAAGATGCTCTTTGATAGTGGAGAGATGAATTTCACAGAGATAACTGGGACCACTGTGACCAGGTCTATTATTTCTGATTTGGACAAGAGTGGTGTGAAAAAGTTAGCAAAGATGTTCAAAGGTGTACTTTTGAACACATCTAAGAAGATTGTGAAGGAGGGGGTAGAAAGGAGCTGGTATAACAATGAGAGGGTGAAGGCAGCTGAACTGCTGTCATACTTAGTGAGCCATGAAACTGTTAAAGATGACACGGAGTTCAAACTGACTTACATGAAGCTTTTGATGTGTTTTGGTTTCTTCAAAATTGGTGGTGATGAAAATGTTGCCATTAGCAGTGATTTATCAGGTATACTCTTATGACATACATGATACTCAAGTAAAAAAAATTCAGCTTGATTGGTAACAGCCAGACAGAGGCCCATTTCTATTTATAATATTAATATGAATGTTTTTTCTTCAACAGGATCCATAAAATCCTGCTTCTACCGGTGCTTCACGTCGCGCTTTTCAAACATTGATGGTTTGGTGATGGTGTTGTCCTCTCTGTGCAGTTTCATATGCACTATACTGGACAAAGACGAAGTCCGCGCCAAAATAGAGAAACAGTTCCCAACAGAAAATATGGAGTGCTGGCAGATGCTCATGGAAGTCTGCCAAAAAATTGAAAAGAATGAATCAAAATCTAAGGTGGACCATGTTTTCCTCATATTATTCTACCAACTTGGTCTTTTCCTGTTCTCTGAACCCACCCACGTAAAGATCGCGAGAAGCTCCATAAAGGAGTTGAAGAGTTGCTATGAACATTACAAGAAGGGTAAAAAGAAGAAGTCAAAGGTGGCTAGTGAAGGAGACTTGACTGAGGAGCCAGAGTGGATAGAGGTGTTAGTGGAAGTACTATTGTCCATTCTCTCGGCTGAGTCCAGTGTTCTCCGATCAGTAGTACAATGTGTGTTCAGGCTCCTTTGGGAGTACTTGACACCTTCTTGTGTTGGTCAAATAGTGTCTGTATTGGATCCAGATAGTGATACAAATCCTTTAACACAAGACAGTGATGAAGAATCCGATGATGATGATAAATCTGATGATGAGGGTAAAAAAGGAAAAGACAATGGTGATGCTAAAAGCGACGACAGTGGAGAAGACAGTGATAGTCAGTTGGAAGATGATGAGGATATGAAAACACCTGAACAACTAAGAATGGCTGTACAAAAAGCACTGGGAGCCAATGCCGACACGGATACAGAGAGTATTGACGCTGATATGATTGACGAAGAGGAGGGACAAAAACTTGATGATGCTCTAGCTGAAGCTTTCAAACAATTCAGTCAAGTGAAAGGAAAGAAATCTAAGAAAGATCGTAAAGACAAGAAAGCACTGTCTGACTTCAGAATCAGAGTTCTTGACTTGATTGATATCTACTTGGAGAAGGAGCCATCTATGGACATCTGTCTTGGTATGATAGCTCCTTTAACAAGGTGTCTTGAATTCTGCATTCAGGATAACCAGGCTGAGTTGGAGCACAGAGTAAGGAAAACTATCAAGTTTTTAACTAAAATCAAGAAGTTTACATCTACAGAAGATGTCACTCTAGAAACTCTCTGTGATTATTTAAAAGCTGCCATTGACAAAGGCAACAGGTCACACTTCATGTACCAGGCTTTGGGTGATGTTGTGACTCAGTTTGCAACATTAATCATTTACTGTTCTCAGAAGATAAATGCTAAGACATCGAAAAAGTCTTCGCCACTCTTACAGTTGTTCAAAGAAACACTGCAAATTTTTTTCCGGAACCGCACATGTCTAATTCCCATAATATTTTTTCACAATGTTCTCCAAACAGAATGGGATGGCACATATGACTTAGTGCCTATAATTATAGAGAACATATTCAATACTGAGGTTAGACAATTTCGTCGTAGCGCAGGCATTGAATTAGTCGCTGGTTTCTATCGCGCCCTTAATAGAAACAAGCCTACATCAGACAAATTATTAGCTAAATTGTCAAATATAGAGGCAAACTTCGAGAGTGTTCTTATGATAAATTTGAAATCTGACAGTGAATTTGCAGCAAGGAATCATTTCTTTGCTGTACTCCAAAAGTTAATTAACTCCATGAAAATGTTTCATGCAAGCAGCTCTATTGAATCAAGCCTAGATTTTACATCATTATTAGATACCATAGGATCTTGTAAGAGTGCATTAAAAGTGAATAAGGAAAAATTAAATCTGAACCCTCTAAATGAAACTGAACCGAACAAGAAGAAATTTATATCCAAGAAGAATAAAAAGAAACGAAAAATTGAAAAGAATGGACACCCAGAACCACGACAGAAGAAAATAAGAAAGAATAGTACTCAAAGTGAATAAGTTTTATCTAAATATGCCACTATTGTGTGAAATACATAAATCAGGTATCTCACCTGATTAAATTTATTTTTTAAAACAATTTTTCACTTTGACTACTTGCCATGTTTTTCTTCATACATTTTTTTGTTATTAAGAAATACATGAATTATAATGATTACTTAATTAAATAGTTTTATTGATTGGCCTTCCCTCATAGGGAGCTGCCTAGGAAAAGTTGGCCAACTGCCTTGTTCCTTATTTTCAGTAGTTGCCGCTCATCTGTTGGGACTCAATCTAAATCTTGTTTATATCGGCTAATTTCCGCCAATATTTTAGTGAAAACAGAAGTTTAGCTTAGTATGCGTAGCTGGTTTGGAACTTTAGCAGAGAGAGTGGCCGAAAGACTTCCAAGTTTGGTTATTCTTTTAAGTCATATTGTGACGAACCTTATTTCTATCTTTACAAATATAAAGAGGAAATATTTGTATGGTATGGTATAAGTATGTTTGTAACGAATTGGCTCAACAAGTACTGTACCGATTTTAAAAATTCTTTCACCATTGAATGCTACATTACCACTGATTAATATGGGCTATATTTTATGTCCGTACTCCTACGGAAAAGGTGAGGTTTCACGTGGGTGAAACCGCGTGACGACCGCTAAAATAATTCTATGGGATATGAATGTATTTTATATTATACTAGCTGTGCCCCGCGGTTTCACCCGTGTAGATTTATTGTCGCGGAACCATAATATTTTTTATAAATAAAAGTAGCCTTAGTTACTCCTTGATATATCAGCTACCTGCCAGTGAAAGTCCTGTTAAAATCGGTCCAGCGTTTCAGAGATTACTCGGAACAAACAGACAGACAGACACAGACAGAAATATTTTAAAACTTGGTTTTTTAGTGTCAGTAGCGTGTATACTTTCATATGCATTTAGTGAAAAGCTGTAATTTTGGAATTTCAATCAGACATCTTTATTTATCTGTATAGATGTATTTTTATTCTGTGCTATTGCACTTCTGTACCTACTTAAAACTCAATGATAACAACATTTTTTTTCTATATCGATAACAAAGTTGTTCATTGCTTCAAACTCGTCTCTTTTAGCCTGAAATAAGGTTGCTTATAATTCTAATGAATTTTGACATTTCTGTCCTTGCGCGATTCTAGATTTTAGTCTAGTAAAATATCAACAGATGGGTCTACACGTATCCGGTATATTATGTAGCTTAGAAACAAATGGTAGAAAATGTTTTCGGATAACTTCCAAAACTATTGACTTTCTAGAACAAAAGTGATTGTCATGATTGCTAAATACAGATAATAATATATTTGGTGAATTATTATTTTAAAATTATCGGTGATAAATTGAGAAAGTCCTTTATTTCATAATTTAATTAATATGGCCGTCGAAGTTAGACAATGGAACTTCTCAACACCGATCCTTATACTGGCATCGCATTTGTGTTATAGGTACACAATAAATTGAGAAAAAAATATAGTTCAACAGGAATTCTTTAAACATATGAAATTGATGATTGAAATAGGGTATATTTATCCGCGAGTGCGTCAAGAACTCAGATAGATATGTTATACGTACACATTTTATTGTATCGTGAAGTCCACTTGGGATATGCATACTGGCGAGTTTCTTAATAAGATATTAACTGAAAAGTAGCTTGATACACTTTATTTCGTTTAGAGATTCGTGGGTTAAATATTGGTATTATTCGTATTTTAATGTATTATATTTATTATCTTAAGATTTCACCGTAGGCTATTTATTCTGTTATATAAAAACCCAGATAAATATATCCACAGAAATACCAAAACATAATTATAATTAATATATTTATTTTCGTTTATATTAAACAAAAATCTACGTGGCATTGGATAGAAGAAATGTGCAATACGAAGCTGGCAACATTTATTACCGGAAACAACCAGCTTCTCATATGTTTCACAACCTGCCCAAAACTCAGCCAGCCATCTTTTGTGGAAAAATCATTTGTTTCGTGTCGCCAGGGTAAATTTCACAATTGTAATTAATGTCAGAGCCACAGTCTTCGCTTTTATTAAAAAAGCAGCTAGCTGGTAAGTCGTTATTATATCTAGAATTCATTAATGACAGTCACTCGAGGCAACGAGCGTCAGACGTCTCGTTCGAACATTCATTGACCTCAGCGGGTCGAATTTTAACTAATCGCTGCAATTTGGACCATGTATACTATTGGGCAGCGCAGTATCCTTTGTGCAGAACATGTATTAGTTAAAAATAAATTGTCATGGGTCGGTCTCTCTGTAATAAAATCAATATTGTTCACACGATGACAGGTATTTAGTGGCAAAGTCAAAGAGTAAAATAATCTAGGTAATAAGAAGTGTATTTACGGTACACTTTTGGCAGTGATTCACGTTTCATGAAGATGCATGGTCCATTGAACCGTTCAAGAAACAGAAACTGGTATAAAGTTAATACATTTATGTAACATTTTCAGAACTAAACAAAAATCCAGTGGAAGGCTTTTCTGCTGGGTTGATAGACGACAATGACATATACAGATGGGAAGTGCTCATTATTGGTCCTCCAGACACGTTATAGTGAGTATTTTTTTAAAGTACAACTAAAGTGGCTTACAAGCATGCTCTCCACATTAAGCGATGACTAAGTAAGTACATAAACAATAATTTTTCAATGCTGTTATAATATAAAAAAAATAAACCCAAGCATTTTTATTTGTCACTTTAAAAGCAAGTACAATAGGATGTGACTATGTTTTGTAACTTGAGAACTGCTAAAAAGGCATTTTTACAGTCATTCCATTCATTACATTTTGTAAACTATGTGTATTGTTGAAATAAACAGCTCTGCTTTTGTAATGGGGCTGTACTATTTTCAAAAACAAATTGATTGACTCTTTTGTTTATATTGATTAACACGAACTTCTATCATGCAATTGGTGTCTTACCTTGCATGGATTTAATTATTATTATTATTTCAATAGTAATAAGTGTAATTAGTACTAATCTGTGTAGTGACTGATTAAGAATACAGTGTCACTACTCCTTTTCTACCCGAGGAAGTTGTAAAAGGCGACAAAGGGGCTAGAAGCATAATAGACCAGTGCAAGAGAAGGAAAACTTAAAATTAAATCTTCATCCAAACAGCCCACTGGTTGTATTGGTCTCCATTCCACTGGGTGTGAGAGAGGGAATCTGCGGCTATGCAACTGCTGATGCACTTTAAAATATTCCTGCACAGACTGCTTCATCATCGTCATCATTCATAACAAAAAAAAAATTTTATGATAAGCCAACAAGCACATTTACATCACATAATTTTCTGTGCAGTAAACCAAAATAAATGAAGTATGCATGTTTTCACATGTCACATTTAAATTCTCTTAATATTTACTTTAACCTCATACTCGGTGGTAAATTCCTCGATATTCATAAGTGCCTTACCAGGGCCTAAACTGAATAAATCATTTTCATATGGGCGGAAATATACTTATGTAGGTGCTGTTACAAGTAATGAGCACTCACCTTGAATAAGTGGGAAAGTGGTCATTTTGGGCATCTTGTATGGAGCGATGCAAACAAATACATTTGCAAATGTAGCCTCTCTATTTTGGCTGAGCGACTTGTGACGGCACTGTACTTCAATAGCTAATATAATATGTATGTGTGATCTTTATCATTATGTGTAGGATGTTATGTTATTGAATACAAATCTCTATAGCTCCTATCCAATGCACATAATCCTAGAAGATCTCAAAATTAGAGCCCTGGTGGCCTGCTATGCAAGCATTGCAGGTTCAAATTACAGCGGGGCCTGTACCTGTCTTTAACCTGAATATGTCTGAGAAGTAAGAAAGAAGTATGTGTTGCCGAGACATATTTTATTTTAATTTTATAATAATCAAATTAAAAAAATTCTATATTCAAATTCAGAATTCATAAAACAAAAATTGAATTTTCTTTCTGTGATGTAGCTAATATCAAGCTTTAGGTAGTTAAATTAAGAGGAAGTTAATGGTTTCCAAACATGTTTTAGTTTTATGGGTGTAGACGATAGCAAATTAAATGAGAGAGCAGTGAAAAAAAGCAGCTGACATACAACATATTTATTGACAACTTACTTTTTTAAATATAATAAGAAACGAACACAATAAAAACCATAAATAAGTATCAAAATAGTTTCCAACAATGGGATTATTTCAGGATTTATTAGTGGGAGAAAAAAAATAAAAACAATGTTAGATTGATATGGTCAACTTTGAACATCAATTACTCGAAAACGGAAGAAAATATTTTTGTCATAATAATTTTAATTGCTTCCTAAAATTATACCCTACCACATATTTTAAGAGCTGTCCTGGTTTCCCCGACATCCTGTATAAGAAGAGTTTGAAAGTGACTAAATAAACCACAATTATAATATTTTACCCTATTTGAGATGCAGTAAGGTAACCATTTATTATGAATGTTTTCAGTGAGGGTGGGTTCTTCAAAGCACATTTACATTTCCCAAAGGAATATCCTCTGAGGCCACCACGGATGAAATTTGTCACAGAAATATGGCACCCAAATAGTGAGTAACTATATTAAGCTTCATTTTATTTTACAGTTCAGATGGAGGAGATAATATTAAGAAGACATAATATTAATATAAGAAGAAAATAATATACAAATTCTCAGAATATCCCAATTTGATTAGACTTTTAACAAAGTACTTTCAGATTGTCAGAATGACATGATTATACTGGATTATACATGCTAACCCAGCGGTGTTCAAATTGTTGCTTTTACAGAGAAGATCTCTAAAGATTGGGCTTTGACTTAATGGGCCATTTTTTATCTGATGAAAAATATACAATAATAGTTGGCCACCATATGTACCTCTGCATAACATAGAAATAGCTATTTTCAATTATTGGCGCTTGTTATAAATAGTATTGAAATGAATCGATATTTTCAGTTGAAAAGAATGGTGATGTTTGCATATCAATACTTCACGAGCCAGGCGATGACAAGTGGGGGTATGAGAAGGCGTCGGAGCGATGGTTACCTGTCCACACGGTAGAGACCATCCTCATCAGCGTCATCTCCATGCTCGCCGACCCCAACGACGAGAGCCCCGCCAATGTCGATGCAGCGGTGAGAAACTTCTACGTTCTTCTATATAAAACAAATTTTCAACAAAAATATTTTACCCTTATAGCTGTCACGAGTTATGAGAGCTGATCTTGCGAATAAAATACGTGCGCTGTTACCCACACTATTTTCGCTGAGCAGTCATAATTCGTGACAGCACCGATACATAGTATTGCATCAATCAATCTGGTGGAGGTGGGATTACATGGATGGAACAGGTTATATATTTGCTTGTGATATTTTTAGATAGTTTTATTGGTATTATTAGGAAGTGTAAAATGTATATTAATTCTGGTGAGTGGTTTAACAATTGGATGTTATTTGCGAGCATTAATAATATGAAATTGTATTAGGTACTTATCCTGCTTATTGTTGGTGTGGGTACTCAATAGCTATACAGTTATATTTGTTTGTGATTTATATTTATGTAACTTATCTCATTTCCATGTTGTTTGCATTCACAGAAAGAATGGAGAGAGAGATATTCGGATTTCAAAAAGAAAGTTGCCAGATGTGTTAGGAAAAGTCAAGAAGATTGCTTTTAGGAGCAAGGGATGGGGGATTAGATCACAATATATTATCGTTGGAAAAGGGCCTCGTGACACCACAGTAAACAGACACCACAGGGGCGCCGCCTGCTTACGACCAACCCGACGCCCGACACTAGTAGACGTGTGTTTCATTCTGCTTCTTTTTACAGAAAGAATGGAGAGAATCATATTCGGAGTTTAAAAGGAAAGTAGCACACTGTGTAAGAAAGAGCCAAGAGGATTGTTCCTAAATACAGTGCCCTTTTTCATTGATTTAGTCGAATAGTGAGTGAGGTGATTCAGCTAGGACGTTGAGCGCAGTCTGTGCACAGTGCGGGTCGCCACCGGCCCAGAGACAATATTGAAATTGATTTAAAATAAATACTTATTGTAATTAAATGGTATCGCTGCCGTATTTTATAAATAATTAATAAAAAAATAGAACTCAAGGTCTTTTTCATCTTTTTTAAGACGTGTTAGCTAGCTATTGTTATATGAAAATGTGTATGGTAATTTTTTATAGAAAAACAAATCTGCATTTTTATTATCTCTACTTCCTCGTATGATTAAAGTGTTGATCTCTTGTATAGTAGAAACCAAATCTGAAGTTATTTAACAACAATTTATTACATTTTATTTATTACGTGTCCAAGTTGTTGTACAAATGAAATTTGCAGACATAATATAAAAATTGTAAAAGATAATTGTTTAAAAACTTTTTGTCTGTATGCAAATTTATAGTTACCGGAAAGCAACAAATTGTACTACCGAAATGTCATGCTTCTCAAGAAAACATTTACTAGTGCTAATTTTAGTGTTAAATCGAAAAACTACTTACTCATTATAATATTTTTTACTCAATAAATACAGTGTAAACTTTCATTGTATGGAATTTTGCCTTACTCTTTGTATGAGGTATATTGTACTAATTCGCTGCCATTATAGGTAAATTTGTTAATTTGGAGTTAATTAATATGTAATATAAACAGGCCCACAGTTGTTTCTAGCATGTTAAAACATTTAAAAAGTTAACTGAAGATACTAACTAGCAAACAATTAAGATTAATAATAAAGTTACTTTTTATCCAAGTTATAATATTTATTAAAAAGAAGCAAAGAACATTACTTACTCCTCATTATAGAAGATTTCTAGAACACTTGTTACCAACTAATTGTAAGTTGGGAGTTATTATTGTATATGAGGTACATCTGATGTTGCACTAAATCATCGAAGTTTTATTTGTGACGTGTGTATAATATTTTACCTATGTATGTATATTTTTTGCTATAAAATCATAATGCAGTGATAATGCTTTTTCATTTTTTATTCCCTAGATTAGCAATATTGCATTTTTTTTATTTAGTTTTATCTGAATGGAACAGAAAACATATAATCCAATATCAAATGTTTGAAATTGTATACATTTATTACATACATTTTACAAAACACATGGCATGTGTTTTCTCAGAGTCAATGTAGTGCATTACATTTTATTAAAAAGCTATGATACCAGGTTTTGTCCCAGTGTCCTCCAAATTCTCGAATTATACACTTGTTGGTAATCCAAATTTCTCTTAAGTCTGATTTGAACAAAGTGTTTCACTATGTAAAAAATCCATGGTGTAACTGGGAATAGACCCACTCCACACAAATCCAAAAAAACATTGTAACTTTCAGACATTAAATAATTTATTTTAACAAAACAGACAACATATTTATAATTCTATATGAATGCAGGTAGCATTTTCATTCAGTATCTGAGTCTCCTGCCAACACTACACCCTGTATATTTCTGGGGTCATAGGTGCTTTCGAAGCACCTTCTGAACACTGACTTAATCATAGTTCTTGATGTTGGTGATCCTGGAATGTTATCACAATCCATGGCAACTAAGTTATTGTTCTCATTTTCAGCAACTTCACTCCTATTTACATTACCATTCACTTTGGAAACATTATCTTCTGGGATATCTATAAAATTAAATAGGTGGGAATCTTCATCAAAGCACTTTGAAATATCCTCTTCTAGATGTGGTTTCTTTTTAGCTGAACCTTTTGTACTATCTGAGGAGACTTTCCTTTTCCCTCTCTCTGTGGCTGTTGTGTTTTGTGTGGATGTAGCCTGTGTAGCACTGTCAGGCTTTGATGTAGCCAACACAAAATGTGCTTCATATGTTGACCCATTATGCACAATGAACACAACTGGCTTCCCCACTGTTTCAAAATGTAACTGCAAGGGTAAGCCGAGAGCTTCAGCAAAGGCAAGCAATGCACGGAACTCTTTCAAGGTGAAGGTTATTGTTGTTTCAGCACCAATAATGTAACTGTCAAATTCAGCTGGCTTCAAGGTTACCTGGGTTCTTATTATTCTAGTGAGGTCTATGTTAGTATCAATGTAGTTGCGCAGAATGAGGGACTGTGAGGTTGCTTCTATTGTAACCTGGTCATCTGAGCTTTGGAAACTACCTAAAGCTTCTGACAGTATTCTCTGTGGTGAGGTTATTCTGAAAAAAGTTATAAATAGAGTTACACTACAGTATAAATCAAACACATGATATGTGATGTTCATTAAATGTAAACAGTTTGGAAGTTTTACAATTTATAACAACATTTCGAAATAATTACATTGGTATATTTTACTATTTCAAAGAAGTGAGTGAGATATGCTCACACCTGTACTCCCTGGGGGTAGGCAGAGGAGGAGGACAACATCACTTTTCTGTTCAAATGATATGATAGAGTAACAATATGACAGATGGTGAGTCCATCGCCGTCACTGGTCTATACATATGTCTCTGAATAATACTCAAACCCCATTGCTCTTGTGTGTGATAAGTAGGTATTACCTGTTTGGTACCAAGTCCTTGGTGTAGACCGCTTGCATAGCCTTGCAATCTAATATAGACACAAAGTATGTCTTCACTATACCATGTTTACATTTTAATTGAAATATTAATTTGCAGGACTCTGGATCAAGTTTAATTTCTAAGTTTTCAACTTGTTTGTCCAAGTGTGTAGGTGACTTGAATGTGTTGAGAGCGGACTTCATTGATATCTTGCATTTGAGCCCTTCATTATCTTCAGTTGAGTAGTAATTGTAGTTGAAATACGAGAAAAAGTTTTTATTGAATTTGACCATCGCATACGCCGATTCTGCGGCGTTCAACGTCCTCAACAATATACAATCTTCAAGGGATTCTAGATATAGCTCATCGCCAAACCTTGCCAATGCATGGACAGTCCTTCCTAAAACTGTATGAAAAAAAACTACTTAGTTATGTTTTACATACAAAAACGTTTAAATTTTTCGCAAAATTAGGTTTACACTCACCTTTTACATTAGGTCCTGGTACATGGCACTTCATTGCAAACTAATTTATATACTTATCATTAATTCATCATACAATTTAAAGGCTTTTTCATAAATTCCACAGCTTCCTTTCAGCAAATTTCAATCCGCGCCGGGCGTCGTGCTGCGTTGATTGATGAAAGAAATGTCAACTTTGACATTTATTTGTTTACTTTTAGTTTTTATATTCATTCAATCCAAAAATAAACACTCGTTCGTTCGTAGTTTTGGTAATCTATGGTTAGTCAGTCTGTTTGCGTATGCATCGTGGGTTGGTAGTGCCGTGTAGTGCCGCTTGCGCTCCTTTCCACATATAAAATACGGGAGAAAGTTTGTTTTAACCTGCTTTAATTTCCATGAAACGGAGAACGACTACTTTTAATTTTAAAAGTCTTTTCTATTAATAACCAAAGGATCTGGCGACACACTAACAATGGATAAAAGAGGTAAGTACCCATCTACCTCCTAATTGTATAATAGTAATATTTTATCGGTCTAAAATATAAATAAGGATGGGTATTTTATGAGACGTACGCTAAATTCCACCTTACTTTGGTTGTTACCTTATAATTATTGTAAAAATATTAGGTTCCACCTTCGCCCATGTGGACGGTAATTATACCTATCTACTTACTTGCTATTCATCCCACAGGAAGTAAATTTTCTTCCGGGATACAGAATCTTGTGCCAAATTATTTCATTCAAATCCGTTCAACCATAGTAACAAAGATGTTACAAATAAAAGATTATAATATTAGCCCACAACAGAAAACATCACCCTCATGCCCTTATCCCACGTTATTTGGGGTCGGCTATACGTTTCATAGGTAAGGTAACGGCACCATGTTGGACGGGGACCAGTCATGGACAGTTTTTGTTTTTTCTTCCAAAATTAAGCAAACGTGCAGTATTTTTTATCAAATTTCAATACCGATCAGTTGTGCCAGTATTTCAGCTGTCATTACAACAGTTTTCAACCACTGACACCCTTTTTGATTGGAGCCGTAACGTTTGTTAGTTACGCGGAGTCATTTGGTGTCAGGAATCGTAATTTCTTACTAGAATTGCGATGAAAGTAAGTACACTTATCATCTACACCAGACACAAAATAAGATGATAAGTGTAATGTCGTTGTTGAAATTCATATTATTTAATGATTTATCAATAGATATGCATCCATTTTATAATATAATCCAAACTATAATTTATCATTCTAGCCCTATGTTATCGGTGTCCATAACTGGATATTATTCAAGCACGTACACCCAGTCTTGGACAGTGTCTATACAGTGGACTTCAATATTTTTCTTTTTTTTTCTTCTATCATAGGTTTGTTCCAATATATCTTCACGAATCTCTTGAAACATGCAATAAACTAGGTGTGCCCCGCGGTTTCACCCGCGTAGATTTAGTTTCTTCCTTATTGTCGCGGAACCCTAATATTTTTAATAAATAAAAGTAGCCTAAGTTACTCCTACATTTTTACCTTTTCAGTACCTTCTACTACATCTATACATATATACATACATACAGATAAATAAAATTGAAGTGTCTATTTGTAATTCCAAAATAACATTTTTTCACTAAATGCATATTAAAGTATGCACGGCAGAGACATAAAAAACCAATTTTAAAAAATTTTGCTTTGTCTGTCTGTCCGTCTGACGGTCTGTCTGTTTGTTCCGGGTAATCTCCGAAACGGCTGGACCGACTTTAACGGGACTTCCACTGGCCGATAGCTAATGTTACAAGGAGTAACTCAGGCTACATTTATTTAAGCATAAGGATTCCGCGGGACACCCATGAAATTAACTCTACGCGGGTGAAACCGCGGGGCACAGCTAGTTGTACATACAGAGGTACGCTTATTCATGCACTGCAAATTTAACTTTGTAATCCTATATTTATATGGGATTACAAATTAATCGATACGGTTGGTGTATCAAGAAAACTGTATCGAAATTGAAAAATATTAAGTTCCTCCTTGGCTCAGCGGGACATCGCCGTGCCTCTAAGCACTTGTACTTTACTTGTTTATTAATATTTCCATAACTGTCCATTAACGGATGTCCATGATTGGATCATGTTCATGATTGGGGGTCCAACACTGGATTTGTACTGTCCATTACTGGTGACTAAGTAGGAGTGTTGTTTATTTATATTATTTTATTGTACTTAGTTCTAAACTGAAATTAAACTTTAAATACTGATTGAGAAAATAGCTTTTCATTTACCCCCAAATGCATAAGAATGTATGTCGAAAACTGAAGAAATTACAGAGCAAATATGAAAAAAATTCGCTTCAACTGTCCATCATTGGTGACTTTACCTTAGTTAATTATAGAAATAATGGCGTGTTATTTATACAATTTATTTACTATTCTAAGTAGGTATAGGTACACCTACATTACATCCATATTTTTTTGCAGTAGATATTTATGTATTAGTTATTATGTTATTACGACTACGGATGAAAAAACTGTATACAGCATCCTTATATTGATTTCCATTAGTAACATTGAATAAGTAAGTATGACTTATCTGAGATAATAATATTGATTTAACCATTATAAATAACATAAGGTAGGTATAATTTAGTTAGCGAATCCTTCACGGGTAAGAAAAAAAAATACAGTAGAATTGAAAACCTCCTTTTTTAGAAGTCGGTTAAACATAAGCGATACAAGAAAGCTGTTATGATATTCATTGCTAAATGGTTTGTGCTAAGGGCTCAGCCTTTATGAAGTATTCCTTGAAGTTTTGTTCGTTCTTGAGAAATTCGAAGCTCTCAATAGTGTAGTTGGAGACGTGCCAGGCCACAATGAGCTTGCAGGAGCCGTCGGGCTCCGCGCAGTACTCCAGGGGCAGGGCGGAGGCCGACGAGCTCCGGTGCGGGTAGTACGTGTACTCAGACATTATCCTCAGACCACACTGGTCTATGTTGTCGCTCACGCTTCTTACTATACCTGTGGAAAGGACGTATTTATAACTGTCATTGTGTTTGTCTTAAATCTGGTAAATAGTAACCACAGATCAGGGGCCTTACCATGAGCTCTTATTGCCATGATAGTTTCACTCATTTATGAGACAGATGTATGTGACGTGTATAAATCTGTCACTGTCACACAACTGTATTATGATTGCAATAAGAGCTCACGGTTAGGCCCCAGAAAAAAAACTGGAAGTGGCGTTGGCGTAGTATGCATGTCTCCAGTAAGCGTCATTGCGCACAACTTCGCTCAATTCGATTTATTGTGATAAATTATTTTTACCATAAAAATGCTTTAGTGTTCCATTTCAATATTGAGTTTGTTTATTGAAGTTGACCGAAATCTGCTGAGCGAGGTTAAGTAGTTGAGACGTGCATTCCTACGCCTACCATGTCTTTCCGTCGGTTTTGTTCCGTGTCAGTAACTGATTGTACAGCCGATCCCACCAATCAATCTTTACCACTGAGATTTTCTATTTGATATTATTATGATGTGATAGATTTCATTCTGCCGTAGGTAACAGCAGCGTTATTCTCTAATGTTGCTCAGCGTCGAGTGTCGGTTTCAAGGATATGAAAAATGAAAATGAAAATGAAAAATATTTATTTAGTTTAGGCCCTGGTAAGGCACTTATGAAAGTCGAGAATTTACCACCGGTATGATATTAAACTTAATCTATGCATTACGTATCAATTTTCTATGTTTTAAACCGTCATCGGTCTTCGTGGAGCTCGACACTGAGAAACTTTACAGCCGTGTTATTCACTAAGGTTTCCCAGCGTCGCACTCGGCGTCGAGTGTTGGTTTTACAGATATGAAATTTAACATTATCCTCTATGTGTATCAATTTCTTATTATTGAAACCAACGCTCGTCGAGTTCGATGCTGAGGAACCTTCGTGAATAACGGGGCAGGACTTCTCTCTCACCTACTACGTCGTTAAATTTTTTAAGCAGATTTAGACGTATTTTGCGTCTTACGATAATGTTCTCGTTCGCCGTAAACTTGTTTTATATTAGCGGCGGCAATGATTTTTTATTGTTGTATGGCACTACAGAAAACTGGTTTTATTCGGTATGTTTCACCGATCACCGATCCTCACGTTTAAGTTCAACAATATTCTTATGCTTCTTTATTATCGAAGTAATAAGTTAAAAGTTGGTACTTAATCCACCGTGTTATTATTACACCTCTAACACTTCGGGGAATACAGGCGTGAGCGTATGCATGTATTTAACTTTACCGTCTCTGCAGGTTTGGTTGACGAGTCCTCTAGTGACGCTCAAGTACTGTTGGACGGTGGTGTTGAAGGCTGGCATGAGGCAGAGGAAGTCATCCTCGATGTATTCCAGACTCCTTTGCGTCGGCACCGTCTCGTATTTAATCACAGAGTTGAACACACAAGGGTCGCGTCGCGATGGTATCTGTACACATAAACATATTTAACAGCTTTTCTCTGAATGTATATGAAATACTAGCGGACGGCACGCGGTTTCACGCGCGTAGTTCCCGTTATAGGTATAGCCTATGTTACTCGCTGGTGATGTAGCTATCCATTGCTGAAAGAATTTCCAAGATAGACATGTAGTTTCGGAGCCTATTCAATGTCAACAAACAAAAAAAACAATCAAATCTTTCCTCTTTATTATATTAGTGTAGACTAAGGTTGGCAGTGAAAAAAGTGTTGGATAAAAATTATAATAATAAAACGATAAGATCCAGGGGCCTTACCATGAGCTCTTATTGCCATGATAGTTTCACTCATTTATGAGACAGATGTATGTGACGTGCATACATCTGTTACTGTCGCACAACTGAATTAACATTGCAATAAGAGCTCATGGTTGGGCCCCTGGTAGGTACCTAGGTACTTAGTTCTTATAAGTAGGTAAAACATCTCAACTTTTGGTTGAAAGTTAACATATATCTCTATGCTGTGTCACAGTTTATCGCTGCGTCAACTTTGTACCTATACCATGTTTATATATGTATACTTAATTTATAAATTACGTGAGGTGTTTATTTTTTCCATTTTTCTCCCTCCCCCGTTGGTGAGATGTCGTGAGATTTTTTTCAACACCTTCCCCCATCCCCCAATCTCACGTGAGATTTTTCAGAATGTGGGTTTCTTACGTAAACGCGTGTTGGGTTGTTATTGTAGAAAGAAAAAAACAATTTGCTTCGTGCTTTTATTTACGACTAGTTAAGACTAGTAATCGATATTGCTGAGAGTTATAAATGTAAAAAAAATTTAACAATAGAATACTTGGATTGAATGGACGAAAATAGTATATTTTTTTTTGTTTCAATCAGAACAAAAATTGCGTGATATTTGTCGAGACCCTCCCTCTCCCTAACGTGAGATTATATGAGATTTGACTCGACCCCCTCCCCCCTAAATCGTCTCACGTAATTTATGGACCCTTAGGTATTATCTTGAAAAGTTATTGTAATGAAGTGCATATTTACATACTACCTACTTGCTTAACAATACAAATTACGGTGCCAAACAATAAACCGTCATAATCCAGGATTAAAATAATCTCCTTACCGAACGTAATATGACAAAATAATGTTGGAGTTGGAGGTGACATTTTGTTAGTATTTATTGTTCGGTCTCAAAGCTAAAGATAAAGATTATTGTGCATTAATTTCGACTATGAAGGTGATTTGTACGGAGCTATTACCGATTTACCTGAATATAATTCTGGTCCCTCCCCAGCGCCCCAAGGCGTATATAAGTTTTAACATGTTTTTAGGTTGAAGATATTGCTAGCGTATTTTCCTCATTTTGTATGGGAATGTTAAAAAGTACGTACCCCAAGCGGCGAGTGTAGGAAGTTTTACGTCTCCGACGCGCGCGTCAAGCTACGGCGTTCGAACGTGGCAATACGGGGCGACCTGGGGCCTTAACATGAGCTCTTATTGCCATGATAGTTTCACTCATTTATGAGACAGATGTATGTGACGTGCATACATCTGTCACTTTCGCACAACTGAATTATCATTGCAATAAGAGCTCATGGTTGGGCCCCTGTACCTACTTGGGATAATGTAATATAGACTTGCATACAACTCTGCTTATTGTACATCACATGTACTCTATTTGCTGAGTTTACCTAATTCCACACACTTCTGTCATGGCAGATACGGTCGCTCCGTTAAGGTGAACGAGATCCACATTTAGTAACTAGACGTCTCCTATAACCGAAGAAAGATCTTTTGGCTAATGTGATTATGACACAACAAACTGTACAAAACTAAAAACAAACTAACTTCTGTAAGACTGAACTAATAACAAGAAAAAATCGCAGTGGAAAAGCACAGTGATAATAATCGATAAGTTCTGGGATATAAAACATGCGGCGAATAAAATAAATCAACAGTTGAATAAACATAGATAGAGAATTTCGCCTAGAATTTCTTGAATTGGCGTCGCTGAAGACCGATATTTACGAACATTGCTGCTTACTTTACGTCAACTGGGCTGGGAGGACACTAATTGTCACGAATGCATACAATAAGGCTGTGTCTCCAGTAGGCAAACTGTTAGCGGCCGCAAACTTGTGGCGAAATGATATTTGAGTTAGCTGCAAACTCAGATCAATTTTCGTACTCGCTGTTACTGTTATGAGTTAGCTGCTGGTTTTGCTGGGAGTCGGCCGCTCACTGATATAGTCGCGCGTAACGCTGTAAACTGTGTACAGTGAGCGCAAAACTAGCAAACTGTGGACACTCCATTTCAAATGTGTATATGAAAGGGCGTACTAAATCGATAGGTCGTAAATTCAGTCGGCCGCTTACAGTTTGTACTACACACACAGTCTACATACTACATGTACTACACAGTCTAGTACAGTAGATTCAGAGAGTTGTTTGAGCCATACCTCTCGGCCCAAGCACCTGGGCCCAGCAAACAGTCCGTCAAAGAGGTTAGCTGCCTGACCGACGTTGGGGTACTGGATCATTCCGTTGCAGAGGGACCAAACACCCTCGCGAATAATGTACCACCGCGGCATCTGGTTTATAGTGGTCACTGTCACTGTCGATATGCCCCACCTGGAAACATGTGCCGTAAGGAGATTTGAGCGCGCAGCGAAAATAATGGGGATACTGCGCTTGTTTTTATTCGCCAGAGACAGACATTCCGCGTTCATATCTCGTAAGGCAGCTGTAATAAGTGACTC
This sequence comes from Watsonalla cultraria, assembly GCA_964035505.1. Lineage (NCBI taxonomy): Eukaryota > Metazoa > Arthropoda > Insecta > Lepidoptera > Drepanidae > Watsonalla > Watsonalla cultraria. Next base: position 6,410,422 of record OZ037731.1, read on the forward strand.
GCATTTTTAATATCCCTTTGATAGCAAATTTCATTCTGTAGACGCGATATGAAACAAGGATTACGACTATGTATAGTAATATCATGTACGTAACACATTAATGATTATAAAAAGTGTTCATACGCAAACTAAATAAATTAATAGGCAGATAGTGTATATCTTATCTAGTCAGGAAACCAAATTTGTTAACCAGTAAATTAGCTGGAAAAAAAAGCAAGCTTTGATGGTTGTAAAGACGACGTGTAGTTATTAAATCCATCATGCGACGTTTGACCTACGTCTCGTCTTATATGAAACGAGCTGTGCCCCGTGTTTCACCCGCGCAGACTTAGTCTGTTTTTTTCGCAGAACCCTATTTTCTAAATACACAATGAAACAAAGAAAGGAAAAAAAGTTATTAATAAAATGCAGAATTTAAATTTGGTCTGCGGGTCTGGAAAGGCGCCTAGTAAGCTGGCTGTGTTACCTCGCTGGATTCTTTCACCTAGTTAAGAACCAGCTCGACGGTAAAAAGTTAGAAGATTTGTCTCACTCTTTTACCTGCCAGTAGTGACAGCCTCCTTCAGTACATTCTCCTGCGTCGCTAACGAGGTGATCTGTACTTTCAGGCTCGATGAGAGAGCTGTGGCTCTTTCCAAAGTCCTCTCGAGTTTCCTCTTGAGGCTAGCGGAGGACTGGTCGTCGATGGTAGCTCGGAACACTCCATTATTGTCACCCTTCAATTTAAAAGCAGTCGAGGAAGCCTCGTTGTTCTGCAGCGATTGGGCGTCATTGTCGTAACCCTTGTAGCTGCCACCATTTGACTTACGAGCCGCATTAATAAGTCTGCAAATTTATATTATTTAGTGGTATTTAATTTGTGTGTATTTACGGTACATCAAAACTTGAATTGAACGTTTTTTAGGGAACCGGTTGCATATCTACTTCCGTGATAGAACCACTTGGTGTTTTTGCATCCAATAAATTTAACCAAGTTTTATAATAACATACTCATGAGCTGTTGTCGTGTGGGTGTGAGTGTTATCGATAGGACTGCACTGTCTAATTCTAATACATATTAATTGTAAAAATTAAATAATTTTTTTTTTTTTACAATGAATGAATGCACTTACAATTGTTCTTGTACAGGTGACATCCATTCTGATACCTGGAATAATAGGAATATTTATTTTCTAAGTTCTCGGTTTTCTCATATTCTTATAAGTCTATTTTAAAGTTGATGTGTTTTGTTTGAAACCGCAGTGTCTCTCCGCGTTGTGATAAAACTTATGTCGAACATTGGTACTAAGTATGGAAATGATTACTGTTTTTGTGAATATCTTTGGCAAGTTTCAAACTAGAAAGAGACTTTTTTTTTTTATCGGGTATAATCCGTTATGGATACACCAAGCGACGCGGGGGCAGCGGAAGGGTTATGTCGGACTCGCACCGACTAAACTCCACGGTGTTCCTCCTGATCGCGAAGTGGGGGGGTACTCGTGATATGTTTTCACATGCTTCGCCGTGACCCTCCCGGCGACTGGCTTGTCAGGCCCCTCCTTATGATACCAGGCTGTACCCGCTTTTACACTATGGGAGGGCGCGTCGGAACACGAACGCGCCCTTCAACCGCGAGGGCCATGCGTCGGAGCCAAGACCCCCGTCCCGGCGCCCGCGGACTTCTAAAGAGTTTTAGGACCTAACTTCGGTAAAAGGAAACATAGCATCGGGGATCTGTCGCGTTATGCCCTAAGGTTTCTCGCCATCGGGGGGCATGAATATTGATTATTCAGTTTTTTAAAGACATTATTTACAACCAGTTCATTAAAACTTAATTATATATTATTTATTCAGTTAATATTTTACAAAACATGTTTTGTACGATAATTTACAATACGTTGCAAAAAGCATTAACGTTCATTTGAATTGGTAGGTACTTAATGCCAGATAGACAAGGTTACGTAATATGTTGCCGACCTGTGACAAATTCCTTATAGTTAAGATATTTATCAGAATATTATGAATATTCAAATACAAAATAGTTTGTGAATCGCGACTGCTTAAGAAATAAGAAAAGCTTCTCGACAAGTTTCTTCATAGGATAGCAACCTCTTAATGTCGCTTTCATTTCATCACAGTAAATGATGTGCTTCGGAAAATCGACTTTCAGAGTGAACTGTCATACTTTACTAGGAACTACATATTTTTGTGAAACTTATTTGTTCTCTATAGGATTGCTAACCCTAAACCTACCAGGGGAGGATCCAGCTCTGATTATATTCAATAAATTAAATATTGAAGGAATGTAGTTACATGAAATCTGTATGATGACAAAATAAATAAATAAAATCATTATGTTCAATTAGTGGTCCACCTAGGTCCTGGAACCAGCTCAGGGGGGGGGGGGTCATGACCCCCATGACCCCCCCTCCTGGATCCGCCGTTGAAACCTACCCAAGAAACACAGCAAGTCACGGTTAGAGCTGTGAAGAACAAACTTACCCAGTCAGAATACGTCACACAAGAAACACACAGAAATATAATCAACTTCACGTAAAACATCTTGACTTGTACAATACGAAACTACAATGCGATTTAACTGCTAGTGCATCGATATTGTTAAGTTTAATGAAATGTTTACAAATCCTTTGATAAGCCAGTCCTGATCCGATTGTTCCTATTCATTGTTAGTATTCTTGGGTTACTTATTGGAACAAAAATGCCACAACTTTGGTACACAGGTTAACTTACATGTTGTGTTGCCAATAATAATCCTTGTCATCGATTCCTATATTGGATGACAAAACAAGGCCCGCATACTAACTGCTTGCAATCATATACGGAAGTCCTCTTGTATGAACTCTTATAGAGAAAACCCCGATTTATATAATGAGAAAATTGTTAGTTCGGGATAACGGTAGCATTGGAAATGTTACTATATAGTAATAGAGACCAATAGAGCGTATCCCTCCCTCTTTACTTCATCCTTAGAATGCTTTTCTTAATAATTTTTTTGGAAGACTTATTCGTAGATAGTAAAAACGTCGATTTTTACTTTACGTAGGTACTAGGTACCATCCAACGTTGCTAGATATTGAAATACCTTAACCAATCATTAAGATTTACACACCGCAAACGCAGAAATATTTTTTTTTATTTATTACATTTATACCTAGCTATTCTATCCAGTCAGTCTATAAGTCTTAATGGTCCTACTGATGAGCTCATGTGATGATATTTCCTTGCAGCGGAGGAGTTCGTGAACAGGCTCCTCACGAAGGATGCAGCGGAACAGCCTTCCGACACCGTCAAGCCTGACGAACTCTTGATGGAACTGCCCTCCTGGTACGATGAGAAGAAATATACCCAGTGAGTTTTTCTATACATATGTCATAGATACAACTCCGCGGTTTGGCACCTCTTGCAGTTTCACTGTTTAATCGATATTTCATCGGAATAATTAAACTTTACTCAGTTACATTTTCGCATATAATGTATGTACATATCAGAGAATAATTAAAGTATAATTAGCATTGTACAATCATAAAATGATTAGTTTTATCTTTTGCGCTTATGACTGATACGTACTTATCTATAACCATGATCTTATAAGTAGGTACTTACGTATTTAATTTACAAATCTTTGGAGGTTTAAAACTGCTTATTGCGTTACATAATTTCTCACTGTGTTTGCCCACTTGAAAAATAAAATATGAAGAAAAACAAAATCTGAGGACGGACGGTGACTCGTGTTACTCTGGGACCTTGGGGTCCGGATGACTAAGGCACATTCGAGTTTTAAGTCGATTCAGTATTAGACCGTAAGCAGGTAATCTTGAGTAAGGAAATAAAGTCAATTACTGAAAAAGTGACAGGCTTGTTTAGGTACCTTCATTACAAAGTGCAGACGGTTAATTATTTTATATGATTATACATTCAATGTCATGAAGGCAGATCATACAATAGAGTCTATTTTTGGAATCATCTCCGTCTTGAATAACCCACAATCATAAAGCATAATTTACGTGTGTACAATGATGAAGCGTTTAGATGCTCAAACCAAAAAACCTGACATAGGTAGATAACTACTTATATTTATTCACGACTACGTTTCATATCATTCTATTACGATTTGAGGAAATGTTTCATGTTTACGAGTTTAACTAACAAAAACTAACTTAATGGGCTGACTGGTAGCAAATCCTGATATTTTGATTTTGCTGCTGCGCGGGGCAAGGGAAGGTATTTTAATTATCTTATAAGCACAAGGACAGTCACCCCCGGCCAACTCCGAAATTTGGTTGATTAATTATTTTGGTGGTTTTTGGACTAGTTGTTAGTATACCCGACTGCTACACTAGGTGTCGCCGAATGCTACGGGTTCGGTTCGATTTAGGGCAAGCATTTAATCGTCATCTCCCTCCCATACATTGTTGGGGTTGACACTTGATCCAACCAGATGTGGCTGATCACTTGATTTTATAAGAAGTGACTGCCATCTGATCTTCTTAACCCCAGCCATTTAATTTGATGAGCATTATTATAATTACTAATTAATTACATTTTTATATGTAAAACCTTTTTTTTGGTATGTATATTATCCGTTTGGTTTGATGGCACTGTGTGATATTTCATTATTTATTGTCAGAGGGCGGAACTTCTACGTGGAGAACCGGTTTTCGTTCTCGACGTCGATGCTGATGGGGCTGGTGGCAGTGTTCGCGGTGCCGTCCATCCTGCGCGTGCTGATCAGCTCGCGTCGCTCCAACTCCGTGTTCACCGCCTACAGGAGATACCTCTCCACCTTACTGCACAAGGAGCACTGGTTCGACTATGAACTCAAGCCGGGCACGCTGTGAGTGTTTATTACTTATCTATAATTAATACTATAAAGAGGAAAGATTTGATTGTTTGACCGAAACTATTTGACCGATCTTGAAAATTCTTTCAGCAATGGATACCTATCAGCGAGTAACATAGACTATATTTTATCCCCCTACACCCAGGGGAACGAGAACTACGCGGGTGTAACCGCGTGACATCCGCTAGTTTATTGAAATTTAACAAATTCAGCGGAGTTTGCACCCCCGTGCCTCGGAAAGCACGTTAAGCCGTTACCTATCGGATTGCCGTCCCATGGGACTATGAGAGTGAGGGAATAAAGAGCGCACCTGTGTTTGCGCACACACTTGTGAACTATAATATCTCTTGTGCAGATGATAATCCCCGCTGAGGTTAGCCGCCATGCTCGCCATAACTAAAATTGATGGGAGATCCTTAGAATTTATTTATTTATGAGTACCTACTATCCCTGCAACAAATTTTGCACAGGCAGTCATAAATTCTAATGATCTCCCAGGGTGGTAGATAATTCCTAAAGTATTGAGTCTTAATACTGTAGGAATTCTCTACCAGTCAACCTTTGGGTGTACTCAACTACAAATGTAGGTCCTGATACAATGGTAGGCTGAGGCCCAACCAAGCCAGAATGAGCTCTTATTGCAATGATAATTCAGCTGTGTGACACTGACAGATGTATACACGGCATGTACATCTGTCCCATAATATGAATCATGGCAATAAGAGCTCTTGGTAGGGTTCCAGGTGCCGTCACGAGATATAAGCGCTTACCTTGAAAGCGTAGTAGTAATTTTATGAGTCTGTGTCTGTATGGCGCGACAAGCATACTTAACTCACGTATGTAAAATTACCCCCACATTTTTGGCTGAACGCTCATAGCTCGTGACTTCACCTGTAGGTACGTATTATTTATTATGTAGCAACATTTCTCTGCTCGCTACTTAGACGGCTCTACCGCCCAACTTTGTAATGTAAGTAAGTCTGTAGGCAACTAGCAGACAACAAATAAATCGTTATTTGAGAGTTTATGAGAGCTCACGGCGCATTTGAGTTTGATACAAGTTTTCAACTAGATTAGTCGGACCTGGGGCCTTACCATGAGCTTTTATTGCCATGATAGTTTCACTCATTTATGAGACAGATGTATGTGACGTGTATACATCTGTCACTGTCGCACAGCTGAATTATCATTGCAATAAGAGCTCATGGTTGGGCCCCTGCGGGAAAAATATCATGTTTCGAATGCTACGGTCTCTACTCCACGATACAGGACGACTGATTTACCGTTAATGTATAACTTTAATGATTTAAACATTGTAAGAGCCTAAAACTTGCCTTTTGACTTATATAATGTTGTGTGTCATACCAATACAAAGTACATAATAGTAAGGTAATACAATTTACGCTCAAGATCAATTTGCAATCCCAATGGTCGCCACTGAGACACGATACTCCGTCGGTAAGTATTTATGGAATAATACAGTCGCTTTGGAGATCAAGAGATACGCGTAGTTGCATGATAAAAGAAGTGAAGGATGTTTTCAAAGTTCAAACCTTTTCATGCATGTCCATAAAGAGGATTAACTTTTGCTAATCTTTATGCGTAATACATATTACTTTGTGATTCGCTATTAGTTAATACCCTTACCTAGACGTGACGTGGGTACCTACCTACTCAGCTGGTATTACAAGTACCTACGTGTGACGGTAATCATGTTACACGTTGTATCTGTTTAATTAAAATAGGGCTTTGATACTCAGATTTTTCATCGATCTCTGATTTGATTCAAGATGGTTGCACAGCGGATAATTTTTTAGGAGCGAATCATTATCCTATAATTTTGCATACCGGAAGTAAGATAATGCTTTCTTGGTAGGGTTGTATCACTGAGAGAAGCGAAGTTAAACGCAGATTTGTATGGGCTCTGTCCCGAGGGGCTAGTGCGAGTTTTTCACTGCCGCCTTCACAAGTCACCGCGTCGAAGTAAACGCAGATCGGAACAGCGCCTCTGTCGTCCTAAAAATGACACTATTGTGAGCCCATACAAATCTGCGTTTACGTAGACCCGATGACTATGACGGCGATTTTAAGAAAACTCGCACAAGGCACTCTGTTAGGTTACCTACCTACTACCGAATTATTTATCTACTGAATAAATGTCCATTATTCCAGCTTCGATAGCAAGTGCGAAATTGTTCAAAAATATCTGCACAATTTATTTTATGAATGTAAGTACGTCATGAGTGACTTGCATATCTGGTTATGGAATGTTAAATATAATTAATGCTAATATTTAAGTAGTTCGGTAGTAGGTATACATTTCAGGATTTGATTATCAGGTTGTTTATTTGCAGACAGATTGGCTAAGTAAAGATATCTGGTACCTTTATCATTGTAATTGTGATTGACTAGCGTAAAGACGGTCTTCGTCAGCCTCGCGTAGCTAGGCTATCATCATCAACACAACACATTAGCTGAACAGACACCGCTTGAATCCTTACACAAATCATGTTATTGACTACTATGTATGAAGAAAGTAGATACTTACTAAAATTTATTTATTTATTTTCAAACTTTACCCCACCAATGATCACCGAGGTGTGAATTTCCTTGCTTATTAGTATGAGACCACACCTATGTACATAGACCCCTGCTATAAGGGCGGGAGGGCCGGACATGAGTGTGACATGTGTTATCAAATTAGTAGTCAATGTAAGTTATCACAAACACTCATGCTGACGAGACTGGTACTCGCGTGCTTGCGTTGTAGGCGAGAACTCAAATCACACGGTTATAGGGCTGTTTTCTTGAAATAATAAATTTTGTGAGTTTGTGGTTTGAGAAGTTGCCTGATGCGCTAACTTTTCTAAAAACGGTTGCAGTGATTTCACATTGTGAGGAAGCCTACGTACCTATGTCTGAGAAGTAATTCAAAGACGTATGTATACTTAGTGCCTGAGGTGACGTTGGACAGTATTTTGGTAAAAGTAAAGGATATTTTGAATTGAATTGTTTATCCACAACAACCACGTGACATTGGCGGAATAGCTGCACTCAAGCTCGTCGCCATCATTAAAATAAGAAGAAGAATTGATCCGTCACTTTGATACTTAGGTAATCATATTCGGTAAAATGGTGTTTTTCTCACAACACCTCCGCTAACTTCATCGGAAACCCTTCTGGGATAACACGGCATATATTTGTTTTATTTAATAAATTTTGTTAGGTCATGGAAGTCGCTATACACGGTGAGGAGCCGTCACCTGCGCGCCGGGCTGGCGGCCAAGGCCAAGGGCATCGGCACCGTCTCGCAGCGAGACATCGCGCTCACCCAGTTCGGCTTCATGGGGTTCGCAGTCCTCAAGCCCGACTTATTCGGCATCCGGCAGCTGAGGCGCGGCGACTGGGACGCATACAACCACTTCTGGAGGGTCATCGGCCATATGATCGGCTTGGAGGAGAGGTACATTTACTAATGGAATTAAAATTTTACCCAAATCCTTGCAAATATTTTTTACGCAAGTGCATATTTACGACTCCTCTCAAGAAATGTTATATTACGTACGCCCGTTTACAAGGGTGGGGATAGAAAAATGACATGATAGAGATGATATAATGAAGATCAGATATAGATAAGATAAAACATCAGATTTATATTTAGTGAATTATGCCTTCAATAAAAATAATACAGACATAATTTGCAGGAACGACATACTTATATCATCTAGACCAACGCGACCAACCTATAGTTACACGTGTGTTTTTGTACCATGGCGATCATTTCATCCTCAAAGTGAGTACCTAATGACCACGTGTATTCCAGATATAACATATGCCGTGAAACGGTAGAGGAGACTCGCACGGTGTGCCAGCTGCTGTTAGAGCGAGTGTACACGCCGTGCTTGGAGAACGTGCCCGAGTACTTCGAGCACATGGCGCGCGTGATGCTGGACGGGCTGTGGTGCGCCAACCCCACCATCGACGTGGACGCCAGCCTCTACTGGTGCCGATACCTCGCCGACGTGCCCGGATACGTGTACACCGAGCGCGACAGGATCACACTACAAGATAAACTGCTCAAACATCTCGATGGGAAACCTCTTGATACCGGTAAGTCGAGGATCTTGAGGACTATAGGATTGGAGCACTAAGCGCACTTTTCTGCTGCTTTTGTAGTGTAAAGTTAGTACTTGAGTACTTACTTAGGTACCCATTTCCTTACCAAAACTAATTCTGGCCTGAACCGAAAACGAAATAAAACCACAGAATAAAACTCGGCTACTTATACTACTAATAGGTAATACAGAATAAAACTACTTACACAGGTAATTATATCTAGAAGATATGTATGCTAAGTAGGAAAAGCGCATGGTACAAATAACATTAAAAGGGCATGGTGGAAGTACGTAGTAATGATAAATTTGAAGGTATTTCTTTATTAAACTGTATCTGACTAGGTAGGCTTAATTCGGAACATTTTTCCGTCTGGCGGGCTCTATGTAGGTAGGTACGCTTATGTGCGCATACTGCGTACATACCTATCTAACTACGAGTGGGTATGAAGGTATATCGTTTAGTAAGAAAAAGTTACAGTACCTCACTTTTAATAACGTAAAAGTCCAAAGTGCGCCATGTTACATGATGGATTATACGATAAGTGTAGGTATGTAGATACAAAAACTTATTGTGAGGAAATATAATGTATATTTTTTGTGCCAGCTTAAGCGAGAGTTACACGCCAGCACATGAGTAATATTACCACGTGTATAATGAACATTAATTTTGGATCTTCTAATATACCAAATTAATATACAGTTTATATTTAAGTACTAGCTGTGCCCCGTGGTTTCACTCGCGTAGATTTTAATTTCATGGTTGCCCGCGGATCCCTAATGTTTTTAAATCTAAGTAACTAATTTACTCCTTGTAACATTAGCTATCCGTCAGTGAAAGTCCCGTCAAAATCCAGTCGTTTCGGAGATTACCCGGAACAAACAGACAGAAAGAGAAAATTTTTAAAAATTGGTTTTTCTGTGTCAGTACCGTGTATACTTTCATATGCATTAAGTGAAAAACTGTTATTTGGCAGCTACAAACAGACACTTCAATTTTATTTATCTGTATAGTTAAAGATGTATAGATTATAAACTTACATACATAAGTAAATTAAAACCTCTATCTATGCATTAATAGTTAATTTCCCTTAATACTGATAGGAGATTAGTCTTGCTCAGTAGAGGATTAGGTCAATTAGTCCCTGGATACTTATTATTTTGGTTATCCCTATTCGTCACTTTTCAATGCAGGTGTGGACTCTACCCTGCTAATACAGCCGCCGGCAGTCGAGGGCATCCCTGAACGCGCGCCGCGGCTTCTCTATTACCACGACTACGACAGCCTGGCCACAGTACCTGCGTACAAAGAACTAACCTTCAAAGGGAAGTACAAGCTGTTCTTAAATTACGTCGCGATGGCTTTCTACACCTCCTACTTGGGCAGGTTGTACTTCAACTTCAACATTTTACTCAGTCTCTTCCTCCTGAGGTACTTCCCTTACCTTGCGTTCATCAGGTTCGGTATCAAGTCCTCGTACTCTAATATATTTGCGGAAGACCCCATGGACGATACCAAACCCCAGAAGAACGCAGAGTTCTACAAGCCACGGCCACCAGAACCGTGGTATAAGGCTATGTTGTCCATATTGTGGTAGACACAATAGTCTCTAATTGCCAGATTGACAATGTTTATGAGACTGACGAAAGTCTTATATCATTGTACTGGGACTCAGTCGTGACTTCTTATTGTCATGATAGTTTTACTCTTATCATGAGACAGATGTATATGACATATACACGTCTATCACTGTCACACAGTGGAACTATGATGGCAATAATAGCTTGTGGCCCCTGGGCCCCTGGTTCTGCCAAAACATTTATGTTACAGTCCAATTTTAGTTTTAAAACTGTTTGACAATGGATATGTACTATACAATATAGTGAACAAACTATTGAACAGTATGAAAGATACCTTTTTTGCCTTCCTCGTTGGAAGGATCTTGTTTTTGTATTTTTATTGTATTTATTGACATTATTATATTTTGACGAGTGATCAAGTGTCACAAATAATTATTTAGTAGTAATGTATATCGTAGTTAGATATTTATATAAAGTAATAATCATTATTATGGAATTTTATAGACAAAAATTAAATAATGGTGATATTTTTATGATATTTTGACAGTGTAAACACTATGTATTGTTTGAAAAACCATTAGTTAAGCGAGTATAGTTAGAAAAACATGGGCATGTTTGTAATAACATTACTTATATTTAAATGTTCAGAACAAAAAGGGAGTTATAATATTAAGTAATCCGTTGGTATTATGAAATGGTTTGTTATGTTAAAATTACTGATAACGCTGATAATATTTGTCAGGCGTTATCAAGTCATTATAACATAAGTTGTTAACATACAAAGTTTTGTTTGTGTCTGTCTGTAAGGCTCATCTCTGCTGGACCCATGTTGGCAGGACTTTGAAGGTGGTGAAAGTTCCAACTTTGGCTACATTTTTCTTACGAAGAAAAAAGGTTACTCGCATTGAACAAAGTCTATTAGTACACATAAAATCAAAGTACTGGTCCTGACCGACTGATTATATATCAATGCACAGCCTAAACCGCGAGAGACAAACAATTTGTGTGATAATGTCAGGATATAATGTATGTATTATGGCATCAAATATATTATAGACACAACAATAAGATTACTGTGTTGTACATGTGTTGACAAAATTTGAAATTATTATAACAGTTATCGCTAGGACTAATCACTTAAATAGTCATTGATCGAGTACGTTGTATCGTCGATAAACACTGCTCAATCCATTTTGAAGGTACTTTCTTTGTTTATTTATTTAAGACACGTTTTGTTTTAAAAGGAAAAATAGTATCCCTCTTGAATATTTATTCATCTGCGAATTTTTTTTTTGTGTAATTTCAAATTGATTTAACACGAGCTTTGTCGTCTCTACATATTATCAAGAACAGAATATATTGATAAACTTAATTTTACTAATTGCCGGATTTGAGAATAACGTAGACTTAGTTATTATAAGATATTTTACATAAGTCAGGTGGGTGTAGATTCAGGGTATTTTTATACGTACGACATTATAGATGGTGCAATATTACAAAATATATTCGTAGGTAAATAGTTTGTATTTTATGAATTATAAAGACGGTATTTCTACGTACAAAATGTTGTTTTATTTATTACAACTCTTTTTCAGGTGCTCATTATTTGGGTTTACACAAAAACAATAATTTAGCTTAAACTTTATTCATATAACATTATTCTTAGTAATCACATGTATCATTGAAAAAAGTCCTGTGCTTTTAACCTGGCCCTTTTGGCAACATTGATTTGTAGTAGATTATCTGTGAGATTGTTATGTTCTGTGACAGTTCGGCTGTTGTTGGCACTTCCTGTGGACGATGGTCTGTGTGGGGTTGCCAGTTTTTTATTATTAGGTGTGGCAACTAGAGGTCTGCGTTGTGAGGTGGGTGTGCGCTTCGGTGATGCCGCGTGTGATAATATCCCCATGTCGTTGGGGGTTAGTTTGAGTCTTGGCGACACCAAATGCTTGGCTGCTAGTTTGCGAGCTGCGGGCGACATGCTCGCCAGACGTTCTGTGTTCGTTCTGAAACTGAATTATAATTAAAATATATAAAAAAAAGTCTAATTCAGGTGTGGTTTATACATATATTGACTTGAACATAAATCAAATGTCAAATGACAGACACATTTTTTTTTAAATAGATACGAGCAGTGAAGGCCGGTAAGCTGGCTCGGCCATCTCAATATGTTTTCCTTTGAACTTCACTACCCTTCTCAGCATACTCCCTTCAATGTTAGCAACAATTAAATATATATACATACAGATAAATAACATTGAAGTGTCTGTTTGTAATTCTAAAATAACAACAGCTTTTTACATATTTACATAACATAAAAAAACTGTTTTCAAACATTTCTCTGTCGGTCCGTCTGTCTCTCTGTTTGTTCCAAGTAATCTCCGAAAAGGCTGGACCGATTTTAACGGGACTTTCACTGACAGGTAGTTTTTTTAATGCCATGAAAAAAGCACATTAAATTAAGACTACGCGGGTGGAACCGCACAGCTAGTAAATACAACTTTAATTAAGCTGACTAATTGAAAATCTGTTACGTAAGTATTTTTACCGTTATTATCGTTACTTCAGTTATTTTATGAGTCTGTGTGTTTGGCGGTACGTGTATACGCAGTTACCCCTCACTATTTCCTATCTGAACAAATAAATATTAGTATGTTATCTATAAGCTGATGTGATTATGGGGCTCGTGGCACAGGCGCTATTGCGCAATCATTCGATCGGCGAAATTAAGCAACCCTAACCCAAGCCGGTTCATGGATTGGTGACCGCCCGAGATCCCTCCGTGCCTCGGAGAGCACGTTAAGCCGTCGGTCCCGGTTGCCAATTGAACGTCTATGGCAATCGTTACAGTACCACTACTATACTTGCTAGCGTCTCCTGCAATATTTGTACGAGATATTTTAGTTCTTCACGTCACCGCTAGGATGCGCTGTACAATTTCTAATACAAATATTCGGCGGAGACGCTAGCCAGTATAAATTACGAAAACGGTGTCAAACCCGTGATAGAGGTACAGGTCAGTCGGAGGCCTAAGAAAGTGACAATTGGTTTAACCCAGGTCACCGATTTGCCTCATAATACGGGTTGCGAAGGTCAGATGGCAGTCGCTTTGTGTAAAAATTAGGTGATCAGCCACATTGTGTTTAATCAAGTGCGGGTCTCAACAATGAATGGGATGAGGCCAGGGTGATGATGATCTGTAAGTGTATTTGATTACCTGGGTGTGGGGGGCGCTACCCTGGGCGTGGTTGGTCTCCTCTTCTTGGCGACCTGCTCGGCCAACTGCAACGCGATCCTCTCGCGCGCTCCGCCCTCCAACATACGATACGCTGCGCCCGCGCCCACGCTAATATCATAATAAATTACGCTATTTTTCTAAATCGTATTTGAATAACTAATCATTTTGTACCAGCGAGGCGAAGGTACAGCCATTGAGTTTTTCTAAAAAACTTAAGAATAGTGATTTCACACCACGTGCTTGACGGTGAAGGAAAACATAGTGAGGAAACCTGCATATGTCTGAGAAGTACTTCAAAGACGTATGTGTAGTGCCTGAGACGGCGATAGACTCACCATCTGTCACGTTGGCACTTAATCATCTTCGGTGAAATGTGGGAGTTGTTATTACCTACAACACCTCTGCCTACCCCTTCGGGGAATACAGGCGTGAGCATATGTATAATTTTGTCAGGCTAATGTATGATTTTGTAGAAAGGGGCTGTAGACAAGTGACAGAGTAACATTATCCTCACGCTTCGCTAGTAGAAACGATGCAAAATGTACGGGAATGACATATGTCACGTGACTGATTTATGTCATTACTATAATTTTTTTATTGTTCTATTAGCGCAAACGTGAGAGAATATTACTTAAACTAGGCCTACAGAGCTCGTAGAAGTATATTTAAGGCTTTGGCATTGGCATATAATAAAGACTTGAAAATAAGGAAGCTCACCAAATAAGCATTTATAATGAGTTATAATTTTATTTTTAGCTCCCGTAAACTATAAAAGAAAATCTCATTTTAGGTAAGTATTTCGCACACTCACAAATAATGCTACATTCAATTGGTAATTTTCGGTTCAGAAGGTCCAAAGATTATCCCCTTCAAACTCACTATAACTTTACCACCTTATAATATTACTTATAGATTTGTCACAACGCAGAATTGGGTCATGATTTAAAATAATGCTAGGTTGTATATAAGACCAGCGACGTCACGCGGTTTCACCCGCGTAGTTCCCGTTCCCGTGGGGGTACGGGGATAAAATATAGCCTATGTTACTCGCTGATGATGTAGCTATTCATTGCTGAAAGAAATTTTAAGATCGTTCAAGTAGTTTTGGAGCCTATTGAAAGCAAACAAAAAAACAATCAAACCTTTCCTCTTTATAACATTAGTGTAGACAACTATATAAAGACACTTTTTAACAGGTATATTAGTATGAATGCAATAGTTACGCAGGCAGCGGCGTGTCCCCGCCGTCGAGGCGGAAGGGAGTGCCTTGGATCTCGCCCCACGTCATGAGCGGCGAGTCTCCCCCCAAGCCCGGCCGCGGCGACGGCGTCGCCACCAGACCGTACTCGCCCTTGGAGCCCTTCTCGCTCTGGATGCTCACGCCGTCCACGCCGATCTTACCCGTCACCGTCGCGTCCTATACAACCAAAACCAGACCCTTATTATGATTGTTTTTTAAAAAGCACCTTTCTCAGCTCGATGATAACATTTATAATCCCTTGCAATAATTTTTTTTGTGTGAAGTGCTATCAAATAAAGATATTTTGAAATGAAATGAATTTAAAATGATTTATCCAGTTAAGGCACTTGTGAACGTCGAAGAATTGACCACTGGTTTAGAAACTAGCAAAATTCAATGTCATCATTTCAGCCGACAGACGGCCACTGCTGGGTACAGGCCTCCCCCAACGATCTACACGACGACCGGTCTTGTGCTTCCCACATCCAGTTCCCAAATTCAATGTAGCTCATATTAAAATGCGAATGACCTGACTCCTGGCGAGCTCGTGTATGGCCTGGCGGTTCTTGTGATGGTCGAAGGGGTCCCTGGGCAGGCGCGTGTGGCGGTGTGCGAGCGAGGCGCGCGGCGCCCGCTGCGAGCGCGCGCCCTCCGGCACGTACATTATGTAGTTGCGCGCTCTGTACCGCCATGTGCCCACCTGCAACAACACATACATACACGTTAAGAAGACTTACCAACGAGTACCTTTGAATGCGAATGCATCGAATGACACTTCAATTTTATTTATCGGTATAGATATGTAGTTTATTGCATGTGCGGCTAGCTTAACAATAATTAATTTTGGAGATTTGATAATCTAACTGCTTGCTTTTTGACACCTATTTGGGGACCACTAAAGGAAGATTTACGAATTGTAAAGCAGTTACCTCATGTGGTCTCTCAGTCTGGTCGGCCTGCTGTTCGATGGAGGGCACTACTAGAGCAGCGTCGGCTATAGCAGCAGATGTGACCTCGGAGGCAAACTGCGGTGCCAGCTTGTTGGCGCGTTTCTTGTTCTCCAGAGATATCACACGGTCGTAGCTCGCGTTGTCTTCACTAGTGTACTGCGCGAGGAAGGAATCTGTACAGGTTATAAACAAAATCAAATTAAATATCTCTATTTACAAGATTACTGTTTTCATTGGTCTCCTTAGGATAACCTGTATCCCGGGAGGCTGGTACAAATAACCAAGGAATAATACCATAAGTCTAGGTAATAAACCAGTAATAGACATTTATAATGATTTATAACATATCTCTACTATGCAAATGTGTCTGTGGGAACCTTTATTTTAGTATTTTATAGATATAACAGATTTCTGATTATCTCACCCAATGTGTGTTTGTCAGTGATATCCTTAGGCTTGTCATTAACAGCTGAGCCAGCCTCTGACTCGGCTCTGTGTTCGTGCATTGCGGCCGTTGATGGGGAGAATGGCCTGTCTTCACTTGGAGTGTCAAAGGTTGCTGGTGAATTGTCTACAACAATATTATAAGTGCGATATCACATTGGCTGCTCTGTTAGTGAGGGTTGATTAAGTCTAGTCAAAGTCAAAAATATCTTTATTAATTAGACTTTTTACAAAGTACTTTCAAATCATTACAATGACATTACCAAACATAGTTTAATCCAAGACTTGACCAAACTCTGACTAAAACCAAGTCCATCCCTTTTCAAATCAGTATCCAAAAAGAGATGGAACTACTTTTAAACCAAGGATTATCTTAGGCAATGTTTTGTAATAAGGGGTTACATTTTTGATACAAATTGTAACATTGACATAAATTACTATTTTGACTTCAGATATTGGTCAATTAAAGTGGCCAAAAGGAAAATGTGGGAAAAAACTGCATTCTGTATAAGAAATATTATGATGTATATGAACAGACCCTGTGATGCTGATAGGACAAACTACCTGTCACATCGGTCCTAATAGTCATCCGTGGAAAGTCTCTTCTTGGTGGGATCTTACTGGGAAGACATACAGATGTAAAAGTAAAATAAAAATATTATATAGTCATAATTGCTCACTTACAAGGCTCTGTTGGTGGTCTCAGTCCACTGTATTTCTGGGTGATTTCCCTCAGTCGGACATAGTCCTTGTTTTCTGTTGCTTCTAAGAAATCATTTTGTGCTTTTAATTTTTCCAAATCAGGGAAGAAATCCCTCTGTATAAGCTTTGCAATGCCCTGGAATTTAATAATAAACATTATTACATTTTTCTCATGTAGATACCCATGATCAGTAGTCCACACTAAAACAAAATTTATAAGCCTGTTTCACAGACCATCATTGCAACATTATTTACCTTTCAATATTAGCGTTCAGAGGCATTACGATTCCATAGATTCTTACCCGTTAGGTATTGAGTGCTAACTTACCTCCACGTATAAGTCTTCGTCCAATACCTCGGTTCTTTGAATATTTTTCTTTTTAGGCACCTTAGGAACTTTGAAAACAGTACTCTCAGTTTTTAACAATTGCATGTTTGCCAAGGCCGCTTGCCCAGGTTTGGGTGGTTTATTATCTTCGGCCATGTTTTTGATAAGATACAGTGTGCAATTCCAATACCCAACTAAATTATTATGAAAAATAAGAAGTCGAAGAAGATATCACACTACATCACTAAAACGTAAAATTGCAACAGCAATGCCATTGCCAAGAAGATGTGACATGTACTTCTTCTTATTTTGATTGAAACTTGACAGTTGACATGACACTGACATTTATGTTTAGATTTTGTCATTGTATTTATTTGACGTTAATATTTATACTCTATGGTTATTAGTGTTCAACCCACAGATAAAATAAAATTAGGATCGCCACGGACTCTTTTAGTGAGGTATAGCTTTTGAAGGTTTCATATGCAGGATGGCCCATTCATAGACGTTGAAAAGAACCTACCTGTTCGAATCATCATCATCTCCCTGGCCTTATCCCATACATTGTTGGGGTCGGCACTTGATTCAACCCGATGTGGCTGATCACCTAATTTTTATACGAAGCGACTGCCATCTGACCTTCGCAACCCCGTTTAGGAGGAAAATCTGTGATTTGGGTTAAACCAGTTGTCAGATTATTTTTAGGCCTCCGACTGACCTGTAACGATTGCCAAAGATGTTACATTGGCAACCGGGACCGACGGCTTAACGTGCTCTCCGAGGCACGGAGGGAACTCGGGCGGTCACCCATCCAACTACTGGCTAGGCGTATGGTTGCTTAACTTCGCTGATCGATTGATATGCGCAATAGCAACTGTGCCACGAGCTCCTCCTACCTGTTCGAATCACTCCCATTTAATGTAGATACCCATGATCAGCGATTGTTTAAAGTAAGGAGCTAGTATTTACAAATGTAGAGAAAAAATAAAACATGTTTTAGTACTCTTTTTAACACTTAATTTCAACGCCCTTAAAATTGTAGTCTTTTCTAATACCTCGCCTTAACTCCAAGTAAGTAAATCAACTAACTGACAATTACACTTTCCTTTCTTTTTGTAATAAAAGGTTATTAAATTTAGTTAAACGGTAATTAAAAGGTTTCGTAGGTTCGTTACTTTTTTTTGTGTTTTCCGTTTCGGACTTGGCCAGTATCTTGTGCATACTAGAGGTCTACTAGTACTTTTGCCGCAAGTCAGTAATAGCACTATTTCGTTGGCATTTCAAGGTAGGTAACAAGAAGTGACACCCTTGGTGTAGAATTGGGGCCAACTATGTTCGTTTAAGCAGCTTCTAGCTTTGAAGTTTAAATTTACTTTTTTACTCATTTATGAGACAGATGTATGTGACGTGCATACATCTGTCACTGGCGCACAACTGAATTATCGTGTCCGTATAGCTAGTGGAATCCAGGGTCGGGAGTAGTCTTAAAAAATAGTGCCTAATTAGTGCCATATTTAAAAAAATTGTGCCACAATATTTAGGGAAATATAGGGCTTTCTTTTTGGTACGCTAGCTTGACGTCAAGCTAGCGTACACATCCTAGATCTCGATAACGGCTTGCACTAGGATGATGCTTTTACTGCCAAAAAATAGTGCCTAAATAGTGCCTCCGAAATGCAAATTTTCAGAATGATTGCTCCACGGAGAGCTTCACAAATAGGCAAGCAACTCAAATGACATTCGTCCCATCGTCAAGCTAGCGTACACACGCTGTTCATAGGGAAAGGCGATGGCACTAATTATGAGGAGTATACCAAAAAATAGTGCCTGAAATAGTGCCTCCAGATCTGCAAAAATATACTGAAAATTCGCAGAGGAACCGTTTCAAAAATCTATGTAAACTTCTACCATAGTGAAGGTACTGGCAAGTCAAAAAGTGATTAAAAATATTTTGGTAATACGTCACATATTTTATCATTAAGTAATTTAATTATTTAACATTCCTTTAGATTATTTAAACTGCAATAAAAATTATAAGTAAAAAACAGAATTGAAATTAGTGTCTGCGGGAATGGTGCCCAGTAAGCTGGCTGCGTTACCTCGCTGGATCGCTAAACTGATCCTCTGACCGAGGTAGGAACCAGCTCGGCGGTCACCGGAGATATGTGAGAAATTACAAAAAAAAAACATAAGTTTCACAGTGGTACCCGACAAAAATATGACGACAAAGCGAACATTATGGTGGATTATATTAAATTTCCCGAATTAATAAATTATTAATTAATATTACAAAATATTTGTCATTTTGAGATATTAATCGTGGTCCCACTGCTATTAACCCACTGTGGGTCCATTCAAGGTATTTAAGAGTAAAAATCCAAATAATTATAAAACATACTTTTATTTTTTGTATAATACATTCGGAACCTTGTTTGAACTAGGTCTTAGAGCAAAAATAAAGGAAACATTCTAGAAAATTCAAAAACTTGTACTTTTAGAAATAAGAAAATTTTGGTACTTTTACAAGTTTTCGCGAAAATCTAAATTGGCCCATATATATGACCCATATACAGGGTGTCAGGGAATTCGGGACAGCACTTAAAATATGTGATAGGGTATAATTTTAGGAAGCAATTAAAATTATTATGACAAAAATATTTTCTTCCGTTTTCGAGTAATTGATGTTCAAAGTTGACCATATTTATACCTATTTTCGCATAAAAATCAGCTGTAACGTAGAGTTATTCACGTAAAATATAACTACGTTTTTATTTTTTTACTCCCACTTATAAATCCTGAAATAATCCCATAAAACCATTTTTCGAAACCATTAACCTTCCCCTTAATTTAAAAAGTTGAATGACCCCGTACGTAATGTAGGTAAACGCGGCCGCGCGTTCATTCAATCGCTTACGGCCGCGATCTCTTCGGCCATAGCTTGTAACTACGTTATCGTTGGAGCTAGATATTTTACAATTTCAATATAGTGATATATTCATAAAACCCTACAACTTCTAGAAGACAACTGTTCCTTTTTCTCCGACACTCTGTATATATCGGGATTTTAGATGATGTTACAAAACCCTTCGTGCGATGCTTCTCACTAGTCTGCAAGTATTTAGGACGGCTGCCTTTTGTAGAAGGTGGTGAAGTTTTGGTGCAAGTTCAGGGTGGTGAGAGACTGATGTAGTTGTTTGGGTATGACCCCAGTAGTAGAGATCACTATTAGATTGGTACTATTATACCTTTTTGGAGGAGCCAGAGGCGGGTTACTATTATTATTATTATTTTGTTTTTTTTAAGGTATTTACTTTTTCATGGTTTTTTAAATATTCACGGGCCAAGTGAGTATCACTAATAGTATTGTGTGTGGTGAGCACGTGTAGCGATAGGTCAATTTGCTGTAATTCAGCAGGTATTTACATCACGGCTTTTTGTAAGGTGAGGTAGGTGAGTTTTTATTATTATTACTGCACACTAATAAATACAATGATGATAAAAATACAGTTTAATCAAAGTATCACCTCTGTAAAATGAAAATGATTTTTTGCTGTGCGCGACTGTACAAAAGTCATTTTGTATGTAGAAGTTTACATCGATTTTTGAAACGGTTCCTCTGCGAATTTTCAGTATATTTTTGCAGATCTGGAGGCACTATTTCAGGCACTATTTTTTGGTATACTCCTCATAATTAGTGCCATCGCCTTTCCCTATGAACAGCGTGTGTACGGTAGCTTGACGATGGGACGAATGTCATTTGAGTTGCTTGCCTATTTGTGAAGCTCTCCGTGGAGCAATCATTCTGAAAATTTGCATTCCGGAGGCACTATTTAGGCACTATTTTTTGGCACTAAAAGCATCATCCTAGTGCAAGCCGTTATCGAGATCTAGGATGTGTACGCTAGCTTGACGTCAAGCTAGCGTACCAAAAAGAAAGCCCTATATTTCCCTAAATATTGTGGCACAATTTTTTTAAATATGGCACTAATTAGGCACTATTTTTTAAGACTACTCCCGACCCTGGATTCCACCATGTGTACGCTAGCTATACGGACACGCAATTATCATTGCAATAAGAGCTCATGATTGGGCCCCAGAAATGAAACGTCAAAGTTCAGAGTTCTTAATACGCTCTGCTTAAACCGATGGTGGTAGGGCCCTTGTAAGCGTATGAAGCTTAAACTAACTAAAGAATCCGCAATCAAGCGCAATGAAACAACAACAAAGTACTATCAATAATATAATATAATATAACCTAAAATATAAATAATGTTATATAAACCTAATTACAACATCTAACTACTTGGTTTTGTCTTTACTTTTCTTGAGCATGTATGTTTTGATGTAGAAGTCTGTAAATAGGAAGAGGATGAATATGTTGTGGGGAAGGAACAGGAATGACACCCACTTGGGGTACTCGCACGACGGCTCGAACAACACGTGCCCGAAGTGTAGGATCAGCAGCAGGAACTGAAGCTGTTGACAAAAAAAACATACAGTCGAATTGATAACCTCCACCTTATTTTGAAGTCGGTTAAAAAGCCGCAGAGTCTTTAACAAGAACTATCGGTATGTGAAGTGATAGATGTTTCACACTTGTAATAAAAACACATGAGAAACTACAAAAATAAATATTATTCTCATAATAGTTTAAAAAAATGCACTTATGCATACATAATATAATTAAGTGTTTCAATTGTAACTGCCGTACCTGAGTAGGTAACTAAGTAAATATTTACCTGTCCGAAATGTGGGTGCAATATGTGATTCTTGTGATCTTAAGAGACCTATCGTGTACCATGTTTCTTGTGAATTATTATTTCTATTCATATTTCTATACCTAACCCTAAGCGATCCGAAGGTGGGTCGCTAGTATTAGTTAGAAGATTTACTCACAATCTGCAGCTGTGTGATGTACTTCTTCCACCAGACTCGTACCCACTGTGGGCGCACGATGGAGACCAGGTAGTAGGAGTACATGACCGCGTGCACCATCGAGTTGATGAACCCGAGCATTATGCCGTGACCACCTGTAATTGACGTCACCAATGTCACCTTTGCCCAGAGGACATAGACCCAAACTGATATAGACATTAAAATGTTTGCCTACCGCATTATAGTTTTTGCCACCGATTAGGCATTTGGCAAGTTTTATATTTTTAATTAGTTATACCCAAGTAGTAACTAGATACTTATATCTATACAATGAGTATACAATGAGAAAGCTGAAGAGTTTGTGTGGTTGATGGCGCTAAAATTAAGAACTACTGGTTTGAGTTGGAAACACATTCTTGTGTCGGGTACTTAGTTCATTTATCGAGGAAGGCTTTAGCCTTTTAACATGCTGCCTACACGAAATAAAAACTTTCCGTTGAATGCACTGCATAAACTGGTGTTTCAGTTAAACAAACATAATGTGTGATAGACTTGTTCCTCTTTAAAATTTCAAAAAGAAAAGTTACGCCAGCTTGTGGTTAATCCCGCTGCAATACTACGGCTAATAGACGATTCGCCTTAGTTTGTTGCAGCTACAATAAAGCGATTAACTAATAATGTCTGCATACCGCTGCGTTATTCTGTAAGTTTTCTCTGCGTCGCACTCGAAGTCGAGTGTCGGTTTAAAGAAACGAAATCGAAGTTTATCGTCTGTGTATTATGTATCAATTTCCTATGATTGAAACCGACGCTCGAAGACGAGTTCGCCGCTGAGGGACCTTACAGAATAACACGGCATAATGTACCTAATTAATCACAAATGTGTAAGAATGTCCAAATATATACCGACAATGTAACCATATCCTTCTGAAGGGTTATGAATTACAGGATGTTACTCAAAGGCCTTGGAGCAACGACATAAATTTCCTCAGCGTCTTGCGAACTACTTCAGCGCACGCGATGTTGCCCAACCGCACTCAATTGAAGCGCGGCCAAAATTATAGGAGGCGCATTAGTATCTCAGGTTTCTTTAATTAACTGTAACTTTCCTAAATGCAAACATAATTGAAGTTTTGAAATACGCAGGGTCTTATTATGCAAAGTAGCCATGAAGTAAGAAGGTTGTTACTCGTAGTAGGTACATCTGCATTGTATTCTATTGAAGCGATCGTTGGAGAATAGAACCGCCCAAATACCTGCTTTCGGTGTAGGTACTATAGTTTTGTAGGCAGACTCCTACCTGACTTTCAGATAACCTTACAATACAGCAATAATAATTGGAAAAACATAATAATGTTTAAATATTTAAATGAGTATCGAAGTTAAGTCGAATACTTGCATTGTTTTGGCAATATTTTATTGCATAGCTTGCTGGTGCCCGCGACTCTGTCTACGCAGGATTTGAAATATGTTTATATCTTGGACAATTCACACAATATCTTTATATATTATAGCGTTATGTGTTATTCTGATGTGTAAGCTATATTATTGTAAAGTTTCATTAAAAACCATTCCGTAGTTTGTACGTGAAAGAGTAACAAACACTCATCGATCCATACTTTCAAACTTTCGCGTTTATAATATCAGTAGGATTCGAAGGGGTAGAACCAGTAAGTTACACTCACCAGGTATATATTTAGTTCCGATGAAGCCCAATGCACACATGCCCAAGTGATGGTACACGTGTAAGAATGACACTTGATTGAACTTCTTCCGTAACACGAAGAACACCTAAAAACAAATAAGTAGGTACACATCACACGTGTATTTTCAAACGACGACCCCAAATAGTTAACTACTAAAAATATAGCTTGATTGGTGCCAACAATAAAACTTTTTTACCAATGCCACCTTACGAGACTTCCAGACTCAGAGGCTTTATAACGTCGATATAGTGGTATTATTCTTTGACATTCTTAGTTTGAGAGTACCTTAAGGCAGGCGGAATGAAGGCATATAAGAAACAGCTTAAATGCTCTTGAATCATATGGTCAGTCAGTAGGTGTTGCTGTTATAACCATATGTCCGTGTCTTATGGACAAGGGCACCAAATACAAGTGACTCTTATTTACTCTACTCACCGTGTCTAGGAGATCAATAATCTTGATCATGTAGTACAGCCATACCCTATCGACCACGACCCTCTCGAGGGGCGTGTCGTCGTAATTCATCTTCTGACACCATAAACTGTAGTAGCCGGTCAGGTACAACCGCGTTAAACACTGCACAAACAAGGTGAAATAAACACAAAAAAAATTATTGCTATTGCTCAACAATTCTCGTTACTCACCAAAAAGATAACATAAAATTATTATCCTAAATAATGAGTACACAACACAAGGCTGAGTGACAATTTTGATGCTTTAGCACAAGTGTTTCTTATTGCCAGAGGCCTAAATCAAAACACTTAAGGCTGAGCTTAAGAGCTCTTTGCACAGCAGATGAGCAAAGTCCGGATCCCCCTGACCCCAGCGTGGTCGCAACCGCAGGCCGCAAATGAAAGAGGATTTCGAAACTTAAGTGCTTTAAGTACAGTAAGTAATTTTATCACACCACGAGCTTGGTTTCGGATAATATGCACCTCCGAAAACAATATATAAGGCTTAAAATTTAACCAATTGTATAATAAAACGATATATTAATAAATAAAGAAGAGGTCGTGGTGCAGTTGCTATTACGCATATCATTCGATCAGCAATGGATGTTGGATGGGTGACCCCCGAGTTTCCTACGTGCTTCGAAGAGCACGTTAACATCTTTGACAATCGTTACAGGTCAGTCGGAGGCTTAAAATATCCTGACAACTGGCTTAACCCAGATTACCGATTTTCCTAGTGATAGGGGTTACGAAGGTCAGATGGCAGTCGCTTCGTATAAAAATCTTGTGATTAGCCAAATCGGGTTGAATTAAGTGTCGACCGACCCCAACAATGTTCGGGGGATAAGGCCAGGGAGATGATGATTAATTTTATTCTAAGCCACGCTCATAAATAACCATAGAAATAATTACTAAAGTTTTACCTTTTCAATGTCAATTCGCAGCAAATCTGCCAACTTTTTTCATATCCTTCCCTTTGAGGTAAAGGAAGGATTCTTACGTAGGTAGTGTAATGTAATGTCTATGCCATAGTCTATGGTATGAGTGTGGATGGCGGGAAGTACACAGAAGATGGAGGCCACCAACTAAATATGTAGTAGTGAATAACTTGTTTGATTAATAATAAATAAAAACTATAATAAAGGAAACCGAATATTAATTAGCTCTGGAGAGCATCACAGGTAGGTATAGTAATGTGTGTTTAATTTATCTTATTAATTAATTTCCAGGTGTGATTTATTTACATCGGCCGGTATAATATTAAAATTGTTATGTTATATTCTCTGTTCACCGTGACTTGGCGGAAAAATATTCTTAGAATCTCAGTGATTTAAATACATACCTTCCTACCTATATAGGTTTAGGCTTGTAATCAGAAATTGTTTACTGAATTAATCAAATAAATTATGTTGAGTTTTGTAGCAATATTTACATTATTCATAATGTGAATGTTACGGTAATCTATATAATGTATGGGCATATCATTGAACATTTACAATGATACGCACTTTTAGGTGTTTGTATTGTATGTATAATACGACGGTATATTGTATTTATTCTGAGACCTTTGATAAGGTGTTAAAAGTTTAAGCGTAGTCATTTCGAAATAGAGGCAAACAAACAAGTAAAGTAGGTACCTGTATCTTTATAGATACATACATATATATGCTCACGCCTGGATTCCCCGAGGGGGTTGGCAGAGGTGTTGTAATAACTACACCCACTTTTCACCGAAGATAATTAAGTGCCGACGTGATCGCCGTCTCAGGCACCATACATACGTCTTTGAATTACTTCTCAGATATACGCAGGTATCCTCACGATGTTTTCCTTCACCATAAAGCATATGGTTTGAAAAACACAGTACTTACATAAGTTTTTTTAGAAAAACACATTGGTACTGGCCCCGTTAGGATTCGAACTTGCGTCGCTTGCGTAGCAGGCGACTGCTCGAACCTCAAGGCCACCACGGCTCTCGCTTCTTTATTTTTATTTCGAAAGAAATAAAGATGTGTGCCTCTGGTGGTGCGCGGACTCATTGACTGTGATTGTATTACGACTTGACTTTTTTTTTTGTCGTCGTGTAAAAACGATAACCCATATACTTAATTAATTACCCGAGGTTGGAAAGATAATAAGCATTTTTTAATACGCAGGCACCATAGACATCACTGATTATTAATACTAAGCTCCTTCTGCAGTTTCACTCAAGAATTTAACTCGATTAACAAAATTGTCTATGTTACTCAGTGAAAATGTCTGTTGGTGAAAGATTGTTTATTAAATCGGTACAGTAGGTAGTTTCAGAACCTACAAACAAATATTTATAATAAGAATAAATGAGTGCTTTCACCACTTACACCGATACTTAATGCTATCCTTGATTTATCATATCAATGAAGAGGATTGGTAAATTTATCGTGTCTGTGACCTAAAATTCCCCAGCAACTACATCGTCAGAAGAAGAAACGTGATTGTCGAATTTAAATATAACCCATTAAAATCGCATTCACGAGTCACGCGGTTCACGCCTCTACTTTTAAATCAAAGAAAATCATTATTATCTTTACCAAAATTTTAAAAATCATTAACTTTCCTCTTTTCAATTAGTTTTTTCGTGATTCGTATATGGTTTAATGGTAAAATGGTAAGTAATAAGCACAATAAGCAACATAAAAAAACATTACTATTGTTTACTAATAAATGTATGAAGCTGGGGCGTGGCGTTGGGGTTAGAGCAGTCGCCTGCTACGCAAACGACGCGAGTTCGAATCCCAGCGGGGCCTGAACCAATGAGTCTTTCTAAAAACTTATTATGTACACCACGTGCTTTACGGTGAAGGAAACATCGTGAGGAAACCTGCATATATCTGGGAAGTAATTCAAAGACGTATGTATAGTGCCTGAGACGGCGATAGACTCACCATCTGTCACGTTGGCACTTAATCATCTTCGGTGAAGTGTGGATGTTGTTATTATAACACCTCTGCCTACCCCTTCGGGGAATACAGGCGTGAGCAATGCTCCATAACAACATACATCAATTTTATGTGGAATTATATTTTTACGCTTATGAAGATAAATAACGATGTAGTAACGGTGGTGGTTTCTTGGAAAACTAGGCTTCATTAAGCTACGAAACCCAGCAGATATCGTCGGATTATAACGGTATGTACACAAACAATAACCTTTAAATACGGTGACGAAACCAAACTATAAATTAACACCTCCATGATAGGTATATTGTATGACCAAGCACTTTCTATACTGATGAAACATTTGGAAGCATTGGCTAATGACCATGATGTGACAATATGCGGTTAGTAGTAAACAAAGCATAGTTCGGTGCATATTGGTTTTAGTTATGTATTCAATACTAGCTCGTACAGAAATCAACCGCATATGAAGGAAGGAGTATGCACTTAGACACAGATGACTAGCGTGAAGTAAATGATTGCCACTTGACTACCAATTTGGAATTCGACACGATGATATTCTATTCGCATAGCGATTGTGGCCCTTGAGTAAAGCCGTCTCTGATTTTCTATATAGCTATGTTATTATTTCCCACACCTACGTACGGGTTAACTATTTCGCTTTAGCGTCGATTGTTTGGTACCAATTTTTAATAATAAAAAAATGTGTTCTTAATCTTGTAGATACTGTAAGTAGTATCCCTACCATTTTGTGGCCAAATACATGTCTTTGTAGTCTTTCAAGTACATGGTTAGTCTGCCGAAGGTCGAAATGTAACATTATCGAAAACACTGAATAATAAAAGTATTTACCTGTGTAGCTAAGTAGAAGGAGAGGTAGATCTGCACGACGTTATAGATGATTATCAGTGGCTTGAGGTGGTAGGGCTCTCGGTTGGCCATGAAGGTGGGCCCCCAGGACTTCACGAACCGGTGGTACACGTACATGATCACTATGATCGGGATGGGACTCGACACGAACGGGAAGTTCTGTGTACGAGGGTCTGGAATACACAACCGTATTTAGTGTTACACGAACATACTTATTGCAGGACTTTCAAGACCTATTTAGGCGCTGTGAGGCAGAAGACCATACAGGACGCGGCTGATATTTTTAAATTGCAATTCCATTACGAGAGAGGAGAAACACTCCCATTAACTACAATTCATTTAACAAACGCCTAAAGTTTGGCATACATTTGAAGAAAGTTGGAATAACAATTCTCGTACAATACGCAATAATGTCGGTAAAATGATGTTATTTGTAATAACAGACTACAGGACCTGACCATCCCTTATCTCAGGTGTAATCTCAGTATGGTAAACGTTACACAGCGCGAGAGTGAGAACCCTGGAGTCACCTTAGCTCCTATAGCAGCTTGTCATCAGGACTGTATGCTTAGTTTGCCACTTTCTAATTAAAAGAAAATTCTTAGGTACACATTTTGTATAGATATAGATGCTCGATGCCAACCTGTGGACAGTGTAGCTAACTTAGATTGTTTAAAAAGGGTAGCTAGGGAGTTTGTACAAATAGGTGGAATTTGTATGTACCTAGATTCTGGGACTGAAGTTAGTAGCTTTGCAGGAAAGGCCTAAAATACGTAAATCTACATAAAAATACGTAGAGTTGGTAACGCTGCCTGTGGACACGGTGTTCTATGACCATATAAATATCGAAATTGCATTGAGTTACTTCGATGACATAAAACCTTTTGTTAAATGTTAAGTATTATGTGGCAAAAATATTACCATTTTAACTAAACGACAGTTGAAAGTTGTTCATGGAAAGTTTATAGCGAATAGGTATACGGGTTCGGAAGTACCTTTCTTATTACAATAGTACATTTAATTACAGAAAATAATGTTGTGATTAAGTGAATAGCTTCAGTTAAAACAAAGGAATAAATTTGTTTAATATCTACAACCTACTAGGATTGACAGCCGGCCAAGTGGCAAGCGAATGCTCCTATTAATATTAATTAAAGCGTTGTAGTAATTGAAAACTATTATTTACTTTGTTATTATGTTAGATTATCATAGCTATCCAAGGATTTGATGAGCCATTGAAGTGCCGCGTATATCTCCGCTAAATTATCAGAACTTGTTTGAAGATAAGTAACCAACTCATGCACAAAGAAAGAGTTTGAAACTTATTCGTTATTAGTCCTACAGGCAGGTCAAGTTTACGAATTACAGTTAACTACGTAACGGATCTTGTTGCGGTTTTTACTAACATAAGTATGAGAACTCCTGAGTCATAGCTACAAAAATCCATAATTTATGGCAGAGTACCCACATTTTTTTTAAATGCACCAGATGACTATTAATTTGATTACAATGCTTCATACTTAAACTGCGTTATGTCTTATCTAACTATCATCGTTTCAAGCACCGCATTGTTTGGTACCAAAATGTTGCCTCTCAGGAGTACGACAGCTCGCCCGCTCACGTGATCTACGATGTAAAGAGCCGCGTTATTTACTAAGGTTTCTCAGCGTCAAACTCGACGACGAGCGTTTGTTTCAATCATAGGAAATTGATACACAAAAGATAAGGTTAAATTTTGTATCTTAAAAACCGACACTCGACGACCAGTGCGACGTTGAGAAACCATAGTGAATGACGCGGCTGGTGCCGTCACGATAACTGCGCATGTTATATTCGCGTCGCGCCATACTGACAGACAAACTCATAAAATTACTACTGCGCATTCATAGTCAGTGGTCATTACTCGTGACGACACCTGTATTGTTATACAGGTGTCTACCTGCAAGGTCTTCGTTGACATACTGATAGTAGCTTGTGATGTTTCTGATCAGCGTGCCCATCTCGACTTCTGTCCTGAAAAATATAAACACATTGTAGACTATTTATAAAGTAATATAGAATGTATGCTGCAATCTATGCTTTACCATTAGACGAACTGCTAAAGCAAAAGTTTTATAAATAAATATACTCTCATCATCCCAGAAGGGTCTCTGAAGTGGTAAGCAGATGTGTTTTTAAAATAACCCACATTTCTCCGAAAATGAATAAGTACCAACGTGAATGATGGTGAGACCATCGCCGTCTCTGACACTATACATACGTCTTTAAATTGCTTCTTAGACATATGCAGGTTTCCTCACGTTTTTCTTCACCGTAATGCTCGTGGGTTTAAATCACTGCACTAAAGTTTGTTATAAAATCTGGTAAAGTCCGGTGGGATTCTAACTTGCGTCCCTTGCGTAGACGGCAAACAAAAGTTTTCATTTTGATTAAGAACATGAAGATAAATGTCACCTTAAAAGGATATCAGTTAAACCTGGGCCCCTACCATGACCTCCTATTGCCATGATAGTTTAACTCTTATTATGAGACAGATGTATTATAATAATAATTTCAGTCACGGCGGCTAATCTCAACAAGGGCTAGCCACCTGGGCAGGAGATAAGTATTATAGTGCACAAGTGTTTGCGCAAACACAGGGGCACTGTTTATTCCCTCACTCTCATAGTCCAATGGAACGGAAATCCACGCGACCGGAGGGAGATCAAGCGTAGGACCAACGGTTTATCGTGCTTTTCGAGACACGGGGGCATACCACCGCCAACTTCCAAACTCCGAGCGTTTATTGTGAATTTCTTAAGAGATAACTCTATTTTTGACCACACCAGGGGCCTTACCATGAGCTCTTATTGCCATGATAGTTTCACTCATTTATGAGACAATGTATGTGACGTGCATACATCTGTCACTGTCGCACAACTGAATTAACATTGCAATAAGAGCTCATGGTTGGGCCCCAGGGACCTCGTGATTGGCAAGCGAATTTAATAACCACAAACTAGCCCAACGAGGCAGTTGCATAACATATATAAGTCTGTCACTGTCACACAGTGGAACTATGATGGCAATAAGAGCTTATGATAAGGACCTTGAACGTTCCGAAAATTCACTTTGAATACAATCAAATATTATAATAAAATTCTTAATTTGAATAAAATCAAATATAACCTGTTTTGCTATAAACTATTACCGACTTCTTCGACAAAGTGCAAGTTACAAAACATAGCTCACAGAAAACTTTTCTAGCACCAATGTATTCGCTTCTGTCACCCAGTCGAACAACATCCTAAGAACCTACATCAAAACAAATTTAAACTATTTGATACAAGCAGAGTGGTAACCAATTGCTTACAATTAGGGATTGCAATCCAGCGGCGTTTTCAATCCAGCTGGATTCTTGCTGGATTGACCTGAATCCAGCTGGATCCAGCGCGGATCCAGCAAAATGTGGAACGAACATAAAAAGGCAACATTTTTAAGACTTTTTTTATTTATTTGTACTTCTTACGATAATCTATGAAATCTTTCACTCATTTGGTGATATCTTATATCAATTTGCTTTGGTTTCTTAATTATTTGAGATCAAAAGAATCAACTTAAAATTAAATAATAAAACATATAACCTCATATAACATTTTAAAGAATGTTTCTAAGTAAGCAATATCTTATTACGTATATGTTTAATGATAGGATGGCTAATCAGTAGCAATCAGTCCTATAAATTATTTTAAAATTAACTATTAAAAGGACCAAAGTAGATAATACTATTTTATTCTTCAATCAATTTTTTGTATCAAAAGAAGCTCCGAAATAATCTTCTCTTCACTCGCTAATCGTTAATTATTAGGTACCTAGTTTAAGATCTGACGAGAAAGAGACTATTTCTTTTTTTTAATTTTCTTAGAAAACAAATTTTATCTATAGTCTTATCTCCTAACCTGCTTCGCACAGAACTGCAAATGTAGCCGGCTGCTGAGAATGCCCTTTCGGCCTCTACACTGGTCGGTTTTAGGGTCATTAAATACTCATAAACCATAATTAAATGGTCACCTCGCACTCCTTCGGTCTCATAAACGCTCATGTCTTTTTTCAGGACCTTTTTATAATCAAATTGACCACTTGGCTTTTGTTTATTAAAGTTCTCCTTCCCTCTTTTAAGTTCCATCTCAACTCTTGCTCTAAAGTCATTTTCACGGGTTCTGCGTCATCATCTAGTCCATCCTCTTCTAACTCCATGATATGTACTTGCACCGGCTCTACAATGTGTTGTTTATTTACTCATTTTAACAAAGTTTTCATCTGCTGCCGCATCGCATTCTTTTTTGGCAAAGGAAAATAGCCAGGTTTTTTTACTGCTTCTTCATACTTTTTTAGATTTTTCGAGTACACTAACGTACCAGTTACTTCAGAGTGGTGCAGTTGCCGCGCCGTTTTGAAAATGGCGGCAAAACAAAACTAAACTATAGAAATTGATACGTTTGCGGATCCGCATGCTGGATCCAGCTCTGTATGCTGGATCCAGCATGTTTAAAAAGGCGCTGGATCCAGCTGGATTGCTGGATGCTGGATCCAGCAATTGCAATCCCTACTTACAATGCAATGATCAGTTTAAGTTAAGTTTCCTTATATTATTACTACATATTACTTATATGAATTAATAAATATAAAAAACAGTTTTGTAATTAACTACCCCGCAATTTGTAATGAAGTAAGAAGTTATGTCTGTAACGACAGGAAGCGGAAAGTTAAAGAACTTCACATATATGTTGTGGCCAACATAATTATACTATGTCTACGCATTAAATTTACAATAGGTCAGGCCACAGCACCTTAGAATGATTAGCGTTTTGCATGAAATAAACTGTTAATATATTATTGTCCAATCATATATAAATTTACTAGCTGTGCCCCGCGGTTTCACCCGCGTAAATATAGTTTCATCCTTCCTAATATTTTTAATAAATAAAAGGTAGCCTATGTCCTTTCTCAGGGTCTAAAGATTGTCTGTGCCAAATTTCATCAAAATCGGTTGAGAGGTTTAAGCGGGAAAGACAGACAGACAGTTACTTTCGCATTTATAATATTAGTAGGGATACTATGCTTGGCATGTCGATGTGTTTTTTATGCATTTAGTGAAAAACTGTTATTTTTTTTATCCATTCCGCTTGTAGTTACAAACAGACACTTCCAGAGTAACTTAGACTAATTTTTTTTTAAATATTAGGGTTCCGCGACAATATGGATGAAACTAAATCTACACGGGTGAAACCGCGGGGCACAGCTAGTTACTACATACAAACTTAATGTATTTTAAACTGAATTTAACAAAAAAATATTACTTATAAATTAAAGCAGGCCTCCACAAGTTCAATGAATGCTCCGCGTGTCTCTGTTATTATGATTATATTGATATGTATTGATATACAGGGTGTCGGAGAAAAAGGAACAGTTGTGTTCTAGAAGTTGTAGGGTTTTATGAATATATCTATATTGACATCGTAGAATATCTAGCTCCAACGATAACGTAGTTATAAGCTATAGCCGAAGAGCTCGCGGCCTTAAGCGATTGAATGAACGCGCGGCTGCGTTTACCTACATTCCGTACGCGGTCATTAAACTTTTTAAATTAAGGGGAAGGTTAATGGTTTCGAAAAATGGTTTTTATGGGACTATTTCAGTATTTATTAGTGGGAGAAAAAAAATAAAAACGTAGATATATTTCACGTGAATAACTTACGTAACAGCTATTTTTTATGCGGAAATAAGGCATTGATATGGTCAACTTTAAACATCAATTACTCGAAAACGGAAGAAAATATTTTTAATTGCTTCCTAAAATTATACCATATCACATATTTTAAGAGCTGTCCCGGTTTCCCCGACACCCTGCATATATGATTTATATTGTTTCGATGATATGTACATGATGCCTGGCTGAGTTTCTTGCCGGTTCTTCTCAGAAGGCTAGTTTCCGAACCGGTGGTAAATTCTCGACTTTCATAAGTGCCTTACCAGGGCCTAAACTGAATAAATATTTTTCATTTTCATTAAACTTAACCTGGTTGAGCGAGCTGTACTAGGTTCCTTTTTCTCAAAAGCTCTATTAGCCGGAACAAACAAACAAATAGACATAGAAAATGTAATTTTTTTATTTATTTTAGTACCTAAGTAAGTGGCAATTACTTAAGTACTAGAATAAAAAAATATATGTATGTACTTTCAAAACCATTTAGTGAAAAGCTGTTAAGTAATTACATACATATATTCACGCCTGTATTCAAAAAAATATAGAAAAATTGGTGTTGTTATTATAACACCTCTGCCTACCCCTTAGGGGAATACAGGCGTGGAGCATAGGTGTGTATGTAAATAGACATTTTTTTTGTATATATTAAATTGCTTTGATGTGCCAATAATGCTTCCAGCCTTCCTGGCACGATCCCGAGAGACACTTACTGAGGCTAGTTTTATACTTGTGATTAGTTTTAAATACTGTTCTTTGTATATGAATGTACTTAATTTATTTTATTTAATAAATATATATGATATTTTAAGTAAGCACAATAATTTTTGTCAAGGACGAAGTGTTAAAGTTCTCATGAATATTTTTTCTTCTAATAATAGAATTACAAGGCAAACATTTCAGTTCAAGCAATAACAGACAAAGCAGAGTAAATTGTGCTTACAATACAAAACTAACGATCATGAAATACCCATACGAGCAATCATAGTCTAAAATCGTAGTTTAAAATTTTGCACGGTTATCTATATCTATACATACAGATAAATAAAATTGAAGTGTCTGTTTGTAATTCCAAAATAACAGCTTTTCACTAAATGTATATGAAAGTATACACGCTGCTGACACAAAAAAAACAAGTTTTAAATTTTTTCTCTGTCTGACTGTCTGTCTGTCTGTTTGTTCCGGGTAATCTCCGAAACGGCTGGACGGATTTTAACGGGACTTTCACTGGTAGGTAGCTGATGTTTCAAGGAGTAACTTAGGCTACTTTTATTTATCAAAAATATTTGAGTTCCGCAACAATAAGGATGAAACTGAATCTACGCGGGTGAAACCGCGGGGCACAGCTGGTTCAATAATAAAAAATGTTACAATAAAATGGATTGTATATACTTTTTTACAATGCGGTGAACCTTTGAATGTTTGGGCACCCGTCCATCATTATGTATGTTTCATTGAAAGTAATCGATAATATCAATTGCTAATTTAATTATTCAAGCATTATTTATGTAACGCAAATAGCTCATGCCTACCTTTAATAAACAAAGTACCTAACTACCTGTCAGAAATTTGCATGTCGTATTTATCCTACTAGATATATGCATGTCGTATTTATCCTACTAGATATATGCATGTCGTATTTATCCTACTAGATATATGCATGTCGTATGTATCCTACTAGATATATGCATATCGTATGTATGGATGTTTATTACTCTTTCACGCAAAAACTACTCAATAGAATTCAATGAAACTTTAAAATAACAATAACTTGTATATCAGAGAACACAGGCTATTTATTATGGTATTGCGTGAATTTAAAAAATATAAAGATAAGTCATAAACAGCGCAGACGAAGTCGCGGGCACTAGCAATTTAGTCATGGATCTATCAGAAAGACATACTAGCCCGAGATTGCAAAACAGGTTATATTACATTATAATTAATTTCATTCAAATTAATAAATAAAAGTAACCTAAGTTACTCCTTTATGTATCAGCTACCTGCCAGTGAAAGTCCCGTTAAAATCGGTCCAGACGTTTCAGAGATTACCCTGAACAAACAGACAGACAGACAGAGAAAATGTTTAAAACTTGGTTTTTTAGTGTCAGTAGCGTGTATACTTTCATATGCATTTAGTGAAAAGCTGTAATTTTGGAATTACAATTTATCTGTAATAGATGTATAGATATAGATTCAGACAAATAACTATTCTACTTAATGTTTCGATATAGGTGTACTTTGTATATTAGTAGAATATCTAAGAATAATGTACCTTGTATTTATCACACGAATATGTGCTGCCTTCAGCGGGGTTCGAAACCGCGACTTGCAACTCACCACTGAACCATCCGAATGCGCATTGTAAACGTAGTACAATAAATAAATCTTTTCATTTAAAATTATACTTTCAACGACCAAACGTTAAAATAACGTGAGCGCATCACATCAAATTCCACAGTTTTCGTTCACATTTGAAACTAATAAAAATTAAAACAATTAAAATAAAAACACCGGAAAATATCAGTAAGTTGCGTACCTGAACGACGTGTTTCCCCAAACAAGTTTGTGGTAGGATTGAGCGGTGTACAGTCCTGCGCGCAACCTAAACTTACCTCGTTCACAATGAATATATTCATCTGAATAAATTACTTATTTACTCGCGTATATGTGTTCATTTAATTTAATTAACGGTAATTTCTACAACGATCCCGCAACTCAAAACCTTCGAAATAGTAACCAAGAAAAGAGTTCAACGAGTGCCTTTAAAAACTGGAAACGTAATATTATGCAAATTGTAACATACCACATACATTTGATTTCAATTAAATATTGGTTATCACATAATCATCGCTGCACTTAATAATTATTCCATACATTTTCGAGGCGGTTATCGAAGCTGTCATTTGATTTTGACAAAAAGAAAATACTATCTGACCTACTTAGCCTTTTAAGAGGAAAATCAGTGACCTGATTTTTTCTCTAGATTAAAAAGTAAGGTGTATATTTATTGTGATTTAAAAACAAGTGACCTAAGGGACACAAACTAATAATGGTGGGTAACAATAGCTGCAGACCTGACGGTATTGGGGCCCGTTCCCATTACATTTACAATTATTTTATTACAGGGGTTACGCGTTTACTTCAGGCGGAGCAGCAGTTGAACTCGACTGTTCGACAGTGGCCTATTGCCCGCACCGACCACTGTTTTTAATCATTTTTATTCATCCATATGCCATATGCCATAACCAAGAGCCGTGATGGCCTTAGGGTTATGAGAGCAGTCGCCTGCTACTCAAGCGACGCTAGTTCCAAATCCCGGCAGGGCCTGCACCTATGAGTTTTTCTAAAAAACTAATGTACAGTAATTTCACACCACGTGGTTTACAGTGAAAGAAAACATAATGAGGAAACCTGCATATGTCTGAGAAGTAATTCAATGACGTATATATAGTGCCTGAGACGGCGATAGACTCCCCATCTGTGAAAAGTGGGTGTTGTTATCATAACACCTCTGCCTACCCCTTCGGGGAATACAGGCGTGAACATATGTATGTATGTAATTACTTAATAGCTTTCCACTAAGTGGTGCAATAATAAACAAACAATATTTAAAAAAGTGTTAAATTAAATTACATTTTAGGCTACGTTTATAGACGTATGAATAAAATAATTGTTACAGAGTTCTTGCACTTGACCATGTCAAAAATATTTCTGACAGCTGTCTTGCCTCATGTTTATTAAACAAATCATCTAATTCAATAATAATTAAATCAGACTGGAAAATTATTCAGTGGACTAGAAATTATGAAAAACAATGAAATGTTGGTTTGCATATGTTCGACTATTTGCTTTACGTAAACAAGTCCTAGCATTTACCGCGAATGGATTCAGAAGAACTGTGAGCTTATCTTATCGGATCTTAGGCGAGAGGGCAATTGAACTGGATCATCCGCCGATTCTTTTGATCCACGGTTTTTTAGAATCTAAGAAACGTTGGGAAGGCTTCGGTAAGACCATTCTCAACGTAACCAAGAGGTCGGTGTTAACGGTCGACTTGAGGAATCATGGAGAGAGCCTTCATACGAGCTCACAGAAATATGAAGAAATGGCTGCAGACGTACTTCAACTATTTGATAAACTGCATATAGAAAAATGCAGTATTATTGGACACAATATTGGTGGCAGAACGGCGATGTGCGTCGCTTTATTAGAGGTAAACTGATATTGAGATCAGAAATACTACTTAAAGCTTAATAAAAAGAAAGTTGCGTATCAGAGTTGAAGTGTTGCTGGTCTTACTCACTGTAGGTGACAATGGTAATAAAGATTTTTGTTATGCATGGTATGGACATGCTATACAGAACAATCAAATGAAGACAAAGTTGTAAAAATCTAGAACAGTTACAAACGGAGAAGTGTCTAATTGTATGAAAGATGATATAGCGACAATGGAAGAGAAAACAGATATGACGGCTGATAGAAAGAAAATATGGCAAAGAAACACATATAGCATCGCCT
Organism: Watsonalla cultraria; assembly: GCA_964035505.1. NCBI lineage: Eukaryota > Metazoa > Arthropoda > Insecta > Lepidoptera > Drepanidae > Watsonalla > Watsonalla cultraria. The sequence goes on from OZ037731.1 coordinate 6,448,960, forward strand.
CCAATATATGGAATAAGGGCAACAAGATGGCAATGTTCACTGTAGACTGAAAATACTTATAATTTTTAATGACCCAAAACATATAAAAGCCTGAATCAATTTTGCAGCCAATGAGAGTAGCAGGTCTTCTGGTCGTGGACATATCTCCTGTGTCGACACCAGTTGAAATGCAATCGACATACCCGGCGCTGCTGGAGGCTATGAAGAACGTGAAGCTCAGCCGGCCGAAGAGAGTTAGGATCGCGAGGAAAGAGGCCAAGAAACAACTTCAAAGCAATGTCAAGGACGAAGAAACAATGTGCATCATTTTGTCCAATATTAACGTAAAGCAAGATGGCACGATTGGATGGACGTGCAACATTGAAGTTTTCATACAGCACTTCAAGTACATGGCTTCATTTCCCATAAGTATGCTCAACAAACAATATCCTGGCCCCACTTTGTTCATCGGAGGACAGCTATCAGAATTTATTCCGTATGTAACATTGACAAATATCTTAATTTGAGTTTAAATACTGCGTGCCAACAAGAGGTGAACCTGAAATCTGAGACGTGCTTATTTCAGTTAAATGATAATAATATCTATTACGTACTTCTTAGATATGTACCTAGATGTTTTTGCAACCCTTATACTTACTAGCACAAAAATAACATTTCAGCATTTATAACATGAACTTACACATGCTCAGTTAGAAGTAATAAACAAGTACCACGATGGTAGTTCTAGGCGGACTCGCATCCTAGAATCAAGAAACTTCACATAGTATTTTGTGCTATTACTTTCTGATTTTATCTATCATCTGAAAACAAATTTGGAAAATATTTTAAGCACGCCATCTCCGGCTTCGTAGAGCCTGTATAACAACTGACAGTAGTACGCTTTCGTTGGACTGACAAAATATTCGAACCACACACATAATGAAACTTGTCAAAGTATGCACTTTGACCTATAGGTAGCAATGAAAATGAAAATGATTTATTCAGTTTAGGCCCTGGTAAGGCACTTATGAATGTCGAGGAATTTACCACCGGTTCAAACTAGCCTACTGAGAAGAACCGGCAATGTTGGATTTACAAAAAGGTGCAATGTTTAGTTGTTAAATTTTCACTTTATATATATCATTTACCAATTACTAGCTGCGCCCTGTGGTTTCACCCGCGTTGGCCTAAATTCATGGGAGACTTTATTTCGTGGAACCCTGATATAAATATTTGCTAGTGAAAGTCCTGTTAAATCCTGTAAGATCGATCGATCGTTTTTAATGTAAAGTACAGTACATATTGAAAAGCTATTAATTTGGTAATACAAACAGACACTTTATTATTAAAGATGGAAATAATAAGCTGTTTTATACTATTATGCTCACGCTTGCTTACGTAGTTAATGAATAGTAACTTTAGAAACTTACTCATAAACTTAGTAAAAATCTAACTAAAATTGTCAATAAATTCATTAACTGTCCGTCGTTTCGACATTGATGTAATTTTCTTAATCATCATCCCTTAAATCGTCCGTCATCAATCGTCATAAATTCATATCCTTCCAGCCTAAGTAAGTAAGTACTTGGATTTGTTAATAGATTTCATTTTCGTATTCATTATCCCAAATTATCCAGAAATTAACTTGGATTTAAAATGGGTGTCATGTGTAAGTTAAATGTTAGGTTTTACCAACTTTTTCAAAACTTGCAAAACGACATATCTACATAATTACAAAAAATAAAAGAGTGAATTTTACAATTTTTAAGATTGACAACTCTCTTGCTAATTGGAGCAAACGTTTTTATTAAAAAATAAGGCCTAGTTTCCTTACTATTTGTAAAGCTTTTTTTACCTGGCCTTTTTACGGGCCTGTATCCCCGCTTAAGTTCTCTTTATAAGTGTCAAGTACAAAACAAACTTCTCTCATTTCTAGACACCATAACTTTCTTCAACTTCCAAAGTTTCTTATAAAACACTAATCTTCATCCGATCTACTGAAGTGGTAAAGTTAGCCCAACCAGGGGCCCAACCATGAGCTCTTATTGCAATGATAATGCAGTTGTGCGACTGTGACAGATGTATACACGTCGCGTACATCTGTCTCATAAATGAGTGAAACTGTCATGGCAATAAGAGCTTATGGTAAGGCCCCTGTAAACATTAAATTTAGTAACACTCAAAATTGTGTTAAATTTCTAGGGCTGATGACCTCATCGGAATCCGAGAACTGTTCCCTCGCGCCGTGATCAAGTACATTCCCAAAGCTGGACACAACCTGCACATCGACGATCCGGAGACTTTCTTGAAACTCGCCCTCGCTTTCATTAAAACTCATGAGTATTAATTTTCTACTCTTCTTAGCAAAATAAATGCTAGAAGTAGAACGTTTTGTTTTGTTTTTCACTCTGTACATTATTTATTGCACATCATTGTGTGCAGACACGTTTTATAAAGCGGTTTTATCCACGACACTACGTAATTTAACAATGTCTGTGGGAATGCAATGATCCTCAAATGTTCTCATTATTACGCAAAAAAAAATTATAAAGTCATTAAAATTTATCATAGAGAGCCTGACAAAAAAAAGTATTTTTTCTGTGTTTGCAAGCTGTCAATAACCTAACTGTCTGTATTAATCATTGCAGTGGCAATTTTCTATTTTCTAAGGTGTTTGGTAAGGTGTAAGCATGTATTAATGCATATAGATCACAATTCTGAATAAAATTAAAGTTCCGGTCTTATAAATTTTGAAGTAGTAGACATGGAATGGAATGGAGATTTTATCCTCAATTAGACAACCCCATTTCCTTCTGAGGTGTATACGGAAAGTAAACAGGTTCAGCGTGCGATCTCTAGACTTGGCATACCAAGTGCATGGCGAGACTCCGGCGCAAGGCAGAACTGTACTGGTATTGCACGGTCTCTTGGGGTCCAAAAAAAACTGGGCCAGCGTGAGTAAAGCGTTAGTCTCGGCGACCAAGATGTCTGTGGTGACGGTGGACGCACGCAACCACGGGGAGAGTCCGCATCACGACTCCCATACGTACCCGGAGCTGGCCAATGACGTTGCTACGCTGATAGAGAAGCTGTCATTAAGCAGTGCGCACTTCATAGGCCATAGCATGGGTGGTAGGACTGCGATGGCACTCGCCCTCACACAGGTGCCTTACGTACACAACCCAATATTATATCCTTTACTATAGATCATACATCGTTATTTTAATAGCCCTATATTTTCCAGCCCACGCGCGTTTTAAGTTTAATTGTGGTGGATATATCTCCAGTGTCAACGCCAGGCATCCTTAACGACTTCTTTCCAAGGCTCATAGATGTAATGAAGGTCGTGGACTTTAAAGGCGCAACAAACGTCTCCCAAGCTCGTACAATGGCTAGGGATAAAATGATGGCTACTGGAATTGTAAGCGACCCCGCAGGCTTGAACTTTTTATTACTGAGCATCGGGACAACAGGAAATAATACTGTTGGATGGCAGTACAACCTGGACACACTGAAAGAATTCTTCCCATCAATAGCAACCTTCCCAGATATGAGCGGCAAAACATATACGGGACCGACTCTTTTCGTTGGAGGCGATCAATCAAATTATTTACCGTAAGTTGGTCATATCAATTATATAATAAAAATAGACACAATATGGAAGGTAAGGAGGTCAACCTATATTTCCGAAAATGGCTTCCAACTATAATTATCGACAGATTAAAAAAATGTAATCTTAATGTAATTTTTCGTCGCATAAGTATATTAGGCTTTTTACAAAGTACCTATGTCAGATCGCCAGAATAAAGATATTATTCGTTTGATTAGAATTTGCTACTTATTTAGGTAAGGTTCTAATAGTTCCGCAGATAAGTGATCCTTATTATTTATTTTACAGACGGGGTGACTTGGATGGCATCCAAAAGTTGTTTCCAAAGGCTGATCTACAATATGTGTCGGCGGGTCATAACGTACATGCAGAAAACCCAAAAGCATTCCTTAAAATAGCATTACAGTTCTTGCCAAAAACATGAATTCTCTCCCCGATTACAGTTTTTTACTGCCTTAAAGTTAGATGTTTATTTTATGCTATAATATGTGGGACTAGCCTTATTACACCCGAAAATACCCTCACCTTAAATTAAATCCTATGCTGAAAAGTCACGTACTTAGTATGTACCTATAATTGTGCACAATGTGATATAATAATAATGACAGTTTTATTAATAATGTGTAACGGGTAGTTCAGCCTCTAAGGAAGGAACGTACTTTAACTAGGCATTATGGTTATTAAATTATTTAACTAGTTGTGGCTACGTAACTCACAGCAGAAATACACACAATATTTAAATGGAAGACGCGATGCTATCACTATGGATGTACAAATAATTAAAACGAAAAAGCTGTCATCATTCGCTGTCAAACATCAAACAAATGTCACGTCAAGCAAGCAATGTCATGTCCAATCAAGTCAATTCAGTTCAAGTTCAAAATGTCACTTGCGTAATGGACAACAAAATCATCCAAATTCCAAAAATTGCTAAATAAACATGTTAACAAAATTTACCCCAATAAATGTGTTCCCGCTCCTTAATGTTTGTCCTAGATTACTACAAAATACTGTACATAGAAACCTAGCCACTAACTCCGAGAATGCAGAAACAGTGGATTTGGCCTATGCCTCTTACGAAAGTACTTCAGATTCTGAGGACTCATCGAGACCTCCACTGGTTATCTTACACGGGTTATTAGGATCGAAAAATAACTGGAACAGTATGAGCAAAGCTATCCACCGGACGACTGGTAGGAAGGTAATAAGTGTGGACGCGCGTAACCATGGCGACAGCCGGCACGCATCGCCGCATTCATACGTCCACATGGCACACGACGTGATGAAGCTGCTCAAGAAGCTGGAACTGTCCAAGGTTTCGATCATGGGCCACAGTATGGGCGGTCGCACCGCCATGGTCCTGTCGCTACTCTGTGTAAGTTGTATGTATGTAACTCCCCATATCATGCTTCATTTTCAATTAATTGTATTAATTGGCAAACTTTACTGGAGTTGAACAATGCTTTATTCTCTCTGCCTATCTGATGATATACTTCAGCATAACTTGTGAACTGAGTTTAGAAAATTCCATCTGGATTTGTGATACATTTGTACACTGACTAAAAAGCTAGTCTTTTTAGATTAGAGAGTAGAATATTTAATATAGTAATTTGATTGTAGTCGGACCTGGTGTCAAGCCTGATAGTGGTGGACATATCTCCTGTGAAGACAAGCCCACAGATCTTCTCAATGGCCAATTTGTTTGATGCCATGACCGCTGTGGCCATTCGGCCAGGTATAGCCATGTCCAAGGCGAGGAAACTGGCTGATGAGCAGTTAAAGTCTGTCACACCTGATGTTAATTTGAGAAATTTTTTGATAACAAATCTAGTGCAATCCAATACTGGGTCTTACACATGGAGAGTGAATATACCCGCCTTGAAAGAAAACTTCCAGTCTCACATATCCTGCTTCCCATCCAATTTGAGAGGACTTCAGTACTGTGGCCCTACACTGTTTGTTGGAGGGTCACTTTCTGATTATATAGGGTAAGGGTACATTCAATTAACAACTTTATATAAATACAGGTAAAGGTTTGTTTGTTATCATACTTTTTTTTTACAGAAAAAATGATTTAAGAGAAATCCAAGAGTATTTCCCACTAGCTGAATTAACATTCATAGAAGGTGCAGGCCACTGGGTACACAGTCAAAAGCCAGACAAGTTCCTGGAAACAGTATGCAAATTCCTAAAAGATAAATAGGACATTATATTAGTACAAACTGTGATTCTCATTGTACAATAATACCTTATTGGTGTGATACATTAACTAGTTCATAAAAATGCATGTTGTTTACAAATCCATGTAATAGTTACCATTTAGTTGATTTTATTTGAAAATTAAATTATTGAAAGTTATTGTTATTCAAATTATTATTTAATTAACCATTTTTTTAATTATTCTAGAAGACAAAAACAGTCAATAAGAAGCAAAGTAAGAAATTAAGATTGTAGATGACATGACAAACAGTGTCCAAAGATTATACTTACTTACCTAGTTTTTGAAGTGTGGTAGGTACAGATTCCCAAGTTGCAATGTTGTAGAATTTCATATCAGTGTAGTGGACACTTACAGTGTTTGGGGCTTCTCACGGTATTTTATCATTATCAGTTCCTGTGTTGTGGTTTTGGTTTTGCACCCGGACTACAACTAGTGTGTTGCACTATTAGGGCATTATCACACTGTTTATGATAGTTATACATTATTACAATTTATAAATAAATGGATGAAACTTCTTAGATTTACAAATATAATAATTTTTAATATTCAAAGAAAATCTAGCTTGATATATTTTAATAAAATCCCTTTTTACTGCAGGTGCAATATATTTGATTATTATATTTTTATTCCAAGTTGAGAAAGGTTTAGTAAGGACTTAGGAGTACTTAATTGACTTGATTGCTGATTTTTTTTTTCTAAGAACACAAAGTTAAATATTTCTTTGTAGGACAACATTGATTCTATATAATTTCTCTGAACATATCTAGCTCCAGTGTAAAAGCACCCCATCTTAGGGACCAATTACTATAAAACATGGTGCTGGTGAGTACACAATCATTCCCACTTCACATTCATTGTGAAGTGTGTGATATAAACGTTTTACTTTTTAATATTATATAACTAATATAAATTAATAATGGCTGACTCAAGTGTAGTTGACAGCCTTCTGCTGCTCTACGACCGCCCCAACGAATCCCTCATCACTCCCAAGGGCGAAAATAATGCTGTATTCCAGCTCACAGAGCAGTACCTGGTAAGTCATTTGTATCTAAATAATATTAGTTATCATTAACGCATGAACTATATATTTATAGTCGGGTATATCCCAGTTGCCACCCCCAGCATTGCATAAGAAATTGATACATAATACATAGAGGATATGGTTCAATATCGTATCTTTAAAACCGACACTCGACGACGTGTGCGACGCTGAGAAACCTTAGTGAATAACGAGGCTGAAATCAAGATTTTAATGGTTGTTAGCTAGCCTTAGTTGTAGGTTCAATTCCAACAACAAGAACATTTTTCAACCTAAGTCATGCATTTGTAAATAAAGTGTTGTATGAAAGCCCAAACAATAAAAAAAATAATGAATATGTTTAATATTGTTGAATCTTCGTTCAAATAGCCTCCCGAATACGCGAACAACGGCATAGAGTTGAACAATCGCTTCGGTGACGATGCCTCGGAGAAGATCCCGCTCAAGAACCTCTCACAGATACCACAGTTCAGGAAGGCTACTCAGCTGCCACAAGATGCGGACTTCTCTCTCTTCTTGCCTAAACACCAGGAGATGGCAACTGAAGTCATTGATGTGCTTATGGGTAACTTGTTCTTTAATTGTCATACCTTTATTTAGATGGCCTGGGATTGTAGTGGGTTTGAATCCCTGATCTCAGTGATAATACCTGACAGTTGAATCCCTAATATGATGGTCGAGTTGATAAATGAACCCAATCATTTATCATTATTTTAGCTCAATCAAAATTAGTTATTGCAGCTATTATAATTAAAGATATCTTTACTTGCAATTTCCCTCCCTTTGTGTTTGTGAAATATAGTATTCCAGAACATGCCTTCTTCAATTTAAGCAAGAATGTCATACAAATATCCTTATCACAAGCTTCAAGGTTTCATAAAGTTATCAGTATGCATAGTGATTAAGTAAATAAGAATAAACATGTATTGAAAATCTTTTATTCAATCATTTATGTATCAATTGTGCTAAAGTATTGCTTAATATCTACAGGTGTCCCAGAGAACCAGCTGCAAGACTTCTTATCAACATGTGCATTTGCTAGAGTCAACCTGAACCCACAATTGTTTAACTACTCTTTCTCTGTTGCATTAAGCCACAGGTAATATATAAAATATACATTTTATATATTTTATTATAATATTTACAATGATTTCAATACCTTAAACAGGAACACAGTTTAAGTATACATTGTATGTAAAGATCATAGCATGTGGCAAAGGGTGATGTCTGCCTACTCCCATGGGATACTGGCGTGAGCATATGTATGTATGCATTACATGCCTGTATGTTGGTGCTTAAGAAAAACATGAGTTACAAACATTTGATATGGGGTTAGTTGCAACCAGATAATCAATGTCAGAATACAGTTTAAGTACTCTCAGTCAATGTCTTAAAAAAAGATATCTAAAACATATCACATTTGACAGGCGTGACACAAGGAATGTGCCTATCCAGAACTTTGCTGAAACATTCCCATCTAAGTTCTTGGACTCGCAAGTGTTCACTCAAGCTCGCGAGGCAGCTGCTGTAGTCCCACGAGGGGTTCGGGTGAGTTGCTATTTTCCCTTACCACCACAACAGTTATCACAAGTCTTGTCAGTCCCCGAACACAACACTGGTTTGTAATTTGGTGTCCATGGACCAAGGCTGTCATTTGAATAAAAGTCCATGGGATATGTGCCATCGTCTTTCAGCCATTTACTGTTACCTAATGTTACTGAGAACTCATAGGGAGTCAACAGAGGCTTAGGGAAGGCTGTGCCCCAGTCTATAGACAATCTTGGACATGCCACTTGAACAAAGGCATCCAGGTCAAACAATGATAATTTGGTTGGAAAGATCTCCGACAGCAGTATTTTCACATATTTCTTGTCAGCATTTCTTATTTGCTTCTCTAAATTGCTCAGTACCTTGTTGCTCCCTTGTCTGCCGAGGGTCCCCAGTATAAGACCAAAGCTGCCCGCTCCCTCAGCAGTTTTAATTTGGTTCTGTCTGTTCTCTTGCATCAATTTGTGATCATATACCTCTGAGGTAAATTTCTTATCATATGGGTCATATTTATAAGCTGCTATGCTAGGATTGGCTATCATAATTGATTCTAAGTGAAATCTCCCATCTCCTAAGTACACTACCACATCAGAGTTCAACTTTGGAGATGTGCAGCCCAGGATCTCCCCAGGGGAAAGAGGCTTGCACTGAGGCACTGTCACTATGTACTCTTCACATCTCAGGTTTTTAGCTACAGAATGTAGTGTTGTTACAAACTGAATAGTACTGACTAATGCCAAATGTGTTTTCTTTGGGAAGTTTAGCCTGATTGTTTCCACAAAGTGCGATGGGTCAATTTTGATGTCAACAAATATGTATAATACCTTGATGTCACTGGTCTGATCTATGGGTATGAGGCAGGAGTGACCATAGTGCACTAGGAGCTCGACACCGAGCGCGACGGCGGTGAAATCGTCGATACAGCAGGCGCCGTAGGTCACGTCTCCCATAATCACTGTATCAGCGTCAGTAAATGCCTCTATTATGTCGCATAAAGTCGTTGCAAACAGTGTTAGACCTGTAAATAATAATTCCCCACATAAATACCATGTATATTCACTAAGAAGTATGTATAAAGTTTTATTTGTAATATTTACCTTCAGGCAATTGAAGTGCCACGCGCTTCGCTCCCAGAGATCGTATTCTCCAAATTGTTTTATGTATTTCGAAATTATAATTCTGTGGCAAAGCTTCACACGCTCTATTCAACAATGGGTCATTTAACAAATCATCAGGAATTTTATTTACAGATCGTATATTTGGCTTGAAAGTCTTCCTTTGACCTTCTGGTTTCGCACGAACTACCACTACACCCGGACTATAATTAAAGTCTTCCATTTTTAAGCACCTTATTTTATAGACACATTTTACAAATTCCTTAAAGAATAACCTAATTTCATTCAAATATTTTGTGTATAACAATAATTATACGCGCGATCGGTCAAAATATGACGTGATTGTGATTTGTGTTGGGTGGCCTACGTGACTTTTTGCAAGAATCAACGTTCCGTTTCGGAACTTTCATGTCCTAACAAAATCTACAAAAAACAATGTTGATCTGAAACTAGTACTGCTATGACTACCTTCAGTCGATCGTCATAAAATTTATTTATTTAATACAGTTTGATAATTTTTTCTCTCGTAAATACTTATTAATTATTTAATTAATACTCAGAAACAATGGTACTACGTAAAACTAAACACCATAAGTAAACAAATTTTGTTTGGCACAACTGTCAATGACAAATGAGTTGACAGCTGACACTCACGAACACAAATTCAAAGCATCCGCGTTCCATTTTACGCAGCTTGGTTTCTAAGAAATTACTCCAAAATGTGGTCTTTATGTAATTTGCGAAAAATGTTTATTATTTGCATAATTTCATGTAAAGTCCCAAATCGTATCATGTCATGCTTTGTATTTTAGCGCCAACCGATTATCATCCCAAGAGACTACACCGCTACAGACTTGGAGGAAGAACACCGTTTGGCATACTGGCGTGAAGATATAGGTGTAAACCTTCACCATTGGCACTGGCATCTCGTGTACCCATTCACTGCCACAGATATCAGCATTGTGGCCAAGGACCGTCGAGGAGAGCTGTTCTTCTTCATGCACCAGCAAATCATCGCCAGGCAAGTTAAAGTACCTACCTACACAATTGCAGCGATACAACCTATTATTTGTCTATGGAAAGCCTAGAACTTATGTCCGCGATGGTAAATACGTGCTTTAATGTAACAAAAGTGAAAAAATACAATTATAAACAGGTACAACTGCGAGCGCCTCAACAACTCTTTGAAGCGCGTTAAGAAGTTCAGCAACTGGCGCGAGCCCATTCCTGAGGCATATTTCCCGAAACTAGACAGCTTGACGTCATCGCGCGGTTGGCCGCCGCGGCAGGCGGGCATGCAGTGGCAGAACCTGACCCGGCCCATCGACGGCCTCGACGTCACTATCGACGACATGGAACGCTGGCGGAGGAATATAGAGGAGGCCATCTCTACCGGCATGGTCACATTGGTATGTTTACTCAAAGTCACAAATATATGTCATCAAACATAGAACCTCATTCTTTTTGAATAAAAAGTAGATGAATTGAAATTAGAAGTGATTTATTGTAGGTACATACAATCATGAGATCTTAAACTAGGACAATATGATTCTCATCTTTTACTTTTAGCCAACTAAAAATGACCCTTTATCTACAGCCGAACGGTTCGAAGCAGCCGCTAGACATAGACATGCTGGGCAACATGATCGAGTCCAGCGTCCTGTCTCCCAACAAGGACTTGTACGGCAGCATCCACAACAATGGACACAGCTTCTCCGCGTACATGCACGACCCCGAACACCGATACCTGGTCAGTATATTCACTATACTCTAAATAATTGAAAGTGAAGTATTATCTGTGGTCTTTGGTAGCACCACTACTTCGTTCGCTACGTAAATGACGCTATTCGATAACAATCGCAAATTTGTGAATACTTACAAGTTCCCAACTAGAATGGTTGGAGCCACGTTTCCTCAGGGGCAGAGCATAAAAACTTGAGCTGCCTACAATATCGTTGCTATTACTTTTTTATAAGGCACTTTGAAAAAAAAACATACTCTTCCGGTAAGATTATAGAGACATGTAACAAAATATGTTTGCTTAGCAGCAAAGATATCGAATTGACTTATATCAATCTAATAATAATATCCAGGAATCATTCGGTGTGATAGCTGACGAGGCGACCACTATGCGCGACCCGTTCTTCTACCGCTGGCACGCGTGGATCGATGACACCTTCCAACGACACAAGGAGTCCGCCTATGTGCGCCCCTACACACGCTCAGAGGTAACTATTATATTATATTTACTATCTAACTTCGGTAAACTCCCGACTGATATTTCTCAACCCTTGAAGTAGCCGAATTATCTGCGACTAAGGGCCTTGAGGCAATATTACTTTAAATAGTTTGCTGCCCTCGTCACTCATCTAAGCTTACAAATAAATAAATTACTTGAAAGAGTTTTTTTTTAATTACCACACAGAAGCGAGACGATACAGATAAACGTATAAAATGAATAAGTTTTTTTAAATCACATGATCAGTTTGTTATGATCACCTGCTCAGCGAAATTAGTGGGGTACATGTATTTTTATTGGCGTCGCGCCATACAGACGGACAGACTAATAAAATGACTACTGTGCAGTTGGAGAACCCCGGCGTGCAAGTGACGTCAGCTCAAGTGCAGAGCTCGTCTGGTGAGTCCAATGTGTTGAACACGTTCTGGATGTCAAGCGATGTGGACCTCTCTCGCGGGTTAGACTTCTCCGACCGCGGGCCCGTGTACGCCAGGTTCACGCATCTCAACCACAGACCTTTCCAATATGTGTGAGTATCATAAAACATATCTATATATCTATACAGATAAATAAAATTGAATTGTCTGTTTGTAATTCCAAAATAACTGCTTTTCACTACATGCTTATGAAAGTATATGTATACAGATTCTATCCGGCTAATCTCTGAAACAGCTGGGCTGAATTTAACGGGACTACTCACTGTCTGACTGTCAGATAGCAGATGTTACAAGGAGTAACTTAGGCTGTTCGCTGTCACGCGACTAGATGCCTATTTATTTCGAATTTATTTTCTAAAAATATTTTAGAAATAATGTAACTTTTATGAGTTATATACAAGGTAAATAGGATTTTTTTCTTGTCTATGTTTCTTCATTTCAAATTAGAAACTTTAAACCAAGCAATTAGTTATTAGTGGACACAAGCTTAGTGCCGTGTATAGTGAACACGTAGCTAACATGTTACACTGGCAGTATCAACGTGAACACGTAGCTAATAATTCTGTTACACTGGCAGTATAACCGTGAACACGTAACTAACAATTCTGTTACACTGGCAGTATCAACGTGAACACGAAGCTAACAATTCTGTTACACTAGCAGTATCAACGTGAACACGTAGCTAACAATTCTGTTACACTGGCAGTATCAACGTGAACACGAAGCTAACAATTCTGTTACACTGGCAGTATCAACGTGAACACGTAGCTAACAATTCTGTTACACTGGCAGTATCAACGTGAACACGTAGCTAACAATTCTGTTACACTGGCAGTATCAACGTGAACAACAGCGGCATGGCGCGGCGCGCCACGGTGCGTATCTTCATCGCGCCCAAGACCGACGAGCGCAACCTCGCCTGGGCCCTCTCCGACCAACGGAAGATGTTCATCGAACTAGACAGATTCGTCGTCCCACGTAACAATTTTTTCTATTGTCTATCCCTAAATTCTAATTGTAATGCATAAATATCTTTTTTTTATTAGCCTTTTAACATAGTACTTTCAAATCGTCAGAACAACATGATTGTACATGCTATTGCCGGGTTTGGAAGGTTGCTTTTACTGAGAACTTAAATACCTACGTGATGTACGTAAGGCATATACGTAGACATATTTCCGTCCCACGGGGAATATGACGACTGACGACACAGACAGACTCACAGGAGACGCCTGTCGTCAGTCTGTCGGCCGCGCACCATACATATTGGTTCGCGGCGAATAAAAACATGCGCAGTATCCCACATGTAGTACTTATAAAAAATATAATATAGTCTGCGAGCTATCATGGTCTTTATGATATGTACTCAAAATTGCTGGTATTATAAATAATCCTTGTAAGATAAGGATTTGACGTTCTTGTTGATAAAGATAAGTCTAGAGCGCTCTATTTTCTGATGATGTATGGTAACTATGATTATAGAAGATCGCTTAAAAAATGTATCTATGATAACAAAAAACTGTACAATTTATAAACATAACACTATGCAGAAAAGTTAGGCGTGGGTATCAAGACATCATTTTGGATAGCGAGAGCTTTTAGCGCGCACTTATAAATGTTATTCGACCCCAAGACCACCTGCAAATCGTGCAGTTGTTCTGCTACTCTTTTCCATTCCTCATTTTACTTGTTACCGAGTCTTTAATGATTGTAAAAATAAAGCATAGATCATCATCATCTCTCTAGCCTTATCCCATATATTGTTAGGCTCCTTACTAAATTCTAAATGTTGAAACAAAGTAATGGTATCATGCATGAAACGCTTATATTTTTTCCACAGTGAACGCAGGCCAAAACACGATCACCCGTCAGTCGACGGAGTCGTCGCTGACGATCCCATTCGAGCAGACATTCCGCGACCTGTCGACGCAAGGCTCGCAGCCCACTCGGCCCAGCCTCGCAACCTTCAACTTCTGCGGCTGCGGCTGGCCCCAGCACATGTTGCTGCCCAAAGGAACTGAGGCCGGCGCAGAGTACAAACTCTTCATCATGCTCTCCAACTACGACTTGGATAGGGTGAGTTCCTATTACCCAGTTGGTCCTGTGCTTTGACTTATGGAAGCACAAGTAGATAATGGTATTAATACCAGTAGAAATAATAATAAATTAATACAACAAAGTTGAATACTTCGTAACTTTCTGTTAGCGAAAGTTTCGTAGGTAATCCTGGCTGACTTCTATGTCCAAACTTGTTACATATTAGAACAATTTTCCCCACGAAGGGAAGAAAATTGATATTTCGGGTCTTGCCGTAGGCCTGACCTCTGAGATTACCTCTCCTGTTTACAGCTACGAAGTTGGTGTGTACACATCTACCCGTCTCCTTTCCACCTATCGTTCCTACTCTATTGCTATCTCATTCTCGCGTAATACGGTTTGACGGCTAGTGGCGGCGGGAACACGCCCGCTTGATTCAGTACAATTCTCAGCCGGCAAGTAATTGCCTGGGTCAGGCCTACGGCAAGACCCGAAATATCAATTTTCTTCCCTTCGTGGGGAAAATTGTTCTATTTCGGCTCTGTGCCTTCGGCCTGACCTCTGAGACATGTTTTCAATCTGCCGGCATGATGGTAAGGCGTACTGTGAACTGGTTTTTAAGGATGTAGTGGGTAGATAAAAATACAATATTTTAATTGCTTTTAATTGTGCAATTTCTCATCTCACATCTGCTGATAGAGAATATTCTTAGGTTAACATTTTTAAAGTTAACAAATTTCTATCATAAAATCAACATTTGAACGTGAAACACACTTTAAAATTCAAATAAAAAAAGAAAAAAAAGCTTGGGTCTTTATCGATTTGTTTATAGTAATGTTTGAAAAAATTATTTGGCCCACGCCAATTTCCTTTCCTCAAGACCTCGTCTAATGATGATGCCAGCTGAGTTTCTTGCCGGTTCTTCTCAGAAGGCTAGTTTCCGAACCGGTGGTAGATTCCTCGACGTTCATAAGTGCCTTACCAGGGCCTAAACTGAATAAATCATTTTCATTTTCATTTTCATTTTCAATGGTAAACAGTCATTTAATCTAAACGTTGCTACCGCTGACCGCGTGCTACCGGCTCCCGCTTCTATTCCTGCTGCTACCAAGGCTGTTCGTACCCAACCCGCTATTACCGAACGAGAAGCTGGTCCTGATTTTCCTCGTGTCGTTATAAACAAGGATGTAACATTTTGGGTATTGGCTTGCCTTCGCAAATTAGATATTTTAATATATTCTTTAGTCCAATTAACGATATCCCATAAAGAGTCGTCATTTTTTAGTAGTTTCCATCCTGATTGAGTACATTTATCCCTATCCGTCTTCGAACCATAGCGAGGCCAAAAAATTATTTCTGTGTCGGATTGTTCTAAAGAACTAGGGTCGATTCCAAGTAGAGTCAGATCATGCACTCTTCTTCCAGACGATAATAATAAAAGTATGGCTAGGTGTCTAGAAACTTGGAAGAGATTAGATTTATCCGGTGGATTATTCCTGATCCATGTTAGTAACTTATTTACATCCCAAATCTTAGCTTTAGAAGTCTTGGGATTAGCATTTGCGATTCCTCTAAGAATACGCTTTATAATGGGATCATTACTTAGTCTCTCCGACTTTACAGGGTTTGAGAAGGTGGCTATGGTAGATTTATGCACGCAGATAGTGCCATATGATAATTTCCGTTCATAGTATAGGAAACATAGATATTGTGCCACTTCTGTAGAAGTTGGGTTGTTTATTGATACTTTATTTTTATTGGCCCATTGACACCAGCATTTCCATGCTGCTGAGTATGTTCCGAGAGAGGAGATACGCCATGATGTCGCCAAAATTTGTCTTTCTTTTGTCGACCAACTTTTAACTAAATCGGCCCACCCCGTACTTTCCATGCTTCCAAGTATAAGTCTTTCGTCTTGGGCGGTGGTTGGTTGGTTTATAGGTCTATCAGATGGTCCACTACGTTCCATATTGTGAGTGGACTGTCTAGGGCTCTTTTCTTGATAATCGATCGCCAAAACACATTTTCCCATCTCGGTACTATTAGAATGAATGTTCCTTGACATTCGTTCAGGTGTTGAAGAATCCTGGGTATCAGCGGTGGTGGTGGGAAAATCCACGCTAGTTTGTACTTCCATGTCCTTGTAAATGCGTTTACAAATACGGCCTGCTTGCATGGGAAACGTGTCACGAAGTTCCTTACCACTGCAGATTTTGGTGTTGCAAATAGGTCGATTTGTGGGGTTCCCCATTTTTTGAATATGATCTTTACAATCAAGTTCGATAGATGCTAGTCTGGTAAACTCTTTCCACTTGACAGGCGATCTGAAATTACGTTGTAATGGCCTGGAATGTGTTCTATTTGTATTTCCATATTCATTTGGTTTACTAGGTGTAATATTTTTCCTGCTAGATTTAGAAGAGTGACTGATTTGGTTCCTCCTTGTTTCTTTATGTAGGATACTACAGTTTTGTTGTCCGATTGAATAAGCAGACTTTTGTTTTGTAATTGTTTTTGGTTGTTGGACAGGATGTGGTAAACTACAAACATTTCTTTCTTGTTTATGTGCCATTTCATTTGAGATGCAGTCCATTTCCCCGACGCTAGCCTGTCGTTTAGTTCTGCCCCCCATCCAGTGTTTGAGGCGTCTGTGACGAGATGGGCTTCTGGTTCCCTTACAAAGATTTTTGAGGTTTGCTGTAAGTTTTTTGTCCACCACATGAATTCTAGTATTACTCCTGGCTTGATTCTCCTGCGCAGGTTTGGTTGTAATTCTGGTAATTGATTGACAGACCTTTGAATTTTTCGGCAATGCAACCGTGCGAGGGGTATAACGAACGATGCAAATTCCATCTGACCCAGTAGTGATTTTGCTTGGTGCCAGCTCCAAGTTTCCCTTTTTGTAAGGTTTTGGATGGTTCTTTCCAGTTTCAGTACTTTCTTCAGTGGCAAGCTCTTTACATTGGATTTGGTGTTCCAGTTTAATCCCAGAAATGTAATGTTCTTTGTAGGGTCTAGAACGGACTTTTGAAGATTTATTTTGAATCCCAATGTTTTTAAGTGTTTCTAAGATTAGAGACACCTCTCTTTTTAGCATTTGTGGGTTCTGATTTACTACTAGAAAGTCGTCCAGATAAACGATTACCCTTATGTTTTGTTGTCTTAATGTTTTGGCAATCCAGTTGGTAATTTTTGCGAAAGCTTGAGGGGCTGAGCTCAAACCGAAAGGAAGTGCTGTTACTGCATATGTCGTGTTTCGGTAGTTCAGTGCTAAATAACGCCAATGTCTTTTTACTATTGGTATGTGGAAATAAGCGTTTGACAGGTCTATTTTGGTCATGTAGTCTTGCTTTTGTAAAAAGAATTGAAGCTTTCGGTGGTTTGTCAGTCGAAATTTTTGTATTTTTACAAATTTGTTCAATCTTTTTAAGTTGAAAACCGGTCTCCAACCTCCGTCCGATTTTGGAGTCAAGAATAATTTGGATAGGAACCCCCTTTTGCAAGATAACACTTTTAAAACTCTCTGGCGTATCATTTTCTTTACTTCTATGTCCATTTGTGGGGACACCGGAGTTTGGTACATTTCTAATGTTTTTGGTGAAAGGGTTGTTATTGGGGGTTTTTTCAGGAACGGGATGACGTAGCCTTTGATGATACTGATTATTGACTTTGGAGCAGCCAACTTCTCCCATACCTGTGTGTGGTTGGCTAGTTGACCCGCCTGGAAACGTTGATTGTCAAAAAGGGCGTTTTCGTTCCCCTCCATGTCTTTCTTTATATTTAGGGAGGTCTTTGGATGTTGGTTGCTTCTGAGATCGATGCTTAAAGTCAGCTTTCTTAATTTTCTTAAAATTGTGCTGTGCTTTCTGTGGATAATTGGGAGTATATGTTCTATGGGTCTTGTTTTTATTCTCCTTGTCATTTTGGGAGAGAGCTGTTCGCCTGGGATGTGGCGCAAGTTTAGAAATGCCATGAGTTTTAATCACTTCCTGTAATTTGGTTTCATCCCATAGGTGAGTACTTGATGGAGGAATTTCATTTAGCAGTGATCGATAAAAGCTATTTCTTGGCTCGTGTAACTTACGACGTGATTCAATGATTTCAGCTCGTTTTCCGCAGGAATACTGAAGAAGGTCATCAGATATTGCCCGAAAATTTCTATCTGGTGCCAACATTTTCTTCAAACTGTTAGCTGCTTCTGGATATTGTTCGGCTACTTCCTTTAGGGACTCTGCAAGATGTAATCGCTGTCTTAAGAGTCCATGAGTAATGGTACCAAAGGCAGAGTCGCATTTTGCCAGTAAATCTTTCAAAGAACTCGGCTGCGAGTGTTGGAATAAAGATTGGTTGACTCTCAGGCAATGAAATACAGGAGAAGCATGAAGCTTCTTCTGGGATTCCGTATATCGGATTTTATTCCAAGTCGGTTCCCCTAATCTTTGGCATTTAATCCCTTGATCCGCTATAATTGGGTCAGCCGTAGGTATTGTAGGTTCTATTTCTTTTGTTTCTGGTGAAAATATATCCCAATCTACTGTTTGAATGGGGTGATCTTCGGGAGGTGCCTCAATTAAGGGGCTTGGTGCCCGCCAGCTTGAATCTTCGTCAAAAGTCTCCTTTTCTTTATTGCCGTTGAATATCTCGTAAAGGTTATGAATCATATTCTCCATCCGATCTAACCGTGTATTTACGGAAGATTTTTGCCTTGTAGGCGGAGAGGAGGCAAATCGCCTTCGCTTGTTGCAGTTCCTGTCCGAAGAGGAAGAAACAGAGCGGGCTCTCGCGGCTTGTATGTCCGAGATTTCATCGGAGGATGATGACAATACGCGGGGGCGCTTGGTTCTTGAGGAATTACCCTCATACACGTTTCTTTCACGAGATCGAGAGTAGTCTGAATACTCTCTAATTCTATTTTTATGCGACTCTACGTCTGTAGATAGAGTATCAGCTATTTGTTCTCTAGAACAGATGGAAGACCGCAGTGTTACTACGGCGCTTTTAAAAAGTTCTGCTTGTGCTGCCGATCCACGCAATTTTGCCGACAGTTGGCATGGGCTTGTAATTAGGGCCCTGCAAATATCCCAGTCTAAAAGCTTGAGTTTTATAATTTTGTAAGATTTTTCCCCAATTGAAGCTGCTTCGGGGAAGAAGGCTTGCACTAGTTCTACTGAAGGGATGGCAAAACGTATTTTATTCAGAACTTTATGGTCTAATTTTCTTCCCAACAATTCCTCCTTGGACCAATCAATGACCTTCCAGTCCCTCCATCCTTCTGGTAAACTTTTTTCAATTATGACTTTAATTTTAGAGAGAAGTTCTTCGTCTTCCTCGTCGATACCATTCCTTTTGAATAAGTCATTCAAAGTAACGAAATTTTGTGAAGACGCCATCTGGTGAAGAAATTAATTTGCTAAGTATAGTGTTAGTTACTTAGGCATTCGTGCATATTACAATTAAGATTCTCCAACCGGTCGGGTGGATTTTTTTTGAAAAGTTGGAACAAATTTTGGGCGTGGTCGGATCAGATCCAGGACCCGGTCGGGTCAAAGTCACGAGCCAGTCGGGCCAAATTTATGACCAAGTCGGATAAAAGTTACGAGCCAGTCGGGCCACATTTATGACCCGGTCGGATCAAAGTCGCGAGCCAGTCGGGCCAAATTTATGACCCGGTCGGATCAACGTTGCGAGCCAGTCGGGCCAAATTTATGACCCGGTCGGATCAACGTTACGAGCCAGTCGGGCCAAATTTATGATCCGGTCGGATCAAAGTGTTGAGGCGGTCGAGCCAAAACATAGACCCGGTCGGACTAAATTCCGCACACGGTCGGCCCGATATAAATTGGTGGGACATGCCCCTAACGTCTGGGATGACCCGAGAACGTTATTTATTTATACCAATTACGTCTAGGTGCAGACCTGAGACGGTAAATCAATTTGGTTACGTCTGGGTTAGACCCGAGAGCGTAAATTGTTAGGTTATAAACTCGAACTCTATATCTGCAAGGTACCTTAGAAATAATTAACTATACTTACTTACCTTTGAATAGTAATAAATCCATAGATTTCACGAACGTTTCACAACGTTAAAATAAAATACTATTTAAGAAATTTGTGCACACACCATTCGCTTCCGTAAACAAAAGCGTACTGAATCAAGCGGGCGTGTTCCCGCCGCCACTAGCCGTCAAACCGTATTACGCGAGAATGAGATAGCAATAGAGTAGGAACGATAGGTGGAAAGGAGACGGGTAGATGTGTACACACCAACTTCGTAGCTGTAAACAGGAGAGGTAATCTCAGAGGTCAGGCCGAAGGCACAGAGCCGAAATATTATAATATTTGTGTTGAATAGAATATATTTTTGTGATCACTTTCTTCATCTAAATTTCTCAAAAATACCCTATGGATATACGAAGACGTAAATATGTATTGTTCGCATTTGTCAGGTTGACCAACCCGACGGCACTGAGATGAGTTGCGTGGAGGCATCGTTGTTCTGCGGCCTGAAGGACAAGAAGTACCCTGACGCGCGCGCCATGGGCTTCCCCTTCGACCGGCCGTCCCGCACCGCCACCAGCATCGAGGACTTCATCCTGCCCAACATGGCCCTGCAAGACATCGTTATACGCCTACAAAATGTCACCGAGCCCAACCCAAGGAACCCCACTACATAATCATGGCAACACTGAACGACTAAACCAAAGCATGTACTAAGGATTCTGATTGTGCGAAAAAAATACTAAATATAAAAAATGTAAGGCTGATAGACTATGTTCAATGAATTTCGGTTTTAGGTTAACTAGTACATAACTTACTGTAAGTAATATAAGCTGTATGTAATAATGACCCAACTAGTAAGGAATAAATAAATAAGAAGCATTACAGAAAACTTTTTATTTTATTTTTTTACAAGATTTGTGTGATTTCTTCACTTTTCCACAATTCTGTTCCATTTGCTAGATGTATTGTGGCTTCTCTTTGCAACCCTCCTGGAAATGATTATCTAGGTTAAACACTGATAAACACAAATCTATTAGAAGTTAAGAAAACTATAAATCAGACCTATCATTTGATATTATCATGTTGTTATCAAAGTAACATATTTGGCTCATGTTATTTTATCATCATCAAAGAAATCAGAACAAAATACAGAGATATACATGTTGATCAATTATTTAGGTGTTTAAAGAAACAATGTAGGTGTACCTATAATAGATTGTTGGTGTCTTCATTGTCAGTTATATTGACTGAGCTATTCTAGCTCACTGAACATATTATATGCTCAATACATTATCGGTTAAACATTATTTTGTTTTCCATCATAACTTGAGAAGCAGATGCCATATCAGCACTCTTCCGGGAGACCTGAAAATGTACAACAAGATTATAAGCTGATAAAAACAAATATATTCGTAATACTTAAGAATTTAATAAATCAGACCTATCATTTGATATTATCATGTTGTTATCAAAGTAACATATTTGGCTCATGTTAGACTATCATCATTATGGAGATCGGTACAAAATGCAAATAGATAAAAAGGGTATCATATATAAACAAAATATGTTTTTTTTTAATTTGCATTGTAATGTACATACTTAAACATCATCTCCCTGGGCTTTATCCCATACATTGTAGCGATATTCCATTGATCGTAGATGAGCTTACTTTTACATAGAGTGGCTGCCATCTGAACTTATCAAATACTTTCATATATCCTGAAAAGGAATCAAACATTACATATAATAATCATGATGCAATAAAATAAATAACGCGCCTTCTGGCCCTAAGTATCATCAGACCTATCATTTATTGATATCATGTGTTAAATCATACTAACACATTTCGGCTCGTGTTTATTGTCATCACATCGTTAGTAGTCACTATATTAGAGATTTGTACAAAATATCTTATCTCTGAAACCTCTTTGACCGATAAAAATTGGTCTGAATGCTCGGCAACAAGTGGCCGACAGGGCCGACCTAACCAAATAATCTTATCTTCCGTGCAATACAATCTTAACACTACACTTAAAAAACTAATCATATAGGGAACGATTATACTAAGATAATCAATGCTATTAGTATTAATGTGGGACTGCTTATTTTTTTCCAAACCAAGGAAGATACGTATATGCAAGCACGTGCCACGTGGTTTTTGTCTTCTAACATTACTTTTAAAATAGAAAATAAAATAGGGACAAATTTGCTAGAGTAATTATACCTTTGAATTATTTTCTTTCTTACCTATATAAGTAGACTCCCCAACACAATAATCCAATTTTCAATTCTCTTGGCAGAACAATCACCATCCGTCGTTCCGTTCCGACATTGATTGTGAATTGAAAGATGAAAATGAATGAATGGAAGGAATGCTAATTGTAATGGTTCATGGAATGAATACTTGGCGCAGTTGGAGCACACAGAGAAAGAATGGGATGAGCGAATGAAATGAATTGGGATTTCTTTTGACGTAGTTTTTTAAGTTATTTTTTTTT
This sequence comes from Watsonalla cultraria, assembly GCA_964035505.1. Taxonomy (NCBI): domain Eukaryota; kingdom Metazoa; phylum Arthropoda; class Insecta; order Lepidoptera; family Drepanidae; genus Watsonalla; species Watsonalla cultraria. The sequence goes on from OZ037731.1 coordinate 6,471,683, forward strand.
CTTTGTTTGGTATGCTAGCGAAACCATTCCGCAACGAAACCATCGAAAAGCCAAAGACAAATGACACACAATAGGTATCTATTTAATAAAATATGGGAACTTCGTGAAATGGGATATCCAAGCAGCCATCACATTAAACAAGTGGAATATTAAAAAGTGTAGAAATAATACCTACTGAGGTCTTCCTCATGTTCAAAGATTGTTCAAACCAAGGCATTTCTTTCGTTACATTTAGGAAATAATAATTACACTATTAAGTCTATCTCCCCCGCTGTCTCTATATTTCTCTAACAGCCCTCTTCAAAACACTTCATCGAAGATTTAAATCGGAGAATGAAAATGTACGCACCACCAGACATTGTGTATGCCAATATAAGTAGGTAGTACCACGGTAGGTATCTAAACTCTCATGTGAGGGTCGTAAGTAAGCGGTCAGCGATACCAAGGGCTTCTTTCGCACGTTACCAACACACAGCAGTACTATAAAGAAGGGACTTGCCACCAAAGCAACAATGCCAACATAATAAGAAACAAAAGGGTCCCACTCACTATAGTCTAATATGTATATCTACAATAGATAAAAATAGAACACACCCTAAGCTCCCTTCTCTTTAAAATTATAGTCTGGGTTATTTGACTGTGAAATTGTGGAGTTGGAGGTAAGTTTCAATCCCCAATCTTGCAGCCCTACATTAACGGCAACTTGAAAGACAATAAGTTTGTCAGGTTTTAAATATAAAAAACTACTAATATTGAACAGCGTTTGTCTATATTTAGCTAAGTTACTCCTTGAAACATCAGCTACCTGCCAGTGAAAATCCGTCCAGCCGTTTCAGAGATTACCCGGAACAAACAGACAGACAGAGAAAAATTTTAAAACTTGGTTTTTTAGTGTCAGTAGCGTGTATACTTTCATATGCATTTAGTGAAAAGCTGTTATTTTGGAATTACAAACAGACACTTCAATTTTATTTATCTGTATAGATTAGGGTTCCGCGACAATAAGGATGAAACTAAATCTACGCGGGTAAAACCGCGGGGCACAGCTAGTTACGAATAAAATTTATATGAGAAATCGTACAGCGCCATCTATCGTTAACGTAAAGAACTAACATGTCTCATGCAGAAATAGCGTGAAAAATAATGTGACTTTAGCGAGATTAAATTACGTTGTATATGGGTACGGTAATCTTTGGCTCAGTGGCCGTGCCTGCGAAGCCAAAGGCTAAAGATCACGTGGAACGCGTTTTTTCTACTACGTCGGTGGCAAGCAAGCGTACAGTTACAGTATAAAACTTAAACTTATATATATAGACTATATACTTTCGTTCAGTCTACGTACAGTATAGACGTAACCTATACCAAGAGTGTTGCTCGCGCACGCATTGCTTGCGAAGCGGAATAACTGTCTAGTTAGACAATCACGGGAAACGAAAGGCTCCCATCATAGCTCCACCATACTCACCGCAAGAGCACAACACCACGTTAGGCAATATATACGTGCTCTACTCTAAGCGATCTTTCTTTAAGGTAGATGTACCCACAGACCAACTCGTACGGCTCCACATTTGAAACGGATTTTAGCCTGTCCAATTTGTCATTCGCTACTCTCTGATTAATTTTTGTGTAAATTTTACCCAAAACTAAAATTATACTATTTACCTACTACTTACGTCTTTTAATAATTCGCCTAAAGTTCTAAGGTAATTAACATATAACATACAGTCGAATTGAAAACCGCCTTCTTTTTTTGAAGTCGGTTGAAATAGAAAACCGCCCTCAAAGAGAGAAAAATAAAATAAAGTGAAATAAATTACTTAATTTTGAAGTTGATGCCAACTTAAGCAAATACTCGTAATTAGTAATTATTATTCATATTAATAGTAGTAATTTCGCATAACTTGTTTCTCTTTTTGAAGGTGATTTACTTTTTTTTGTAGTTAGTATTTCTCGAAACTACTGAAATAAAATACATTTAAAATTACATTGGTTTTTTATTAAATAAAAAAAATACATTATTTCAGTTCTATAAGTACGTTAACAATTTAGTAAACTTTTACCAAATCAACACCAGCCTGTTGACCTGAGATCAGAAATAAAAGAGGGGCGGAAGCGTCGCGGCTCCGGTTTAGGGACACGTCCTTTACATAATCCTGTGTGTAGGGGGGTGAACAACGATAAGATTTGCTTTCCTACTAGTTCCTTAATGCTTAATGTCTACTTTATCATTTGTTATCTAAGGCTTACATTCTATCATCATACCTCGATACATTCTTAATGGAAAGTATCTAGTTAGTATCTACCTAAATATATTTTTACAGTTCTCAAAGTCACTTGATCAACCTATAGTTGTTACAATAGGCAGACTTTAGATTATACATTAATTATTTTGCAAATAAATAAGATTGCTCATAGAGCATATGTAATAGAGAAATATTTATAGTGAATATTCAAATATTTGCTTAACAAATATACAGTCAGAGGGATACAGATCTATGTAATAGATGTTTACATTTTGTGACATTCAAGCTAATTTGACCACTCATCAAACAAGCAACAAGTATACATGGAGGTGAGCTAAGCATTGTCCTAAAATACATAATTTGTTGATATACACTGAATTTACAACATTATGCTACAATTTGTGTTTAATAAGAATAACATTCACACTTACATGAAACTATCACTTATATTCTCCAGAATTTAACTATTATAAAGAGTGATTTGACATAATTATGTTTATTTACACAATACTGCAGGATATAATGGTTGCATAATTGTTTTGTAGGGTCGTTAGTGCTATTTGCCCTTGGCGGTGATGGTGAGCGAGGACTTGGCAGGCTGCGGTATGATGGTGATCTCGTCGCTGATCTTGAGGGGCTTGAGGAGCGGTTCAACGTCCGCGGGCTTGGCGGACGCGGCGCTCGGCTTGCTCTTGTCAATGACGCGCTTGGCCACCACGCTGTGCGCCGAGTACACATGGTTCTCGAACTGCTTGTACATGCCGAAGGTAGCGGTGCAGACGGTGCACTTGTAGGAGAGGTGCGCCGGCTTCAGCGTCATGCTGTGGTCGCGCGCCACGTGGTTCAGCAGCTTCCACTGGTACACGCGCCCGCACACGGGGCAGCGGCCTGCATCCTTGCCCTTGTTTGCCGCCTCTTGCATTGAGCTCGTCACTAACCCGTGGGAACCCAGCAAATGTCGCTCCAATCCTTGGTCCGTAAAGAACCTAAATTGACACTTTTGACAGTTCAGTGGAGGTCTATTGTAAATCATCTTGGGATGAATTTTTACCTTATGTATCCACTGCATGTGATTCCGCAGTTGTTCTAAGTCCTTGATATATCCATCACAAATTTCACAAATGACAAAAGTAGCCTTAGAATTGTGCGAAGCTTGCGAGGAGGAGGGCTGAGGGGCTCGAGGTAGAGGTGTGATCGATATTTTTGGTTGGGTGGAAGAGCTATTGGCACCCTGGTTGTTTGGCAAGATAGGATAATTAGCGATGGTTGCCCCGGCAGGTTGGTTATTGTGCATGATCATGACCCCACTGCGAATGATGGGCACGCCGGAGACGGCGGCGCGCGGCGGGCCCGCGATGGGTGGCCGGCCGCGCGGTCTGCCCATCACCGGCATACCCGGAATCAGGTTCGCCATATGCATGGATGGCCGGCTCATGTTATTCATATTCATTTGTGATCTATTGAAATTAGATTGATATGGGCCTACAATGTTGTTGCGCGGTGCACGCGTCATTTTCGGTATTTTGGCTGGAGGCTCCCATTCGAGAGGCGGATTCAAGTTAAATTCTGGTTTGAACTTCTTAGCACAAGCTATTAAGTGTCGGGCTAACTTGGTTTTGCTGTTGTCTTCAAAGTGGCAATTAGAACACTGTTGGTATGCAGGTGCTCTCTCGAGCCTACCTCGGATGTTATGCTCTGCTTCCATGTGGAATAATATATCATGTGGACTGCGTATCTCAAAAGTGCAAGTATTACATTTGTAGATGTTATTCTTCATGTGAGGAGCCTCCAAATGGTGAGACATAACTAACATAGACTCTGTTTTAAAACTACAAAACTCACACCTTTTCTGCTCCAGAGCATAGGGTGCATTTGTTTTCTTGCTAAACTCTAAGTTTTGACTGAGGGATGCTATAGCAGATTCTGTAGCTTTTGTGCTACGGCCTGACTTTTTCTCTTTGTACAGTTTTCTATTTTGCTGCTTCAGCAGGTCAGTCTGCACATATTCTTGTACTAGATTCAGCCCAATATTGATAAAAAATTGGCCAAGGGAGCAATCAAAGTAGCTATCAGGTTTCCCACCTGAGAGAGACTTGGCGATCAAACTGATGGGATCTTTAGCATCTGATTGATCCCTGTGCTTCATAGCTGTTTCTTCATCACTGATTTCATCAGAATCAGAAGAGCTCTCCCCATCCCAAGAGTCATCATCTTCTTCAGTCCGTCCCCTCCGTCGTTTTTTCTCTGCCTTCTTGTCACTCTCCTCAGTTTCTTGAGCTGGTTTAACCTCCTCCTCTTCCTCTACTTCTTCCCCACGGGCAATTCTCTCTTGTCGATCCTTCTCCTTTCTTTCCTTCTCTGATTTCTCCTTCTGTAATCTCTCCTGATCTTCTTTAATTTTAAGCTCTTCGAGTTCTTTTCCTAATTTGTCAACGAATTCTCTAAATGGCTTTACAGAAGGTTTTTCATAAACATAAGGAACTATAAAGGAGGGGGCTTCAACAACAAACATATCATCTGTTAATGATGGTAATATATTAGGCTGAGCAGCAGGCGTGGAGGCCGCATTGCTATTTGTGCTGGACGCACTCTTGCAAGAAACAGGAGTTATAGTTGTGCCACGAGCTGCAATACTTTGGCATAGATTCTGTGCATCAATTGCACTTGTACTAGCAGGCTTAGATGGCACCGGTATAGGTCCCTTGCCAGATAAAATAGAATTAGTATCAATAATAACAACTGTAGGCTCTTTGTTTTGCTCCCCATTAGACTTAGTTTGTTTAGTGGCCAGCTCAGCCAGACCTCTGGTGTCATTAACCACAATAGGTTTATTATTACTCTGAGCTTGGTTTAAGGGATCCTCAATGGAAACCTCCTCAACATCCGACTCCTCACCACCATTCTCCATCATTGGCTCTGCAGGTTTCTTCTGTTGTGTTTCTTTATTGCTATGTTGTGATTCTGTACTGTCATTACTATCACTACTTGAGTTGGAAGTGTCATCTTCATTGGTCACTGCACAGTCTTCCTCATCATCACTGGTTATTTCGTGCACTTCAGGACTGGGGCTAGGGTACTCCCCATTCTGGCTCTGAGGTTCCTCATTTTCAATCTCTGAGTCACTGCTGTCCTCCTTAGGTTGGCTGCCCTGGGACGTGTCGTCATCGCCCTCAGTACGCTCATCTGTAAACCCAGTAAGGGAGTTTTCTGAGAAAATTAATAAATACCTAAATTAATGGCCTAAAAACATTAGGTATCATCATACGTTATATTGCATTCACTATCATTTAAACGAGATATTGTGTAGGTCTGGAATGTCAGCGCTTTCTGAATGTGATGCCCGTAACTTGTACCCTTCAAATACTTAGGTGTCAGCGTCGTACACCGCTCAGACGCCCGAAACTCTAGTAAATCCTAGATTAACGTAGTAACCTAAACACCGAAGTAGTTGCAGTTAAAACTACGATCTAGAGCACAAAACAATTACTTTGTGAATTGAATATCTAAAAAAAACATTTTCATTTATCGAATAGCGTCATTATATCATGTGGAGTGTGGACCGCCATATGGGATTCCATGGCATTTCTCTGAAAACAGTGCTTCATCAGGTTCGATGGTAAACAATTAACAATGATACCAGAATCACTGTGATAAATGTTATTCAAGATTGTATATATACCTGTGGCAGTCGAAATCGACATTTTCTTAAGATTTTCGTATCGAAAACTAAAAAATAGCACAACAGCACAGCAGCGGAAACCAAACCAAATCAAGCTGTCATTAAAAAGGTTCTTGGCGTGTCACGTTCTGAAATAAAATCACTACGATCGACCTACAAAATGTTTTAAATTAAATAAAAGGTATTGCATTTAAAATATTATTCCTCTTATTATTGTAACAATTGTACATAATTAGTAAATTAAAATAATATTTAAGAAATGGCTATATATAAGTAGATACTGAGTAGACCGCATAAAGACCGTTATGTAGGGGAGGGGGAAGGACGCGGTAGTATTCCGTCATGGAAAAGAATTAATTTAAGAAGCGCCAATTTCAAAATCATTTTTAGTCTGTATCTAGTTCACACTACATCATTTTTCATAGCATGTGATGCTCCTAAAACGGTTTATTTACCAATTTTCTGTGTTTTTTACACACAATCAATGCCATGGCATGGATATTGGGAATTATGTATCTACTTGAATCCAAATGTAGATAGGTACTATAGGGTGTATTGTGATGAGGATTGAAGTGTGAAACTTAGTTTAAAAAAGAAAACAATTATTTAGAATAACTTTTAATACTTAACACATACATTGACATAGTATTTTAACTAATAAATTAATAAGGGTAAAAAAGTACAAAGGTTTGATAATAATACTTATGTTAATAAAAAGCTTAAGTCTAAAATAAATTAATTATAATGATTACTCTTCATCAATTTCTTCAATTTCATCTTCTTTAAAAGGATCAAGCACTAGTGTGTCATCTGGTTTCCTTATTACTTTTAGGTTTTCAGCAGCGTCTAAGCACTTTTGAGCATATGTCTTAACCCTACTCAGCTCTGGGTCATCTAATTTTGTCAATGCCATTAGTATTTCCATCACATCAGTTTCAAATATTTTGGCAGCTATATCTCTATCGCCAGATATGATGTTGAATAAAATGTAAGTTCCTCTGTATTGCACTTCTTTATCTGGATTTGCTAAAAGGCACCTTAAAGTTTCTAACCAGGGCTTTACATCAAGTAATTTTCTGCAGCATATTTTACTTGCAGAAGTCAAAATACACAAAGCTCCAGCAGCAGCCTTCACAGTGTCAACATCCTCTTCTTGGCACAGCAGATATAAAAATTTTGTTTTATCATTATTGCCTTCATATGTTTTTATAACTTCTTCTGCTTGGAGTAAATTACAAATACACTGCGTAGCAGCTCTTAAAAGCATTTCATGATCTTCATATAAGTAGTGTTCAATTTTAGAGAGACCTCCTTCCTTTAGAATCCTGTTCCTGGTAGTTTCATTCATCCCAGCTAAATTGCAGAGAGCCATAAGAGCTTCAAAGTTTTCAAGTGCTGTGCAATCAGGATGTAATAGAGCCAAGAGTGGTCTGACTACTTCTAAATTTCTTTGACCAGGAAAAGCCACCTCTGGGTTGATGGTTATCCCAATTCTAGCCAAGGCTTGCGCTGCTTGTTTCTTGCCATTGTTTGTACCTTCCAAGGACAAGGGCAATAAGACCTTAGCTCCACCCTGTTGTACAACTATACCTCTAAGATCTTGCAAGCCACAAATTGCATTGAAAACCCGTGCAATTAGCTCCCTAGAGTTGTGACTCTCTGTTTTAGATAGAGCTACTAAACCAGTGGTGACACCAGCTTTAGCTAAGACTGTGATCCTTTTGTTTACAAAATCCGGGTCATCCAATTCATGCTGCTCTGGTATATGATGTTTTGCAAACTTTGCCAATTCCAACATTTCTGGCATTACCTCTTGTTTCTCATAAGCATTGCATAAGTTGACCAGCGTTGTCACTACTCCATACAGGCAAGATTGATCACCACTCTTAGCTAATTCAATAAGAGATTGAATTGCTGCTTTATCTTCCACTAATTTCTCCTTGACATCAGCATCCAGTGTAAGATATGACAGACCTTCAGCCGCCCATTTCCTAACATCATTATCCTTTCCTGGGTTTACTAAAAATTTCCTGCAGGCTTCAGCAAGTTTCATAGTAGAACCGTCTGCGAATGGACGAATAGATGCATCATCACCTCCAAAACTGCCAACTTTGCACAATCCAACCAATGCTCTCACCCTCACTGCATCATTTTTGCACTGGTACAGTTTCTTTAATATGTCAACACCCTTGTTTATTATGGTTCTAGCTTTGTCCTTCTTTGATGCAGCAGCAACAAGGCATTCACAGGCTACCTTCTGTTGAAGAAGATCTTCAGTTTGAGCCATGACAAGAATCATTTCAATGATGCCCTCCTTGGAAATTACATAGTTACCAACATCAAGTGGCCCTCTAAGCAGAGATGTTATTGCAACAGTAACTCTGACCTTGGACTCTAGATCAGGGGTCATTAACTTGTCTTTGATGAACTCATCAACTTGTGAATTAAAAAGTTCTCTTGCCTGATCATAGTACATATTTTCATATATCCTAGCAATGCAGGCAGCTGCTATTGTTCTGGATGAGGGAGTAATGTACATGGCTGATTCATATTTATATTCTTCCAACTCACTGCACACTTCAAGTAGCCGCTGCAGGCCTTTGATCTCTACAAACCTCTCCGCCCAATTGATAATGCTGTAATGACAGTTCCTCATGATGAGTTCAATAATAGCATCTCTGGCCATGCCTGAGATCACTCTATTAGTGATGGAGTATGTTAAGCAAGTGAGCAGAGTATCTATTTCACTCTTATGCAGTTCACAAAGCTCCTGATTAGGTTTGGTGTCTTTCTTGGTGTCCATTCCTGAGAAAGTGTTCAATATGACTTGAAGGAAGTACTGAGATGCATTGACTCTTTCCTCGTTATTGCTATCTATTATTTCCAAGATCCAAGGGATCCCCAGAACTTTGAGAACAGCCCTAGTTCTGTCCACATTTCTTTTGCAAAGTTGACTTATCACTCTGATAGCATTCACATATATCTCATGATTTTTTTCCACTTTAAGAAGTTGTTGAATTTTATGAACGACTCCAGTTTTAAGCATAACTTCAGCTCCTGCATTTTCTTTTGCTAGAACCAAGAGGTTGGACATGGCTTTTTCACGCTTTTCCATATCTTCACCTAAACTGAAAGCGAGTTTGAACATCTGCTCCACTTTGTTACTGGTCTGGGCGTTCTGCCGCGCTCTTTCTTGCACTATAGCGTGAAGGCGTGCAAGCACCGGCTGGATTGCTTTATTGGTTGGATCCACAGTAAATATTGCCTTTGCATCCCTGTAAGCTTCTTCATACCGTTCCAAGTTCTCTAAGGCTTGAGATCTTCGAAACAACGCTTTAGGGTCTTCTGGAATAATTTTTATGGCTTCATCACAATCCTTAATGGCACTGTCATAATCTTTTGTTTTGAGATAAGCAGCTGCTCGGTTTTTCAGGTATGTCGCCATGTCGCGGCTGTCTTTCTCCGCGAGTTTGATCGCTTTAGTGTAATAGGATATGGCTTCTTCATATCGTTCAGATTTAAAAGCATCATTCCCTTTATTTTTATGACTTTCAGCTTCTTCCGTATGAGCACCCATTTTTACTTTACTTTTGCACAAAAAACTGTTGCAATAGTGCCGCCGCGTTACACTTATATAGGTTAGCCGAGGATCTTTCTGGTAAAGACTAGTCTGTTCATCTCTTTCGCTGAACTACACTAAAATAGAATTTTATTTTGGTTCCCCTATGTGAGGATAAGTATATCTATAGCACGTACAGTATTAGAGGATGTGTTATGACATGACACTGACACACCTGTAGGAGTGTCAGACGTCAGGTCACAGGCCTGCCAAGCTGACAATTGACATGTTTATCCGATTGATAGAGATGCGTTCAGGAATTTATTTGAAAGTTATATTGAAGTTTAAATGAAAAAAATGCCTCATAAATTTTGTAAGTGAGGAACTAAGAGGTATATTTTTCTTTATCATAAGAAACCTAATGGCGGTAACAAGAACAAGGAAATTACCTCATCAAGAAAGATGATTCCTGGGCCAAACTTTTTAAGGTATTAGAGTAATTTTTTATGTTCTAAACCCTGACCATAGATGTCAGGGTTTAGCAATCCAACAACATTGAGTCCCGCAAACACAAAATTTAAATCCCATGTAATTAATAATTTACATCCATTTTATTTTTGTAATGACTGTTTAATTATATAAATATCCGAGTAAATTTTAGTACAAATGTAAATTTATACACTATTATTAAATTTCACTTGGCGTGACTCATAGATAAAGAAACATTTTGTGGTGTGACTTTAATTTATAGATGTTGGCAAGACCATCAAATTTATATTTTTTCATTCATTTCATTTATTAATTGTGATTTCGTGGTTGGTTAGCCGATTATCTATTTTCTTTCGAAGTTTGAGAATTTACTTGGGTAAAAATGTCTGCTATTAGTTTATTAAACCCTAAAGCTGAATTCGCTAGAGCAGCCCAAGCACTAGCTGTAAATATATCAGCTGCCAAAGGAATTCAAGATGTGATGAAAACTAACCTCGGCCCGAAAGGAACAATGAAAATGTAAGAATATTGAACTGCATCAAACTCAAAACATGAATAATTTGGCAATTTTTCATCGATGTATTAATTTAAAATACTTTCTGAAGTGTTTAACTCCATAACCTTTCTGCTTTTGTTATTTGAAAAATCATATGATCTCGGGCATGTTAGCATGTCATTCGAGATTTTTGACAGGAAGTTTACTTACAGCGCTTTTCGCTAATCTTAAATTTCATAAGTACTAAAATATATCTTTCAATCGTTAATTGCTGCAATTGTTTGACATAAATGTATATGTACAGTGTTTTTTTAATGTTATAGGTTAGTATCAGGCGCCGGTGACATCAAGATCACGAAGGATGGCAATGTGTTGCTGCACGAGATGCAGATCCAGCACCCGACCGCGTCACTAATTGCGCGCGCTTCCACCGCTCAAGACGACGCCACTGGCGACGGCACCACCTCCACCGTTCTCCTCATTGGCGAGCTTCTGAAACAAGCTGATATCTACATTAGCGAAGGTTGGTGGATCACCAGCCCATTTCTACTTATCTGTACTGGAAACCACCTGTTTCTTTTTAAAAGCTCCCTGTCTAGTCGACATTAATATTCACATAGATATTTATTTTGTATTTAAGGCCATTTACCTTGTCTAAGATCTCAAGTATAAGTACTACTTGAAATCATCTCATCATTTCTAAAATAATTTAACTTAAATATTTATTTTTAGAAGTTCTTAACCTAAATAAATTCTTCTTTATTCATTTGTTTTTATGAAATGTGTACTGTATTCCTCACTATAGTTATTTTGTAACTTTGTTCAGGTCTTCACCCAAGAATTATCACAGAAGGTTATGATGTTGCTCGCAACAAGGCCTTGGAGCTGTTGGAGACACTGAAGATTCCTGTAGAGGTTACTAGAGAGAATCTGCTGGATGTTTGCCGGACTTCACTCAAGACTAAGGTACTTTCATTAAAAGATACTTTCTAAGTACCTTTTGTTTACTATCATTGCATATAAATTTCAGTTTAATATATGTATAAGCTGGTTATCATGGTGGAAGGTTGTGTTCTAGTATAAAACATTTATACATGATGTCTAGCTTCATTTACAATGAAGTTAAGTAACAATTTTACTATTAATCTGCATGTTAATACATAATGCTTCATGAGATGTATGGTAATGATGTAAGGTGCCAGCTGAGGTTCCTGCTGGTTCCAAAGTTTTAAACTAAAACGATGTTGACAGGTACATGCAAAGTTAGCCGAGGTCCTGACAGATGCCTGTGTGGATGCAGTACTCGCCATCCGCACCCCTGGGAAGCCTGTTGATCTGCACATGGTAGAACTGATGGAGATGCAGCACAAGACTTCTACTGAGACCTCACTTGTCAAAGGTATGTTTCATTATCTATAACTTACAAGGGCTAGTAGGCCATAACAGGATTTCCTATTATAACTCTAGTTTAGCTGCCTGACTCTATTTTAAAGATATTGCATCCAAATATTTTTATATTTAACTGGGGACATGTTGGTGTAGTATAAGTAGCTGTGCCAACCCCACATGGGATAAAGGCAGGAGGTTGATCAGTATGTGGCTGTAGTAGGAGTGCCTACTGCTTCAGGGAATACAGCATAGGAATATGTGCATATAGTAATTATTATGCTAATTATATGCTTTTATATTGAAATAAAATTGTATGATTTGTTAACAAAATGTTTGTAACAGTAAAAAAAATATTATTGTTGCATTTAATTTACACTTATAGATTTATTTTCTTTTAGGTTTGGTGTTGGATCACGGCGCACGTCACCCTGATATGCCAAAGCGCGTTGAAAATGCATACATTCTGACTTGTAATGTGTCACTCGAGTACGAGAAGACTGAGGTCAACTCTGGCTTCTTCTACAAATCTGCTGAGGACAGAGAGAAGTTAGTCGCCGCCGAAAGGGACTTCATCGACCAAAGAGTCCAAAAGGTATGCTTCTGCTTACGAAACTTTTGGTAGAGGTGACTCATCCATTTTGTCATGGTTTTAAGTGCACACAAATTCACGGACCTGCTTTACACTTTTTTCCAGATCATTGCTTTGAAAAAGAAAGTGTGTGATGGCACCGACAAAACCTTCGTAGTCATCAACCAAAAGGGTATTGATCCGTTATCTCTCGACGCTTTCGCCAAGGAAGGTATTGTGGCTCTCCGCAGAGCTAAGAGGCGCAACATGGAGCGTTTGTCGCTCGCGTGTGGAGGCGCCGCCATGAACTCTGTCGACGACATTACCGAGGAGTCTCTCGGCTACGCGGGCCTCGTGTACGAGCATATTCTAGGCGAGGAGAAGTACACATTTGTTGAAGATTGCAAGAATCCCCTGTCGGTGACTATCCTCATCAAGGGCCCCAACAAGCATACCCTGACGCAAATCAAGGATGCCGTCCGCGACGGACTTCGAGCCATCAATAATGCAATTGAAGACAAATGCGTCATACCCGGCGCTGGAGCTTTCGAAATCCGGGCAAACATGGAACTGCTCAAATTCAAGGATACTGTGAAAGGAAAGGCTCGTCTCGGTATCCAGGCCTATGCTGAGGCATTGCTAGTCATCCCCAAGACCCTGGCTGTCAACTCGGGCTACGACGCACAGGATAGTATAGTCAAACTGCAGGAGGAGGCACGTTTGAGCCCCGACCCCATTGGGCTCGACCTGAGCACGGGCGAGGCCATCAAGCCTGCAGACCTGGGTATCATCGACAACTACATTGTTAAGAAACAAATCCTCAACTCCTGCTCCGTTATCGCCAGCAACCTCCTTCTCGTGGACGAAATCATGAGAGCTGGTATGAGCAGCCTCAAAGGATAATAACATTTCACACTTGTAACAGATATGTTACTATTCTTTGAGTGCTAAGCTCATCTATTTCACACCAGTTTATTGCTTCTTCATAGTATTAAAATGTTCTGATTACATCAGAATTCTTTTTTTCAATTAACGCATTTAAAGAAATACATTATTTTAAGTTCTTAATGCTGCACTAATAATTGTTATTATGATTGTGTAAAACGGAACAATTTGATTAAACTAACTAATTAAAAACTTACAACACAATCCCTCTTTTATTTGAAGTATAATAAAACCACGTATTTGTTAGACAACACTTCATTAGAACTACATAAATTGGAAGATGTAATGTGTCGACACAGTTTTTGTCAAATATATATTTAGACCCTGCCTAGTTCAGGTAGAGATCGTTTTAGTTCTGATATCACATACAATATTTTGGTCAGTAAACAAACACCTGTGATGCTGACATACTAGAGTACGTCATCAAGCAAGCCCATTGCCGTGCGTTACTACATTAAAATAAAATCCTGCTTGGCACATGGAAGTGACTAAGGGGAAGATTAAATACAATAAGACATAAAATGCAAGTTATTCGAATATTTCTTAAAATCTAACATCTATTTAGTGGTATTTTAGATACAGGTGTCAATATAGGTTGTACTGCGAACAATAATCTTGTATGTAGATTAGTTAGTTGTACTTATTAAAATAATTATCACAATAATTCAAATGAGACATTAAATGCTTATCAAAAATAAAAAAAACAATAACATCACGAGTATATAAACAAAGATAAAACTTCGCCCTTCTAGCAAAATAAATATTTTTCATAATACACCCTTGTAACAAAAAAAATTATATAACAATTATATGAAAGAACAGTCAAGCAAAACATTTGTTTGAATGGTTCAACTACTCGTGTCTATGTGATGAATTTGAGTTATGTATTAGGGCACTACATAATACACTATATATCCAGTTCAAATTATTAAGAAAAAGGGCTGGCCAAGCCTTTACTTTTATTTATCGGAATCACAATAAATAATTAAAATATGAGCAACAAGTATAGAATACTCAGTGCAACCTACAATAAAACAGATTACTTTTTTATTTAGTTAGTAATTTCGTTATTTTTGTATTTCGTTAATAAACAACACAATTACATATATGTATTGTGTTCTATTATTGATGTACACATGAAGAATACATTAGATATTTAATTTAATTCTCTCCGAAATCAGAGCCAGGCCAGCCTGACATAAATAATGAGTTTTATAATTTATTTTGTTTGGTATATATGCAAATATTACCCACCAAATTTTCCATTTTTCAGGACCCTATATTGAATATTTATAAGAACTTTGAACTATAATTCCAATATGTTTATATTGAACCAATGTCTTAATAATGAATTATGTAAATAGCATGTGTATATGTTAATTAAGTCAGAGATATGTGGTGGGTAACCTCTGCACTTTTGTGACTGATATACGCCAGACCACGTGAGCCCGCCTTTTACATTAAAGATAACACAGCAATACATAAAAATTCTTTGGAAAGTAACATTTACACATCAACGACAACAGCAAATATTATATAATGGAAAGATTTAGTTCTTCTGTTTCTCAGCAATTTGACCGCGCTCATTGCGGTCAATAGTAGCCAAGTTCATAGAGCCCACAATGCCGTGGAGTACCGACAATCCTGCCTTGATGACTGCAATCGGCAAATTTGCCAGTGCTATCAGCTTGAATAGGCCCACACCCAAAACTGAAATCAAAAATGAACACCTTGCATTATTTACTATCGCTATTTTACCCGTCCCTCGGAAAGCACGTTAACGCGTTCGCTGCTGAAGCTAAATAAAAAGTCATTACCCTGTGCTACAATATCGGACCTTACACCAGTGCGTCAAACGCATATCGTTGTACAAATACGCTTTCGCTCTGTGCTAAATCCTCAACATAGCGTCGACGTAAGGTGTTCCCCAGTGCTATTCGGCGCTTCTGCGCGTTTGACTATTGTTATTGCGGGTCGTAAAACACTCGCTTATTTATGACAGGTAATAAAAACATGCGAAAAGGAAAAGGGTCGGTACCTATATACCTACCTACTGTCTACTAGTTCTTGGGAGTGTGAAACATTATTTAGTTACAATAAAAAAGTACAATCCTACATCGGTAGATGGCGATAGTGTAAGTTACAGTAGGATTATGAATTTAAAGTAAAGAACGAACGATATGTCAACGTGACAATCCTACCAATATTATTTGGTATATTACACACATTCGTAAACCCACACACACACTAGCCATCTGATATATTGTTATTATAAGTTTAAACGTTATACAGACTTTCTGCTGTTTATTTCACAGATAACAAAAAAAATATTTTTTTGTTTTTATTAACCCTTTATCCGTGAGTGTGTATTACTGCAAGAATTATTACCGTTAAAATAATGTTACGTCCCTACTGTACTGAATCTTAGTTTTAATAAAAAAAAAATATAAAAAAAATTATCCCATGACTGTAGACCGTAGGTAAATCCCGTATGTGTTATAAATAGGAATGGTGGGTAAGGGCCTTTACAATTTGTTCTTAATTGAACAATAGACGCGCAGAGTCGGCCTTAGCACACAGTGAAGGCACAGAAATTTGTATGGACTCACATAAGCGTCGTTAGCATATAGGAAAGTTCGGATAAACGCGCAGGAGCGTCTTCAGCAGCGAATGCGTTAAGCCATTGGTCCTATGCCTGATCTCTCTCCGGTCGTGTTGGCTTGCCGGACTATGAGAGTGAGAGAATAAAGAGTGCACCTGTGTTTGCGCACACACCTGTGCACCTATAATATATCCTGTGTACATGGCTAATTCCCCGTTGAGATTAACTGCCATAACCGAAATTCGGTAGGAGATCATTATTACTATCGCTATTCTGGCAGTTGTCTGTTGTCTGGCAGAAATTGCTTTAGTGATAAAAAAAAATCCCTGTATGTTTGTATATGGTGTGCAATAAAGTATTATTGTATTGTATGTATGCAATAAAATTGGTGAAAAGTGGTTGTTGTTACCAATAATTTTATTTTTCCGACTATACTTGTACCTCTGGTGTTTTGGGAACAAGACCCAGACATACATTCCAGATACATAACATTATGACCAAATTCTAGAGAGATAGTGTTTCAAACATAATTTTTTTATAAACAATATTTATTTATTCCCCCGTACAATATTTCAAGCCAAGTCTACCATAAGACAACGGGTGAATTCTTACTGTAAAAATAATACTAGTACTTTGTTTGTGTTACTGCATTGAGGGTTACAGGAGTACACAACCTGTAGGTAGAATGGTTTTGGGATAATTCACCGTGCTTGTAAGATCAAATGGGTCATCATCTCTCATTTAATATTCAAGGAGTTTTTCAAATTCCTTCTAGTTATTGCGTACATATTCCTTCTAGTTACTGTGGGTATGTATTGTGTCACATACCTATTGGTCCTTCATAGAAGTGCATGACATAGAGAGCTGCATAGAAGGCTTCATTGCCGGAACACATGAAGAACAGGACCATCTTGTTAGTGTAGTACAAATGCATGATAGGGTTTTCCGACATGTCTATGAATTTGTGAGAAGTTTTCCCTTGCAGGATGGTGGTGTGCAGGTACAGCCAGTGGCAGGTGATGTCAATGGTCATGGACAGTTGGAACCAGAATGTGTATTGGGGGTAGAATGTAGCAAGAGTCATCATCAGCCCAGCTGTGCCTGCTCTATCAGTCAGCTGGTCCAACATACCACCAAACTTGGTGCCTGAAAACAGGTGAACAAACTACTTATTAAGCATAACATAACGAATAACGGAACTCAATAGTGCTGGAAATAGGACACACTGTGACATACATACATCGACTAGTTATACATGTATAGGAAGTTGTTATTGTTGTACACAAATCAATCGATGATGCGCTCGGCCACTTAGCGAGCATTATCGATCTGTCCGTAACGCCAGTAACTTAATTAAGCGATGCCGTAAGAACTTAAGCTTAGGTTTAATAGGTACATACTTTGATTTAGATATCTTGCAGCATGACCGTCAACAGCATCCAGCAGAGCCGATGTTACATAGCACGTACAGGCCAAGATACAGTGGGTCGGCATAAAGTAAAACGCAACTAACGCCAAGATGATCCTTATGAACCCTGTAACATAGTCATACAATACAATTATATGTAAACTTAATATTACAATCAGTTAATGTTAGAGGTAGGTATTCCCGTTTACTTTGGGCATGAACTCACCAATGATATTGGGAACAAAAAGGTAAATGTTCTCCTTCGTCTCTGTCATAGTGGATACAATAAGGGAGTTTTCAACCAACACAACGCTCACAAGCCTAACAACACAACTTTAAAAGAATATAATCGTATTTTATGTGAGTAAATTATTAGATTAACAAAATTCACGCCACTGGCATCGGTCGGTATTGCGCGCGACTGTAAGCACACAGATAAGTAAAGGATTACAGAAGAAAGAAAAGAACGACCGAGGGCAGTAGACCACAGACGAAAATTTGTGGCATTGATAAAGAAAAAAATGTTTGGCAGACCGAGACAAACATAGAGAAGAAAGATATTCTCATAGATGTAGTTTTTTTTTATCTTTGGATATTCTAGTTAGCTTGAAACCACAGAAACAGAAAACTTACTACTAGCAGGAGTTAAATGAAGAGTAAAACCGTTTTTAGTAATAATAAATTAATTAAATAGATAAATGTTACAAAATAGCATGATAGACAAAATAATGAATATTACAATACAAATGAAATGCTTTATGTTACAAATTCATAAGCTCTGGATGGACTTTTTTCTATTCGAAAATCAGCGCCAAAACGGCGCGAATCAAATGAGCACAATAATTCAATGCATAAAACCGGTCGAGACTTCTAGAGCGTACATGGTAAAAAGTGCTTTCTGTCTGGGTATAGGGGTATAGAATTTACACAAGAATTATGCATGGCGGTAGATCAGTCGTACACACTAAACTACAAGCGTCATGAAATCCCACAAGTCTGTAGTTTTAGTTTCTGCGAGTCGATGGTTCCATAGACATCGTGGGTAGTTGATTGGGTTTTTAGTTTACGACGCTAGAGGGCAGGCATGTAGTTATTAAAAAAGTTGGCCAGACGGAATCTGTCGAAAATGATGAATTCGGGTTCTCAAATTATTAGAACTTTAACGATGGCGTAGATAAATTTGTAAATAATGATTATATTTAGTAGCTAGCTCGTGTTATGTATATTTTAACGGGGTAGGCAGTGATTTCGGTGTGCGAAAGTCATAAGACTGTGTCATCTGACTGCTCTTCCTTCAAGATGGCTCCTTCGCCGGAGTATGATAAGGAACCGAAAGCCCCGGACAAAAATGCCAGTAACATTTCGAGCGAAGATTCGAAAGTTCTAAACAATTTAGTAGGCGACCAACAAAACAATCCGGACTTTAAACCAGCGATTACTACAAATAACTCAGAAGTGGAGGTAAGTCGATCCTTGCTGCCATTTTTTGATTTTGAGGCCTGTGAGTCGTATTCTCATGTGGATAATTGAATACCGTACTGAATACTCCTTTGAAGTTAATTGATGTGATATTTATTGACTGCGTTTGTTTACCAAACGTATATTATATGTTTTACATGGTCGAGGTACGTACACGAGCTACAAGTAGGTACATGAAAATGGCGAAGTATAATGTCAAAAATAAATGTATTATTTGTTTCGGATGTACCACGGCGAGCATGAGTGTGCAAATGTTACAAACAACAATCGCTTTGTATTTACTCTTATCTAATCTTGATAACGTGAGATTATTGTTTTGCTAGTGTCAAAACTTTATAATAAATTACCAATTTAGGAACAGATGGCATACCCATGATAGTATAGCACAGTGCACTATCTAGTCTAGTTACCAACTAGATTACTCTGACTACTGTTTAAGCTAAGTCCTTTCAATGTGGATAAGATAATAATTCTAGCAAGTAGTTACATTATTCTGGTGGTGGTAGGAGAGGTAATTCAGGAATTTTAGAGAGGGTGCTTAATTTGCCAATTCACCAATGTGATCATTATGTAATTTTATAAATATTCAATTTATTCTTCAAACTGTGAGTTACATGTATCCACATAGTCTTTATTCATAAATATGCTCACACAATCCCAGAAGGGTCCCTGAAGGGGTAAGCAGAGGTGTCACATCAATAGTACCCACATTTCACTGAAGATGATTAAGTGCCAGTGTGATAGAGGGTCAGTCCATCCCTGTCTCTACATCACTTCAGATGTGCAGGTTTCCTCTCAATGTTTTCCTTGACTGTAAACATGACGGGTGAAATTTGTGTATTTAAGATTTTTTGAAAATCTCATTGGTACAGGCTGGTGGGATTCAAACTTGTGTAGCAGATGGCTGCTCAAACCCACGGCAATCACATTTAAATTAATGACCATGTGTCCTTACTTGTAAAATAAATATGCTCATGCCGTCCCAGAGAGGTTCCTCAAGGGGTTAGCAACATAACAACACCCTTTTTCACAAACAATGGTTAAGTGTGCCAGATGGTGAATCCATTGCTCTCTCATGCACTATACACATTTTGAATATCTCCTCAGGTTTCCTCACAATCTTTTATTTTATTTTGTGGTATAAAATTACTGGACATACAGTTTTCAGAAAAAAAGACAGGTACAGAAACAAATGGGATTTGTGCTTGCATAGCAGGGGACTACTCAAACCATTCAGCTACCACAGAAATAAGAATTTATTAGTTAATATATGTTTTTCCTGCTTTTCACCACCAATAAATGCATTTGTGTAATTTATAAATATATGCGTGGTATGACTTGGTGTGATGAAATGCACCATTGAGAGTCACCATATTTATGACAGTATTCTGCATTACAAACTTGCAAACTGTTTTAACAAATTTTACTGCATAATATTATGATGAACTAAGGTTTTAATTAGTAATTTGATTGAGTATGTAATTAGCAATTGTGAATATTTGAAATGAAAAATATGCAAGAAAAGTGTTGCATTCTGCTTGCATGAAACAGGATACTCAATGAGGATATGTATGTATTTATGATTATGTGTCTACTGTAGACATAGTATTTAGTTATTCACTCACTTATATACTTACATATTAATATCATAAATGGCAAAAAATACCAGGCATACCATAGATGAAGAGAGTATTTACACATTTAAGGAAAGATGCAAAATTAAAGTGATTTAGTCAGTATAGGCCTGGATAAGGCACACATGAATGTCGGAGAGATTACCACCGGTTCGGAACCTTCTGAGAAGAAACTGAATTGGTGTGCCATCTAAATATCATTACTCAACAAATACAGATAAGATTACTGCATATATGCCCACATAAGTATAAAATTTGTAGGAAGACATTACCAATTTATTTCAAGAACTACACTGAATAATGTTCTTGAAGTTGAAAGTCATGTTTTAAATTCGGAGGTGGCATATAAACAGATGGTGAAGGTGACATATAAATGATGAATTAAATTAAATTAATTGTTACTGGACTATTGGCATAGTATTTTGGCATGTAATATTTCTTAAGTTGAAAATTGAAGAGTCTAAACCTATGGAATATATTGTCATGGTCAGTTCATTATGAATCAGAAGAGAGAATAGAGTGTCATGTCATGCACTCAGGACTTTGGACATTCATATGATGTTGTGAAATTGAAAATAAAGTACTTTCAATTCTCTGACCTACATTATTGTTATTTAAGAATAGTACATTGGATCTGAGTGCTAAGCCTTTTTTTAATGCCTTTGTTTTGTGAAAATTCCCTGGCTGATAATAACTATAATACGTAGAAATTATACACCAAAGCATGGAAAAATTAATCTATAGTCTGATATGGCATATGTATGAGATTTTATGAGAAATCTTAGTGCTAAATAAAAATCAGTTCAACCTTGTGGTGTAGCTACAGTGGGCAGTAAATAATAGTTAACAGTTATTCAAATATCAACCTGCAGAGGTTAACAGTATAGGTACCCAGTATCCCTGGTATGCAGAATGATAAAATGATAAAAGATAAATTATATGGGTGGCTAAAACAGTAAGGTGAAATTAAATTTGTGTGTTTCGACGCGATCCTTTCGGTGAATGCTTTATACAATTACGCAATGCTGCAAAATTTATGTTCACCATTGCATTTAAGCTAATGAGAACAGCACAATTAAGGTTAATTGTTTTAATGTTATTCTAACCATAAATATATCTCATTGTTAGGCTCCTGTCACCTTATAGTGATATTTTCCCAGCAAATTCAAAACAGCACAATCAGATTGGTAACTGTAAATCTTACCTACATAATTGATTAAATATATTTAGAAGTTGTTACGGCTTAAATGGTATTGGTTTTGAAGTAAGCAGCTCCTAAAAGCATTGTATGAAATTGCGACAGATGGTGCGCTGAAAATGGATGTTGCTTCTCTGCACAAAAATGGTATGCAATCAGTGTACCTATTATAGGTACCTTTATGATCAAGCCATTACATTGCTAGAAGTCGTAGGCACGACCCTACTGGGACGGATGTTCGTGTGATGCACCCTATTTAAATTTAATTATACTCCGTCTAGCTAGAAACCTACACGTGTTTTAATTAGTGTTTTACTCCCATTGTATTGGTTTAATTTGTAGTTTTGTATTATTGGGATAATTTGGTCAAGTTGGTTGCCTAAGTGCAAGGACTCGCGAACTGAGGGCTCCGAACTTATTTGTTGCCTTACTAAAACAGCACAAGCTACTCAGCCCCAAGGGATTGCAGACCGGAACCTATTTGATAATTATTTTAACTTGATATGCAGGTCCTTGAGAAAATGTTTTCGAGAAATACAGACACAGATAGTTTCTTCTTTTTGTGATGAGTACTAAGGGAACCTAAAATGTAATAGTCGTTATTATGTATATCTTATCATTCATGTGCGTTGTATACGTAAAAGTAAATAATCTTTATAACGTTATTGCACTATGATATGGAATTCCAAAAGTAACATGCATTTTTTGAGAACATAAATGGACGTCCTCTACCGTTACTTTCAACATTTTGATATATTCAACAATTATAAGTTTGCATCCATTCATGTTAAATCGAATAGGGGGACGTTGCCTCCGTGGAGTATCCATGACTTATTTCGCACAAAAAAAAATTAAAAAGAAAGGTGGTTGCATTCCATGCGGATAAAGATGCAGCTAAAACCTAGTAAATAAGTATAACTACTAATACCTACTTAGGTACCAATAACTAGCGGGTAATACGATTTCATACACGTTTCATACTATCGCGATTGACAACTTGAAGCTTAAATTTACCTCATAATTTTTCGTACATGTGTCATGTCAGGGAAGTGTCCAAATGCCTGTGTATTTGCTCAAGAGCAAAAAGTGAATTTATTTATGTACTAAATGCCTTTTATTATCAAAAGCTCGGATATTTTTTATATCAATAAGAGCTTATGGTAAGCCCTAGGACCCAAATACAGTACTTCTGAGATAGTAATGGTTTCACTCACATACGTCTCACAATAAGTAATGAATCTAACTACGATGATGAATGAGCGCACTACGTTTTCGTTTGGAAACGAATGGCGGTCGTTATTTACCTGGTACTGTAACACGAATAAAAAATAACTTTTCGAAGGACCTATACTTACATTGGTAAAAAAGTTTCGAGTTACTATATGCATGTTATTGGATAATATTCTAATACGGTCACGGTACCACAAGTATAAGTTTTATCATGTTTGAACGTCGACAAATTTCGTGGCTACGTGGTATGAAATATTGATACGATTTCGAGGCGGGTTTTGATTGAATACCAAAGATGAAATCGAAAGAAAAAAAGAAAATATCAACACATTTCCTAGCACGCTAAAACGCAAAGAAATTCATCGACGAAACATGTCAGAACCTATACTTGGGGCACTGGAACAAGGGCTGAGCTATATTGTCGTATTACCACAGAGAATTACTCTTATTGGGCCTTTCGACTAACGGGTTTCCAGTTACCAGGCTGGGGAGATATACCGACGAGTTAGTGACAATGCCAACTCCACTGGAACGTTACGTCGGTTTGTGTGTGGTAAGTGGTAGCGCAGTGTTGGTCGTCGTCGCGGGTGACAATGGTGGCGACAGGCGCCGGTGTAGCCTTACCGTGTAACGGAGCCGCACCGCATTGTGCTCCCGTCACGCCGCCGCAGCCGCGATCACATTCGTCTGCTCTCACCACAAACACTCGCACTCCACAATGCACCAAATATACTATCTGCTCGCACTTACTTTGCTTTCATCTATATATATGTAACAATTCAAAGTCTTGACGTCTTGCATCAATCTGTGACTGATATATCTAGTCTCTCACTGGTCCTAGACACATGTCATTTGGAGTTTGTGATTTTGTGATGTGATTCTACCTCTAAGGTGTAATTACGAGTTAAATTTCTTTGAAATATTTTATTCTATTCAATAATCGAACGAGGGCGCAGACGGTTACCTACTAGTGTAACCTGTGTAATTAATAATTGGAGAACAAATTGTGGTTTTTCCTCGTCGTCATTACTGGAGTCAAAGCCGTAGACGGCTCAACCGGACTTTTGCAATCTGCCCAATCATCAAATAACCACGTAAAACAATGGAAGTCGGATTATCAAGACTTAGAATCCATATACAAACAAACACATAGGTATGTTCTGAACGTGCCACAAACAGCGACTACAATGCAAACATTGTAAAACATTGCCAAATTTACAATATAGTGCTAAGTTCTTCATGTAAAGGTTATTTTGGATACTTAATCCTTGCCGGTTCACTTAATGTACGTTCTTTAGGTATACTATTGGTTAAATGTAATAAAGCTACCTTTATTACATATTTTAGCCATCTTATATATCATATTAATTACATACATAACGACACTAAATGAACTAGCATTTAGTGTCGTTATGTATGTAATGAATAGGCAATATGCACGAAGAACGTATAAAGTTGGGGGGTAGATAGAGAGTGTGATCACTGGACAGTTGGTTTAAATCGTTCAATACTAAATGATTCAAGGCACGTGCTGCCCGTACGGCACGTTCAATTGTTGGTCCTAGTTGAACTTCCGTCCGAGTACGCCGCACTCCGGATCATTGGTTCCTTGACATGAACTTTTTGCTTACTCACCGCATAAAAACATGACAAACATTATTAATTTTGGTACACAAAGAGTGTTACTTCCCTCTACTTAAGTTCCGCGGAACACGTCATGTTATGATTATGTTATGCATATTCATTAAAGTAATTATAAACTTCTAAAAACTTTGCTACGTAAGAAACTGTCAGAGTGCTAAATATGTGTTTGAGTGCTATACAAAGTGCTAAAATGTGCACTCGCCCAAATTTCGCTCAGAATTGTTTAATTAAATATTTAGTGTGGAACCCTCATGCAATATTTTGGTCTGATTATGCTTCAGCTTACGTGTTTCGTTACATCATCAGATAATTTTGAGAGTGCATCACAAGATTCACAAGCTCTTCTGAGCATGACAATTGGTTTTTATTCACTGTCATATTATACACGTAATGAATCTGTAGAATTTAAATCATAAAATAATATAGTATTTTCAAGCGTGGGTATTCTAGCTTGTAGAAATATTTTGAACAGCTCAAATAATGGACTGAGACCGTGAAAATGGGCATGCAGATTCATTTTACACTGCATGTGAGTACTTTAGAAGGCTTTATGGAAATTCAATTAGGTGGTGAACAAGTGGATGAAAATCGTGTCATTTTTTAATTGAGACCTATCGAAATTTCCTCTCACGTAATATAATTACCCCCACGTAATATAATACAGTATACATTTTAAAACTATCAACAAGCGGGCGAATCTATATATGCATAAACATGGCAAACGGTTATCATCCCGTTAATTAACTCCGTTACAAATTCGTACACTGATAAAATTATAATCCGGCTAGAGGTAGGAAGGTACTATGTATTCGTTTACTTATTTAAATAACTTTGCACGTGTAGTTTACGTGTGTGGAATTACGTGTTTGGTTGAAATTCACTTAATTGTATGACACAATTTGATGTAAAATCAGGAGAAACGTGGCAATTGGCACATATCCAAATACTTATTGCAGGTTAGATGGTGTATGTCGCGGAATTCCTGGTAGCATGTAGGTGGTGCCAGTGATTCATGCTAAGAAAAATAAAAAGGTCAACAACTATTTTCATTTTACCTGTATTCTAGTTACGTATGATAGGAATTACGATGTTCGTTTACGCAAAGTATTGTAGGATGCGTAGCTAATTGTATATAGGTATGAAACACACTCGCTTGTGATGGGAAGTGTGTACAGTGACAAGGGCACGGCATCGATCCCGGCGCTCCTCGGGGCTCCTGGCCCGTCCCTGACCCGGGCCTCGGCTGCCCCCAACCCGCGCCCGCCGCTCATCTCGTGAGTCGAAACGTCAATAACAACATCACGCCGTGTGTGTGACGTCTCTTCAATCACATTTATTAATTGACTCGTCTCTACTCCACGCTCACACCCACAATTATCACACGTTTTCCCCAAAAGTAAATAAAGCGAGTAACTATGATAAGGCCATCTTATTGCATAGACGATAGACACGTAAAATCAAATACTATATTAGTGGTTTTAGTGCAACATTTTACAGTTATTTCAATTTCTGTTTACTCAAACGCTGAAAATTTTGAAGCTAAGTTGAAACTTTTTATATAGAAATGTCAGTAAAAATTCACAAATGGAACAAAAAGCTGCAAATCCAGTTGGATCGGTTGGTCGGTAAAAAGATTAGCGTACCTAACTGAAAGTAGCGGCAAGTGGAGCAAACTCGCGCATTCAATGCACCGTTACAGGAGTAGACGGGCAGCCTGTTATTGTCTGTAGCTGTAAACTACATGAACCATATCTTTAAACGAGCAATTCTTGTATATATAGAATCTGAATCTCGGAAACTTTATGAGTAGGCAAGGAAGAAGACGAGCTCCTCTCATATTATTATTTATTTATTATATACCCCAACAATAATTATCTTGTTTTGCGAAGTTTGGGTGATTTAACTTTAAAGTGGTCATTGTCAAATGATTCAGATAACAAAAGCACGTTTGTTAGCTACTAGTTACGTTCTAATGACGAGGATGAGGAGCTCGTGGCACAGTTGCTATTGCGCATATCATTCGATCAGCTAAGTTAAGCAACCCTAGCCCTAGCCAGTAATTGGATGGGTGACCGCCCGAGTTCCCTCCGTGCCTCGGAGAGCACGTTAAACCGTCGGTCCCGGTTGCCAATTTATCATCTTTAGCAATCGTTACAGGTCAGTCGGAGGCCTCAAATAGTCTGACAACTGGTTTAACCCAGATCACAGATTTTCCTCGTTAAAGGGGTTGCGAAGGTCAGATGGCAGTCGCTCCGTATAAAAATCAGGTGATCAGCCACATCGGGTTGAATCAAGTGCCGACCCCAACAATGTTTGGGATAAGGCCAGGGAGATGATGAGTTACGTTCTAATGACACACTCAATTAGAACAGCGTTAGCGTTATTAGCGAAATTTTATTAATTAAGCAGTACCTACCTACGTAATCTGTTTACTTGCAGTATGCTTTACCAATATTGGTCAGTAATAATCTCTATCTCTTATAAAAGAATAGGCTAGGTTCTTCCCAAAACAATATAACTCTTGTCAATAACTGCGTAATGCGTTTTGTCTGCTGCAGATATTGTATGTTTAAATATTTATGTTACGAGGCCCCTTCATCCTCAAAAAACTGATAAATGCTGTCATTATTCTATGATTCCCTGTAAGCAAAAGTTACGGACAATGTTTTATAAATAATACTGTTACACTTGATAATCAGTAGAAGTTCTCGGTACATTGCAGACGCCGAAACTAGTTCAACAACACGATACTTTTCTAAGAATTTGATAAGACTAAGCAAGAACTGTCTTCTTTTTGTAATACGTACGTACGTACGCGGTCGATTTATTTAGTGTCTGTCTGAGATACAACATTTGCAGTGCTATCGATTGGATCCAGTTGTTAAGCTTAAGAAGCTAAAACATCCACTCAACAAAATCGTCGTTATCGGTCCAAGCTTTTCTTAGTATATAAAATATCAGAAAAGATAGTGTATCAACATGCAGGTGTCTTATACCATTATTTATTTCCATTCTTTTTTTTATGAATTCTTAAAAAATATTTAATAAACAATAAATTGCAATTTTGCAGAAATTTAATGTATCATTATTTTTATCCTTTTTGTACCATAAGTTGTTTTTGTGTCAGATGTGCAGATTAATTGTTCTACAGTTGTAGCTGTTGACATGGATAACTTATGCAATGGATATGCTTACACTTAATTGTGGTATTGCTATTACAAATTACTGTACTCTACTTGGAAGTTGTTATTGTGTATGTACCTATGTATAAATTACAAACGATTAGAGGATTTTCGCTGTGTGTGAGAATCTTGCGGTAGTATTTTTTTAGAGCCATTCGTGATGTAATAATGACGAAACGCGGCGAGACGGTGTGTCTGTATAGCTGTGGTCGCTGGCATCCGTCCATAGTTAGATTGGTGCGGTCCTGTTGGTGTTGTAGATAACGGGCGCGGCGCTCTTATCTATTATCATCTGGCGACTGTACAAGCGCCCGGAAACCCCCCTTAGCTGACAGACTTCATCTGCGCTGTGACTACGTCCATCGCCACGTACTATTACTAGATGACATGTGAGCTTGTCCAATGTGGGCGGTAATTAGCATTTGACATGACTAAAACATGACGCGAAGCAGTTTCGACGAAAACCAAATTATTTTGTATTTTAAATAGTGTTTTTATACTACACTACACTGATACGTTTTAAAGGAGAAGTCCGTAGCACAGTGTTCTTTGTCACTGCTCTGTGCAGGTATTGAAGAAAATGTTTATCGCTTTCTTGGGACCGTTCACTACCTCCTTTTATTATTTTCGTATCGAATTGTATATGGAATGACCGTGCAAAATTATCATAAATGGTTGACGCCTAGGTTCACTCACTGATATCGCGTTATCCAATATGACGTAATAGTTTATCTTTAATTGATATGTGGTTTCGTTTGTAACATGCTGGTGTTCTTATTTATTTCTAAATATTTATGCATTGATAGAATCATGTATGACAATTCAATATAATAACTACATAGCAGAGATCACGGATCACTTGCTATCGCGGAACTAAAAATATAAGTCGTATCTCTATATTTTATGAATGTAAAACAAATGTATTTTTTTAACCTGTTGATTTTATACATCTTAATGTTTTGGACCTCGTTCCTTTGATTTCGGAATTTCACCGAGCGAAGAAGATTCGCAATTAACTTGCTCTAGAATTTTCCCATGAACTTATATTACAGAATTTATTTGTATCGTTAATTTTGTAATTTACTCTTCCACTTCCGTTTCCTTCATCTGCGATCAGTAGTTAAACAGTATTTTGCCCCGCTTGCGCTGTTTAATTATTAATTATAATCCCGCAGTGTGTAGCTAAATGTTTAATTATTGTGTTAGTGATTGTTTCACTTACAAAATACTTACGTAATAAAAACTAGCTGTGCCCTGCGTAGCTTTATTTTGTTTTTATGTCATGTTCCACGAGAACGGGATAAAGGGATAAATATCCTGTCCTTCTCCTGGTTCAAATTTCTAGCGAAATCGCTTCAGCCATTCTTGAGTTATAAATAGTGTAACTTTTTTATACATCTATAGATAGCTTTGCTCCGCGGTTTCACCCACGTGTACTTAATTTCATAGGTGGCCCGTGAAGTAATTACTTTTTTAAAATTAAAAGTGCCTATGTTATTCTTTGTAACATTAGTTATTTGCTAGTGAAAGTTCCGTGAAAATCGGTCCAACCGCTTGGGAGATAAACCGGATCATACAAACAGAGATTTTTTTATATGACGACCGTATGTACTTTCAAAGTTTTCGTAGTGAAAAGCTGTTAATTTTGAATTACAAAAAATAATAGATTTAGAATTAATAAATAATTTCCAATCAAATAATGATTAGTGGACTAAATGTGTGGTAGGCGAGCGATAGTTTGAGATTAGGTCAGCTCGGTTCGCTGGGCGCGTGGCGTGACTGTCGTGTCTGTGAGCCAAGGTGACTGCATTCCAGCATCATCCAATCCAACCTTGGATGTACTTCACTCAGCTCCTGTCAACTAGAACGCTCATGCAACATAGCTCTGCGCCTTTGCAAAACTGCTTGTGACAAATTAATCGAATCAATTGATACTTAATTGTATGAATATTCAGCAAAAAGTATTGAGAGAAGATTTTGGCGTAAAATTTACCGATATTATATCGCTCAAAGAGGAGGTATTGTAGCTTGCATAGCAGGTCTACTGAGATGTTCACGCGAGGGGAAACTACTAATACAATCTTATCATGATTAGAACAGTTTTCTCGGTACCTTTCGGTCTTGGTTGGATGGATATATAAAAGAGTTTTTAAGTATTATCAAGTACAGTTTAAAGGTATCGTACTTAACTGAAATACTGTTACGACTGATAAGAGAGGCCATGATTAACTTTCTAACCTTGACATTATTGCGACAACAAACTGCTGATACCAATGCATTTTAACCACTTACTTTCTTTTATCGAGAAAAATAAGGGTTTTTAAACTAGAAGGCTCTGACTAATAAAGATGTTGCTTGCATGATTGCCGCAGTAGCCATTTTAAGAGTCTGTTTCTGTCTATATGTATGGCGCGAGGCGAATATAAACATGTGCAGTGTCCCCACTATTTTCTCTGCGCGCTCATAACTCGTGACGGCACCTATCTATTGTGTTAAAATGTTCAAGACTGTTCGCTCCTGGATCGATCGTAAGCTCTCCTCATGTCCATCCAGAGCGCAGTGTTGGCGCCTTGCCATGCTCTCAGCTCCGATATAACCTGGAGTATACCTAAATCCTACCCTAGGCAATACTACAAAATGTGGAGTTTTAACTTCGAAACATGCATATAGAGAGTGTATTTAAATGAAACGCATGATATTGTTTCAGAACAACAAGCACGTGTCGACCTTGGACGACGGGCAGCTTCGCGCTCTCCTAGATGAGGCTATCACATACAAGTGTCCCAAAGATCGAGAGGGGAAGAGTGTCTTGTTCAAGGTTAGTCTCATACTGTGCAATACCTATCCCCGCTTCTATATCCTAAGTTCGTACACACTAAACGCAAACTTCACATTTCCGCAATAACCTAACTTCTCATTTTACAGAGAGCCTATACAGTAGGTGTAATTTCATTCGATATCGGTAGCCATCAAGGTATCAAATCCATAAAGGCCTCTTGGGTGCAGAGAACCTGCTGTATACCCACTGAGAGTCGGCCTTGAATTTTAAAGTGTGAGAATATGATTCAATCGATCGGATAAACTGTATCATTTATTAGCAAGTCTCCGCTCTATTACTACTTCACAGCCTCCGAAGCGAATATACGCTATAGCGTGAAAAAGCAAACCTTCTATGGAAGGCTAACTTTTTTGTACCGTATGTTTTTGTTCATAGAAAACTAGCGCTCCCTTCTCGCGTTAACGCATTAGCATCGATGGCCGAATACAAAATAAGAAGCCGGGCGCTGAATGATAAATAATACATAATACCTTATACCTTAGATTGGCTCACCACTCTAATTTACATGTATCAATCAGCAAACATGTTTACCGTCAGCAGTGGATCAAGCTAATAATATGTATTGGTTCCGCCTCTGTAGCTCTATGTAGCCTTCATACCGTAAGAGCGAATGACAGAAACCTGTGTGTTTACAAAAGGCAGTATGTGTGTGTTTGATGCAGGAACTGCTGCAAGAAGCGGAGCAGGACGAGCAGCAGGAGTGCGAGGCGGCGGCGCGCTCGCTGGGCCGAGCCAGACATCAACTGCCGCACTCTAACTCCCTGCAGGTACAATCGCTATACCCACCAAATGACACGTAATACGACTACGACTTCTAATTCCATCACTAAGCACCTTAACCCGTCTTTATTTCAATACCTCTCTAGAGTTCTATAGCTCTAAAAACTGGTTCATTTGGTGTATTCCTTTCGGTCTACTATCAGAGAAAACCGACCACGCACTCTTACCTACAGGTACCATTCCTAGTAGGTCCTCAAATTACTTTTGTTTTCTTCCTTATTCTCCGCTCATTTAATCCTCAATGAAAAAAAACTTATAAACCTTTGTCAACCCTAAAGAAAACACAGGACGCACATGTATCATAGTTAATGTTTAAAAATCAAATAAATTGGCATCGACCACAGGCCCTATTGGTTAACTGTACGTTTGTAGAAGCAGGCTCGCATTTGTGTTCCCTGGATTAGGAAGAAAACTGACGTTGTTGACGTAAACAGCGAGGGGATAGTGTTGAGTGGGAATAGTATGTCTGGCGTGAGGAGCTCGTGGCACAGTTGCTATTGCGCATATCATTCGATCAGCGAAGTTAAGCAACCATACGCCTAGCCAGTAGTTGGATGGGTGACCGCCCGAGTTCCCTCCGTGCCTCGGAGAGCACGTTAAGCCGTCGGTCCCGGTTGCCAATTTAACATCTTTGGCAATCGTTACAGGTCAGTCAGAGGCCTAAGAGAGTCTGACAACTGGTTTAACCCAGATTGCCGATTTTCCTCGAAAAAGGGGTTGCGAAGGTCAGATGGCAGTCGCTTCGTATAAAACTCAGGTGATCAGCCACATCGGGTTGAATCAAGTGCCGACCCCAAATACATGGGATTAAGGCCAGGGAGATGATGAGTATGTCTGGCGTGACATGAGTGGTGTGCAGGATCTGATGGCGGCGCTGACGGCGGAGACGGCGCCGCGCCGCCACCAGCGCCACCACGCCGCGCCGCCGCCCTCCGTCTCCGCGCGCGCCATCCACGGCGGCAGCCTGCCCTCCGGAGTCGACACTTGTATGTGCTCCCCCCTAACACTTACGCGATGACGAATACACTCATCGTTCCAATGCCTAACACTGTCGTAACGTTAGACTGTCAATGAGACCAGTTAAATTCATCCGTTTCTTGCCTAAAAAACTCTTAACAGATGAGCTATTGGTGGCCGTGGAATTTTAGTAGTCGCCCGCTACGCAAGATCTGTTAAAAACTTCAGTTCTCATCGCGTGCTCTTACGGTGAAAGAAAACATGAAGAGGAACTCTGCATGCATATGTCTCAGAAGTTATATAAATACGTATGTATAGTTTCTGAGACGGCGATGGACTCACCATCTGGCACGTTGGCACTTCACAATCTTTGGTGACATGAGCATACTATATTAATTGTTCCAAGTAAAAGTCCTTTATGTTTAATGTGTACGAGCGAAACGGATTGGCGATATGTCCGTTGAGCTTGGCGCCGTCGGCTCGTCCTGACCATCAGACATGTGTATAAAATAGATGGCAATGGTATCGCAGCGTCGTTGCTGAGCGAGGAGCCGGCGCGCGGCGCGGGCTACCTGGCCACGGTGCGCTGCGTCAACCCTCCGCCGCTGGCCGAGCGCCGGGTGTCCGCCAGCGACGCCAACGCACCCACTGATCTCGACCTCAACAGGGGGTATGTACCCCCTCTGCAAAAATCACACCCCCTTATTACAAAACGTAGACTTAAAATAATCTTTGATTTAAGATCTCTATCTCTTTTTGTGTTTCGGATTTCAAACCACGGACATAGTTTTAGAGTTTTCTGAGTTTGGTCTAGTCTGCGTTTAAACCATGTTTAGTATAAGCGGGACAGTATTTATAGTATATTCAAAGGAGAAAAACTGTTCTGGGACGATGGAATAGAAGGTGGATGTTTTTCGCCGCTTGACACTTTCTAAAGCCGAATGTAATTGAATTTATAATTTTATGATTTTTCTTGTAACCGTTTTCGCAGCTTTTGATAAGTTTGCAATTAGTTGCCTTTGAATAAGGCTGTAATATAATTAGTATGCAGTGCGTATAATGTGTGTGTGCGCCGTGTTCGCAGACGTTCGAAGCCGATGTTCCCGGTGACGTACACGGCGCGCGCGTCGCTGGAGATCGGCAGCGGCAGCGTGGGCTCGGGCCGCGCCGTCACCACCACCACGGCGTCCAACCAGGTACGTGTCTCTCCGCGCGCCCCCCCCCGCCCCACTGTCGCAAACACCAACACAGGACTGTAACTCGTACTCAGGTGCCCCCCCCGGCCGCGCGGTGCCCCCCGCTAGCGTCGCCGCCCGCCGCCCCCCGCCCTACTGACCCCCCGCACTGGACCCTCCATACACTCGATCACTGGTACGACGGCCTGGCCGCCTACTCCGAAAGCAAACAAATTCACCCTAAAACTACCAAATATCAGGGACCGGATGACACCAATGATGTCGATAATTTGGACGTCCTCGATACCAAAACACGTCTTCCGAATCAAGATTTTGAAATGACGGATTTGAATACTTATCCCAGTATTGATCCCCATAATGTTGCAACGGATACAAGTATTCAACTACCACACAAGAAAATTGAATTTGATCCCTTCATAAAACATATTAAATTGAGTCAAAACAAAAAGCTGCTGAGTTCCAAAAGCGATTTTGATGAATATGATACCAGATATAAAAGAAACTACCATTCATGTGCTGGAAGAAGTTTAGTGGTACCCAGCATTTCTCACATTAATCCAAGAAACGTTAGAAGTATGACAATTGGTAATCCAGTGACCATTGTTACAAACACGAAAAATCCCGCACACACAGACAAAGTGCAGGATAATGATACCCTTGAAAATAACATTAAAGTTGGTAATTACAACATTAATGATAATTCATATCCAATGACGGATGATGAAGACAAGGCCCTAAATAAAAACGCAGATACTGATGTAGAAACAGGTGGCAACAAACAAGATATAGAGCTTATTGATATTCCCATTTGTCGGAATGCTGATGATAATAAATCAGAAACTTTCTCACAGTATTGTGCTGAGCAGCAGAAACTATTGCAGGTTTTGGAATCTTCTGAGAAACTAAATAAAATTAGTGTTATGAATTCGACTATTGAAAAAATCACCATTGAACGCAATATGAGACTAGACGACAAGTGCTTTGAACTGATGAGTATTGATGAAAATGCGAATGATTCTAAGTTAGACCGATATTCAAAAAGCGAAGTACTGGAGGTTACAGAAGAAGCGAAACTTGACGATAATGCTGTTTCTAATTCTAGTGAAGATATTGTGCTGCCGCTAAATAATAAGGACGGCAGGGGTGTTCCTGACGATGAATATATTATATCAGAGCTTGATAAGAACGCTAACATTTTCCAAACACCCTCTAATTGCTTACTCACTCCTCTTAATAAAGAAGACGATATTCTGCCAGTGCAGTTACATGAAATGGAAAGTAACAACATTGCTGAACCTAGTGTCCCCGAGACGAGTGTGACTGCACTATCTTCACACAAGAGCAATAATGACGTGCAGCTACGTTCAGCCAGTACTCATTACAACTCGAAGAAAACTATCAGTAAACATGCTCTTAGAGTACTCCTCTTAGAACATCTTTTTAAAAGTGATAATACGATGTCGTCTGTCACAGAGAAAGAGGTAGGCCTCCTCCTATAGATATGATACTTATTACATAACTGTGCCCCAAGTAAAGGTTCTGTCAGAATTGGTTTTAATACTTTTTGGAGATAGATTTTGGTTGAATTACAAAGTAGCCGATCAACAAATTTCATTCGCTATGGCATATCCTATAGTTGGGACACTATAACACAGCATACAAATGAGCTTACTACAAGCACTACGGAATCTAGGAACAAGTCGTTTGA
Source organism: Watsonalla cultraria (assembly GCA_964035505.1). NCBI lineage: Eukaryota > Metazoa > Arthropoda > Insecta > Lepidoptera > Drepanidae > Watsonalla > Watsonalla cultraria. Next base: position 6,506,908 of record OZ037731.1, read on the forward strand.
AATTACACATTCACACACGCGCGCAACAAAGTGATTATAAGCGACCCCTGCATTTCAGTAAGGGGTGTCAAGTTGTGGCTGATCGCGTAAAAGTAATTTCAAGTTTTTTTTCTTAACTTCAAGCCGACGGTAGCTTCAGGAGTGAATTTGAAAACATTTAAAGAGTGACAACCCTCACGAACGATGGAGCAAACGTTCTTATAACAAAAACTAGCCGAGCCTCGCGATTTTGGCCGGACACGATTAACAATAAAAAAACGTATGTATTACTTATGTAACTATTTCCATTAATGCTCCGCTCGTATTGGTCGTAGCGTGATTTCATAAAGCCTTCCTCGATAAATGATCAACCCAGCACCAAACGAAATTTTCAATGCAAACCTAGTTTCTGAGATTCGCGCGTTTAACTAGTGTGCCAGCTCAGATTTTGAAAATGCGTAGACGGGGATTGTTAAATACATAGAATTAGTAAAACTAGGTTATGAAGAGTTAGTAAAGTATCAAGCTGCTACTTTTAGTGTAGGTTTCATCAAATTGGTTGCAAAATACCTTTTTGGTTGGGTACCTATAGGAAAAAACAAAAAAAAGAAACGTAGTAAGTATTTACTATCTTGTTAGACGAACTGAGTGTACGTTTGTTATGAAACGGGACGTTAATCAACTTTTTTGCGCGAAGGTATAGCTACGTATTGGTAATTACCTATGCCCATTTATATTTATATGATACCAGTTTTGGAAATTTGTTAAAAAATAAGTAGATACAGGATTGAAGTTAGTAGCTTTGCAGAAAAGGCCCAACATACATAGATCTATTTAAAAATAAGGAGAGTTGGTAACGCCGCGTTGAACTAAAGTCTTCAGTTTAATATAATTAGTATAGATTCCAAAGTGCTGAGTAAGGTTATAATGTAGTTGTGAGGCGGTGGGTATGTCCGCTGAGAGCTGAGAGCCGCGGTGTGTGCAGGTGGACTCGGCCATCCCGTTCAGCTGCATCACGACGCCCGAGGTGGTGGCCAGCTGCAACACCACGCCCTCCGCGCACGCCGTCGCGCTCGACGTCAAGGTACCGCATCTAAATATATATAACTCTAAGGTGAAGAGGGTCCCGTCACGAGTTACGAGCGCATACCTTGTATGCCGCAGTAGTCATTTTATGAGTCGGTCTCAGTCTAAATATATATAACTCAAAGGTGACTGACTGACTGACATAGTGTTCTATCCACGCACAGCCCAAACCACTGGACGGATCGGGCTGAAATTTGGCATGCAGGTAGATGTTATGACGCAGGCATCCGCTAAGAAAGGATTTTGATTAATCCTACCCCCAAGGGGGATAAAATAGAGGATGAAAGTTTGTATGAAACTAAATTTACGCGGGTGAAACCGCGGGGCACAGCTAGTATTATACTAAAGACAAAGTCAAAGTCAAATATATCTTTATTCGATTAGACTTTTTACAAAATACTTTCAAATCGTCAGAATGACATTATTTTACAGGATACACACACCCAAATTTTTTTTATAAATAAAAGTTACTCCTTGAAACATTAGCTACCTGTCAGTGAAAGTCCCCTTAAAATACGGTCCAGCCGTTTCAGAGATTACCTGGAACAAACAGACAGACAGACGGACAGAGATATATTTTTAAATTGGTGTTTTAATGTCAGTACCGTGTATACTTTAAAATTCAGACACTTCAATTTTATTTATCTCTATAGATATAGGTTATTATTCTTTACAAGTGGCATCACTGCCTATGACAATGACTAGCAATACAAATTGTATAATATTATTCGAAAAGAGTAACTGCTTAGTTTCGTACCGGGTTGTTCTGCAGAAACCTTCCGAACCCGGTGCTAACATTTGTTATCATGTATTATGTATTATTTTGTGACGATTCTACATTACTTTGGTATGCTACCACCACCACCACCATTATTATCTAATTATTGCTTGAAATTTAAGGTTGTAAATGGTGTAGAAAATAATGAAAATGTGACTTAGCGAATAAGTATTCGTCTTATTTGTTTATTGCCTTTGTATCTTTTGAAACCTTGCAAGAATCGTGGTATGGATGTAGGATTATCATTATGATGATATTATATATATTTGTATACCGCATGTCGTGTTCGCAGCCGCGCAGCGTTATCTCGAGCTCCTTCAACGGCCTGCCGCTGTCGCGACCCAACTACGGCGCCGCGCCCCCTGACGACTATAAGGTAACATATATCTGACAAGTGGGCCATTATTACCACCATCGTGTTTTATATCTGCTAATATGATGGTACGAGTTGTCAACAATTCATGTAATATGTTATTTTGTGTGTCCTTCAGAAATCTATCGACGAAAACGGCAATTCAGTACAAGGATTTAGTTCACCTCTCTCGGGGTCTAGTCAACATAAAAAACCAAGAAGGAAAAAGTCCTCAAAAAATGAGACCGTGATAGATTGCGAAAAGATAGACGGGTACCAGGGCGACAAGGACGTGAACGAGCTGCTGAGGTTTATAGAGTCGAACGTGGAGGGCGGCCGCGGGCAGAAGTTGAGCCGCGCCAAGCATCGCGACGACTGCGAGGACAAGGGCAAGAAGCGCCGCAAGGACAAGGAGGCGCGCCTCAAGCGAGCCTCCTCGCTCGAGGAGCTCTCGCGCACCACGCTCGAGGAGCTCACGGCGCCGCGCCGCCGCGCCGAGCCGCCCAAGGCCGAGCGCCGCTCGTGGGGCGACGAGCGCAGCCGCCCGCCCGAGCCGCCCGACCCGCCCGACCACCTCGAGCTCACCGACTTCCAGACCGTCACCAAACGCCGCAAGCCGCGCCGCCGCGAGCCCGAGCCCGGCCCGCCGCGCGCTCCGCGCCCGCTTTCCGACCGCAGCAACGACTCCAACGACGACCTCGACTCGGTGCACTCGCTGCCCGCCGACGCGCCGCCGCCGCCGCGCCCGCCGCCCGCGCCCGCCTCCTACGCCGACATCGCGCGCACACGCCACAACATCCCCGACCTCATCGAGTCGTGCAACTTCTACGGCGAGGGCGGCGGCGCGGCGGGCGGCGCGCCCGGGCCCGAGTACCCGGCGCTGGAGGCGCGGCGCCGCTCGCGCGACAAGGCGGCGCGCCGCCCCGAGCGGCCCGCGCCCCCCGACGTGCTCGGCGAGCGCCGCCCCGCCGTCGTGCTGCGCTCGCCGCCCGCGCGCCTGCCTGACCTCGACGGCGTCACCTTCGGCTTCGACGTGAACGAGCAGCTGCTGGGCGGGCGCGCGCGCTGCGACTTGCTGCCCGCGCCCGCGCCGCCGCCCTCGCCGCCCTCGCCGCGCACCGTGCGCTACGTGCCGCCGCCCCTACCACACGCGCCGCAGCTCGCGCACCTCGTGCACTACGTCGGCTCCGGTACTCTACACCATTATGCCTATTGTGAAACTATTTGTTATTAACAGATACAGGCAGACTAAAAATAATATTTTATAAATTGTTTTCTTTATATGCACAATATTAGTTTTGGTACCTACGACTCGTCAGATGTGATTTACCAGTAGGCCATATAGTAGGCATGTGCCATGGCGTGCAGTATTGGTCGGTTGCGTGTAACGCGTGCTTGTGTTGCAGCGTGGGAGGAGGTGGTGCGCTGCGGCGGCGGCAAGGTGCGCTACTTCAGCGAGTAGCGCCGTCCGCGGCCGCGCGGGGGGACGCTGTGACTGCCATGCGCGGGTGTTCTCGATGCCTGCGGAATGTGTAAAGGACGACCTACACCTGAACAGTGCGTCCCGGATGCCCCCTACATAAAAATGCTTTATAAAGACTACAATTTGAGACGCTTTGAACGGCGGTCGTGGTACGTGTACGGCCAGCGCGGGCCAGAGCAGGCCATCTTTACACGTCTTTGCGCGATACCAATTGTGTTTAGCTGTGATTGACAGTTATTTGATTTTCGCTTTGTACAATGTGACATAAAGGAGATCTTTCTTCAGCATTTAAAGAGTAAATTTGCACTTAAAAACGAAAAAAAAATTATTACCTTGATTGATAGCGTTGGGAGGTATTATTTAGTTGCGATTGTGAAGTGTAGCGCACGTTTCGGCTCCAGTCTAGTACGAAGGAGGCGGTCCAAAGTGCTTTGTTCCTATGTAGAGGACGGACTGCGGGCCTCCAGTGAAGGCCTCCATAAGCCAGACTCGAGTCGCTCTCATGTTTTGGTTCCAGCGGAGGAGTATAATATTTTGTTTCTGTTGATGTTTATTGTGCTTGAGTTTTGTTATTTAATCACAAATAATTGATAGGTTTCTCTAACTAGCCACTCATATTTGTTATGTATTTTTAAGTTTTACCATTTTAACTGTAAATAGAATGAAGATCTTTAAGGTGTAACTGGCCATATGAACGCGGAGCGATGCCATTCCGCTTGCTATGTTCTCATTGACTGCGCGCCGGTCGGCCTCCTTCAATACTTCCACTTTACATAGCAATAATTGTACATACAAATTATTATAATTTTGCCTCTGAAGGATGACAAGTGGAATGTTGTTATAGAGTGTAGCACCACGCGATGAGAACATGGCCAGATGGTGTACAATGTGTGGAATAAATCCTAAGTTGTAATATTAACACACCCTCGCTGTGGCTCCCAGACATTTACTTGCGGAGGCTTGTGCGACCTACTAAGTGTTGCCGAATACCAACGGCATTATTTATTGCTAACTAAGAACTAGCCTAAATATCTGATTGACACGCTCACGTCAACCTAAATCTATGATCACCGTATGTCATGTTAGATATAAAGACAGCATATAATATTGTGCGACTTTGTAATAGTATAGGTGCCGACGAGTTATGAGCGTTCAATGAAAGTCGTGAGTTACCTGCGCGTGTATTTTATTCGCATCGCGCCATACATACAGGCAGAGATAGACTTAAAAATTATTAAGTACTGCGCATTCATGATCAGCGCCCATAACTCGTGACGGCACCATAGCGCAATGGTTAAGCTGTGAATGTAAAATCACAGGTGGCTGACAAGAATCTAAGGTGCCCCTAAACTAGATCCTTTATATGTGACCTTGTTACGAATGTGTAGTGTATTCATGGATAATACATTGGCCCATACATTCACTCCTCCTCCACAGTCTCAATGTTGGATCTATCGTCAATGTTGATAGACGCTATGCTAGTCCGCCGATATACTGTGTTATGTTGCCATGTGCGACAATGATGTCATTTATTATATCTTCCATTCCCGTTTAACGCGTTCACTGCTAACGACGCATCTGCGCGCCCAACTGTGAGCGAATTTACCAAGAAGATGCGATGTTATCAGTGAATGTGTTGTATGGGCACGAACAAAAATGAGACAACAGTTTTTTTTAATATAAATTGTTTATTATTGTAAAGAAAGTGAAATTGAATGTATTCAAATGGGACAGCTTACAGTAGTGTGTATTATGAGCCCCAGCATGTAACAGATTATGGTTGCATTTGTTTAGTGACAGTATACACCGGAGACACTTTGAAGCAATCCAGGGCTTAATAGCGCGATACCGGTATCACAGCACGAACTAAAAATAAAATAGTTTTAAGGTCAAGAGACGTAGATAAATATTAGGGAACACCCACACACGTCACTGATAAGGGAAAAAAATCCCATTTGTTGCCAGTGGTTGCGTATATAATATATGAGGTAAGTGGTTGTCTAGTATTGTTAATACATGATCGCAGCTTTGGGGTCGTTCAACACTGCTCTGACAGTGTTTACTTCATATATTATGTACTTACAGCATTGGCAATAAATGGGAAATTTAACCTTGCGTAATTCTACTAATGACGACGACTGGAACAATACTACATTACCAGATGAAATATCGCTGTGTTAGTAGTTATCGTTAAGGTACTGACTAGGTACCAGTTCTGAACTGAAGCGAGTGATACCGGCTTTAACAGTTCGGAAGATATCAGGTACTATATTGTTACTAAAATGCAAGAGCATTTGAAACCTTTGTCTCGTATTACTTGAATTTTGTGTTACTATTGAAATTACATTAGGCACCTTTATCAGTAAAATTTTGTATGAGATAACATTTTTCATCGCTTGCATAATTTTAGTTAGATATGGATGAGTCAAATGGAATGGAAGCATTTTATCAATCTACTGATTAGCTTTTCTTTAAACAAATATTATGCTAGACGTAATTCTGAAATGTGTTTGTCGTCATCATAGCGCAACGACCGAAATGCTTTGTAAATAACGAATTGCATCATTTGATTATAGTTTGGAGAGGATAAATATTTTTCCATGTGAACATTTTCGAGATTGATTGATATATCAATGTACTGAACGGACGCTCATATCAAAGGTACAGAAATTATTTATTATTTCTTTTCCTTGTAAAATATGTAAATAGATATGCGGAAAATATGCGACTTTTTACTATTCTTAGCTCATTCTAGATGTTGTGGAAGCCAGGTCTCTAGATTGATGTTGTGACTAGCTGCGGGCGCGTGAGCCCTCCACACACTGGTACTGATATTACCGCGGTCTGCTGTGCGGACATAGACTCACCAGACGAGTTGCCTAACATTATAAGGCTTTATCGAAGAGGGCAATGGGATCCAAAAACATGTTAATTAGTGTGGATGGGCTAAAATATACATTTCTTGAGCTGAAAATATTAATGTAATTATTTTGTTTAGGTAATGGAGTGATGATAATATAATGCTTAGAAAAGCTATTTGGCGAAGTGTAAATGTATAAATAAATTAATGCTGAAATATATAAGTATTGTGTGTTCGTCTCATTGTTTGACTGGACCATGCATAGGCGCCTGCTTCAAGTTATTTGTAAGTATTGTAGGGCTTGCATGGTTGCAAATCCCTACAATACAATGACAATAATTATGCCTGATTGATACCTTACCTTGCTAGAAGTTTACAATGTGTGTGTGTCACTTGTATTATAAGAAACAGGGCGATGTTACACAGGCATAACACACCAGCACACGTGGCGGCCGTGTGTGTGTGGAGATGCTCTATTCAGACAATGAGACGACTGTCATGTATCATAATATGTACCAATATGAGAATTTTATTTATCTGCTTACATCTAACTGTTTAATAAAATACATCTAAATGTTTACTCTGTTCTTAAATATGCCAGCTCAACATTCACAATAAGGATTGATGTTGGGTATCTAAAGGTACTGATCGTTACTCGTCAGGTAACAATGATTACCAGCGTAGAGTGAAGTCGCGAATACTAGTATCTTTTGTACTGTTAATTTTCGGGAATAGATTTAAGTAGATAACTGAACATAATATATCTATTGTTACAATATCTTTGATCTGAGTGTAATATTATGCAAAAAGATTATCTGTTAGCCATTAATGTGTCTCAAAGGATTAAAAAATGCTAGTTAAGCCGGTAATATATATAATCTATGTTGTAATTTTAGCTGAGATAATAAGCTTGTTTCTTTTTTTTGTGATCAGTACCTGATAGTAGCCATTTTGTTCAATTGCAGATTATGAACAATGTCGTCTTTTGCTATTTAGGAACAAAGTAAATTTTAGAAACCATAATATATATAACTGTAAAAGATTTGTTTATATAAACAATATTATAACCAACTACAATTTACAGTTATGTACTTTTTCACTGTTTCCGTTTTCTTAATAAAAATGTTGAAAATACAACTCGTATTTATTTGTCGTACTTAACTGTAGATAATTTGTGGTGTGTAAATTAACTAATAATATTTTAAGTTTTCATAAAACACCACTTATCCATAAAACATCAACATTGCGAGTGTCCTTCGCATATTCAAAAAAAAATCTTTGTCAAAATGTTACGCTAAAGTCGGGAAATTCGTATTTTTATAGGTATAACTACTCAAGTGCGAGGACTGGACTAAGATCTCTGTAACCTAAATATGAAACAGCAGCACAGTACTAACAGTAAATTTTAGGAAAAAGCAAAAATAGCAAAATCATCTGTGACATTATATTTTATTTTTATAATCAACATGATACAGATGTTATGGCTTTGTATTCAAATATCATTCTATAATAATAAAAATATTAACAAATTATCTTACATCCACTTGAAAATGTACAATTTGTAATGGACCTTACAAAATACGCTAGAGCACCGCGAGTGTTCACCCTCCGGGGCGCACTCGCGTCCAACACTTACAACACAATGCTCTATTGCTCCTACACCAAGGCATTAAACATAGGTTTAACCGTCATTTATATATCTTAATAGGACGTAAACAGGCTACTTTTAATGCCCTCTATAGACATCGTCATTTAAAATTATGATGAGATTAATTTAAAATTGGTATTACCTGTTACTAGAAGCACCTGACTATGCTATGTACCGAACGGACCGCCCGCTCAGACAGTAACTACGCCCAGTCTTCACGAATACCCGGCGAACAACCCCTCACACGTTATATTACTCTACAAAAAGCACTTTACGATTTTAAAACGAGCGATGTAAACACTACAAGCCGGTGAACTTTAGAGATGGTGTCGGCGGAAGCGACTTCGTCGTCATCGGTACGCCGAGGAACTCGTAGATCAACAATTATATACACACAGAGCGCACAATAAACCACCGTGGAAGCGTAACAATAAGTAAGGTCGGCTAGAAGATGTCGGGGCAGGCGGCCCAGTCCTGGCGGCGCTTGCAGTCCCAGTAGCGGCGGTTGTAGAGGTGGCGCAGGTGCGGGTGCGGCGCCTCGCGCGTGAACCACGCCGGCCGCGGCGCGCTCGGCGCCTGCTCGCCGCGCGCCGCCGCGCCCTCGCACGCCGCCTCCAGCTGGCGCCGCGCCGCGCGCTGCTTCTCCTCCAGCCGCAGCTTCTCGCCGTTGGCCTCGTCCCACAGCCCCTCCTCCATGAGGCGCTGGTCGGGCCGCCGCCGCGAGTCGGTGGGCGCCACGTCCGGCTCGGGCTCGTTGAGCTGCGCCGCGAGCAGCGTGAAGTTGTACCAGCGGTCGGCGTCGGGCGGCGCGCACACGCGCTCCCAGGCCACCGTGAACTTGCCCGTCTTGCACTCCGTGTTGTCGGCCGACGCGCTCGTCACCGGCGCCACCTCCACGCGCCGGTCCCAGTGCCCCTGGAGCACGTACCGCGGCTGGCGACACAACACGCGTCATTATCGACCATTGACACGTAGAGTACCTATATTATTATGCGGTGGTAGTATGTCAGCTCACCACGCCGTTGGGGTCTTTGACGACGCCGGTGACCTTGCGCTGCGTGTCCTTGCTGAAGTAGCTGTAGGGCAGGAACTTGAGGTGCGCCACGTACCCCTGCGCCGGGCCGGCCTCGCCCACGATGTCCATGTCGCCGTGGTTGTCCACCCACAGCTTGCCCACTATTATGTTGTGCACCGTCGTCGTCACCTATACACAACACAACGTTCATATTATACATACTCAAATACCAAAAAATTTACGCCATACTACCTACACACTATTCCATACTCCTTGGATGAAAAATTTAGAAACGCACGGACACTGTACTCAGCATACTTATATACTTTTAAATTAAATATGAACAAATCATAAATGAATGTTATTTAATATCGAAATCATAGTACTGAAAAGATGGTAATCTACATTTCATTCCCATTCGAAAATCAACTACAAGGACCGATGTAATTATGTACCTATTATACGATGTTTTCTAACTCGGCGACCAATACAATACTAGCTATCAAAACTTACATACACACAACTGAAATTACATTGCAACTAGTACATTCGACATGACATTACAAGATGTATCGGGTAGTGGTTGTATACGAATGTGTGTGGGACCTTTCTCCAGTGATAGACGGTCCCGTTGGGGAACAGTAGGTAGGAGTGTGCGTTGGGCGCGACGGTGATGAACTGTCCTCGGAATTGACTCGTGAGCGCGAGCGTCTGGCGCAGCTCCCAGCCGCTCGCTCCCTCGCAGTGCAGCGCGGCCGTGGGCGGGTGGTGCAGCACCTACTCCGCTCGCTGCCTCACTACCTCGCCACGCTACTACCCGCGCCGCCACTACCCTACCCGCACTACTACGCTATCCCTCACATGCTCCATTCATTGGCGTAGCTAGCTGGACAAGGGCCCCTGTGCATAAAAATGAGCGCCTACCCCGTCTTTTCATGTAGCTTGAACTAACCTATATTTACCAATTATGCCTTAAAATGTATGTATTGAGGATATACATAGAGGGATAAGAAAAGTACTAACTGACTTGAATTTATTCTAGCAATTTCGAGGTTTACTAGCTTCGGGAGCTGGTTGCTCCTTTCATTTCAAAGCTCCTCCTCCTCCAGGTCCTCTGAGCTTCGAGGCACCTTGCCAAACGATAGCTACGCTCAATTCAGACAACGTGGTCCTAATTCCCAAACCGGTACTAATTAAATATGCTTCCTATACAATGAGTACCAGTCCACGCTCAATTAGAAATCCTTATTAGTGTCGAGGGTTATACAATAGCGACGGCGGGGCTGCAATGTCATACCTACCCTCCTGCCTCCTAGCATTTAACAACCAATAGCCATTAACCATATGCAGCCTGATAACGACGGCGTGAAAATTTCAGATAACATAAAAATCCGAATACCTAAGTTCGTCCACGGGCCTCTTACTTGCTAACGAAATAGACTCACGTAGCACAACAAAACCTGACGAACAACTTTTTTATAAGTTTAGTCTTTTGCGTATCATGTGTGTCACGCAATGAATCAACAATGAAAAGTGTGCGTACAGTAAGGTGTGATGTGTTGTAAAATAGACTCGCGTTGCATAACCGTTTGAAGATAGTCAAAAAGAACTGCAAACATTTTTTTGTATAATGTATTCAGTATTTATTCACAATGAAAGTGTGCGTATATTAGTGTGGTGTGTTTGATGTACCTTGCGCCAGGAGTACTTGTGTTGCTGCGCGGGGAAGGAGACGGAGGCGCCGCCCAGCGGCACGATCTGCAGGTACTTGCCGCGGAACTTGGTGGACATCGTGAACTCCTGCCAGCACTGCCAGCCCGCCGCGCCCTCGCAGTACTGCGCCACCATGGGCGGATGGTGCGACACCTACACCCCACCATACATTGTGACATGTTTCAACGTCTTGACGCTAACGGCCCACAAGTTATCAACGCTGTCCTTGAATGCGCAGTAAACATCTTGTCTGTTTGTATAGCGAATAAAATACATGCGCAGTCACTCCCATTTAATTGAGCGCTCATAATTCGTGATAGCACAGTCCGACGCAGTTCACACGCTTTGTCACGGACTCGTGGCTGTGTGGTGTGACTGAAAATATGTTGATACTTTTTCGAATTTTTGCAGGTTGTGGTTAAATTCACCTAATCACCTGTCACAACGAAATACGACGTTTAAACATGTCAAAACTTATACTTGGGGTACACACCGCGCATGACACATACCAACACTGCACTTGTGCCGCAACACGTTTGACTAGCAACAATTTTTATAATTTTAATTTTAAGTTTTCAAGTCAATTTATGCATTAAGAAAAAAAAATGATTTTGCATATCTGTGTTTCTAGAATCAGCAAATATGTGGGTACAGAAAAAAAAAAACTATAGGTGGCCATGGATGAAACTTTTTCTCATTTACTAATTACTATTAAACTTTTACTTTTTAATTTTTTTACTATTTAATTTTTTTTTGTCTATAAACGTGATAATCGTCTATCTTCAAATTATTCTTTTTATTTATTGATTATTCTTTTTATTTATTGGTACACCACAAAGTGCCTTTGATTACGTTTTGTTTTCAGCTAAAGTGTGGCATGTGTCATGTGGATGTATAATTACTTACATGGACCAGGAGGAAGGATGCGGCAGGAGACACATGGACACCACTTGAGTGTGGTGGACAAGTGTAGGATGTTGAGGTAAGGTTAGGATGTTGCGGTCAGATTAGATGTTGAGATAAGCTGAGGATGTTGACGTAAGATTAGGATGTTGAGGTAAGGTTACGATGTTGAGGTAAGGTTAGGATGTTAAGGTCAGATTAGGATTTTGTTGTAAGGTTAAGATGTTGAGGTAAGAGTAGGATGTTAAGATAGGAACACAGGATGGCGGCAGGAGTGTAGGAGGCTCGTGAATAAACATCTGATGGTAAGGATGAAAGAGGCAGGAGGGATGTTCCAAGTTTATACAATATTTTATTTCACTAAGGAGTAGAATATTTCGAGCTCTATAGTGCTGACTACCTAATCCCTCAAGTATGTTATCAGCTGTTCAGTACACTTATTTCAGCACACATTAACATTTTAGGGCAGGTAAGAGCAGATTAAGAGCCGTTTGCCGTTTGAACAGTCACCTGAGTCGCTTATAGTGCCTGAGACGGCGATGGACTCACCCTCCACGTAAGCATTTAATCAACTTCTGTGAAAAGTAGGTGTTGTTATTTCAACACCACTGCTTACCCCTTTGGGGACACTTCTAGGACGGCGTGAGCTTATTAATTTATTGTTTTATAAATGCAGGTTAACCCCCATCCCCCTTTTTACAACACATAGTTCAAAGACTAGACCAAACTAGGAACAAAACTATGTCCATCCCTTTTGATTTTCACATCACTTTTTTTTCTATAAATGTTTTAAAGAAATAAAAAAAATAAGCATCGTCTCATAGGCGGCACGAAGTTCACCGGGTCATCTCAGCTAATACCTCATAAAAACATTGGGAGTGACGTTAGCGAGTTTAGGTTACGAAAACGGTGCAAACACTGATTAAGGTACTGTACTTCTAATAGAAAAATATAGGATTTACACATGGACAGAATCGCTACTCTGGTAACTTCTATATCCATACTATCGTAGAGTGACCAAAGATGCACTAAATCATACCTGTTCTGATATTGATCGCCATCCGAGGTCTGCCATCCGATCGCATTCGAACGTTTCGCCGAGCAACGGGTTGAACGGTTTATTTGTTCTGGAATTAACAACAAATCATAATTATAACGCACGTAACGTACGTATATATTGTAGTGTATAGTGCAGAGTAGTGTAGAGCAGTCCAAGTCAAAGTCAAGTCAAAAATATATTTATTCGATTACTTTTTACAAAGTACTTTCAAATCGTCAGAATAACATTAGTTTACAGGATTATAAAGGTAGTGTAGTGTAGTGCAGTGCAGTGCAATGTTATGAAATTGTAGAGCAGTGCATTGCAGCGCAGTGCGGTCTTGTAGTATTGTGTGTTTAATTTTGTTTTTTAAAATTATATAATATTTTTGAAAAGAGTAATTACTGAGTTTCTTGCCAGGTTCTTCTTAGTAAAGGGAACCTTCCGAACCTGGCGGTAGCATGTATAATCCTGTAAATTAATGTCATTCTGACGATTTGAAAGTACTTTGTAAAAAGTCTAATCGAATAAAGATATTTTAGACTTTGACTTTGTGTAAGTGTAGTGTTGTGTGTTACCGGGCAGCAGTGGTAGCGTAGGAGGAGACGGTGAAGGCGGCCACGTAGGCCAGCTGGTGCGCGGGGTCGGCCAGCTTGGCGGCCTCGTCCAGCACCGACGAGTACTCGTAGTCCTCGGTCAGTCTCTGCAGCATCGACAGCGGCTCGCTGAAGTTCACGGGGATGGGGATCTTTGACAGCTCCTTGCCTGCAATAGACAACACCACCCTTACATTGCAGTCATACTATTAGCTGTATAAATAGTTATCTGAAAGTATAGTTAAATTGAATTGGCTTAAATTTACGGCTGTTTACAATAACCTGTAAAAGTTTACAGATCGATTGCTAGTTATCTGTTAGATTTGATCTATTCGTACCATCAATTTCATATTATGTTATTCTCTTTTATGTATTTAATGGTGACGAGCTTGGATAACAATATTAACTAGCGATATTTTAATGTAATGAAAGTAAGGACAAATTGATAAGTTTCTTTGTCCTCCTTAGTAACTCAAATGACAGATGGATAGAATATTGAAAATGGCCCTTCCTTAGTGACCCATGACTGATATTATTGATAGTGTTGACAACGTGAGTAGATAGGTGAAAATAAATGTATGAGTGTCATTATACCAATGCAGTTCTTCATGATGGACCACAGGCTGAGGGGGTAGTTGGGTTTGTCCGGGACGCGTGTCCGCCGCGGCTTGCCGTTTATAGTGCTCGTCACTTGCGACACGTGCGGCTGCAAAGAAACACAAGCTTACTTAAATACTTTCCAAAAATATATTTAATTCCACATGATATGTTATTATGCACTAAAACGTGAAACTAAATAAAAATAGCCGCTTAGTTAGTTAATTAATTTAAAAGAAACGCTTTACACACTAATTATACAATAGTATCACATATCGTGAATATGTTATACTATATTAATTATAAAAGCGAATTGTCTGTTCGTATGTAACCTTCTCACGTACAAACTGCTGCTGACCAAATCTTACTGAAATTTGGTACATAGTTTTGATACTGGATAAACGTACAGAAATGCTACTTAAACTAAAACCAATAGGCCTAGACAAAATGACAAGCGCTTGCGCTTATAGAAGTGATAGAAAATGTATGGAAATTACATAAATCAGGCATGATATATATGTCATTCCCATACATTTTGTATCGTTTCCACAAGCGAAGCGTGAGGATAATGTTACATTGTTTATAGGCCCTGACGAAGTGTCGACAAAAATCTAGTAAAATGATAAAGCGAACTGACCCAGACTTTAATATCCTTGGCATCCAGTGGCTTGCTGGTGGCCGGAGCGTCCAGCAGCGGCGCCGCGCCTCCCATGCTGGCGTCGGCTCGCTCGCGGTCTTCCACAAACACCACCTGACCGACACACTATTCATCACACACATTACAATGGATGCAATTACTAATATTATTTTAACCCAGACTTATGTTTTTTAGGAAAGCAGTCCATTTTTACAAGTAGCATTGCATTTACAATGGCATGTTTATAGGGCAACACTGTTTCCTGTTGACTGAGCATGGAATGATGGTGTTAGAAAGTTGCATAGCACACTTACCATCAAGTGGGATATTTTTATATGCCTTGATTTTTACTTGTTGGATAGTATTACTAAAAGGTGAAAGATTTAACCCTTTCCTGAATGTTTTGTATTATTTTACAATGAATGTTCCATCTAACAAGCTGTACTATAATTGCACAGAGTTCATTTTCAATAACTAGTTGCTTCACAAAATGTGTACAAAAGATTACATAAGTTCATAAAATGTATTTTTAGCTTACAAAGTTGTTCATGCTTGTACGCTTTTTGTGAAGTATGTATTTATTAGTTATATTAGTCATCGTTCCACTTGATAACCACAACTAATACAAATTGCGTCTACTGCCTTCAAGGCATTATACCATTTAAGGTTACATAAAGCATAGAGCAATAATTTATAAACTGAGCAACCAATACCACCCGCTGTAACTGTAAGCTACTGTTGTGTACTATTCATGAGAAGTCACTCACCTGCTGCGTTTCTGTTACAATTTCCCCTTCAGACTCATCCGAACTTTCCCCACTCTTTACTTTGTTTATCCTATTTACCTGTAATCCATACACATGATATGATCAATGTTAGACATATATGTACCGACTGTTCTGTTAAATTGCTACTGAACTGTGGTTTACTAATGGTTTTCTTTTATCTAGTATTACAGTGAATGTTAACAATGTACACAATTATATTAATGAGGCGTATTTTAAATTGTATGTTGTTTTAGGTGTACAAATACAATGCTTATTTTAAAGTATAGTATATCACATCTACCATTCTTTACCTTGATGATTGTAAGGCTGGCCTTGAAAGTTCTTTACCAAGATCTAATATCTTAAGCGTGGTGGTAAGGTCTAATTTCATTTGCATGATTTAATCAAAAAATGTATTGTTAATGATGTTTACAAAGACGATTCAAGCATGTATTCCAAATTTGAGTCACTGCAAAATTTACCTTATGAATACTTGTCAAAAATGGTAAAGCACTTCGACGGCCGACCCTACAATGGTCAAGGTCAAGTACAGTGGTACTTGTTTTGATACTCACAGGTACTTTAATTACAAATGAAGTCTTGTCATCCATTGCTGTGATGTCCTCCTCTTCCACAGCATCAAAGAACTCATGGTCCTCATCCTCTGTTTCGTTGCCCTGTCCAGTGCCGTTGCCACCTGTGGTTGTATGTTTGAATAAAATCACACAGTCAAATAAACATCTACACAGATAAATAAAATTAAAATGACTGTTTGTAATTCCAAAATGAAAGCTCCGAAATGGAATAATTTGAACAGGACTGTCACTGGCAGATAGCTAATGTTACAAGGCTACTTTATTTTTAAAAAAACACTAGGGTTCCGCAGGTCACCCATAAAATTAACTCTGTGCGGTTAAAACCGCCGGGCCAGCCTAGTGTTT
The DNA here is from genome assembly GCA_964035505.1 of Watsonalla cultraria. NCBI lineage: Eukaryota > Metazoa > Arthropoda > Insecta > Lepidoptera > Drepanidae > Watsonalla > Watsonalla cultraria. Next base: position 6,523,302 of record OZ037731.1, read on the forward strand.
ATAATTCAAGGAAAACATCTATGAGTCATTACACTTTATCACCTGCTTGTGAATTTTGTGGTTCATCACTATTGTTAGTCTACAGTATTTTTATTACTTATAAAGTTACAGGATGTTTTGAGGAAACATCATTATTATCAATATTATTATTGGTATTTATCCTTCCTTTGTATTTATATATCATCAACACATTTAGGAGATTAATTCTAATGTGCCTTTCCGAAATTTTTTTGTTTTCCAACCATTATACACATATCAGTAGGAATTCAACCATTATACACATATCAGTAGGAAGGAATATGTACTGACAAATATCCTACTGATATTAAACTCAATGAGCCAACTCATTGTTTAGCAGAATTTTTCTGAACCATTAACATTATTGAATAATGAGTCTAGTAGTATTCCATACAAGCATATTTATTGACGAATCTATAAGGCACAGTTGTTTCTAGCAAAGCTTTATACATCATAAATTCAACAATACTTATTTCATTAATGGCATTACATCTAATTATGTTGAAATTACTATAGTGGGATATAATATATACATAAATGATATGTTGGTATGTTTTATCTATGTTATCTGCCGTAGCAACAACACTCAGGTTCTAGGCCTGTTAATATTACTTATGCATGTTAATGGGCTAATAGCAAGAGGTAATTCTCACAATGAAATATTTATTGATCAATGGCACTATGATAATGAAAAAAAATCTAAATATAGATACATTATCAATGAGATGTTTTAGGCCCAAAGACAAGAATGACCGCAAAACCAATGATAGCAAGAAACTACAAACAAATATGACAATGAAATAGGTACATCACTTTGAATACTCAGATTAGTCCCAGCGTATATTAAATTGTAAATATAATTAATGCACCATTGTAATATATCTGACATTCTCTCCCTGCCAAAGTAAACCTACAATGAGAAAAATATAATGTAATTGCTAATCATGCATATGGGGGTAAATGGATATGAAAACAGTAAATATAAGGGTTATCGCACCACCATATGAAACCCAACATGCTTCACACATATACTACGTGAATTCTTTCAAAGTAAGTGTCTTCTTTTAAAGTATACAATAGTTTGCCAACTGTGGCAATTCCATTTATATAATATAATTAATTAATCACAAATAACTGCTAGGACACATAAATAATGAGGAAATTGGTATATTGAGAAAATATACAGTTTGAGATGTGATGTATACTATGTAAATTAGTGTTGAATATGTAACAAGTGAAGAATCCCAGAAATACTGTAGCTACTCAACATTTGAGAAACAAACAATGAATTGTTATGGTGACATGTACATTGTACATCACAGCGACAGATGACAGCACGTGACCATGACAGAGCTGACTGTGAGGAGCTACTGATTAAGAAAAGGTTTCCAATGTAACATCCATTATAATTTCCGTGTAATATCAAAGATATTTATTTTAATTAGCCCCGAGGCACACGGTCCTGTGTGAAATTATGATTCAGAAGTTTTCTGTTAAAGTTTCGTATCCACTTACCGCCCATGTTGTCGCTTTCTAATGTAGGATTTCAAGTATTCATCGAAAATTTATTACGATGGCACTTATTTTTAAAAGCCAACACTACACAAGGCCAAGATCACAACACAATATATACTCGCAAAGGCGGTCTGCTTGCGGAACAACTCTCCTACATCTACACGAAACTTACAGATGCTGCCAAAATACAACACTTCCTACGTACATACTTGACAAACGATAATTAAATAAACGCTTGGTACGTATTGCAACCAATCACTATCGCAACAATATTCAATAGAAAACAACCTTGAGAACTTCAAAAAAATTGTCTACGAACAGTATGAATTGACGACAGGTACGTCGTTGAGGCCTTGTTCAGGCTAAATATTTTTACATACCGACACAATTTATGCATTTAAAATTGAAAGAACGTTTTCTAGTAATTTTACAAGATCTAACTTCACTCGGATTATAAATTTAGCGTATTTTTAGATCGAAATAAATGAAATAATATTTTAGATTTTACGTCCGTCAAAAAATCCAAGTACCTGTCAAAGTTGACATTTGGTTGTCAAATAAATGGACGGAATCGACCGACGAAGTAGCAAACGAAACGATTATTTCAATAACGTTCCGGTTCACTAAGATTTCTGCGCTCTCGTAATATAAAGTAGTACGTCAGTCAATATCTTATTATTCGTGAGATCAAGTGAATATTACACAGTCGAGTGAGATTGCTTCGAGGCACTTTCTAAATTCTTCTCAATAGGTACTGTATTTTACATGTACCTATAATTTAAGTACATCGGTACATTAAAATTACACTTTAAATAACGTAGGGTCCAGTTCTATGATTTTGAGCTTATTATAGTATATATATACACCGGAACTTTATCCGCGTAATTTTAATATCTTTGTTCCTATAAATATGTTATTACTTTTGGACTTCACTGTCTAATTCATAAAATATTTTTTAGCTGTTTCAAAGTTGGTTTCTAGGAGTGTATTAAAAGCCAAGCCAACATAACTTGAATCTGCGGCTAACAGGGTCTTCCAGTTTAAGCTCGATATTTCACTAATAAGATGTGTCATGATTTTTCATGCATATTCATTCGAAATAGAGTGTAGTACTGGCCTGTGTGCGGCGTCCTGTGCGCGGTAACAGTTTTCTCGAGTGTGTCGTGTTGCCTCGCCAGTTGCTCCACGACCTCCTGTAGGCGCAGCTTCTGCTCGCGCTCGTGCTGCAGCGCTCGACCCATACGGGTGGACGACGCCGCTGCCGCGCTCATGAACTCTGAACACGCCTGTACCAACATATATTCTAATTTATGTTATTTCTCTATAAATTTGTCACTTTTATTATAAACTAAGCAACTGCAAATGAATTTTATTCCAGTGTCAAAAACCTAAGCTAGGTTTTTGACACTGGAATATACATCACACAGGACTTCACGCGGTTTGACCAGCGTAGTTCCCGTTCCCGTGGGAGTATGGGGATAAAATATAGCTAATGAAAACTCATTAATATAGTTAATGAGTGATAATATAGCATTAAAATGGTGAAAGAATTTTTAAAATCGGTCCAATAACGCAGCCAATTTGTTGCATACATACAGACAAACCTTTCCTCTTTATAATATAAGTAACGACATTAAGATAAAATTTTAACTTCAAACAAATACATACATCAATGACTCTATAATATACTCACATTCATCATAGCATTGCATGAAATCCTGAAGAGTGTGGCACGTTCAGACACCTGCTTTGTAGTATCAGGGGGTGCAGTTTCCAAGTCAACTAGGGATCTTTGCAGGGCAGCACCATGCCTTGCGACTAGTTCAGAGCATGTGCGGAGATCATGGAACCGTGCATTCAACATCTCTAGTTCACGAGTTATGCCGCCCGCATCCTCACTCTCGCCCTCTGTGCCCACTACCACCGCACCAGTGGACATCTGATCATCGTCGTCGTCCGATTCTTGGGCTCTGCTGGTTATATATAATAAAATAAGCCATCTCAAATACAATACAACACCTTTGATATAGTAATGGAGCTTTGACAGTCTGTGTTATTGTAGAAACTATATTAAAAAAAGTATGTTACACTAAAACCTGACTAAAAGAGATAAAAGAGATGTTAAGAGCAAAGCTTTGGTCATATACCACTATACTATTAGAATGTATTGTTTCATATGAAAAGGTAAGGTAGGTAAGTAACTCCATAAGAATATGAAATCATTACAGTTAGCATATTGTTATTGATATTTTTCTATAAAGATTATTTAATACTAACATAGCCTTTGCCTTGGCTAGCTCAAGGGCAGTGACCCAGCTTTGTCGCTCAACCTCATCATGTGCTCGAATGTGAAAGGTCTGTGTGCCTCCATTGCTGATTACAAATGTACATGAGTCTGCCGTGTGAATCAGAGCTCCCAGTAGAGAGATTGTCCCACGGCATGTATGTGCCATTTCTGCTTGGTTTCTGCAACAATATATTTCAAATTAGCAATACGGCAAGATCTCTTCATAGTCTCTTAGGTAGATGTTTTTCAAAATAAAACTGCATTTGTTGATGCATGTTTGAATTCATACATCATTTTAAATAATTTTGCTCACACCATCCCAGAAAGGTCAATCAACATTTATGGTTATTTTGTCCTCCATATGTGCTGGTTACAAAAATGTGGATTCCCACTTTTCAAATTTCACACCTTAGGACACATTTGATAAAATAATGAAATTCAGGATTATAGGTGTACTAATAGTTTAATACTAGCTCATTAAATATGTGTACCTTTGAGTTGAAACAGATTTGTACAGATGAAATATAAGATTTTTTTCAAACTGTAAAATGTTCCAGCAAAGTTATGTGTACATACATGTAAATGCAGCTGCAATTTCAACTCCAGCACAGGGCTGGTTGTTACAATTGGGTTAATAGTAGTAGCAGCGTGGATCTCACCTTGAATGTTCAATTCCATATTGTATAGTATAAGAATATGTCTAACAGCCAGCACATAGTAACAATGTCCTATTAACACTCATTAGCATAAACTAACGAACATAAGACACTCAGTGGTAAGAAAGATACATTCCGAGTATTTAAGACTAATAACAAGATTGACCTTACAAGATCCTAATAAACTGATACCTATTTCATGTTTGCCAGCTTTTGATAATTTTATATATATAGATTCAGAATTGTCTGTTGATTATATTGTTTCCCATTTTAGATTGCATAAATATCTGCATGACATTCAAAACAATACACCAGAATTCCAGTAAAACATTATTACAAGCCGAAATCTACTGCGTCATAATGACTATCTTCAGATGATCGACGATACAATTTGATGTATGTATAAAAAGTTATTCTCACGGACAAACATAAAAACAAGGTAACTTTAACAAACTACATTATGTAGGTACCTGTAATATGATAATAAGCCGTTCGACAACACGAACCATCTCCGCTGATAACCCTTTAGATAATTTGTCCACTTGAATAACCATCCTTTTTTCTCAGGGTCGCCAGAAATGGGCTGCCCCTTGATAACAACAGCGTCCGACATCATTTTCTTCTTACAAATTAATTAAAGTGATCAGAAAAACATAATATACATTTCAATAGCCACGTCCGTCGTCCTTTTTTGATTCTCAATCAAAATGTAATAACATAGATAAAATATAGACTAACAACGTCAAACAGTCAAACAAACAAGACATCAAAGTTTTACTTTTTATTTCGTAGATAGAAACATATAAAAAAAAACAAATAATATCTTTGAAAATATATTTTTATGTTTAATTTTACAATCTGTGCTATTCGGTTTAGCGCCGGTGATAAGGAAAATAATGCATTTTAATGCAGCTATCATAATAATAATGATCTTCGGAGTTTCATATACAGCGGCTAGCTAATTTCAACTAGGATAAGCCATCTGGCGCGGGGATATTATAGTGCACAAGTGTGTGCAAACTCAGATCAATTCTTTATTTATTTTATTTTATATTCAACAACATTGTCCAATCTCATTTGCTTGTTAAGCGGAAATCAATGGGAATATGGGGAAAATTTGCTATGATCTGTGACAAATATAGAAAAACAAGTTCATATAAAAAAAGATTTCTAGACAGGACCTTGACATGTTTGTCAGTTTGCAGTTGGGACTGTAATGTTTCCAACGTAGGTAATTTTCGCAATTTATGCGATGGGACGAGAATCAGGGTGGAATAAGGACATCGAATAGGTGACTATCTTTACACGCGCTACTATCGGCCAAAGTAAGTAAGAATTATGTGTATGTATTCAAATAATATTGATTGCCAAAAGTTAAAAACAAGTCGTAATACGTGTTATGAACTATATATAATTTTTGGTATTATTTAACATAAGTTTAGTTTTTAAAAGTTTAACTCTAATGAAATCAAGTCGATAAGAAGAGAATAACTAAGCTATTACGTTACGACATATTTAAAGAAATCTTCAAGAGTGTTTTGGTATTTTTGGCAACTTTGCGCATATTTAAATTGTTTAAAATGGCAACATCCAGCCCTACGGAGTTGGCAGCACTGAATCTCTGGTTGGTAAAATATTTAAAATAAAAACTCTTTGGTTTCCTTTCCATCCTCTATACATAAAATTGTTGTACATTCATTTTATTATGGTAGTGTTGTTTGTCAGGAAAGCCGGTATTCTAGTCAACAAGGTCGTTACATATTTGGCTCAAGGTATTTTTCCTTTCTAAAATAGTACGCCTCTTTTTGTAACTAAATAAACTAATGTGAAGTTACTCTGTTATGGATACAGAAAACTATTACTGCTAAAGTACATTATGGATTTCTGTCTCTGTTGCTGAAACCTGGAAATAGCAAGTATATACACGGTTCAAAAGTGAATTTAACTTACAGGTTCAATAAAGAATAAGATGGGTAGCTCATTTTCACGATCATACTCCCCTAATAATGGAAAACATGGACCAGTTAACACTTGCGAAAGACGTGAGTACTATACCAATTATTATTTTATTACTACTCTATTTTTCTATTATTTATTTAAGGCTTAAGACGGCAATACAGACCTATTGTAATAATGAAGTACTCGTACCAAATTTTTATTTTTATTTTTTTAAATTTGCTTTATACTCTGCCTGTACTTCTATTAGTTTTGTACATTGGAACTGTGTCCATGGGCTTACATTTCTCAAATGATTTATTTTGTTTTTTTTGTAATTTTATAATATTTTTGAAAAGAGTAATTACTGAGTTTCTTGCCAGGTTCTTCTCAGTAAAAGCAACCTTCCGAACCTGGCGGTAGCATGTATAATCCTGTAAATTGTGTCATTCTGACGATTTGAAAGTGCTTTGTATAAAATCTACTCGAATAAAGATATTTTTGACTTTGACTTTGACTTTAACAATTATTAACCACAAAAAATTAATATATCAATAATTTATTTACTTCAATATATAGCTGGAACAATATCCCGGATGGAGTCGAGCAGCCAGTATGTGGAGGAAGTGGTATGTAAGGTGAATGACCTCAAAGACAACGAGATGAAAGTATTTGACATTGGGGAGGATGGTAAAGTACTGGTAGTGAAACAGAAAGGGGAGTTCAGTGCACTTGGCACTAAGTGTACCCACTATGGTGCACCACTTGTCAATGGAGCTTTGGGAGACGGACGGCTCAGATGTCAGTGGCACGGAGCCTGCTTCAACTTGAAGACAGGAGACATTGAGGACTTCCCTGGCTTTGATTCCCTCCCCTGTTACCAAGTCACTGTTGATGACAAGGGCGATGTTAAGGTGAGTCCTCCTTATATTATATCATCATATTATTGAGTCCTTCGTGCAGGATGTTCCTAATTTAAAAGCATTTTATTCACTTGTTTTTTTTATACTGGGTGTATTGTGTTTTTTTAATACTAGGTGACAATGAACATACTATATGACTGTGGCTTATGCAGCCTATGAATCTTTGCATAACAAGGTGTAACACACAACTCCCAAACCTTATGAAAAAAAATTGCTATGCCCAGTAAGATTTGCACTATGGGTTTGTTCTTAATTTAATTTCTTTACCTACTTCTTGTGTTCAGTACAAAGTATGATTAATTATACTCCTGTTCCTATAGATACCAGCTTACCGACCAATTCGTCATTAGATAAGTCTTTTTGGTGACTAGATAGGTAATGCATAAAAGGATATCATAAGGTGTGTAAGAAGGTGCGAAGTTGTCTTATCATGAGACTAGTTGTGCCCCATAGTTTCACCCGCATAGACTTTATTTAATGTGTGGCTCAATTTCATGGAACCCTATTTTATACATATATAGCCTAAATTACTCCTTCTAACGTTTGCTATCTACCAGTAAAAGTTCCTTTAAAATTGGTCCAGCTGTTTTAAAGATTACCCAGAAAAAACAGATTAAAGGATTTTTTTTAATTGGTTTTTATATTTGAGTGAAATGCTGTTAATTTGGTATTTGGTATTACAAACAGACACTTCAATTTTATTTATCTGTACAGATATTGTTGAAAAACATGAATGATGAATAGTTTTAAATAATATTAACCTACTAACAAGTACTTATCTAACCTACTTAATCCAAGCAGGCACTCTTCACCTTGGTAAACTCATTGCACTCTTAAATTATTTTTAAGGTAAGTAATATGCAAGTGATCCAATTGTGCATAGCTATGTAAAAGAAAATAGAACAGTATTTTCGTAACATTTTACATAGATATCTAACATCATAAGGTAGGTACTTGTATTAGGTAATTACAGTCCATACTAGATACTTATCTAATATAAGGCACTTATATGTATTAGGTAATTAATGCGCAGATTATGGTTGATTGATTGTGGCTGGAATAACTACATTGCTAACCTAACCAATTCTGTGATATCTGATAATATAAAGTATATTCATAGTTACACCTGTCTACTTATCACTCGACTGTAGACACGAAAATAAATTTCGTATTGATAAGGTGCACACTGAGTCACTTGTCGCGATAAAGATTCACAGCTAAACCCATTGTAGAAAATTACGTCATTTCCATCCGACCTTGGATAATATACGGTGACAATGTGCATTAGAATTGAATTTCAAGGCATTGTTTTTATTTTAGAACCTTTACCTACTTTTGTCACTATACCAGCCTATGCAGCCTTGATTGTTTTTACTCCTAGGTGGCAAACAAGCTTCCTGCCAGCTTAATGGCAGTACTCTATGAGAATATGAACTCGTTCCCATGCTGCTGACTTTATGTGTAGAAGAACCATTCTCGTAAAGGAGCTCTCTGATTACACATACGCCGGTTCGTACGTTGGTTTTCTCCATGATCATAAGTGCCTTATTATATTTCTAGCGGACGTCACGCGTTCTCATGCGTTCCCATGGGAGTATGGATATAAAATATCCTATGCTACTCTCTGATAATGTAGCTGATCCATAGCTGCAAGAATTTTTCAAATTCTTTGAGACAATCAAATCTTTGATCTATAAAATGTAAATATAATAATTGCATTCGCGAAAAATAATGGTGTATGTGTGCAATTTTGACTATTTTGGTAGGTCGGTACATAGTTATTGCAATTTATCGCAACATTCCTCATCAATCTAGAGTTTTATTATTAATCGAAGATTGATAATGCTAAATCAGGCAGAACATTGATAAACACTCAAAGTCAAAGTCAAAGTCAAAAGTCAAAAATATCTTTATTCGATTAGATTTTATACAAAGCACTTTCAAATCGTCAGAATGACACAATTTACAGGATAATACATGCTACCGCCAGGTTCGGAAGGTTGCTTTTACTGAGAAGAACCTGGCAAGAAACTCAGTAATTACTCTTTTCAAAGATATTATACAATTTAAAAAAAAAAACAAAATAAATCATTTGAGAAATGTAAGCCCATGGACACAGTTCCAATGTACAATGTACTCGACTATCGCGCTACAGAATTCGCCGCGAATATTCCATATTATAAATATTGTAACTCTTTAAAGTAAGGTACAATATACTGATATTTCAAATACAATTTGATATGCCGTTTCAACGCAACATATTTCGCGTATGAATCATACTTTTGCTCTTAATTCTCTTCGGATGTAAATATTCTTACAGCCTTGAAGGTATTCACCACGTATTCTCTGAACTAATTGTAAACCTAATTTGCATTTGATACTGTGTATACTGATTTATTGTTATCCCATCATCATTTGAAAGCTTTAATCTAATATTAGGCTTTGGAATGGGTCCTTTAATGAAGGTGGAATGCCTAAAAGTAACTCCTAACAACCATAATACATACATATACATATAATTACCAGGTGGTACCGACCTATACCTACCTGCTACCAAGTCATTTACACATACTGAACCAAACATGTTTATTAAGTTCGTCATGAATAGACGAATGAAGTGCAAATGATCTTAATCTAGTTTCATTAAATTGTAGGCTGATTCGTAAACATACTAAAGGGTAGGGTTTAAAGTACCTAGTTATTGAAATAATTAAAAATGCGGTTGACCTTGGCTCACCTTGACCAAGACACCTTTTTATGTTCACCTTGCAAATGGTATCAACGTAACTGGTGATTCAATGCCGAGACATACAACTGGTCTCGGACATCGTGACTAAACAAGCAATTGGCAATGTTACATTTCAGGTGCGAGCAAAAATAAGCGACCTGAAAGCCAATAAACGTGTGAAGGAGACGGGCCTGTCGTCGCGGTCTCCGTGCGACAGCAGCGCGGTGGTGATCGTGGGCGGCGGCCCGTCTGGCGCCACTTGTGCCGAGACGCTGCGCAGCGAGGGGTTCGCCGGCCGCATCACTATGGTCGCCAAAGAAAACTACCTACCCTACGACAGAATTAAAGTATCCAAAATAGGCGTCGTCACTAGTTTCGAAAATTTGCAAGTCAGAACTCCCGAATATTACCAGAATGCCAATGTAGAAATACTGAAGGGAGTCGAGGCCACTAAAGTCGAGACCGAAGAGAGACTCGTCCATCTAAGTAATGGCAACAAACTCCGTTATAGCGCCTTGTACTTAGCGACCGGCTCGAAGCCACGCGTGCCTGATGTACCCGGATTAAACTTGCGAAACATATTCACCGTGAGGAACTATGAGGACTCCGTCAACATTCTGTCAACGCTGGGCACTGAGAAAGATAAGAATGTGGTGGTGCTCGGGTTGAGCTTCATTGGACTCGAAACGGCCGCCTCGTGTAATGATAAAGCCAAATCCATGACGGTGGTCGGCAGAGACACCGCCCCGCTTGGACAAATATTTGGCCAGGAAATCGGACAGAGCTTACGGAAACTTTTTGAGAGTAAGGGTGTGAGGTTTCATTTCCAATGCACTGTTGCCAAATGCAATGGTGAGAATGGTGTTATCAAGTCCGTCGAACTAGATAACGGGACCACACTGCCCGCAGACATCCTTATTATGGGTGTAGGAAGTACACTGAATACAGATTTCCTTAGCGATAGCGGTATCAGTCTCACACCACAGGGTGCGGTTAATGTGAACGATAGGTTGGAAACGAACATCAAAAACGTGTTCGCTGGTGGAGACATCGCCCACGCTCCTGTGTTCGTGAGCGATAACCGACCACAGGCAGTGGGCCACGTGGGCTTGGCGCAATACCACGGCCGCATGGCAGCCTTGAACATTCTCAAGAAGGAAATGCCCATTAGGGTGGTCCCTTACTTCTGGACCATGCTATTCGGTAAGTCTATCCGTTACGCCGGCTGCGGCCGACCCGCCAGCTCCTTGGTGGACGGAGACGTCGACGCCCTAAACTTCGTCATCTATTTCTTCGATGAATCTGAGAAAGTGATCGCAATAGCGTCCTGCATGAGAGATCCGATTGTGTCACAATTCGCTGAATTTCTGTATCAGGGAAATACTCTCTACAAGAAGAACCTAAAAGAAGATCTATTTGCTTGGACGAAACAAAGTAATTCTAATTAATAATAAGTAAAATATTATTATGCTATAAAATAATTTATAACAAGTCCATAGTAATGGTGTCATGTCGATTGTTACGTCATGTATTGCCTGCCATATATAGCCAAGGCAAATGTATATCTAGCATTAGTCACATTTAAAAAAACAATGTATTTCAATACTTTAAAGCGATTATCCTTACACAGAATGAAGTCATGATCTTAGAACATGTGGCTTATCATGATTGTAAATCAGTAAAAGGAATTTATTTTAGTATTCTGCACGCTTTTAAGTAAAATAGTTTAACGCAAATTTTTGTAGTTCTACTGGACTTGCTTATTAGATATATGTATTCTTGTATCATTGTTACCACGCTATCTCCGGTTATTTTGCGCACAGTATTTGTTTCTCGAAATTATATTATTGTTTTAGTTCATAAGTATGATTACTGTTATTACTGTTAACTTTAAATATATTTATTTAATTCTTCGAAGTTAAAAACATATAATATTGCTGTTTCAGGGTCTGAATGTTACTTAATTTATTCGGTGTTTTAATTGCAACATAATGTGATAATAGTATTGACTACGAAATAGGGTACTTATATATATTTTATATATTTGTCTATTGTATTATTATATTGATGATACGACAAAAAACATAGGTATCTACCTAAACCTATTTAAAATTTATATCTTTTGGCGAAGAAAACATTTTCTACTCTTATACCTATTTATATACACATGTGATATGATAACGAGTATTCGTTAATTTAAAAAATCTATTTGATATGGTCGAAGTAATGGTACAATAATAAACCTTCACAGGTCATGATATTGGCCCAAGGTGACGTCACCAGCTGTGTATTGAACATGTCTAAGAATGACTACACTAATCGTGACGTAAGCTTGGTCAATAGTAGGAATGGCATACATGTCCCAGTATATTATTGTACCAATATTCATACTTGAGTTATTATAAGGAAGTGGATTTGGCGCCATCTACAGTAAATAATAAACACCAAAATGTTATCGCCGCTGTATTATCACAAATGCACAAACATACATTTTAATAGTTAAAAGTAAGTACCTAGTCTCTAGTACCGTGCTCGCGAATAAATTGTTTGTCGTCTCGCCTGAGCTTAATTAAACCAATGGAAATAGATATGAATATGATTGAAATTATAAGGGTAATAAGAGTTCTCAATTACCTCAGAATGTCCTTATAATGATGTCAGTTCAATTATGATTGGGTTTCTTTTATCAAAATGTACTGTTTACTATTATAATATCTTAGTAATAGTAATGAAAAAAATAACAACACAAAAGTATAGAAAACCCATAATTTTTAGAATATATGCTGCAATACTTAAGTGAAGACAAATTACTGCATTTGCTTATTTTGTTACTTTTATTCAATGTAAGTATATGTTTGTTATTAAATGCCAAGGCCGAGTGTCTTACACATGTTCCAAAACTTTTATTTAAGTATGTAATTAACGAGTAGCTTTTCAATAAATAAGTGGATGTGATATGTAAATCTGTATTAATGTATTGTTCTATGGATGTTATGTCATTCAGTAATATTATATTCTTATATTTACTAAATATGGTTTTCATTTATTGCACCAGCAACTTTTTAAATTCACAGCTTTGCCTTACAGAAAATATTTTTTTTAGCAATATTGTTTTACTAGATATACTGCCAATGGCTACTTAAGGACCAAATACATGGGCAGCTCAAGCTGTTAGCCAATTATCAGCATTTGGACTGCTTGCATTATGCTTGTGTAAGTAGCTAAGTTCAACTGCTGCCATTGATAAAGTGATGCCCAAAGCAGTTGTAACTGCTTGGGCAGACAGTATATGAACTGGTTGCAACTTAAAGCAGTCTACCTTGACTGATTCAAGTAATCCACATATTTAGATGGCAGGTCTTAGGGGAAAACCACATAAGATTATAGAGATGAATGGTGGGCCCATCATAACACAACCATAAAAACATACTGCAAAGAAATAAAATAACATTCATGAACAGTTAAATAGGTATTACTTTAATTACTATTTATAGTTCCAGTACATCTACACTAACTTAAAAACTAAATGAACAATTTAGTCCCAAGACTCATTAACACGAAGGTGTTGTAGTCTCTCATACAATGTTACATCTTGTTTGAAACACTTTCTTTGGTTGTCTAGGAGTAGCTCTTTTCTCATCTCTGGTTTCCCAAGAGCCTTAGCATGACCTGAACTTTCGGCCTGGAACAAGAAAAATAATAAAATTACTTATGGCTACCTGATAGCGAGCTGCAGATAGAGCTGTCATGCAAGGCAAATCTCACTTTATCAATTGATGGATTGATATATAGATGATGGATCTTGCTTCAAAACTGATGATAAACATATTCAACAGTTATAGCTTATATAAATTATGTGGGATAGTATGTCATTCCTGTAAACACATTTTACCAGACAGGCCACACTCACAGATCTCAGATGAAACTGTCTTCTTACTAATAATAAGTAATATTCGTTGCAAAAAAGAACTTAATTTAGAATTATATCTATTTTCTGTTATCCATAGGTTTAGTTTTGGGATTTTAGCAACATTAGAGGTATTATTGGCAGTCAAACTTTGCCATAATTTAAGGGCGCATAGATATCCGAGTATCAGACTAAAAAAGTTGTTTAGCTCTCATCGAATAGTTTAACGATGAATAATTGAAATATAAAATAATACACACCTCTGTGAGATATGGGAATCGTAAATAAAACATATTTTGTTCTTCAATAGCAAAATCATTTTGTAATTTTCGTAAGTGTTTAGGCTCGACCTTTTTAACTAAACGATCTTTTCCTCTAAACATGTGACCATTAGGCAAACGATTACGACGGAATAGGACAAGCGTTAGTCTCATTTTTGTATAATGATTTATTCGCTTCCAATATTCTTTTCTGTTTCTTTCACTGACACTTGACTTGAGTTTTGAGATTGAGGTTATCCACAAACAAACACTATTGCTCTGGATAGTAGGTTTGGGAGAATTAATTATTTACACGGACACATATTATACTGTTTAAATTTAATTCACTGAAAACCGCTAGCGCACTAAACAAACTCGAAAAATTACAACTGTGGGTTCAACGTCAGTGACTTTGGATGTAAATTATAAATCGCCATGCAAAACAAGCTTAAATTTAGCAGATAAATAATACAATTATAATCTTTACCAAAAGTCTATGATCGAATCTAATTCTATATATCTATGAAATACTTTGTCTATGTCAGAATGGCTGTCGATCGAGCTTAGGGTAGTGTCGTATTTTGGCGTAAATAAATTGATAAAAAAAATCAATTAGATATTCATGTCAGCCAACAGCTATTCAAAATAAAAGTTTAATTACTTCTCAACTATGGGATCACGGGGTTGATATTGTTCAACTTTGGAGCAGTCCTCCAGATTGGTAAGTTGTTTTCTTATTTAGGTTTTCGTAGTTATTTATTGTGAAGTGTTACTATACTTCCCGTTAATTACTGTTTCCAAGATTGTATGAGAAAGTTGGATCAAATCAATACCCTCCTAATAAGTATACTGTTATTTATGATGGCAAAAGCAAAGAAATAAATTCGCGATACAATGAGAGTCATATTTTCGTTTGGGCACCCTTTCACTTTGTGTACACTATTTTCGTGCTCTACTTATTTAGGACTTAATTTTTATTGTGTTGTTCCTGTTCTCGAATACAGTTCGAACGCTGCCTATAACTATTCCAATAAACTACTGATTTTTAGCCATCCTTTATTTTTAACAACATAATATTTTTAACATCTTTATTGTACTATGTTCATATCTTGGGAGCTTCAGCAGCTTTGGAACGTGCTTATAAATACTCAATAAAAGGAACCGAAAAAAAAGGGGTGTGGAATGTATTTTATCTGTTTGACCCACTTCTTATTATTGTTTGTTTTCTTATCTATCTTTGTTTGTTTTGTGATAAGTGTAGTGATCTTTAAAGTCAAATCAAGTTATCTACAAATTTGTATAACAACATAGCATGTATCTATTTCCTAAATACCATTGTTAAAAGCGAAACATCTTAGCTATTTTTATTATTGTATATTTTAAATGATGAAGTTTTATTTAAATAAAATATTAAAGTTTAAAAAGTTGAAAAATAAACAATAATAAAATAAGGCTAAAATCCATTTCCAATGTTTCCTTTCACAATAAAATGAAATAATAATTGAGGGCCTTAACTATCTAGTTTAAAAGAGAATATTCTTTTTAATTTAAAAAACTCTTTATGGTTCCATGAAATACATATTTCAAATATTTTCCAAGCAAAAGTGTATTGTAGTTCTTTAATACAGCAATGTAGTTATTTACTATGTCTCAACCAGGTGAGGTACTGGAGTATATATAGAGATATTAGTACTTTATATACATTAGGTTTTTAAAAATTACAGTTTCTCTGAGATACCTCGTTAATTGACATTACCTGGAGGCATACCCAGTCAAATATAAGATGTAATGATAGCTTTATGCAGCAGGAGTCATTTGAATACATCTTACACTAGTTGTTGATGTTGATGTTATTTGTGTTATGTGAAAATACAAATCAATATTGTCATGGGATTTGAGTATGCTAAAAAAAATAATAAAAATGTGAATGTATGTTTCAAAATGTAAGCTAAACTAAGCTTCAATTTTAAATCCTATATACAGTTGGACAATGCAGATTGTCTAGGAAATGTATCAAAATGTTGTAGAAGAAAGTGTGCGTGCGCCTCCGCACAGCTGATGCCGCCGCCGCAATGGCCGCACTATGTCCGCGCGGTGAATGACCTCTATATTTAAGCATTTGTATAAAACAACTAATTAAACAAACCTCTTTGTTAAAAGTATTGATATGTTAATTATGATGAGTCCATGTCATGATTACATTTTAGTCATCTTCAATCAACTGTTACTAATTATTCTGCCAGCTATAGGTAATGGATGGTACAGGGTACAGATAAAATTGTATAGCTAAGAATACAATGAACTTTATCACAGTTGTATCTCAATTTTTTTTATTTACCGATAAATTGATCAGCCTATTATTAGGTAGATAGGTTATTGTTGTCCCACTACTGTTTAGTTTTTTACTTTTCCGCGACATGTATGTATTTGTATATTTTTATTCGATAACCTGAGTGTCCATGAAGGAATAGTTGGAACTATATAGTGTATAATAATTTTGGCACAGAAATATAAACTTTCTCTCTCGCAAAAATGCGATGTTCAATCTGTGAATAGAAGCTAAAGGCCCATGCTGGTCAAAGGGCTAAATGGCTCCACGCACGCAGATTATATACGGACCGTTAGAACGTCAAATACTAACACAATAACTATACCTATTAGGAACCTGCAATGGGAAGTAGTGATGTGCAAACTAATAAATTTGCTGACTCATTTGTTTTGTACACAAATTGCACCTGTATTAACAAATTATTGTAGGCCGACGCGCTCTACTGCGTCCTTAATCATGTCTGTTTACTGCCTTCAAACTGTACAAGCGACTTAAGTTAACGGTGACTTATGTGTCGCACTCACGTCACAGGTTGCAGGCATTTGTCACCTATCTGTTTGCACTGCGAGTCACATCTGTCCAATATACGTCGTAGTCGTCGTTTAAACTTAAATATTTCTAGATAAATACGCTACTAATGGTTTTTATTATTATAAACCCTTGTTCCTTAAGACACTTTCACGAGCTGATGTCGTAACGGCTATTCTTATTCCTATTATGCCTGTACTAGTCGTGAAGCAATGATAATTCACTAAACTTTGCCGAAGTTATCGAGGTTGCGAGCGAGAACTGATTATTAAGCGTATGGACCTATTATGAGTAAGGTCTATCTTAATTTTTTCTCTGTACTCCGACTCGAAATACTGTTGTAGCACAATATTTTATGTATAGCTCACACAGTTCAACCACTGAACTCATTTGCAAATCTATCTAACTATATCCTATAGTGACTTGAATGATTGTATGAAAGAAAAGTCTACTAGTTTCTACACGTTGATCAGCCAAACGAGCGCAGTATACAATCTTTAAGAGAAAGAAGATCAGTCTCTGATATGCATGTCAAAATATTTAAGCATTTCTATGTGACTGATTGCAAAGTTTCATATTCAGATGAAATATGTGATTGTTTGATTAAAATAAGTAATTGTTAGCGTTATTATCCAACAACGATCGGGTTCCTGGCCCGGACTTGTTATGAGATAAATTGCAGGTTGTTGTTGTAATGTTCGAGTATCATCCGCCGTTAAATATCTGATACACGGACGACCTAATGCTCATTACGACATGTGTCATAATGGGCGTGCACGCATCCAGTAAATTGTACGTAGATGGATTAGATGAATATCTAGCAATCGCGTGCACTTGTCAATAAAAACACTATAGAAAAGGTATAGCAGAAGTGATATTTTCGCCCAACGACGCATTCTAGTTACAAATAATCTTGAGCCACGGGTCAAGGGGTCGAATCACGCTTCTTCTAATCAGTCGTTTGTTTTGACTGGTACATACATTTATTCGTTCATCGCATCAGCGGATGTTGAGATTGAAAGGGAGATACGTAAAAATACTGTTATATTTACACCCTGCTTCACAAGAGTTATTTTGATAATAATGCCCGATAATTTAGTTGTGCTTCTATAATACGGTACCCAGCTGCGTTGATCACTAGATGATGAGATTATCTGATAGAAGTATGCTTTTGTTATTTCTAATCAGACTTATTTTTGTTGTATTCCTACTTTGACAAGCGTGATAGATCGGGATTTTGGGGTGAAACTTCGCTCGGTTTATTGTTTTTGGAATTGCCCGTATGGTTTATCATATACTGTATTATTCATGTTTTGTACAGAAGGTGCCAAAGCCGTGATCCCACATAGAGTTGACGAACATAATATCCCTGCCAGCTGACTGGACCCCGTGAAGATGGCTCAAGTCGGAGCAAACATGGAATACCAAGAATACAAATGGGCATACTCAATCATGGACTCCTCTAAGTAAGTACTGCAAAATTATCAAATGTGATATTCGAAAATGGGATTTTACTCATATTCACTTTTAACTCCCATTTTTATGCCGTCTGTGTCTTGATAGAAGTCCATGTGTTATGACTTAAGTTTACAAAGTATTTTCTTTTGACTAATGTGTATGTACGTACACCTACGTGTTAAACGGTACCTCGATCGCAAGTGTCACGACGACGCCGGCAAAACAATTTGAACTTGTTGAACGTAATGACCTTCAAAGATCCACAACCTTTAGTGAAAGTGGACGTACTTAATTCAAAAGCCTTGCAACTGGTGCAAGAGTGAATGATTGCCGAATTGAAATCTGTTAATAAATAAATAAAGGGTTCGTTTGCCACTTTATGTCGGTGCCGACTTCTATGGAACAGGATGCTTGAAGAATCAGCTTGGCGCTTGACGTGCCATTACAGTTATTATTGAATTCTCAAACTTCGACTTGTAATCGTTCGTTCAAGCCCGTGCAAAGTTTCTCAAAGCGATTTCTCAGTATTAGTTCTTTGATAAACCTGTAGTGAAATCAAAGTGGGTCAGGACGATAATGAAGCGATAATAGTCAAACGAGGTTTATTAAGACGTTAAAAGAACTTAGAAATAATCACTGGAGTCGTTGCAATGGAGGCATTATTGCACGCTAGTTGATAACGAAAGCTTAAGTTTTTTGGTTGAGTTACTCCCTACTTAATGAACGATACGAGAAGCGCCCTCAGTCCTCACCGATACGGTGGATGAACATTGCTAATTGGAGGGTTCTTCAGCGAGCTATTAAGTTTTGTTAGTGGGGTACCTAATTCGTTGGCTGGACAGCGCTTCATTTAATTAGGGCTGGGTCATCAGGCGAGTAACGCTATCTATCGTTGCCTATACATATATTATTTAATTTTTGAGCTTCTAAAATACTTGGAAAACGATACAATTTTTAAAATAAATGGTACTCTACACAACTATAAAAGGTATAAATTCGGTATCTGATACGTCAGACCAGTCTAATTGAATAGATGTTATCAAAAGGCTGGAAGTAACAGTAATAAATATAGCGAGGCAGATAGTATAAGGAGTTGATAAATAGCGTGAGGGACATTTAAAACTAAAGGAGTTTGATGAGTTATGTTGCATGGATGGCGACGATAACCTTTACCATTACACTATTACGTATATATAAAAATTTGTTTCAAACAAGAATTAACTGAGAGCAATAGAACGTGCATGAAAATATTTGAAGGGCTTAGAATAGCAAAACAATAACTGTCCGACAAGAAGACAGCAGCTTAGAAACGGTGATTTTGCGAATGCAATTATAGCAACCAAAATGCTATTATTCGACTCTCAATGGTATCAGAATAGATATCCCATTTATTAATACTCCTATTTAAATTTCAAATTTATTTTTCAAAAATAGTTAAATAATGGATGGAACGAATAACAATATGTTTTTCTTATTTAAATGTCATAACCAATTTGCTTTCTTGTAAATATTAACAGTTATAACAGCTGTTGAAAGCATTAAATAACAATATAATGGTATCGTATTGAATTCTGAATAGGTATTATTTAAATTGTTGTTCTTTGAACTTTACTTCTCAATGTTATTCGATATTTTGTTTGTTTTAGTTATAACAATTTGTTTAGACAGCCAAGAAGAAAACCCGTGCATCCTAGCCTAGTAGATAGGTACTTATCTACTAGGCTAGAACGAACAGGGCACTCAGTATACATAACGTCTGTACTTTAATATATTTTAGACAAAGCTAATTTATCAACGATTTTTCTTTTCACTGTTAATATAATGTTTGTAGTCATTAATATAATGAATGAAGCTTTGCAGCTAGGACCTTAAACCCGCGCCTACTATGCGGCTCCTAAAACAAATATAGCTTTTCAATTCACCAATTCAATGGTGAGCAATATGTCGCGATGCCGTCCACCCAGACATTAAAATAAGCTGTAACATCCTCGTTTACAAAGTTAGTTAATAATAAACTCTTTCACGACACGGAGATTATAAATTCGCCGTGCCCCAGTTAATATTGAGGCAGTTTAAAATTCTCTGAGTTGGTCAACCAAAACAGTTTCCTATCGATTCGCTGTTCAAAGGCTGTTGATGTGATTTGTCATTTTGCCGACAGCTTAACCTGCTTTGAATAGGAGACACGATGCGCTGATATTTTGAGTTATTGGACTATTAATCCATTTGAATGCGTTGTTCGATTTTTGCCAATAGATATATTTCCTTAAATATGTCCGGGTTCCGATTGATATTTAGATAGTTAGTATGTATATATATATAATACTAACGTTCCCTTCGAAATACTATGCCTCTAGGACACATATATATCAGTCGATCAGTGAGAACTTCTTATAGATAGATAGCTGGCTGATGATATATAAATATGCGTCCCCGTCATGGTTAGAATAGAGCTTTCGTTTACCTAGGTTTCTCTTCATGATTAGCTATAACAAGACGTACGGTCATAGATAGTTTCTAGTACTTCTAATAACTTTTTAGCTGCATGGGATCAATTTGGGCATTCACCCCTTTGTTACAAAATATGATTTAAACCAAGGCAAGACCAAACTCAGACTAAAACTATGTCCATCCCCTTTGAAATCCGTATCATAAAAAGGGATGGAACTACTTCTAAACGAAGAATGTATCTTAGGCGATGTTTTGTTATAAGGGGGACAGTGACCAGTCCCAAGCCCGAATACATATCCATGTCACACCGTACACTAAGTATTGCGAATGGGTATTATTTCAAAACAATAGTTTAGTTCAGTCTCTCACACATGTTCTGTCAGTCATAGAAGACAAACAGATGTCTAGTACTAGCTGTGAATTGCTGTGGGACTTGTTTCCAGAGTAGCGTAATATGTAAACGAGTAGTCAGTAATTGTTAAAACCTACATCTACGGTACACGTCGCGAAATGAGCCTCGGCACGACCACATTCATACAAATTAGAGGCACAGTTCAGTCGGGTGAAATTAGTCCGGCCATTTGTGACGCGGCGCTGTCCAAATATATTGAGTGACATTAATTAAACTAATTCCGAGATGTCGAGTAGATCTTGATTAAGTTTATTGTTTCAACTGAGGTGATTCGTTGTAGTATGTGGCCACGTGTAGAAACAACTGTACTTTATATGCTGAGAAGAAGAGCCATCTATTTCTCAGGATATAAAGTATAGCTCAAATTCGAAAAATATCTTTATCGTCAGAAAGACACAAAAAAATTACTGTACCGTATAAATGTTACCACGGGGTTCGAAGGCTGCTTTTGCTGAGAAGAAACTCATTCCCCACACTACTGTCAGTTTACCTCCACTTTTATCGCGTCTCCTCATACGTATCTCGTCAAATATCGTCGTTGCTCAGACCCCGTTTGAATGACATACAAATCAACACTTCGGATCTATTGACAATAAACATCTTCTATAATTCGACATACGCTCAAGCCGCTTACCATCAGGCGGACTGTGCGCTTGTTTGCCACTTTTGTAGTATAAGAAATATTATATACTTATACTATTATTTCAGTAAACAGATTAATTAAAAACCAGGTAATAAGGTACTGTCATGTGATCCATCGCTATGGGTGGAAGCCATAAGCTCCCCCAGTGTAGGGTATCCTCGTTCTCAGTGTATTTACGCACACATGCACATTATTGTGTCAAGTCACCTGTGTCGAGCAACGTAAACGTTTGCACAGGGGTCACCGCCACCTCAGCCTCATACATACAAATACCATTACAATTTTGCATTCGTTCGTTTGACTTTCAGCACAGAATAAATAACTGCCTTATACCTAAATTTTCTACTGTGGAAATACTTTTTGAACTAAGTACGTGAAGTAGACAGTATAGTAGTAGTACATAGACAAAATGAAACATGCTAATAAACTCGTATGAATTAATGTGTGTAAGGAATGTCTCCCATGATTGTATAGTCAACAATAGTATGTTTTTGCACAGGGTGTCGGCGTGTTTGATATCGATGTTGCTCATCGTGTACGGCAGCTTTCGCTCTCTGAACATGGAGCGCGAGGCGCGCGAGCGGGCCGAGAGGGAACGCGAGGCTTCGCTGCTGGGAGGAAAGCCCTCCACCGCCTCCTGCACTACAAGTGAGTTGCTTATACTACTTCCTATCACATTCTTATCATATTATAGTCCTCGCCCTCATGGTAAAGGGGGGAGGGGAGGGTGGAGGAGGTGCTCCACTCCCCTGTGTCGTCTTATTAGCACCACCATTTGTTCATGAGCCCTAGCAATCCCGCTGTACTAGCAGCGTAAGAGATGAAAGGTGACCTCTACTGCTGAGACACCGCTTGCTTCGAATTAATTTGCATTAAAGTGCAATAGTGCAGGATAATTTAGAACTCGCAGTAATGTAAATAATTTGCAAAATATAGTGCTAGGTAGTAGCTTCTTTTATGAACTAGACTTAAAAAATAAGAACTATAAGAAAAAGTCTATGTCTGCTTACAGTACGGTTTTCTTGTCCTGTTAAATTGAAAATATTATGTAATTGTGCAGCACATTTTACAGTAGATATGATTTATGTTAGCGATACGAAATGTTCTCGTTTCCTTTCTCGTCTTACGTGAGCCATACAAGGGATTGGTGCTCGGGCGCCGGTGCTAATGCATTATTTATGTTTTCACCTAATACTTGGGCCCGTGTTACCGGAGCCCTTTCAATACACTTATGTCACCTCGTTAACGTGTGACTGACAACTGTTGCCTTGAAATTATGCCCCTCGTTACACACACCACATAACTGCACGAAAGATAACACTATATAAATGTTTGGTAATATTGGTTACCGTTAATTACATGAATATTTGTGACATATTTTTTGCGATGATAAGCTGACCTGGGGTATGACTTGAAAAAAACTAAAACCTTACTCGTAGCAATGGCGAAAAGTAGTTTCAGAATCACATTTTCTTATAGTTTTTTTAATTTTGTGATAGCGTCGCATCGTCGCGAGTGTATAGAAATGTTTCCGAAGAATTTAACGAGCAAGCTCCTTGCGAAACGTTATCAGTATGGGTCAGCGGTTTAGCCGTGCATGGGTATGGACAGACAGATCGAGACAGGCCAGGTGACTGTCCTATCGTATATTAGTAAGTATTGATAAGGACCATATAACAGCCACTGGTATACAAACATAACGCGACCAGTCACAATCTATGCTAACACAATCTTCTTGTCATTATGTATTCTGTCTACAGAGATCTTGATACTTAGCTTCATAATTATGCTTTGATATAATTATGTCATTCGATCAGCGAAGTAAATGTCTAATGGATAATCATCCGAGTTCCATTAGTGCCTCGAAGGGCACGTTAAGCTATCGGCCCGAATACTAATGAAAATCTATGGCAATCATAACAGGTCAATCAAGAGCCTAATATCAGGACAACTGGTTCAACCCAGGTTAGGCAGTAGAATGTATTGAGAAGTACTGTCGGCAGTCGCTTTGTTTAATATTCAGGTGCTTTTTTCTTAGATGTCCAAACCCTGAACACGATGCAGGCTCTGTGTTTCCCGCTGGGCTCCTCGGTCACTCTGCTCATCATGTTCTTCTTCTTCGACTCCATGCAGACCCTCGTCGCAATATGTACCGCAAGTAAGTACTGTACTTACTCAATATATTATGTCTTATATCCACGGAAATAAGACGATCTTTGTCAGTGTAGGAACTGAATTAAAGCAACTAAATATTTAGTGTTTCGTCCTTGCCCGCCGTCGCTAACAGTCGGAGCCCGTACTAAACACTCGTCTCTAATCGGAGATAACAAGCGTGCCCGATCCGCGTGTCCTAAGATCGTACCACCCGTTGCCCACAATGGACACCCTGTAATGTCTCCTTGCGCAACGTTTCTCAACGTTCGACTGGCACTAATTTAGTACTATTTGAAAGTGATAGTAGTTTGTTTTGACTTTACTTTTCCTTCATGGCACTAACATGCACTATTCATAACACATCGCGTCTTTGTATATTCAGTCCATAACAGTAAGTCTTGTTTAAAGTGCTCTTCACACATCACCAAATATAGAGGATCGTGACGACACTTCTGTTTACTGAATTCATACACCGTGTGATTGCTGAAGTGTTAATTTTCGCGACCGCACATTTTACATACTTCGAGTTTAGATATTTTTTGATAGCAATCTCAGTTGAATCTACTCGGCATATTGATGCTTTTGTGGCGTTGAGAAATTACCGACACTTTTGAACTCAATTGTTTATCAAAATATTAGTCTTTCACACACTCTCAGAAGAATCCCCGAAGGGGCAGGAATAGATCTTGTTATAACAACACCCACTTTTCACCGCAGATGATTAATTGCGATTGTGACAGATGGTGATCTGTTAACGACAACGTGACATCGTCATCTCAGACACTATACATACGTCGTTGAATTACATCTCAGACATAATGTATGTTTCCTTTCGATGTTTTCCTTCATGGTGAAGCTGGTGTGAAATCACTTGAGTTTTTAGAAAAAAGTCATTGGTAATTGCCACTAGGATTTGAACTCCTTCAACCCCACGGCCAATATGGCTGTTATTATATTCAAAGGTATATCTTTGGTCTTGATTGAGGTAACTAGTTTAGAACCAGGTACGGGCTCATGCCAAGTAGACAGTTACTGGTGTGTGTTGATAGTGTAAGTGGATTTGATGGTGACGCGAGGTTGTGTTGTGCAGTAATAGCGTGCGCGGCGCTGGCGTTCTTACTGACGCCGCTGTGCCAGTACGTGGCGGGCAGCGCGGGACTGGGTGCTCGCGGCGCGGTGTGCGGCCGGTACTCGGCGCCCGAGCTGGCCGCCGCGCTGCTCGCCGCCGCCATTGTCGCCGTCTGGGTGCTCACCGGACACTGGCTACTCATGGACGGTCAGTTCAACACCACACACCTTACCGTACACTATACCACCTTTTTCACGTATTACAATCTATTATGGATACGCACCTCCGCTGTCTAGGTGTGTAGAGAAGCACTTCACTGACGGGTTATCCTAGGTTTTTTATCAAGTGCTAAGTGTCCATTAGCGTTAGACTCTATGAATGCGTTGTGGCCTATATAAAATTACGCACCAACGACACTTTCGTCTCTTTTGTTCCAAAGCATTTTCATACAATAGCTGAGGGCATAGAGGGTCACTCCACCGTTCAAATCTTTTACCAAGTGGTGTTGTGTGTTCTTTAATACCGATGTGTTAATGTATTGTATACAGCGATGGGCATGGGTCTATGCGTGACATTCATCGCGCTGATCCGGCTGCCGTCGCTGAAGGTGTCCACGCTGCTGCTCACCGGCCTGCTGCTCTACGACGTGTTCTGGGTGTTCTTCTCGTCGTACATATTCACCACTAACGTCATGGTTAAGGTCGCCACCAGGTAATTGCATACAACGCTAAACACATACTACTTAAGAGTTATCTGAAATTGAGGATGTCATTTCTGTTCATTTCTCA
The DNA here is from genome assembly GCA_964035505.1 of Watsonalla cultraria. Lineage (NCBI taxonomy): Eukaryota > Metazoa > Arthropoda > Insecta > Lepidoptera > Drepanidae > Watsonalla > Watsonalla cultraria. The sequence goes on from OZ037731.1 coordinate 6,549,363, forward strand.
TTGGCGTGAATAAGCGTACACGCGAATTTGATTGCGGCAATAGACGTTGCTTTCATGCAACTTAAAATCGCCGTCACAAGTCACCGCATCGACGTAAACGTAGATTTGTATGGGATTGCAATATTGTCATCTATAAGCCGACACGCGCTGATCCGATCCCATACAAATCTGCGTTTACCGACGCGGTGTCTTGTGACGGCGGCAGTGAAAAACTCGCACTAGGCTCCCAGAGATTGCAGAACAAACTACTAGATTGCTCTTAAGTTTTACGAGAACGCACTAGGTTTTGGCGCGAGTAATATAGTTATGTGAGTCGTGCAGGCCGGCAGAGAACCCGATGAACGTGGTGGCGCGGCGCCTGCAGCTGGGCGGCGCGCTGCGGGACGCGCCCAAGCTGTCGCTGCCCGCCAAGCTGGTGTTCCCCTCCATGCACCACCAGGGACACTTCTCCATGCTCGGTACACACATGCTACTTTACTCGTAGCCCACACTCACTCCTAGCTGTATTGAAAACACTAATATTATTAAAAGACTAGCAAACCCGGAGAACTCCGTTTTCACAATTTCACAGTGTACACGATACCGGTTTGTCACATGAAATTAACTAAGCAGAGAGCAATGAGTAGCTGTCAAACAATGTATCACGCACCGGCGCCATCAACTTAAAATGTTGGTTTGGAATTTTCTTTGCTATAAACCTCACGGAGCCCGAGACCTTTCCAACGAATGCAAAACCGTGGAAATCGGTTCGTGCGTTCTAGAGTTATAGCGTCAGGAAGGAAAACCCGACTTAGTTTTATATAGTAGATAAGATTTTTTTGTATGTTTGCATTGAATAGGCTCCGAAACTACTTGACCGATCTTGAAAATTCTTTCAGCAATGGATAGCTACATCATCAGCGAGTAACATAGGCTATATTTTATCCCCGTACTCCCACGGGAACGGGAGCTACGCGGGTGAAACCGCGTGACGTCCGCTAGTGTTTAATATGTAGGTTCCAGCTTTACTTCCGCCATCCCAGAAGGCGGAGGGGTAAGCGAAGGTGGTATAACAACAACACCCACTTTTCACCAAAGATGATAAGATACAATATGGTGAGTCCATCACCGTCTCAGCCCTAACATTCATCTTTGGGTTTCTTATCAGACATATAAAAGTTTCTTTAAGAAGTTTTCTTTCACCGTTAAGTTCGTGGTATGATATCAATAAAGTTTTGGTACAACTACTGGGATTTGAACTTGCGTAGCAGATTATTCAAACCAATCGGTTACCGTGGCTATTCGAGGTTTTGTTTTTATGTAAATCTAAAACTACGGCACGGAAAAGGCAAATAATTGAGCGCCATATAAATTGAAACAAATGTATGAATATGCATGTGTATTGTGTCGTCAGGTCTGGGTGATATAGTGATGCCGGGGTTGCTGCTGTGCTTCGTGCTGCGCTACGACGCCTACAAGAAGGCTACGCTCGTCTGCCAGATGGGGCAGGTGCCCGGCCCACGGTCTATGGTCAGTATTTATCCACGTACATTTTTTTTATCATATTTTAACGGTATCCCTACATAATTTTTTGACTGCTGGTGAATTAAAATTTATTAACCACGACTGTTTTTTGGAATCATAAATTTGTTTATTTGTTATACATTTTGTCACAGTTCAATTATCGATTGATGATTATGATTGCAATCATGTAGTACAATAAGCGTTTGTCGTAGGGGTCGCGGCTGACGTACTTCCACTGCTCGTTGCTGGGCTACTTCCTGGGACTGCTGACGGCCACAGTGTCCGCCGAGGTGTTCAAGGCGGCGCAGCCCGCGCTGCTCTACCTCGTGCCCTTCACGTTACTGCCGCTGCTCACCATGGCCTACCTCAAGGTATTGCCCCCTAGGCCCCATTATAAATTATACGCTTCGATACTGCCTAATCTGAAGCCCATTGCAGGCTTTGAAATTTATGAATTTAATATAATAGGCCTCCTGCCTACTATGAACTCTGGAACTACTTTTGATTCTGAATTTGTTCACTAACAGAAATCTATGTCAATAACTTGTCACTGTACTTAATATTGTTAAATTTAAAATTTATTTAGGGAGACCTGAGGAGAATGTGGAGTGAACCGTTCATAGCGCCGCCGAACGGCAAGGCGGGGGCGGACTTCGACGTGTGATGCCCTCGCGCCGCGCCCCGACTCCGCCCGCCGCCCGCCTACTACTAGCTACCACCACACCTATGCTATGGACTCAGTTTTTATATAAACACGAACAAATTTAAAAAAACGCAAGTACAGCATAAACAACTGATATTGGAGTTAGTTTACAGAAATATGTTATACCCATGATCAATGGCATCGGACAAGTTCGCTAGCTAGGTTTACAGGAGCGCCCAGGGCTCACCGTGAAGGAATGTGTTTACGATAGTATAAAGACATATGATTTAGGTAGGACGATACGCTTTCTTTTCAGTTTAATTATTTTTAAGATTGGAAAGTTACAGCACAGGGTAACTTCAACTGTATGTGTAAAGTCTAAGTATCAGTGGAGTGCTTCAAGTAGACCCGAACTGCGTCAGTGTCGACTGGCCTACAAACATGTCTCACCAATACTCAGTTGTTGCATTTGTTTGCATCCTCAACATTTTGGACTGTGTTTTGTATTGACAGGATGGCTAATAAGGTAGAGACCCTTGGATATGGTTCATTAAGGCTTTCATGCTTCCGTTCAACTCACACTGAACATTTTTATAATCATATTTTCATAGATGTGTAGTTCAGAACAACCAAATGGTGCCAAATATAATGAGTACATAAATAATTAATTTTTCATAGTAAGTTCCACAATTATTATTGTACTATTTTGATATAATCCAAATGCTTATTTCTGCCAAATAAATTATTTCATCCAGGGGTACATCCTACACTGTTCAAATATTATCCACCAAGCAAATGAACAATTGAATGTAATATGTAGGCTTAAGATCTTTCTAGAATCTCATTTGCGGTTAAGATTTAATGGATTTGATATTACAATATACTTCATGTTGTGTAAATTATGTGTTTGGGACCTAAACTAGGGAAACTTGTATAAGTCAGTGTTTTTTTTTTATAAAAATGCCAGTGTTGGGTTCAGTCAAACTTTGTTGTCACTGCCTTAGACTGAATGTTTTCAATGAAATGTTTTTCTATGTGTTGAAGGAGTATTATAGACAGTGTAAGTGTAAACATAGCAAGTAAGCTAACTATTGTTGTTATTATTATAGCAACTGTATTGTTGTTGTAAGTTATTTGATTGAATTTAATGAGGAAATGTTAAGACACTACATCGTAAGATAACTCTATGCATTGATGTGTGATTTAAATTTTTTTTACTTTTTTATAACAATTTAATTTTGGATTTACTTTATGATTTTGTAACTAAGTATTATTGGTAAGTTCACCGTGTGGCAGTCTAGAACTAACATGGAGTAGTATTTCTAATGATAAAGTGATATATTTTTATTGAGGCTTAATTTTGGATTGTGATGTTAACAGAAGTGCCCCTTATGAAGTGCGAAGGTTACTTTCTACAGTACATTGTTGTAGTGATTGGTTTTCTCAGTGCAAATTTAACTTTATATTCAGCTGTGTAAAGTATAACTTTGATGTATTTTAGATATTTATATATAGTACTTGAAGTTTTTCATTGATGTAAATAAAATATATTATAAAGTGTAATAATTTAAGATTGATGTTTCAACATCAAATTCAGATTTATGATGTGTCACAGAGTATTAAATGTAAATACAAATTGTCCATATGATCCATTACCTATCCACAACTGGGAACTGCATTTAATATTTTTATATGTATCTGTGGAAAGTTAATTACTATCAATACTTAATAAAAATATTAGATGAAAATAATGATGTACTTTTATTTACAAAAAAATCTCATCATAGTTAATGTTCTATTGCAGAAGCAACGCTTTGAGCAATCTTAAGAATGGTTAATCACAAGGTTTAATTTGGTCCCCAAAATTCAATAGGTTCATTGCAAGCAAAAAAGAATACTCAAATGTGCATAACTTATAACAGCAATAGGTCAGATAGTTTATTTAGCAGCTTCAACCTGTTTGTTAGTGTCTCGTTTCTCAATAAACCTCAATTGCTTCTTGCGCATCCTCTTGAGCTTGGCTGTGTTGGTGATGACCTGGACCACCTCAGCCTTGCGTTTGTTCTCCTCTGCCTTCCTTAAGTTCTCCCGCCGCCGCTCCTTGCGCTGCTCTTGTTTTTGCTTAGCTTCTTCTAACATTTGCTTAGATAACTCTTTTGTTCTCTTTAGCTCCAGACGTAAAGCAGTTTTCTTTTCAAAGTTCTGTCGCAAACCCTTGGTCTTATTTATTGTAGTAAATCTGAAATGAGAAGAAACAATCATGCTTACCTGCTGTGTTAAGTACAATCAATTTTGAATAAACACGCAGTTTCATACGCGTTCACTGCTAACGACGCACCTGCGCGTTCAACTGTTAGAGAATTTACGAAGAAGATGAAATTTCAGCAGTGAATGTGTTACTTACTTCTCCTTCTGAGACTTCCAAAACCTCCCAGACTTAGGTTTACCGCGTATGGACTTCACATTTTTTTTGGACGAATTCTTATCATCTTCTGTTTTCTTATCTAAATTTGCAACAGCAAGGACTTCTTTGTCAGTATCCTTCGACATTTTCCCAAATTAATTCCTCATGCTAAGAAAATCAAGCATGTACCAAAACTATCACAACTCAAAAGTTTCAGGCAACCTGTCAGTCGACAGTCAATGTGTGAACGTGTGAGTGTGTGAGCGTGAGTCTTGTGTCTATGGGACATGGCAAGTCGCATATAGATATAGAAAAAAAAAACTTTGTCTTTTGCAAGTATTGTCAAATTGTACTATCATCCAGAATAGACGTCATGACGTTAGTTTGACAACTGATTCTGACTGTCAACTGGGTCTGTCTGTTCAAGTCAACAAATGAATCATTATTAGTTCCACTGAAATAATCTTTCGTTTCTCGAAACTTATAAAAACTGAAATTATTACAATATTCTTTCTTCCTTGTACGGTATTTTTGCTTACCACATTCCAAGTTATTGAACCCGATTTATCAATAGCGTGTTACAGTTTCGGTTAGCAATAGCTCGCCCACAATCATCTGAAAATATAAAAAAATGCCTGTAAGTACTTAAATGTTTGGAATTAAACTTATGGAGCAATATGTAGCTTTACAGTTCACATCCAACTTGCCTTTAAACTATAATATTATCACATGAACAGGCCAACTTTTCAGAGTACTTACTATTTTTAACAGGCGTATCACTCAACTTTAACGGAGTATACCCAGTCGGTCGGTAATCTTGCCCTGTTGCCGATCCGCACTACATTCCGAGGCCCGGCGCCGATAAGCCCCAAGATAGAGTTGGACATCATTGACGAAGCTCTCAATTATTTCAAAGCCAATGTTTTCTTTAGATTCTATGAGATTAAGGTAAGTTCAACCCATACCAATGATCATAAGTCAACATATGAGTGACATGTAGCAGACAAATATTTCAATTTCCTTGTATAGTTTTCAGTTTTGTTGAGGTAAACAATCTGAGGAATATATGACTCATTCTGTGAATTTCAATGTTTATATTTATACAGAATTTATTTACCTCCCCTGCGTGAAATCCAATCATTAGAATACATTAGCAAATAATTCACATGTATGTGCATGCAAACCTTAGCATTTGTTCAGAGTGACATGAAATTGAGAATAGTGATCACATAAATTTTGCATACAATTATTTCATTACAGTCTGACTCGGACCGTGTGCTGATATATCTGACCCTATATGTGTCAGAGTGCCTGAAGCGGCTGCAGAAGTGCTCCAACAAGAACCAGGGTCAGCAGGAGATGTACATGCTGGCCATCTCCAAGTTTGACATCCCAGGGGAGGCTGGCTTCCCGCTCAACTCTGTCTATGCCAAACCTACCAGTCAACAAGAAAGTGGTAAGATGATTAATTTTTTTAAAGGTTGTATAGTGTATCTTTTTGTCACCTAAATTTCAATTTGTTCAAGTCTGAATATAAAAATTATTTATGCAATTTTTTATGAATTTTCAGATTTAATGAGACAATACTTGCAACAGTTGAGACATGAGACTGGTACAAGAGTGTGTGAGAAGGTGAGCTAGGAATAATACTTTCCTATTTTTCTGAAAAGTGTTGTAAAGAGATGACTTATTTAACTATTTGGACAGATTGGTATTCTCGCCTTTGACACATTTACCTATAAAACAATTTACCTGCAATACCAAGATTATCAGCATGCATTTGTGTACTGATAATCTTGGTTTGATAAACAAGATGTAATATTAAAATGTGTTATTTGTTCTTGTAGGTATTTGCCACTGAAGATGGCAAGCCCAGCAAGTGGTGGCTGTGCTTTGCCAAAAGGAAATTCATGGACAAGTCCCTCTCAGGCCCAGGTCAATAAAGACAAGTATTCACCAAAGTTAGCATTTATTTTATTTGTATACTTTTTAAACACATACATTGTGTACTTCATTATGTACACTTATTTGTGCTTGTATCAACTGACAATACATAGTTTATTAAAAGTTTCCTTTTTACATCAATCCCTTACCTTTTGAAACATTTATAAAACAAAACTATATAAAACACTTCCACTTAAAATTATCATGATTTTTCGTAATAAAATTATGCAACATAGTGTCCATTATAATATTATTATGTATAGTTTATATATTCAACATTATTTGTGGATAAAATATAAAAATAGAATACTATCAGTTTGGTTTTTGTTGTATAACTTCTGGCACAATTAATAGCTACCTTGTAATGAGTGAGGATTATAAATAAGAATTTAAAGCCTACTTAAAGATTCTTAGGAACTACTGAGTATTGGTGAGTATTGAAGTTTAGTTGAGACCATATTCCTTGATAAGTTGTCCAGCAATGACCAACCTCTGTATTTCAGAGGTACCTTCATATATCTCTGTAATCCGAGCATCACGGTAGTGCCTTTCTGCAGGCATGTCAGATACATACCCCATGCCTCCAAGGATCTAGAAAAAATATCACAACCTATATAATGTTTTGGTTATCACTAACATTTGAGCATTGAGTAATTGCACTGAGCTAGATGGGATAGTTTTAACGCGTTCGCTTCTGACGACGCACCTGCGCATCCAACTGTTAGAGAATTTACGAAGAAGACGAAATTTCAGCAGCGAATGTGTTAAAGCAGTCTTAGTAAGAAGTAATAATTTGATACCCCTAAAATGACCACATTTTTAAAAGTAAATTTTCTTATGCCCTGTTTACCTGAATGCACTGGTGTGATAAGAATGTAGCTGCCTCTGAAGCAGCTAGCTTGGCCATGGCTGCCTCCTTGGTGTAAGGTTGCTTGTTATCCTTCAGCCATGCTGCACGCCAAGTCAGCAGCCTTGCTGATTCCAGCTGAAGTGCCATGTCAGCAAGTTTGTTCTGAATAGCTTGCAGTTTCATTATAGGTTTACCAAATGCAATCCGCTTCGATGCATATTCAATACCAACATCAAGGGAGGCCTAAAATGACAACATGGATGTAAATATTCTATTCTCTTTTTTTGTTACAAGAAGAAGAATACTTAGAATTATTTAACAATTTACCTGTGCAATACCCAAAGCCTGGGAAGCAATACCTATTCTCCCAGCATCCAGTGTCATCATGGCTATTTTGAATCCCATCCCAGGTTCTCCCACTATATTCTCTTTAGGTACCTCACAGTCCTCAAATATTAATGAACAGGTAGAGGACCCCCTGATGCCAAGTTTGTCCTCCTTCTTGCCCAGTTCCAGACCTTTTGTTGGTTTGGGAACAACAAATGCTGAGATTCCTTTATGTTTTAAACTCTTATCTGTTGTTGCAAATACAACTGCAGCTTTGCTTTCATACCCATTTGTGATCCAACACTTGGTGCCATTCAGTACCCACTTATCATTTCCAGTCTTGGCTGTTGTTGATGCGGCCCCAGCATCTGAGCCATTGCCAGGCTCTGATAGGGCAAAGCATCCTACATTCTCTCCTGCAAAAATAAATTAGTCTATTAGTCTAATAGAATTAGAATATTTGAAAAATCTATTGCAACTCACTCACTAACATACTAACCAGTACAAAATGGTGTAATAAACTGTTTCTTTTGTTTATCAGAGCCCCAGTGCAGTAGGGGTCCCAGATAAAGTGAGTTATTAACTGACATGATAACACCAGCTGAAGCGCAACCTCGCGATATCTCCTCCAGGGCGATGGCGTATGCGAGGTAATCCAGGCCGGCGCCACCGAGTTCTTCAGGGACTGCTATTGACATCAGACCAAGTTCACCCATTTTCTTTATAGCATCTCCAGGGTACATATGCTCCCGGTCATATTTAGCAGCGTTGGGCTTTAGTTCACCTTCAGCGAAGTCTCTGCAGGTCTTATACAACATTTGATAAGTATCGGACAGTGCCGAAAGCGAAGCTATATTTCGGCTTGGGCGTAAAGCCACTGGACCTGCAAATGTAATCAAAAATTAATATAAAGGATAAGCTTATTAAATATCACAAGTCTTTATAAAAACATGACTTACTTAGAATTTGAACAACTTTTGGAATAGAGACCCACATACTTGATAGGAAGCAAACCTTAAATAATAATTATGAAATTAAATCAAAAAGTTCCAAAATAAACACGAAACGAAAGTGAAGTAAGTAAAGAGTACTTTGAACTTCTCTTCGTTCGAAAAAATACTGACTCATTATTGTACAATCATATTTTATTCCTGAAACTATTCAATTTTGTATTAATAATCCGCAATGAAAACTGGATCGTCTTAATATTAATTATTGTTGTTATTTACTTATCAAGTAAAAATAAGTTGTTAAAATCAGAATTATTTACCTCTGAAAACTGAGTTGAAGAAAAAATATTCAAGTTTTTAGACGACCTTAGTACCGTCATTGGTGTTGTACCCACAGATTCGAAAATGTTTCTTTATCTATGCACAGATCAGTCTTATTTGTTGTAAGCGACCACAGATGTTGTTACGTAAATATTTTTTATGTCTATGGCAGTGGACCTCCTTTCCATCAGATAATTCCACAGACCTTCAATTAAATATATTTCCAGCAAAACACATAAATGAAAGGGTAACAATGTTGTAATATGCAATACAATACAAAAAATAAACATCTTCATATTACTTTTAATAAATAAATATGTTTTTAAATATTCTTTCAAAAGGTACTGAATGAATTAAAATCAAAAGGCCATCTCTCGGCATTTTTGAGCATACAATGTTTCCTTTGTCATTTCAATTTGTCAAAATTACGTTTGTCTGTCATACAAAAATACGAAAAAATAATAAACTTACAATGATAAAATGGAGATATTGATGAGATTTGTTCCCACAAATCCTTTACGATTGACCACATCTAGATTACTATTAACCCAAATAGCAAATTACACAAGGTATGTGAAGTAAAACATGGTTAAATAATGTTATTACGTACATAACCTATTAGACTTAATTCATTTATTTTTCTTGTTCGTTAGATTGGCAGAAGTTGGTAAACTTGAATCACCAAAAACTGCGGGCAAATATGACACTGGGCAGCTTATTTTGCACAAGGTGTTTGGATATCGGGGTGTGATATTGTTTCCTTGGTTGGCGCGAGTTTACGACAGGGATGCGACCAGTAAGAAAGAGAGCGGGGAGTCCTCGGCCGCGGCGGAGGCCTCTGGAGACTCTCTGTCGAACGTTGGCAAGGAAGTGAAGGGCAGGACACACACATTCTATCAGGTCCTCATAGACACCAGGGATGCTCCATACATAGTAAGTACTTGATATTTACCGTGGTTGTGTTGTCTATCATTTAGAGGTGATTTTACACTGTATTTAAGTGGTATAATGCAAGTCTTAATAAACATGAACATGATGATGTATGTTATTGTACAACAACAAATGGCTAGCCTTTATATTATCTCCCTTATCTGCTTATTATGAAACTACTGATTAATGCTATGGTTCAAAATTGCAATTTATATGAATGTAATCTTGCAAGTAGTAAGCATAATTTGTTTGTTGGACATATAACATTAACCAATTAATTTCGTATTTTTCAAACATGGACAGAAACTTCAAAATGAATTTAATTAAAATGCATTGATGAAATTTAATGACAAGATCACAACATGGTGGCACTTGATCTGCTAACTATTGTATGGTTTTAATGAAAGTAAAAACAATCCCTTCACCTTTTCATGAAAGGTATCTATTGCAAAAACAAATACACAGAACTTTAGTTCAGGGTGCCATTGGAAATAAGCTGCATTTTGAAAAACACTGAATTAATTGAATATAAATTTTAAGTTATTTCATCTGGTTTTATGTGCTATTGCTAATTAATGATTTGTCTCTTACTATAAGTTTCAGTTAATATGATTAGTGTAAAGCAATATCAACTGTATACTTAAAGTGTTTGGTATATTTTTGACTGTGCAAACAAACATCGACATGAGACCAGAGTGGAAGAAAAAGGTATAGAGCATTGGGTGATATTAAAATGTTTAGTTTTGTCATGTGGATTAAACTAGGTGCTTGTCTGATAACACTGGCTTATATTCTTTGATCACTAATTTTGATGTTATAATTATTATAATCATTTTCATAATAAAATTATTTAAATGCATTTTTCCGACAAAAGTAAAATAATGTCTGCACAAGGCTTTAATTTTGAAAATGATTTTGATTACTTCTTCCACTCTTGAATTGCTTTACATTGAGGACTAGCTATGCCCCGCGGTTTCACCCGCGTAGATTTAGTTTCATCCTAATTGTTCGGAACCCTAATATTTTTAATAAACAAAAGTAACCTTAGTTACTCCTTGAAACAGCTACCTGTCAGTGAAATTCCCATTAAAATCCGTCCAATCGTTTTAGAGATTACCCAGAACAAACAGACAGACAGAGAATTTTTTTTAAACTTGGTTTTTTTTGTTGCATGATACTTTCATATGGATTTAGTGAAAATCTGTAATTTTGGAATTACAAATAGACACTTCAATTTTATTTATCTGTATAGATTGATAAGTATGTTTTTTTTATAATATCAATATTAATGCCTTGTGTGTGTTATGAAATTGACAAATCATATTAACATGAACATAAGGTAGAATATTGTTGAATAAATTTTCCTTAAATTAAATTGTAATATGTAACCACTGACTACATAATTACCTACATATACCTACTTATGTAATTGGATGTCAATGCAAATTGCAACAAGTACAACATATGCTATGTGAATTGTGTTCCATATGTGTGCTCATTGAGGACAATCTCAATTTGATGTTGCCCTCACTCAATGCCATTTCAAACCTTACCTTACTTTGTGTTGCACAATGAATGCAGTATTCTCAGTGAAATATTTTGCTACAAGATTACTCAATATATAATAACAGGTTCTCAGTTAGTTAACCAATCCACTGACCTGTATTGTACAAGTACGTTGGACTGGTTAGAGGCATACATTTCATTTGATTTGCACCACCTTGGTGCTGTTCTCTAAAGATATTATCTAGTCATTGTACATGGGATAAGAAGAAATGAAACATTTTCCTATTTTTTTCACAAAACAGTCACTAGTAGTACTTCAATTTGATACAACATATAGCCATGTTGTAAGAAATAGCCAGTTCAGCATACTTTTATAGTAGAGGTTACGGTCAGTGTCCTAATCACTGAACTATCATTATGAGCAGGGCCATCATTTTACGAACATGAGTCTAAGGCAATACTAAAAAGTGGTTGCTTGAACAACGCTTATTTATGTGACGTCATTTTAGTATATGTTGTTTGCAGCGCGCACAGACAGAAGCTGTGACATTCCTGGGTAACCAGGAGTCGAGTCGCAGTCTGTACGCGATCCCAGGGCTGGACTACGTGGCGCACGACGACATCATACCGTACACTTCGGTCGAACGCGTGCCCTTGCAGCACGAACTCTTTGACAAGTTCCTGATGCACAACCCTGATAAAGGTATCCATTAACACCTCTCGAGTAGTATCTATCAGCTTCATATCAACTCTTGTCGCCCGCACCTAAATCATATCTTTACCATGGAGGTATATTCATAGATCTTGTATATTTGTGGTGATAGCAGTCAGTCCATTATTATATCAGATGAAATACACTGTAGAAATAAACTACTGTTTGGTCATCAATGCAGTGTAGCAATGAAACTAATGGCTTGTATTGTACCTTATTTTTAAATCTAGAATAAGATTTTACTAATAATAGTTCCATCTGCTTTAGCATAGTGTCATATAATAAGTAGAAGTTGGTTTTAGAGTTTAGAGGAGTGGTGTGAACTACTTGCAGATCCACCGTTTATAGCCCAAGAGACATTGCGCGCGTGGCAGAAGAAGAACCACCCGTGGCTGGAGCTGAGCGACGTGCACCGCGAGACGACGGAGGGCGTGCGTGTCACCGTCATACCCTTCTATATGGGCAGCCGCGAGTCGCAGAACTCCGCCGTCTATTGGGTATGTACACGTCCTGCCGCCAATATAACTGCTATTGTCAGTAGTCTTTGAACAGTCTTACTAGTAGAACTCATGTGTAGGTGTTTTTTTAAAGATCTTTGTATGTTCTTCTTAGATAATATCTTGGATGTTATACTAACTAAATGCCTCGGACCTCCGTTCTCATGCATATTTAGAAGTTTCTCTGCCTCCTTAATATCGGTATTTAAGCATAATATGAATAAGATTGGACCACCGGTAGCCAGAGACAAGTTGTTCACGCGCTTTTTCATCCATTTTGTAGGAATTCACTACACACATGTTATCGGTGGCGGCCAGTCGATACGCGTGTAAAACGTGTAATTTGCTTGTCTATGGTCATCGGTGTCGGTAATTAAAATACTTGTGTTTGTCATGTAAAAATTGGATGGATGCAGTGGCGGTATTGCATCCGGCTGGAGAACATGGGAGCGGCGGCGGTGCAGCTGCGGGAGAGGCACTGGAGGATCTTCTCGCTGAGCGGCACGCTGGAGACCGTGCGCGGCCGCGGCGTCGTCGGCCAAGAGCCTGTGCTGGCGAGGCACGCGCCCGCCTTCCAGTACAGCAGCCACGTCAGCCTGCAGGCGCCCAGCGGACACATGTGGTACTATACACATCACACCACGAATAGTATGGTAAAGGAAAAGATCGTGAGGAAACCGTGTTGACAAAGCCACGCGCTTTTAGATCCACCCGTGCCTGGCCAAATGTAATTAATTTTTTTTTTTCAGCTAGCGTAGACTTAAGAATCGATGCGTTTATGTTTAAACAATGTATGTATGTGTATAGTTATAGCATTGTTTTCCCAGGGGCACGTTCCGCATGGAGCGCGAGGACGGCTACACGTTCGACTGCCGCATCCCGCCCTTCTCGCTGGAGAGCAAGCCTGACGACGAGCCGCCCTCACCCACTCCCACATGACCTACACACTCATACACAACACACGATTTAAACCGCCATTACTAAATTGCCGGCCAAGTTTCTGATTATGAAAATAACGAGACGCTGATGTTATCAAAATACTTAAAGACAGTTGACGATTGAGTCAATAGTTAAAACAATGAATACTTTGCAGAAAATGATCAAACTAGACGGCTCAATCTAGTATTAGCAGTTATAGTGCAACAAGCGATAACATGACGTCGGAAATATTGTATAATCGACTCCTCTCGATAGCGCTAGTTACGTCATTGTGATGTTCACCGAGTCATTATTTTACCAATTTATATTGTTAGAAAACATAAGTAGGTAAATTATATCCGTTAGATTTATTTATAATGTTGTTTTAGTGGATCACACCATGATCCCATGATATATACATTTCAAACATTTGATATTCACGTAAAATCCTTAGTTGGTTTTAATTAAGTCTTAGATCTGTAATAAATTACAGTATTCTGTTGTGATGTGTTTTATTTTAAAGGAAAGTAAGTGTAAATAAAACAGCTGGCGGGTAAATCTAAGGGATTTTAATAGTCTAAGAAATAATGTAAGTAAAACTTGGGATTGCACTACACTATAAATTAACACGTACAATATACGTGATGTTATTTGTACATTAATTATAACCTGAATATAATATAACATTATCTATAAAATGACGTAACTTAAAAACCATAAGGCACAGCCGCACACCAAGCCGACCAATCCCCGAGCGACAAGCCCGCTCCAGACGGCGCTATAATATATATAATAATATATCGTATATTACGGTGAACAGTTTGTTTGCTTAAACGCGCTAAACTCAGGAACTGCTGTTTCGATTTGAAACACTTTCAGTGTGTTAGATAGCCCATTTATCGAGGAAGGCTAATATATCATCACCCTACGGAAACGTAGTTGCGGGTTAAAGTTAGCGTTAGCCTATGGTAACTATTCCACGCGGACAATATCGCGCGCAGAATCCAGTTAAGATGTTAAGTCTTCTCAGTTAAAGTAACCTTCCGAACCCGGCGGTAGCGTGTATAGTCCTGTATAGTCATGTCGGTCTGACGATTTGAAAGTACTTTGAAAGTCTAATCAAATAAAGATATTTTATAATTAAAGTGCCGTCTGTCGCGGGCTTCATCATACGTACGACCCAAGTGAAGGAGTGCCTCGTCCCATACGAGTATATTTCATTATCTTCACCATCACCACATTACAGAGAACTGCCAATACATTCTAACTCTTCAGTGTGAATGAAGCAAAACATTCCATAAATACTTCCTTTGGTAATATAGCTCCCGTTTCAACTCGTTCAACTATCGATAACACAAAATTGGAAAGAATGTTGCTAATAAAAGCATATAGTTGATTATAAAATTTGATAACAGCATACTAATATTTATATAATAATGCAATGTTGTATTTAAAATGGTGACAACGGTGCATCACACTAAGGCATATACGGCACTGATTAATTTGATTATTAGTAAATATAATGGTCGTCGCGCATAATATGTACATTATTTTATAGCAATAATAACAATTACAGGTCCACTCCTGTAGTTACTGTGCTTTTGGAAGTCCTTTCCATTCATCTATTAGACATTAAATACGTTGGTATATTCGACGCTGGTATGAGAACGGGTGATTATAATTTCAGACAAAATCGTATTTTAATATGGTAACATCGTTATATTTAGTGACGTGTACAATGTTGCCCGCATTCAAAATATGGGCCATTTCGCCGGAATTATTTACCTTATACCAGCGACGAACTCACCACAACTATACAGGCGCCTGTTTACACTCTGATCGCGATAAAACATGGGATTGATTAATTTATCAATTCAATTTGCAGCTGTTCGCATCAATTTGGGTCTACTGTCACATTGATATATTTATCACTTAACATTCTAAATAGCATTTTATTAACATCGTTCGGACGAAAAAACCTTGCCCCTATTGTAATATTTCCTTACCTTTCGTTTCTTATTTGTTATTTGGAAGCAATCCTGACATCACAGTGTGGCCAATCCAAACAATATAAATCTCGCACTTAGCCGCATAATACTATGAAATTACCACCTAAAATAAATAACTATTCCATAGTTACAGTCGAATTTATTGCATTGCAGCTGTGACACGCGTTTATACATAATAATTTAATACTAAGGCACAATATTACAAGCAGAACGTCATATACCCGCTGCACAAAACGAAGATTTCTTTAAAAAAATATAGATTTCAGCATAGTTAAAATTATGAACAATTTGGTACATATTACCGGTTTATAACGCAACGGTGAATAAGTAAGTTGGCAAGTGACGTACTTACAAAAATTTAATTCTCACGAAAATATGTATATTTCTACATTGTTCACGCAATGATATGGAAAAGCCATTCTTACCGCCGCGTTATTCTGTTGAAATTGAACTTTATCGTATATGCTTCAATTTGGTATGGTCGAAACCTACGCTCGATGTTGAGTTCGACGTTGCGAAACCTTACAGAATAACGTGGCAGATGAAATGCTATTAATTTGTGTGCCTTTTCAATAGGCCGAACACTGCGCTGATGTGTAAAATAGGTAGAAGAGGTGCTGCTTGTTTTGTTATTGCGACCAACGTTGGTTTTCCTATACCTACCATACCATAGTACTTTCACTACCGCAGTACTTTTATTCTGGGGGTTGTCCTATCACTGACATATACTATACAACTACACTGGACTGGCCATAACAGTCGACTTGTATGTATTCGCGCCATTTCCGCGCTGTCATTTCTAACGAGCATGTAACAGAGTTCTCGGAACTAATCATTGAGAAATAATTCTATAATGTTCTCTATGAACGTCAAAGCTTGTTTGTTACAGCCCCGCGCTTGGGGCGCTTCAAATTGGTACAATATGGTGTTATTTGGTCGTAGTTGCCATTCCAGCATACTAGTATTGTTGATATCAGTGGAATCAATGGAGAATTAACGTCTGCTTATTGCTCAACTATCGCAAGGTCACCTCATCACGTAAGATCGCGGCTCTAAAATCATATATATAGGTGCCGTCATCTTTTATGAGCACGCAACGAAAATGCAGTCACATGTTTTTATTCGCCTCGCGCCATATATATAGACTAGCTGTGCCCCGCGGTTTCATCCGTGTAAATTTAGTTTCATACAAACTTTCAACCCCTATTTTATCCCCTTGGGGGTAGAATTAATCAAAATCCTTTCTTAGCGGATGCCTACGTCATAACATCGTGCATGCCAAATTTCAGCCCGATCCGTCCAGTGGTTTGGGCTGTGCGTTGATAGATCACTATGTCAGTCAGTCCTTTGAGTTATATACAGGGTGTCGGAGAAAAAGGAACAGTTGTCTTCTAGAAGTTGTAGGGTTTGATGAATATATCATTATATTGAAATCGTAAAATATCTAGCTCCAACGATAACGTAATTATAGGCTATGGCCGAAGAGCTCGCGGCCGCGTTTACCTAAATTACGTACGCGGTCATTCAACTTTTTATATTAAGGCGAAGGGTAATGGTTTCTAAAAATGGTTTTATGGGATTATTTCAGGATTTATTAGAGCGAGAAAAAAAAAAGAAACGTAGTTAGATTTCACGTGAATAACTCTACGTTACAGCTGATTTTTATGCGAAAATAAGGTCTTGATATGGTCAACTTTGAATGTCAATTACTCGAAAACGGAAGAAGATATTATTTTCATTATAATTTTAATTGCTTCCTAAAATTATACCCTATCAGTTATTTTAACAGCTGTCCTGGTTTCCCCGACACCCAGTATATTTAGACTGAGACAGACTCATAAAATTACTACTGCGGCATTCAAGGTATGCGCTCGTAACTCGTGACGGGACCTTCGTAAGATATTTTGAACTTGTCTGATAAGGCAACATTCTCTCGCGCTAATAGAAACGATAAAAAAATTATGGGAATGACATAAATAAGTCACGTGACATGTCATTCCCGTGAATTTTGTATCATTTCTACTAGGGAAGCGTGACAATAATGTTTTTTTGTCTACAGGTCCAGATGCTCACTATCCAATGAATTTCTGGGTTTTCAGAGGTACTCGTCTTGTATATATATATATATATATACTCTTCGTCCGATATAAATGTCAAGTTTTATGCGAATCGCTCTAATTTTATAGCTGTAAACTTACGTGACGCGTTGTGTACCTTGCTTATACATAGTTACCTATGTTACTTAGCTCAAAAATAAAAGTTGCAAGCGTCGAACAATTGCTTGCTATACATGATCCTATCAAAAATACCAACTTCATTCTGGGATATGTTTCGAAGGAGTTATGGGCATTCAGGAAGCATGAAATCACGATAATAAAAAGCTGTTCGCTAGATTTACGCGACTGTTGTTGGGAAACAGCTGATTTATTTTTACTACTTAGAATCAAGTTGGGATTTTTGATAAGGCCTTACATACCCTCGTATTTAAAAACCTGTTACATCTATTGGTTTGCAACGGATTACCAAAATCTCTCATATAATCGCGATTATGGATAAATCGCTACTGCGGCTGAGGCTACAACGGGCCAGCTACTCGTATGATCGCATAAAGCAGTGCATATAAAGAACTTTTCAGCTGTGACATTTCATTTAGGCGTCATAAAATTAAATGTCAAAGTTGAGGAGCTCAATCAGTGAAGTTAACCAACCCTAACCCGCTAATGAATATCATAGTTGGCCCGTTGTACAGTCAAATAATATTTCGTCAGATTTGATAAATAAGAAGGAAGATGTTTGCAAGTGATATTACCGCGCGAGTTGTATGATGAGCGCGGCGCACATCTCGAAGAACTCCATGGTGTGGTGTCCGGGGGGAGTAGAGGGGGACGAGGGGAGGGGGGAGGGGGAGGGAGTCGACGTGGGGAGGTCTTCCTCTAGACCCTCGCTCTCGCCCGAAAGCGACTTGAAGTCCAGCAAGTAAGACTTGTAGTCCACTTGGTACAGTTGAAGAGACATCTTCACGAACTTCTCCGTCATCTTGTTCAGTGTTCGCACCCTGACAAATTATATTTGCAACTTTTAGACAGACAAATTATGATATATACATTGAAATTCAATAATATGCTGTTGTACGCGGGAATTAAACCGCTCAAAAAAATCACCTAGGCAAGATATTTTTATTTTGGGCCCGATAGCCCCTTTACCAAGGCTGAGCGTAGTTCTATCTCAAATTATTAGCATCCTATATTAATTCAAACTAGGCCAACAAATTCAGCTCTTGAAAAAAATTTACAAGAATATATATAAAAATGGCAAAATGGTTCAGTTGACATCATGTGGTTTTGAAACTCTATATTCAGCTGTTAAAATGTAGATGAGAAGTCTTAAAGTTTAATGTGGAACGGCTCTGTTTTCCCTGCATACCCGATGATTATATAAATAGTTAAAATAACGTTACAGTGGTACCAACCTGACATGATATGGGTTGATGACCTTCCACTCATAGTCGAGCGCCTTCATTGCTCGGAACACCTCCAGCATGATGTCATTAGGTTTGCTCTGGGACCTGATGCCTAAGTGCCACTTGGCCCTGCAAATGTTAGTGTTTTTTTAGGATCTAGTGCTAACAGTAGAGAGTAAATGGGACTTGCAAGGCAGGCTCATACAAAACTTTTGTAGAATTTAATTAAAACATTTAATTAAAAGATTATAAATTTGATTGAAGCTTTCCTAGCTAGTATCATAGTGAAACCTATTTAGAAATTTAAGGACAGTAAAGTTGTAGAAAGGGACAAGGGGACTATATCGTTTAAGCAGTATAATGAACTTCTTAGTTTTGGTTTCGTAAAATTATACGTCTAAGTTAAGAAGTTCTTAAGACGCTCTGTTTAAACTGATAATGGTAGGCCCGCAGGTAATACATTTTGAGTTTATTGATTGTATGTAATGTTACCGTTTGACAGGCGTGCCTCGAGCCTTGTCTAGCGGCGGGCAGGGCGCGCTGGTGTCTCGCAGCGGCGCGATGCGCTCGGGGTGCGGCCGCGAACTGTCCGCCGCCACCGACGATGGGGGCGAACTGCCTGGATACACACAATACCAATATATCTAGGTATACTATACACTAGCTGTGCTAAGCTTTAATCTGGAATTACAACAGACACTTCAATTTTATTTATCTGTATAGATATATACTTTTTTGTTCTCCCTCTGCGGCGATCAAACTCTTTACTCTATCCTTGAAATATAACAGCCGCGAAGATATGATTTGCCTAGTTTCATGTGTGTCAGTCAAAACAGGACATAACTTATTTTTATCTTAGCTTTTCGTCTAAGCAACATTTATAAATTAGAACATGTGCAACTGACCAGCGACATAAAAGTCTTTGATCTCAGCCTTGGCGGCCTCGTCAGCGATCCGTTTGTTGTCTATGATGAGATGATAGGCGATGCCTAGTTGGTCGTGAGGGTCTCCACTGAGCAGCGCGTTGTGCACTTCATGTTCCTTCACGCCGAACTTGTCGCACACCTCCGCTATAGCCTCCGTGTCTATTACGCTGCTGTCCTGTCCAACCCAATACTAATAATCTAAAACACTCTTTCAAACTTTTTGTTTTATTAGAACCCTAACACTGCTATTTATGGGTACTATAGTCTGTGGTTATTAAAGCATAGATTATTTTTTATTCTGGGATAATCTCAGTGGTAAATTCTCGACATTCATAAGTGCCTTATCAGGGCCTAAACTGAATGAATATTTTTCATTTTCAATATTCATAATTAAATTGGAATATGCCTTTGAGAACTAATTGGATTGTTTTTGGGTACAAAAAGACTATTGATATATTACATTACAAATACAACATGTAGAATTTAAAACACACTAGCATGAGACACATTACAGTTACAGTTAGATCATAGAAACTAGAGTGATGCCATTAATAACTTTGATAAGACCTTGCATTGAATAGAACACTTGTTTGCACCATATTGTAAGTGATTTATACATTAACAATGTATTAATAATGCCACAAATCTTTATCCCTTATTTCTATGATCTATCTTACAGTGGACAGACATGCAATATGATATGAGACTTATGATGAATGAGTTTGCAACACATAATGAGTATGCAATCTAAAACGTCTCACCAAAATTACCTGTTCTACAGGTGATGGGAACAGGTACCCAGGTAGGTCTTTGTGAAACCATTCATGTTTCTTCACATCCTCTATACTGGCCCGTTTCATGGGATCCACTTGGAGAGTCATGCACAGTAGACTAACCACACTCTTATTCAAGTACTCTGGTATTGGGAATATGCCAGACTTGATCTTTCTGAACAGTGTTGGTACATGTTCATCGTCAAATGGTAATGTGCCACAGAGTAATGCGTATAGGATGACACCGCATGACCACACATCCACTTCTGGGCCTGCATACAGTTTTCCTGATATCACCTGAGGATACAATAATAAAAGTATTTTAGATAATCTTATCCAATTACCCAAGTAATATTTCTATTAATCGTTTTGAAGTCTTTGTGGCATTCTTCCTCTGTCTCCTTATAGTGTTATCAAGCAGTAGCTACATAGAAAAACAAGTTTAGAGGTACTCTATTGCAATGGAATAAGGTTTGTTTTTCACAAACATAAAATGTTAACAAGGAAGCATGTTTATTTATGGTAAATTATGGTAATACTTTATTTAGTTGAATCATATGTAATGGTCACACTTTGAAAGATTATTTTACAAGGTTACAATCTGCAATGTTTTTAATATATCATACAAACAAAGTTGGAAAACTAAAGATCTACTTTAATTTTGAACACCTCGCATGCCATGGTTTAAGGTAAGAATTGCACATATCTATACAGATAAATAAACTTGAAGTGTCTGTTTGTAATTTGAAATTAACAGCTTTTTAGCTAAGCTTTTCACTAAATCATATGAAAGTAAATATATGGTACTCACATAAAAAAAACAATTGATATTTTTATTCTGTCTGTCAGTTTCTTCCCGCTAATCTCTGAAATGGCTGGACCTATTTTAAAAGGACTTTCACTAGCAGATAGCTGAAGTTTCTAGGAAAAACTACTGTTATTAAAAAAGCGTACCGTGGGCCACCCATGAAATTCAGTCTAGTGGGTGAGACCACAGGGGACACCTAGTAAATAATATAGTTACCTCAGGAGCAGCATAGTTAGGGGAGCCACAAGAGGTACGGAGGAACTCTCCGTCCATCATCATGTTAGAGAGGCCAAAGTCTGCAATCTTGACATGCATGTTGTGGTCCAGCAACAGGTTCTCAGGCTTCAGGTCTCTGTGCACTATCATGTGCCGGTGGCAGTAGTCCACACCAGATATAATTTGCTGGAAGAACCTCCGCGCCTCATGCTCTTGTAACTTGCCTCTCTTCACTATGTAGTCAAACAACTCTCCACCTGACACATACTCCATTATCATAAATATGTCTGTTGGAGTTGATATCACCTGAAATATAAGCAATTGCATTTGTAGCTACATAACTGTGTCCATGGCCTTACATTTCTTAAGTGATTTAGAATTTTCAAAATTGTATAATATATTTGAAAAGAGTTGTTTAACACGTTCGCTGCTGACGACGCACCTGCGCGTCCAACTGTTAGAGAATTTACGAAGAAGACGAAATTTGAGCAGCAAATGTGTTAAACTGAGTTTCTTGCCAGGTTCTTCTCAGTAAAAGCAACCTTCCGAACCTGGCAGTAGCATTTGTAATCTTGTACAATTATGTTATTCGGACGATTTGACAGTACTTTGTAAAAAGTCTAATTGAATAAAGATATGTTTGACTTTGACTAACAATGACACTATTGTATGCTGTGCTTATCTTAATAAACAAATGTACCTGTAGAGCACCAATCGCTACAAGTTAACAGCAAAGTTATTGTTAGGTCACCTGGTATAATTTGATGATGTGTGGATGCCTGAACAGTTTAAGGTTCTGTATCTCACGTCTGATCTTGCCGACGACATCCAGGGACTTGATCTTCTGCCGGTTGAGGATTTTGACGGCGACCTTGTGCTTGGTCAACTGATGCTCCCCGATCTTCACTTTACCGAATGTGCCCACACCAAGTGTCGCGCCCAGCGTGTAGTGACCTATCTTCACTATGGGCTGGTTGCTCCCACTCGCCACCACAGGCTTTTCAGACATTTCAACCACAATCAACAAATAACTTTAAACAAAACTATTTTACATCTATTTACACCATTCAAACATATGTACAAGTTTTAAACTCTATATATATAACAAATCAACAAATTATTACATGTTACAAAAGATTTACAAAGTACGTAATTTCTGAAAATACTGAAAACATTAAATTTTTAATACATTGACAGACAAGTGACAATTACAAATGTCATTTGTGTTGTCTGTCAGTATGTAACCACAGTGTCAACGCCTTACGTAAAAATCGAGAGCTATTTGTTCTTTGTTCCGTATCTGTCAGAATAATCAAACCACAGATTAAATATTTTCATAACGTTAGCTAGAGATGACGTGTTTTGTCTTTAACTTTTTTTATATAAAAGTTTAAAATTTCGTCTATGAAAATACCGCTTGCCCCTCTCTGCACTCCCCGCTCCCGCCCCGCCCTGTGTGTTAAATTTTCTGAGAGGATTGATGCAGGAAAATATAATTTTCGTGTTTTGAAGCGATTTCATAAGTTTTGCAGAATATATTGTGTTTAGGTACCATGGATAAGTGTGGAATATGTTCAAAATCAGCCGATGTAAGTTACTTTGTACATTTTATGAGCTTTTGTTCTTGTTTTTCCATCAATATTTTTTTGTTATTCTAGCAAGATTGTTATAAAAATAACGTTTGAGTATATGATTTTGGTTCATTTTGATTATTTTGGCGTGAGTTATAATGTTCAAATGAGAAACTGCGCCTAACTGTATTGCGATATTCGAGAAAAACTACGTTCGAAACCTGCCCGCGTACCTATTTTTTTTATTTCATCGTTCGCTCGGACGGTCTGTTTTTTTTACGTCTGGCGCTGCGCTGTTAAAAAAAAACAACTGTTCCTTTTTTTGTGCATGAATAGTGAACCTTGGCATACTCTATGAGATATATATTAAACCTACCTACCTGCTATCAATAACAAATCTTTGTCTTTTTTTATTTTCATTAATCCAGAGTTCCTGTATTGAGTATTTTGTACAAGACAAAATAGTATGCCAACAGAGTCACCTTTCTAAAATGTTCTATTTTAGTATATTTGAAAAATAATGAGATAATTCCATGTTATTGCAATGACCTAATTTTTTTGGGGCTTTTATTCAACACACTCTGTATTAATTTATTTTACCCATTCAAGTAGGTATCTTGTTCATGTGTGTATGCAACCTACTCTGTCAATAAACATAGCATATTTAAATGTTACTTGTTCTGGCTACATATACAATTTCCTATTATCCAGTATTCACTTTATAATATCTTTACTTCAAATATGATTTGATTATATATCTTAAACTATTTTCAGCAATTGTTTGAGACGGGGAATGATGGTGTGTATGCATGCTTCAAGTGTCAACCCCTGGTGCCTGAGGTGACCATAGGTGACAATGGGGAACACTCCGAGGCATCTGACCCCCTGGCCATCAGTGGGGACAATGAGGAGGTGGGGCATCTACTATTAATATATAACAACCTCGACATCCTCCTACCCACATCCCATGTTGTTAGTGATCAGTTTCCATATCTCTATAACCCATCATATCCATATTTACTGCCTTTCTAACAATATCTTTCACACAATCCATCCTTTGTTTATTTATTCTGAACATCTATGGTTTAGTTGTTTCTACTTATTTATTTATGGCTCTTCAATGTTGAATACATTTTAGTAAGTACTTAAACTATAGAAACTTAATAAAATTCAATGGTCAACAATTACAGCAGAACACAGCATGCACAATTACAATCATCTACCATGCCAGACTCTGTCAGTCAGACAGACCCTGTGACTGTGGACGGTCATAGTAGGCATATGTATAAAAGTGATATGTATAAATTTTTATATAATTATGTCATTAAGTTGTAACGGCCTCCTAGATCAGATTTCAGAGAGTTAATCACATTAAGGACTTTATGAAGTTCCAGTCAATCTTCCCATCTTTAATTTTATCCACCCTTCTTACTTTTGCCATATCGAGGGTACATATCTAAAAGAAAACTTTTTGAAACTGATAGAACAGTTTATTTTGAATAGATTTTTTTTGTTATTCTTTATGTGTTTTGTCTATGATGTACTATATTTTTTTTATTTATGGGTATGAATGTAGTAACTGGCTATACACATACTCAAAAAAAAAAATCCTTTCAATTTGGAACAGTAGTGATTATGAAAATACTACCTATGAAATGGATTCTATTATATATATTAATAATAATAATAATATGTTCAGGAGAACTCAGATGACCCTCTGTACTGCGGCATCTGCCACAAATCATTCCAGAAGAGCATGCAGCTACAGAATCACTTGCGGAATCACCGTGCAGAGAGGCGCTTTGTCTGCACTTATTGTAATAAAGGTGAACTATTATTTGATTTTTATACTATATCCAAAGCATGTTTAAAGAATTTGTTGATGACAGAGAGAGAGAGAGTATCTAATACTTTTAATATTAATTTAATATACATCTTCTCAGAAGGCTAGATTAGGTGGTAAATTTTAGACATTAATTCAGCCCAAACTTAATAAATATTATTAATTTCATTTTCAGAGAACAAAAAAAGTTGTTGCAGAAAGGATTTTTGCGATAATTTCAGTTAAAATAAACACGGCAATCTATATAGCTTGTGTTGTGTTAGATGTTGTTAATGCTCAATTCTTCATGTCCCTTCATAGTCCCTTACAAGGCCTAAACTGAATAAATCATTTTCATTGTGTTTGTGTGTGTTGTTGCAGCGTTCTCCCAGTCGAACAATCTGCGCGCACACCTCCGCATCCACACCAACGAGCGGCCCTTCAAGTGCGCCGAGTGCGGGAAGGCATTCACACAGGTATTGCCTCTTATTGCTTTTATAGATACCGAATCATGTGTTATGAGGGCATACCTTAAATGCGTTTTATTTTATATATGAATAAAAAGTGCAGTAACCCACTATTATCCACCGCCCGCTTTTAACCCGTGACGGAACTGATACAGCATTATACACTGTCTTTGTATTATCTAGTTGTCTTTTTCTTTCTTCTTATTTTTTTTTACATTTTTCTCTGTGGTGTAAATTTGTGTGAGTTTATTATTATTTATACATACCTTAAATGTTTCTGTTTGTTATGTTTTTATGGCCAAAGCATCATATAGATTTTGGTTAAAAATTATAAATTTTTTGAAATCCTGATGAAATATAGCACATAAATGAAAACCCTCGACGGAATATTTTGACGTCATTTGTATATAGAAACTGTATTAGTTCTTGGAGTAAGTAGTAAGCTAGGTATGTATAGTGTAAAGTATGTGTTGCATGTATGTTTGCAGGTGACCAACTTGAACAACCATGTGCGGCTCCACACCGGCGAGCGGCCCTTCGTGTGCCCCGAGCCCGGCTGCAACAAGGCTTATGCACAGGTCATACATTCACATTATACTATGGATCAAGATACATACTCAATATGCACGCAGTGAAAGCTTGTGAAGAGTGTCCATTTTATACTAGTACAAATTCATAATTATGTTTATATCATCATATTGATACACTACTATTTTATTTGGTATTTGTGTGATAACAGGGACATCCATATATTTTTAACGTAGAACACCTATTTCGCTGCCAGATAATATATTTCGGGAACAATATTCAGTACTAGCTGTGTCATATAAATCGCTTCATTAAACATTTGCTTGCGTATTTGGAAACACATCCGATGTCACAATCTCTTGGGTACAATTAAATTTATTGACGATCGTTGGTTAACGTGTGTGCATGTGTAGGTGACGAACCTGAACCAGCATCGCAAGCGGCACCTGAGCGGGCGGCCCGTCGAGGCCAGCTACGACTGCACCGTCTGCGGGGAGCAGTTCCAGCAGAGGAACCACATGTACAACCACAGGTCAACACGCACACACCATATATTATATATTACAATAAATTTGATCATCTATTATGGTGTAAATGGATGGTACCATAGAAAGCGCCCAAGCAAAAACAGAAGAATAGGGGTATAAACAAAGATCTTCTAAAACTCGAATGTCCTCGAGCTGGATATGGTCATAAATAAACTTTTTCAATAAAGTGTATAAATGTGTACAGACGCGCGGCGCACGGCGAGGCTCGTGCGGGATCCGACGCGGAGGGCCAGCCGCGCCGAGCGCAGCCCGTGCTGCACGACGACGACCATGACGACGATACTGACAGTACGTACACTACATAATTGTTAGACGTGAATGCTGCATAGAACAAAGCAAAAAGACAATAATGCTTGGGGTGTGTGCCGTGTGCAGGGAAGTCAACCGGCGCGACCCTGACGTGCGTGTTCTCGTCGTGCGGCCAGGTGCTGGGCTCCCCGCGCGAACACACCGAGCACCTGCTGAGGGCGCACCAGCTGCGGGTGCTGGCCACCGGCCGCCCCACTCCCCGCCCGCCCCGCCGCGGCCGCCCGCCCAAGGTACTCTACCCACCAGCTGCGGGTGCTGGCCACCGGCCGCCCCACTCCCCGCCCGCCCCGCCGCGGCCGCCCGCCCAAGGTACTCTACACACCAGCTGCGGGTGCTGGCCACCGGCCGCCCCACTCCCCGCCCGCCCCGCCGCGGCCGCCCGCCCAAGGTACTCTACCCACCAGCTGCGGGTGCTGGCCACCGGCCGCCCCACTCCCCGCCCGCCCCGCCGCGGCCGCCCGCCCAAGGTACTCTACACACCAGCTGCGGGTGCTGGCCACCGGCCGCCCCACTCCCCGCCCGCCCCGCCGCGGCCGCCCGCCCAAGGTACTCTACACACCAGCTGCGGGTGCTGGCCACCGGCCGCCCCACTCCCCGCCGGCCCCGCCGCGGCCGCCCGCCCAAGGTACTCTACCCACCAGCTGCGGGTGCTGGCCACCGGCCGCCCCACTCCCCGCCCGCCCCGCCGCGGCCGCCCGCCCAAGGTACTCTACCCACCAGCTGCGGGTGCTGGCCACCGGCCGCCCCACTCCCCGCCCGCCCCGCCGTGGCCGCCCGCCCAAGGTACTCTACACACCAGCTGCGGGTGCTGGCCACCGGCCGCCCCACTCCCCGCCCGCCCCGCCGTGGCCGCCCGCCCAAGGTACTCTACACACCAGCTCCGGGTGCTGGCCACCGGCCGCCCCACTCCCCGCCCGCCCCGCCGTGGCCGCCCGCCCAAGGTACTCTACACACCAGCTGCGGGTGCTGGCCACCGGACGCCCCACTCCCCGCCCGCCCCGCCGCGGCCGCCCGCCCAAGGTACTCTACACACCAGCTGCGGGTGCTGGCCACCGGCCGCCCCACTCCCCGCCCCCGTCGTGGCCGCCCGCCCAAGGTACTCTACACACCAGCTGCGGGTGCTGGCCACCGGCCGCCCCACTCCCCGCCCGCCCCGCCGCGGCCGCCCGCCCAAGGTACTCTACACACCAGCCGCTCTCCCCGCCTGCTCAATGTGCCGCCACCCCACTATTCCGACTTATTATTGATATATATTATTATGACTTTCAAGTCGCGCGCCATGATTAAGATCTTTATAAAGAATTTCAGAAACCATTATTTACTACAATTTTGTTACAGATGTTGAAAGTTGAACACTTGGACCCTAAAGACATCGTGGAATTCCATGAGGTACATAGACAGACTATTACTTGCAACTATCATACCATACTACAATTGATATACATAACTCTCATATAACTTTAATTTCAGGTGAAAATCACAAAGCAGCCGCAATACCTACCCAAGTTGAAAGTGCAGAATCTGTTTCAGTGAGTGCTAGGAACATGTTAATGTTATTGGTGAGATATCGATGTATCTATATATCGACTATGGAGTGTTATATGTGGGACACATATTGAGACATAATTATACTTAGGGCCAACTACGTAACGGATAGTGCGTAGGTACATAAGGTACGTTGTACTTAGGATTACGATAGCTTTGTACAATCGCAAAGTGCTTCGCGACGACTACAATGCTGTCCGCGCTATCGATAATGTAATTATTTGGATGTTGGTAGACGAAATTATTGAAATTATTGCTAAATTATGTTGTAAAGTTTGTATTTTACGAGAGTGCTTTTTTTTATGACGTATTAACCGTGGTCCCACTGCTATTAAATACACAGTGTGTCTACGGGCAATATTTTTACCCGTAGACCCACTGCTCTAGTTTTAATCTATCCTTTTCAATATGTCACCTGTGAGCCGTGACCAAATCTCTAACTAAACATTCAAGATTGATTCGGTTAACAAATATTACTCGTAGACCCACTGTGGGTCAATAGCTGTGGGACCACGGTTAATATGTCTTTTTTATTTGTATATACACAATCAATTATATAATCGAATTGTAGTGTTTTCTACTTCGTATTTTAATCACTGAAACTTTATTTAGTTGCACTTGTAGCAGCGTTTCTCCACTCGCTCATAGATGGCGCTACTCGCTAACAAATGCGAAGTTTAGATACAAATACACGAGAACCTAAATCGCGCCAGAAGAGTTTTCAAGCGCATTGCAGTATATATACAAGTTTCCAACTAGAACAGTTGGAGCCGCGGTTCCCCAGGCATGACACCCGCCTGGCTGGAAGATCTTCCCTTTGCTGGGGATGAGCATGATCACTCGCTCTCCCCACACACTATTGCACTGTTGATTTTTGATTGAAGTGTAAATATTGATGTTATATTATGATACCATGTTACCCCAGTGGTTATCGGTTCCGTATGTGAATGTATAGTTCGCGGGTTCGATCCCAGCTAAAAGCAGAAATTAGTGGGAAGAACATAAATATTACCTTAGATTTGGATGTTGTATATATTTCAGTATGTATGGAGATAAAACCCTGTCCTATCAGATATAGGACATCTCAATGAGATAACAAAAAAGTCTTTGATTTCCTCAAAAACTGGATTTTTTTAAATCTGGTCATCGTCATTCCTCTGTTAAGTTTAATAAACAACGTGCTATGTGTTGCCATGTGGGTTTCCCTATCTTACACATATCTTACTTTTTAATGGGGTATTTTTTTATACTAAGGTCGCAAATAAACAGAAACAATCGGGCTAGATTCACGTATCTAATGAAATCCGTAACGACTTATTCGTTGACAGTGTTTTCGTATACCATATCAAAAATAAACGGGAATACTTCGAGTATCTCGGTCGCAATCGCGAAAACGTCACTATCAAGTTGAAGTCATAGGACTTCAACGAACTACGATTTCGGATCACGTGAATGTGATATTAATTGGGAGGGGATTTCAATCGAATGTCTTTAACCGTTCGAAGATATTTCAATCGTTTATTTTACGTGAATCGGGGCACAGTTCGCCTGACATTAAGCGGCTTCTGCGGATTATAAACGTTTGCACAAAGGGCCTATTTATGCAATCCTACAAGCATTCCCTATTATAATAGGGTACCTCTAAGGTAAACTGTAAAGGAACTCAAATCGATATCTCACATTTTCTCGGAGAGGACACGGTTTTTACTACATGCTGCATTATTTATCTCTCTTTAAAATGTCTAGTTCCCGAAGTAAACTCGACCATAAAGACTTACCATAAAATCGTATATTATTTGCAATTTATTGCGTAACAAAGTCTTTTTGCTTGCACATTAAATGTGACTGAATCAGAGCTAAAAAATAATTTAAGCGTATTCTCTGAACCTTAACAAAATGTATTTCTGTTTACAAATCTTGTAAGGCACTTTCTTGGCCGACTTTATTTCGGGACTAAGTAAATCTGTGTGTATTGTCCCAAATAATTATGCATTTTTTTTTAATTATATTTTGGCTTCATGAAATACGAACTATACAATGTGAAGTGTTTAGAAATTGATCTCTAGATAGATTCGCGAGCATACTCGGTACGTGTGAGCTGGTTGCGTTTGCCAGCGATTTGTAGGCTTAGACAAAGTAATATTCACTCGCGCTTGCGCTAATAGAAACTTTAAAAAAAATATGGAAATGACATAAATCGTTCACGTTATATGATTATTTATGGCATTTCCATAAAAAAATATAGTTTCTAAGAGTGCAAGCATGAGAAAATGTTACTTTGTCTAGGTCTGCTAGGGGTTTACCATTACCTCTCATTGCCATGATAGCGCAGTATAAATCTAAGCGTTAGTAAGCAGTATAGAAGCTAGATCTAATTTTTGAAATATGAATGTTTGCTTCACTGAGCATGAGGATTGCTACTTAAAGTTTTTAAAATTTACTCCTTTATTTACGGCCAAAGTAATGTCGATGTTTAGAAAAAAGCCTGTAAAATACATAAATAATGTATACACGATCGGCCTCGACGGGACACCCCTTACTTACACCGATGTAGCTTTATCTCGTAGATGCGCGCGTCTGTGTCATTTCGAACGATTAATTCCTAGATTCTATACTGCTTATATATTTATTCTGCGATGATAGTTTGTGACAGTGACAGACTTATACACGTCATATATACATCAGTCTCTCATTGTCAATGTATGATGGCAATAAGAGGTCGTGGTAGGGCCCCAGTGTTTGTATGTGTTAAGTATATTTTATTGTCGTAAGTGATATTAGTAAGTGCAATTGTTTACATTTTATATTTTAGTTTACGATCGTAATGGATACCTGTCGCGGAACGTTTGTGTGTACACGTGGAGTTACTTTTTATGACATTTAAAAAGTTTAAATTTCAATTGTTGACTAACAGATATTAGATTCTCAGAGATATTTTTTTTTTTTTGTATGGACATAGAATTATTTCTTTCTAAGAGTTTATAATTATAATGATGGTTAATAATTTAGTGTTACTGGCGGTTAGCTAGTACCCTTCAAGAAAACGAAGCCAGAGACAGTATAAAAAAATCTAAGGAGTAACTTCCGTGTACATTGCTAAAGGTCAGGGTTACTGTATGTAAGATTATATATTTCAGTAACATTGTTACAGATTAAATATATTTGTCTCAAATTAACTCTTGGGCTGTATAATGGACGTTTAATTTTTTGGCATATTATTTATGTATAGATCAGTTTTGTGCCCGAATGTCTAAAATGTATACTTTAAATCAGTATTAATACGGAAATTATTTTGTTCAAAATTTTTATTGTGATTGAACTGTACTGTTTGCTGGTGTGAGGATAATAAGTAATCTAGGTGGATACTTCATTATTTAATGCTTATTTTTATCAACAAGTTAATATTCTCATAAATTTAGTCTATTCTTCAGCGAGCGGTGTCGTTTGGCCGTTTCTTAGAGGTAATACAATAGTGTTAAATAAACTCCTGCGCATTGGTTCAACTGACTGTACTTATGACATATCTGTAAGTATGTATATGAGATGTAGGTCTCTCTCCACTCGATCAATATATTTCACATATTTAGCAATAAATTAATTATGATTTTTGTTCCACCTCTATGCGTTTGCGATGAATCTAAGTACCTCATGAACCATTTTACACTAGATGGCTTCACGTCGCATGCTTTTTTTTGATAGAAAGAGGAAAAAATATCAGTACTACCTTTTCGGAATTCATAGAATTTTATAGCATGATATGCAGTCAAGAAAGATGATTCAATTATTAATATGACTTCTTGTGTCCGTACCCCAAGTATAGGTTTGCACATGATTTAAGGTTGACGATTTCGTTTTAGTATTGTTGTGGCGCGAAATGTGTTGATACTTTTTTGGGTTGCAATTTAATCCCAAAGGTCGCGGATGAAGACATTTAGTGCCACGCTGATACCATGTACAAATCTGTAGTTGGTGTACAGGAACCCTATCACGAGTTTGATACCGTTTTCCTAATCTGTACTCGCTAGCGTCTCGAATATTTGTATGAGAAGTTATGTAGCGCCTCCAAGCGGTGACGTGAAAAACTAAAACATGTATACATACATCCATATTCTCACGCCTGTATCCCATGAGGTTAGGCAGAAACCACTGTTTTCTTACTTCTTTCGCGTCATCCACATTCATGCATCTTTTCATACACTTTTTTCAGTTATGATTGCTCCGAATATTGTGGCTGACGCTAGCGAGCTTAGATTACGCAAACGGTGCAAAACTCGTATATAAAACATTGTATATGTACGGTTGTAGCAATGCGCGGGAGGCTAGAGTAAGGTGCAAATGTTCCTATGAGTGTCAGAGTGTCGGTACTTTAGTATCGATGCATATATGCCGCGTGTTGTATAGTCGACCATTTCATATGTCTAGCCTTGTTAAGTGTCACTATTTCGGAGATTTTTCTATTAACATACATTAACTAAGTACATAATGATTAATGAAATATACAATTTTAAATTTATCTGGTCTCTTTATATAACTGTTAAATTCAATCCATGCTTTTATTATTAATTATTTATTATACAGTTTTATTAATCCTGCACTTCCAGTAAGTATCTAAGATATAAAATTCTCTCGTCGCGGCGTTACTTCACTCTTCCAACAGATTGGACCGATTTGTATGAAATATTGTGTGCATATCGGGTGGGTCTGAGAATTGGCTAACATCTATTTTTCATACCCCTAAATGATAAGGATATATGGAAAAACAACATTTAGTTATATTATATTATAGTTGGGACGTTCATATTTATATTGATTTAATAATTTAATCAACCCGCGCCGCGCTCCTACGTCAGCAATCAATTCGGCGCATATAACGAAGTAAAACTAGAGAACTTGATATTATGATGGTACTAACTAAAGATAACAGTAACCTCTTCAATAAAAAAAATCGTCTTTGCGTCGTTGCTTTCGCTCGATATCAAATCTACAGCGTTCAACTAAGTCAAGTTCAAGT
The DNA here is from genome assembly GCA_964035505.1 of Watsonalla cultraria. Classification (NCBI taxonomy): domain Eukaryota; kingdom Metazoa; phylum Arthropoda; class Insecta; order Lepidoptera; family Drepanidae; genus Watsonalla; species Watsonalla cultraria. The sequence goes on from OZ037731.1 coordinate 6,582,861, forward strand.
CAAGTTCAACTAAGCACAATCTAAATATATATAATTCAAAGGTGACTGACTGACTGACATAGTGATCTATCAACGCACAGCCCAAACCACTGGACGGATCAGGCTGAAATTTGGCATGCAGGTAGATGTTGTGAGGTAGGCATCCGCTAAGAAAGGATTTTGATTAATTCTAAAATTGATAAAATAGGGGATAAAAGTTTGTATGAAACAAAATTTACGCGGGTGAAACCGCAGGGTACAGCTAGTTCGTGTATACAATCAGATAAATCACTGAATCTATTTTGCTTTACAAGAACACATAGAAAATGGCAGTTCATTAAACAACGTCTGACAATAATACTAACCGATACTTACCTACTTTATATGCAGATTAGATTAGAGTAATATCGAAGACGCGCCCGATACATTGTGAGTTGTGCATTTGAAGTGTACACTAGTGTTCTGCTCTCTCTTCGTCTAAGAAAAATCCTGCAAATTTCTGACATAAGGTAAATAATTTAATATGTATATTCCATGCAATTTTCTCAAGTTGGGTTATCCAGTAGTACATTTACGTATCTTAGTTAAGGAAAAACGAGTACTATGGAATACAATCCAGAATCAAAGAGGAAAGATGATTGGCCGTCTTATACGACATGACAGTTTCTTTAAGAACATCATCATCTCCCTGGCCTTATCCCATAAATTGTTGGGGTCGGCACTTGATTCTACCCGATGTGGCTGATCACCTGATTTTTATACGAAGCGACTGCCATCTGACCTTCGCAACCCCATTTAGGAGGAAAATCTGTGATCTGGGTTAAACCAGTTGTCAGGTTATTTTTAGGCCTCCGACTGACCTGTAACGATTGCCAAAGATGTTAAATTGGCAACCGGGACCGACGGCTTAACGTGCTCTCCGAGGCACGGAGGGAACTCGGGCGGTCACCCATCCTACTACTGGCTAGGCGTATGGTTGCTTAACTTCGCTGATATGCGCAATAGCAACTGTGCCACGAGTTTCTTTAAGAACATATCAGAAGGAAAGAGAGAAAGAGGAAGATCCAGGTTAACGTACATGAGGCAAGTTAAGGAAAAGGTGTCTATCATGAGCATGACGTATAGGGTCAGAGATGGCACTAGAAAGAGACGAATGGAATAAATTGCATCAGTCACACCGACAAAAGTCGGACTCTTAAATTTATGATGATGATGAGGGATAAGTGAAGGTACAAATAAGTGATCTCTTGTCTATGGCAAGGCACATTTATATTGCACTTTCTGGTTCTGTGATCACCTATCAACGATGAGTCCGTATGAATTGAGGAGCCACTTCAGATTTTGAAAGGAAAACCGCCCCATTATTTTGTAGGAAGAGGAGGAAATGATGACATTACTATAATCAGGCATCAAAACCTTGCTGATTATCAAACAATTATATTTATTATTTTGGAGCTTCAGTAAAATAATCACAGTAATTCTAGTGATTAATTCTAAACAGTCAAATACTTAGTTTATTTTGTAAGCGCAAGGTTGTTTTGTGGTTTCAAGTTATTATCAGTTCGTTATTCAAGTTCGTTCACTTTTTGATAATATTGTTAATTGAATATGTATTGGTTACGTACGACCTTCTGCTGGCTCAAGTTGTTTTATAAAGTCTTGTTTTAAAGTCGCTCAGCGAGCTATGGAACAATAAAATCCGATAAAAGGATATATGGAAGAAAACCAAAACAATGGACTTAGTCGCTTAGCAAATTGAAGTGGCCGTGTGCTGGATATTATTGACGGACCAATGGTCAGAGGAGCAGAAGAGATCGTGGTAAACGTAGAGTAGGGCGGCTTCCAGCAAGACGAAACGATGACCCGAAGAAGGCGAATTCGCTATACTGGGTACTGGGTACTCCATGTTTGACTTGAGGTATTATAGATGGAGCGATGGCAAGGCAAGACGGCGGTGGTGACGGGCGCAGGCAGCGGCATCGGCGCCGCGATCACTGAGGCGCTCCTTGACGCGGGCTTGCAGGTAGTCGGGCTGGACGTACACATCGACTTCCTTACTGTATGTATTTGGTGTACGAACATTGTAGTTACTATAATAGGTTATTTGTCCAAGTAGTAGGTACAGTAGTTACATTCAGTTCAAACCATCACCTAATCTGGCTGTATTCTAGGTAACAGCCCCTATCTCTCTGAAACTCGTATTGTTCACCAAATACATTTTGTAACACAATTAGCAAAGCCAATAGTAAATTTGGCACGTACTGTTTGTGTCAGCGTGTGTGTTTGTATGTGAGTGTGAGTGTATACGTTGCGTGAAAATTTTAAGTATAAGTTAGCTTTGTGTTAAAGAAAATTTACATATAGATGAAAATTATAGCACGAATAAGTATTTAAATTCCTACCCATCACGGAGGTAAGATAGCAAAATTTGCTTATTTTCACCTACGTAGGTAATATTAGAACCACTAATACCAAGTCCGTCCCTTAAGGGGAGCTACTAGAGCACCGCCGTGCCAATAACTACAGGTTTTTTCGTTTGATTTTAGAAACTCAGATCTGAAGGTAAAACCAGTATCCATCCGAAGGTGTGTGACGTCACAAGCTCCGAGGACGTGTCGGAGGCTTTCAAGTGGATCGAGGAGACCCTTCACGGGACCCATGTTTTGGTTAACAACGCCGGGGTTTTGTACGACGGACACATTACTGGTGCGAAATTTCTTTAAGAACTTAAGTATATGTTTTTGCATATTATGTTATATCTCACCTCACAGTCACAGCCTAAGATCATGGCTGTTTTGAATTTATTATGAAACTAGCGGATGTCACGCGGTTTTACCCTCGTAGTTCCCGTTAGCGTGGGAGTACGGAGATAAAATATAGGTTATACTAGCTGTGCCCCGCGGTTTCACCCGCGTAGAGTTAATTTCATGGGTGTTTATTAATTTAAATTAAAACACTCCTTGAAACATCAGCTATCTGCACGTGAAAGTCCCGTTAAAATCCATCCAGCCGTTTAGGCGTGATGCCGTGACCAAGGGAAATGGGGATTCATTTTTATATATAATTAATTTAATTCCCGCGGTACCCCAAATGTTCTTTTTAAATATAAAAGTTAGTTACTCCTTGTAATATTAGCTATCTGCCAGTGAAAGTCCCGTTAAAATCGGTCCAGCCGTTGCAGAGATTACCCGGAATAAAGAGACGTGTTGATAGAACTCTTTAGCAAACAACTAATTATTAGGTACCAATTCTTTGCGTTTTTATTCTCGTGATAATTTCTCAACGAAATTTCCGATTGGAATAAAACAAATGGTATTTTACTTCTAGATGAATACCCTTGATAGCATTATGCTTAATTTGCGTAAGGATTATTTAACGTAGTTTCTTTCTTCAGACGATTTAATATTTTTTATGAACATAAAAGCGGTTATTGTGACTAAACTATGATAGTTAGATATATGCTCTCCCGGACTTTTTTGTAAATCTTAATAAGACCTACAAACCCGTAGTACATCATTTTGTTCTATTGTCAATAGTTTTTGCTGCGTACGCATAATTAGGTTTTCGATTTTACACCTAAGGTTACAAATTGCAATTTACTTACGGACCCCTAATTTTTATGAGAATAAAATATAGCCTATAGCCTTCCTCGATAAATGGACTATCCAACACTGAAAGAATTTTTGAAATCGGACCCGTAGTTCCTGAGATTAGAGCGTTCAAACGAACAAACAAACATATAGTATAGATTAATCAGCGATAATGTAGCATTCAAATGGTGAAAGAATTTTTAAAATCAGTCCAGTTCTTTTTGAGCCAATTCGTTACAAACATAAGTACAAACAAACCTTTCCTCTTCATAATATTAAGTCGTCGCGACGGTACACTTTTTTTTGTCCACCAAAAAGGATGGTAGTCCCCTCAAGGAATGTTTAATGTCGTTTCCACCAGACATAGGTACGAATCCGTTGAGTGAGGCCGCGCTGCTGAGGACCGTGGACACGCTGGTCAAAGGCATGCTCCTGTGCACGCGACACGCCGTCACCTCCATGAAGAGGAACTGCTTCGATGGTCACATCTTTAATATTAACAGGTGCTCTAGTAATACAAGTCCAAAACTAATCGGAACATACAGTACATATACGTATTCTAGCTAGCCGTTTCTAGAAGATTTGGTGGCCAACTGTTATTTGCACGCAAATTGAAGCAAGTCCAAATTCTAGCAGTCTATATCATGAGTTTTATGGTGAAGGAAACCTTCATGTATCTAAAAAGAAAAGTTATAAAAATGTATGTATGTATAGTGACTGAGACGACGATGGACGCATCTGTCTCGTTGGCACTTAATGATCTTTGTTGAAAAGTGGGTGTAGCAACACCTCCGCCTACCCCCTTCTGGGAAGGCGTGAGCATATGTGTGTTTTCTAGCTTGTTTATTGTAAGTACTAGTTTTAATCTCGACTTCGTCTGCAAAAATGAGAACGTGATTGTTTTGATGTCAGTATCGCTTCCCACTACATCCCGTCGAAGCCGTCGCTGAACGTGTACCCGGCAGCCAAGCACGCCTCGCTGGCCTTCACTGAGAGCCTCATCAACGAGCTGGCCTGCTTCCACAGCCACATCAAAACTACCGTATATAACCATTCGCCTACCACTTGTGCGAGTTTTCTTAAAATCGTCGCGGCACTCAGATAGCTATTCTAAAGGATCGAAGTCACTCTTAGTGACCTTGTGCACCTTATCATACTAAAATAAAGCGATGGTAACAATCGTGTTGGTACCGCGTTTGATACTTTTACTAAGTTAGAACCTATAACCAGACATGAAACGTGTTAGTATTGAAATAATATGGATTTACGGTCCATCAAAAATAATAATTAAATCCCAGGTACGCCTGGGGACCGCGATCTAGGCCCCAAAAGCCCCCCGACTCAGTACACACGTATTAATCTCGTGTCGTAGACTTGTCGACTCAGCACAAGTATATACGGGTGTAAGTAGGTAGTTAAGAGATAGGTTAGTTAATAGATGTTCAGTCAGGCTGCGTGTGTCGCAGAGTATATCCCCGGGCGTGGTGAACACCGGCATGGCGGCCAGCGTGCCGGAGTGGCCGATGCTTCAGCCGCGAGACATCGCACAAGCACTGCTCTACGCGCTCGCCACGCCACCTAATGTTAATGTATGAAGTATATAGTCACATATTTTGATAAAATAATTGGAAATAACCTACCACATAAATAATATCGTATGTATGTATTGCTCCCGTCACGTCAGTTACCTTTGAATGCGCATATGGCATTTTATGAGTGCCTCTGTCTGTAAGTACGTCGCGAGACGAATAAAAACATGCGCAGTATCTCCACAAATTTTCGCAGCGCGTTCTTTATTCGTGACGGGACCAGAATGTAGCTATTTTTCGACTTTTTAGCCTGTTAGAGTTGGTGGCTGTACATGCTACTTAGATCTATAACTCTAATATATAGGTACACATGAATCAAATTGAAGTGTCTGTTTGTAATTCCAAATTAATAGTTTTTCACTGAATGTATGTAGAAGTATATACAGTACATACTGAGAATCCTAAACTCATGCAGTTATGCCTATTGAGTCCAATTAAGTGATATGTGCCCACTGTTTTGTTTCAGGTTACCCAACTAACGCTCATGTCGACATCTGAAAAGAAATTATAGCAGACACAGGAGCAAACTTGGATAACTTGAAACATTGATTACTTTATCCGAAGCAAATGTAACGCAATTAAAAATCATTTTATATTGAATTCTAAGTCTGCCTTGAACTTAATCTTCGTTGTTACCTATATATTTAAATACATTTAACATGTATTACCTGAATTAACGCGAAGCTTTTGCCTTCGCAACATGATTAAAGAGAAAATCGCCAATTTTATAGGCTCCTATTAAAGCCCCGGGTACAGAATACTCTTGAAATGTGGTGCTGGAGAAAGATGCTTGGCATAAAGTGGACACAGTTCCGCACAACGATTCCATACTGCAGGAGCTCAGGATCAAACAGCGTCTGTCGTCCACAGTTCAGACTCGCATTCTCAAATTCTTTGGACATGTGTCGCGACGTAGACTGGACACATCCATAGAGCGTCTGGTGGTGCAGGGTAAATTCGAGGGTACTAGGGCACGTGGCAGATCACCAATGAGATGGACGGACCAGATTAAGGCTGTGATGGGTGTTCCTACTATCAACGAATGCTCCCGTAAAGCAGCAGTCCGAAGTGAATGGCGCCGTTTTGTTCAGCAAGCCACCAATTCTGACATTACGACCACGACCGCTCTGCCAAGAGCGTAACGATTGAGAAGAAGAAGACAGAATACTCGATAGACGGTACACAATATTCACCAAAGACGTTAAATTGCTCAACGTACTCTCTAAGGCGCTGCTACGAACAGTACGTTAAAATCTTAACATTGAGGACTTCCATGCTTAATGAGGAGAGCCGAGAAGCGCTATTAGAGAATTATTCTAACAAAATGTAAAAGTATAAAAAATCAACGCTATTAGCGTTTTTCAACGCTATAAGCAAAACAATCCCCACTTTCACTTTCACAAGCTTTCCCATTCTATACCGACAACAAAATATCCACACGTAGTTAGAAGTTAGTTAAGACTTTATCAAACTGCTCGTGAATCAAAGTGCCTCACCAAATACTCTGCGCCTTTAATCGTTGCTGATAAAACAGGTAAATGTAGGTCACAATGTTGAGTGTCTATTAATATTTTCTCTCATATAAAGTTAGGCTAATAATATGGTTGGTAATGCGCAAGTGATATTAAGTGTCCATAGGCTGCGTTAATAAATAGGCTAGATACATAAATCAAGTTAGGTAATCAAGTGAGTGACGAAAGATCCAGTGCGGTATGGTCGTGACTAAATATGGGAACACCGTAAGTGAATAAGGTGCAGTCTAGATTTTGTAAAACTAGTTTCGAATTACCATCAAATACGTTTTCATCTACTTCTTTGTGGAATAAGTAGAAGAAAATGAAAGGCAAGTTTATTGAATGTCACTCGGTAAGTACCTACCTAATTAAGGATTATTCTCACAAGTCACTTCATAAGAGGAGGTATCTGATCAGTGTGAAACTGCACAGAAAATTGCCTTACAACAATACTGCAGCAAAGTACGGCATGTACTTACCTACCTACCTATAGCGCGGCATCGCGCGTCAGTCTGTTTTACATAATATTGTGTAGCAGGTGAGATAAGCTATGCATCGGTGGTCGGGCAAAGTGGCAGTGGTGACAGGCGCCAGCGCAGGCATCGGCGCGGTCATCAGCGTCGCTTTAGCCAACGCTGGACTGAGGGTCGTGGGGCTCGCAAGGAGACCCGAGCTGGTTGAGGTAACACCATAGTTACGATGTAATTATATCATCACAAGATATTTTGATTTCACTTGCAATGTTGTCAGTCTCCACTAAAGACATGTGAAAGCGCATTATATTTGCGTATCGTATCGAATAAACATCTATGGACTAATCTAGTTCTTGGTCTATCTACATCTCGACTCCATGTCTCCTTATTTGCAAAAGGTATAGTTCAACACAGCAAGTCATTACATGCAGGTATCTTGAGACATAGCGGAATAGACGACGATATGGCTGACTAATCTTGTTAATGTTCAGCAACAACAATGCCAAGTGAATGGAACCGGCAGTATCCACGCAAGACGGTGTGACGTCTCTCAGCCGGCCGAGGTGACCGCGGCCTTCCACTGGATCGAGGAAAACTTCACCCAAGTACACATCATGATCAACAACGCTGGTGTGCTGTATAATGGCCAGAGTACTGGTAAATATAATTAGCCACTATATATTTAAATTCTGCGTCTGAAGTACCCCGTAAGAGAAGTGGGATAGAGATGTTTTTTACATATGAACACAACCATCTAGCGTCTTTGGTCGCATTCTTGGCTGTGTTCTTAGGTGAATATGTCCCTTTATACCGATTTCTCTTTCTGTAAGCTGAACTGAAATAGCACGGTTTTCTCTTAGCTCCCCTAAAATGCACGCTGGCGAGATGATAAATGTCTAATGTTGTTCTTAGAGATTGGCAACAATCCGCTGAGCGAGGAGCAGGTGTCTTCTCTGATCGACACCAACATCAAGGGCACTGTGCTGTGCACCAGGCACGCCGTGGCGCTCATGAAGAAGCACGCCGTGGATGGACACATCATTAATATTAATAGGTGAGAGTTGTGAAACTAGAAGCAGCTACACTCTCAGACATCACACTCTTGACACATCCAATTGCTGGAACAACTACGATTACAATATTTGTTGTAGTCGACGAAGCGAAAGAAGTATGCAATAATCATGTGTAGTATTGGAGCACAGTAGAGTCTGCTTACCTCCATGGTATACATGCGCGAGCATATGTACGTATGTATGTAATATTTGGTGTTAGAGGAGTATTGATAGCATCAAGTTCTTTAATGATAAAAATCTAGTCGGGGCGACTGGTCAGCCAGTGCTCTGTTTTGACTTGTTGTTTTTCTCTGTTCCAGCATCGCAGGCCACTACATACCACAGGCTGACTTCTTCAACGTGTATCCGACCTCTAAACACGCCATCACAGCCTTCACAGCCTCACTCAAGAAGGAACTAGCTACCTTCAATAGCAGAATTAAAGTGACGGTACGAAACTTCACTTATCCAAATTCAAAAATCTCTATACTTAAACTATTAATTGTGTCCCACTGAACATGCAAAGTGATGTGAAACTAGCGAGGGTTCCATTTTCGACGACAAAGCTGCCGTTACCTGTGGTAGTTACATAATCATTTACTATTTTCGGTAACAAAGAGTATTTTTTGTTTCGGTACGTTTTATAAGAAGTCTTAGTCAATAGTTTAACGGGTGTAATTTAGTAGATACAGGCGTGATATTATCAGCTTCAGCAATGGGAAGATTTTCGAGGCGGCTGGTTTCATGGGGAACTGCGGCTCCCACTATTCTTATTTGTAACTTGTAAACATGTACTGCAACCACAGATATAGTAGAAATTTATATGTGAGACTGAAACGCTCGGAAAACGCTCATAGCGCCATTTGGGCTGTCGAGTATGCTAAGCGAGTAGGGCCCTCTTTATAGCGAGAAACTACTACACATGTACCTATAGGTGCCATCACGAGCTATGAGCTGACCTTGTCTGCGTTGTAGTCATTTTATGAGTCGGTTTCTGTCTGTCTTAATGGCGCAAGAGGTATAAAATTCATGCGCAGTACCCACTATTTTGAATCAGCGTTCGTAACTTGTGACGGTATTGTGTAAGTATGCGTGTAAGTAATGTGTTATATGTAGAGTTTGTCGCCTGGCGCGGTGGCGACTGCTATGCTGACTGCGCACGGCGGCCCTACCGACATCCCAGCCCTGAAGGCCCAAGACATCGCTGACGCAGTAATTTACGTGCTCTCCACACCACCTCATGTTAATGTAAGTATTATACGAGCTTGTTTGATGCTTATCATCCTCTCCATTGCCTTATTCCAAACACTGCTGGGGTCGGCACTTTATTCAACCCGATGTGGCTGATCACCTGATTTTTACACAAAGCGACTGCCATCTGAGCTTCGCAACCTCGATTTCGAGGAAAATTGGTGCTCTGGGTTAAGCCAGCTGTCAGACTTTTTAGACCTGTTACGATTGCTAAAGATGTTAAGTTGGCAACCGGGACCGATGGCTTAACGTGCTCTCCGAGACACGGAGGGAACTCTGGAGATCACCCATCCAACTTTTGGCTTCGGTTGGGGTTGCTTAACACTTGCACTGATTGAATGAATGAATGTGTTAAATAAGAGACGTGTGTACAGTACAACCGTATTTATTGAATGCCAGCCCTCTCGGGCGCACCACTTAACTCCAAAACTACCTGCTACATACTTACAAACATAACACCTCCACCCTTATTTATATCGTAAAGAAAATTAACATAACTTACATCGTAAAGAAAATTAACATAACTTACTCAATAATCTTATACTAATATACCAAGTCCATATACTCTAAGATTAATCTATGTCCTCAAACCCAAACCTTGTTGGTGGTTTGCGAATTCTAATGGGACGGCTTATACTATCGTTAGTATCTATTTTTGCCGACACCTTGGGCTCCTCTGAATGGCGTGTACACGCGTCCGAACCCAACTCGAGCACTTCCGAAGATGGATCACTTGGCGTAGTGGTCGCTTCCTCGGAACTACTCACCTTCCGAGCTGATTCCTCACCCCCAGTCGTGGAACACGCCAACGATTTCCGAGACTTGTTTATTTGCATTTTTTGTAATGTATTCTCGTGGCTTACATTTTTCTTACAAGTGTTATTATCAGCCATATTGGTCACCCTTTTCCTAATTTGATCGATGTGTCTATGAATTTCGGTTCCAAAAATAGATTCTACACAGTAATCGCTACTTCCTAATCGATTGGTAATCGTACCTGCGACCCATTTATCCGAACCCTTATATTCGCGATACCACACCTTCGCTCCCGACTCAAACTGGCGCTGCGCTCCGCCCGCATAAAACTCACTTTTCGTCTGGTGGGTAGCGATTCGCTTTTCTCTATCTGGTCTTAAGTTATCTAATCTCATGCGAAGGTTGCGACCTTGCAGTAATTTAGCTGGGCTATCACCCGTTGTTGCATGATCCGTATTCCTATACGCTAATAAAAACCTATTTAATGCCGTGTCAACATCAACATTTTGTTTGTACGCTTTTTTAATTGCGCGTTTACAGATTTTGACCGCACTTTCGGCAGCACCATTAGATGCTGGATGATAAGGTGCTGAGAAAATATGTTCAATGCCATTATTACTTAAGAAGTTTTGAAATTCAGAGCTTGAAAAAGGTGGGCCATTATCGCTAACGGTTTGCTTTGGAAGACCAAATCTGGACCACAAATCCCTTAATACTGCAATAATCGCTTGAGCTGTGGTTCTGTTCATCTTAATAGCTTCGATCCATTTAGAACAAGAGTCCACCACAATTAGGTAAGTCAAACCCCTTACAGGTCCCAAAAAGTCTAAATGTATCCTAGACCAAGGACGCGACGGCCACGGCCAAGAGCGAGGGACGTGTTCCGGCGGTGCGTCAGCGACGGAAGCACACACTACGCATGATTGGCACACTGCTTCGACTGCTTCGTCGATTCCAGGCCACCATACATAACTACGCGCTAGTGCTTTTGTTTTTACTACGCCCATGTGCGATTCATGCAGTTCTGTTATTACCTTCTTTCTACATGATGTTGGTATGACTACACGATGGCCCCACATAACACATCCGAGCTCACTATATAGTTCGTGTTTTCGCCTGTGATAGGGCATGAGCTCCTTTATTTCTACCTCTAAAGGCCATCCGTCTGCTATATAACTAAGAACTCGACTTAAAACTGGGTCGGTGCAAGATTCTTTTTTTATAATGTTGTAATCTAGTAACAACGCCTCCGTTGCGAAATGTAAATAAGTCTGTTCAGGTAAGCTATCTTCTACAGATTCTACCTCGCTTTTTTGTGAGCTTATTAACCGTGAAAGAACATCAGCTGTATTTTTATCAGTCTTAATATATTCAATTTCAAAATCATAAGCTGATAATTTTATTGCCCAACGTTGTAGTCGGCTAGCTGCCGCACTAGGAATACCTGTGTTCGGTCCGAAAATACTCACGAGAGGTTTATGATCGGTGCGGAGTATAAATTTCCTACCATAGAGGTACTGATGAAACTTGTCAACCGCGAAAACAATTGCTAATGCTTCCTTATGTATTTGACTATAGTGTAACTCATGGGTAGTGAGTGAGCGCGAAGCATAAGCGACGACTCGCTCCCCGTCTGGCATCCGCTGTGCCAACACCGCGCCAAGCCCGCGCGCGCTTGCGTCTACGGTTAGCACCGACTCACATTCCATATCAAAGTGCACTAGGGCACTTGTACTACCCAAAAAACTTTTAACACGATTAAAGGCAGCGTTTTGTTCGGTTCCCCACACCCAATGCCTACCTTTTTTTAACAGATCGTATAATGGTGACAAATGTACGCTTAAATTTTTTATAAATTTCCCATAAAAATTTACCATTCCGATAAAAGACTTTAATTCTGTGACATTATTTGGATGCGGCATAGTTGTAACTGCCTTAACTTTATCTGGGTCTACCCGCACCCCATTTATATCAATTATGAAACCCAAATATTTAACTTCCTTTGCGAAGAAGTCGCACTTGCTTTTTTTAATTTTTAACCCATTTCTTTCTAAAATACCTAACACTTCTTTTATCGTTTGTAGATGGCTATCAAAATCTTGATTTTTAATTAAAATGTCATCGTAAAAAACAGTTACGTTTGGATTGCCTTTAAACATATTTACCATCATCTTTTGAAATATTCCTGGACTAGATGATAACCCGTACACCAAACGAGTATATTTAAAAAGCCCTTTGTGTGTATTAATCACTGTGTAATCTCTAGACTGCTTTGATAAAACCACCTGGTTATACGCCTGAGAAAGGTCAAGTTTAGTAAAAAAAGTATTTCCGCTGAGATTACTGAATAAATCCTCCATCTTTGGAACCGGAAATCTATCAACTTCTAAAACTTGGTTAAGGGTTACCTTGTAATCGGCACAAATTCTCAAACTTCCGTCAGCTTTGCGAACCACGACCAGGGGCGTCGCCCAGTCGGAGTGATCTACCGGTTCGATGACGCCGGCGGCCAGCATAGCTTCGAGTTCGGCATCAACGCGTTCGCGCAGTGCATAGGGCACCGGTCGCGCGCGACAAAAAATTGGTGAAGCATTCTCCCGTACAACCAGCTCAGCCAAACCTCCCTTATATTTACCCAAGGTGCCGTCGAAAAGAGATTCATGCCTAGAAAAAATATCATGTATAACTTTGTGTCTGTTTAATTCGTTATCGGTTATGCTATAATTCTCTACGTTTGTCCTACGTACTTTTATGGGAATACCTAGTTCAGCCAACCATTGCCTACCTACTAAGTTAGTAGTACCTTTCTTAATTACGTATAAATCCAATGTTTTAACTACACCATTGTAACTGACGACTGTTTCAATATATCCTAATGGTTGGATGCTTGAGCCGTCATAAAACTTTAAATTCAAAGAACAAGGTTTCAAGTGCACTTCAGTAAACAATGTATCGTAAACGTTTTTACTTATACACGATAATGCAGACCCCGTATCAACCTCCATATTAAGCATACGGTTATGAACCTTAATGGATATACACACCGGTTTATAATTGCTTAAAGACATTTGGTACAATGGTTCCTCTTCACATTCCACAAAATGTTTTTCGTTATCGCAAGGGTCGGTTTGTTCGCCTAACAAGTGCAACGGAGCTCGCCGCCCTCGTCCCGCACTGCGCTGCCCGCGCCCGGCCCCTCTCCCCCGGCCCCTGCTGATCACGCTCCCACCGCGTGATGTTTTTGCATCGTGGTAAGTACCGGCCAATTCCGCCGGCTCCGTCCGTGCTCGGTTGTACTCCGTACTCTTCAAATGTTTTTTTGGACATACCCTTCTTAGATGGCCGACTTCTTGACATAAGCTGCACACATAATTTTTAAACCAGCAATCGTTGGCAGTATGTCTATTGTCTCCGCACTTTGGACATTCTTTTATTAATAATTTGTGGAGAGTTTCACCTGGCTCCTCTACAGCAATAGCGTTTCTTTCTGCAGCCTCTAGGGACATGGCTAGGCTGACTGCTCGATGGTACTGAAGGTTCTCTTCTGCAAAAAGTCTTTGCCGAATAATTTCGCTTTTAAGTCCACAAACTAGTTGGTCCCGTATATTTTCATCTAGTGTAGATTTAAAATCACAATTTTTCGATAACTTTTTCAGCTCAGTCACGTAATCTGATATTGATTCACTGTTCAGTTGCCGACGTTGCCTAAATTTATATCTTTCGGCTAGTATTGATGGTTTCGGCTGCAGGTGTGAGGTCAACAGCTCGACTGCCTTACTGTACGTTAACTTCGATGGTTTCGTCGGGCTGGCCAGAGTAGATAAAAGTTCATAAGGCTCCTCTCCCATCACGGATATTAATGTAGGTAATTTTAATTCTTCTGACACTTTATTCACTAAAAAATACATTTCTAAACGCTCCACATAATTAGTCCACTGTCCAGCACTAACAACATATTCACGCATTTGTCCAACCGACATTTTGTTCCTTTTTTTTTCCGCGTTCGCCACTGTTAAATAAGAGACGTGTGTACAGTACAACCGTATTTATTGAATGCCAGCCCTCTCGGGCGCACCACTTAACTCCAAAACTACCTGCTACATACTTACAAACATAACAGAATGATGGGCACATAGCAACTGTGCCATGAGAGTAGACTGTTGGCTTTCTCAATAATCTACTTTCTTTGCATTATTTCAGATCAACGAGTTGACCATCACCACTGTTACGGAGCAATGGCTCTAATATTAGATGTGATGTTAAGATAACCAGTGTAAGGGTAATAAATAACGAACAAGTAGTGTATTATTAAATAATTATTATTGCTCGAAGCACTTGTTTTCTTCAGAGGTAATTTTACTCTTATTACAAGTGTTTACTCGTAAATAATGTTCCTTCAATAAGAGCTCATGGTTAGGCTGCAAATGAGTAGAAATAAACATTTATTTTTCAATATAAGTAGATATATTTTGTATATATACAAAACTTATTGGTATGGTAGTAGATGACTAGAATTATGAAGTAGTTAGAAGGATGCGGCGGCCGAGGAGCTGGAAGCCATGCCGAGGATGCTGGTCCCGAACTGCAGGAGTGCTCGCAGGATGTCCATCTTCAGGGTCCACACCGGAGACGCTCGCTCTTCCTGAGGTGCCTGCAACGTTACATTCTATTAAGGAATCACGTCAGATCATTACAATAACATTGCATCGACACATGTATATAAGATGCGTAAAAATTTACTTTCAAAGAAATCAGTTTGACTCCTTCAGTTTTGGTCGAAATACAAACGAAATCAGGAATATACTTACAAACATTTGATTATGTGTTAGGTACTTAATAAAACAAACTTTTGTTGATTATTTGTTGCTATTCTGTCTCACTGACCGTACAATGAATTAACTAGATTTTCGTATTGTCATCTTACAAATAACAATAATAACTTCAACTAAATAAATAGCGGTAGTAAGTTGTTAATATATCTTCTATCACGTCTGCCGACGTCACCAAGGATGGGAGCTTCCCGCAGAGCTAGTTTTGGACATGTCTCCCAGCAGAGACATGATGAGGCTCAAGAGGAATCCACCAGAGTCTGACATCGGTGGCGTGTTCTCATTGTCCTCTTCACTCTCAGGTTGTTCAGCCTTTAAAAAGAACAAGGGCAATCACTCATCAAATAAACTTCAATGTAGCGTTTTATGTTGTACGAAATGGGTCTTACCGCACTCGTTCCTTTTACTAGTTTTGATAGGAATTTTCCAAAGAACGCGCCGTTATTTTTCTGAAATTGTACGTTAGTCAATTATTTATACTTCAGTCTTATTTCTAATCGAAGTCGCATGAATGTAATGTCTACACTTACAGCTCCTCCGCCTGTGATCGTGTCTAGGGATGTTAGGAGGTAGCTTGCTAGTATCTCGCCAGGATTTTCTGCACCTTCAGACTATTACAAACATATTTTTGGTTAATATTTAAATCAATAGTAAGTATCTCAAGTATTTGACGCAACATACCAGTAATCCGACGAAAAGGCCAAGCCCAGAACCAATTAAACTGTTCAGGTCAAATCCATCTCCCTGAAATTGAGCATCATGACTGTATATACTTACATAGATCCTTGATATTTAAACTAATTTGTATATTTTAATGAAGTACTTACACTAAGATTTACTACAATTCCACTGACCGCTGCTAATAAACTACCCAAATCGGATTCGCCATCCTCCTGCAAATTATCATCTCTATTAAAACCTGTAGGTGTTATAGCAAAACATTGAATTACACTTTATTCAATGACTTACCCCACCGCTCAAACTAGCGAGTATTCCCAAGATGCCACCGCCTTGACCATCTCCTTCAGGTGGTTCATCAGAGTCGTCATCATCATCGTCGTCAGATCCATTGGAGTCTTGTTTAGAATCATGTGAATCTTCTTTTTCTTTGGTTTCCTCAAAACTCTCGATAGCTGCATTATTCTCCTCTTCGTCAGAATGACTTTCCGAATCGGAATCTTCCTCTGAATCTTCATGAGATTCCTCATCACTCTCTTGTCGTTGGAATGGAGGAGGCTTCAACCCATGCTCAGAGTCAACAATAACATTATTGCCGTCGTCTATTCGACGATCTATGAACGGTATTCTGTTCTGAATTAAGACTTGGCGTATTATTTTTCTCAAAATTGCCTGAAAGTCGAACTCAAAATGAACAGTTTTATTCAATAATTATTCACAAATCAATTATAAAACAAAAAAGTTAGTTAGTGGAAAGAGTGCTTACCTTTCTTGAGTTTCACCAGAGTCTTGTCTTGTCATATTGCAAGTGTGGTTTGAGTGCTACCAGTTATTAGGTGCTATTGAAACATGAATCACTCCGTGATAATAAAATCGATTGGTTAGTAAGTAATATTTAAATTAAAAACACAAACCGTTTATCAATACTCCGCGGCAATTTTGTTAGTTAGCCTTCTGTGTGTAACACTCACAAAACTGTGCTCTAAAATAAATAAGAAAAGAAGGGACGTAAACGTCGTTATATTAGCCGAATACCGTAACCTTTTGCTGATTATAAATTATGGTACTTAACAAAGAAGAAGCAATTGTTTACTTTTCTTGAAAATTGTGTTCTTTAACAAACGTGATGTACCCCACGTAGGTATAGATTTTAACATGTTTGACCATAGATTAATTTCATGATGTGGCACGAAATGTGTTGATACTTTTTTGGAGGCGGGTTATGGTTGAATTCCAAAGTTGGCGAACCAAAACATTTCATGCAAACACGTCAAATCCTATTCTTGGGGAACGAATTAAAATCGGTGACACAAGTTAAAGTAATCATTAATATAAATGTGAAATTGTTGTGAGCACTTACACTGGCGCTACTAGAGCTCGGAAACAAAGCTGTAGCGAGGTTGAGTAGACTGAAGATGCTGCTGCCTCCATTGGTGGTCTGCGAAGTGTAAAGAGGCTCGTCCATGTCATCATCGTCGAAAAACGGGTCTTCTGTGGTTGACGAGGATTGAATCGAAATCTGTGCAAATAAAACAGGCTTGGTCAGCTCAGGGGCCTAACCATGAGCTTTTATTGCAATGATAGTTCAGCTGTTCCTGACGTGTGTTCACCGACAGATCACACGGCGTATACATCGGCCTCATAATATGAGACACATTCTTATGGTAATAAGAGCTCGTGGTAGGGCCCCAGTCCTATATGGCTTTGCACTTCCTGATAATATTATAATTTTATACGATTATTCGGAGTAATTTCGAAGGTTCTTTACGAACAGCACATATTTTCTTAAATTCTGCTATAACTGCTTTAATTAAGTATCTATATCGTTTGGCAAATATAAATCCTTGCCTAAAAGTATGTGGAACCCAACCAACCCGTTGCTGTAGAGTGAATGTAACCTTCGTTGGTACTAAGAATCTGTAAACATGCAGATTTAACTAAATAACAGTTTAATGCCAGAGACTCCACATTATGGATTCTTATAAAAATAAACCGAATTATAAACAGGTTAGGTGTCATAATGTGAAAACAGTTTTGAAGTTGTACATGGAGTATTACTGCAATCTGCAATACGCGTCATAAGAAGGTGACTTGTTATAAATGGACTTCGTCGTAATTAATTGAATAAACGGGATTATCAAGTATTATGGCATAATAAAAGTGAAGGAAACGAACTACAATTATGAAAAGAGTAGTAAAGAAAACGTTTTGAAAGTGTGCGATAACTAACCTATTAGTGACTCTATATAACATAAATACATTTGCCCGTTTATAATAGCTTTTTACTTTATGCATTAACCTTTGCCATGCACCATGCATAAGTTTACCGGCAGATAATTTTATGTTACAAATAGGCTACATTTAATTTAAAATACCGGCCAAGTGCGAGTCGGACTCGACACGTTGGGTTCCGTACCATTCTATTGAACCAAGCAAATCATATCACGTTTGGGAGCCCATTATAATTTTATTTTTTAGTATTTGTTCTATGAAAATTTTACTGCCGTAACTCACGGTTCATGAGATATAGCTTGGTGACAGACAGGCAGATGGACAGAAACCCATGAAATGAAACGTGGAAAGTTAATAATTAAATAGCACACATTCCTTAATAGATAATGAAACCAGTTTACGACGTTTCAAGCCTCTTACCGAATTGCTGGAAATTTCCTTAGACTCCACTTCATTAGAAATCTGTCGCCTCAGCCTCGCGTCCAGGGGAATGCTGAATGCACTCACGAACAGGGAGATCGCCAGGGAAGCAGCTAGGACACGTCCTCTCGCCATTGCACTTGATTTGATTATGACTGGAAACCATACACAAACATTATGTAATACTTATATACTGACAATTAGCGAATGTGACTAAACTTTGTGGTAATTATAAATTACTTGTGAAATTAGTAAATCTCTTTATTAATTTAATTACATACTTAAATATATATTTCATAAGGTATTCATTAACTAGTAACTATTGTTGAACAAATGATGCTTTAATTGCTATTGTAAATCAAATTGGATTGCAGGAAATGCAAAAATAACGCTCAGTAGGTCTAAAACGGCCACTTTGAGAGAATCATAATGTGATCCAAATATGATTCAGGAATGATTCATATTTCGCAATTCACCTGTTTGACACTTTTCTATGAAGATTCATAAAATGGTCCACCAAATTTTAATTGCTTTTGTGACAAATAGCAGAATCATAAAAGTTTCTTAAAAACTAACATCTACAACTATTGTAATCATTCGTGAATCATAAATATGAATTGCACCTAATTGACCATTTTGTCATTTCGATGATGAATCATATTCGGATCACATTATGATTCTGCCAAAGTGGCCTTTTTAGACCTACAGTCATTTCAATTACGATTTAAGGACAATGTTATTTTTGTAGCAGTTAAATAGTTTGAATTCAACACCAGTTGGAAGGCTGTTAAGGTGCAGTGTGGAAGGTATCGCGTTGGTTGCATTTCACATCAAAATTGAATGTGGTAAATGTGCAAGGTCGTCTTGTTAAAAGTTAGCTTACTTACCTTGTCACTGCAAGTTAAAAGGAAGCTTAGTACACTCAATTCCACTACCTTCCGCCTGCTTGGTATATACCTACTATATGAAATATAGCCTAGACTAGAGGCTTTCCTAAATAGTGAAATATTGTTTCCAAATTGGATGAGTAGCTTTGATTACATATATAATGAAAAATAAAAAGATTATCTCTTTAGAATATAAGAAAGTGCCTATAGAAAAGAGAAAACGATTTAACTAACCCAATACACGTAAACTTTGACTTAGGTACTCGTAGGTCGGTACTCTTTGTCCCGGTATGAACCTTTATACAATAATATTATTATTGGCGATTGAAGAACTTAGAATCTTATAAAGAATCACAAATTAAACTATCTCCTGAATTGAACTATAAGTGAGGTTCAATGAACCTATTCCTGGGTAGATACCTAAATATGATATTACCTGTGTGACTAGATGTTATCGCGGCGGTCCACGCACTGTGATTGGTCCCACACGGCTCCAAAGAATACCTTATAACTTCACGCACTTCCTGCCACTTGCACAGCGTGTATTTATTTAATCTTAAGTCTCACCACATGAGTTTTTCTAAAAAAAACTGTTTATTGATGTTTCACCACAAACTTTACGGTGAAGGAAAATATCATTAGGAGAAGGGTAGGTAAACTGGTCGATTACACCGATCCACACTACATTTTGAAATATAACGAGTAATTTTATCTTCACTTTCATTCGCATACGGAGATCCTGAAGATCCGTATTAGACATCAACGAGTTCTTCATCTCAATACATTGCATAATTTTCTCCTCAAACACGGAACTATCGTTTATAATATAATTTCCTGATACTCTCTATTTTCTACTAGTTGCGCTCGATACTTGTATTTAACCTTACTGTCCTCGCATACATCTCGCTTCTTGTGCTCGAATTCAGGAATTATGCCCGTGTCGTCGATTCCCTCTATGCCGAGTTGTGTTACGGCGAGTCTCTTTATGTCAAGCCAAAAATACGCCTACTACGTTCAGCGATTTTATAAACTAGTCATTGGTGATTGTGTCCATTCTACTCGAACATCCTGAGTATACAACAGCACTCTGTAGAGAGAGGCGTGGTGACAAGGTCCGGCGGAGGTTGTTCGGTTGCACCACCCTAGTACCCGGGTTACCAAACTAACGGCGGTCCCATCCACTAAACATCTGTTTCCGTGTCATCCTTCCGATAACCTTGCCTAATATGTTGCATCAACTTTTGAGTTTCCGTATGGAACCCACAAAAAGTATATATTCTATATATATAAAAATGAATCCCCATTTCCCTTGGTCACGGCATCACACCTAAACGGCTGGATGGATTTTAACGGGACTTTCACTGGCAGATAGCTGATGTTTCAAGGAGTGTCTTAGGCTAACTCTACGCGGGTGAAACCGCGGGGCACAGCTAGTGTATAGTAAATAAATATCACTGGAAATGGGTTCGGACCCAAACTTAAGATATAGGATTGTGTGAAGCACGGGATATTTGGTCTAAGTATTTGGTCATATACTAGCTCCATCTCTCTCTGTGATAGGGAATTAAAAAGGGATGGACATAGTTTTAGTCTCATGTTTCGTAATAAGAGAGTACTTACATAAATATTATACAGATAACTGGTATATTGATTGACTACCTACATAAATGTACATTTGTTTTTACGAATTCCGTTGAATATATATTTTTGAAAAAATATAGGAAGGTCAAAAATAGGATTCAAAAAATGTTGGTTGCACAAAAGAAAGCTGATTGTGTGAGTTTCTATATTTAGTAATATTACGTAATTACTCACCTGAATGAGTTTTTTCTGTTAGTTATAAAGGGCACAACACAAAGACCGTCACTTGCCAATAAATGTATTTATTCAATTTGACAATAATCAAAACCACAAGCACATTGATATTTACAACGACACAGGAGCGCTACCTCTACATACAGATATTCAATAAGGCAGCACCTTGATTCGATTTATGTAAAAGTTTAATACAAAAAGACTACAAGTATTGCGAGACCTTGAATGCCTCTACGTAATTCGATATAATTGTCATGTTTTTACTCGATTCTCTCTAAATATATGGGGCGAATGCACGTATTGAATTTTATTCACTATCCGGAAAGTTCACAAGAATCCGAATTCCGTACCGTATTCATTAAAGATTTAGTACCTACTTATACAAAATTAAAATATTTTGTAACATTATCGTATAGCATTGTAATTTTTGCTTAAATAAAATATACATAGAGTCAAAATCCTTGAAAAGCATTCAAACAGTTTTTTTTAAAGGTTCACAGACAAGTGCGGACGATTAGACTGCATGGGTTAAGTAGGATACAGAACCTTAAACAATAATTTTTCATGTTCTATGATATTTTGCAGGCTTCGATGACAAATAGGAATTTCAACTGCGGGTTCAAGTTTACTAAGTACAGTTGACAGGCACGAGTTATGAGCGCAAACACTGAATGCGCAGTAGTATGTTTTGAGTCTGTCTCTGTCTATATGTATTACGCGAGGCGAATAAAAACATGCGCAATAATCATTACCGTCATCATCCTCCTGCTCTTATCCCATGTTATTTCGGGTCGCCGTAATGCGTTTCTCTCATGGTCATGTCTATATTATGCAATCCCATTTCAATTCTAGCCATATCATCTATCACACAATCCATTCATCGTTTCTTAAGTCTTCCCTTGTACCCATCCACTTGCAAAATATCCTCACAATTTCGCTGGGCACTTATAGCTAGTGACGGCACCTATATTTATATACATAATTACACTCAACTAACGTGATCAATATAAGAAAATGTATTTAACATAAACGCTTTCGTAACTCATTCAATAGTATCATGTTTGATAACAGTTTGGTTAAAAAAGACCGTCAATCTGTTAAGATATCTCTAATAGAAAATCATCGATATATTAACGACGTCTCATTCAGTACCAACAGACGCATCAGCGCGTGGTGGGTTGAGTTTTTCAAGTAAAGGTATGGCCACGCCGACTAGTTCCTCCCAAGCTGCTAGCCTCATACAAGGTCCGCAGTAACAGTCTTCTTCTCCGACAATGTCTCCGTCTTCAAAACCTAAGTCTTCGCCTGAATATCCGTTCCTTTCGTCCTCGTCTGACTCCTGCTGTTGGAGATCCTGCTGTACGCTATTTGTGCGTAAAATTGACTTCACTTTATATTCTGTTTCGTCGTAGTTGTTGTTGTCTATGTCGAAGTGTACCTGTAATTTTATGTGTACGTGTATTTGTGATGTTCAAAGAGTTATTAAGTTGCTCTTGAAATTGTAAAGGTACCTAGAGATGGACGTAAGTTGTAAGTTTACAATAGTAGGTACATTGGTACTAACATGATTTTGTAAGAGAGCCGGATCACTTGCTCGACGATCGCTTATTTTGGACACTTCACAGGCAGCAAACACCGAATCGTCATCTGAACATACAAATACGTGTTGTAAAAAACACCTGCTTACTTAATAATGTACGTAATGTAGCTACAACACAAAAAAAGTACTGAACGACTGTTTTGTAAAAAATTCAAAAAACTGAAATTAAGTCAGATGCATTTTCAAGAGCTAGGGTAAAAAGAAATATCTGAAAGATTTTGAGATATAATGATTCATAATTTGGTAATAGTAACGATTATAAAATTGTTACTATTTGGAACGAGCGGTCAAATCAAAGGAATTTTCAATGTTTGCTGTTTTGCCTTATTAATCGGAATAATTAATATGTAATGGACCTATGAACATGTTGAGCGCAGTGGCGGCGTGGTGCGCGTGCGCGGCGGGCAGCGGCGAGTGCGCATGCGCGTTCCACAGAGCCCGCGCGAGCAGAGCCGCGGGCCGCGCGTCGTGCCGCCCCGCCGCCGCGCCCAGCGCGCGCGCGCACACCGCGCCTGCCCGCGCGCACTCCACGCCCGCGCCGCACACGTTCACCAATACCCCCGCGCTGGCACAACGCACACTTGCGTCTTCTGGATATAGACAACACATTTTAGTCATCAACACCTAAAGCCACGCGTCCCCAACTATTAACAATTATAACTACTCATTTGTAATATTGTTATCGTCGTCATATTTATCATGGCAGATCGACTGCAGCGCCTTAATCAAACTGCAGAATGCCCTACGGAAAACGACGTATATAATACGTTCGACGATTTTTTATTTTGAGATTGTATCTATCTTGGAAGTGAAACCGGCCAATAAGTAAAATAACATACAGGATGTCCGGGAGTGTGTGTAAATGTGGTGAATGTGCGCACCGTGTTCGAGGAAGGGCAGCAGCAGGTCGAGCGCGCCCTCGATGACGAGCAGCTGCGCGGCGCGAGGCTCGCGCGACACGTTGCCCAGCGCGCGCACCGCCTCGCACGACGCCGCGCTCGCGCCGCCGCCGCGCACCCACCGACAGATTGCTGATGGATACAATTTCTGTGTATATTACCTACATTGGCCACAGCAAACATCATCATAACTAATGCCTCTCGATGCGACGGCTCTCTTTGCAATTTCTTACTCAATTTTACTTTAGCATACACCCCATCGAAAACTTTTGTTAAAAGTTACCTCTACAAAGTTTGTCCAGTGTATCTGCGAGAGGGTCGGGCGGGTCGGGTGGATCTCTGTAAAAGGTGATGTTATTTAAGGTAGCTAACGCGGCTGTGGCCAGCTCCTCTCGTCTCTCCGCACAACCCAAACGCTCTTCGCTGTTTAAACCCTGAAAAGAGGAGGCAGTTAGCACATATACATGATTAACGCTTATATAACGCTTAAATAATGTATGTATCGTGCATTACAGGGACAGAGCTAGGGGCTTGCTCTACTTATCTAGTATTGTGGTTTGGTATTTAAATAAATTGTTCTGTAGGTGTTAAGTGGG
The DNA here is from genome assembly GCA_964035505.1 of Watsonalla cultraria. Taxonomy (NCBI): domain Eukaryota; kingdom Metazoa; phylum Arthropoda; class Insecta; order Lepidoptera; family Drepanidae; genus Watsonalla; species Watsonalla cultraria. The sequence goes on from OZ037731.1 coordinate 6,607,021, forward strand.
TAATACGGTATACCTCATCGGTTACAGGTTTCTCAGCTAGCGCCAGACAGGCCAGCAGCGCGTTGGTAGTTCTCTCGGCGTACGTATCTGCCAGCCCTTTGCCTGCTTGCTCTGCCAAACACAAGTTGGCTACCACGCGTACTGTCTAAGACCACAAATTTATTGATCAATTTAAGTAAGTGACATATGAATAAGGTAACTAGGAACAAAGAGATCAGAAACATTTGAACGAAGAACTAAAATATATTCACCTTAATAAGAACGTCTTCATTGGAACCATCTGAACCTCCCAAATCTGTACCTGAAATTGAATAGTTCTGCAATAAGTTACCGTCAATGGTAATGTGCACTATCCTGCAAGTCTGCTCACACTGATGTTAATAGAATTACCAACCTATGAGTTGAAGATCATGGTCGGAGTCAGTATCCCGCAAATCGTGATCTCGACGCTTGGTGTAAGACTCTAGTATTGTGAGTAGAACATCCACACTCCCTTCTTCGTTGTAAATCTGCAATTAGATATTTAATGAAGATACAGTAAAAAATTCGTCATTCCTTTATCTTCCAGGTCATAATTATGGTGTAACTTTTTGTGTCCGTTTCTCTGTGATCTTTACATCATTGAACATGTATATCGCGCGTTTGCGGGAGGGAAACTTGGTGTTACTAGCATTCATTTTTTGCTACTACAGTAGCTGCTTACCGTCAGGCCAGGCCGTATGCTTGTTTCTTACTTGTTCGTTAGGGATCTTAAAAATTAAAATCATATGATAGTGACGAGTAAGTAGGTAGTTTACATTAATCCTGGCGTGGTGGTCGGCGGCGGCCATGTTGCCGAGCGTGTATGCGAGGCGCACGGCGAGCGGAGCGCGGGCGGCGCAGGCGGCCAGTGCGCGCACCACGGCGCCCGCCGCGCCCGCGCGCGCACACAGCCACGCGCAACACGACTCCTCGCCCGACAACACGCTGACAACACACACATACTAACATTCAACCTATTCATACTCCATCCGATCAGCTGTCTGTATGTCGTATCCAGCAAAATATTTAATCAATTTAGGACACACACACAGACGTTCTGCCTGCTGATTTATGATACAGTTAGAGATATATGTGCCAAGATCATCTGATCTAATAGACGCTCTGTGCACTTGTCCTGGTGAAAAAGAGCATGTATGTACCTTAACTAAGACGATTACTTACTAAAAACCAAGTAAAAGTTATTCACACCTAAGACACCTGGCAACATTGGTGAGCACGTCCCTGTCGGTGTGGTGCGTGAGTGCGACGAGCAGCTCTGCGAGCGCGCCGCTGGCCACGAAGGCGCGCGCCTCGCGGCCGCCGCCGCCCGCCAGGCTGCGCAGCGCGCCGCACACTTGGAACACCGCGTGCGACCACCCTTCACACACGCCGCGGGGGCTCTCCGCTCTCTGGTAAAGTCAGTAAGTAGAATAGCATTAGCACCTATTTATACCCGGTAGTACACGGTAGAGGCAACCAGGGGCCCCTGGCATTGCTAACTCTCATGCTTCTTTTCTTACTGGTTAGCATACGTTTGTTGGCCTGTTTTGTGGGTCCAGTCAATTTAAATCTCGATATACTTAGGTACATAAATTGTATTAAATCCTGACTTTAGCGTTATATATAATAAATATTAAAAAGGAACGTTGACCTATCCAAATATCAGAAACTACCGGTTACCGGAGCAAAATGCTGTAGTATGTGTATCTAAGATGCTTTTGTCAAATAGGTACTCGAATCCTTAAATATTGTACGGCATTATTAAGTATCTTGAGGTGCAGTGCGGCGAGGTGCAGTGCGCCGGCGTGTGTGGCGCGCGCGCGCAGCGTGGGCTCGAGCGCGAGGAACCGGAGCGCGCCCGCGCCGTACACACAACACTCGCCCTCCGACACTGGGTCCGCGCGACCGCATCCCTCCACTAACAATTCTACGAACACGAATATCAATTAACACTATTCGACAATGTGCCGAATCAATCAATCGAGCTCTTTTGTCGCTCCTCTGACAACCCACTCTCTAACCAAACCAAGCCATCAGTATTTTACTCCCGAACTTAATTAAATTTAGATGACATTAATCTACTCGCGTCTGCCCGCAGTTATTTTGCGTCTATGTTACAAAATAGATTGTCTGGAAGTCTGGAGCGACAAAAGCAATGTTTAAAAATCGCTTACCCAGTAAATTGCTGTTGACGAAAAAGTGATCGTTTTGGTCATTTCTGGCTATTTTGAATACCAATTTGCATGCTGCTACTAGATGGGAGCCTGTTACTTTCATCTGAAAATTACGAATAGTCGATGATTTTATATGTAGGCGCGGCACCAATAGCACAGGGAATCCTTGTGATTTGTGCAAAAACATAAAACATTTTAAGATAACCTGAACAATAGGAAAAAAACCGTGCCCCAGCGACAATGTCACCTGCGGGAACTTTCGGGAAGGTGCAAATATAAAAATTTATGTTATAGCGCCGTAAGTGTAAGAAGTAGAAATTGACTCCTTAAAAGTAGTACCGTAAACATAGCCCTAGCAATAGCGACGAGGACCCGTTCGTCTTCACAGTCGATGTGCATGTACAAGGCTCGTAGCACCATGTCCTTCAGGCTGTTGGCCGGCGTGCTCTTCTCCAGGTTGTTCTGCAACGAGTCCAGAAGGGACACAACGTGGCTCACGTCTCGGGTACGCTGCGATAGCGCTTCGGCGAGCTCAAGGATGCTCATGCTGGAAAAATGCAATTTAGTGATTGCAAGGGTCTTTGAATCTAACAGTTATCTTGCTTTAGAATAAGAATTCATATTTACACAGATTATTTTCATAAATTTACCTACAGATCTCAAATCTAAATGCTAATTTAATTGCGTCTCTTCATGAGTGCCCAAGATATGGAGAATCAATATGTTGTATACCAGGTTCTCGTGATTAAATTTACAGCAAATTTGTATATCAAGAACATTGTAAATGAATAAAGTTCTTACTTCTCGTAATTTTCAAATGACGTATTCGGTAGTTGCACAGCTAGATGCTTGACAGGAATATCTCCGAGTCCGTTGGTGATGGTTGCTGTGTCGTATGAAACAGATTTGTTGCCGGCGAAGTTCCTCCTCTTTATATTTGTTTCGGGGCTTAGAGCTGAAATTATCATCATTAGACTAGTTGACTCTTGTCAGATAAAATAAAGATATATCTTGTCAGATAATAAAGGTCATATAAAAGTTAAACTGAAAACTGCAGGTTATTCAGTAGTTAATTAGTTATACATATTATTTTATTGACTGTTATCAGTGCACAAATTGCATCACAACTTCCATTTGAAAAGTTAGTACTTAGTCAAAAACCAAGTGTTTTGTGCCATCAGCAGGTAATTTGTAGTTGCAAAGTTACATATTTTATTGGCTCACATTTACTGATGCCTCCGTGAACGTGGCTCGGGGACACAACATTATTGTCACCTCCAAGTGGCCGTATTATTGATATCGCTTGTATAAGTTCCGACTCCGTTGCAGATTCTGAAACAAACGGCAATTTAAATCAGATCGGCTTTTCAATTTTGTTACTTGTTGCTAGTAGGTTGTTAGTGTGGTTTTATGTATATACTCGTAGTTACAGGTGGTAGCTACAGGGTACGCCCAATAGTAAGCGGTTATCGCCCGCAACACCAATATTATCACTCGCGCGTTACCGACCTTTAGTTGAGTTGAATCGTTATGCAAACCCTTCTTCTCGATCCTCTTAATGAGTCTTTAACTTATATGAGATTGTTACTCTACTTCTGAATTTCTTGAAATGTATATCACCTTCAACTGTAGGTTGTCCTGTAGTGTTCCTCCTGTGCAGTGGCTTACTGCGGCCGCTCAGGTGAGGCAGCCTAGTGAACCCTCCCCAACCGTCGCCCGACCGATCCTGAGCCGGCTTCTGTTGACCACGAACCTACATTTAAAGAATAGTAAAAGTCAAAGTAGAGTGAGTGGCAATGGGGTGGTTTGTCTGTAATTATATAATATTATATAAGCAGAGGAAAATATTCAAAGCTAAGGTTAATTTTACAACAAAAGTTAAGTAAATTGTAAATGTCTTAATCAAGATATCAAGAAGAGAGGAAGAGAAAGAGGAAGTTCAAGGCATTATTCTGAGACAAGTTAAAGAAAAGGTGTGTGGTGTCGTATAAGGACATCAAAGGGATGGCACTGGATAGAGACAAGTGAAAAGAGTTGCATCGGTAACACCGACAAGAGTTATTACTCAAAAATTTAGAATGATTAATCAAGATATGAGGGCTGTGCAAGAAAGCGGGCCAATTTATCGGAGCAGGTCAATTTCACAAATAAAATCAGTCGTGTTTGACAATGTTGGGATAGCTTCAAGGATTTGTGCTATAATTCTGGTGTATTGCTCGCTGCCTGTTAGCTCAAAGGTATACTACCAACAACTCACCGGTGGTTTCTTCTTGGCATTGTGCTTCTCTGCTAACAACTCGTTAAGGCTATCTTCGTCAAGACTGGCGACGCGGGCTCCCATCTCCACCAGACCTAGGTCTTCACCATTCTCCGACAGACTTAGGTATTTGAGACTGTGAATTACAACCATATTATTCAGGGTTTTAGAGATCAAGAACGTACGTTAAGTATATTATGAAGAAGGGTAATTGAGTTATTCTTTATTATGACATCACAGACTTAGGTATTATTATGACATCAGAGACTGCAAATTATAACCTTACTAACTTCTAAGGTCTTTCAAGAAGGTAGTTAAGCTATTTTTATGGCGTACTTATCATAAACCATGTTCACCGCAAACCAAAGCGGTGCACTTAGGTACTTTGATTATTATTAGAGTTTCTTGCCGGTTCTTCTCAGAAGGCTAGTTTCCGAACCGGTGGTAAATTCCTCGACATTCAAAAGTGCCTTACCAGGGCCTAAACTGAATAAATCTTTTTCATTTTCATTTTCATTTTCATATTCGACCTAAATATGTGCACCTGCAAAAATACTAAAATGCATATCGTGCGTTCAGAGTAAGATAGCCATTTTTAAAAAGATAAGTAAATTACTCGAAGGCACTTGGAGGTCTTGTGTCTTTTTTCCTGGAGCGTTCAGCAAAGAGTGTTCTCTGGGGCTCGCGCGGCGTGAACGGCCGGCGCGTGCGCAGCGGCCGGACCGCACCCCCGCCAGCGCCCGTATTGCTTGAATTCCCACCCGCTGCACACATTTCTATAACAACGTTTATACAGTTAAAACGAAGGTGGCAACAAGATTTTGTTTATGTATGTATCGTTCTTTGTATTTTAATTTCTGATTACATATAAAGAAAAGTGAAGTGTCTATTTGTAATTCCAAATAAACAGTTTTTCATTAATTATGAAAGTACTTACTGACCTAAACCTACGGTACTGACATAAAAAAACTATTTCCTCCGAAAATGCTGAACCGGTTTTAACAGGTCTTTCACTGGCAGATATACAAGGAGAAACTAAGGCTAGTTTTATTTAAAAAAAACATTAGTGTTCCGCGGCTCTCCCTTGAAATGAACTCCACGCGGGTTAGTAGGCAATTTAGCATTTGTCAGCAATCAAAGAACAAAAATGCTTTGTGTCACCCCACCACCCAAAGCTGATTAACATACCTACTACCTATAGTGTTCTTGTAATTAAAACTGTAGTTATAAGCATGGAGGCAATGTCGCGTGAGCGGATCTCCGTGGCAACGGGCTACAAACGGGACTTGACCGCGCGACCTCTTGGTTGAACCACCTTGAGAAATACACCCCTATTCTTAAGAACATAGCTCGAGGAAAATGTATGTTAGCTCTATGCCACGATATGATTTACGGTATTATCTTCGGATAATAGAAGATATTAGGAAAATTTGTGCTCATAAGGTATTAATGTAGTTTTTATGAAACATAAACTTGCTCTTCCAAATGGGCTAGTGTTCGATCCGAAAACTTTATACAAAGGATGCGTTGAAATGACTACTTTCCACAAACCATAACCACCAGATGTTGATCAACCAAATCTATAACAAAACTGTTGTTTTATGCAATTGACAAGCAATTGTAGACTATATATATTATATCGATGAGTAAATATACGCGTATGTGTTCACGTACATATGTATAAATGGCAGCATATTAAAACTGTATTATGAAAAAGTCAAGATATCAAATAGTTACAGGTCACTGACTGACCTAGGTTATTTGGATTAAATACATCAACCCCGAGCTGGCTGTACACATCATTATGCTTCTAAGTACCTACCTTCATATCGTTGTTTTAACTGAGTGCCTAGTGCGAGCTTTCGTAAAATCACCGTCACAAGTCATCGCGTCGACGTAAACGCAGATTTGTATGCCATCTATGAGCGAGTGGAGAAACGCTGCTAAAGGCTCACAATAGTGTGACTTTTAGGTCGACAGAGGCGCTGTTCCGATCCTATGCAAATCTGCGTTTATGTCGACGCGGTGACTTGTAACGGCGATTTTAAGAAAACTCGCACTAGGCACTCTGAAGTGTTGACTGACCTAAGCTGCCGCGATATTCACTAAGGTTTTTCATTCACAGCGTCGCACTCGAATCGACGTCGAGTGTCGGTTTTAAACATACGCAATTGAACTGTATCCCCTATGTGTCAATTTCCTATGATTGAAACCAACGCTCGTCATCGAGTTCGACGCTGAGAAACCTTAGTGAATAACACGGCTAGTCGTGATTCATTTTCAGCTGCAAATTTGGATACCCATATTATGTTGAAATCCATAAAATAAATTCGTAATGTGACGTCAAAGGTGGCAAGGCGGATAGTGATCGTGACTGGAGACCATTCACATGGCTCGTTCCGAGCTCTATTGTTGCCACGAAATGTGTTATGTTGCGCGAAATGAGCGTTTCATGCCCAATCTATTCGATACAGCGGACATTCACGTGACTTGCTGATTTTTAACATTTAAACTATAGTTATTCTGCTGTTAGGAGCTTGTTTTTGTTGTTCGTTCAAGTTAACTAGATATAGATAGATGCCGTCAGACAAGCTATTAGCGATCAGCGAAGATATTGGAAATAACTGCGCATGTATTCGTTAGAGTTGCTCCATACGATATCCAAAAATATATTAACGCGCATTCAAAGTCAACGCTTATAACTCAAGACGTCACGTGAAGTTACTCGCAAGATCATTGTGTTGCGATCGATAAGATCATTGTGTTGCGATAGATCTTGTTTTCATAATTTGGAAATCAATAAGTAGGTAGGTATACCATCTACAAGGAGCATGATGCGAAAGATTTCCATTTATTTGAAAAAATATCAACGGAGTGTATTTTATAGGAAGGTAAGTAGTTCGCAAGTTACCTATTAACTTGCATCGTACCCATAATGCAATAAAATTATCAGATACAATACCTTCGAGTAGGCATAACATTATATTGAGTATATAATTTAGATCCATTACTTCTAATAAATATTTTAGTTCTCTACTACGCTATCAATACGTTTATTATTACGCATTATTATTCCGTTGCTGGTAAATAATGTATTCATGTGAAATGCTTACTGGCATATGGTGGTTTCTGCCTACTCCCATGCGATCCAGGCGTACCTATGTCTGTTGCGTATAAAAGATTCATAAGAGCTGGTGTGAGAGAGGTATAGTTCATAATATACGCATCACGTCACCTCCGTATATAGCTGCACGTGCTTCGCTGATGATCTCAGCGGATGTCTTCCGCCGCGGCGGCGCATAGAACGGAGCGCCTATGCCGCGCCTCGCGCCGCGCTCTCCCATCCTCTAAGCTGCAACAACAATCAAAATACCCTATTTTTAGAATAAGCTAACTGTGCCCCGCGATTTCACCCGCGTAGACTGTAATGTGTTATACCAAGTTTTACGTCACATTCCACGGGAACAGGATAATATATATTCTTCTCCTGATTCTAAACTAGCTCCCCACCAATTTTCACGCAAGTCGGTTCAGCCGTTCTTGAGTTATAAATAGTGTAACTAACACGATTTTCTTTTATATGAATATATATAGATTACGTAAAGCATATATACAGCAATGTAGATAAGTCGCGTTATAAAAAATGGACATTATTGTTCTGTGTACCCTCCAAATTTCATAAAATTCGAAGATTACAATGGCCGGGTAAGGCACGTCGAACCTGTTTCAAATTATCCTATCGAGAACACCCGAATCACGGTAACTGTCACGAACCTTTTTTAGGTATGATACCCATTTAATTTGTTACGATTACAAATACACGCCAGCTGTAATTTACCTATTCACATCGGACTGACTATTGGTTTGACCGAAATACAAAAGTAGGCCAATTTTCATTTTGTCCCTATACCTAGATTAAGTGTGACACGCCATGATTTTATCATATCAAATTATTTCATTTAAATATTGTTAATTTTTAAGACTAACACGGTAATTTTTAATAGTTTCATACTATTATAGAACATAGGGTCTTAATTACATTTGCGTGAGGTTGTTTAATGAGCGACTGATATTTAGACAGAGATCATGGCTGCTGAATCGCCGCTTAAATATCAGTCCCTCTTAAATTAAATTAAACAACCGCTGTAAGAACCTGATACGTTCTATATTATAGAATACTGATATAGTTTGGTCGAGAGAGGCATTCCGAAACTTGAAGTCATTTTAACTGAGGCAACTGCAATTACTGAATACTGATATACTTAGATGTGCACTAAGCCGATTACAGCCCCGGGTGGGAAAGCAACATGAGGTACCCTCTTGAAAAAGCTAAAGATACGAAGATCAGTGAGTCTCGGTAAAAAACGGGGTTTCACTGATTGCGCCTTTAAATGCATTAAAGTATGGCACCCTCTCTGAAATTTGTCCATTGTTGTATATTAGGACTTTATATAGTTTGTATATTATATTATTCGGTTTTAGCCAGAGGCCCTTCAGTCTAATTACTCTTCAAACAAATATTACGGAGTTAAACACGAAATATCAAGAAAATATTTACCTAGGATGTTGCTGTTTTGTTTTGCTTTGAATTAAAAGGATTTCTAGAAATGTTGAGGACCTCCTCAACCAGGACGTAATTGTGGTGTACCTAGCAGTTAGCACTAGACTTAAAACATCGCACACAATACGAGTTAATCTACTCGTATTATAAGCAAAACGTTGTATGCAAATTGCACCAAAAGTGATTATATTTGGATTGAAGGTTATATGATGATAATAAAGTCGTTTCGAAGGTTAGTATAGCATAGATATAAAGAAGGTTAGCTATTAAGGACAGTGGAATGTGACTAATGTGAAAAATTATTACATACATCTTCATGTCTTCCTACAAAGGATATGTGTATAGAAAGAATAATTTATGCTGAGTTATTTTAATTCTTCTCAGACTTGCAGATAGATATGTATACAGACAGATGTGGATGTGCTAGTTTCATCCCGTTTTGCTCTGGAAGCTTTGGCATAACTAGAGATTATTAAAAAGGGTAATCCCTGGCGGTAGCATGTATAATCCTGTAAATTGTGTCATTCTGACGATTTGAAAGTGCTTTGTATAAAGTCTAATCGAATAAAGATATTTTTGACTTGACTTGACCCTGGGATACTGATAAGTTGCAATGTTACATTGCTAATTTCTTGTATACTTATAGTAGTCTTAATAAAATAATTACGCACCACAAATGACTTACCTAACGTAATAATTTAAAAACAAAGATTGTTATATTTTGTTAATCATGTCTACTTACTTTGGTATTGGACGAGTGTGAGATTGCTGCGTGTGCTAGAAGCACTAAAACTATGACAATAGGTCCCTATTAGTCACAATAGTCGTTAGTGGAAGTAAGATTACATCCTATAAATGTATTAATAAGTAGATTACTTACAACCCACTAGTAGAATGAGAAATACAATCCGAAGAAAACAATAACAGAAATAACTTAGAGATGTTCAGTTGAGGTACGTCGTAGCAACGGGAGCTTGCTACGAGCGTGCTACGCGCGCATCGCGACGCGACTCACTGCCAGAGTTCGTAGGGGTTTCGTAGCGCGTAGCAAAGGGACTTGATTATGTGAAATCAAATAGCTAAAATTTTCGGTCTATTTGTAAAATATTAAATGAGTAAGTATAAAGATTACGACGCCTTTTTGGGCCCTAAGCATTTTATTTGATTGTTAACCTTGAGAAGTTAATAAACTGGGAAACCCCGCCAAATGGTAAGCAGTTACAGGATCATAGGCTCATAGAATGATTTATAAAAACTAGTTGGATCACGCAATATTGTTTTGGAAAGAAAATCGCTTTTCCAGCAGCTTACTTGATGATATGATAGAATTTGTGTTTGATCACAGGTTAGGGGCAATATAGTGGTAACTTATCAAGTGATAAGCTGATAATGAGTTTAATTAAACACACGAGTGACGTATGTTGCTATTAGCACTTAAGTATATGCACTTAGCGGTTAAGCCGATAAAACAGACGCTTTTGCCTATGTTATGTTACTAACTGATACTAACAATTTAAAATACTAATATTTCTACTTCCCCCAATTATATGTTTGAAAGACTAATAACCATTATGCACGGCTTTTGTTACGCCAACTTTATTGTGCAAATCATGGGCTTTAACTTCAAAAGAGTTAACGTGTAAGCTTGTCATATTATTAATTTAAAAAAGATTAGTTACAGATAGGCACTACTAATCATACCTAATATATTTGAGCGCCAAGGCGTCAGCATCGATTCCCAACACGACAGTAGGTACCTTTGGGTCGGATCTCCTTGGATACCAGCGTCAAACATTTGCATGTATTGAGAATAACAGGTACTAGTTGTGTACAGTTCAAAGCGCTGAAGTCAACATGTTCCGGATACTTAAATTACAGCTTAAAATAAGCAAAAAGTTAAGTATTAACTCCGTAAAATAAAGACTAATAAAATTTAAAAGCTAGTAATAAGGTATTTAAGCAGTATAGTTTTGACTCAAATCGCGCGAAGCTGGTATAGTTGTTTAACCTCAGGTTGAAGTTGTAATTATGCTGTATTAAAAGAATTTAATAATAATGAACCGAATAACGACTGACTGAACCCGCGACTGTCACTAATACTAATCAACCACTAACCACCAGCGGTACCGTTGAATATTTATTTTAGCTACAGCGTCAAATGTAACTTTGGAGCCTGGAGCGCCCTGACATGCTTTTCAGTCCTGACGTCTCGTTAGTATGGTAGGTGCATACTTCTGATTATGTAGTAATAGGTAAGTAGTAGGGTACCGCAGTGGTAGCTGATTGGGCGATTATGGTTTCTTTATATGAAAACGTCGCGTCGGCATCTACATAATTTATGACTATGGAACAGTTTCTAGGAAATGAAGTAGATACTTAACTTATTTTGTACTACCCTTTAATAGATTTTCTCCATAATAAGCCTCATCATAATTACTTGGAAGATATTTTTTCTTGGAATGGAATTTCAAGTGAGCGAAATATTTTGGCTTAATTTTAATTTTTTTTACGAGTATGTCGATACACCTATTTAAGACACGAATGTATAGATGACGTTTGGTGACGCGCTATTTTCCAAGATATTTATTTCTTGAACACGCCAGGCTTATAATAAGCTATTGAAGTAGGTCTGTACTTTCAACAATAATTAATGTAGTGTATTGCGATCATGGATTAAGGCAGTGGCAATTCAGTCAGCATGGAGTTGTGATGATATGAATAAATCATTTAGTTCTAAAATAAATACGCGAAGGAAAAAATACTATATAATATAACACAAAATAATTGTTTGTGTAAAACATGGACTTTATGTAATTGCGTCAATGGGATTCTTTATGTCACCATAAATTGAATGGCATCTTCATTGACTTCTATGACACCCGAGATTAGACATTTGTATGACATAATTTTATTTATAAATAAATGACAAGTCGGGTCTCTAAGCCTCAAACGTCCAAGAGAAAGTTTTCTCTATCTTTGAAATAAACAAACATAAACACGTTTCTTATTTCAATTTCAATGGGTATCTTCCACTCTTTTTCCATTTAAATATTATCAAACTTTCGTCGTATATTTGTATGGCTAAAAAAGCAAACAATGTCCGCAATTCGCCGTCAGATTACTTTATTATACTCGTAATATGAAGGGAAGAGGAAGACTTGAAACCTTGTAAGCCTTGTAGGTACTCTTGTAGGTACTCAACTTATAACTTTACTAAAGTTGAGTACGTGTGTGTTGCTGATTTCATTCGAGCAAATAAATTTATAAACTAAGTTAGCATAAAGCCTCGAGTTTGAAGCGTGTCGTGGACAAACAACGGGATTTCGCGGAAATTAATTTTATCCAGGCCTACTTGGCCTACTACTTTATATAAAACCCTGGAACAATTTAATATTTCCATACCATGGATAGAAAAACTAGTTTGTTCTTTGACTTGTGTAGGTTGTGTTTGGATAAACCTGGATTTACCAGTATTGGCATGGATTTGAGTAAAGATATCGCGTGGTGTACAGGTGTAAAGGTATTGGAAAATGTTCTTCTAATGTAATTTTTTCTCCTTAAGTCCAAAGTTAAATAACTTTTATACTTTTAGGTGACAGCTTCAGAAAATTTACCAAAGAAAATATGTTATACCTGCCTAGATGTGATATCCAATGCAAAGAAACTTAAGGAAGTAGCTAATAAAAATGACATGCACCTGAGGTCATTGTTTGGTGACTTGGAGGAAGAACAGGTAGTGTTATTATCTTATATTGGACACTGTACCCTTTGCTCGGAGGCAGAGTGTTATAGTATAGAGTGACTTGAGAGTCACATAAATAAAATGAAGTGAAGAGACAAGACAAAGTGTCTCTTTGTAATTCCAAATTAACAGCTTTTCATAAAATGCATGTGATGCATACATACTTACAGAAAAAAATTGTCTATGTGTTCATTGCGGCTAATCTTAGATATGGATGGACCAATTTTAACGCGTTCGCTGCTAACGACGCACCTGCGCGTCCAACTGTTAGAGAATTTACGAAGAAGACGAAATTTCAGCAGCGAATGTGTTAACCGAACTCTTAATCTAATCCGACAGGTAGGGCCCCATTAGTTATATATAAATGTGTCCCAGTTCCAGACATCTTTGGCATCAGTGCCCCAAGAATAGTTTTTAACATGTTTTTATGTTGACAATATTGCCAGCATATTTTCCTAATTTTGTAGGAAGTTATCCATCCGAATGCGCAAGATCAAGCAACAAGTTAGAATATGGGTAAACCTATACTTGGAGCACTGGTCAATCTATCAAAATACACATTTGGCACGAGCAAGCCCTATACTTTAACAGAGATAATTCAACCACCTCTACTCACCTTATTAAAGTTAGAGTGTTCAGTTTATTGTAACATATTAAATTCAAATCTTAGATTTCAGACGGTGAAACCAATCACAACATTGAGAACATATCAAGTAGTTTAAATGTTGGTATTGCTGTGTCAAGCACCTTCCGGGATGAAGAAATTCTGGCAGAAAGTAATGAAAATACAACTGAATCCACTGCATGTGTAAGTCTATCTCTTAAGACTTCAGTGGTGTAAAATGCCCCAGAAAGTCTTTGAGTCATTTGAGCCTAATTTTCATTTTATACCACTCAGGTGGCAAACAAGCTTGCAGCCTTGATGGTACATTCTTACAGCCTATGGTTGCTTGCAATACCAACCCTGTAACTACCTCTTCACACATATCTTGAAGTACTTGCATTGCTATTCAGATAGGTAGTATATTGTTACAGAGCAGTTGCATATTTATCAAGTAGGTAGAGGTACCAACACCTCTTCTTATATAGTTCTAATTTGCGTTTTGTGTACTTCTAGTCCTTTTCTTTATCCCCAGAGTCCAAAACAAAACATGACGCTGAATGTGAGGAGGGACTTGTTTGAACCTTCTTCAGTTGTGAGTATGTGACAAAATGTTTAAGTAAAACATTGATTTGTTTTATTTAAGTGCTTACAAATAAACTGGCAGTATAATTTTTTTTAACTCTTAAAATGGTTAAGGATAACATTCTTTTGCTTGTCTTGTAAAGCTAATATGATTAAAATGAAGCACAATTTTATGTTGCAAGATGTTTTCATTAAGTACTGTAGTTATTATTTCGCGTGCATGTAGCCTAGATTTGCTTACTAAAAATTGTGATAAATATTGCAGCCATCATCCACGGTAAAAGATGTAAAATTTGAATCTGAAGAAAAGTCCCCAACAAATGTTAAAGACATGAAATTCAAGAAATTAAAAGTGAAAAAAGATGTATATGAATATCAATGCCTGGTATGTGATCATTGTGAATATTAATTTGAATCTGTAGAACACTTCATTATTAAGTAAACCCTTCCCTATATGAGCTTTGCTCGAACATTCATCAGCTAAATAGCTTTTTACTAACGATTAACGTCATAATTATGTGAAAACGAGACAAATTACTATTATATTATATTGACTTATTAATATCTAGTTAATGGTTATGAGTTTTAAAGGGATGAAAATTCACTTTATTCTCAACTACCTATGCCCCAAGGTGTCACCTAATTTAAAAAATATGGTTACTTACATATCACAGATTATAATATATGGAACATAGAGACAGAAAGACAGATTTTTTTAAAATTATTTATATCGTTGACATCTGCATCATACTTTCATATTCATATAGTGAAAGCTGTGAACTAGGAATTACAAACACTTCTATTTAATTTATCTGCATAGATGACTTCTTAATTTGAATGTATTCTTTTAGGTGTGCACCAAAAGATTTGATAAGTGGAAAAAATATTATTTACACCAACGATTTCACAACAAGAACATATTTTGCCCGCTGGATGGGTGTGGCAAGAAGTTTGCTGCCAAAGGGGACTTGGAGAAGCATATACGGACCCATACAGGCGAGAAACCTTTCCAATGCAGTATATGTCCCAAAACCTTCTCGCAGAGGGGTTCGTTGAAGTCTCACATGGATGCAGTACATGCAGCGAGTGAAACTGTCATAGGAGATTGATACACTAGAGTATCATAATAACAATGTTACTATGAAACATTTATTTATTACTATGAAAGTAATGTTACATCCATATTCACCAGGTAAATTGGAGTATTTTCTGGTCCCTTTTTTGCCCATTCCATTGATTCTAGCACCAATGAGGTTTCTAAATGCCTATCAGGTTTTGAAGAAATAAGCATATATTATGTTTTATTGGTAAGTACAGGTGCCGCCACGAGTTATGAGCGCTCAGTGAATATAGTGGGGCGTACTTGCGCATGTTCTTATTTGCATCACGCCATACAGACGGTCAGATACGTGAAATGACTGCTTCTTTCGATTTTTCCATTTCATTTCATATTCTGAGACCTTCTAGGTCTCAAGCGGAACCCTCGAACGGGATAAGTGGCAAGGGTCCGGAAACTTCTACGATTGGTGGATAGTTATCCGATTTATACTAAATACTAACAAGAAACTAGAGCTACTCTCATTGTTAAATTAGCTTAATAACCAGTGATTATTACGGCTGTGATGATTCGCTTAGTTTAAGAAAACAAGGCCTGTAGACAATGTAACATTATCCTCACGCTTCGCTTGTAGAAATGTATGGAAATTACATAAATCAGTCACATGATATATGTCACTCACACACATTTTGTATCGTTTCTATTAGCGCAAACGAGAGAGATTGTTACTTTATCCTAGGCCTAAGGTTAATTTCTCTCTCTTTTTAGTTGACTTTACTTTGTGTGTCAACACTTTGGTACATTGAAAATACAATAATTAAATGGGAACATACCTTTAGAGATGAACAAAGATTGCCCATCTGTGATGTTGGCAAATAAGTTTCATTTGATCAGTGATTAGTGAAATGTTGTTTTATCATCTCGTTAGTAATTACTAGTTTATATGTTTTCCTATTATGTTTGTGTGAAATGGGCATTTTAGCCATTTTAAATACGACTATGTATTTCAAAGATGCAAAGATAATGTAAAATGTTTTATTATCATTTATTATTTACATGTTACTACAAAACATAGTTAGGCCTATCAAAGTAATTATATAGAAAATATTTAAGATATTATGTCTCTAAGGAGTTCCTAACTGATCAGAGGCTCAGGGCCTATTTCACATTGTCATGCTAACCACTTTGCTATCCAAAACATATCTACAATCTTAGTTTTATCTTTTAGTTGACATTTTGGACATTGTGAAAGAAACCCTTGATATGATTTAAATTAATATTTTAAATAGACAATTATACTTTGATTGTATCAACCTTTTATATTTACAACACTACAAATGCATAATATTAGATTATTAGAGAGTGGTCCTCAAAACATGACTTGAAATTAAATACAATCAATCAAATGTAACAAAGTTTACACAATGAAAATGAAAATGAAAATGAAAATGAAAAATATTTATTCAGTTTAGGCCCTGGTAAGGCACTTATGAAAGTCGAGAATTTACCACCGGTTCGGAAACTAGCCTTCTGAGAAGAACCGGCAAGAAACTCAGCCAGGCATCATGTACATAACATCGAAACAATATAAATCATAATGAAATCATAATACAAAATCAAATTTGATAATAGGTATAAATATTCACAATAGTGACAAATTGTATTAGCATGCAAGTCATTATAAAACAAAATCAAAGAGATAAAAAAAATAACAATACCAGATAGATTTACAAGTGTTTGCATACCATGTATTTGCCAGGAGCTACTTGTGCAGAGTGATTTACCTAGTTCCATATATCCTTGTCATTTATATAATCCGAAATTTTATAATATGCTTTCTTCATCAAAACAGTTTTGACATGTGTTTTAAATTTATCATAATTTAACGCGATTATTGATTGTGGGATTTTATTGTAGAAGCGAACACAGTTCCCCATGAATGATTTATTTACTTTAACTAATCTGAATCTAGGAGCCATAATTTTGTGTTTATTTCGCGTACAAATCGAATGAACATCACAGTTTAAATTAAATTAATACAATACTAATAATAGGGGATACAAAAGCATGTAAAGTGGACCAAGAAAAACCTTTACAGCTTTCCACGAACAACAAGGTCTTATGTGACAATGTATCGAGCCCAATAAGATTTTCGAGTCTTCCAAATTCAACTATTTGTCTAAACTGGTAAAGCACTTTCTTGGTCGACGATAATTTTAACAAAAACAGTCCATACATTGTTGTTTTATGGTCACTGCGATTACTCAATTGCAATTTACACATTTTTTTGGCAAAACTTAATCAAGAAAGATTTTACATTCATAAAATGTAATTTCCTGACCGTATAAGCAGACTCATACATTCCTACAAAATAAACTAAACTATTTATTGATTATGCTATTGGTTCATCAATATTTCGCCCATAATGTGAAAAATGGGTTGTTTCTTTTACCAACCACCAAACAAATAATAAATAATACCTGAGTCATAATATAATCTGTGAAAGTACAGTCATAGATTTTGGAACGTTCCCATTAGCCTTAGCATTTTAATATACAAACAAGTATCACATGAGCATCAGTGGAAGGCGTATAAGAGAAGGAGGAATGTACAGACGGCGACCACGAGCCCAACGATCAGGGAGTCGCGCCGTTTGCGCGCGTTTATCCGGTATATCAGACTGTTCAGCATGGGGAACCTGCAATACAAAACATAATATGGATGAAGCGAGAGAATCACAGACATTATAGGAGTAGATTATGTTCCTCTGTAAAATAAATAAAAGCCTTTCTAATGAAGAGTAATATCTATAAATACCAATTAATTCGCACTAGTGTTTTTAGTATACTCAAAGAAATTTCTCCTCAGTGTTTAGCCATTAGCCCATACTGCATCTGAACTGACGGACTGAAATGCCCTTTCTAAAATTTACATATTGATATTATATCGATATTTTGAAATTTCGTTGTATTGATTGATTATAAAATATTTTTCCATGTTGATTGTAATCTAAACTAGTCAATATTTATTTTCTATCAGTTTGACAATTATCACTTAGTGATAAATATGTCGCATCTTTAGATCAAGAATTGCCGCGTCATGTAGGTACTAATGAATGTAGTTATCGTTTAAAACAATCTGTACTTTTAAAGGTAAAGTAAACATCAATATTATAAACTATTCGTCTAATTTTAGACTATTCACCCAAAAAAATTACATAATATAGTAATTTTTTATATGTAACCATATTCGTTAGATGCATTAAATTGGAGGAAATATGAAACACTACTTATTGTGACATTTCTCATCCAGTTAAAAAGTTCAAAATGTCACATATGTAGTGTTGCTAGAGTTCTTTCTTTTTATGCGACGAGAGTACAGCTATTCCGCCAATGTCAAGTGATTGTTGCTAGAGTTCATAACTCACTTGTTGGTGATGTCGTTGAACCTGGTCTGCATGCGTTTAAAGGTCTGCCGCTGCGAGGAGAGGTGCTCCCGCGCTTCCATCGCTATGTTTATTTGTTCGTCCACTAGTATGTGTGAACTGAAATAATCAAAACAATATCACATTAGGTATATTTATAATGCCACATACAGGCGTATATAGTCACGGTTATATTAGCACAATCAAAGTATATCCCACTAGTTAATAAATAAAAAAAAAGATATTGATGCAAAATAGTCAAAAGGTAATATTTCTAAAATTTTTGCGATTTATATTAATACATGGTTACCAATCGTGGTGATTTGATTGGGTTCAACGCTTGGATTTGGGACTCAAAACATCGAAGTATGTTATTTTCAAAATATATATTCGTGATATGTCCCGAGTAAGTTTTAATATAGTCAGAAGATAACACAAATAATAAAAACAAATCTTAAAGCGCTCTATCAAGAGTCAATTGCTTGTTCAATAAAGTTCTTATAATGGTAATGCCAATGACCACATAATAGCATACCGCATCAGACGGTACTTACTGTGTGCGCTGACGCATTCAAGGTCAAGCTGGATATGAGACCAATGGAACTTACAGACAATATATTATATCCGCCTTCTGTATTGTTACCATTGTATTTTAATATGTTTATAATATTTTATTACATAATATGCAAATTTTTGTGAAACTTTTTATTCTCTGGGCTGAGTACCCATGTGGGAAAGCAGGCGGAATTTAGTGTGAGACCTACATATTCCTGTAAATCTTATTCAACTACACAATTTTACTAGGAAAATGTTGTATGATGCAGTGGCCATTTTAAGTTGTGTGAGAGATGCCTTCCTTTATGGGAAGGAATGAAAATTAGCTTGATGAATGATTAATGCTTGTTGTGTTGTGATATCCTTATTTTTACAAGTAATATAATAACGAGAAAGTAAGTTAAGACGATATACCTGTGCAAGTGGTTGGCCTCCTTAGCATACTGATCTCGACGACTGAGGCCCAGTGTGGCCGGTGGCGGTGGACTGCCACCTCGTAGCAACTCCTCGCGCTCGCGCCGCGCACTCACTCGTGCTGACGTCTTCGAGAACTCTTGTTGGTAGTCCTATGTGTTTGATTATGATATATGCAATTACAAAATATCTGTTCATTTTCAGGGATAAAATGAAAATGAAAAATATTTATTCAGTTTAGGCCCTGGTAAGGCACTTATGAAAGTCGAGAATTTACCATAAAGCCAAGGATTCACAGGTTTGGGGTAAACAACTGTACTGTATCATTTGACTGTAACCAACAACAAGCTTATCATTGCTGATCATTCAATCTGGGCATTAATATAATAATAATTGTATTATTTCTACAGGTACAAGATGTTTGATGTAATTCTTTTTAAATTGTATGTGTCATAATCTTACCATTAGTATTTCTCTATGCCTCTTGATTGTGTGCATTGTAGCTGCTCCGCTTGGAGCCATGTCTGCCATTTTTTCATTGATTGATGAAAGCTGTAAAATATGAAGTAGTGAGTGTAGAAATTAAGTTATGAAGAGTATAAGATCACCATCATAAATTGGAGTCTGACTCTTGTCTAACCGATGTAATTTCTTCCATCCAACTCTATCCAGTGCCATCTCCTTGTATGGCATGACAGACACCATTTCCTTAACCCTCTCAGTTAAACTGGATCTTCCTCTCTTAATTTTGAATACAATAGAGCAATCAATATACCATGGTAAAGATGATACCTTATTGAGTAGCTGTTGCAGTTCCATGGTCATGGTATCAAACATGTCATCACTGTTGATAAGAGGCACACTCTCTGAGCTCAGCCCGGATGCTGCGGAGCTCATGCCCAGCTTGCTAAATGCCACTAGCTTCACATCTATGTCATTCTCCAGGAGGCGTGCTTGTTTTCTTAGCTCTGAAATATTTTCTCGACTTGTAGCCTACACCAGGGGCCAACTGTGATCGTTTAAGCAGTGAGTATCAAGAACTTCTTAGCATTGATGTTTAATTTTATGATACAAAAATGATACGTCGAAGCTCAGACGTTATTAATACTCCGCTTAAATCCATGATGGTAGGCCCTCAGGTCTTGGCTCTAACAACAGATCTTAAAGACAGAGTGTAAAGGCTTTTGTTTACCACAGTGTCCCCCCAGATAGAAAGAAACTCTTATAAACAGTGTAGTTCTACTTCTAAGATTAATG
Organism: Watsonalla cultraria; assembly: GCA_964035505.1. Lineage (NCBI taxonomy): Eukaryota > Metazoa > Arthropoda > Insecta > Lepidoptera > Drepanidae > Watsonalla > Watsonalla cultraria. Next base: position 6,627,669 of record OZ037731.1, read on the forward strand.
TGATTGACTTTATCTCTTAGTGTTTTATTTTGCGTATGAGTAAGTAATACTAATTCGATGCAATCTACAAAATAGTTTGCTACGTCACCTCAAAGGATTCATTTCTTTCCATTTTAAGGTAATTAGATTACATACATACCCTCCCATGATGAGCCTGCTATTGTAGACATATTTGTCTTTATTTAAATTTTGTTTATATTAGTTATCCGGCAAAAAACTTTTACAATAAAATAAATTTGTTTATCAAATCGGTCTATCAGACCAGACACTTCATTCATACACACATAGTCAACTTCACTTCAGTCAGATATTTTTGACAGCTGTCAATTGACCACAGGCTATACTACTACCTATTGATTTATGTATCTATGCTCGGTACATAGACTTATGAATACTAGACTTGACATTTATCCTAGATCAAAAATTCATTTACGTTTTGTAAAATCAAAATAAAATAATGACTTGGATTTCGACAACGAACGTCCTCATCTCTGGTGTTAATTTATTTATTAAACCAGAAACACCATCAGTCTCTCATAAGAACATGCATTATTGTAAGCATCCGTATCTATTAGGCTGTGGATGACCCACAAAAATACTCAAATCATAGACATCAAAAATATAAATGGATATCCAATGATATTGTTAACAATATCTAGATATTTAATGTTCATAGCAATTGAAAAGTACAGAAGATAGGATAAGCACGTGAGTAAAAGAGATAGCGCCATACAAAAACGTCTCAATTGGGAGTCTTTCGTGTTTTCACTTAACGCGCGCTAATAGCATATTTGCCTCTTTCATTATAGTTACCAATTGATAAGCTGGTTTGCTTCTTAGCTAGATCTAGCAAAAGCGATATTTCTGAGTATTTACTGTTTACTAAAATTAGCACGCTATCAGCTAAATTAGGCACTATCAAAAGTCCCACCAAACCCGTAAATAAAGAAAAGCTAGATAAAGTAAATTATTAAAATCTATGTTCTTTAAGTCGTTTTAAATCTGTTATTGATACCTTGCTTGTCGTTCATTTTATTTTTAAATACTTATTTACCAACTTGTATTTAATTTAATTATTAACATACCAACTATGAAAAATTTTTTAAAGAAATATACTTTTATTTTTATTTTCTGTAACAGGTGTGACAGAACCCCTATGCCTATGGATATAAAGGTGGATTTCGTTCAATTTTAGAGCACTTAACAGGAATGATATAATGGTAGCCAATACTAAAGCTTTGATAATTACCAAGAAAAAAAAGAGCCTAGATTAATGTACTTATTTTAATTTTAATTTTTTGAATTAAAATTTCAGTCCTCATGTCCTACGTGTTATTTTGTATTAACTACTTATCTACAAACTTTTACTAAAAAAATCATTGACCAGTGTTCAAATAGAAGTTCTTCTTACTACACTGTAAGAACTATTTTTCATTGTCACCCAACGATATTGATGTTTGGTATCGAACACCTTGAAACGTTATCTATCTCTTTCACACAAGTAGACATTTCGTATTAAACTTATTCACTCTCACATTATATGAACCAGTTGAGCTACCCCACCCATTGCAGTTGTCTTCCTTTCTTTGGATTTGGTTTCGCAAGCGAGCAGTGCTGATATTGTGTGATGTGTTACAATATTGTGGAGTTTTCTTGTGTTTTATGGAAGTCCGCTAATGTAAAATGACTTTATCATAACAAAGTGGCATTTTATTGCGTGATTAAGAAAAATCGTGTAATACTGGTGATAACGTAAAACAAGGACGAATACAGCTCGATAGTGCACTCCAAAATGGCTGCTGTGAATAAAACGCAGAACCTAAAGTTCGACAAGATATGTCGTGCGTGTTTGCAAATAAAAAAGGACATGAGACCACTGTTCGAACAATTAACTGCGACAATGTTGATGGGCATATCAAAAGTAGAGGTGAGGCGACAAATTTATATTGCAATATTTTGGGAATGTCATGTCATCTCTTTCGCACTTGTGGAAGTGCTATAAGGTGCGTGTCGACAGCTGATGTCGCGTCATCTTTGTTGTAGGTATGAACAATTTCGAGAATTCAGGGTTGCTGTGCGTATCTCGAAATTGTTTGAGAAATATTTGCTATCTCTGTCTAACTCACGCATCGATCTGTCTGGTGATGAGGTAGCCGCTTGGAAGCCAACAGCTAGTCTTCAAAAAGAATGAGATAGGTAGGTAGACACAAAGAGTGGAATAACTATACCACGCACGGCACGCACAGGGTAGACAGATACGATGCGGGTGTCGGGAATTTGTAGAGTAAGTAGAAAATATAGTGTGTCCTTTCGAATCAGCTGGGTGTCTGCTATCATCCTCATTTGATAATTTAAGGACGGGGTTCTAAAGAGTTAGACATCTTATTATTTCGGTTTCTCGTTTAAATTATTTAGAACTTGTTAAGTAGGTATACATACCTAATTAAGAGGCTGAATAACTTTGTTGGGTTCCGTAACCTATCACTTTATTGTCAGTGTGTGTGTGTCTAGTCGTAAGTGCAACCACAGCACACGTGAACCTGGGTTCGATCCGTGGTTTGGGCAAACTGTTGCTTTTGGGTTTGCAATCTGTAATTTCCCAGTAGGTAATAGCCTGGAGTCTCGTAGATAGTGCCTGCCGCCTGGTTAACAGCAAGGCTTGACCCTATTGCAGGCTCAAATAACTGGCGAAATGTGGATGTACATTATGTAGGTACATTTCTGCCTATCCCATCGGAGAATACAAGCGTGAGCATATGTATCTATCTACCTACAGATCCCGTCAGGAGTTATGAGCGTGCACCTTGAATGGGCGGTTGTCATGTTATGTGTCTGTCTCGGTCTATATGTACGGCGCGAGGCGAATAAAAACACGTGTGGAATCCCCACTATTTTCGTTGCGCGCTAAAATCTCTTGATGGCATTTGTGCCTATGTATGTTTTTAGGTATCTCTGATATTCGTCTTCTTTATTATATTCGTCTCTTTTAGTCTCAGGCCAGTAGGTATCTAAATGTAAAAAATAACTTCGATCGAAGTTAATGCAATCAAAAAACTATAGGGTAGGGCACACGCACCTACCTATTCAGATAGCTTCTGCAGCTACCTACCTACTAAGAACGATCGCTTTTGTGTACTGCTCATGCTGATGATATGTATACGTCTGTAGGTGTCAGTGGGCGACGGCCTCCCCACCCAGCTGTGCCTGCAGTGCGTGCACCAGATCTCCCGCTGCCACGCCTTCAAAGAGCTGGTGGAACGTAACGACGCTACTCTGCGAGAAGCCGCCAAGCAACTCGCCGAGGAGGCCTTTAACAAACAGAGGGAAGAGGTAACTCACAATCTGTAATACGTAGCTACCTATGTACCTACTTAATAGGTATTGAGGATTTAGCTATGTTCAAGGGGCCAACTGCAGCGCGTATTAAGACTAAGCTTTGACGTTCCATTTTGGTACCGGAAAATTAAACGCCAAAGCTAAGAAGTCCATAATACGCGCTACTAAAACGATTACAATTGGCCCCCAGTTTTTTATTCTAACAGAAAACTGTTCAGTTAAATAATTATTTTCATCACGAATAATAAAGTCAAACAAACATTGAATACTTAAAGCTATTCATTATTCAGTACCTACATGATTGAAATTCTACTAGGAATACTCTTTATACGTCATCACAGACGCTTTTTCTTTAACATGTATGTTAACCTTGGTCTTCCCCTGCGTCTCTTCCCTTCTACCTTTCCTATTATTATTTTAAAGAAGCTGTTATGTCGCACAAAACCCTTTAAAATCACATCTTTAAAATCTTGCTAAGTAATGTTAACCCTGTGCAGTCGCGATATCTACAATATGTGGAGCTCCCGATGGGCACCCGGTCGAGCACGCTGCTGGATGGGTTCTTCAGCCCCGCGCCCGAGCCCCAACAACCTGACACACAGGAGGCTGCTCCCAAGGACACCTTTGAACTCGAGAAGGTATTGGTTATGCCAATATTTTGTATATTACGGAAACGTAACTTGTATGCTTTGTGGGACTCATACCCATACATTGTACATGAGACTTATCAAGATCAACAAGATGATTTTGGCGGCTTAAGGTGGCTGTGGATAAATTTGACACATGGGGTGGGGTCATGAGTAAGTCAATTCGACGGTTTGCACAAGGTCGCGGGTTCGAATCCCAACATGTGCTCATTTTTATCAGAATGCATTATGCAACAGAATAATTTACCTCCTCCTATCGACTTACCGCACCCCCTCGTATTTTAATACGCACTTTATTGGGAGGAGCGCCTCGCATTTACATGAATTTCAGCATTACGCTCTAAAAAATCACTGGTCATTATAAAAATGGCGTTATAAATAATGCTTGCAACGCGTTTGTTTCATACATTTCTCAAGTGTTCCATGTGGTTTGTAAATTCAATTTATGTTGTATTGTCGAACGATATTTAAGTACCGATTACTACTATATAGCCCCCCGAGGAGACCCCGGCCGAGAGGAAGGTGGAAGGTGATCTGAACTCAGACGAGGAGAACTACCTGCAGCTGGTGGTGTTCCAAGCGACCTCCACGACTAGTGGGAGACACGTGTGCAATCTCTGCCATAAGGTAATTCTTAGACACATTAAATACGACGAAATATAGACCAATTGTCAGAGTACGTACATCAACCACCGCATGGGGAAGAAAAAGGATTTATGTCGGACTCGCACCGAAGAATCGCTACGGTGTTATGGCTAAGCGGTATCTACTCGTAATTGTACATTTTTTATATTGAAAATTGCATATGAAGATCCACAACGGCCACGAAATTTATATCTTTCAAAGAATCAACAAAAAACGTCAAATAGTCGTACTTTTGTCAGACGTTCGCTAATACCAAATTATCGCCGCTTCTCAATAGTCTTACTACATAGTTTAACTTCTGGAAATTTTCTTGCTAATTTATTTTAGGTGAATAGAGTTTTCTTACGTCAAAAACGACGGCCATACCCTTAAAAAAGTAGATGTCAAATATTATAATGATATTTACAGGAGTTCCGTCACGCGCGGTGGTTGAAGCAGCACATGCGCTCGCACACCAACTGGATCCGCGCCAACTGCAAGAAACAGCCCGTGTGCCCTGTCTGCGAGAGGACGTTCAAGGTAACGCCCACATTACATTGCTACTTACTCTAGTTTACCTACTGATTATCTGTTTTACTGGGGGTGTTTATCATCAGTCAACTATTTACGAGTTTGCAACCTTTTTTTTCATTTTTACTCGCTAGCGTTATCGCCGCGTAAAAAATATATTATTATATTTTTATATGATAAATTGTACAGGGCCCTTAAATATCTCATACAAATAATATTGTACGGTGATGACGCTAGCGAGTATAAATTACGAAAACGGTGCAAAGCTCAACAGCTCGTCGACATTTTCTAGACGACAAACTTTAATGGAAATGCGTAAATTACCTGACCTGCAAATCTATTTTTACCAATGTCACACAGAAACTCTGTTTTGTTACCTAATAATTCTACCAAAAATCGTTGTCAAACCGGAGTCTATTAACTGATATACAATGCAGCAACCACATTTTAGGCAAGATTTTCTCTAGACATGGCATATTTTACGTGAACACGTCATCATAGGTGTCCATTTATGCGAATTAACTAGTGTTAAGAAAAGACTTTAGAAAAAAGTAGGCATAAACTGAATGTAATAATCCCAGGGTCCAGGTATGCTGAAAATGCACATGCGTACCCACGAGCAGCGACCCCCGAAGCAGCCCACCTGCTCGGTGTGCCAGCGCACCTTCCCCACCAAGACGCTGCTCTACCGCCATCGACAGACTCACTTCGAACAGAAGACACACCAGTGCACCGTCTGCGAGAAACGGTTCTTCAGTGGCTATGCATTAAGGTCGCATATGGCTCGGCACAGAGGCGAGAGGCCCTTCGTCTGCTCCACTTGCAATAAGAGCTTCTATAACCCGACCGATTTGAAGGTACGTTATCAGAAGTAGGAGCTATTTAATAAGTTTGTCTATAAAACTCGTTTGACCTTTTTAGTAGTAAGTAAGTCATAAACCTCTTGGTAGGTCCTAGGTAGGAATATCTATACAGATAAATAAAATTGAAGTGTCTGTTTGTAATTCCAAAATTACAGCTTTTCACTAAATGCATATGAAAGTATACACGCTACTGACACTGAAAAACCAAGTTTTAATTTTTTTCTCTGTCTGTCTGTCCGTCTGTCTGTCTGTCTGTCTGTCTGTCTGTTTGTTCCGGGTAATCTCTATAACGGCTGGACGGATTTTAACGGGACTTTCACTGGTAGGTAGCTGATGTTTCAAGGAGTAACTTAGGCTACTTTTATTTATCAAAAATATTAGGGTTCCGCGACAATAAGGATGAAACTATATCTACGCGGGTGAAACCGCGGGGCACAGCTAGTCTATACTAATATTATGGAGCTGAAGAGTTTGATTGGTTGAACGCGCTAATCTATGGGACTACTGGGATTTGAATAGATTTTTTTGTGTTGTATTGGTTCATACATCGAGGAAGACTTTAGGCTTTATAACATCATGCTGCTAGTTGTTTGCATGTCGCTTTGTGTCTTTATCATTTTAATCATTCAGAATGCATGTAGTTCATGTAGAAAAGTCATAAGAATATAAAGGAATACTTTAACTGTATTTATTATGACATAATATAGCCGATATATTACGATAAATATTTAAAAAATAGAGTAATCATTCAAAAATAGAAGTAGTAGACAACGAGCCACACTTTAACTTTTGGAACTTCTCTTCCTCCTCTTCTTTTACTTTGAATGCGTCTTCGAAGGATTTCTTTGTTTTCTTTGACAAATATTCGGGAAACTCTATTTTGAATCTCAAAATAAGGTTCCCTTTCGCTTTGTTGGGACACGCCGGGACTGGAAGCCCCTCGTCTTCTATAACCTTCTCGTACGTGGGTGTTATGACGTCACTCATCTTGATCCTTAGCACTCGGTCGTCCAAAGTCTTTAACGTGATAGTGAACCCGCACAGAGCTTCTTTTAAAGTTATATTTCTAACAGTCACTAGATCGCTGAGACCGGACCTGACGTAGGTCTCGTGGGGTCTATCCTCAGTGATGAAAATGACGTCAGCAGGTATCCTCGTCGGACCTTGATCGCCCTCCTCTTTGAACCTCACCTCTGTATTGGGATATATCCCAGGCTTTATGGGTATCGATAACACTTTCTCCCTGAGCTTCAGTTCTGAACACGTCTCGTCTGTGAACACCAATCTTTGTATCTTCATTTTCTTCAAACCACCTTTGAATACCTCCTCAAGCGAGAGGGCCAGAGGTCTCAGGATAGTCGCGTCCTTTTCTTTATATCCTTTACCTAGAGGAGAATCAAACATCGGAGGTGGGTTTTCGTAATAATCGAGTAGATTAGCGTAAGGATTCGATGTGCCGAAGAACTCGTGGAAGGTTCTCAATGGTTCTCCATGGTACGAGTAGGGTTGAATGAACTCTGTCGGTCCTGGTACTCCCTTCTTCAGGCCTTCTTCTCCGTACTGGTCGTACACTGCCCGCCGCTTGTGATCTACAAGTACTTCGTAGGCTTCCCCGATGAGAGCGAAGATTCGTTTCATGTTTTCATCGTTGTCGTGTCTCTCGGGGTTGTATTTCAACGCAAGTCGTCTGTACGCCTTCTTTATCTCGTATTGGTTGCATGAGCGCTTCACTCCTAGAATACCGTAATAATCGAAGCCCATTTTCTTAAAAATCCGATATAATTTCGTGTAAGATTGTTTAAAAAATGAAATGATTTATTATGGTGATTATGATATTTCTTGGTGTCAAAATATTGATATTTTCTTATGTCATTTTGGAAATTATGTGAATGTAAACATTTTCAAAGAAATAAGGATCGTTGCAAATCGTTCCATAAGTATCGAATCGAGGTCAACAAGTTTTTAAAATGCGTGTCCATTTAGCGAAAAAATTTTAACATAAATAAAATTTTATGTATCGCTATTGTTTTTAATGGTTCAAAAAGTGTTTAAAAATACTTAATTACTTGTTTTATTTGTAGGTCCACTTCCGCTTGCACACGGGCGAGAAGCCGCTAAAATGTTCCGAGTGCAACAAGACGTTCCGCCGTCACTCGACGCTGTGCCAGCACATGAAGAAGCACCGCGGCATCAGGAACCACGTGTGCAGCGTCTGCAACAAGGGCTTCTACGAGGTCTCCAAGCTCAACGCGCACATGAGGGTGCATACCGGTAAGAGCTTACCTACACTCACTAACACACAGTAGTCTTACAGAATAACACACACATAAACAGATACTTAAAAGTCACTTAGATTACATCCTCCATAGACTTCGAACTTACATACATATGCTCAGGCCTGTGTTCCCCGAAGGGGTAGGCAGAGGTGTTGTAATTTTCAACACCCACATTTCACCGAATATGAGTAAGTGCCAACGTGACAGAGGGTGAGTCCATCGCCGTCTCAGGCACTTTACATACGTCTTTTGAATTATTTATCAGACATATGCAGGTTTCCTCACGATGTTTTCCTTCACCGTAAAGCACGCGGTGTGAAATCACTGTACATAAGTTTTTAGAAAAACTCATAGGTATACCCGCTGGGATTCGAACTTGCGTCGCTTGCGTAGCAGGCGACTGCTCTAACCCCGAGGCCACCACGGCTCTTGACTTCGAACTTCTCTTATCATAATAATGATTATGAGCCTGTTGTGTCCTACTGCAGGGGAAAGGGCAAAGGTGCGAAAGAGGGTAGTTATGTATGTATTTCCAAGAGTGAAATTGCGCTCTTTTCGTAGCTTGTCCAAATTTCTTATATTCTCTCCTATGAAAGAAACTGAACTCTTGATTGATTCGGCGCAATTGATGATAGTGTATGCATATAAGGGGTTTGGGTTAATTAGAATCCTACAACATCCTGCTAAGGATTTCTCGATGGACATCTCACTCTTATTCCCGAAGAACATACCATTAAGCCATAGGGTAATTTATATAACAACAATTTGTAGGCGAACGTCCGTACGAGTGTCAGTTCTGCGAGCGTCGGTTCGCGCAGCAGTCGGCGCTGATCTACCACCGGCGCACGCACACCGGCGAGAAGCCTTACAGCTGCAAGCTCTGCGCCGCCAAGTTCACCACCTCCTCGGCCCGGAACAACCACCTCATCACACACACTGGACACAAACGGTAACATATAAAATTCAAAGCCGTGACTGGAAATTACAACAATCATGCACAGCCTAAAGTGGTCTTAGAGACATTACATTTAGAGGGGGCGGCCACATTTGGATGGTTTGTTGTCTGATTTACTGTGCCAACTTACTAAAGCAGCAGGGAATCTAGATTTTTTTTTAAATAAGGGTGCTTTCTCAATCGAGCTTGAATTTGCCACGTCAAAATAAACATCGATTTCTCGGTTTGAAGTATAGAAAAATGTCTTTTAGACATGTAAATGAGGACGCTTATAGGGATTTGTAATGATCTCATGGAGGAATCTAATGGGTTGCTTCGCATATTTGTAACAAAATACAAGATTTTTTCAACAACCACTTTACATTGGCGGAATAGCTGTAAGAAAGAAAGACGACAATAATAATCTCATAGGTGCGTCTGTGAGTGTTTTCAAATGATTTGATTCTATGTTCCTTACTGCTTATATTTATACTGTGGTACAACTCCGAAAAAATGTTTACATTAATCGGTATAATAAATGGGCAGGTTCATATGTCCGGTGTGCATGAAGGGGTGCACTTCCCGCACGGAGCTGCGCGTGCACTCCAGCAAGCACACGGGCGAGAAGCTGTTCCAGTGCGCGCAGTGCGACCAGCGGTTCAGCTCCGCCTCCTACCTCGCCGTGCACCGCCGGTACCACTCCGGCGAGACCAAGTACCACTGCCAGCACTGCGGGAAGGGTACCTATACTTTATACTAACAGTAACACATATGTAGGTACCGGATACAGTCTCAACGCCGGGGCAGTGACTTGAATGAAGTCTGAAACTCGATCGGTACGGTTACTTTTTGGTACCAAACTGTCTGTATAATAGTATCAACTACTTATTAAACTAGAAAAAAATATTATTGAGTTTTTAAGGTCAGCGCTCATAGGTCGTGACTACACCTGCACTAACATTAGAAATGCAAATGATGATGATGTCCTTCGAGTATTTTGACATTCACACGGAAACTGAACAAGTAATTTAATGACAAATATAAGAATGGCTTTAGGACTTTTAAATGTTATTTAATGATCATCGATCGGTCACTTTTCCTACATTCGTGCTACTGCGCTTTAAGACCTTTTTACACGACGTAAATCGTAGCTAAGGGCTAGGTATTCCTACATGTATTGTAAAGTATAGTTTGGTTAGGTTTCGTAGAGTCGAGTTCATACAAGAAGCATCTGAAGACGCACGAGTCGAAGCCGGAGACGGAGTCCAACTCGGAGAGCTCGGAGCGCGCTGATACCACGCCCGTGCCCGCCGACATCGCCGACGACCAACAAGGTAAGAATTCTATTTATAAATATGCTCACGCCATCCTAAAGGGTCCCCGAAGGGGTAAGCAGAGGTGTTCTAACAATAACACCCATTAAGTGCCAACGTGACAGAGGATGAATCCATCGCCGTCTCAGGCACTACATACGGCTTTGAATCACTTATGCAGGTTTCCTGACGATGTTTTTCCTTCACGGTAAAGCACGCGGTGTGACATCACTGCATATACGTTTTTAGAAATTCATTGGTACAGGTCCCGCTGGGATTCGAACTTGCGTCGCTTGCGTAGCAGGCGACTGCTCTAACCCCGAGGCCGCCACGGTTCTTTCGAAATATCCCGCTATACAACAATATGCTCATTAAAATGACTTTGCTTGCGACGGCGTCTGGGTGACGGGTTGTCCACTTCCCTCTATGATGGTTGAGGAGGTCAATGGCTGGCATTCGCGTCATACTTGTGAACAGGTTCTGCTTTTGGCGGCTGGTCATCTCAAGCATTTAGATATAAGTAGAACTACTAGACTTTTCTTTATGTTAATTTTTATCGACATTTGTGAATTGGAACTGTGTCCATGGGCTTTACTTAGTTTTTTTGCCAGTTACTTCTCAGTAAAAGCAACCTTCCGAACCTGGCGGTAGCATGGTATAATCCTGTATAATTGTCATTCTGACGATTTGAAAGTACTTTGTAAAAAGTCTCATCGAATAAAGAAATATTTGACTTTGACTATGACATTATAATAAATTTTGTGCGTGGGTTACACACATGTAAAGTTGGGCATCGTTTAGCAGTGCAAGTGCAAGAAGTGCAGCAAGTGCAAGTGCAAGTGCCTCAGCAGACGGAGAGCCCGCCGCCGGCGCCGCGCCGCTACAAGTGCGGCATGTGCGTCAAGTCTTACATGTACATGCACAGCCTCAAGAAACACATGATGACACACTTACAGGTATATAGATATATCCATTGAATATCATCCCGTTAAAAATTGAAGACAGTATTAATACAGGTTAGTAGGTAAAAGTAATTAAAAACAACTACATTCTCTTTTTATGAAAAACATCGTTTATCGCGACAGCAACAACAACAACAGCAGCAGCAACAACAGCAACAACAACAGCAGCAACAACAACAGCAACAACAGCAACAACAACAGCAACAACAACAGCAACAGCAGCAACAACATCAGCAACAGCAGCACCAGCAGCAGCAGCAAGGTCAGCTGCAAGTGCAGCAGGTGCAGCAGCTGGCGCAGCAGGTGCTGCAGGTGGGCGGCGTGCAGCAGCTGGCCGTGCCGCTGCACGCGCAACACGTGCAGCAGGGCATCACCGTGTCGCCGGTATGGACCTATTATACTACACTACTACCTGTGCCCCACGGTTTTACCCACGTTGACTTAATTTCGAGGGTGGCCAGCGAAATTATGCCTTTCACCAAAATAGCAGCTTCTATATTATATAAAGTAAAGAATGTAGTACTTAACTATACCTCTATGTATATAACTAATAACCCCAATAAATGCTGAAATATCACTCAAATTATTAAATCTACTATAGTGTCAATATTTCAAACTACAATAATTTAAAGCCTTAAAAATGCAACTCTTAATTTTTTATTGGAATTAAATATGATTACTTAATATAATTAAGTATGATTACTTTTCAGAATTAGCTCGATTATTTAGATTCCAGTAAAATAATCACTGTGTATAAAATACCACCATAAAATAATGTTTGTTGTAGTGTGAGTGACCTATTAAATTTCTGATGGTTGTTGCAGGGCGGTCAGCACTCGTACCCGGTGATATCGTCGGTGCAGTCGCTGCAGCTGCAACAGACGCAGCAGATCAACACGGTACTTTTTACCGCGTAGATTTAATTTGATTCCCGCGGAACCCTAAATTTTCTTTATAAATAAAAGTCCCAAGTTACTCCTTGTAACATTAGCTATCTGCCAGTGAAAGTCCCGTTAAATTTGGTCTAGCCGTTTCAGAGATTACCCGGAACACAAACGACATGTTGATAAAAGTCATTGGCAAATAACTTAGGTAATAATTAGGTACCAATTCTTTGCGTTTTTATACTCGTGATAATTTCTCAACGAAATGTCCGATTGGAATAAAACAAACAGTATTTTACTTTTACATAAAAGGTATCGCTATATGATTTAATTAATATATTTTATAGCGCCGTCTGACTGTGGAAAATTAAGGATCTTAAATTTTTAACACAGCGTAGTCCCCTCCGCAGGGTTTATTTATTCTTAATTCACACATCATAGACAAAGAAAGCGACGGTAGACTTAGTGCACGCAATCTTAGAGATATTTAGTTTGTGACATAATATTTTTTTAATTGCATAATTTATATTAGCAGATCTAGCTTGATCTAAGCAGTTAGAGTGGTGGTATGGTACATATTGCTATCGTAGAGTAGTGGAGTTGTATACGACCTTGTTTGTTGCAGCAACAGCCGCAGCAACTGCAGGTGCAGACCATACAGATACACCCGCAACATCAACCTATACAAATACATGTGAGTTACAATCGCATTGTACATATTTACAAGTGCTCACGCCTGTATTCCCCGAAGGGGTAGAGGAGAGGCAGAGGTGTTGTAATAACTACACCCACTTTTCACCGAAGATGATTATGCGCGATCGTGAACCTGACAGCTGGTGAGTCCATCGCATCGCCGTCTCAGACACTATACATACGTCTTTTGAATTACTTCTCAGACATATGCAGGTTTCCTCACGATGTTTTCCTTCACCGCAAAGCGCGAGGTGACAAATCACTTAAGCTTAAATGCACTTAAGTTGTTTAGAAAACTCATTTTACAGGCCCCGCTGGGATTCAACATCTTTGTCAGTATTTTAGCTAGCATGATACCAATTTTTTATGTACGGGTGGTCTCGTACGTAGCCCTTTTATACTCCACATCGCAGAAGTTCCATGGAGCACTGGTGACCTTACCGCAGGAACACGACACTACTCAAAGGTAGCATTATTAGGCTTCGGTCTTCTGTAAGGTGGAGGTACAGTTCGCAGTCCAAATAAGTAACTTACGGGAGATCCCGCCTTACCCGTAGTAGAAATACAAACATATATAACAAGCATGATTTCGTGTACGTCTATGCATTTGTCCTCAGAGGTACCTATGCCTTACGTAGTTGTCGTAAAGTGTGATATATAAATAATGTGTTTGTCAGGCGGTGGGAGTGCAGCAAGTGCAGCAACAACAGCTGCACGTCGCGACCTCCTCCTGTCAGACGATGTTGCCAAATATACTGCAGGTAAAATAAACACAGCATTGTAATTAATCTCTCTCAGTTCAAATTAAGTAATTTTTCAGTGAACTAGCATTGTTTTAGCGGTACTCAGTTCAGTAGGTACTCCTAACACGACCTTACACAGTTTGCAACTGTATTCCTAATCTGTACTCAATATTTGCATGAGTATTGTACAGCGCCTCCTAGCGGTGACGAGATGAACTAGAATATCTTATACAAATATTTCCGGTGACGCTAGCGAGTATAGATAACGAAAACAGTGCAAAACTCGTAATAAGCTTATTGTAGATTTGTAATAATTTACTGGACTGGTTTTGGGCTATCGTCGTTATGACACCCATATTCATAGCTTTTAATTCCAGCCCACTATCTTATCTCTTCTTCTATCCTGTACTTAATCCTTTTTATATTAGTTCCTTAATTTCTCAGCTAAATAAAGCTTCTAAGCGAGCGATTTTAACCTGTTTCATGCATCATTCACGTGTTGATTGTAAATTTCCAGTTGCAGCCAGGAACCGTGGCTGTGTCTGGTCTGGGGCAGGCGGAGCTGGGTGTGGCGCATCGTATACTGCTGCAGCCGCCGTCTCATCCCGCCGTCTACACCATACACCACTGACCACCCACCTGTGGTGACCACTTACCATCAGATGGGCCCTATGCTTGTTGGTCACCTTAGTTATATACAATACATGTTTAATATATAGGCTTCTAAAAGTCTCAATTAGCTTATTTGAAAAGGTTGAAGTTTTTTCCACCTTACCCTGTGGCAGATTGGTAAAAGGTATTTAAAAAAAAACCGGCCCAATGCGAGTCGGACTCGCGCACAATGGGTTCCGTATCATGTATAAAAAACGGCGAAAAATCACGTTTGTTGCGCTTTTCTTTGCTTGCTGCGATTTTATTGTTTTTCAGTATTTGTGGCGACAGAAATATATTGTCTGTGAAAATTTCAAGTGTAACTCACGGTTTTCACGGCAAGTGGAACCTTTATAATAGGGAAAAAACATCCAATTTAGCCTACATTTGCTTATACCTACTCCCGTATGGTGTGGTCAATATTAAAATAATAATATAACTCTTGGTTTGCTGCAACTGTAATTAGCATTATAATACATTTTGTAATGACGCGTTGACAAAGTTAAAAGCTACACAGTGAGATAAAAAACCTTGTATTACAAATAATAAACAAAGATTTTACAGTAGCTTAGAATTAGTTCCATCTCTTTTTGTGATATAAAATTGAAAAGTGATGGACATAGTTTTAGTCCGTGATACGTCTAGTATTGGTTTAAATATTATCTAATAAGTTTGGTTAAGATATAGTTTTATTGTATGTTTGATATAATAATGTAAGCTGTTACTAGGATAGGGCTGGCAGGACACTACCCTGTTAATATACCATCTATTAGTATATTTTGTCATACGAGTTATTATCTAGTTTTATATTAATTATAGTGATATTGTGAGGGGTCCTAACCATGATTTATTTTCCTTGATTAATTGACAATTATTATAAGACGGATGATTGTCACATAGTCAAACATCATGAGAAAAGCGGTAAGACCCCTGTAGGCCTGGACAAAGTGACATTCTCTCGCGCTTGCGGTATTAGAAACGACAAAAAAATGTATGGAAATGACATAAATCAGTCACGTGACATATGTAACTCCCGTACATTTTGTATAGTTTCTACCAGCGAAGCGTGAGGATAATGTTACTGTATCTACAGGCCCTGGTTAGTTTTTACTTATAAGTTTTGAGTTTATTTCGTTTTGTCTGTACAGATTTTATGTTTATTTATAGAAAACAACAATAAATGTTTAAAATAGAAAGTGTTTGGGTTTTCAAATAAAACTACGGATTTATATTTATCGCTATATATTTTAAAATTAAGAGAACATTATCAATGAAAGTATTACAAACTTATCAAATAAATGCAATTCATTAAAATAATCGCTACAACCAGCCACAGTGGTCCTCGGAGGCGAACGGGAAGATATATTTATCATAATTGGCACTAATTAATATTTACAACATAAATAAAAATGATGCGGGCTATTTGGTTATTCGGTCGACTTGACCGCGAATAAATATATGTGAATACATATTAATATTATAAGCATGAGGAGCTCGTGGCACAGTTGCTATTGCGCATATCATTCGATCAGCGAAGTTAAGCAACCATACGCCTAGCCAGTAGTTGGATGGGTGACCGCCCGAGTTCCCTCCGTGCCTCGGAGAGCACGTTAAGCTGTCGGTCCCGGTTGCCAAATTAACAAATTTGGAAATCGTTACAGGTCAGTCGGAGGCCTAAAAATTATCTGACAACTGGTTAAACCAAATCACAGATTTTCCTCCTAAACGGGATTGCGAAGGTCAGATGGCAGTCGCTTCGTATAAAAATCAGGTGATCAGCCACATCGGGTTGAATCAAGTGCCGACCCCAACAATGTATGGGATAAGGCCAGGGAGATGATGATGACATATTAATATTATAAATGGAAAAAATGCCCAGTTGTAAGAGATAGTTTAACCGCAAGGGCGGACTTAGGGTATTTAAAAACCATTAGGTATGCGAGCAAAGTCGCGGGTAAGATTCAGTGATGTATATAACACCGCAGAATTGTAAAAAACGATAGATTATAATCAATCTCGCGAGATTGTGAACCGCAACATACTGCTTACAATTTAACGTATTATTATTCGGTAGATTGTAATATATCGAAGTGAAACGGTTTTTTGATTGGTTCACAATATTTCGAACGTTCACAATCTCGCGAGATAGATCTAACGGCAGTTAAAATTTTACGGTGTCATACACATTATCATCACTTCAAGGGTAGTTACTTCACAGGGAAGGCAGGGAGTAGGTTACCATTCCTGTCTGTTTCACATCATCATTCATCAATCTTTTCATACATTGATTGTAGTACTTAGAACACTTTAACATCACGCAAGATCCCGAGGCAGACCAGTGACTCAGGCATATAAAAATACAAAACTACATCTCATCAGCTACTTGGATAGCCTTTTGAGGCAGTCCTAGATCATACATAAGACATACATACACATGTTCACGCCTGGATTCCGTTGGGGTATGCAGACTAATGTGGTTTTGCACCAGCATAGATATGAATGGGGATATCTTAAATTATAATCATATAAAATGTCAACACATCTCATATGTATTATTTACATAACGACTAACTAAAGGCCACATGTTCCCATATTAATGTATTAAATTTTAAAAGTATTCTGCTATCATAATTTAAAATTAAGATGTTATTGTCTCGATAAGTATCGACACGTTTTTTTTCACTAATAAATCATGTTTAATCTTTAATGATTCGAAATATGAAGTATAGATCAGATATTTTGCATAATAAAATGCGATTACACCGAGCATTTTTAAGTAAGAAAGTAATTTGGACTGTTCTGACCAAACAAACTTAAACTTTACGCCGACACGATTTATATTATACTTATGTATGTACCACATCCTTTAAACACTAGCAATATAATTAATATCCACGGAACTAGAGCGTTATTTTCATTACATAAATTCATGCACACAATTAAAACTTTTGCTTCAAAGCATTTGTAATTTTTTTTTGTTATTTATGTGATCAGACCGATCATTACTTTACCCTCACAGCTAGCGATATTGAACCTAATATTATCGAGTAATAGGTCGTTATTTGAGTGCTGCAGTCGCCAGCGACGTCGTGTTAGCAGCACAAAAACACAAAGTTACGATTTAACGATTTCTGTAGACACAGACCTTTAGACCACACGTTTCGAGGTAGCACCATCAACACCACACCACCAATGATTTTTTATTGGACAATAATACGATCTATCCGTGATCACACCTTAGAGATATTTAGAAGAATACAGTTTCTGTGTCAGTCTATCAAATTGCGCGATTGAATTCTTAGAGAAATTCAGTCTTAGATGGCTTTACCTCGAGTCGCACAAAATAATGTAAAAAGTATCGGAAAGAGAGTCAGGACATTCCAGTTTATATCCTGCGGAGATAATCTTCACTTCTTTTGTAAAGAGTAAGGGATTAAGAGGATATTTTGGTGTACAGGAGCGACATTGGGTGACTAAACTGTAGTATCAAGGTGGAATACTGCGGCAGTGGGGGGCGGGGAGGGGGGCAGTGGGGGGCTAGACACTCTGGGCGCTGCAGTCGGTGGAGGGAGGCTCGGGCGTGTAGTGTATGAAGGCGGAGTGTTGCGGCAGGCCGGGCGGGAGCTTCACGTCGCGGAAGTATCGGTGGCGGCGCGCGTCCCTCGCAGACACTCTCCGCGCCGGGTCGTACACCAACATCTTCTGGAGCAGGTCCATGCCGTTCTCGTCCAGGTTTTGCACCTGATACATTGACATATTGTTACCAACTATTTCAGGAATATGATTTTCACCAGTTTGGAAACAATGAAAACAGCTGCCTAAGTAAGCAATGATAATAGTCATGTACGCTTCGCGGTAACATTTGAGACTGGTTAAGATATAGACGAGTCATACTCACATGGTTGTGAAGGTTGAATGTGTTCCAGTTGGGGAATGTGGGCTTGTAGTCCGGCAACTGGGACACTCCGGGCCAGATGTCCTCAGTGGGGGTACGCAGCATTCTGACAACCCAACATATACACATGACATCAGATTCAATGCTATAAATAGCTGATACTAGGACAAGCGTGTAGCGCAACTTTTGATTGAAGTTTTTGTAAAAAGTTGGTACAATCATTTAAAAATCCACCTATTAGGGTATAAGCTATCTTCATTCCAAATTTTATTCAAATACGTTTAGTGCTTAATACGTACACATACCTTAGATTTGACACGAAATCAATTCAAGAGTATCTCAAATAAATTTAATTCAAAAGAAAATTATTTTGTGTTTCTCCAAAACATACCTAAATATGCGGAACAGTTGATCAATCTCAGAATCTCCTTGGAACAGAGGTTTCTTGGAGGACATCTCGGAGAATATGCAGCCCACGGACCAGATGTCTATAGGGCATGAATACCTGAAACAAATGTTATGTATCAATGGGAGAAATGTAATAATCACAGATTTACAAACAAGATTTTGTCTGACATAGACAATGCCAGCGCTATTGTTTCCACACTTCTTATTCATTGACCAGATAGGATATGGGCTGGAAGAGCTTTCCAGTAGCAACAAAGGTTGGCGAGGCTAACATATCCAGAAACCAGCTCACATATGCCAGTGTGTTGAAAATTAGAATCTGTTGCTATCCCTCAAGTCATGAGCAGATTGACACAATTTTTTTTGGAAAAACATGCCGTGGAGTTATTCATCTGGTATGCAAGCGACGCAAGATGGAATCCCAGCAACCAGTACCAATGAGTATCTCTAAAAAAAATTATTGCAGTGATTTCACACTACATGCTTTACGGTGAAGGAAAACATCCTGAGGAAACCTGCACATATGTAAGAACTAATTGAAAGATGTATGTATAGTACCTGAGATGGCTTAGGACTTACCATCTATCCTGTTGGCATTTAATATTTGGAATGATGTTGACTATATATATTTACCTCTGACACCCGAGCAACACTTCAGGAGCTCTGTACCACAGAGTGACTACCTCGTGAGTGTATACCCGCACTGGAACACCAAACGCTCGGCCCAGACCAAAGTCTGCCACCTGTTGATTATAATATATACTTTATAATAATTTGTAATGAGAAGCTATTAGAGAATAAATGGTTTTTACAACATGTTAATGTAATAGATATGAAGACAATTAGATTTATAATATTTAAAATAATGGATCTGAGATACATAGAAATGGAATAATGTCAGTTTTGACATTTTATACTCTGCACAAATTGCACTGAATAATACAATTTCATGCATTAATATACTAATTGACCAGACATATTCCTATTTAAATGATTTCTAAAGACTTCAATAAGATTCCTGTATTCTTTAAATATGCATATTGTTTTCTTCACAAACTATTGGTTGGTCAGGGCAATGTACTCTACATTGCTGTGTCTCTAACTGTTTTGTCAAGTATTTTGAATATGTTTGTACATATTATATTAATATCAAGGTGAACTTAGGTTTACTATTTTATGGTGAAACAATGTGTTACACCCACATTGTATGTTAAGAAAATCATTCACAATACACCTACACAATATTGCATCATTCAGGCTTGGTACTAAAACATTGGGTATTATAAGTGAGTATAAAAAAAACTATATTGTCAGAATTTGAATTTTTTCAGGTATGATACTATGGCTAAGTGGTTTATCTACGCTAATATTATAAAGAGGAAAGATGTGATTGTTTGTTTGTATTGAATAGGTTCCGAAACTACTTGACCGATCCTGAATATTCTTTCAGCAATGGATAGTTACATCATCAGAGAATATAATAAATAACATAGGCTATATTTTTATCGCTGTACTCCCACGGGGACGGGAACTATGAAGGTGAAACCGCGTGACGTTCGCTAGTTTAGTAAATAAAGCAACAATTTCCAAAAGCTTAAGTGATGATGCTATACATAAGCTCAACTGTGGAGAATATCATGAGGATGTCTGGATTTGTTTGAAAAGAAAATAAGATACTGGCTGAGAAGTTGATGAATAAACATTTGTTTTGTTATGGTCAAAAAACAATGAACGGAGTGTGTGAAAGATTATATGTCTAGAAAGAGATTGAATACAGATATGACGGCTGATAGCGTGAAATGGAAGAGAAAATCACATTGCACCGATGACATGGGATAAAGGCAGGAGGATGATGTTTAGGTGTTGAATTGGTGATGGACTTGTATCATCCCTTTGACAGCAAGTTTCAATATCAAACTTGTAAATAAGGTACATGTCTATCAGGTATATTTTCAGAAAAAAGTGGATGTTTGAACACCTCTGGGTGGGAATTTAGATATGTATCACCCAGTGGCGTGCATTGCATATAAGCAGGTAAGCAGAAGTTACAATTTGTGATCATTGAATACACTCGTGTCTTGTGTGTGTGTGTTTATGTTCATATGTGTATCTTTACCAAGACATACGTACCTACGCCGCGTCACATAGGTATGTACTTAACCTGCCTACCTACCTACTTATTGTTTATGCCTACCCCTCTGAAAATCCAATGCACGCCCCTGGTATCACCCAGCTACTAGTTTATAGAAGTACCTTTATGATCCCCGCCTTGTCAATGAGCAGGTTCTGTGGCTTGAGGTCTCGGTGCAGGATGCGGCGCTGGTGACAGTACAGTATGGCGTTGTTGATCTGGTACAGGTAGCTCTTCACTACGCTCGGATCCATGAACTGGGTGACCACAAACAATGAATATAAAATTTGGGTTTAATTCTCATTCAGTATATGACACATTATAGTGATTTAATATATTCAAGGCATCTATACAGATGATGTTTCAAGGAGTAACTTAGGCTACTTTTATTTCTTAAAAATATTAGGGTTCCGCGTCAATAAGGATGAAACTAAATCTACGCGGGTGAAACCGCAGGACACAGCTAGTTAATAATAAAATAAAATAGTTGGATCGTGAAGTCATTCTATTACTGGTGTTATCATGAGTTATGCAAAGTGAATCTTTTATATCATCACACCATACACACTCATACAATTACTACTTTGCATACAAAGCCAATAACTTAAGATGCCACTTGTCTTGTATTGTATAAATCAAATGCTAGTCTACCTAAAACTCAAAAGAGAGCTTGACTATTTGAGTTTTAGGTAGACTATTTTTACCTTACTTTTCTTTTATTTACTCTATTATGTGGTTTGAAATATAGGAAATACAAAATTACATGTATGGGTTAAACAGCCAGGTACAGATAGTGTACAATAAGTAGTCTTTAAGTAAGTATTATATACAAAAAGTACAACAAAGTTTGCACTGCAGCTGTCTCAGCATTGTCTTACAATGCACCTGATCGGTCTGAACAAGAGTTAACCTTAGTCTAGGCTTACTGCTCACTATAGCTTTAGCACCTATATACCAAGATGATGAACAAAACTTACTTTTCCGGATCCCAGAGAGTCCATGTATTTCTTCAAGTCCATGGTGAGGAATTCAAATATGAGGTACAGACGAGCCTCCTCCATGAGCACATCCTCTAGTTTCACTATGTTCGGGTGATTCAGCTCTTTGAGGAGGGAAATTTCTCTACAAACAAAAACCTCTGTTAGGTATAGGCTATGAAATGCATGCTACGATAGTTTACGGCATTATTATAAGATAATATGAAGGAAAATAGCATAAATATGACAGAAAAAGAGTACAACAAACCTGATAGCTGTGGGAGGTATGCCTTCATCGTCCGATTCCAAACGGATCTTTTTCATAGCCACGAATTGGCCAGTAATTTTATTTTTCCCCTTGTAAACAACACCATAAGTACCTTCTCCTATTTTCTCAATTTTCAGAAAATCATCCATCTTGTAGTGAGGAATTTTGATAATTTTCTAACACAAAACGCGTGAAAATGCTTCCTCTGTTTTAGGACTATTACCGCGTTGTCTTCATCCAATTTTACAAATGCATGGATAAACGTAATTATATTTTGGCGGTTACGAGGCAAATTTTACACAAATGCCTTACGTTTCAATATTTTTGCTGTAAATTATAAAATAGCGTTTACGAATCTCAGCTGTAACGACTTTCAAACGTAAAGTTTTTAAATTTTACGAATTGTAATGTCAAATAATGTTGTTTTTTCAGTTTGTCTATTAATTCATCCTATGTCTTGCCCTATGCTATTCCAGAGAAACATTGTAATAAAGTAACACCTTTGTAGCATATTTCTTAAAAACTTGCCCTAAAATGCTTATAAAGATTGTAAAGGTATGCTAGAAAAAAAAACATACGTTTATTTAGATATGGAACACATTGAATTTCCATAGACAAGAAATCTTTTTCACAGCTTAACCAAAGTGCAACAGATAAGAATTACTACATTTCGTGGTTGCCACAGATGTAATATCATAACTAATCTGTTGCACAGATGTAGTATTCACTATTTTTTGTACTCTGCCGCAGATTATTCCGTACCGTGACAATTTTTTTAAATTAAACTATAAAGACGATGCGAGCAATGAGTTAGCTGGAAATATTTCCTTCGCTGAGTATATACGTCTCCAAATTTCGTCGAAGTAAATATTTTCCAGTCTGAGAACCTGGCTAACCGCAGATCCTACCGGTTTTGGTCCGAATAATAAGTATATGCAGTGCCTCTCTCACTGTGTGCAATGCGGTAAATTTGATCGATAAATTACCCTATGAATATTTTTATTCTACCCGTTATTAATGGTCACTATTCAAACTTTGAAACTGAAGCATGGCTAATGTAATTAAATAATAATTATTATAGTGTGCGTTTCAGACTCTTATCTTCTTGTATCTTATAAAATTATCTTGTAAAATATATCCTCTGGCCATTTCAGATGGGTTCGCGAAGGGGTGAGCAGAAGTGTTGTAACACACACTTTTTATTGATAAGTGTTTACGGGGCAGACGGCGATGGCCGTCTCAGGGACTACATAACTCTATACATACGTCTTCGAGTTTATTCTCAGACATTTTGCAGTTTTCATCACGATTATTTTCCTTCATTGTTCGTGCTGTGAAATCTTTGATCATTTAAGGTTTATGAAAACTCATTGGTATTGATCGCGGGGATTAGATCTTGCATCGCTTGAGTAGCAGGCGACTATTCAAACCACTCGGCCATAAAAGTTTTTTTTTTTCACGTAAGTAGGCTATAATCGTAGATACTTACTTACGTAAATCTATACATCTATATATCTATACATACAGATAAATAAAATTTAAGTTTCTGTTTGTAACTGCAAAATAACAGTTTTTCACTAAATGCATATGAAAGTATACACGCTACTGACACTAAAAAACCAAGTTTTAAAAATTTTCTCCGTCTGTCTGTTTGTTCCGGGTAATCTCTGAAACGGCTGGACCAATTTTAACGGGACTTTCACTGGCAGGTAGTTGATAAATCAAGGAGTAACTTAGGCTACTTTTATTTATTAAAAATATTAGGGTTCCGCGACAATAAGGATGAAACTAAATCTACGCGGGTGAAACCGCAGGGCACAGCTAGTAACATAATATGCGGGTAACACCGCGGACGGGGCGCAAGATTGTACTTATTTAGGTAGGTAGATGCATATGATTATAAACCGAAACATATATGTATATGGCAATGTCTTTATCATTCGAATTTGAACCTAACAATCTAGAACGTGAACGATAAAGCATGCATATTCAGCTGAATCCAGCGCTCCACTGAACTAGATGATATGCAATCGGGCCGGTCTGCTGAGCTCAGCACATTAAGCACGTAACGGCGCGTGCTTCGAACACTACCACTGATTATGACCGATTGTGAGATAGGACATGATAGTATAAGATACATTGGGAGGCTGTGAGGGTACTATTCAACGAGGTGATGTACCAGCGCGTGGAAAATGTGGAGCAGGGCAGTTCTAGTCAGCTTGGCGATTTGTTATACGGTGAGACTCATCACATTTTAATGTAACTTCTTCGCTACAGTTAAAATTATTAATAACAATTTCGTAAGGTCCAATGTCAATCAGCACATAAAAACATTGGGAAAAGCAATGGGTTAACCAGAGAAGCACGTGACCTATTATTATAGAGTTGAATTATTTTAATTTTATGCTTAAAATGATAATGTTTTTCTGATGAGCCGTGCGCCGCACTGGTAAGATTTGCAATTAAAATTTATGAATATAATTAAATGTATGAAAATAAAAATTATGAAGTACCTACAGGTAACATTTGGTATTAATTCGAGATCGTTCCATCGAATATATAAACAGCTGACCGTGAACTTATTTGCTAATTATTATGTAAATTTATATTACGCTTTATTAATATAGATAACATAATGGTAATCTATATTATTAAACGATTGAATTGTATTACGTCCTAATAAAAACGGTATAAATTATAATTTGTTATTATTATAGGTGTTAGTTATGAATAGCGTGGTTAAATGTTATATCCTTACTTCATTCAATGAATATTAATTAGGTTAGTGACCTAAAATGAAGCAGAGGTATGTTGCGGGCGAGTGCGTAGAGGTAAGGAAGAGGTTCATTCTTTCTTTCCTTTATGCGACTTGAATCCGTGCCTATCAAAAGCAGACTCATACATACATCATATGCTCACGCCTGTATTCCCCGAAGGGGTAGGCAGAGGTGTTGTAACAACACCCACTTTTCGCCTAATATGCTTAAGTGTCAACGTGACACATGGTGAGTCTTTCGCCGTCTCAGGCACTTTGAAGTCTTTGAATTACTTCTCAAAGATCTGCAGGTTTCATCAAGACTTTTTCCTTCTATATTATTGACTATAATCACTATTGAAGTATGTGACTCCAATTAGATTAGACACCAAAAGACTATTTTTGCGTCTTTGTTACATAATCATATTCGGTGAAATATGGGTGTTGTTTTGCAACACCTCTGCTTACCCCTTCGCGGACCCTTTAGGGATGGCGTGAGCATATATATTTAAGGTTGAAATACATTGCTTTCCCACAGACTTCACAACCGTTAGAAGACTCAGACAATGTTAGGTCAGCCCGCCAGCTGGACCTCAGCGACTGTTGCCCCTGTCCCGACCGCTCCACCAGTCCAGCGACAAGTGTCGACGACTGTCCTTGTCGAAGTGCTGACACCGAAGGGGCATCGTCACTCCTCTTCCCGACTGTCCTACGGCCTAGGCCCACCTCCAAGTAAGTAATTTGTTACGTTATAAAATCAAGAGAGTTTAGTTATTATAACGCTACGAATATGCGGGCAGTCCATCTGATGGTAAACTACTGCTGTTCATAAACACCAGAGAGTCATTCCTACTAAAATTGAAGTGTCTGTTTGTAATTCCAAAATAACAACTGTTCAGTAAATGCCGTTTTGTTTCTTAAACCACTTAATCAAACTATTGCTTCCTTTAATACAAATAGTGTATATACTACATCAATAGATGTAAAAATAAATGAAATATTTAATTTAGTTTGTATGATTCACGCTTATTACAATTGAATTGGTGTTTATACCAAACGGTTGAATCATAATGTCGTTCATAGCCCTTATGGAGGATAACAATAGAGTTAAACTTCTTCTAACTCTAACCAGGAGCCCTATTAAAAGCTCTTATTGCAATGATAGTTTAACCCTGTGAGACAGATGTATATGACGTGTAAGTCCACTGTGTGACAGAGGAACTATTATGGCAATAGGAGGTTATGATATTAGGCCTAAGGACAAAGTAACATTATCCTCGAGCTTTGCATTCGGGAGGGATGTGAGTGCTCTGCTTACCCTTTTGAGACGGCGTGACCTTAAAATACCAATATAAGATACCGATACTTACAAATCTATCCCGAATTTGCTTTTATTATTTTTGTTGAACATTTTCAGGGCTGCCGATTCAAAAGAAGATTCCAAGAATCTCCTCGATCCTGAAGTAGGTCTCGCAACATCAGTGTTGGAGACGTTGCGTGAGGTCACAGACGAGGAATACCAAGATGCTTTGGCAAGGGATGCTGCAAGAGCAGCCAAAACCGATTTTGAAAGTAGAGACGCGACTGGGGATGATACTAATAGAAATCTGGTAACAATCATAGTAAATCCAAAAGAAACAGATAGCTTTGATGACGTCCTTTCTGAAGCCTCTCATGTACAGGAGACGAGGTGTATCTCCCCATTGGGAAGTTACAGGTCGAACGACGCTAAGATGCGTAAGCCAACTCCACAACCATCGAATTTATTGAGAGATATATTTATGTTCCCTAAGCCTAAAGCCCATGGTCTTTTGCATAGGAATTTATTGGATATGGATAGTGATTTAGGAGCAAGTAATGTTCAAGAACGAGTAATTGATTCAACAGATGGCATGAATACTAGAAAAGGACTAAGATTGAAAGACAAGCCATTGTTCAAACTATTTCACAACAATAGGGATCTTCCAAAGTCCTTGTTATCCAAACCTCGAAGTGACTATGATAATAACGAAAATACGTTTGACTCTACCAATTCAAATAGTATGACAACAAACCGTGATGGCTTAACAAGCACACCAAAGCTACGAAGTATCAGTAGACCTTTTAATTTGAGAAATGAAATTCAATCTAGACGCGAATTAGCTAACAGCGATCAAAGTTTTGACCTCTCTCAAGCTCCAAGTAATATTAAAAATCAACTTTCGGAGGATGGTAGTGAAATGATGACCACAACAGGTGGATTAGGGTCATTATTGAAAAAACATCCTGGTAACAGTTTGTTTTTACAGAAAAATACAAATCGTTTAAAAAATCTAATGAAATTGAAGGATGTGGAATTGATTCCTCCAATGAATTCACGTAAAAATCTAGGTTTGAATAGACTTAACGTAGAAGCAATTGCAAATAAACCTTCTGGAATCATTACAGATAATCGAACGAGTAAACCCAAAAATATTCTGAGCGATTTTCGCAACACCGGAATAAAGTTCAATTTTAACAGACAAAGCTCAATAAATGATGATGATACCAACGTCAAATTAACTAGTGCACCTTTTGATAGGAGCAATAACATGATAAAACAAGATATAAATATTATAAGTGATACACAATCTAGTGCGTCTAATGACATGCCACAGCTTATAGCAACAAATGAGGAATGTAGAAACGACGGAGAAACTAATCAGCAAATACATGTTGCAGATAAAAGCATTAATAGCATTGCTGATGCAGCTTCGAGTGTTACAGATTCAGACGAGGAGGATACTAATATACCTTCGACGAACATTAAAAATGCTGATGAATCTGTACTGGAAAATTGTAATGTCGAAGCAGGTAATGACCCACAGTCGTCTTTGAGAGATATGGTTAGTGTAAATGATAATATTGCTGATGCAGTTCCAAGTGCTTCTGAGAATCATTCGAATATGTTAACGAGTGACGTTGAAAACTCTAGTGAAGCTTTGGACAACGTTTCTGAGCAGAATATAGAAACGATTCAAGAGTCGAAACAAGAAACTAATTCTGAATCAGAAAGAGTTGTAAAAGAAGTAGAACAAGAGCAAATTCAACATGAAAACTCTGTGAATGGTCACACTGACGACGTAAAAGATGAACAAGAAAAATCTGATCCTACTAACAGTTTAACAAGTAATTCAAAAGAGTGCTTAGAAAATTTAAGCCAAGATATGAGAGCAGAAACTAACCACGATGACTACCGCATGGATAACACAATTTCACCAGAAACAGAACCAGAAACTGAATTAATGGAAGACGATGAACCTATCATTGCAAACGAAGATATAAAAATAGTTTCAAACGAAAGTACTAAAGAAATCTCACCACTAAGTAAAGCATTATCGAACATAAGGGAAAATGTACGGGAAACATTGGTGAACTTAAAGAAAACAAATGATCACGTAAAGTCACATAATCATCATATAGAAAAATTGAGAGAAAATGTTGAAAAGTCAGCAGAAGAGGGTTCTTCGATAATCAGTGATTCACCTGATTTTATTCTTGATGTGGCAACGGAGCCAAATACTTCAATAATAAATGATGGAGAAGGTGCACCAACGAGCTCAGATTCTGTAACAATAGAAGATCTGCAAAAGCTATCTGATTCCTTATTAGACTTGAGTTCACAGAATGAAAGAGAAACTGCCCGATCTAACGAAAATGACATCGAAACTACAAAGGCTGAAGAAGAATCGGTGGATAAATTTAACAAACTTTTTAATGAAGATTCTGAAGCATCTGCTACTTCATTTATTAAAAATGAGAGTGCTGGTATAGATGAAGTTCGGTCAAACGATAGAGGGACAGATAACAATACATGTTTAAGCAATATTGATTCACCGATGAAACTCAGTCTAGATGAAACAATGAATACTTTAAACTTGAAAGGTAATGATGATGCAAGATCCATAGAAATGGATACTGAAGCTAGTGATCCTATTGTGAATGTATTGCCTCACGATCCACTGAATTTATTTAAAACTCGTGAATCTATTCTCCCAGATATTATTGCCCAGCCTCCGTCTTTATTGAATAGTGATTCAAATATTTTGAAATTGCCATCGATCGATTTAAGTAATCTGGGGCTACCAACTTTAGATGATCTAAAATCGAGTCTCAGTAGTTTAAATATTTTTGACGCTGTTGCTACCGATCGATCATCCGATAATACTAATGAAGAGTTTAGTCAAGAAATGATGAGTGCAGCTAGTTCTCCAATATTTCAATCCCAAAAATTACCAATTGTTAAAAATTTAGAAGATGTGAACTTAGACATATTCAAATCAAAGCCACTTCAACCCAAACGCGTGGAGTCTAAATTCAAATCATCTAATTTTAATTTACAGAATACAAAATTGTCTGCTTCAAAAAATATTGATTCCAAACCTCTGAAATGGCAGTCTACATTAGGTGAAAAAAAAGGTTTACTTGGTATGAGCTTACCTGTAAACCCTAATAGTCGCTCAGAGATACCCTTGCTGAGATCTGAATCAGTTCTACCTAGCTTCGATGACATACGTGAATCAATGAGATCAAACGTACAAAATTTTATTAATAGAGATGCTATGCCCCTCCCTAGATCACTGAGCGCGATCTCTGATGATATAAAATATCATACAGAAGATGCATTAAGAAACGCACAGAAAACTATGAAATCACTGAAACAAAGACCTTTGAGCGACCTTAATGTATTTGGCAACCCTACAAAAAGGCCGCATGATATATTAGACCTAGCACATAGGACGAGAGAAGATGTTGAAGATAAATTGAAAGCACTGCATTACGATTTTAATGATCGACTTACATCTATGCGAGAAAATTTATTTATTCCATCTGGGTTAGAATCACTACATACGCCCATATTCACGGATCATAATAGGAAACCGAGTAAAAATTTAAAATTTAAGCCATTTGAGAGAAAGGCCTCGACAGTTTCAAAACCGTTATCAGACAGGAGAAACTTAAAGGTTTCAAATGCAAAGCTATCAAGGACTAATGGAAAAACGTTAGACAAAGGGGAAACCAAACTCCACAAAATGCTAACCGCACCAAGCGACCCTCAACCAAAAACAGCGGAACTTAAGCCTACAAAATTTCCGTTTTTCAAACAAAATCTTAAAAGTGTTGAAATAAAGCCAAAATCAGGTTTTGATGATAAGTCGAAGTTAGAAATGACACGGTCTTTTAATAAACCAAGCTTCCACAAAAAGAATACTATTGAAATAACATTCTCAACCACCCCAAGGCCAGTATTAATAAGTGGTACTGAGAACTTATTTGCAAACAATAAGAAAAGTTCTACAACTTCAGATTTCAATTCATCTTTAGGAAGAAGTCGTATGAAGCCTTTAAAGTTGAGTCAAAAGGATTCAAAAGGATCGCCAAGTGACTTGAGTCCTATACAAGTTGCAGCGTCGTCAAGTAGAGGAGCTGTAAATATCGATGACGTGAGACTAATAACAGCGCCTGCTTCAACCGAGAAACCTAAGCCAAGGACAACGCCTCCATTATTAAGACAATTAACGAAAAATACTGAGAATAATTCACGACCAACAAAGCTTACAAGTAGGGTACCAACACTGGCAGAAATTCCAAAGGACAGCAAAAGAATAAATATATTCCCTAGTATAGAAAACACTTTCTTATCAAAACTGAGAGATGCCGTTAACGCTAGGCTTTCAAATTTAGACCCTATTTTTAATCCAACTAAAAAAGACAATACTGTATTATCTTCTGAAATAAAAACAATTCCATCAAGTAATGACGTGGACATGACACGATCGGCTTCAGAAAATCTTGAGACTATTATTGTAGAAGAGCCTTTCAAAGAAAAGGTTTCTTACAAGTGCAGAATGGTATGTACTAAAGAGTAACGTTAAATTCATTGTGTGTAACTTGATTGTGATAATATAGTTAGTTGAAAACATTATGTAAATAGTAGATATAAGTTTTGTTTAAGTATTTATAAATTTGATACCGATATGGAACAGAATAAAAGTAGTTCCTCTTACACGATATTTTATTCCCCTGTTGAAGTGGACAAATAAACACATACACTTGTGAAATTGAAAAGAGAAGTGAAGGTGAAATTCTGACGATCTGCTAAACACGAAAGTATCTATACAGATAAATGTAACTGCAAAATAACCGTTTTGCGCTAAATGCATATGAAATTATACACGGTACTGACATAGAAAAACCAATTTAAATAAAATTTCTCTGTCTGTCTGTCTGTTTGTTCCGGGTAATCTCCGAAACGGCTGGACGGATTTTAACAGGACTTTCACTGACGGATAGCTAATGTTACAAGAGTAACTTAGGGTACTTAGAATTTTAAAAGACATTAGGGATCCGCGGGCAACCATGAAATTAAAATCTACGCGGGTGAAACCGCGGGGCACAGCTAGTTTTCAAATATTTCCTATAGTCTGAATTTTAATAGTATTCAATAACTTACCACTTTTGAACGAAATTGAATGAACTAAAATAATGTACGCAATCATTTTAGTTCAAATTTATTTACATGTATTAAAACACGATATCCTACTTAATATTATAAACGCGAAAGTTAGTATGGATGGATGGATGGGTGTTGTAATAACAACAACACCTAGTTTTCACCGAAGATCATTAGAATCAACAATAGAAGCACCATCTGTCACGTTGGCACTTAAGTGCCACCAACGCCGTATTGCCGTCTATACATACGTCTTTGAATTACTTCTCAGACGTATGCAGGTTTCCTCACGATGTTTTTGTTCATGGTAAAGCACATGGTGTGAAATGGCTGCATATAAGTTTTAAGAAAAACTAATTGGTACAGACCCCGCTGGGATTCGGACCCTAAGGCATTATATATCCCAGAATTAATAGCAAACGCAGCAAGAATCCCTGACCAATACAAGCGTATTTCCAGCATTTGAGGCACACCTGCTGAGCAGCAACAGCAGTGTCTGGGAGATGGGACGGAACCATTATTAATTATATTCGTCCCAATCAAGATTAAACTATAATTCATTTTTCACAATTCGATAAATAAAGCTATTTTTACCTTTATTTATCCAGGTGAAGCCAGTCACGTTCTTAATAATTAATACCATCCTTAGTCACGTTTTTATAGAAAGGATTTACTAAAATATAATCTTTAGAGGTAATAAAACTGAAGAATCTGTTTGTGATTCCAAATTAGCAGATTTTCACTAAATGCATATGTATACATCTATACAGATAAATAAAATTGAAGTGTCTGTTTGTAATTCCTAAATAACAGCTTTTCACTAAATGCATATGATACACGCTACTGGCACAAAAAAACAAGTTTTAATTTTTTTTCTCTGACTGTCTGTCCTTCTGTCTGTCTGTCTGTCTGTTTGTTCCGGGTAATCTCTGAAACGGCTGGACCGATTTTAACGGGACTTTCACTGGCAGAAAGCTAATGCTACAAGGAGTAACTTAGGTTACTTTTATTTAGAAAAAGAACATAAGGGTTCCGCGGGACACCCATATAACTAACTCTACGCGGGTGAAACTGCGGGGCACAGCTAGTACTTAATATGTATTTATAATGATTAACTTTTTATAGAATGTATTTATTACATTTCTTACCTTCATCTATCACACCTGCCCATATTCGTCATGTACATCTATCTCATGATAAGAGTAAAACTATCATGGCAATAAGAGCTCATAGTAATGCTCCTGATTTCAATTAATTTCATTCTCTTCTGTACCCTAAGGTTGCCTGGAAGAGATCGCTTTAACGATAAGGCCGCCTTATTGTATATCAGTTCTTATTGATCCTATTGTTTTTTTGTGTAGTTCTGTTTTTGTGGTGTGCAATACATTTAATATAATTACTATTATTTAATGAAATAACGAAAAGGTTAGTCGAGATCACTGGAGACCGAAGAGCTGGCAGCTACCTCGGACAAAGAATTAGTTTAGCTATTCAAAGGGGGAATGCTGCAAGTATCTTCGGAACCTTGCCAACAGGGACTCGTTTTAATAATATATTTTAGGTATCAGATTATATATTTTTTTAAGGTTTTTGTTATTAGATTTATTTTTTTAAGGTTTATAGTTATAGTTAGTGGTTAGTTGTTTATCTGTATTAAAAAGAATTGTAATTTTTTTAGTTACTATTATTATTATTACTATGACATTGTTGCGGTTATCGTTACTTGAATCGGGCTACTGCCGCGTTATTCTGTAAGGTTTCTCAGCGCCGAACTCGACGTCGAGCGTCAGTTTCGATCGTAGGAAATTGATTCTAATACATAGATTTTTCGTCTAGTCGAAAGGGCGGAGATGTGTTCTTTAAAAGTGAGATTGATCAAAGGCAAAATGTAATATCAATTGGTGATTAATTTGTTAATATACAGGGTGTCAGAGAAAAAGGAACAGTTGTCTTCTAGAAGTTGTAGGGTTTTATGAATATATCACTATATTGAAATTGTAAAATATCTAGCTCCAACTATAACGTAGTTATAAGCTATAGCCGAAGAGATCGCGGCCTTAAGCGATTGAATGAACGCGCGGCCGCGTTTACCTACATTACGTACGCGGTCATTCAACTTTTTAAATTAAGGGTAAGGTAAAAATGGTTTTATGGGATTATTTCAGGATTTATAAGTGGGAGAAACAAAATAAAAACGTTGTTAGATTTCACGTGAATAACTCTACGTTACAGCAGATTTTTATGCGAAAATAAGGTATTGATATGGTCAATTTTGAACATCAATTACTCGAAAACGGAAGAAAATATTTTTGTCATAATAATTTTAATTGCATGCTAAAATTATACCCTTTTAAGAGCTGTCCCGGTTTCCCCGACACCCTGTATATAGCTATAAGGTTCTGAACAAAATTGCTATCTTTATATACATCAGACAATAATGAACAGGATGTATAATTTGTATAAACAATTGAATTTTCACATTATATTAGAATGATAGCCATTTCATTTTTTCGAATATATTTGCTCAAGTGTTTTGTATGTCATGACGCAAGTAATTGGTCGAAATGTAGTGTGTATCGTGGAGTATTTAAGCAAACGCCAACACCCGACCACCACATAGATTTGTATGTATTGTAACACGATGACATGTTCACGGTGGTTGGTGCTCTGGGCCCTGGTGATAATACACAATGCGGCCGGCGATACTGGTAAGAAGTATTCATACTATTTCTATGTGTGTCTTAATAATTTGAAAGCTAGTTTAAAAAAATGGCACACCTTCCCATTAATATGCGAATGCAAACATTCGGTTCGATCAGGTTCGATCCCCGCTAGAATTGTATAGTTAGGGATCGAACCTGCGATACCTGGCTAGATCCGTATCATCTCCCTGGCCTTAATCCCATGTATTTGGGGTCGGCACTTGATTCAACCCGATGTGGCTGATCACCTGATTTTTATACGAAGCGACAGCCATCTGACCTTCGCAACCCCTTTTTTGAGGAAAATCGGCAATATGGGTTGAACTGGGAAAAACCAGTTGTCAGACTCTCTTAGGCCTCTGACTGACCTGTAACGATTGCCAAAGATGTTAAATTGGCAACCGGGACCGACGGCTTAACGTGCTCTCCGAGGCACGGAGGGAACTCGGGCGGTCACCCATCCAACTACTGGCTAGGCGTATGGTTGCTTAACTTCGCTGATCGAATGATATGCGCAATAGCAACTGTGCCACGAGCTCCTCTTAGCTAGATCCGTATATCACTAGTTATTAGCTAGACCAGTTGGTCCAAGTAGAAATACCGAATCATCATGCGCACAGTCATTTAATTAAAACTCGCTGTACTAAACGGTTTTTTTAAATCTATGACTACAGTGTGCTTAAAAAAGAATTCATTTAACACTAAGATACTTATTTGCATGAGTCATGAGTATATGCCCAAGTCGATGGTCTGTTGACCGGCCACTAATCCAGACTCTGTGGTGATATTGGGAAATGACAATGATGGGTAAATACAATAACGCTCTGCCCGACCCGGGGATAGCACCGAGGACGAATACCAACGACGCAGTCCAATAATATATTCTCCCAAATTGTTTTCAGATAAAAAATGCGCCGCCAGACAAATGGCCAATCAGTCAGTAGTGTGCGTGTGCACTGAAGAATACTGTGACACTATTAATCGAGAGAGCCCCGACAAGGGTGAATTTTGGATATATGCTTCTTCAAAGGTAGGTAGTGCAACATCCTGGGCTTTAAATGTGTTTATTCATAAGCTCACCTGATATTTTCTCAAAAGCGTAAGCTCACTCATTCCCTAAATGGTCGTCGAAGAGGACGGCAGAGGTGTGACGTCACTTTTCAGGTAATGTGACAGGTGGTGAGTCTATCATCCAAAGAATTCAGCTTTATGTCTGAGAAGAAATTCAAAGACGTATGTATATTGCCTGAGACGGCGATGAGCACACTATCTGACATGTTGGTATTTCATCATCTTCGGAGTAACCATTCGGGGCTCTTCTGGAATCCTCTGATTGTATTTATAATTGATTAAAATGCTACAATTGTTTTTAGGCAGGAAATCGATTCGAAAAGACCAAGCAGCAACTACAATCCTCCAAAAAAGGTAACACGCCTCCATGTTTTAGAAATGTATCTATATTCCTATTCCTGCCGTTTGGGGTTGAGAATTTGGGGCGGGGAGAAAAGACGTTCTATTCAAATATCGTTGTAGTTCCAACCTCGTTCGATTGCAATCCTATCGAGACTTGGTATTCACGCGTTTTCCGATCGCGCTTCGATAGGACTACAACGAAACGCTAAAACTTGAACGCAGCTAAGCTATTACTCAATGATTTGTTGTCAGTACCAGCAGCCTATTTCCTACCAAGTAATTTTAAACATAATTTAAAACGATTGAAGCACAATTTAATTAACGACACTTCGACCCAACGACTTTAGAATCGACGCCGATTGATGAGACTTTTAATGAGAATACGAAAACGCTGTCTGCGATCAAGTCGCTACGATATCGTAACGGTTTTCATTACGAGAATTAGCCTACAGTTTAGCGATCCAGTGGGGTAAAGCAGTAAGCTTGCTGGGCACCATTCCTGCAGACACTTATTTAAATTATGTGTTTTTTATTTATATTTTTTTCTCTCTAATTTACTAAATTATTATTATTCTAATTTCATTATTATTCTAATAATCTGCAATACTTATTTCGAAATAAAATGGTCCCAGTTATAATCACTGTCATATTATGAATTCACTTCTACACTTAGCATATACTGCATTGTTAAAATAGCCTCGATCACCTATTTTCAACCCTATAAACCGTATGCGAACGTTGTGAAGCGCAGAATAAATATTACCCTAGTGGTTTTTAATCTATGGTATCAAGTTCAGTTATTTTGATAAGTACTCAGTATTTATTGTTTCTTAATCAGGTTCGGCGACGTCTTTTATGGGTCAGACAATCTCGAAGAGTCTTAACTTAGGAAATAAACAGCGTGGAGGAGGTAATTTAGTCAATATTATACATGTAAAAGTTTTAGTATATTAACGATGTTGTTACTCAAACACGCATAAAGGGCATGTTTGACAAACAGACTCAGAGATAAAGAAAAAAAAAATTTTCAATAGAAATCCCTCCGGACCCATTATACCAGGAGTACCATATCCTTAATTAAAGAACTCTTTGGCGATGTGATCGGTTTCTGATGCCAGTAGGTGCTGTGCCTGGTCAAAGTGCACTACATTGTTCGAACGATTGCGCTCGCATTCGCTATTTTCTTAAGGAGTGCTGTTCTCTACCACTGCAAACTTTCACAAAAGTATGTCGTTTAAATACGAGTATTACTACTACTTACCCCAAAAAAAGAGGTTATCAATTGCATATCTTTTTTTTCGCCCTACATTCTTATCGTTCTTGTTTCACCTCGAACATTTTTCCATGACTCTTTAATCCGCATTACGAAAGTACAGAAAATAAAATGAATATATTATGAAAAAGCGAGGCGAAACAAGACCATAATTCTAGGATAACAACAATAAAATTAAGCGATAACAAATTTTGTGGCTGTATAATTATTAAATATAGAAGTAGGTATTTATTTGGAAACTTCGCTAATGTGGAATAAGTTCTAAAATTATACTCTACCTAATTGAAAAGATTTTTTAAATTAAAATTATGAAAAAAATACGGGTTGACGAGATACATTTCCTTTTTTCGGTAGTTAAAAATTAAATCATCATGCAGACGAAGGTGTGATAGATGACTAGTTCCTTATATGTTTGCAGAGTCTTCATCATCGTCATACTTGGAGGTGTTCCCGTCACGCAAATACCGGGATATCGAAGGGTTTGGCACATCCCCTTCAGATTCCGCGGGAATTAACTTGGATAGTTTGAGCTCGGAGCAGCTCAGGCAATACTTGATCGAGTACGTCTATTATACTATATATTACCTAGTTCCTTTATTTCAGTGTATGTATAGGATGTATTTTGTTTCAATGACTTTCAATCCTATTTCTACTTGAGGCATGACGATTATTTTATAAAAATAATAAATAAATAAGATGACGACGTCTGTCAACCAATTCCACTGGAAACATATTGGATCTTTAAGAAATATATATCCCTACTTAATATTATAATTGCGAAAGTAACTCTGTCTGTCTGTCTGTTACGCTTTCCTGCTTAAGCCTCTCAACCGATTTTGATGAAATTTGGCACAGAAAATCTTTAGACCCTGAGAAAGGACATAGGCTACCTTTTATTTATTAAAAATATTAGGTTTCCGCGACCATAAGGATGAAACTAAATTTACGCGGGTGAAACCGCGGGGCACAGCTAGTATTATATAAGAACTTTATTCCAGATTTGAATAATAGAGCTTTTATCTCTCCGTACTGTTATTCCACCATTAATTGCATCTGCCTTGAATCTGTGTGTATGGAATATATCAAATTATATTAAGGTACTAAGTAGTTATACTAATTAAGTTGAGTGCGTTCTGAATAGCTTTCTTATGGACTTATCTATGATTTCATAGAATCCATCGAGGACACTTGTCTTATCTTACTTATGTATTATCCTCAGTTCATATTTTGCTGCGAGTGGTATAGAGCTCAATATGATGCGGGTCCCCATAGGCGGCACCGACTTCTCCACACGCGGTTACACCTACAATGACCTACCCGAGGACGATAAAACTCTCTCCAATTTCTCACTTGCGGTCGAAGACCATAAGTACAAGGTAAATATTAAATCAAAATTATACCAGGTTTCCGATTCAGATAATTCTCTGTTAACGATTGCACAAGCTGAGCCCAATTGGCACCGAGACAGCTAGCGTAACGCGTTCTCTGAGATGCCATGGAGGGTTGGCACTCCTTGGACTTGGACAAGGGTTGCTAAACTTCGCACTTTGATTGACATGCGCAATAGCAACTGTAACATCTCTCTAATGTATATTGTATAAATACTATAATATCTTCACGCTCGCCTGGATGTAAGCAGAGACTACTGATTACCACATGCTTCTATTCTTATTTTGCTTCGTCTACATCCATGCCTCTTCTGTTAAATTGTATATCGTATCATTTCATTGTTTAACTGTATCAATTCGTTGTTGCATTCAGATCCCATACATCAAAGCAGCAATGAAAGTGGCAACGGATAAAGTCCACATCGTAGCCAGCGCGTGGACGTCGCCGACTTGGATGAAGAATATAGAAACCTTCAGCAGCCTCAGCCGACTCAAAAAAGAGTACTACCCTCTCTACGCTCAGTATCTTCTTAAGTAAGTATGTTTTTTTTATTGGCAAACAGTTAGTTAAAAAAGAACGTGAAAGTACAAAAACAACATTAAAAATATCCATTAGTACGGACACATTCACTATTAGGTTCCAATAACTTCCTAAAGAAGTTTTGGATACCCTTTTTATGTCCCGTGGAAAATCAAAAATGGGTACACCGTTTCCTTCCGGCGCGGGGGCAGCATAAGGGTTAACCGCACTCCTACCGGCTATGTCGACGGGTCTTCCTCCTGGTCGGTAGTGGGGGGAAGATTTGGATACCAGTCTCAACTTTGGAACACAACACCACAGTCCACTGTTTTTTAGACTGTGATCTTCATCCTCTTCTTATATCTGCCTCCAATTTCTTGGGTTGATAGGAACTTGTCTATCCAGAACACTGTGTTTTTTTAAGCTAAGTTGGGTGTGTTCCGGACTGTACTTCTTAGATAAGATATTAGATAAGAGTTGTTCTTTATCGTTAACTAATGAATCCTCTTTTATAATTTTGGAATACCATTTTATTCATTCAATGACACGATAAACATTTATAAAACAGTCTATAATTTGTCATAGATTCCTGGAGGCGTATGATAGTGAAGGCATCCCAATCTGGGCCCTTACCCCTGTCAATGAACCGCTCAATGGCATCATGTCGTTGGGCAAAATAAACAGACTTACTTTCGACGTTAAAAGTATGGTAAGAAAATACACACTGCCTTTTAAAACTTCGATCACCTTAATCAATGGAGCATTTTAAAGGCGGCTGCTAAACCGTAAAAAAATATGTTAAGGAAAAGTTCGCCACATGAGATGATATTACGAGTAGCTATGTACCCCATTTTTACGATATCAGATTCGTTCTTTCCTCATTTTGCATAGGAACGTAAAAGTGCCTAGAGGTGAGTGCAAGAGGTTGTACCTTCTCATACAAAATCAGAAAATACGCAGTTGGTTTGAAAGGTACAGCTGGCCTGACAATGGCACCGTTTGCAGAGGTCGTAGTTAAAAGTTAATCCAACACCGCAAAACGACGAACGCGGATTATTGCACCAATTTCATGTATAACTTTTATACAGAACTATAACGCTAAATAAACTCTTAAATAAATTAATTGAAGCACAAAGCCATCTGCCACGCATGATAAATAGACTTTTATTAGTTTGCTATTCGTATAAGCTGAGAAACTTACTTTTTATTATATAAACCTGAATACATTTGTACTCCATGCATAGTCACAGAATACGATTAAACTTTGTTCCGCGAAAATAATGTAACTCGCGGGTCTAATTTATATCGCGTGCTACCTTGCACTTTATTAATTTACTAGCTGTGCCCCGCGGTTTCACTCGCGTAGATTTTTATTTCACGGTAGCCCACGAATGTTTTTTTATAAAAATCTAAGTAACCTAAGTTACTCCTTGTAACATTAGCTATCCGTCAGTGAAAGTCCCGTTAAAATCCGTCCAGCCGTTTCGGAGATTACCCGGAACAAACAGACAGACAGACGGACAGACAGAGAAAAAATTTAAATATTGGTTTTTCTATGTCAGTACCATGTATACTTTCATATGCATTTAGTGATAAACTGTTATTTTGCAGTTACAAGCAGACACTTCAATTTTATTTATCTGTATGGATTAAGAAAATAATTAAACTATTAATTTATCGAAATGTTATGTATATAATATTTTGGAGAGTATTTGCCGTGTTCTTCTCAGAACGGCACCCGGCAGAGTATCCTATCCAGTTATTCCTATTGTGTAGGTACTTTGAATTTATTAAAATTCTTTGTACTAAATTATAGGGCGAATGGATCGCACAAGACCTCGGACCAACCCTAAGAAATTCAAGCAAGTATAACCATGTGAAGATATTAGCCGGAGACGATCAAACTTTTAGTATTGTATTATGGTTTAACATGGTAAGTTTATTGGATATTATTTATTTGTCCTTTCTTCGTGTCTTTGTGACTTTTTAGGAATTCGTAGTCAAAAATATCTTTTTACGTAAAGGTACAAACCAAAAATGTATCAATTATACTCTGTTTGGCAATATGCGAAGTAGCAAAGTAGCGATTTCAGTCACTAAAAAGTGAAAATATGCCTTCAGCACGCCCTTGCTGCCTTCACCATGTGTACACCATGTACTTGTACACAGTATGGTCACGACGTGTTTCGCGACCTGCACTGGCGTATCATCCGGGTAGATTCTAAAACCAAGCCTCAGAGATATTTATCAGACTGCGAATCGCGCACAATCGTCGTAAATTCAAATACGTTAATTTTACTAAATTAAATAGCAGTCTCAAGGCTCTGGTATACAGGGTTTCGGAGAAAAAGGAACAGTTGTCTTCTAGAAGTTGTAGGGTTTTATGAATATATCACTGTATTGAAATCGTAAAATATCTAGCTCCAAAGATAACGTAGTTATAGGCTATGGCCGAAGAGCTCGCGGCCTCAAGCGATTGAATGAACACGCGGCCGCGTTTACCTACATTCCGTACACGGTCATTAAACTTTTTAAATTAAGGGAAAGGTTGATGGTTTCGAAAAATGGTTGTATGGGATTATTTCAAGATTTATTAGTAAGAGAAAATAAATAAAACGTAGTTAGATTTCACGTAAATAACTCTACATTACAGCTGATTTTTATGCGAAAATAAGGTCTTGATATGGTCAACTATGAACGTCAATTACTCGAAAACGGAAGAAGATATTTTTGTCGTAATAATTTATAGTCGTAGTATAGTTTGCTCTGTTTCCGTAGTTGCTGACACAGGTGAAGGATGCCCTTCAGTACATAGATGGGGTAGCTTTCCACTACTATTATAATTACTTGATTCCGGCGGGTTGTATACTTAACTCTGTGATGAAGGACTATCCTGATAAGATCCTTATTTCAACTGAAGCTGCCGCAGGTAACTTACACTTTTGGAATAAATACTTAATGCTCCATGGTATAAATCTCCCTGGCTTGATGTGCTGTTGGGGTCGGTACTTGATTCATAATGTTGTCAATGCTAAGAGAGAAAGCTAAGAGTCAAACGTAACAGAGAGCCTGAATGTTGCCCACTCTCAGGCAATTTATACTTTATTCTTTGAATGTCTATTCATAGATTTAAATTTTCCATCAACGTATTATTTATATATTTTGTAACTGTGTTTTACAAGTGTAGTATGTAGTATTCTTCAAATTGTTTATGTATTTATACTCTTTATTTTAGGTGTAAGGTCAGACTCTGATGAAAAAGTAGTCTTAGGTGCGTGGGATCGAGCAGAAGATTATGCTATTGATATAATAGAGGTGATATGATACATATTATAATTTTTTTACGTAATAGCTGTGAATAAATTTTTATTTCTGAATGGCTTTAATACATGGAAGTTTCTTCATGAACATGAGCTATCTGCCAGTGAAGTATCCGGTTATGATTGGTTCCGCTGTTTCAGAGATTTGCCGGAACAATACGAGAGTTTAGTAAGAGGTGCTAAATTTGTCAACGGTATGAAACTGACTTTTTTAAATCGGTTCAGTAGATCTCTAGACAACTTCCGACGACCTCACAAATATTGCCTTTACAGAAAATTTGTTTACTGTGGTTCTTAGCGGAGTTTAGAGTACAGTTTTTGAGCGAATTTGCCCATTTGAGTCAGCTCTTTGAGTGGTGTGATATACATACAAGGATTTTGTTGCGCTCCACTAGCGCCATCAACAGATCAAGGAAAATTTTACAGTTTGACTAAAAACTCGTTCTTATTTCCAGGATTTGAATAATAATGTGACAGGCTGGATAGATTGGAACATGTGTTTGAATCAGAAGGGAGGTCCCTCATGGGTAGGCAACTATGTAGACTCTGCGATAATAGTGAATGCGGACAAACAGGAGTTCTACAAACAGCCTACGTTCTACGCTATTGGTCACTTCTCCAAGTTCATACCGAGGGGGTCTACAAGAGTCTACGTGACTAACTCTTACAAGGACACATCGATCAAAAATGTCGCGTTCGCCACACCACGTGACACTATTGTGGTTGTGTTGTTGAATACGTGAGTAGTAAAGTTTTTGTCGCTTACACACATTGTCTGCATTTTCTTCGTCGGCTGCATAATATAAATAAGGCTTACAAGTTTAAATTTATTTATTCATATACACAAAGTCTATAGGCGGACTTAATGCCATAGGCATTGTCTCCCAGTCTACATTAGTGTGGTGCAGAGAGAAAACAAGTAGGAGCATTGTATAAAGAAACAAGAAATGAAAAAATAATAACAATACATAAATGTTATACATAAACATTTATACCCGTAGGGATA
Organism: Watsonalla cultraria; assembly: GCA_964035505.1. NCBI lineage: Eukaryota > Metazoa > Arthropoda > Insecta > Lepidoptera > Drepanidae > Watsonalla > Watsonalla cultraria. Next base: position 6,670,654 of record OZ037731.1, read on the forward strand.
TTTTTTTGATGAAAAAAGATAAATGATTGCCTTGTTGAACTTATAGTTGCAAAGAACACAATTCTGCGTGCGATTCCCGGGTCGTGCTAAGTGTTATTAAGTTTTTCCTCTCACACTCATCACAGGAACATAGCTTAATTAATACATAACTATTATGTAGAACCATTGATCAGCTGCGATCTTCTTTAAGTTGAGGTCTCCAATTTCTGGTCAGTTGTTAACATCTATCTCAAATATTGTAATTGTTTGCAGGCAAGAAGAAAAATCAGACCTTACAATCAAGGTGGGCGAGCAGCAGGCGGCCATAACCTTGGATGCTAGATCTATTACTACAGTTGAGTTAAAATGTTAAGTTATAAGATTAATTTTAATTAAAATTATTTTGTGATAATTATGTTTTTTATTTGATATTTCCCTTAAAATAACAGGTAATATAATAATGATCATAAGATTAATAATTCTTATTACAACGTCATTTAATCTCAAACTAAACAAAAGCTTGCAAAGCTTGCTCGTAAGATTATGAGCTTGCTAAGTCTATATCTATACAGATAAATGAAATTGGAGTGTGTGTTTGTAATTCCAAAATTAAATTTCACTAAATGCATATGAAAGTATACATGGTCCAGACATAAAAATACCAATTAAAAAAAAAACTGTCGGTCTGTTTGTTTGTCTGTTTGTTACGGCTAATCTCTGAAACGTCTGAACCGATTTTAACGGGACTTTCACTGGCAGATAGCCGATATTTGAAACATCAGCTAGCTGCTACTACTTCTTGAATAGTTTTATTTATAAAAAATATTAGGATTCCCCGAAATTAAGTATGAAACTAAATCTAAGCGGGTGAAACCGCCGGGCTCACCTAGCCAACATTAAAATATTAAATTAAAAAAAAGTAATCTCTTAAATCATTTATGGCCATATATTTTAATATTAATTGTATTATAACCTTTTTAATAACAATATATTAAATTCAATAGACCTAACCGGAGTTTATGTGAATATAATATTGGGAGAGGATTTTAGATCGAATCGTTCAACGACATTTCGATGGTCTGTTTTACGAGAATGGAGCACATTTATTTACCTATTGCGTTGTATGGTTTCTCAGCGTCGAACTCGACGACGGGCGTTGGTTTCAATTATAGGAAATTGATGCATTATACATAGAATATAAGGTTCAATATCGTATCAACAAAACCGACACTCAACGACGAGTGTGATTCTGAGAAACTTTTTTAAATATTTTAAATTTTTTTTAAATATCCTTTATCCTGGACGCGCGGCCTTACTTATGAGGTTCATATTTGGTGGAGGTACTTAACCGGGTACAAGGTATCCCCCTGTATATTAATCTGTCGCGCTTTAGGAAAACACGAAATCCCCTCTTGGGCTCCCCTACTATAATGCTCCACTAACAACTGTCACACTTTACCCATTTTAAAATAATAATTATACCGAATACCGATAACGTCGATCTTATTAAAATTTATTAGTTAGGTTGATACGAAACACATGTTTTGCGTATCAATGTTCCAAATAAACAAAACAAGTTCATGTGGCACATAATTGAACGTACTTGAAACCTGAAATAAAGTTAATAGGCTCCTTCGATGTGGATTCCGTATTATATCACGAGTCACCGTTTTCCTAAACTACACTCGCTACCGTCTCCGTCGAATATTTGTATGAGAAATTGTACAGCGCCTCCAAGCGGTGACGTGAAGAACTAAAATATGTCATACAAATGGTACCGGAGACGCTAGCGAGTGTAGATCAGGAGAACGGTGGCAAACTCGGGTACCGTACCTCGATTTGTGGAACACAATCCGAGCCGATACTACGCAACGAAAATTGACGATGTTGGGGCATGTCCAATTGTCCATGCTATACATTTGAAACTGACGTTTCTTCAGTATTTAGTTCTCCCGTTGAAATTTGCTTGCTTTGGCAAATTTGATGCTTCAACATGACTCTTGCTAGACATATATCTATACAGATAAATTAAATTGAAGTGTCAGTTTGTAATTCCAAATTAACTGTTTTCCACTCAATGCATATGAAGGTACATAGGGTGTGGTTTTGCATTGTTGCTACATTTGCGCAAATCGATATATAAGTTTTAATCTATACAGATTAATAAAATTGAAGTGTCTGTTTGTAAATCCAAAATAACAGCTTTTCACTAAATGCATATGAAAGTATATACGGTACTGACATGAAATTTTTTTTTGTAAAATTTTTCTCTTTCTGCATGTCTGTCTGTTTGTTCCGGTTAATCTCCGAGTTGATGTTTCGAGGAGTAGCTTAGGCTACTTTTATTTATAAAAATATTAGGGGCCCGCGTCTTCAAATGATGGACGTAATTTTTTTAAGTTTGCTATGAGCAAAAATAGCGTACCCGGCCAGCTGGCGGCGAGTTCAGTAACCCAAGCGCTTAATCTAAGCTTGTTTATATATTGCGTGCAAGGGTCGATGCATACTTATGTTTTTTTTAATAGGAACTTTTAATACTAATTAATATTTTAGACCCAACTTTAAAAAATATACATCTATAATTTTATGAGTAATTTAAGTTATTCAATTAGTAAACTCAAAGTTTAAAAAAAAGTGGCCTGAGTTACTCCTTGTAACATTAGCTATTTGCAGGTGAATATCCCGTTAAAATTGGTCCAGCCGTTTTGGTAGATTAGAAACAAACAGACAGACAGAGAAAACCAATTAAAATTGTTTATGTAAGTACCGTATATAATTTCATATGCAGTACTAGCTGTGCCCCGCGGTTTCACCCGCGTAGATTTAGTTTCATCCTCATTGTCGCGGAACCCCAATATTTTAATGAATAAAAGTAGCCTAAGTTACTCCTTGAAACATCAGCTACCTGGCAGTGAAAGTCCCGTTGAAATCGGTCCAGCCGTTTCAGAGATTATCCGGAACAAACAGACAGACAGACAGACAGAGAAAAAATGTAAATCTTGCTTTTTCAGTGTCAGTAGCGTGTATACTTTCATATGCATTTAGTGAAAAGCTGTTATATTGAAATTACAAACAGACACTTCAATTTTATTTATCTGTATAGATGTATATATGTGAAACGCTCTTAATTTGGAATCATACAGGCCATAAATTAATATTTATAGCCTGTATGATAAGGGTAAAAATATAAGCGATTTTTAAATACACATCAGCCAATAATAGACAGGAAAATATTATTACTATAAACAAATGATTTTATTATTATTTTAATTAGAAAGACATCCATTTAGAATAAATAATATTTGCTCAAGTGTTTTGTATGACATGACGTGAGTGATTGGCTGCAAGTTTATGTGTATCGTGGAGTATTTAATTAATTGCAACACATACTTACAGCAGTTAGATCTGTGTACATTGTAACACGATGACTTGTTCACGGTGGTTGATGCTCTGGGCCCTGGTGGTAATACACAACGCGGCTGGCGATACTGGTAAGAAGTATTCAAACCATTTCTTTTATTTCAATTAATCCAGACATATGCTCACGCCTGTATTCTCCGAGGGGGTTGACGGAGGTGATGTAATAACAACACCCACTTTTCACCGACGATTAAATGCCAACGTGACAGATGGTGAGTCTATTGCCGCATCAGGCACTATACATACGTCTTTGAATTACTTCTCAAACATATGCAGGTTTCCTCAGGATGTTTTCCTTCACTGTAATAATCACTGTACATAAGTTTTTTTAGAAAAACTCATTGGTACTGGCCCTGCTGGGATTCGAACTTGCGTCGCTTGCTTAGCAGGCGACGGCTCAAACCTCAAGGCCACCACGGCTCATTAAATCAATAGTTCTTAAAAATAATATGATCGCACCTTCACTATATTCAAACACATGCGTTCATTAAAAAAAATCTAGTGTGCGTGTTTTTAATTTTATGTGCAGTACATAAAAAACTAATTTGTTTGACATAGAGAAAAATACTATTAATTCTGTTTTATTTTCACATATTTATTCTTTAAATGAAGTAATTTCATGGGGTATTTAAAATATCTCTATTTTATTAAACTTGGACGAAGAACTCTTAATTTTTCTCATTCATTCGAGGTTGACGAGATGTATACAGTATTTTAGCACCCGTTTCGGAGCTTTTACGTTTTTTTAGGAAATTATTCTGTTATATTACTAGGTATATTACACTCTGGCCCGCTAAAATAAGTCTCGAATTCTTGGTGTGACGTTGTGGCCTTCTACTCTCATAAACTCTTTCATTTCACAAAATACGTTAATAAATGAAAAAAAAAGAATACATGGGCAGGTCCAATTCAATAAAAAAATTAACTTTCAATATAAATTATAGATATAAAGTTATTTTTCCCCGAGGGAGTAATAGGTAGAGGATGGCAGAAGTGTAGTGCACCCACATTTCTTCAGTTATGTTTTAATCCGATATAATAGAGGGCGAGCCTTTTACCGTTAACCGGGCACTAATCTAGGCTCCAGGCTGCTACTGAAAATAAACATTGTGGCCAAAAATATTATATCATCCTAAATTGTTTTCAGATAAACCATGCGCCGCCAGGCAAATGGCCAATCAGTCAGTAGTGTGCGTGTGCACTGAAGAATACTGCGACACCATTAAACGAGAGAACCCTCACGAGGGTGAATTTTGGATATACACTTCTTCTAAGGTAGGCAGAACAACATCGTGGGCTTTATATTTATTTATTTGCAAGTTAACCTCATAATTTCTCAGAAGGCATTTAGCTCACGCCAGCCCAAAATAATCCCCGTAGAGGACGGCAGAGGTGTTACAAACATTTCATCGAAGATGATTAGGTTCCAACGTGACAGATGGTGAGTCTATCGCATTTTTTTCTAAGACACATTATGCTGCTTTCCTGTCGATGTTTTCCATTCCTTAAAGCTCATGGTATGATATCGGCACTTAAGTTTTCATAAAAACTCACTGGTAAGTTCATATCGCTGCTGGAATTTGAGCTAGCGCAGTTTTGCGCAGGAGGCTACTACTCACGCAATTTTTCTCTTTATATTTTGATTTTGTGGAATGTATTGACAAACACGAATACAGTCCATTTCGTGTACCCATTGAGTGAGATAAAAAACAAGCGCCGATTGTTCGAATCCCAGCAGTGTTTTCACATCACGAGATTTACGGCGAAGGAAAACATTGTAAAGAATAAGTCTGAGTAGAAATTGCAAGATGTAATATAATGCCGCAGACGGCGATGGACTCACTATCTGTCATGATCGCACTCAGTCATCTTTGGCGAAAAGACGTGTTGAAATACTGTTTAAACCTAGGGGGATGCTTCTGGGGTGGTGTGAGCATATATTTTTTATATATTTAATTAAAATTTTACAAGTATTTTTAGGTCGGAAATCGATTTGAAAAGAGCCATCAGCGACTACAGTCCTGCGCTCAAGGTAAAATAGCATTTTGAAATTTACCTATATTGCAATATAATTATGGTCCCACAACACTATATTGTTGTAAACTGGCGTATTATAAAAGAACTTGCATAAATATAACAACTTATACATAAATCTATACAGATAAATAAAATTGAAGTGTCTGTTTGTAATTCCAAAATAACACCGTTTCACTAAATGCACAGGAAAGTATACGCTAATGACAATAAAATACCAAGTTTTAAATTTTTTCTCTGTATGTCTGTGTTCTGGGTAATCTCTGAACCGACTGGACCGATTATAAGGGGACTTTCACTGGCAGGTAGCTGATGATTCAAGGAGTAACTTAGGCTACTTTTATTTATTAAAAATATTAGGGTTCCGCGACAATAAGGATGAAACTAAATCTACGCAAGTGCTACTAAACCCTATAAACTCTAAATCCGAATACATATTGTGTCAAGCATAGAATAATTAATATTCACTCAGAAGTTAATTAATTGTATTTTTTATTCTTATAATAATTAATTACGTGTCTAGTTCAATATATTGATAAGTACTCTGTATTTATTATTTTCAATCAGGTTCATCGACGTCATTAAACAAACGAAAACGTATTGAAGCCAAACATCAGTCATTTATGAGTCGATTAATCTCGAAGCGCCTTAACTTAGGGAATAAACAACGTAGAGGAGGTAATCCACTCAATATTATACCACGCATTTATTATAATCACGCATAAGCGGTAAAATATTTCAAAAATGTCACGAGAGAATGGAAATAATAGGCAAAAAAAAAGGAAAATATAAAATATAAAACCGACTCCTCTGCTGACGTAATTTTATCTTTTTCATATATTGCAAGTGGGTGTTGTGCCTGTGGGCAAATATCGCTAGACTGGCCAAACGATGACGGTACCTAGTACACAGGAGTCGCTATTTTTTGTTAAAGAGTGCCCTTTCTATCTCCGCATAACTTCACATAATTATGTGGTGCAAATCTCTACCCTAAAAGTGATTAATTTGCATTCGCCTGACTTTTTCGTCTTAAGGCCCAAAAAATCTTGTTTTACTTCGAACATTTTTATATTACTCTTTAAGCCCAATATTACGACAGTTCAGAAAATATATAATAGAGTCCAAAATTCGAGTATAACGTGAGTAAAATAAAGATATGAAAAATATTTATGTGGTAAAACAGGAACATAATATGGGGCAATGATTTTTATGGCGTTGTGGGGCGAATGCGGAATAAATCCTATAATAGATGGGTTCTGGATTTGGAGTTATTATATATATACAATACATTCACCAATTGCTGAAGAATTTTCGTATTTGGACTACTCAGTGAAATGTATGTACGATGAAGAAAATACGGGATGATAAATTAATTTCCTTTTTTTGACGGTTAAAGTGAAATCGTCGACGTCGCCACGATAAGTGACTAGTTCTTTATATGATTGCAGAGTCTTCATCATCGCCATACTTGGAGGTGTTCCCGTCACGCAAATACCGGGATATCGAAGGGTTCGGCACGTCCCCCACTGATTCCGCGGGGATTAACTTGAATAGTTTGGAGTCGGAGCAGCTCAGGCAATATTTGATCGAGTACGTCTATTACAGTCATTACCTACTTAACTGTATAATTATTTTACTTTAGTGATACTCAAAATTATTTGTATCGAATTTTAGTTCCTGGTTGTATCTAGTTTCAATGAGTTTCAATCCTTTATACATTGGACAGGCATGGCTAAAAACATAATTATTCATCTGATGTGTAACCATTGATTCATGATTATTGTTAGTAAGATTGAGTTCGTTCTGAATAGTTTCTTTATCAGTGACTTCACTATGATTTTGCCTCCTTTGCTAACTCTAATATTACTTATGTATAATCCCCAGTTCATACTTCGCTGCGAGTGGTATAGAGCTCAACATGATGCGGCTCCCCATAGGCGGCACCGACTTCTCCCCACGGGGTTACACCTACAATGACCTACCCGAGGACGATAAAACTCTCTCCAATTTCTCACTTACGTGCGAAGACCATAAGTACAAGGTAAATATTGAATTAACATGATACCAGACGGTCGATTCAGTTCATTCTATAACTGATAATGACCTGTAACGATTGGCCAAGATGTTAAATTGGGCACCGAGATGAGGCGTAACGCGTTCTCTGAGGCATGGAGGGAACTCGGGTTGTCACTCCTGACTTGGATTGGGGTTGCTTAACTTCGCTATTTGAATGATATGCTCAATAGCAACTGTGCCACGAGTCTCTCTTGAATATGTACATAACTACATACTAATATGCCAGCCTATATCAATGGGTGTAAGTGACCACATTGTCACATGCCTACATTCTTCTTTCGCTTCGTTTACACTCATGTATCTTACTTAGTCTGTTGCATTGAATATCGTATCAATACATTGTTTAACTGCAACAATTAACTGTGAGAAGTTTTGAGTTTGATTCTGTAATTATATTCAGATCCCATACATCAAAGCAGCAATGAAAGTGGCAACGGATAAAGTTCACATCGTGGCCAGCTCGTGGTCGCCGCCGGCTTGGATGAAGCATAAAGAAACTCTCAGTAGCCTCAGTCGACTCAAAAAAGAGTACTATCCTCTCTACGCTCAGTACCATCTGAAGTATGTTTTTTATAACTAAGCATCATCAAAAAAACATCCATTACGGAGATACTCACTATCAGGTTTCCATAGTTCTACCTAAAGAAGTTCTGGATACCTTTTCTTTTTCCGAGGAAAATCCAATGAATACTCCATTTGGGGCAGCAGAAAGCTTATACCGCACTACTACCGGTTAAAACGGATGTTCCTCTTCCCCAAAACGGTCGGTAGTGGGAGGAAGGATACCATACTCAACTTTAGAACACAGCACTACAGACCACTGTAGTAATTGCACCTGTTCTGAGTATGTTTTAGTTTCACTAATTGTAAGTAGATGGCGTGAGTTGTGAAATAGATCGCGCTATTGAGAGTTGTATTGCCTTACATAAATAAGTTTGGTACGATAGATTTGTATTCTCGTTTATGGAATATAATAATAATAATATAACTTGTATTATTCAGTTCAAGCAACCCTTGGAAGTGCAAAGTCTGACACCCCCAAACACCACTGTCGTTTGACTGTGATCTTCACAGTCAACAGTTCAACAGTCTATAATTTTTCATAGATTCCTGGAGGCGTATGATAATGCAGGCATCCCAATTTGGGCAGTCACCCCTACCAATGAACCACTCAATGGCGTCATGTCGGTGGGCAAAACCAACAGACTTAGTTTCGACGTTAAAAGTATGGTAAGCATTTACACTCTGCCTTTTAACTTCGAACTTTCGAAAAAACTGAAGTTCTCACTCGTGGTCTCAAGTTATATTGTATCAAATTTTTCCATAATCTCATTGGTACAATGGTATCATTCTGATTATTTGTTTACTTTATTGTAGGTTTATTGAAATAAAGATATTTCGAATTATAATTGAGTAAGGTTAGGTGTAGTTATGTTTTTATATTAATGTAATGTAATAATGTAATTCGATTGTGTTTTTCTTTAATATTGATAACTTCTTTGATTGTAGGGCGAATGGATCGCGGAAGACCTCGGACCGACCATAAAGAATTCAAGCAAGTATAGCCATGTGAAGATATTAGCCGGAGACGACCAAACTTTTAGTATTGTGCTATGGTTTTACATGGTAAGGTTATTTGTTTGTTCTCCCTTCGTGTCTTTGTAACTTTTTTGAAATTCGTAGCTATGTAAAAGTATTTTTTTACGTTTACAGACGTAAAAACTGTAGGTGAAAATAACGTTTAAAATTTCTTTGAGGTTGGTTCGCAAAACAAAAAACACCTCCTCCTTTTTCTCGTCGGTAATAAACATTAGGACCAATTAGATAATGGTGCGAATAGTTTCGAACCAATTAACCTATTCAAAAAGAGACGCTCCGCTTTACTTCGATATTGCATACGTCTGATTGACCCATGGGCCGTTTAATTAAGGCAGTCCGTCGAGGACAGATTACAAAGGGCTGTTGTATATTCGTCTCCAAGTAAACTAGAAGTAAAGCCACAAAAAAGTACGTGTTAGTTCGCCACTATATAGCTGATATATCCTTGTTTGGCTTCCGTAGGTGCTGACACAGGTGAAAGAGGCACTTCAGTACATAGATGGCGTTGCTTTTCACTTCTATTACAACTACTTGATTCCGGCGGGGTGTATACTTGACTCGGTGATGAAGGACTATCCTGATAAGATACTTATTTCAACTGAAGCTGCCGCAGGTAACTAAAATCTTTGGAGTCTAAATATTTTGTTATTTATTCGGATGATTTTCTGTATGCATTTTTTTCATATAATGTGGAAATAGTATGTATAGCTATTTTTTTAAATTGTTAATGTTAGAACACACTTATTTGTAGGTGTAAGTGCAAGCGATGATGAGAAAGTACTCTTAGGTGCGTGGGATCGAGCAGAAAATTATGTTGATGATATAATAGAGGTGATTATAATTAATTATGCTGATATTTACGCTATATTAGAAAGAAAGAAAGAACATTTGTCTGTCATACGAAATGAGTCACACCATGATTTAAGTTAAGTACAAACAGACTACTAAGACATGACACGTCACAGACATACAGCAACTCTTTGCCTCTGGAATACCCCCATATGCGACAACTCCTGAAACTAGTTTTTTATCAAGCTCCTGAAGTGGCGTACCCACATACGAGGTCTCAACAAGCGCGGCGATAAGCCGTCGAAGGCGTTACATTACACTACGTGTTTAAAAACTTTTTCTAATTTCCAGGATCTGAATAATAATGTGACAGGCTGGATAGATTGGAACATGTGTTTGAATCAGAAGGGAGGTCCCTCATGGGTAGACAACTATGTAGACTCTGCGATAATAGTAAACGCGGACGATCAAGAGTTCTACAAACAGCCCACGTTCTACGCTATTGGTCACTTCTCCAAGTTCATACCAAGGGGGTCTACAAGAGTCCACGTGACCGCCTCTTACAAGAATACATCGATCAAACATGTCGCGTTCGTCACACCACGTGACACTATTGTTGTTGTGTTGTTGAATACGTGAGTAGAGAAGCATTTGCGTCACAAGCAAACATTCTTGTATGCAGTTCTTTCTTTGCAGAATGCTAGAGATTGTGTATTATATTAGGTGAGAGAATGTAACTTTGTCTAGGCCTTGCACTAAAATAAGTGATGCAAAATGAATGAGAACGACACAAATCAGGCATGTGTGTGACACAAGTCATTTCCATACATTTTGCATCGCTTCTATAAGCGAAACGCGAGGATACTGTTACCGTGTCTGCAAAGTGTAGACGTGTAGACAATATAAAATTATCGTACATGTGCTCACGCCTGTATGTTTTTATAGTACACTCACGTTTTGACACTTACATTTAAGACCTATGCAATAGGCCTATTGCCATTTTTTATTGAAATTTCTTTCCTTTAATAAGGAATTCATTCCTTTGTTAGCATTATTTAGCTGCGATCGTCTGTAAGTTGAAGTTCTCCGAGATCTGGTTAGTTGCTAGTTCTAACATCTAACTCAAATATTGTATATATTTTCAGGCAAGAAGATGATTCAGACCTTACAATCAAGGTGGGCGGACAAGAGGCGGAACTAAGCTTAGATGCTAAATCTATTACTACAGTAGAGTTAAAATGTTAAGATATATATATATCCTATATTACATTTTATTTTTGGTAATAATGTTTTTCATTTGATGCTTTTCCTCAGGTAAATATAATAATGACTAGCTGTGCCCCGCAGTTTCACCCGAGTAGACGCTAATGTTGTTTAAATCAAATTTAGCCTAAGTTACTCCTTGTATCATCACCTATCTGCCAGTGAATTTCCCGTTAAAATTGGTCCTGCTGTTTCAGAGATTACCCGTAACAAACCATTACAAATTGTATTTTTAAGCTGTGCCCCGCGGATTCACTCGCGTAGACCTAGTTTCACGCTATAACTTGCGGAACCCAAATTTTGATTTAAGATAAATAAATAAAAGTAGCCTATTTTACTCCTTGAAACATCAGCTATCTGACAGTGAAAGTCCCGTTGAAATCGGTCCAGCCGCTTCGGAGATTAGTCGGTACAAACAGATAGACAGACAAACGGACAGACAGACAGAGAAAACATTAAAAGAATATTTTTTCATTTCAGTACCGTATATACTTTCATACGCATTTAGTGAAAAGATGTTATTTTCGAATTACAAACAGACACTTCCATTTTATTTATCTCTAATAATGTTATAGAATGATGTAATAGATAAAATACTTCGTTCTTTCTTTGTTCGTTCAACCGGAGAATGTACTAATAATTTTTATAACTCATTATTATATGTATCATAGCACACATGCTCATGATTCTAGATTGTTAAAATGCTTAGGAAAAATACAAACACGGGGCGGTACTCGAACCCACGAATTCAAGGCGGCTCCTAAAACGCGCACGAGAAAGGAAGGATTATTTCGACACATGAGGTAGGATCACGAGTAGCTCAGTTGGCAGAGCAACTGCACGGCTAGCAATGACCCTGGGTTTAAGTCCCGCCTTGTATTCGTATTCACATCTGGGGAAAGGGTATGGCTAGTTCTTCAATACCTAAGTTAGTACACTCCCACAAGACGTGGATCTTTTAGGGTATTTTCTTCGTCAGAGATATTCACGCAAGCAAGCTCTTTTATGAGCCTCTATCTTATCTTATATCTTTAAACTAGAAATTCTTGTATATAATATAGAATCTGAATCTCGGAAACGGCTCCAACTATTTTCATAAAATTTTGTGTGTAGGGAGTTTCGGAGGCAATGAAAAATTACTACAATATCATTACAATACGAAGGTAAATTTCGCTGACACCTGTCAAGTTATGATAGCTAAGACGGGAGACGTCCTACCTATCAGGTGGTAGTAAAATTAGACGATACCCCGGTTCGAATCCTAATGACACCGGTCTTTGTTTCTGTTTTTTTTTCAATTAGCTTTTTTCTTTCTTAGGAAAGTTTTGTTTTTTGAGAGACAAAGAAACCGAGCACAGCTCGGTCAACCAGGTACTGTATCTTTAGACGTACCAGAGTCATATGAATTGATCCTCTCATATTATGTACGTTGGGTACTGATTACACGAAGAATATCTCGTATTACTCTGTCCTATAAAACCAACAATGTTATTTATTACCCGGATATTAAAATTGTGTGATTTACACTCATATTTTAAGATCACGTGAATATAATACGTTTCATAATTTTTATGACACGACAACGGTATTTGTGCATAAATTGTTTAAAATAATGTTCACTTCACTTCTTATTTATGGCTTCTGCGGAGTTGCCACAATTTCGTTAGTGTCGCGTTGATTGAGTGGAAAACAAACGAATTTCCGTGGCTCTCGACTTAATTTGAACGATTTTGGTAGATTTGTCAAATAGAAAAATATCTATCTATCTTCTTACATATAAAAATTAATCCCCATTTCCCTTGGTCACGGCATCACGCTTGAATGGCTGGATGTTTTTAACGGTACTTTCACTTGCAGATAGCTGGTGTTTCAAGGAGTGTATTAGGCAAATTTTATTTAAAAAAAACAGCTTGAAACTAAATCTACGCGGGTGAAACCGCGGAGCACAGGAAATAAGATTTTAAAATAACTAAAATATGCTCTCGCCATTGCAGAAGGGTCCCCGAAGGGGTAAGCAGAGGTGTTGTAACAGCAACACCCACCCACAAATTTATGATTACTTTCCAAAAACCGTGTTATGGTACGAAATACCCGAAAAAAATAGAATGATTTCGAGGTGACCCCATAAAACCTGCTGGGAAAACAATATTGTTTTATAGGGTTGTAAGCCTTCTATTAATGAGCTCCCAAGGTAAAACTAAGTACTTACAAGTAGAAAACTTGGCCCTTATTCTTAACCAGCAGACGGCACGCGGTTTCACCCGAGTAATTCCCGTTCCCAGGGAAATACGGAGATAAAATATAGCCTATATTACTCAGTGATAATGTAGCATTCAAATTTGAAAGAAATTTTTAAAATCAGTCCAGTAATTTTTGAGCCAATTCGTTACAAACATACTTACATAAATCTTTCCTCTTTATAATATTCGTATAAATACTAATTCTACGATGGAATAGATACGAACCCGCGACCCTGTCTTAGCTCATACCAGAGCCATCTTAATCAGGTGGCTTGTTATTTTTTGATATGCCATCTTCGAATTCAGCCATACCAAAACGCAAACGAAATCGTCAACGATAAGACATGTCAAAACGTATACTTGGGCTTTTCCATGCTTTTAAGTTACGCTGTTTCTTGATATTTCCGTAGTCCCTAAGATATATTCCATCGCTCGCTTGGCCGCTTTAGACTTGTGTGAATATATTGTGAGCGGCCACTGATCGTGTTTAAAACAGGTTGAAATCATGTATTAATTTATTTAGTTCAATAAACTTATCTTTTGTTGTCGCTAAGTTATTAATAGATTCAACTCAAGTTCGATGGGAATTCTTGGAACCATTAATTTCAACGATCGCTTTAAATTTAAAAACATAGTTTATGTAGTTTCTGTAGCTCTATTTAATTCGTTATTTTTGGTATACCTACTGTTTATATATAACTTTTCCCCTTCCCTGAAATACCCCAAGTATTTTGACATATTAAAACGTCGACGTATTTTGTTGCGAATTAGCGTGGCTCGAAATGTGCTGGCCTGTAGACAAAGTAACATTATCCTCACGCTTCGCTAATAGACGATACAAAATGTACGGGAATGACATATGTCACGTGACTGACTTATGTCATTTCCATTTTTTATCGTTTTTATTAACGCAAGCGCGAGAGAATGTTACTTTGTCTAGGCCTACAAATCCGCCATCTTTGACTTTTAAGCACAACCCTCCGAAAAAGTATCAAGAAATGTCGAGCCCCACCATTACGTAAACTAAATTGTTAATTTTTTACTTGTCAAAACCTATAGGTACCAACTCTGGGCCCTGTACCCCAAGGTTTAGACACTGAATGGGTTGATAGTTTTTCGGAGGCGGTATGTGGTTGAATGCCAATGGCGGATATAGTCACGTCATCATTCTTTAGAATCACGTTATACTTGGGGTAAAGGGGGCCAACTATGATCGTAAACACTTTTTAGCTTTTTAATTTTATGGTACACTAGTTGTGCCCAGCGGTTTCACCCGCGTAGATTTTAATTTTATGGTTGCCCGCGGATCCGAAGTCAACGACTGCAGAGATGACTTTTATATGAAACTAATCTCTTATATAAATACCATGAACATTAAACAAGTGAAGTTACATTTAACGAATACATTTAAAAATTTGTTATTTTTATTTGTAATGCATAGTGCGAGATCTCCCGCAATGAGGGTTTCGTATCATACACGACACAATATTTATAACGTTTCTTAGTTCGAGTAAAATAACCTACTTATAAATAACATACATACATATGCTCACGCCTGTATTCCCCGAAGGGTAGGCTGAGGTGTTGTTATTTTCAACACCCACATTTCACCGAATATGATTAAGTGCCAACGTGACAGAGGGTGAGTCCATCGCCGTCTCAGGCACTATACATACGTCTTTGTATTATTTCTCAGACATATGCAGGTTTCCTCGCGATGTTTTACTTCACCGTAAAGCATGTGGTGTGAAATCACTGTACATAAGTTTTTTAAGAAAAACTCATAGGTACAGGCCCCGCTGGGATTCGAAATTGCGTCGCTTGCGTAGCAGACTTATAAATAAATAAAAAATATATATATATATTTAGTGGCCTAAACTAGAAAGCCTTAAAGAGCTAGACAACTGGTTTAACCCAGATTACCAATTCTCCTCGTAAAAGGGGTTACAAAGGTCAAATGGCAGTCGCTTCGTATAAAAATCAGGTGATCAGCTACATCGGGTTGAATCAAGTGCCGACCCCATCAATGCCCCATGTATATTAATATCAATACTTAGCTTAGCTGCAAATCAATACATTCTGATATCATAAAAACATATATACGGTCGAATTGAATAACCTCCTCCTTTTGTTGAGGTCGGTTAAATATTTTTATGTACGGAACTCTTATATTATTATGCAATAACGAATTTTTCTTAAAACCACCAGAAAGTGACCGTGAATTTAAATAAATTTAACGGTTTGTGTATTTTAATCATTGCGATTTTATCATATTATCTACAACTGTAGCGAATATCTTAAACTTGTTAAATACGTATTATAATGTGTTAGAAAGGGATGGATGATTTATATTATGTTTCCGACGTAATATATTGAGATTTACCTCGCAGAGATATTTCAATTTGGTTTCGCGGTTGTACATTTCACACGTGCTCATTCTTTTCCTTTAATTAAATTTTCTTTGAAATTAATATGTCAGTTATATAATAAGAATAAAAAATAATATTTATAATCATTTTAAATTTAAAAATGGATAATTTCAGCATTCGTAATTTCGCAATATTTTTTCTCATTTGTGTGTTGATATCATTCGTCAAATATTCTCAAGCAGGTAAGAGGAGTTTGGAAGAATGTCTGAAGTGTTTCTGCTATTGAATTACATATGCACACGCTTGTATTCCCCGAATGAGCAGAGGTGTTGTCATAACAATACCCACTTTTCATCGAAGATGAATAAGTGCCAAACTGACAGATGGTGAGTCAATCGATTTCTCAGGCACTACACATCTTTGAATCTCTCTCTACACATCTCACACATATGCTGGTTTCCTCACGTTCACGTGGTGTAAAATCACTGCACAAAAGTTTTTAGAAAAACTCATTGGTCACTAGGATTCAGCTTAGCATATCAGATTCAGTGTAGCTACTTAACCCACGGCCGCCACGGCTCTCCATTGAATTAACTATCTGAGAATTAAACGCGTGGTTTTCCCAACGAGAGGTATATGCCATATGGAGTTCCGGCAAGGTATAACGTATAATTATACTTTTGGTATAGCGGAATTTAGACGACGGCTTACGAACCGTCATCGAACTAATAATGACAAATTGAACCAGCAGAACAGATTATTCCGTATAATATATACAAAGCTTCAATTATTAGAGAGCCGTGATGACCGTAGAGTAATCGAATTGCGAAGTGAGTTATTACTATCAATTAGTATCTATTTATAAGAAATCTTAGAATGGTAATGAACCGTGGTGGTCGTGGGGTTTAAGTAGTCGCCTGCTTCGCAAGCGACGCAAATTTATAAGTTCATTCATCTGGGAATGTTTTATAATATCACGGTGCTATTAATAGGAGCGAAGCAACAATGGAATCCATTGCAATCACGAGAAAAAATCTTCCGTTCGCGCTGCCTAAACAGTTTAAGTTTCGCAATAATAATGTATGATAGCATTGTTCCTCTTAAAAAGAACTCCCATACATGGAGCACAAGCGAATCTAACCGTTACTTACTGCAGAAGTCACACTAACTCCAAGGTAGCGTTATTTGGTTGCGATCTTCTGTAAGGTGGAGGTACAGTTACTGCGGAGTTAAATATCAACCCTGCGCAAAGATAGCGAGGTTCCAAATTGATTGAATAGGTATTTGTTTCTTTAGAAGACCTACCATGTGCCGCGAGGAAGATACCGAATCGTTCAGTGATATGCGTTTGCAACGATACCTACTGCGACACCATCACCAGACAACCGCCCACTGCTGGTCAATTTGTGATGTACACTAGTTCTGAGGTAAAACAAATTGTTATTGCAACACGTCCTTAAAGACATTTCCCCTTATTATAAAACTAGCTGTGCCCCACGGTTTCACCCGCGTAGATTTAATTTCATCGTTATTGTCGCGGAACCCTAATAAGTTTAGTTTTTAATAAATAAAAGTAGCCTAAGTTACTCCTTGAAATATCGTCTACCTACCAGTGAAAGTCCCGTTAAAATCAGTCCAGCCGTTTCGGAGATTACCCGGAATAAACAGACAGACAGAGAAAAATTTTAAAACTTGTTTTTTTAGTGTCAGTAGCGTGTATACTTTCATATGCATTTAGTGAAAAGCTGTTATTTTGGAAGGCCCTTATTCTGTAATATTGTATATATTTCAGAGTGGATTGAGATTCCAGAAAACTACGGGACTGTACAAGGAGCGAGTATCATGTAAGTATTTAAACTATACGATACTTTTTGTTACCGTAGTTTCAATTTCCGTCCTCCTAGATTCGTTACAAGTAGTGAGGAAGTAAAGTTTATATTTAAACTGTGCTTAAGTTCATATGCTACCGTTTATTGAGATAAATGTTTTAAAATATATTATTTTTTGTAGGTAGGCGTTGTACGACATATGAAATAGACGTTACCACCAAGTATCAAACAATCGTGGGCTTCGGTGGAGCCGTGACCGACGCCGCGTCTATGAACTGGAAGACCATGTCCAAGCAACAACAACAATATTTTATCGAGTAAACAAACCTAACTAATATATATCCTGTATATATCTTCGTATAAGTATTGTCAAAGAAAAAAATTGGATAATTTTTCTCTCTGTCTGTATATTTCAGCTCATCCACGAAACGGCTAGAATGGCTCTTGCAGGACTTTCACCACTTTGACAACACTTATTGAATAAAAACCGAATTATATATATAAAGAATATGTTTTTTTTCAGTTCGTACTTCAGCGAGCAGGGTTTACAGTATAATGTACTGCGCGTGCCCATCGCCGGCAGTGACTTCTCCACCCACGGTTACGCGTACAACGAATTACCTGTTGATGACGTCAAACTTACCAACTTCAGCCTCACCGTTGAGGATAGCGACTTTAAGGTGTATTTTTGGATCTTCCTGCTTAAAAATATTTTTCCATTTTGAATATTCCTTAAATAGCTGTATTGCTGCTGGCGGTGTTCAAACACCCAGTAAATGCCTAAGGCTAAGCGTAGTAAAGCTGATACTCACTATAAAAAACTAGACTCAAATCGGTATACCTCGGGACTGTGCCAAGAAAGCTCTCAGTATTGTCACCCTGAATAGCAATGCTGACTCACTGAGCGAGAAAAGTCATAGTCCGTTTGTCACAAAAGGACCTTACCAGACGAATACAAGCTCTTTAAAAATATGATGAGCATCCGGACTTCAGGACCCTATAATTTCAACAGCAAATAACTAACTAGGTACCTACTAATGTCTACAATTAATCCCTCTTATAGATCCCCCTGATAAAGGCGGCGTTTGAAGCATCGAGCACCAACATTAACATTCTGGCCAACATTTGGTCTCCGCCTGCTTGGATGAAGACTAACAACAACTTATCTGGAATTGGTCTGTTGAAGCGTGAATACTATCAGACCCTTGCTGATTACCACTGCAAGTAAGATTGTTTCGCATATTTAGCCCTAAAAAACTCAATGATGTATGATATGTGCGGTTTCCTCGGACGTTCGGGGGTTAAAATATGATCGTTTTAAGCAGCGCGTATTAGGAAATAGAAGTTGTTTACAGGGGCCTTAGCATGAGCTCTTATTGCCATGATAGTTTGACTCATATTATGAGACGAATGTATATCATGTGTATACATATCTATCACACACACAACTGAACTATCATTGCAATAAGAGCTCATGGTTGGGCCTTCAAATAATCCAGCAGCTTAGTCTTTCCTTCTGTGTTTAGGAGTTCTTAAAATTATGAAACGTGGCTCCCACGTTGGGCGCATGGGTATATTATAATTTTTTTATTATTGCTTTATTTACATATTTAATTGCGTGGAATGATTTAGATTTTTGCATATTCTACGGAACGACGCCAGGACAAAGCCACGGCCAGTCAGTTCAGGGACGATGAAATTATATGTTTTGTATTGTATCCAATCGCAAATGCCATGTCAGTTCGTGGGGTACAACAATAAATCTTGTTTATTGTTGTATAATTGCAAAAAGAGGGGACATTTTATAGATAATGTAACAAAAATGTGCAGCTTACCCCTTCTGCGCACAAACATACGCTTACAATATTTGCATTAGGATAATTTAGTCAACCATATGTCCCGTGATATGTCCTCAGTGTGTATGTAAATATTGTTTGTTTCAGATTTATAGAACAGTATGGTAAAGAAGGTATACCTGTATGGGCTATCACCCCCAGCAACGAGCCGTCCCATGGGCTAACAGATGATACAAAATATGTATGCCTTGGATGGACTCCGTGTGGGATGGTTGGAACCTTTACGATATACATGAATTTGTATAATTTGTATTATATATTGCGAATATATATTCGATCAGCGAAGTTAACCAGCTTGTGTTTGCTAAGCCAGTCAGATGCTTGACGCCTAATTTCAGTCTGGGTTGCCAATTTAACATCATTGGCAATCGTTACGGATCACTCGGAAGCCTAAGAAAGTTGAAAACTGGTTTAAGCCAGATTACCAATTTTCCTCGTAAAAGGGGTTGTAAATTTTTGGGTTTGGGTTGTCAATGGCAGTCGCATTGTGTAAAAATCAGGTGATCAGCCGCAACGGGTGGAATCAAGTGGCGACCCCAATAATGTATGGATTTGTACTTGAAGATGGTAATGAGTTTGATTATGTATTCACTAATTAACAAGAGCCGCAGTGGCCGTGGGTTTTGAGCAGTTGCCTGCTACGCAAGCGACGCAAGTTTGAAACCCAGCGGTCTATACTTACCAATGAGTTTCACACCATCAAGGTGAAGGATAACATTGTGAGGAAACCTATATATATCTGAGAAGTAATTCGAAGACTTAAGTATAGCGCCAGAGACGGACTCACCATCAGTTAAAAGTGGGTGTACAACACTTCTGCTTACCCCTTCGGGGACCCTTCTGGGGGAGCAAATTTATTTATTTTATTAATAAAATTCCTGTTCTAGGGAGAGTATATAACGAACTATTTGGGTGATACAATTCGGAAATGTACAAATAATGCCGTGAAAATACTAGCACTGGATGACACGCGAAACCTGGTAGACACGTGGTGGAAGTGGGTAAGGCAATTCTTTCCCAATCTCAATCTTGATTTTTATTTTGCCAAAATAAATCAATACTGTCTGTCTGTGCGAGATAGATGTATTTAAGTGGAGAATGGAGATCAGTAGCTCGATTCACGTAAATATTCAATAAAGCGTCTAGACATTTTGGAACATCATTTTTGACAAAACGTATCCGTTGGTAGTTAGATGTATGAGTATAACAATTAAAAAAATATTTTTGGTTTAGTTCTTTATTCTTCATTTATTTAAGAGCTAGGGTCTTTTCGGTGAAGCAATCGCCAACCCTCTCTTCTTTATATGAGAATTTAATTTTAAAATCCAAATAAGCATTATCTTATCATACTCATATCTTCCAATCTCTAACAATAATAAGTACCTAGTAGGAAAAAAATATTCTTTTTAATGTTATCACTTTCTTCCTTTCTAGACCTTGTATAAATAAATATGGAAGATAACGACAAACGTTTTTTCATTCGATTGATGTCATAAACCAAAATGTTTACCTTAACTATACGAAAACGGTCAACTAATCTATACTATAATATTATAAAGAAAATATGTCTGTTAGTATGTTTGCAACAAATTGGCTCAAAAAGTAAAGGACGGATTTAAAAAAAAACTCTCACCATTTGAATGCTACATTATCACTGATTAATAAAGCTTTATTTTATCTCCGTACTCCTATGTTACTCGCTGACGATGTGAATCCATTGCTGATAGAATTTTCAAGATCGGTCAAGTAGTTTCGGAGCCTATTCAATGCAAATAAACAAAAAACAATCAAATCTTTCCTCTATATAATATTAATGTAGATTGTAAACAGAAACTGTCGTAATTTATTTATTTATTCCAGTTTGAAATATCATACCCTGAAGCTCTCGA
This sequence comes from Watsonalla cultraria, assembly GCA_964035505.1. NCBI lineage: Eukaryota > Metazoa > Arthropoda > Insecta > Lepidoptera > Drepanidae > Watsonalla > Watsonalla cultraria. Next base: position 6,691,997 of record OZ037731.1, read on the forward strand.
CTACATTGACGGCCTAGCAGTACATTTTTATGCTGATATGACAACATCGCCTTCAATTCTTTCCAATTTCTCAAAACATCACCCTGATAAGGTTATACTTGCAACTGAAGCCTGTCAAGGTAAGTTGCATTATTTGTTTACAATCATATGCGACGACTTTATTTCTCGAAGGGGTAGGCAGAGCTGTTGGATCGAACCAAAAACAATGTAGGTGATGATGCAACCAATTGATAAAAACACCCTTTCAGGATTTGGCCAAGAGATTGTAGTGGATGTTGGAAGTTGGGAACGAGCTAAGGTGTACGCATTGGACATTATATCGGTAAGAATTTACCTACTTATAACTTATCTTGTATATATTTAATACTACCTAATACAATTGTGCATGCCGACCTAATTGAAAGTAGATCATTTAAGTTCAGGCATAAGTAGCAAATTTCGAAAAGTAGCAGATATGCAAAAAAATGTGATGACCGCCCATGATTATCTGGGTAAAGTTAGAACATTTCAAATACTATAATGTGTGCATACAATGTGTTAATTGACAGCGTAAAAGAGTGCAACGCAGACCGCAGTCAAAGCTATCGTCCACGTAAACTTTAGCTATAGCAAATTTCTTTTTAGAACCTTCTACATGACGTGACTGGTTGGCTAGACTGGAACCTGGCACTCAACGAGCAGGGCGGTCCGAACTACGCACAGAACTTCGCAGATGCGCCAGTCATAGTAGTGGCTGACAAGAACGAGTTCTACAAACAGCCCATGTTCTATGCGCTTGGGCACTTCGCCAAGTTCATTCCGAGGGGTTCGCTCAGGATCAAGTCCACTCCGAAGTCGATGGGTGTTGAAGTGTCCGTAACAGAGATACAATCTGTTGCATTACTCACCCCGTTGAATACTGTTGTGTTTGTGGGTTACAACGAAAAGTGAGTACCTATTCTTGTAAGCCGTAAGATTTTATGTTACACTTCTGCAAACCTCGTAGAAGTGGTAAGTTGTTGTATAGATGGTAATAGAATCATTCTCTTCCTTTTCAGTTCTCGTGCCAAGACAATAGTGCTCAAAATAGGTGCAGTCCTGGCTGAACTGAAGCTACCTCCTAATTCTATCACTACTGTAGAGCTGCCTTACGATGGAGCTGCCACTAAATGATTCTTGAAACATCGAAGAGAACTATATCTTCAAATAAGTCACAATACATTAGAGTAATTAATTTAAAATAATGTTATATTGTATTTATTACCATTGTATTTGTGAATATAAATAGCTTTATTTATTAAATTAAAATAGTGATAAAATATAACTTAATTGTACTAAAATAATATAAAAATAAAACACAGTATATAATTTTGTGTCTGCGGAAATTGTGCCATTGTTTAATTTTCTTTCTCATACATTAACATTACCTACTGAACTAAATACATTTTACTTTGTCGAGGACGTTAGTGTGCCTTGTGGCTAAAAATGTACCTACCTAATTTTTATTGAAATAATATTTTTATTTAAAAAATACTGGTATACTGAAATTCAGTGTATGAATAAAAGTGCGAGGTCATGTATAAAGTTATTATATTAATGTAGTGTAATTTATTGTTCAGAGACAGACCTCTAACAAAAATACATACATACCAGTCAAAATCATAACCCTTTATTTTTGTATTTAATAGGTGTTTATCATGTCAATGAATGTAATTCATTGGGAAATTAATACGGTATCTTGAATTTGAAATAGAGAGTCAACGTCCCTATACCTTAATACCTTATGTAAATTAAATGTCTTCTCTATATATTAAAACCTGTTTTTAATGATTAAGAACTTGGAAAATTCTTGAATTGGCATCAATAAACTTTTAAAATTATTCCAGCCCCAATATGTTCATAGTCCAGTCAATAATTTACATACGTATAGTATGTTATTGTTTCGGTCGGAACGGCCCGCGGGTAGTCCCATTTGGGCCGTTAAGACGTAATTAATGGGATTTGATTTTGAATGAATGCTTAATTTATTCTGAAAGACTTGTGTTACCTTTATTTTATTTTATATTTCATTACTAGAATCGTTGGTTCTCTTATTTTTATCTGAGTGCCTGGTGAGAGCTTTCTTAAAATCGCCGCCATAAGTCATCCCGTCGACGTAAACGCAGATTTGTATGGGCTGACTATAGTGTCATCTTTAGGCCGACGGAGGCGTTGTTCGGATCCTATACAAATCTGCGTTTACGTCGACGCGGTGACTTGTGACGGCGGCAGTGAAAAACTCGCAGGCCCTCTGTTCATATTTGTCTCGTGTATTTTATCATCTGTGTTAATATTTGTATTGAGTTTATAACTGTCGTTTTGTCTAATTAGCGTAGGTAATTGATGATATGTCGTGCTGATTTGTGAATAAATAAATAAAGTGATACCAGTTTCGGTTGCCTTATAAGGTTAGTACTTCTCCTGATATGTTTCAGTATGTAGTCAGATATCGGTGTAGGTACGACCTACCACAACATACAATTGATAAGATTTAGTCGTATCCATTGCATTCTATTGATTAAGGATTCCAAGTATAGGTACAAAAGAAAGACTGAATTATCTTAGTAAATGACTAAATATCTACTCACTGAGAGCCGCGATGGCGAAGTGGTTTAAGCAGTCACTTTCAATCCAGGACGTATGTATAGTGCTTGAGACGGCTATGGACTCATCACCGACCATTGTTCCGTCCTCGCCGGCGAGGCTCGCCCCCCCTCCTCTGCTAGGGCCGGCACGCGCCGAGCCACTAGCCTTAAACACGTCCCTAAATAACACAATCAGATCCAACTCCCTAGCTCATCCCCCAGCAACGCCCTAAGCTGAGGTCCGAGCCTCGCACCGGGGCGCCCTTAGTTTGTGTTGCTTAGTTTGCCGGTTAAACAGTGGAGGTAACTCCCCCCTACCCGAGAGACCATATCCTAAAAAAATAAATAAGGACTCATCATCTGTCAAATCATAATTATTGAAAACTGCCTACACAAAAATAACATATGAGTACAAATTATTAACAAGAATACCAACAACTTAATATTACTAAGGCAATTAATACACGAATATACATCAGTAAAATTGATAGGTTAGATGCTTAAGTACTTATTATTGTAAAATATAGCCTTTTATCTAAATTAAAGTAATATAACAACAGTACAATAACATGTTTAATATTTACATACTTAAAATGGGTGAAATTTATGCTGTTAAATTTGAACAACATCTTTTGCTACCATATTTCATGAGTGAAAGTCCCGTTAAAATCGGTCTCGCCGTTACGGAGATTAGCCGGATCAAACAGGCAGACAGACAGACTGACAGAAAATAAAAAATTGCTTTTGAATGTCAGTCCTGTATATACATTCATAATATGCATTAAGTGAAAAACTGTTATTTTGGAATTACAAACGGACAATTCAATTTTGTTTATGAATATTTTAAACTCGTGAAATACGCCTGTGAAAGAAAGGGACGCAAGATTTTTATTATGTTTCCGATGTCATATATTGAGATTGATCTCGAAGAGATAGGCATTTCAATTTAGTCTCTCTGTTGTATATCTCGCACGTGCTCATTAATAATGTCTTTTAAAGTATATTTTTTTAATTAAAACTTAATATTGTTTTTATAATAATACTAATATAATTAAATATTAAATATGGATAATTTCATCATTCGTAGTGTCTCAGTATTTTATATCGTTTGTGTGTTCATATCAGTTGTCAAATATTCGCATGCAGGTAAGTGAATTTCGGAAGAATATATTTTAATTGAATTCCACTATTTAATGAACTATCTAAGTATTTAACGCGCCTAAACGACAGCTGTATGCAATTGGATAGGATTCATCTACACTAAAATTATAAAGAGGAAAGATTTGATCGTTTTTTTGTTTGCATTGAATAGGCTCTGAAAAAACTTGACCAATCTTGAAAATTCTTTTAGCAATGGATAGCTACATTATCAGCGAGTAACAAAGGCTATATTTTATCCCCGTACTCCCACGGGAACGGGAACTAGGCGGGTGAAACGGCGTGACGTGATGATATTTAGCCTATAGCCTTCCTCGAGAAATGGGCTATGTAAAAGTGAAATAATTTTTCAAATCATACGAGTACCAGTGGCTTCCGAGATTATCGCGTTCAAGCAAACAAACAAACTAGACTTTTAACTACTATATTAGAGTACACTTAAAAAGTCTAAGTGAAAGAGTCCATTGCCTTCAATGGAGCAATGGCGAGTCTAGCGACCTTACTTAGATGCAGATGTACTCGTAAAACTACTCATTTTTAGGTAGCGTTATTTGGCAGCAGTCGGGCAGCTCCGTAGTTCATTATCAATCCAATACAAGGGTTTTAGTGTCCATATCGATTTAATATCTCTTCTTCAATGGTTCTTCTCAGAAGGAAAGTTTCCGATGAATTTTTGGTATTTTTTCGACTTTCATAAGTGCCTTACCAGCGCCCGAACTGAATTAATCATTTTCATATTCGTTTTTAATATGTGTTTCCTTAGAAGACCTACCATGTGCCGCGAGGAAGATACCGGATCGTTCAGTGATATGCGTTTGCAACGACACCTACTGCGACACCATCACCAGACAACCGCCCACTGCTGGTCAATTTGTGATGTACACTAGTTCTGAGGTAAAACAAATTGTTATTGCAACACGTCCTTAAAGACATTGAGATTTGTGTTGCGACTAAGACGCATGTACATGAATGTGGAATTGTATATTATAATTTTTTATACGGATTGCATGAACCGGGATACGAATTCCAAAATCCGGGCGATGAAGGTACTGGTAGAGTTTATTGACTGGATGATTTAGTTTGACGTAAGGCAATACGATAAGGTATGCGAAATTGAGCAAATCATTCTGTAATATTCTATAACTAGCTGTGCCTGTAGCCCCGCGGTTTTACCCGCGTAGATTTTTTTTCATCCTTATGGTCGCGGAAACCTAATATTTTTAATAAATAAAAGGTAGCCTATGTCCTTTCTCAGGGTCTAAAGATTGTCTGTGCCAAATTTGATCAAAATCGGTTGAGAGGTTTAAGCGGGAAAGCGTAACAGACAGACAGAGTTACTTTCGCATTTATAATATTAGAAGGGATTTGTATGTTTCAGAGTGGATTGAGATTCGAGAAAACCACGGGACGTTACAAGGAGCGAGCATCATGTAAGTTTTTATTGACGATACTATAATCTAGAGCCGTGGTGGCCTTGGGGTTTTAGCAATCGCCTGCTACACTAGCGACGCAAGTTCAAATCCCAGCTGGGCCTGTGCGAATGAGTTTTTCTAAAAAAAATATGTTCAGTGATTTCACACCACGTGCTCTACGGAAGGAAAATAAAGTGAGGAAACCTGCATATGTCTGAGAAGTATTTTAAGAAGTATGTATAGTGCCTGAGACGGCGATAGACCATCTGTCACGTTGGCATTTAATCACCTTCGGTGAAAAGTGGATGTTGTTATTAAAACACCTCTGCCTAACCCTTCAAACAGCTCAGAAATTCAGGAACCATTAAAAGCCGTTTTGCTTGATAGACAACGACAGGCTATATGACACTCAGGTATAAATAATATTTTCCTATTGCAGGTAGGCGTTGTACGACATATGAAATAGACGTTACCACCAAGTATCAAACAATCGTGGGCTTCGGTGGAGCCGTGACCGACGCCGCGTCGATGAACTGGAAGGGCATGTCCAAGCAACAACAACTATATTTTATCAAGTAAACAAACCTGATCCTTTTCTTGTTTGAATTTAGAAGTTGTATCTCAGCAAACAGGTCAATTGATTGAGCAGTCTGTGAATTAAGCCCAAACATTGGTTCAAAATTGGATATAAGTAGGTAGTGCACCCTTGTACCAACATTTGAGCCAATCTAGATTATGTATTCTTTTTACTCGTTTATCTCACTTACAAGTATTATCAATTCCTTAAAAATGGTATAGAAAAATACGAATACGAGGCGGGACTCTAACCCACTACTTTTGCAAACCGTGCAGTTGCTCTTCCAACTGAGCTACTTGTGATCCTACCTCATGCGGCGAAATTTTCTTTCCCTTGTTTTTGGGGTATAGGGGGCCCTAACAAAAAAAACGGATATATTTGTCTGTCTGTCTGTATATTTCGGCTACTCCGCGAAACAGGGAGAATGATTATTGCGGGACATTTCGTCGTTGCGCGTTCAAAAGTAGCTATGTGTATGTAACACACTTTAGGAGTCGAAGAAAATGATTATCTCGAAATACGACTCGGGCCGTATATAATAATTTAAAAAAAAAATTCTTACTATTGATACATATATAAGAAATTTACATAGTTTTTTTAGATTAATGTTGGAAAGGTATTATTATTAATAATGACAAAATTAAACATTACTGGAAATTTTGACATAGAGTTCACGAAATACACATAGCGACTTTTGCACGCGCAACGACGATTTACCATTTTTTTGTTACATTGAATTAAGATAAGGGTTTCGCGAAAGAAAAGCAAGCAAGCCATCTGTGTAACTGTGAATAGTCTGATCTTTTTTAAATTAGGAAATGTGTGATGATTCGAAAGCTTTTAAAACATTGGTTTTTTCAGATCGTACTTCAGCGAGCAGGGCTTACAGTACAATATACTGCGCGTGCCCATCGCGGGCACTGACTTCTCCACCCACGGTTACGCGTACAACGAATTACCTGTTGATGACGTCAAACTTACCAACTTCAGCCTCACCGTCGAGGATCTCGACTTTAAGGTCCTGATTGTAATTTTTTATCGAAAACTTTTTCATAATCATAACTTAATTAAATATTTTTTTATGTATATCTAATAAAACCGTAACCCAAATCGGTATCACTCGGGATCTTGCCAAAAAGGCTGGCAGTACCTATTGTACCATATGTCACGAAAGTTCCCTACCAAGCGATGTACAACTTCTTTAAAAATATGATGAGCATTCTAAGGCCCCTTAAATTCAACCGCAAACACAGCAAATATCTAGACAAAACGTCTTCACATTATCACTTTCTGCAGCTACCTCGGACAAAGAATTAGTTTAGCTATTCAAAGGGGAAATGCTGCCATTGTCTTCGGAACCTTGCCTACAGGGACTCCTCTTAACAATACATTTTAGGTATCAGATTATTTTTTCTACGTTTCTTAGTTATTAGATTTTATTTATTAAACTTTTTAGTTATAGTTAGCTGTATATATGTATAAAAGCAATGAATTATGTAATGATTTTAAAGTAAGTTGAAGGCTAATCATATAAATATATTTTGAATCACTCTCCTTCAGATCCCCTTGATCAAGGCGGCGTTTGAAGCATCGAGCACCAACATCAATATCCTATCCAACATTTGGTCTCCGCCTGGTTGGATGAAGACCAGCAATGACTTGACTGGAAGTGGCCTGTTGAAGCGTGAATACTATCAGACCTTTGCCGATTACCATTGCAAGTAAGATTTTATCGCATAATTTGCCCCAAAAACGCTGAATGATGTATGAACATGGTGCGGCTTGCCCCCCTCCCAGACACTAAGCGTGATAGTTTCAAGTAGCGCATATGACTAACTAGATGCTTTGCATCTATCACAAGCCATCAGCAGTTTTGACGTTGCATTTTCTACTTTGAAGTTCTTAATACGCGCTGCTTAAACGATCATAGTTGGCCCCCAGGTTACGAACATGGATATCTTTAGCAAATATCTACACCAAAATTCTTCGTAATAGTTTTTTTTTGTTTTATTCTTATTATTATGAAAATGAGTTTACCAACAGCTTAACTAGCTTATTTTTGCATCTACGAAACTTGGCCAAAACTTGGTATCGTTCAGGGACAATAAAATTATGTTTCATTTTCATTTTTATATTGTGCACAATCGAAAATGTAATCGAAATCGAAAAACACTGCTAAATTAATCTAATAAAGTCGGGATATTTGACAAATATTTTGCAATTTCTGTACAAACATACGCTTATTATTTTGCATTATAACCAACCATATGGCCCTGTGATATGTCCTCAGTGTGTATGTAAATATTGTTTGTTTCAGATTTTTAGAACAGTATGGTAAAGAAGGTATACCTGTATGGGCTATCACCCCCAGCAACGAGCCAACGTTTGGGCTTACAGAACAAACAAAATATATGTGTATAGGATGGACTCCGTGTGGCATGGTTGGAATCGTTGCGACATTCATTAATTGTTATTTACTATTTATGTCTCAGGGTGTTATCTGCTTAGAATAAATCTCATGGGCTTAATTACGCAGATCCCCATTTATGAAAAATAAAAGTGCCCTATGTTACTCATTCTCACATAAACTATCTGACAGTGAAACTCCCGTTAATTCGATCCACACGTTTCAGAGATTACCCGGAACAAACAAACAGAGAAAATTAAAAAGAATGTTTTTTTTAATGTTAGATCCGTATATACACTCTCCGATGCATTTAGTGGAAAGCTGTTAATTTAGATTTATTTTTATTACATAGCTGTTGACATACATATAGATCTTTCACCTTAAAACCAGAGGATTAAAAAAGGAATGAGAGTGTAGAATATTTTTAGAAGACTTAATTCGAAAAAAGCCGGGATCGTTTTGACGTCGGCTTGTGGGTAACCCTCATCATCTCATCTCCCTGGCCTTATCCCATACAATGTTGGGATCGGCACTTGATTCAACCCGATGTGGCCTTCGCAACCCCATTTAGGAGGAAAATCTGTGATCTAGGTTAAACCAGTTGTCAGATTATTTTTAGGCCTCCGACTGACCTGTAACGATTGCCAAAGATATTAAATTGGCAACCGGGACCGACGGCTTAACGTGCTCTCTGAGACACGGAGGGAACTCGGGCGGTCACCCATCCAACTACTGGCTAGGCGTATGGTTGCTTAACTTCGCTGATCGAATGATATGCGCAATAGCAACTGTGCCACGAGCTCCTCCGAAATGTGGGTAACCCTCATATTAATTAATTAAATTTCTGTTCTAGGGAGAGTTTATAACAAATTATTTGGGAGAAACTATTCGGAAATGTACAAAAAATACCGTAAAAATACTAGCACTGGATGACACGAGAGACATGATAGACACGTATTGGAAATGGGTAAGCCGATCCGTACCCAATCTCAATCCATACCGCTACTGATTAACCCTCTACTTAAAATAATGCCCGTCTGTGCGAGATTGATTTATTCGATTAGTGGAGAGAGTGCCTACGTGACAGATGGTGAGTCTGTCGCTGTCTCAGGCACTATACATACGCCTTTGAATAACTACTCAGACATATGCAGGTTTCCTCACGATGTTTTCCTTCACTTTAAAGCACGTGGTGTGAAATCACTGCACATAAGTTTATAGAAAAACTCATTAGTACAGACCCCGCTGGGATCAGAACTTGTGTCCCTTGCGTAGCAGGCGACTGCTCAAACCCCAAGGGCACTACGGCTCTTCATGAAATATAATATTGAATACGAAAACGCTATCCTAAGAAATTTATTTATTCCAGCTTGAAATATCATACCCTAAAGCTCTCGACTACATTGAAGGCTTAGCAGTACATTTTTATTCTGATAAGACAGCATCGCCTTTAATTCTTACCAATTTCACAAAAAGACACCCTGGGAAGATTTTACTTGCAACTGAAGCCTGTCAAGGTATGTTGCACTATTTATATACAATCATATGCTCACGCCTATGTTACCCGAAGGGGTAGGCAACTTATTCACCCACATATCGCTAGTTATGTTTAAGTCCCACGTAAATGGGGGGCGAGCCTATTGCAATTATGGGCATACTAGGCTCTAAACCAGACTCCGGGCTATAAATAATAAATAAAAAGTAAATATATAATAAATAAAAAAACTATTTCAGGATTTGGCCAAGAGATTGTAGTGGATCTTGGAAGTTGGGAACGAGCTAAGGTGTACGCATTGGACATTATATCAGTAAGAATTTTACTACTTTACATAATATTTACTACTACCTAATACATTAGTGCATCATCATTAATTAAGTTTACCTAACACTACGAAAACAAAATGATGACGAAATGATTTTGACTGTTGGCTTCAACCGCCCGTGTTCATCTGGCTAATATAACTATAACATTTCACATACTAAACATTACAATAAAAAATTAGGAGAATGACAGTTAAAATATAATCTTTGCAATCAGTTAGGAATCTAGGAACAAATCGCTCGAAATGACACACTCACACAGACGCGCGCATCTACGATAAAACGTGTTTTACCGACATTTTTAAAACGGCAAATCTGCATTATTTTGACTGTTAAAAAAGAGTAAGTTTTAAGATTTACAACCCTCACGCTTGAGATAGCAAAGGTTCTTATTTAAAAAAATAGGCCTAGATTCCATGCTGCATGCAAAAGTTATAATTTATACTGTGGTGCAACGCCAGCTATCGTCAACGTTAACTTAAGCTTTAACATTTCATTCATTTAGGACCTTCTACATGACGTGAGTGGTTGGCTAGACTGGAACCTAGCACTAAGCGAGCAGGGCGGTCCGAACTACGCACAGAACTTCGCAGACGCGCCAGTCATAGTGGTGGCTGACAAGAACGAGTTCTACAAACAGCCCATGTTCTATGCGCTTGGGCACTTCGCCAAGTTTATTCCGAGGGGTTCGCTCAGGATCAAGTCCACTCCGAAGTCGATGGGTGTTGAAGTGTCCGTTACAGAGATACAATCTGTTGCATTACTCACCCCGTTGAATACTGTTGTGTTTGTGGGTTACAACGAAAAGTGAGTACCTATCATTCTTGTAAGCCGTAAGATTTTATGTTACACTTCTGCAAACCTCGTAGAAGTGGTAAGTTGTTGTATAGATGGTAATAGAATCATTCTCTTCCTTTTCAGTTCTCGTGCCAAGACAATAGTGCTCAAAATAGGTGCAGTCCTGGCTGAACTGAAGCTACCTCCTAATTCTATCACTACTGTAGAGCTGCCTTACGACGGAGCTGCCACTAAATGATTCTTGAAACATCGAAGATACACACAATTTCTTTAATAATTTATTTAATAAGTCGCAATACAATAGAGTTATAAATAAAAAATGTTTAACCATTCTTTAATTTTCTTTCTCGTTCTTTATAATTTCCTACTAAAGGAAATACATGTTACCATGTCAAGGAAGAGTGCCTTCCGTGGCTTATGTACCAAACTACGACATAAAAATCGGACTCGCGCATCGAGGGTTCCGTACAAACCTGATGTGACTAGAAATGGATACTTTTCGCAATCTTATATTTCCTTTATCCGTGCTGTAAGACGTTGTTACGTACCAAATTTCAAGATTCTGAGTTCACGGGAAGTCCCTGTAGGTTTTAATTCCCTTGCGATTGTCGAAAATTTGCAGCATAAGCGACTGTATCTTTTGATAGCGTTGGCTTAAAAGTTTGATTTTTCCACAGCTGTAGGGGACAGTAGACTTGAATTTCAGGTTTCATTTCAGTTCTTGAGGAAAATTCTATTTTGCATCTTATTGTTGTTTATTATGTAAGTAATTGTTATTCAAATGAGAAATTAATTAAGTATCTTGAACCCGAAACGAAGAGTCAACATCCTAATATTATAATAATATACAATATTATAATAATATACAATATTATAATAATATACAATATTATAATAATATACAATATTATAATAATATACAATATTATAATAATATACAATATTATAATAATATACAATATTATAAACATTATGTAAATGAAATGTGTTTTTAATGATCATAAATTTAATTATAATGCTTAAATTGGTTAATCTAACGACCCGTCGTAATTTTTTTAATAGTTCAGTCATAAATCTACAGGCATGAAACAAACAAAAAAATAGAGGTACTCCGGGATTGGGGATCGGAGTACGCAGGGACTAACTGGATAAAAGGCTATCTTCTCAACATCACTTGTTTCATGTTTTTGAGAGCGTGATTCGTCAGTTTTGAAAGACATTGATGCCAATTTTTATGTTAAGAATTTTAGTAGTTTTATTTTCGTTTCCTTTACATCAGTATTATAGTTGAACTAATGCGATAGTGGCGTGCACTCTGCAAAAACGCTTTAATTTTTGTAAAGAGAAATCAAATGAATCTTACTTTTTTCCTCATAATTTTATGACTTTTAAAATATTATGGTGCATATCATAAGACATAAAATTCATAATATTTTATTAGTTGGATCTCGTTCATAACGTTAGGTGTAGCAAGTTGAATCAATGTATACCACCGGCAAACATACCTCTATGGTGGACATTATCTTGGTACCCATTACATGCTTTGTGTAGTTTGGGATTAAATGAGGTTGTATGATAGTATTTGATCATTATTATATTTACCTAACTAATTCAAATTAAAATTCAAAATACCTTTATTTGATTAGACTTTTAACAAAGTACTCTCAAATCGGACAGGATTATACATGCTACCGCTAGGTTCAGAAGGTTGCTTTTACTGAGAAGAACCTGGCAAGAAACTCGGTAATTACTCTGTTAAAAAAAATATTGAGTAATACATAATAACTAAAACATAATTATTAAGAAAGATATAATTTAACTTTTTTTGATAATAAAAATTATAATTTAAATTTTTACTACAAAAACTACATATGAAAGCCATCGTGTGCTAAGTTCTCATAGCTTAACATTTTAACTCAACTGTGGTAATAGATCTAGCATCTAAGCTTATTGCCGCCTGTTGCTCGCCCACCTTGATAGTAACGTCCGATTCATCTTCATGCCTGAAAACATATTATACAATATTTGAAGTAGGTTTGAGAACTAACAACAAACCAGAAATCTTATATATAAAAATGAATTCCCATTTCCCTTGGTCACGCCATCACGCGTGAACGGCTGGACCGATTCTGCCGGGACTTTTACTTGCAGATAGTTAAAGTTTCAAAGAATGTTTTAGGCTAATTTTATTTAAAAAAAAACAGCATGAAACTAACTCTACGCGGGTGAAACCGCGGGGCACAGCTAGTAATAATAAAAAAACATTTAGGCAGGTAACGCTCGTGTTAAATTGCAATTTCCTGCCTAAAAACAATTGTACAAGTTTAATTATGTTTTTAAATGAATAAAAAGTATGAAAATGAATGATCCCTCCGAAAATAATTAAGTGCCAACATAATAATTAGTGTGATCATATCGCCGTCTCAGTCGTTATACATAGTCTTAATGTCGAGGTATTCACACGATGACCATTACGGCGAATGGAAATCCAGACAGAGAATATTAAAGTCAATCAACATTATTATGTAGTAATTTTGCGACCTAGTCATTATGAGATGTGGTCAAATAGAGATCTAGGCGAAAATTATATAGTCATTCTGCGATATAGTCACTAATGGGGTAATTCAAACTGCGACCTAGACAACCTGAAATCAACTGCGGACTGCGAATACAACCTCTTCGCAGACCATTTTGGGAAAGCGTTGGCTTACGCCTTTTGAGAAAGTATGGGGATGTTGTTCTGCCTACCTTAGAAGAAGTATATGTCCAAAATTCACCCTCGTCAGGGTTCTCTCGTTCAATGGTGTCGCAGTATTCTTCAGTGCACACGCACACTACTGACTGATTGGCCGTTTGTCTGGCGGTGCATGATTTATCTGAAAATAAATTGGGAGAATTATTGGACCACCTCATTGGTCTAGTGGTCGCAAACACTACTACAGAACGCGAGGTCTTGTGGTGCTATTGGGTTTTCCATTTGTCGGCAATTGGCTCGCCCCTAATAGAACGGAGTTACACATAGCGGGTGAAATGTGGGTAAGGTACACCTTCTTCGTCACTACTCCAATCTTAATATAAATATAACAGGATTAGGATGAGGATTAATATATAACAGGCCTTAATATAACTCATGCATATAAGTGTCACAATCTTTAAGGAAATTTGTTACGGATAAACTACGTTAAGTACAGCGAATTTTATTTCTACATAAACGTCTGTATGCCCCGAATATGAAGTGCCAACGTGACAGATGATGAGTCTATCGCCGTCTTTGAATTACTTCTCAGACATATGCAGGTTTCCCCACAATGTTTTCCTTCAGCGCACCTGATGTGTTGTCACTGCACATTGGTACAGGCCCCGGTGGGATTTGAACTTGCGTCACTTGCGAGGCGATTGCTCAAACCCCACGGCTACCAGGGCTCTTTTAGTTTTATTTCTTTTTTCTGTTTACTTATCAATTTATAAAAACATAAAAGTAATGGTATGAATATTTCTTACCAGTATCGCCGGCCGCATTGTGTATTATCACCAGGGCCCAGAGCATCAAGCACCGTGAACATGTCATCGTGTTACAATGCATACAAATCTAAATGCTGAATGTACCTATGTGTTGCAAATTCTACTATCTACTCTACCTTGCAGCCAATCATACAAAACACTTGAGCAAATATTTTTCATATATATTTCTAAGTATAATAACAAATAAAATCAATTGTTTATAGAATTTCTCCTGTCCATTATTGTCTGGTGATTATTTAAAAATCACATATTGGTACGGTTAGGTACTATACAAGCTATAAATATTAATGAAACTCAATTAACTGATAAAATCTTTCATGTTGAGCCGTGGTGGCCTCGGGGTTTGAGCAGCCGCCTGCTACGCAAGCGACACAAGTTCGAATCCCAGCGTCACTGCACCAATGTGTTTTTCTAAAACTTATGTGCAGTGATTTCTTCACTACGTGCTTTACGGTGAAGGGAAACATCGTGAGGAAACCTGCATATATCTGAGAAATAATACAAAGACGTATGTATAGTGCCTGAGACGGCGATGGACTCACCCTATGTTACGTTGGTACTTAATCATATTCGGGGACTCTGGGATGGGGTTAGATTTTTTTTATTTTTCATGTGTCCCATGATAATTGGTACTTTCATCCTTCTTGCCATAAGCAAAAAGACAGTATTAGCATGCAGACAGACAAGCCATACACGGACTGAGGTGCATACTTCTCTCCAACGAATACTTTAAAAAATGAGTCGGTGTGTAGACAGATGGCGCTATTGCAACTCAGATAAAGCTGTATTAAGTTAGCAACATCTTCACGTTTCAAATCGTTGACGTATTATGCTTTCTACCCACTAAAGCGACTATAAATTACGAAAACGATGGCAAACTCGTGATAGGGGTACTGCTAACAGTAGTAATCTAGTGGGTAGAAAGCATATTTCGTCAACGATTTAAAACGTTGCTAACTTAATTCTGAAGGAGCTTCAGTGACTTGTATTCAGTGAAATGTACATACGTTTGATAAGTGTCAACATTAACGAATTTCACTGCGCATTCGTGGCATGAATTGTGTTCCACGAATGTGTACAAAAAATACCTCCAGCTTCAGTAAATAAAATAATACATATAAGTGGACTAAATATACGAGATTTCTAAAGGTCAACTGATAAGTAGATATTCTTCTATATTATTGAGTTGCGTTTCTCTTTCTTATCAAAAACTACGTCTGTGAGAATGTAAATATTTTGTAGATACCAATGATATAGTAAAAGTGGCACAGCTGCTATTGCGCATATCATTCGACCATTGAAGTTAAGCAACCCTAACCCAAGCCTGTTGGACGGATGACCACCCGAGTTCCCACCGTGCCGTCGATCTCGGTTGCCAATTTAACATCTTTGCCAATCGTTACAGGTCAGTCGAAGGCCTAAGAGAGTCTGACATGGCATAACCCAAATTACCGATTTTCCTCGAAAAGGGGGTTACGAAGGTCAGATGGCAGTCGCTTCGAATAAAAGTCGGGTGATCAGCCACATCGGGTTGAATCATGTGCCGATCCCGACAATGTATGGGATAATGGGGATAATTCTCGTAAAAAAGTTCAATTCAAATATCGTTGTAGTTCCAACTTCGTTCGATTG
The DNA here is from genome assembly GCA_964035505.1 of Watsonalla cultraria. Taxonomy (NCBI): domain Eukaryota; kingdom Metazoa; phylum Arthropoda; class Insecta; order Lepidoptera; family Drepanidae; genus Watsonalla; species Watsonalla cultraria. The sequence continues at coordinate 6,707,927 of OZ037731.1, forward strand.
CAGGCCTATCGAGACTTGGTATTCACGTGTTTTCTGATCGCGTTTCGATAGGACTACAACGAAACGCTAAAACTTGAACGCAGCTAAGCTTTTACTCAACGATTTGTTGCCAGTACCATCATCCTATTTCCTACCAAGTAATTTTAAACATAATTTAAAACGATTGAAGCAAAATTTCATTTACGTGAATACGCTTCAACGACACTACGACCGAACGACTTTAGGATGAGAATACGAAAATGCTGTCAGCGACCAAGTCGCTACGGTTACGGTACAGGTTTTAACTAAATGCATATGAAAGTATGCACGCTACAGACACCGAAAAACCAAGTTTTAAAAATGTTCTCTGTCTGTCTGTCTGTCTTACTTACTTAGGCTTCTTTTATTTTTCTTACTAACTAACTAAATCTACGCGGGTGAAACCGCGGGGCACAGCTAGTTACTTAATATAAAGCCGCAGAGTTTGTTTTTTCGTTAAACGCGCTACTCACTTAAATCGAAAATAAATCAAAAATACTTTGATTTGAAAAAAAAAATGTTTTGGATAGTTCATTTATAATATCACGCTGTGACCAATAAGTGCAAAGCATGAATGGAAAATGATACAAAAACGGGAAGAATTATCACTAAGTAACATAGTTATTATCAATCCCAGGCGGATAACACCGCGAGGCACAGCTCATTGGTTGATTCGGATGTATCCCAACTGGGCTAGAAAGAGAGACTACGGCTTGCATCCCTGTCTTTTAAAGGAGTATCAACGCGCAGTCTACATGTGTCAACAACAAGACCATATATCAGACGATATACATTTCTCAGTTCTCATTTGTCTCCGTGTCGTGATATCGTGATTGTACTGTACCGCAGCACAGTGTAAAGTACAATACACATCGCTCTACTTAATATTAATAACAGTATTTTTTTTATAATGAAACGGTTTTCGATATGTTTATATATTATCCTTATTTGTATGTATATTGCCTCGACGGGAGCCAGTGAGTAAAATTTTGTTCGATTGTTATTGTTAAAGAATGCTTCTTTATATTATACTAGCCCCGCGGTTTCACCCGCATAGATTAAGTTTCATGCTGTAATTTTTTAATAAAATTAGCCTAAAACACTCCTTAAAACTTCAGCTGTCTGCCAGTAAAAGTCTCGGTAGAATCGGTCCAGCCGTTCACCCGTGATGTCGTGACCAAGGGCAATGGGGATTCATTTTTAACACGCTTTTATTAGCTTCACCTGTATGTACGTATGTATGTATGTATGTAACCGACCCCTTTGAGCTCGAATTTGTCCTACTTTGTACGATCAGATTTAATTCAAACTTTGCACACCTGTCAAAAGTCGATGACAATGCAATAATCCGATCGAAGCATCCGATTATCCTAATTAGATTCGCCAGGATTAATTAATTTCTTTCCGCATCCTTTGCATGCGAGTAAGAGAGATAGAGCTAGTGCGCGAACTACGCATGCGTGCAGTTCCACACTTACTCTTTCGGGCACGCATTGAGGGCGGTTGATAGTTAGCCAATCGAACTAAATAATATATAGTTTAAAAAATTTAACTAAAAAATGAAAAATAAATAATTGTTTAAAAAAACTAAAAAAACACGCTTTCATAAAAAATCCAACTAAAAATCTGAAAATAAAATTTAATAAATTTGGATAAAGAATATTGTAAATTAGAAATGAATGTACATTTTTGTAAAAAAGCGTGGGGTGCATAGTTAATAATTATAAACATTTTATTGACAGATAATGAGTAGAAGAATCATCACTTTGATAATATAATATCTTAAAAAGCGCATTGAATACACCCCACGCTTTTTTACAAAAATGTACATTCATTTCAAAATTTACAATATTCTTTATCCAAATTTATTAAATTTTATTTTCTGATTTTTAGTTGGATTTTTTATGAAAGCGTGTTTTTTTAGTTTTTTTAAACTATTATTTTTATATATATAGATACTAGCTGTTCCCCGACGTTTTCCGCGCGTAGAGTTAATTTCATTAGTATCCCCGGGAAGCTTATGTTTTTTTAAATAAAAGTAGCCTTTTAAATTTTGCTATCTGCCAGTGAAAGTGCCGTTTTGGAGATTAGCCGAAACAAACAGACAGACAGACAGATGGACAGAGAAAAATAAACTGCTTTTGTTACTTTCATATGCATTTAGTAAAAAAACTTTTATTTTAAGAATTGTAATTAGTTGAGTTAATTGTAGAATTACAAACATACACTTCAATCTTATTTATCTGTATAGATTTGCTTTTCAAGTACATGCTCATTAGAGCTTAGACGTTGGTTTTAAAATAATATGAAAGGTTAATTATGTTTGTTACCGGTATGACCACGGATTTAGTTTAATAATAATATTGTAGTCGTGGTAATATTATTTAAACGGTTATTTTATGATCGCATAATATACGCATTAGGTATTGAAAACGAACATAGTATTGGTTGTGTGGACCTTCTTACCTAACCAATTTAAATTAATTAAGTAATTAATTTTATGAAGCTGAAGATTTTCTTTGTTTGTTGGCTGAAGGAGCTGGGGCCTTACCATGATCTCTTATTGCCATGATAGTTTCACTCATTTATGAGACAGATGTATGTGACGTGTATACATCTGTCACTGTCACACAACTGAATTTCATTGCAATAAGAGCTCATAGTTGGGCCTCTGATCTCGCGATCAACAGCCACTATATTTTTAACAACAACTAGTTATTTATGAAACTTATGTCGCCAACAAGACGACAGTGATGTATCTCGTAAAAATATAAGTGGTTCGGAATTTACTCACCATTTTAATGCTTGTAAGGTTGGAAATATATACCATCTACCTGATGGATGGTGGGATGGTGGTTACCCACAGTAAATGGTTAGCCAGATAAATCGCGAGCAAAGTCCTTGGGTTCAATCTCGGGTCGGGAAAATATTTTAGTTGGGTTTTTCCATTTCCCAGTAGCAGCCGGAGTACAATGACTATAGGTTCGCTCCCTATTACATGGGACTTAAATGCAGGTAAAAGAGGACCTAGTGCGAGTTTTCTTACAATTGCCGTCAGAAGTCACCGTGTTGACGTAAACGCAGATTTGTATAGGATCAAAATATTACCATCAGGTGGCCGACAGATAGCGCTGTTTCGATCCTATACAAATCTGCGTTTACGTCCACGCGATGGCTTGTGACGGCGGCGGTGAAAAGCTCGCACTAGGCCCTCAGAGCATATGTACGTTCATTTCAGGTGATGTAGAGGATAAGCCGTGTTTAGCGAGGAACATCACGGGCCGGTCTCCAGTCTGCATATGTAATGCCACTTACTGCGACACCATCACTAGAGTACAGCCCGAGGACGGCAGCTACATGGCATACACTTCTTCTGAGGTAAGCGAGTGTTAGCTGAATAACCCAAATGAAACGAACCAAGACGAAAAGGGCCTACCCTTATAATGGCCCGATGATATATTACGTTCTGCGGGCCGTCCTATTCGGGCCATTCAGCTGTAACAATCATGGATCATCACTAGGCTCCTACCGCATTAAAACATCACAGCATCGTTGGTCTTATGACTAGTAAATCTGACCAATCCTATCTTTATATATGAAAATTAATCCCCATTTCCCTTGGTCACGGCATCACGCGTAAACGGCTGGATGGATTTTAATGGGACTTTCACTGGCAGATAGCTGGTGTTACGCATATCATTCGACCAGCGAAGCAACCCCAACCCAAGCCAGTAGTTGGATGATAGGTGACCGCCCGAGTTCCTTCCGTGCTTCGGAGAGCAAGATAAGCAGTCCGTCTCGGTTGCCAATTTAACATCTAGGAAAGTCTAAGAATGTCTGACAAATGGTAGTCGCTTTGTGTAAAAATTGGTGATCAGCCCCCAACAATGTATGGGATAAGGCCAGGGCGATGATGATGATGATGATGAGTTTGTACGAGGTCGTAATCCTTGATATACATAACTTATTCTGCTAGCATTACTTAGGAAATAGCCTTAATTCTTTCTTTGGAATAATTATTTTCTTTGTCTTGTGACTGACTCAAATGAATACTTGTATTGTTTTTATAATATTAGTCATATATTCTGTTTTTCATTTAAACATTAATTAAAGCTAAAGTCGAGCAATAACAGCTGTACGTACCTATTTATTAATCATCATCTCCCTGGTCTTATCCCACACATTGTTGGGGTCGGCACTTGATTCAACCCGACGTGGCTGATCACCTGATTTTTATACCAAGCGACTGCCATCTGACCTTCGCTACCCCACGTAGGAGGAAAATCTGTGATCTGGGTTAAACCAGTTATCAGATTATTTTTAGGTCTCCGACTGACCTGTAACGATTGCCAAAGATGTTACATTGGCAACCGGGACCGACGGCTTAACGTGCTCTCCGAGGCACCGCACGAGGAGACTTAGCCACTTTGTGGAATTTGTAAGTACCTACCGTTAAGAGAGGTGGCAACTCAATTATATCACTAATAAAGGAGGATTTTATGTCTCTCTCCGGGCGTGTCGGATTGCCGTGACATCGGATTATGAGAGTGAGAAAATGAAGAGTACCTACACTAAGTGCAAGCGTCGGCGCAAACACCACCTGTGTTTGCGCCGACACTTGCACTTAAATATATTTTGCGCAGATGGCTAATTAATCCCCGTAAAGTTGACCGTGACTGAAAATTCTTTTGTTTTACAATGTTGGTGAATTTAAAATATGAATGTATTGAATTGATAGGAAGATATTGAAGAGAGGAATCTTCTTGTGTGCGTTCATAGTAAAATAATGTTTTTACAGGATGGATTGAGGTTCGAGAAGTCAAGTGGTCTTCTAATGGACCAGGACGACGAATGTAAGTACGATAATCTGGTTTCGCTTAGCTTGCAGTGAAGAGTGCTTGGACTTTAAATAAATATGGGCTTTTCTACTATCGCAGAAGGATTAAAATACTTTAACGTAATTCAGATGTAAGCTGAAATATATGCGCAAACAAAACTAAAAACTGGAACTGGGGGCCTACCATCATCGGTTTAAGTATCACAAAATTAAATGACTAAGCTAAGAAATTAGTAAATTAGACGTCACTGCTATTAAGATGACAGTAGGGGCCCATCTATGATCGTATAAAGCAGAGCGTATTAAGACTAACTGCTTAAACGATCATAGTTGGCCGCCCAGTCCAAGTAAAATATTTCATTCCTGCAGAAACTACTAAGCACTCGAGTCACACACAACGATCCCATTCACATACCAACACTCGCTCTTTTCAAAGGCGTAGAAACAGCAGTAGAAAAAAAAACGGCCAAGTACGAGTCGGACTCACGCACGAATAGTTCCCCAAACCACGTTTGTTGTATGAGAGCAACCTTAAATATTTATATTCTTCTGTTTTTTGGTGTGTTGTGTTACAGCAGCAATGGATATACATCATCTGTGAAAAATTCAACTGTCTCACTATCAGTTCATGTGATACTGCCAGGTGACAGACGGACATACAGACGGACGGACGGACGGAGTGACAGCGAAGTCTTAGGGTCCCGCTTTTATCCCTTTGGGTACGGAACCCTAAAAACTAAGTCGCTGACGATGGCTCATGCAGACTTTTAACTTGTCAGGTGAAGACTGTGTGTTAATAACGTTGAGACCAGACATCACGTACCAGACCATAGAAGGCTTCGGAGGAGCCGTCACCGACGCCGCTGGCATCCACTACAAGAACATGTCTAAACCGTTACAGCAGCACTTTATCAAGTAAGTAATGGTTGTCTCTTGCCCCAAGTAAGGTTTGACTTGTCTGCACGTCGATCTTTTATGGCGTACTATCTTTGAAGTTAAATTATAACCAGCCATTGAAAAATGAAAAAAATATTTAGGTATGTCTAAACGAGGAGGCCGACAGGTTGAAGATTTGATGACGCAAGGTCCTGAATTTGCTTGATTGATGCTTCAATACGAAACTTATTGAAACTGGTAGGTACATACTACGAAAAACAATTCGCCTTATGGTCCCATAAATGGGATGAAATAATGGGATCACGAGAGGCAAAATGGTCCAAAATTCGTTAACGATCAAACATGTTAAAACCTATTGTCGTGGTGCCTGTCTTCGAAAGCGTTATATTCAGGACCGTGCGTCATCAAATCATCAACCTGTTGGCCTCCTCATTTAGACATACCTAAGTAATTTTTTAATTCATTTAAAATGTATAACACCTTCCTTCACATTCCTTCGATCACATTGTTAATGTAGTAACCTCTAATAAATAGCTGACATTGGTGGTCTATCTCTTGGATATGAGTTGCGAACGAATTGTTGGGTGCTAAAGGAGGTTTGTAACCACGAGGTACTTGGATAATACAGCCGTTGTTATAATTGTTATCCAGTTCATACTTTGGCGACAAAGGTCTCCAGTACAACATGATCCGGGTCCCCATCGGAGGTTCAGACTTCTCCACCCACGCGTACGCGTACAACGAGCTGCCTTTGGACGATATCAACCTCACCAACTACTCGCTCTCCTACGAGGATTACCAATATAAGGTAACTATATAATACATATTATATATTTTATTATATTATAAACATAATCGAGCGAAGGAACCGAGGCCTTTTAGGCAGAGAGAAAAAAACACATTTACATTTTGGACTTACATACATATAATAATGCTCACGCCTGTATTCCTCGAAGGGGTGGGCAGAGGTATTGTAATAAGAATATTAAGTGCCAACGTGACACTGTCAGATGCCGAGTCTATCGCCGTCTCAGGCACTATACATACGACCTTGAAATATTATGAATGTTTCCTCACGTTGTTTTCCTGTACCGTAAAGCACCTGAAAAACTTATTGGTTTTGGCTCTTTCCATTTTAGACTTAGGTACATTTGACTATTAGTAAGATTGTTTTTGCAAATTTGTCTATTAATTCTCAAATAATTTTCAATATCATTTCAAAATATGCTTTTCTTTGCGCTACACGGACCTGCGTGTTGGCATACGCGTAGCCCAACTCGTCAACCCAGAATAATATGAAAACAGCATATTCAATACACGTTTCGTTTTGTTAGCTCCCTCTCATCAAGGCAGCTATGCGAGTGGCCAGTACTCCCATTCATGCAGTGGCCACAGTGTGGTCACCGCCAGGTTGGATGAAGACCAGTAACAAAATATCTGGTGGTTTCTTAAAGCCTCAGTATTATCAGACTTACGCCGACTATTATTTGAAGTAAGTAAATCAAAGAATACATCCTCTAAATTTCGTGTCTCTCGAACCAGCGGCTTAGGTTGTGCGTTGATGTTGATATATTAGTCTGTCAATCAATCAGCACTTTGAACTTTAGCCTCCTTATTACATATACTTATAGACTAAGATAGTATTTGGTTTATTATGTGACAATGTTTGGAATTACATAAAGATTGTACAATCAATAAAAACTTAAAAAAAATCGAATAATTCTAATATATTATTGAAAGAAGACTACTTGTCTTTGGTTTAAATGTAGCTCCATCACTTTCTGTGATACGTATTTAAAAAGGGATGCACATAGTTTCAGTCCAAGTTTGGTCTATTCTGCGTTTAAATTATATTTTGTAAGCGGGTTTAAGTATAGAAGATGTTTCAAGAATCTGTGTGTGCGTGGCTTTTCTTTGGATAGGCCTAGGGATAGATACTGCCTTTTGCCGGTTGTTTGAAATGTTTATTCTAGAATGACTCATGACCCACATCATACACGCCACAGTCAACATTTCTAACCTGAGTCAATTTGAGTCATTTATTGTATACTTATTTGCATTAAATTGACATTCAAGTCAGTCAGTCAGAACCTTAATGCATTTTATATGTACATACACATACGTATATAGGTATATTATGCTCACGACTGTATTCCCCGAAGGGGTAGGCAGAGGTGTTGTAATAACAACACCTACTTTTCACCGAAGATGATTAAGTGCCAACGTGACAGACGGTGAGTCTATCGCCGTCTCAGGCATTATACGTACATTTTTCTTTGAATTACTACTCAGGCAATTGCAGGTTTCCTCACGATGTTTTCCTTCACAGAAAAGCTCGTGGTGTGAAATCACTGTCCATAGGTTTTTTAGAAGAACTCATTGGTACAGGCACCGCTGGGACTGGAACTTGCGTCGCTTGCGTAGCAGGTGACTGCTCACGCACACACATTTTATATGTTTAAATAATACTACTTTATTCTACAGATTTTTGGAGCATTATAAAGCAGAAGGTGTGGACGTGTGGGCTATTACCACTACTAACGAGCCGACTGACGCGTTACTGCATTTAGTACCTTTCAACAGTCTGGGGTGGAGTGCATTTACTATGGTACGAGGCACATTGTTATATACCTAACATAAATATGCTCATGTCATCAGAAAGGTTCCTGAAGGGATAAGCAGAGGTGTTGTACCTAATAACAACGTGACAGATAGTGAGTCTAACGCCGTCTCAGACACTATACATACATCTTTGAATTACTTCTCAGATATATGCAAATTTCCCTCATGATGTTTTCATTCACCTTAAGATCATGGTTTGGAATTACTGCAAATAAGTTTTTTTTGGAAAAGATTGATCTAAATAAATTGATACAGGTTGCTGAGATCGAACTTGCACCGCTTGAATAGCTCTCACTTCAAACCGAAGACCGTACTGCTTGCTTATAGTTCATTCAGTGGTCCTACAAGGTTAGAGGTCCCTAGTACGAACTTTGAGGACAGACGTTTCAGTAATGAAAACTGGGAGTCTATCATCGGTTTAAGCAGCGCGTATTAAAAACTTCTGAACTATGTGCTTTCACTTTGGTTCATTTATCTCTTACAGCAGAATTCCTTTTACTTGTTCTTAGCTAGGAAAAATACAATCATTTTGTACATTCCTGTAGTTATTGCCCATCTTCTCTCGTCCTTCATCTCCCTACCTTATGTATTGTCACACAATAAAGAAATGGAAAACGTCGACAGCTAACCCTGTACTTAGTAGGTAGAGGAACTAAAATTCAAATCATTTGCGCGTGTAAATCTATACATACAGATAATTGAATTGAAGTGTCTGTTTGTAATTCCAAAATGACAGCTTTTCACTAAATGCATATGAATGTATACACGCCAATGACACTAAAAAACCAAGTTATAAAATTTTTCTCTGATCTCTCTCAGATCTTAACAGTACTTTCACTGGTAGGTAGCTAATGTTACAAGGAGTAACTTAGGCAACTTACATTTAAAAAAACATTTAGGGTTCCGCGGGAATAAAACAAAATATACGCGGGTGAAACCGCAGGGCACAGCTAGTTATATAATTAAAATATTAAAATAATGTTATAACATGTATTAGTGGACTGTATATTTTATAGACTTTGACAGATGTAAAAACAAATGTATAAAAAAAAAAATAATGATTACAAACTTTGCATGTAAACTAATTGGTAGAAAAATATGTTAAAACAAGGTTAAAAATAAATACAGTGTGTTCAATTTTCAGGGTAAATGGATAGTTAATAACCTTGGGCCAACAATACGTAACTCTGACCATAGTGATGTGAAAATATTAGCGGCCGACGACCAGAGGATATCCATTCCATATTGGTTTAATTTGGTAAGAAAATTTTCATCAATATATCTTTATGCATAAATGTTATGAACTGTAAGACTAAATTATGAATGAGTTCATTTATTTTCGAAAACAAAATCGTACTAAAACCTTTGTTGCTTAGTGATAATTTTGCCTTGATGTTTGCTTCTATTAGTCGCAGTGTTATACTTTAAAATCTAAAGCCTTCATCTAAATATATATAACTCAAAGGTGACTGACTGGCTGACTGACTGACATAGAGATCTATCAACGCACAGCCCAAACCAATGGACGGATAGGGCTGAAATTTGGCATGCAGGTAGATAATATGACGTTGGCATCCGCTAAGAAAGGATTTCGATTAATTCTACTCCCAAGGAGATAAAATAGGGGATGAAAGTTGGCACAGCTAGTGCAGTATAAAACTCAAAAAAATTTTTTAAATTCAATCCTGTAGTTCTTGAGATAAGTGCGTTCAACCAAACAAACAAACCCTTAAGCTTTGTAATATAGATAACTCAGTTTTCTTCGGTTTCAGCTAGTGCATGAACACCCGAAATCTCTGAAGTACATAGATGGTCTCGCAGTGCACTATTATACTGACTCGTTTGCTCCGGCTCCCATCCTCGACGAAGCCGTGAAGGCGTACCCTGACAAATTCATCATCGCCACTGAAGCTTGTGAAGGTCAATTCTATACAGATCATTAAAATTTAAGTCTGTTTGTAATTCCAAACTAATGCGCTAACGCTAATTAAAGAACCGTGATGGCCTCGGCGTTAGAGCAGTCGCCTGCTACGCAAGCGACGCAAGTTCGAATCCCAGTGGAGCCTACACCAATGTGTTTTTCTAAAAAAAAAAACTTATGTACAGTGATTTCACACTACGTCCTTTACGGTGAAGGAAAATATCGTGAAGAAACCTGCATATGTCTCAGAAGTAATTCAAAGACGTATGTATAGTACCTGAGACGGCGATAGACTCACCATCTGTCACGTTGGCACTTAATCATCTTCGGTGAAATGTAGGTATTGTTATTATAACACTTCTGTATATATAATTAAAATTGAAGACTGTTTGTAATTCCAAATTAACAGCTTTTGACCAAATGCATATGAAAGTATATACACTAATTACAAGTTTTTTTTAACTTTTTCTTTGTCTGTCTGATTGTTGGGGGTCATCTCTGAAACGGCTGGATTGATTTGAATGTGACTTTCAGTGGCAGACAAATCATGTTTTATTTGAGAAAAAACTCGGCTCAGCTAGTATTATAATAGATCTTTGGATATATCATGGAGAACAATGGATGAGAACAAAACACGGGATAGGTGGGAAAATTATGACATGATGTAATTATTGATTTATTCCTCTCGGATCCTCTGCGTGTTTCAGGTTCGTATCCTTGGCAGGAAAAGGTGAAACTAGGGTCTTGGTATCGTGCCCAGTCTTATATTGACGACATAATTACTGTGAGTATAGTATTAGACACTTCATTGTCGTCTAAGCGATAAATGGATCTGAGTGCCTAGCGCGAGTTTTCTTAAAATCGCCGTCACAACTCATCGCGTTGACTTAAACGTAGATTTGTATGGAATCAAAATAGTAACATCTGTGGGTCGGCAGATGGCGCTGTTTCGATCCCATACAAATCTGCTTTTCCGGCAACGCGATGACTTGTGACGGCGGCAGTGAAAAACTCACACTAGGTTCTCAGATCCGTTCTGATCATTTTCATTTTCATTTTCATTTACATTTACATACTTTGAGTTGCCGCTGTCTGATTATCTTCTAATTAATTTCAGGACCTAGTCCACCACGTCGTTGGCTGGATAGATTGGAACTTGTGTCTAAATCTGAAAGGAGGACCGAATTGGGTTCAGAACTACGTTGATGCTTCCGTCATAGCGATCCCGGAGAAGGGAGTGTTCCTCAAGCAGCCTATGTTCTACGCTCAGGGGCACTTCTCCAAGTTCATCCCGAGGGGCTCATATAGGATCGAAGTCAATGAAACCATTACAATCCACAGTGCCTTACTATCAAACGTTAAACACGTGGCTTTCCTAACGCCTTATAATACAATATCATTAATTCTGAATAATAAGTAAGTAACTTATTACGATACCTATATCTACAGATAAATAAAATTGAAGATTCTGTTTGTAATTCCAAAATAACAGATTTTCAGTAAATGTATATGAAAGTATATACGGTACTGACTTAAAAGCTATCTATGCAGATAAATAAAATTGAAGTGTCTGTTTGTAATTCCATAATTACAGCATTTCTCTAAATGCATATGAGAGTATACACGCTACCGACACAAAAAAACCAAGTTTTAAATTTTTTCTCTGTCTGTCTGTCTGTCTGTCTGTTTGTTCCGGGTAATCTCTGAAACGGCTGGACGAATTTTAATGGGACTTTCACTGGTTGGTAGCTGATGTTTCAAGGAGTAACTTAGGCCACTTTTATTTATCAAAAATATTAGGGTTCCGCAACAATAACGATGTAACTAAATCTACGCGGGTAAAACCGCGGGGCAGAGCTAGTTATTAAATGTTTTTTTCTGTCTGCCTGTTTGTTCCGGGTAATCTCTGAAACGGCTGGACCGATTTTAACGGAACTTTCACTGAAAGATAGATGATACAAGGAGTAACTTAGGCTACATAGATTTTTAAAAAACATTAGAGATCCCCAAGCTACCATGACAGCTAGTTTGGTTATAATTTCTCATTTTCCCTTTTCAGGGGTCTTAAAACAAAGGTTCTCGTCAAAGTAGAAGACAAGCAATTGAAGATTGAATTGCCTCAGAGATCCATTACTACCATCGAGTTGGCTTATGGTTTATGTGAAGATTATTGATTTAAAGAGATACATGGCTTGTAGACAAGTAACATTATCCTCACGCTTCGCTAGTAGAAACGATACAAAATGTACGGGAGTTACATATGTCACGTGACTGATTTATGTCATTCCCATATATTTTGTATCGTTTCTACTAGCGCAAGCGTGAGATAATGTTACTTTGTCCTACTGGTCCTGCCACAAGTAAAGAACGCGTAACGAAAAATAGTGGGGATGTTTTTATTCGCCTCGCGCCATACACAAAGACAGAGACAAAGTCATAAAATGACTACTGCGCATTCAAAGGTACTCGTTCTTAACTCGTGACGGGACCGGGGTAAAAATATAAGAACAAAACAATAAAGCAATGAAAAGTTACTTCGAGCTTTTTTTTCTTTCCTTACACATCCTCACCATATTCTTTTAATTTTTCAAATTAAATATCAGAACATAATATGCTCTTTGCTACAAGAGGTCATGGGAGGACCGCATATTTCTTAATTTTGTATCCGACTTCCAATACTGTATGTATTTACAGGTGAAGAACAAACAACCCCAAAAAATAACGACCGCGCATGAACAGGTGAACGAGTTATGAGCGCTGACATGTGCAGTAGTAATTTTTTGGGTCTTTTGTGGAACCCGACATTCCACTGAATTATCGTCACTCAGGAACCTTTATGGTTGTAGCAGTGTTTCTCCACTCGCTACATAGTTGTCGCTACTCGCTAGCAAATGCGAAGTCTCAGTACAAATACACGAGAATCTAAATCGCGCAATAAGAGTTTGCAAGCGCATTGCAGTATGTATACAAGTTTCCAACTAGAACAGTCGGAGCCTCGGATCCCCAGGTATGACATCCGCCTGGCTGGAAGATCTTCCCTTTGCTGGGGATGAGCATGATCACTCGTTCTTCCGACATGGTTATTATTCTCCTTAATTCCTTTCAATATCACAAAAATAAGATAGATACTGAAGCCATCAGTCATCAATCTGAAGAATCAATCAATGAGAAAGGAAAAATCCCACTCAACAATCGTAAACAAATCTCTTTAAGAGTTTAAGGCCCATAATAATAGACTGTGTGAGTAAGTCCAAGATCCATTTATTACGTCTCACGCACACAGGATGGAGCCGTTTAAGCCGCTTGGACGTCAATAACAAATCTTGTTTCACGGCTTCCATTGTAATTGGCTTTGGCGTGACCCCTCTTAAACACTTAGTACTGTCTACGTTATCTATATCTATATCTATACATCTATACAGATAAATAAAATTGAAGTGTCTGTTTGTAATTCCAAAATAACAGCTTTTCACTAAATGCATATGAAAGTATACACGATACTGACACTAAAAAACCAAGTTTTAAAATTTTTGTCTGTCTGTCTGTCTGTCTGTCTGCCTGTCTGTTTGTTTGTTCCGGGTAATCTCTGAAACGTCTGGACCGATTATAACGGGACTTTCACTGGCAGGTAGCTGATGTTTCAAGGAGTAACTTAGGCTACTTTTATTTATTAAAAATATTAGGGTTCCGCGATAATAAGGATGAAACTAAATCTACGCGGGTGAAACCGCGGGGCACAGCTAGTTATTATAATAATATAACAATAACTATGTATGTATGTACTCGTATATATATATACATAGGGTAAATGGCTTGCGATATAAATTAGTTTTGAATATTCTCAATATTCATAACTTTTCCTGTTTATGTCTTACGTCTGCAAGTTCTAGGCAGAAATCTATATCTATATATACAATTATTTATTACCGCTTGGGGCGCTTTTTAAGGCGCTTACGAAAATATGCAGAGGATATCATCAGCGTAAAAAGATGTTAAACCAGGGGCCTTATCAAGAGCTCTTATTGCCATGATAGTTTCACTCATTTACGAGACAGATGTATGTGACGTGTATACATCTGTCACTGTCGCACAGCTGAATTATCATTGCAATAAGAGCTCATGGTTGGGCCCCTGTACTTTGGACACTGTACTTTATTACCATTTACGTGTTATTTGTTAATCGTTATTTCCTGGTATTTCAGTAAATTGTAAGTTTCGAATAATATTTGTTGTCCATTACAAAGTAATTTCCGTGTGTCACAGAGTACGATTGTTTCAAAGTATTTATAAGTCACTAGCCGAGCCCCGCGGTTTCAACCGCTTATAACATAAATCCATAGGTATATACACAAACTTACAGGTTTTTAAGTTATATAATATTATATTAATAGGATATAAGGTACTTTAATGAATAATACTTCTTTTTTAATTGTTTCTCTGTCTGTTTGTTCCGGGTAAACTCCGAAACGGGTTGACCGTTTTTAACGGAAGAGGAACTTTCACTGGAAGGTAGCTAATGGTGCGAGGAGTAACATAATCTATTTTTTTTATAGAAAAAAAAACTTAAGGTTAAAAACTTAAGGTTCAGCAGGCCACCCATGAAAATAAATCTACGCGGGTGAAACCGCGGGGCACAGCTAGTATAATACATATAACAATAATAATATGTATTCAAAATACTTTACAGCTTATCATTACGTATACAAAGTTTTACTAACGGACTACATACATTAGATGAATTAGGATAACCTATGTCTCAGGCGAGTTTGTAAATGACCTGAATTCAATGACTGAATCACTATGTTTTGTTTTAATGAATCACTCACTATAACAAGAACTTGTTATTTTGTAAATCATTATATTATATATACCAGGCTTACCATCAGGATATAAGCTTATATACCACTGTTGCATTAATTTACCATGAGACTAATTGTAAGCTTTATATACCACTGTTGCATAAATATATAATAAAAATGAGAGCCGTGCCGGCCGTGGGGTTTGAGCAATCGCCTGCTACGCAAGCGACGCAAGTTCGAATCCCAGCGGCCTGTAATGAGTTTTTCTAAAACATATCTGCAGCGATGTCACTCCACGTGCTTTTACGGTGAAGGAAAATATCGTAAATAAACCTGCATATTTCTGAGAAGTCATTCAAAGACGTTTGTATTGTGAACTTAATCGTATTGGTGAAATGTGGGTGTCGTTGTTACAACACCTCTGGGGCCTTAGCATGAGCTCTTATTGCCATGATAGTTTCACTCATTTATGAGACAGATGTATGTGACGTGCATACATCTGTCACTGTCGCACAATCAGTTGTGTCGCACAATCAATTAACATTGCAATAAGAGCTCATGGTTGGACCCCAGTTTACCCTTTCGCTGATCCGGGAGTGAGCGTATTTTTTTTGTTCCTTAAAAAAATATTACACCATTCATAGCTAGGTCATAGCCAAAAACATACAATTATATGCTAACAATTTGCAATGCAATAGGGTATGAACCGGATGGAAGTATAAAGCAACAGATTTACATATAATCTGATCTCTGAGCTCAATGAGCGACGTATAAAGAAGATTGTGTGTATGACTCACGGTATTACATGAATGATGAACCCTTTGTGTTTCTTACTTGGGATGTTATCATTAAACAATGCGATCTTTTCAACTTTGAAATATCGTTTTAGAATGCTCCAACTCTCCCGGAGGATAAGGACAGGGGCTTAACCATGCTCTTATGTCACTGATAGTTCATCTGTGTGACATTGACAGATGTTTACACGTTTACGAATTAAATGTATTGAGATTCGGGTATCCAGATAATCTTCTTTTGTCTAGACTCTAGGTAAGAACGTCCTAGACCATATATAAAAATAAATCCCTATTTCCCTTGGTCACGACATCACGTGTGAACGGCTGGATGGATTTTAACGGGATTTTCACTGGCAGACAGCTGATGTTCCAAGGAGTGACTGAGGCTAATTTAATTTAAAATAATATTATAATATAAACTATGCGGGTAAAACCGTGGGCCACAGCTAGTTTAATTATGTATTGTAAGTAGATAATGTTTTTTCCGAAACATTGCCGAAGTGAAAGAAATAAGTCAATAGTGTCAGGGTATACCCTGAAGATGTAATAATACTCATAGAAAAATCATTTTGATTACCAACTCAATAAGATTTTTCTTTGAATTCTAAATGTATTCTGGCATACACTAATACGTGTTGATTACGTTTTTAATGACTTGGGAAACCACAATGACCGAGCCCTACCATGAGCTCATATTGCCATGATAGTTTCACTCATTTATGAGACAGATGTACGCGACGAGTATGCATCTGTCACTGTCGCACAACTGAATTATCATTGCAATAAGAGCTCATGGTTGGGCCCCTGAATCATTTAGATATGATACCAATTAAGAAAATAAAAATAATCATTAAGATCTGTACCTACTTACTTATGAAAACAAAAAATGTCTTACTGGGATTTTGTATGCAAATAAATAGAAATATGTTTTGTTTACTCAAAATCTAATACAACGATTAAAATATATTTCACTAGATAAGAATCCTACATTATCACTCAGTGAATTATTAGTCAAGATTAAATAAGGGATCTTATATTACAGGTGCTGTCAGGAGTAAAGAACGAAAGAAAGATAAAAGAACGCGCAGCGAAAAATAGTGGGGATACTGCGCATGTTTTTATTTTATACAGACTCATAAAATTACTGCTAAACCGCAAATTCAATTCTTACTGGTAAGTAACTCGTGACCCTTGGGCCTAACCATAAGCTCTTATCTATATCTATATCTATACATACATACATATACATATATACATACATATACATACATACATACATATACATACATACATACAGATAAATAAAATTGAAGTGTCTGTTTGTGATTCCAAAATAACAGCTTTTCAGTAAATGAATATACACACACTACACACAATTTTTAAAATCTCTGTCTGTTTGTTCCGGATAATCTCAGAAACGGCTGGACCGATTTTAACGAGACTTTGGCAGGTAGCTGGTGTTTCAAGGAGTAACTTAGGCTACTTTTAGTTATGAAAAATATTAGGGTTCCGTGACAATAAGGATGAAACTAAATCTACACAGCTAGTTCAAAATACAAATACTATCATAGCAATAAGGCGTCGTAGGGCCCAGTAGGCTAAAACAAAGTAACATTAACTCGCGCCTGCGCTAATAGAAATTATAAAAAAAGGTATGGAAATGACATAAATCAGTCACGTGACACATGTCATTCCCGTACATTTTGTATCGTTTCTACTAGCGAAGCGTGAGGAAAAAGGTTCTTTGTCTACAGGGGCCCAACCATGAGCTCTTATTGCAATGTTAATTCAGTTGTGCGACAGTGACAGATGTTTACACGTCACATACATCTGTCTCATAAATGAGTGAAACTATCATGGCAATAAGAGCTCATGGTAAGGCCCCTGTTTGTACATAAAAAACTCGCGCAAAGCGACGCCGCGGACGGTGATTGAAAATAAGTAAAAGTATCATAAAACACATATTTAAATTGATCGTGTCTCATGTTTGTCTGAGTAGTATTCATAAGTAAATCATCTGCATCGTTTAAGACCAATGAGTCAGTCGCAAGTAGGTACAATAACTTGTTTATATACGGATACGTAGTGGAGCAGTTTGTCTTCGGTGATTAGTGTCCGTTGAGTCTTCGTGTGTGACGGTCGCGCGTACTACTCACGATGTATCGGTCGACTGTACTGGTGCTCCTGGCGTTATGTGGGGGAGTCATGTCCCACACCTACCATCTAGGGGCGTGTCCCATTGTGGAACCCATGCCGGGGTTCGAGATGAAACAGGTGAGGTGATAAATCTAGATCCACTATGAATTCTATTGTTCATCCCTTGTCGGAGTCTTTTTAAGCATTTCTATACAAAATAGATTGGAGAATGCTATCCTTATGGTGTAGGTATACTTTTAAATAAAGATAATTATAGTTGCCGCATTCAAGGTCAGCGCTCATAACTCGTGACGGCACCTATACTTTCAAATAGTCAGAATGACATGATTTGGATTATATATAAAATGCTATCGGTCAAACCTACCCGGTTGACATGCGGAACCCTAATATAATGTTATAAAAAAAATCAAAGAAAGCTAAGCTACTCCTTGTAACATCAGCTGTCTGGTAGTGAAAGTCCTTCCAAAATCAGTCCAGCCGTTTCAGAGAGTACTCGGAACATACAGACTCGCAGACAGAGAATCATTTTATGAATTGGTTTTTGTGAGTACCGTACATACCGTATATGCATTTAGTGCAACGCTGTTAATTTGGAAAGATAAAGAGACACATCAATTTTATAGATAAAAGATATCATTGGCAGTGAAACTCATTCTTTCAACAAAATGTATGTAAATAAACATGACATACTTTGGGAAGAATTGCGAATTTAAAACTTTGTAAAAATTTCAGGTGCTCGTTGAGTTCTTTTGTTCCAAAATTTAACCATTCCTACCTGTTTTGGCGAATATTTATTATATTCCCCGTGATTCGGTTACTCTTCCTCGAAGCAGATTATATATTTCAAATTTAATTTGCCTTTGCCTCCGTTTGTAATGTTTCCTAAAGTATTTAATTATAATTTCCGCAACTCGAAGTACGTAAACTAGTGTTATTATAACGCTGACCTTTAACACAAACACAACGATATAAACGGGCAACCACTGATAAATATTACGCGTAGGTATAATATTTGATACTTGGCTCATGAAGGAATATGCCATCACTGTATCAACTATCATATGCTCTAGATTGGGTTATTTTAGACATTTTTAGGCTTAAGAGAAGGACAAAACGAGGTGAGCAATTATATAATAAAGGTTTTTCACTGAAGTTGGTTAAGTGCCAACGTTACGGATGGTGAGTCTATCGCCATTTCAGGTACGCCTTTGAAATACTTCTCGGACATATGCAGGTTTCCTCACAATGTTTTCCGTCACCGTAAAGCACGTGGTGTGAAATCGCTGCACATAAGTTTTTAAAAATACTCATTGGTACAGGCCTCGCTGAGATTCGCTCTAACGTCACTTGCGTAGCAGCTGGCTCATCGTGTAGTGCATCATAAACTAGGCATAGTGTTTACACCCAATAGCCAGGGTCTAAGAATTTGGCTATGGTATCCCCTGCCTGTCGTAAGAGGCGACTAAAAGGGGGCCGGAGGGCCTGCTGGCGGTGGTCGGGGTGGGAGCTTTGACCACTGAGCCGCGGGCCCGGGAAGGTGGCAGCGCGACGTGGCTCGCGCTGCCTTGCACAGCGAGGTCTCCAGGGGCGGCGACACAGCTGCCCCGGGGATGTGCCCCGGCAAAGTGTGGGGGGACACCGGTGCGATCTATCAGAGTACCCGGAGTCCCCCCAAAGCACTGAGGATGGCCACCGGGGGGGTTTTAGTGCGGTAAAAATCCCACATACCCCGATCTGCCTCTCCCAGGGCGGTCGGGGACCTTTTGAAGGTTTCCCCCTCGTCAATAAAAAAAAAAAAAAAAAAAAGGCATAGTGTTTAATTGCAGAAAAACTGTTTTAGTAGATGTTTCATATTAACACATTTGACAAACGGATAAATATAGAATTGGAATGATAACGGGACTAGATCGAACAAAGATGTTGAGCAAACAAAAGTGAGTTGACCCGAACGTCAGTTTCCGATAACACGATGAGTCATGACTCATGCATCATGTATGTAAACATAGCCCGGTCCACGTCACTGTTCTTTTCAATCAAGCAGTAAAATCAGTTCAGCTTCGTACAGAATAATGCAGTAGTAGTCTGTATAAATGTCAGTGATCGAGAAGGCAGAGATGCCACAATATTAACTTAAATTATTTGTTATTCATATTTAACAATCTCCTCAATGCCCTTACTTGAATAAATAACTACTTACCTACTTACAATATATAATTCCCTTTGGTATCGGTAATTTACTAGCTAGAAAGATATAGGGTCTAGACTTTTTAGAAGAATGTTTTAGCATAGGGCGTCGGTAGGCATCTTAAATAAAAAAAAAAGAAATAAATCCTATCTCTATAAAAATATTTTATTGTCGATATATTAATTTGATATTTATGTTTGTGTACACTACGTAAGTATTAGAATTTCATTATCTATCTAGCAAAGTACTTACACTATAGGGAATTTAGTAAATAATAAGTCCTACTGAACTCACCTATATACATTGTGTACATTGATAATGAAATGTAGGGCAGCTTTTGTATACAACATACTAAAGTACTTTTACGATGAAAGACAACAATTAACTTACTAATGGACGTAGGTACAACCACTCTCATTGTGAGCTTGATCACAACCACAGCTTTGTTTAAAACAGCCTACTTTCATAATACTTATTGTATTGCGTCCATAAGTAGGGTAGGTTGTAGATAACTGGGGCCTCACCACAAGCTCTTATTGCCACCATAGTTGCATTGTGTAACAGTGACATACACGTTATATACATCTGTCTCATAATAAGAGTTAAACTATTATGGCAATAAGAGGTCATGGTAGGGCCCCTGGAGCATCAACGAACCCATTGATTGTGTTCACAAGTTGTCACTAAAGTCGCTATTCCGAGTGCCTAGTGCGAGTTTACCCAAAATCGCCGTCACAAGTGATCGCGTCGACGTAACCGCAGATTTGTATGGGCTCACAATAGTGTAATGTTTAGGCCAACAGAGGCGCTGTACCTATACAAATCTGCGTTTATGTCGACGCGGTGAATTGTGACGGCGGCAGTGAGAAACTCGCACTAATTCCTCTGAGGGTCTTGTGAAGATTTTAAGAAAACTCGCACTAGGTACTTGTAAGGTATCTCAAAACGAACTGGACGTCGAGTGTCGATTTCAAATATACGAAAATGAACTGTAAAATGTATGTTTTATGTTTCAATTTCCTATGACTAAAACCGAGCAGAGTTACCTTAGAGAATAATGCAGCAACTGCTTATTACCAAGTAGTTTTTGCCAGTGGCTATGCCCGTGTGGTGATTAAAATAAAATACACCCTTTCCTTCTGTACTTCCTATATCTCTGCAATAACGTGTATGCACAATATAAACAGACAAACAAAGTCATTCCAAATTAACTTGAGTTCACTGAATGTATGTATTTTGCGAACGTTACGACTTCTGTTGATATCACGATGTGACGTTGTTTGTTCTTGCTTCTTATCTTTGCGTCTGAAAAACAAGGAACATAATATTTATTTATCAATTGCATTCACGTACCTACCTACTTATTTATCCGGATTCATTGGCATCCATGGAAATAGGTATTGGTGCACTGGAACTGTGTCCATGGGCTTATAGATAATATTTTTGTGATTTATAATGTATTTTTTTTAAAAGAGTAATTACTGAGTTTCCTGCCAGTTACTTCTCAGTAAAAGCAACCTTTCGAACCCGGCGGTAGCATAATCCAGTATAATCATGTCGTTCTGACGATTTGAAAGTATTTTGTTAAAAATCTAATCAAATAAAGATATTTTGAATTAGAGTACATTAATGCGCTGCATTAATAAATAGGCTGCAGTAGCCGCTTACCATCAGGCCGAGTGCACACTTGAGTAGAATAAAAAATAAAATAAGGGAAATCACCAATAATTAGACAAATTCGGAATAAAAGTATGAAATAGACCAATTATAAGGTACTATTCACCAACTAAATAACTACTCTCTCTCTAATTAAATATCCATGATTATATCGTTATAATTCCAGTTACTAGGCGTATGGTACGCAGTTCAGAAGACGTCGACAGCTTCTCATTGCATCACGTATAACTTCACCATGACAGATGAGCCCGGCAAGTACCAGCTGGAGCAGGTCTCCCAGCACTTCATACTGGGCCTCACGCCTTTGAAACATGACTATAGGTAAGTCTGGCTAATGTCTTTCAACCATTGGTATATTCTGTCATTCCTTCTTGAATTCTGTACCTATGTCCTTTATAGAACCGTTATGAAAGTGAGAAATGTTATGAATTACTGAGTTTCTTACCAGGATCTTCTCAGTAAAAGCAACCTTCCGAACCTGGCGGTAGCATGTATAATCCTGTAAATTAATGTCATTCTGACGATTTGAAAGTACTTGTAAAAGTCTAATCGAATAAAGATATTTTTGACTTTGACTTTGACTTTGATGGTCTTCAGCAAAGTGTTGTGTATGACCCCACGAAGGTTTCTGAGTTGGTACTATCGATCTTCGACGGTTATCGCCACTATCATTGCAATGAATTTCATGTTTTGCCGTGACAGAACTCCACGCGGGTGATACTGCGGGCACAGCTTTCAAATCGGATTTTCAAATGGACCATCACTGGTGGCCTGCGTTGCTCTATGCGTCAGAATGGCATGTTTAAGGATAATAAAAGTAACTGGGTTCGGAAGATTTCTTTTACTGACAAGAAAATGGCTCTCGGGATAACGGAATTTATCTCGAATAAATCAAAATTCAAATGAAAGTGAGAAGATAAAAAAAAGTAAACGATTTTTTTGCCACTGTCCTCCTCAACCATTATCAAGGGAAGTGTGCAACCCGTATACTCAGTGGATTTCTTTGTACGCTTCCAGGTACACAGGTATTCTAACGGCACCCGACCCCGCTGTGCCTGCCCGCATGAAAGTACAATTCCCGTTAAGTAAGTGACATTTAACTTAGCATTATATTATTCCCTTTGTGAATTTGCGGAAGATTTAATAATCTATTTTTGAAAACAATCAATTCTGTATCCGATCCTATCTTATTAAATCCTTTTGTGCGAAACAAGTACCTAGGTGGATGTTCAGACGACGCCGACGTAAACAGAGACTCTTAGGACCTCTAAATCAAAATCAAAATCAAATATATCTTTATTCGATTAGACTTCATACAAAGTACTTTCAAATCGTCAGAATGACACAATTACACAGGATTATACATGCTACCGCCAGGTTCGGAAGGTTGATTTTACTGAGAAGAACCTGGCAAGAAACTCAGTAATTACTCTTTTAAAGAATATTATACAGTTTTAAAAATACAAAATAAATTGTTCAAGCAACTATAAGCCCATGGACACAGTTCTAATGCTCAATTGTCAAAAATAAAAACTAAAAACTAAAAATATAGTACAAATATATGTGAGCATGGCAAATTCCAGCCAGTCAAAGCAAAATTAAGATTAATTAATTGTAGCAAAAGTACAGTGCCAATGGGATTATTTACAAACATTATCAGGTACATCCCAGGCTCCCTTATCACAAATATAATCACTTACAGTATAATATCCTTTTTCAAGCAAAACTGATTTAATTGTTTCTTTAAATTTGTTGAAGGGCAAGTTTACAATTTTTGTTGGTAATTTATTATAGAAGCGTGTGCTCTGTCCTAAAAATGAGCCATGCACTTTTTGTAGGCGATGCGCAGGCACTACAATTTTATGTTTGTGTCTTGTGTTTACGTTATGCACATCACATTTCCTTTGAAACGATCCAATGTTTTGATGCACAAATAATAAGTTAGCTAAAATATACTGTGAGGCCACTGTCAAAATTCCAATTGATTTAAATTTTTCCCTTAACGATTCTCGCGGTCCCAAATTATATATAGATCGTATAGCCCTTTTCTGTAGTGTAAATATAGAGTCTATATCAGCAGCTTTGCCCCAAATTAAAATAGCATAGGACATAACGCTATGAAAATAAGAAAAATATACAAGTCGAGCTGTTTCTATGTCGGTGAACTGTCTAATTTTTCTAATTGCATAAGCTGCGGAGCTGAGTTTTCCTGATAACTTGGATATGTGTGGGCCCCACTGAAGTTTATTATCAAGGGTTACACCTAGAAATACTACAGAATCTACTATTTCCAAAGTTTCACCATTTACCATGACCTTTGTATCAACAGGTTTGACGTTTGGTAAAGTGAATTTAATACATTTAGTTTTTTTGGCATTTAAAACTAAGTTATTTACATTAAACCATTTCAATACCTGATCAAGTGCACTGTTTACATCTTCATAATTCGTTTTGGCTCTGTCGACTTCAAACAAAAGAGATGTGTCATCAGCGAACAGTACAATATCACACGTATTCTTTACTAAATTTGGTAAATCATTAATATATACTAAGAATAGAAATGGTCCTAGGATTGAACCCTGTGGGACGCCCATTAGTACTGGAGAACCGGAAGATCTGACCCCATTTACTTCGACTTTTTGAATCCGTTGACAAAGATATGATTTGATTAGGTCGAGTGCCCTACCTTTGACACCGTAATAGTTTAATTTAACTAATAAGGTTTCGTGTTGTACACAATCGAATGCCTTGGATAGGTCGCAGAATACACCTATCATGTCGTGAGCGTTTTCCCACGCTCTATAAATATGTCTAAGAAGTGCAACACCAGCATCAGTGGTTGAACGACCTTTGGTGAAGCCATATTGCTCACCATGTAGAATATTATTAAGATTAAAGTAAGCGACTATTTGATTCAGCATAATTTTTTCGAAAATTTTGCTGAGGGCTGGCAAGATAGAGATCGGTCTGAAGTTAGTAGGGTCACTAATATCACCACCTTTAAATAATGGAATAACTTTACTATATTTCATGAGATCCGGGAATACACCGCTCTTAATACAACTGTTAAAAATGTCAGCTAAGTAAGGGGCAATTATGTCAATAATATCGTGAAGTACTTTCACTGATATATCCCATAAATCACCAGTCTTTTTGGAATTCAAACTTTTAAATGTCTTAATTATTTCAAAAGGCGTGATAGAACAAAAACTAAAGCTAGTGCCGCACTTAGAAACATTTAATTTCAGTAATAATTCGGCGTCTGTGGGAGATGAATTTAGGGAACTAGTAGTTACTATAGGAACATTTGCAAAGAACTTGTTGAAAGTTTCAGCTATTTCACCATCGTCTTGGATTACTTTGTTATCTATATTTAAAGTTAAACGACAATCGCGACTTTTTGCCTTTCCCGTCTCGGCATTAATAACGTTCCAGGTAGTTTTTATCTTATTATCAGAATTCTTGATTTTCTGGGCAAGATGCAAGGCTTGAGCTTTTATACAAACTTTCTTAAAACATTTAGAGTATCTAGTTACGAATGCTAAGAATTCAGGACTATGATCATTTCGTTTCATACCATAAAGTTCATACAACTTCCTTCTACTTTTATGGATACCTACAGTTGCCCACTCATTGAATTTAGCTTTACTATGTTTCTGAACTGTTTTTAGTTTAAATGTACTATTGAATTCCGTTTGTATAACGTTAAACAAGCTATTGTAAAGAGCATCAGGATCTTCTTGTGGCCCTTGCAGATAAGGTATCTTGCTTGCTAAGTTAGACCTGAAATTTGCTACAAGTTTCTTAGTAATAGGTCTGTAAGTGGTTTTACTTACTACATTATTAGTTTTATTTAATATTGTGATTTTTTGACCACAATGGTCTGACGTTAGATCACTGATAATAGATTTTTCCAGGGCCTCACAATCGCAGAACACATTATCTAGACATGTCGCAGAAGTGGCAGTTATTCTAGTGGGCTCCAGAAATAAATGCTTTAAATTAAAAGAGTTAAACAAACTAATTAAACGCACCGAAAGAGAATTATTTTCTAACAAGTTAACATTAAAATCACCACACACTACAATGCCTTTATTAAGGCCCGCAACACGTCTAAGGGCATCTTCAAGGATTGATTCAAATGAACAGAAATTGCCAGATGGGGGACGATATACGCATATTATTACATTTCCTTCTAGTTCTATACACGATAGTTCGGCAGTGCGCTCGATTGACAGGTTTACTATATCACTACGCTCTTTACATTTAACATTATTAGATACTAAGATTAACGAGCCTCCATGAATTGCTGATTTTCTGACGAATGCACTACAAAGTCTATAATTACTATTATTGAGCAATAGCTCATGATTTTTAAGCCAGTGTTCGGTTAAACAAAGCACATGAACGTTATGGCTTTCCAAAAATAAATCAATTTCTAATTGTTTGCCAGCCAAGCCTTGTATATTTTGGTGCACTACGTTAAGGCGACAGAGCCGTTTGACGAGGGACTCGGCCGTTGTCTCAGTTACTAGTTTAAAGAACTAGAACAAGAACTAATTTCTGTGTTACTAGAACAATGTAACACCGTTTGATTACTTAACCTATGTTTTGTTATAGTTGCTATAACACCGTTAATATTATATGCTACCAATGTAGCGATCATATTCATGCATTTTTTGGGGATGTAAAACAAGTCCCCAGTTATAATAAATCCACTAATAAATTTATTAGTGTCAAAAAAAATAATATTGTCGCTATGACAACCTGTCCTATAAATTACATTATTTAACCTACCTATATAATCATTTTGCCTGTCAGTGTAGCTCTTACTATAGGGGAAAGCAGTTAACATAATGTTGTGTACATTTAATTGTGACAGATATTCTAAGCCGCTTATTAATTCACTTTTGTGCACCCTAAGTCCCTCACCTATCAAAACAATCACAACAGATTGAGGATCTATTGTCATACACTTGATTTTATTAATTATTTGTGTGTATGTGGCCCCTGGCATACAATAATTAACTACTGTACCGCTAATGTGTCTATCGAGTAATATACCTATGTTTTTACCTAGGCTATCTGAAAACACTAAGGTGTTGTGTATAGGTGGACATACACTTATTTGTTGAATGGTGTCATTTAACTCAGCAACCCCCAACTTACAGGGCAGTGGCAGGGGCTCACTATCGGATGGTGATGATGGGAGCCCACAGCCACAAGAGTGTTTGTTTGTTAATGAGTCAAACCGCTCCACATTATAGTTACAGAGGTCTACCAACTCGGTGGTAGCCAGGATGTGTTCACTAATCTGTTTCTGAGCACTTGTATATTTATTAGTTAAGTCTATTAAATATTGCTCTTTACTCTGCAAGTCGGACTGCAATCGTTGAATGTCCATATCATGTGTGACCTTTAAAGTATTTAATTTACATTTATATGAATCTAAAGTGTTTCTTAAAGATAAACATTCTTTTGTTAACTTAATACTATTAAGGAACTTTCTTTGCCTTTTTATTAAATTTCTAGTTTTCTTAATAAACCT
This sequence comes from Watsonalla cultraria, assembly GCA_964035505.1. Classification (NCBI taxonomy): domain Eukaryota; kingdom Metazoa; phylum Arthropoda; class Insecta; order Lepidoptera; family Drepanidae; genus Watsonalla; species Watsonalla cultraria. The sequence continues at coordinate 6,735,382 of OZ037731.1, forward strand.
ATTTAGCTTAACATACTTTTTTAATTTATTATGGCTACCCATCTGTACATGAGAGGAAATATCATTGGTTAAGTCAATTGTAACCAGTTGTTCGGTTGGGAAGGCTCCGGAGTCAGTGCGAACCAGTTCATCGTAGAGGCTGAGCGTGGTGGTGGTCTGGTTTATGTCCCTCTCTTCTTCCAGTTTGGTCACCTGTGTGTGGGCATGACTCAAGCTATTCTCTAGCTCAGAGATGCGAGTCAGGGCCCTCTCGTGGGTGTCGCTGCACTCATTGAATGATGAGACAATGTCCTGCAACTGATTCCGCTCTTCTTCGACTACAGTGTATTGTAAATGCAGTTCAGCCATTTCCTTCTTTAATTGACTATTTTTCCTAACAATGTTGGCTACCTCTTCCTCGCTCTCATCCCTCTCTTGCAGCAGTTTGTTGTTGAGGTTTTTTGACAAGTGAAGTTCGTGCAATGTCTTCCTAAGTTTGTCCTCCAAATCCCGAGCTGTTGCTTTTCGGGTCATCATGGTAGTCATTGTTTCGGAGTGACTGGAATGCAAACAAGAGATGTGAGAGATATGTAGAAGTTTTAACTGAGATGTGAAGTTGTTTGTGTACAGTAGTTATTAATAACCACAATAAACAATGTGTAAGTGTAAGTTAACAACTATTTTGAGCAAATAAATGGCTTGAAGACTGGTAAAAAACGGTAGTATATATTTGTATGAGGCGGTAGTAGTCGTCTTCAACTTTACTTCCACAAAAAAAGTCAAGTAAAGTGAGACTGTCACTGGGCCAGGTGTGTGTTGGACGTTGCTCATAGGTTATGAGCAGTGTTATGTAGTAATGAGTAGCACTTTTAATATAAATGTGATAAATAAACACGATACTTCCCTGTATTTTATTGCAATGAGTCACACTTGTGTTTGAAAGTTTGTATAACGTCCATTTGTCTGACAGTTCACAAGGGTCGCACTTTTAAAGTTGTTGTTGCGACGAAAATCTTGAATTGTTTACTTCACAAACACTTTCCGATAATATTAAAGCACTAAATAATGTTTATTTCTAACTTATGAATTAATTTTACTACTTATTTTAATTTAAATAACAATACAATTTAAGGAGACGTAAAAACTTGACAGGTCTGGCCAATGTTGCCCGTCTAAAAAATACCTTCTGCAACCAATGCACAAACAGCGCACTCAGAGAGAAGGAACTCTCAACCTGAGTATAATCATTGGCCATTGGTCAAATATAACCGTTGTTCTGTCCAGGCGTGGCCGGGTCTGCAAGCTACACGGTACTGGCGACGGACTACACCACGTACGCGGCCATCTTCACTTGCCAGAAGCTAGCCTTCGCGCACCGGCGGTCCGCCACCATACTCTCGCGGACCAAGGAGCTTGACAGGATGTATCTCGATAAGGTAGGGTACTATTTCGATTGATCAAACAAATACAATATTGTAGTTTCAACTGATTCAGAACAATTATAGATTGCAAACGCTACACACAAACATACTCAAATCAAATCAAAACAAAAAGTTTTATTCAACATAAGGGACACTTGGAACACTTATTGAACGTCATTTCTCTTACGCTAACTTAGGTAAATTTACTACCGTTTCCAAAATATAAGCCTGTCAGGAGAAGAAATGGCGAAACAAACCTACCTATTAGTAAAAGTACTTACAAACCCACGCATGCTAGCACGAACATACCTACTTACCACGGTGGTGGTAACTACCTTTCTCGTGGTGTTTTTTGAAATACAAGAACAAGTCTGAGAAGTCATCAAAACTAAATATCTACAGGTATAATTTAGTTGGGTCTGAGAGTCCGCAGCAAACTCACCATTCTATCCACCTCATCATAAGTTCACGAGGAAGCACCGTATTGCTGTGTTATTTCAGTCAGAATCTTGGTCTTATGACACCTCTACCTATCCCTTTAAGGAAGATGTGAAGATATAAACGAATAGTTTCTAAATATCCGATGTTCAGTAGTGTTTGAAAATGCCAGAGCCTAATCTGAATGACTCATTAATTTGTCCATTCTTGAATTGTCAATTCTTTGTTAAAAAAATGTGTGAATGATTTACAGCTGCGCGCAAAGCTGTCATCATACGGCGTGGACCCGTACGACTTGTCGATCATATCTCAGAACGAGTGCCCCAAGCACCCAGACGGCGCCTCGGAGGGGGTCAACATCAACATTGATCCGGACACCTTCTCCTCACACAGCATCGGCCAGGCGGTCAGGAAGACTGGCGGCGTTATCGGTAAAGATATTTTTTTTTACTACAGCTAAGCTATCCGGTTTCATTTTTCGGGTATACCATTAGCCTATGACACCCACGGGACATCACTGGCGGACGGTATAAGGTGATAGATAAGAGGGTCTGCAAATACGTCTTGCTTAAATGTATTTGCTAGCTGTGCCCCGTGGTTTCACCCGCGTAGACTTAATTTCATAGCTTATTCCGCAAAACAATATTTTTTTACAATTAAAGCCTCATTAACTTCTTGTAACATAAGCGAGTGAGTTAAAATCGCTTCAGCCATTTCAGAGATTATTCTGAACAAACAGACAGACGGATAGATATAAAAAAATTATGTAATGTAAGTAGGTAATGCATATATTATACTTTCATATGCACTTAGTCAAAAGCTGTTGATTTGGAATTACACATAGAACTTAAATTTTATTTATCTGTATAGATTTGTTCTCATTATTTAATTGTATTCCACAGCGGATGGCGTTGAATACGTGGTGGACGCAGGCAAGAAGGTATACAACAAGGTAGCCAGCAGTAAAGAGGACTTGACAGAAGCTCCAGCTGACCCTCACCGCCGCCTTGAAATGGACGCTGAGTGGTTACCATGATCACAATATTTAAAAACTACTTAAGGCCAGCCTCATCTATATTGTTTGCATCAGAGATGGCGGTGCGACGCCGACGATTTCGAATGTAGAAAGCTGGTCTTCTATTACCATTCTATTTGTGTCTTGATCCCGATCTACTCCTACTATAGATAACTAGTAGAATTAATGTTCCTCAAATCGTTCCACATCAAAAACTCACTAGAAAATTTGTGTAGAATGTAAAAAAACATACATTCGAACCCTCCTTTTTTTGAAGTCTGTTATTACGAATCGTTCTGTATATTTATGTATATCTAAGACAAACTAGGCTAAGATTTAACATTTTGTGGATAAATAGTCAAAAACCACAAACTCCCATTTGTGACGTAATGAAAATGTTTTCTTAGTAAAAACAAACAATCAAATACCAAATGAGATTATCAAGCCATTTATTGTTGTAACAATGCAATGTTTTTATTTTCTATACATTTGTACATAATGATGGAATAAAAATACAAAAAATAAAATGTCTTTAATTTATCCAAAAAACTTATAAACCTGTAATTTTTTTACACGTTATAAACACAACACACTTTGTAAAAAAACTTATATAAAGATAATCCTTTGAATCAGAAGTAAAACATAATCGAACGTGACCAAAATAAAAAATCCAATTTAAAGAGTGTAGCTTATTGATAAATAAAATAATTATATTCCTTATTTTATTTATACATTATGCTGTTCAAGTAAATAAATAAATGCGATTTTTGCTTCAAGTTATTGTTAGAGTAATATATTCATAATATACTTGGCAGCATTCAACTAGAAAGGAACAATAAATAAGAAGCAATCAGTATAGTTTGTCCTTATCGCACGGTAAGTGTAATGCAACGTGTGAGCAGTCAGGAATGATAAATCAATGTTCCTTTGAAAATTTATTTTGGCAACAAAAAATAGTGAAAAAAATTGCCAATTTTAATTCAGACTAGCCAAATATATGGTTTCAATAAATAAACTTGTTGGGTTTCGTATTTAAGGAGTGCAGCGTTCCAAGAAGCGAGGGTACAGGCATACTTCACGGATATGATACCTGTAGACAAAAATTATACAAATTAGAAGACATTAGTCTTGGTGAAACAGAGGGCCTAGTCTGAGTTTTCTTAAAATCGCCGTCACATGACGAAAACGCAGATTTGTATGGGATCAAAATGTCAAATAGACAAATAGCGCTGTTCTGATCCTATACAAATCTGCGTTTACGTCGACGCGCTGACTTGTGACGGCGATTTGAAGAAAACTCGCACTAGGCCCTCAGGCCACAAACCAGTCGCCGGTAGGGAATCAAAAAGGCGTAAACGCTTTTTCTTTTTATAATTTTGTAGTAATTCTCCGCAGCTCATCACGTGTCAAGTGAAAAGCGTGTTAATTGCTTGTCGCTAGCCACTGGTGACTGTGGTAAATTAAAATAGGAAGTTAGGAAAATATAAGGAAACCTGCACGTGTCTGAAAAGGCATTCAAAGACGTATGTATAGTATAGTGCCTGAGATGGCGACAGGCTCACTCATTTATAATTACGTTGCAACTTGACATGTAACGATCTACGGCGATAATTGGGTAGAGTAACCGTTTTGGGAAAGCGTAAGGATATACAATCTCTACAGTTCGTAATCAATAGAACATCAGGATAAAGATGCAAAGATTAAAGATTTAGTTTTTACACTGTGATTTGAACCTTAACACAAAACGATTAGGCTCATTGTTCTATGTAATTTATACACTTGAAAAGTGGTTTATTTATGTTACCTGTCGAGCAGCCAGCAGAGGAATCTCTCTAAGCCGAGTCCGTATCCACCGTGAGGCACGGAGCCGAATTTACGCTGGTCTGTATACCAGTAGTAAGGCGTGGGGTCGATGCCCTCGCGCTTGTACCCTGCGAAAAGAGAACATAACTTATCTATATCTATATGTATAAATATACGTACATACTTTCTTCTCAGTAAAAGCAACCTGGCGAACCTGGCGGTGGCATGTAATCCTCTGTAATCGTGTAGTTCTGACGATTTGAAAGTACTTTGGTAAATGTCTAATCAAATAAAGATATTACCAATTTTTCTAATTTATTTTATTCGCGTTGCACCATACAGACAGACAGAGGCAGACTCTTAAAATTACTCATTCAAAGTCAGCGCTCATAGGTCGTGACGGCACATATATGTCATTTGAGTATATGTATACAAATGCAGTAGTACACCGCATTAATTTATATACTCAGTATATACATACTTCGACACTAACATTATTAAGAGGAAAGATTTGATTGTTTTTTGTTTGTTTGCATTGAATAGGCTCCGAAACAAGTTGACCGATCTTGAAAATTCTTTCAGCAATGGATAGCTACATCATCAGCGAGTAACATAGGCTATATTTTATCCCCGTACTCCCACGGGAACGGGAACTACGCGGGTGGAACCGCGTGACACTACCAGGCTATAAAGTGCAGACACATTCAAAACATTCGCCTCGCAATACTTCAGGTTTTAATCATATGCCATTCTTTGTCAATCGCAATCTTTGGACTCCAGCCTTTACCTTCTAAAAGTTCCTCATGGTCCCATATCCTCATGGATCCACCGACGATCTCTCCGACTCCCGGCATGAGCACGTCCACGGATTCCGTGAGCCGCTTGTCTTCAGTACACCGCGACATGTAGAAGGATTTGATCTCAGCCGGGAACTTGCATAACAGGATCGGTACTCCTATCGCGTCTGTCATTTTACGCTCAGGCATCTCAGGAATATCCTGAATAAGGTAAATTGTTAATGGTAAAGTTACTCGCTCTAACATGTAATAAGAAGCTATGTGAACCTAGCACCCAACTTGAAAAAGCCAAAATTTATTTTTGGTCATGTGATAGACTCGTATGTAGTTGAAAAAAAAAATCATTATTATATATGTATAAGAAAAAAGGTAATGTCGGATTTTGATCTACCTATATTTATTTTTACGCATAGATAGATCGTATTACATTACTGTCTAGTAACAATTTTGACTATCAAGTGTTTATGGTAATTGTTTCAATTGGCATCAAAATCCGAGATTTTTAAATCTTCAGACTCAATCCTTAATTACTACAAATAGCTTAATACCAAACTTAACTATGCAGATAAATAAAATTGAAGTGTCTTTATTGTAATTCCAAAATAATAGTTTTTCACTAAATGTATATACGGTACAGACATTAAAACACCAATTTTAAATTTTTTTCTCCGTCTGTCTGTCTGTTTGTTCCGGGTGTTGGTGCATCGATATCACGTCATTAGAAACGGCTGTGATTGGACAACGCTAACGTCATAGTCACACGGACGAATAGGAGGCCGCCACGCAGAAAAAGGGTACGGGACGGTAAAAAGGTCGCTAGCTACGAACGTGGACAGTATACGCACGGCATTGGACACGGGCTGCATTACTTTACAATTTTGTAAACGTTTTAATATAGTACTGTACTTAATTTCGCAATATTTGATTTCTCGTCACCTCAACTACACCTGGGAGATATAGACGCAACACCGGGTAATCACTGAAACGGCTGGACCCATTTTAACGGGACTTTCACTGGCAGGTAGCTGATGTTTCAAGGTACCAAGTAACCTAGGCTACTTTTATTTATTAAAAATATTAGGGTTCCGTTACATGAAGCATGAAACTAAATCTACGCGGGTGAAACCGAGGGCACAGCTAGTACAAGACTAAAATGATATCTCTTTTTGAATAAAAACACAAAAGTAGCCCTACTTTAGGCTTGGGAACTTGCAACAAGTTTGTTTTTTATTACTACCGAAATCTTAACAAATAAATAGCAAAGAATTTTCGATATGGCTTAAAAAAACATTGATACCTCTCCAAACTCGTAGAAGGATCCATCTTCTTTAGTGATGTTGTTGGCTCGGAGGTACTCGATAGCTTCCGTATACGTCATGCGCTTGAACGGCCTCTGTGGTTTCTACATGAGACAACACAATATTTTTATGACTTGAGTAAAGATACGTCGAGATAAAGTAAAGAGCTGTGAAAACTTATGTGCAGTGATTTCACACCACGTGCTTTACGGTGACGGAAAACATCGTGAGGAAACCTGCATGTCTGAGAAGTAATTCAAAGAAGTATGTATAGTGCCTGAGACGGCGATAGACTCACGTTGACACTTAATCATCTTCGTTAAAACTGGGTGTTGATATTACGACACCTCTGACCTCTTCGGGAATACATGCCTGAGCATATGTTTGTATGCAAAAAAGTGATACTTAAGTGATACCGATTCGATTATAAAGCGAGTATCGATTTAAGCCTAGTACAAATTGATTTAAATTTCGCCCCGAATATTGTTCAGATTTTAAGATGATTCACTTATATCTTTGACCAAGGTATAACAAGACAACTTTTTTACTCGACGCTTCGAATCTCGATCAGTGATCAAACGTCGAACAAAAAAAACTATATAATTTTTTTTTATCTAATATAAATAAGTGTGGCCGTCGATGCGTCCTGATTTTTAGTTTCTGTCGAGTTACGTTAAGCCGGCTTAAAGACCCCATGTCCTATGGAAGCAAAATGATGTTTAAGACTATTTTAAAGTTCTAAAATACGTACCTTAAAGTTGGGGTTGAGTTCGTGAACAAGGTGTCCATCGGGTGAGGCCAGCACTCGGTCGACCACATCCACCACCAAGTCTTCAAGGCGGTTCAGGAGATCTTCAAACGTTATGAAAGGACACTCCGCTTCCACGTGACTGTATCTAAATATATACATACATCAACCATTTTTACTGTTGCTGGCCGTGCGCTTCGAGAAGTCGTTTGCTAAGCCAACAACGCAAGTTTGACTCCCAGCAGTGTGTAATAGATTTTCTAAAAACTTGAGTGATTTCACACCAAGAGCTTTACGGTGAAGGAAAACATCGTGAGGAAACCTACATATGTCTAAGAAGTCAATCAAAGACATACGTATAGTTTGTGACGGCGATGAACTGACCATCAGTCACATTGGCACTTAATGAAATTCTACACCCAAGGGATTGAAATGGGGTGAACAATTAGGATTTTTCTGCGAAATTTTGTTCCTTAATCATCTGCAATTTTCCGCGCCGAATACAACCGCAGCTAATCCTGCTTTTAACTGTAGACTGATTAATCTCTTTTTGTTTTGCCACTTTAAAAACTGTGACCTATTGAATTATTAACGGTTTTAATCTATCAATAAGTTTTTATGGTTGCTTTTGAGTATTCTATTTCCTTGGCAACAACAATTTCTATACATATTATGAAGCTAAAGAGTTTATTTGTTTGCACGCGTAAATCTCAGGAAATACTGGCTTGAATTGAATAATTATTTTTGCATTGAATATTCATTCATAAAGGAAGGTTTTAATTAGATTTTATAACATAACGCTGCTATCAGTAGGAGCACAGGTGGAAGAAAACTTATCACTAAGTGACAATATTGATAAGTTTTTATTGTTAATCCGTGAGAAACAAAAAGAAAAAAATATTGTGCATTGATTCACACAACGTGCTTTACGGTGAAGGAAAACCTCGTGAGCAAGCCTGCATATGCCTGAGAAGTAATTCAAAGATGTATGTATAGCGCCTGTTATTTTTATGTAAATAAAATATAGCCTAAACCATCCTCGATAAATGGACTATCTAACACTGAAATAACTTTTGAAATCGGACCAGTAGTTCCTGAGATTAGCACGTTCAAACAAACAAATATACAAACAAACAAACTCTGCAGCTTAATATTAGTATAGATTGTATAGTACTAGTATAGTACTAGTATTGGGAGCTCGTGGCACAGTTGCTATTGCGCATATCATTCGATCAGCGAAGTTAAGCAACCATAAGCCTAGCCAGTAGTTGGATGGGTGACCGCCCGAGTTCCCTCCGTGCCTCGGAGAGCAATTGAAAAAAGGGTTACGAAGGTCAGATGGCAGTCACTTCGTATAAAAATCAGGTGATCAGCCACATCGGGTTGAATCAAGTGCCGACCCCAAATACATGGGATTAAGGCCAGGGAGATGATGAGATTGTATAGTACTCACTCGGCAAGGTGTCTCCTAGTGCGCGATTGTTCGGCGCGGTAGGACTGCGCGATGCAGTACACGTCGCCGAGGGTCGCCAGGCAAGTCTCCAGGTACAACTGGGAACTCTGCGTCAGGTACGCTTGCTCCCTGCAATGTTACATAAGTATACATTTAGGTCACCATTTCCATACTAAATTATTTTGTCTGTTTGAAGAACGCATCTAAACTTCGTTTTTTTTTCAATATAAGTAGCTGAAGTTACTCCTTGTCACGTCGGCTATATGTCAGTGAAAGTCTCGTTAAATTCGGTCCAGTCGGAACAAACAGGCAGACAGACAATAAGATATTATTTTTTAATAGTATTTTTTTATAAAAGTACCGTATATACTTTCATTTAGCATTTAGTGAAAAGCTGTTGTTACAAAGTGTGTGTTATTACAAACAGACACTTAAATTTTATGTATCTGTATATTATAGATCTGTGTAGATCTTAATAAGACCTACAAACCCGTAGTACATCATTTTGTTCTATTGTCAATAGTTTTTGCAGCGCACGCATAAATAGGTTTTCGATTTTTTTGAAAGAATTTTGAAATCGGACCAGAAGTTCTTGAGATTAGAGCGTTCAAACAAACAAACAAACAAACTCTGCAGCTTTATAATATTAGTATAGATTTAGTGAAAAGCTGTTAATTTGGAATTATTATATGATTAAAAAATACGTAATTGGCTTTCAGCCGTAAATTTATAAATAATTGGGGGATGTATAGAGCAGTGAGAAGTAAATTACCCGAAGTAAGAGAAGCTGAAGAGCGTGCTGCCTCCCTCGCACTGTGTCTGCACCAGTGTGGGCGGCGTCACCTCGGCGTAGCGGCGCGCTGCGAAGTGTTCCCTGAAGGCGCGCGTCACGGCCGCTCTCGCACGAAGCACTTTGGACGTATTCTCACCACGAATCATTATATGCCTTCATGAAAATGATACATAGATACATACGCTAACGCCTGTATTCCCCGAAGTTGTAGAGGTATTGTAATAACACCAACTTATCTCAAAAGATGTTGAGACTATCGCCGTCTCAGCCACTATACATACGTCTTTGATTACTTCTCAGACATATGCAGGTTTCCTCACGATGTTTTCCTTCGTTGTAAAGCATGTTTCGTAAAATCTAAGTTTTTTAGAAAAACTCATTGGTACCCTGCTGGGATTCGAACTTGCGCCCCTTGCGTAGCAGGCGACTGCTCAAACCCGGCGCAGTTAGTACATACAATATATGTGTGTGTGTAGCCGTGCTAAAACCGACGCACGTCTCTGACCCGGCTCGAACTTGCGTGAGTCATCCGTACTACGAGTGGTAGATCCATCATGACGTCATAATCACTGTTAAATTAATTGATAATGTGTCAAACATGCCGAAGATAAGCAGTTTACTACAGTCAATCACTGATTTACCTGTTGTCGAGTTGTACGTCCGGCAATGCTTCTTCGTTGAGGATAGCGTCGGCGCCGCCGGGCGGAGCGAGGCCTATCAACTCCCAGTAGTCTGCCGTCAGCTCGTGACCACCAGGCGCCTGGAAAATAGACGAAATATTAAACTAAACTAGATATACCATCATATATATAAATCGAGCTGTGCCCGTCTAGGATTAGCAATAATAACAACGACATTTAGTGATATATTTTTTTCTAAAATAAAGTAGCCTTAGTTATTCCTTATTACATCAGCTGTGCTGAAAGTCCAGTTAAAATCTGTAAAGCCATCAGAGATTAGCCTAAACAAACATTTTGGAGAGTCCTGTTATGACTTTTGAATTAGATATAATCCTTTAGATGTATGTAAGCAGGTTTCTTCAAGATGTTTTATCCTTCACTAAAACTTGTGTTGTGACAAATGACTTTTAGAATGAATATGTGACAACAAGACCTCTGGGTCTAGGATTTCTTAATCCTCGACAGTTCTTTGATCAGAACATAACAAATCAAAAAGTCGAACTGAAATAAAAGTATGTATGAATGTTTCTTACAGTTTTCCCTTCAGGAACAACTTCGAGCTTGCCATAAACGGCGATAGACGACTCGGTTGAGAGCACCAGCGCGTTGTAAGTCTGGCAGAGGTCGCTGTGGAGCACGCACTGAAGGAAGCCGGTGCCATCTCGGAGGGTGACGAAGATGAGAGCGCGTCCCTGACGCCGCAGCCGGTGCACCCAGCCGCGGATACATACACGGTCACCACGGTGCTCGCACGCTGTCACCAAGGTTATTGAAAATTAGAATGTAAATTATTTATTCAGTTTAGGGCCTGGTACACTTATGAATGTCGAATAATTTACCACCGGTTCGAAAATTAGCCTTCTGAGAATAATCGGCAAGAAACTCAGCTGGCATCATTTACATTTAAACATTACATAGGAAACAATGATAATTACAAAAAAAAATAAGATAAAATTATTCATAATAGTGAAAATTGTATCAGCATGCATGTTTAAAGAATTATAATTAAAAAATTAAAACAATGCCACATTACTTTAACAAATGAATGATTACAGATGCCCTCACAGATTACGAGCGCTAAGCGTAAATAGTGAAGATGAATTGCTCATGTATTTGGTCACACTTGCTACAAGACACCAAGACACAAATGCAATAAATATATTTCTTACCGAGCAACAACAAAAGTTGTCCCAGTGGTATGGCAGTAAGACTAATAGACGCAATATTTTTTGCGATTTAAATGTATATAACTCAATATTGCTCAAAATGTCGCTTGGTAACTTTTGCCTTTCAAACGTTGAATGAATATGAAAAATTACTACTAACATATTCATGGTCAGCACTCTTAACTGCATGGCACATCTACACTAATACAAATAATTAAATAATATAAAGTGGAAAGATTTGATTGTTTGTTTTCATTGAATAGGCTCTGAAATTACTTGCCCAATTTTGAAAATTCTTTCACCAATGGATAGCTACATGATCAGCGAGTAACATACTCCCATAGGAACTGATGCATCTAGGAGTCATCAGTGAGCAAATTTACGAAGCAGATGCAACGTTAGCAGTGAATGTGAAGTGTTGGTTTTATGTTTCAAAACCATTGCAAAGGTAGGTTTCCTGCTACTAATATTGACACAATTGTTAACTTATCAATAGTTGGTTTACTCAGCTACTTGTTTAGTTACAATGTACCTACTATAATAAATTATTGTTTTCTATAAGCCTAGGAAAATGTTGTATTTTTTGTAATAATATGAAAATGTACACAGTTACACAAACTTTGTTGGGTAAATTTGTATTTTACTTTACACTAGCTGGGCCCCATGGTTTCACCCACATAGAATTAATTACATGGATGCCCTGCGGAACCATATTGTATTTTTTAAATATATTTAGCATAGCACTGACTGAAATACCTCAATTAATGCAGAATATAACTATATTGAGGTGAATCTCCTGAACAATTTCCAATGGTCTTACTAATGTAAGCAAATGTATGATGCAACATATTGATGCACTTGCAGTTACCTTCTATATGTATTTATCCGCCACAGCTTCAATAAAACTATAGAAACCACATCCTTGAAATACTTGGAGCAATAATCAAAATACTCACCTTGACTTATTTTCACAGCGACAGCTTTTGGCAAGCTAGGATCTTCTTTGATAACAACCTTCTTGGCTTCTTCGAGGTTCTGCTGCCTCTTGTCGTTGCTCTCCTCCTCAGCCTTCACCTTATCAGCCGCCTTATAATTCTCCCGCACCCAAATCTTTTGTATCTTCTTCAGCTGAGACTTCGCAGCGACCTCGTAAGTTTTACCTTCGTCCTTCGCATCTACGTATATCGTCGGGAACGGCTCCTTCCCGGCGTGCCTCATCGCCTGCAATATGCTCTTAAAAGGCTTCTCCTCAGTTCCATTGCCCGTTTCATCGCTCCCACGCTTGTCCGATGTGTAAATTTCACCTGAGGGAGTTTTTAAGTTTAACATTGCATACGTGTATTTTTTAGGTTATTATAAACTACACAATACTCCAATATTTACTTAAGCTGAGGCTCCCTATATCCGCCATTTCGATTAGTTAATCGTTTTGAACACTCTGCAAATGTATTAGCAATATTTTTTCAATGATAATACTGCAATACGGTAAATAAACCGCATTGGAATTTAAGCGCAAGACGAATGAATGTAAGAAGACGAGACGGCGAAGTCCGGCGAACTGTCAAATATTTTCTCACAATTTTGACATATCGTGACATGATAATTTGATATAAAGTAATGTCAAATTAATTGTTAGGGATGTAAAAAGCCAGTCGTAATTTATACGGCTAATATTTTATGCTTAAGATATTATATCGATACGGGTCTGTCGTTTTATGGTTTCTTTGAAGGTTAATATTTTCCTTTACCTTCATTTTAGAATTTAAGACCGAATGAAAAATTAAATGTAAACATTATGTTATATTCTGTGGTCGCGTAAGACTGAGAAATAACCTCCAAAATTAGATTATAGATTTATAAAAAAATATTTCACTAATTAGGATTGACATTCAGCGTCGGTCGACGACTGCAAATAAAATTAGTTTTGAATAAACTACCATGTCAGTTCTATCGATATGGATTCGTATCGATCAGTTCCTCCTCTCTCACCGTGCTTAAAAACTTTTTAGTTCACTTAAATTTCCATTTAAAAATATTTATTGAGTAGACACTGGCCCATGTCCCTCAAAAAAAAATCACATGGCCATTTACCAAAATAAGAAGAATTTAATTTATTCTTCTTCGTGGTAACTATATGGCCACTAAAGATATTTATTAGCAGCCAGTCAAATTTTTTGTTAAGTAGGTTCCAAGTCTTTCTCAGACAGAATTATAAATTTTATTATTTATGTGTTGTGTTTTGGGTATACTACTATCTACTGTAAAAGTACCTAAGTAAGGTAAACTTTATAAATAGGTATGGTAGGTACGTTTGGGTAATTTCGACGCCAGTATAAGACCGAACGATGGAAATCACTAGCGACACAAGTAATATTGAATGGGGGACTTCATTGTGGGTTGGAGCTGGATTAGATGAGGTTGTGTCCAATGTTGCCCGCTTCACAAAATATGGGATATTAAGCTGGAAATGTCTATCGTACGGTTGTAAACCATGGTCAAACTTACCTCAGCGTACTATACTTCCCTACATTATTTTTGTAATAGTTACCTAATAAGTAGGTTAGGTACGAAGAAGACGGATAGTATTATAGAAGCTTAGCTATGCCCCGCGGTTTCCGCGTAGGCTAAATTTTCATGGGTTTTTATTTTACGGTACCCAATTGCTTTTCTTCATAAAAGTAAGTTGGCCGTTTTCCACCTAATTATAGAAAATAACCTAATAGGGATTTATTTCATTATTGCAAGAAGTTCGTCTTCATACCATTGGTATTCTTGCTATAGTAAAAAGAGCGTCTATTTAAAAGTCGAAACTTTGGTCTTACACTTTTCAATACACAAACGCCTGCTATTTTTTGCGAGCAATGATTTGTGATTTAGCTATGAGCATTGCTATCACACTTTTTCAGGCGTAATATTGCATTATTCGGCAATTTAACAATTCCCAGGGACACCTAATAAAGGTAACCATGATCTCCAAATAAGACCTATCTAACTAATTCCTTTTATAACAAGTATTATTATACCAGGTGACCAGAAAAAATGGAATTGCTGTAACAATATTACTTACCTATGTGATAGGAAATATTGCTGGGAATCAAATAAGTATGTATAAAAAAAAACCTTCTTTCACAATCGCGTGATTTATTTAAAAAAATGTCTCTATTAAGATCTAATTATGGCATAAGTCAGCTGTAACGTACAGTAGGTACATGAATCTTACTGAGTAGGTACGTTTTTTATTTTTTTCCCCATAAAATTGTTGTTTATGCACTTTATGCTCGTATCTACGTATGTAAGTACGCAGTTCAACGTATTCAAAACTAAAGTTGATTACTTAAAATGCAAAATCATTATGGACTAGGTACTAACTAATGAATAGACACTGGACATGAACAAACAGTCAATATATAGCAACAGGTATGTCATTGTCATCATGTTTGGAGTGGTTCAATATCCCACTGTTCTACAACAGCCACTGCGTCGCCTCCCTCGACCTCGTCACCGCAGCCGGCTTCATAATTGAACTCCACCGTTGTCATTGAGTTCGGCACCATTGACACCTCTGCCTGCTTCCCACACAACATGATGACTATTAGAGTCCGTGACCGAGAGCTGGAAAGAGATAGATTTATACCGTTTTTAAATTCGGTATTATACCTAGCAAAACAATATGAAAATATCGGATTTGTTAAAACTAGATTTTAAAGTCGATTTATCTAAATCTGGCAACAATCAATCAGAAAACGCTCCGATTTCAAATGGGAGTTCCTTGGTGACGGGACGTAAAGTTAGATTTAGGCCGTCGTCGAGTATATTTTCCACTGAAACGAGACTTAGGTACTTAATAGTTTTCTGCAAGTGACCCTAAAAGCAATAAAGTAACTGGGTGTTTATAACAATAAGGATGGAATCTCTTATCAGACCAATAGGTACCCTTATCGTACAATAGTTCCTAAGTATAAAAAATATCCCACGGCCTCTAATACGCTTTTCACCTTATATGAAATTAGAATATCTTTGGTACAACTCTAAAAATGGTGTAAAAATCAAATGTACCAACTTGTTATGGAGCACAACCACGATAGTGCTGTATGGAGTCAAGAATGCGATGTAATTCACACTAGACTCTGAGGAATCTTTCATCGCGGTCACTTCGATCCTGCGCGATCCTCTAGGAATGAACTTTGAGAAGTGGCCCATGGCGTAGAAAGTGGGTTGTTTGTAGAATTCTCCTCTATCAGCGAACACTATTACAGGTGAGTTGACAGAATTGTTGCTCCACGAAGGTCCTCCACGCTCGTTCACACACATGTTCCAGTCCATCCATCCCACGACATTATGCAAAAGATTCTGAAATTGTTACTGACATATAGCTATGGAGGACACATGGCAATGTAAGGTCTGTACTGTATACCAGAGATTTAAAAAGAAACATAACATTCGAATTGAGAACCTCCTCCTTTTTTTGAAGTCGGTTAAAATACTTCAGCAATGTTTCACGAGGAGCTTTAAATTTAATGAAAACATTTGCATAATTTGTCTGAAAACAAATTCAAAGAAGTACATATGTTCACTGCCTGAGATGGTCTGTCCATTTCAGTTGGCAGCTTCGCAAAATGTGGGAGTAATTGTTGAATTTTTAATATTGTTTAACAAACAGTTTTAACTTACGGTGAAAATATGAAAAAAATAATCCTTGGCGTGATCCCAAGAGCCCAATTTCAACTTTTCTGTACCTCCGTATGGACCTGAAACCGTTTTCATTAGTATAAATACCAAACTATAAAATAAAGGAATATAATTAACTAAGTTTGTTCTAGTATGAACAGGGGCCAAATCATGAGCTCTTTTTGCAATGTTAATTCAGATGTGCGACAGTGACAGATGTATGCACGTCACATACATCTGTCTCATAAATTAGTGAAACTATCATGTCAATAAGAGCTCATGGTAAGGCCCCAGTCTGCCAGAAAATCCATCCACATTTTTATAATGTAAAGATATACCTTCGCAATATTCAGTGGAAATTATGAACTTGTCAGGATAAGTTTTCTCAGCAGCGGTGAGTACAGACGTTGTAGTGAAATTGTCCTCATAACCGTGGACTGCTAGTCCATCTATGTACTTCAGAGTATCAGGGAAATCTAGGACCATCTGTTAAAAAGAAAGAATTTAAGAAATGTTAAATTTTCCACAACTACGCGAAACGATTAAAAGTATCATAAAATACTACAGAATTGTAATAAAATGGATCATCATCAAAAAATATGCTCACGCCATCCCAGAAGGGTCTCCGAAGGTAATCTCCGGAAAATGTAAAACAGCTAGAATGCTAATTGCTTAGGTAGTAATGTAATTAAACTAGGTATATATCTTTTAATTAAGCAACTAAGTACTTATTCGTAAAAATAAATGAATATTTTAAAACGATGTATAGCTTGAATTATACTTAAACGAGAATCTGATGACTTATGAGCACACGCAGCGATTTATTCTGCGCTTTCAATCCAAAGTGCACTAAAATGTAAAACATCGCACTAAATCTATACCTCTATACAGATAAATAAAATTGAAGTGTCTGTTTGTAATTCCAAAATAACAGCTTTTCATTAAGTGCATATGACAATATACTCGCTACTGACGCTGAAAAACCAAGTTTTAAAATTTTTCTCTGTCTGTCTGTCTGTCTGTCTGTCCGTCTGTCTGTCTGTCCGTCTGTCTGTCTGTCTGTTTGTTCCGGGTTCCGGGTTCCGGGAAACACCAGCTACCTGCCAGTGAAAGTCCTGTCAAAATCGGTCCAGTCGTTTCAGAGATTACCCGGAACAAACAGACAGACAGAGAAAAAATTTTAAACTTGGTTTTTTAATGTCTGTAGCGTGTATACTTTCATATGCATTTAGTGAAAACCTGTTATTTTGCAGTTACAAACAGATACTTCAATTTATTTATCTGTATAGATCTGTATGATAACATGCGGACTCACCCATCTAAACCAGAGCGATATCATAATTCTCTGATCATCGATGGCAAGAATCTTCACGTGTTTGTATTTAGAATTGCGTATGGTCGGCCCCAGGTTCTCCACAATCCACTTACCCTGAAAACGAACACGTCAACATTATCTACACTATACACTAATATTATAAAGAGGAAAGATTTGATTGTTATTTTGTTTGTTTGCATTGAATAGGCTCCGAAACTACTTGAACGCTCTTGAAAATTCTTTCAGAACTAAATAGTAAGATCATCAGCCAGTAACATAAGCTATATTTTATCCCCTAACTCCCACGGCAACGACAACTATGCGGGTGAAACCGCGTGACGTCCGCTAGTCTGTATATATAAGCAAATGCGACTTTTTTGTGGCGCGCAATACCTATCAACACGAGGGACATGAGTAACTTAATTAATTAGAAGAGCAACTGGACGATCTGAGGTCCCACGTATCATCCTAGCCAGCTTAAAAATTAAATAAGTAGGGGTCTACGCATAAAATAAAATCAGGAGCAACCCTTAAAAAGTTAAAAAAACATCTGGCTGCAGCATCAGGGCGAAGTTTCTAATGGATCGTCTTTTGGCGATTATACTGGCATGTGTGAAGCACTTAGTCGAAATTTCATACGCCAAAAATGCCTTACATCATTTTGGAAAAGAGTTGACACCCTTACACTGCTGGACCGATATTAACCAAAACCACCCCAAAGAAACTGGTTTTCGAATGAAAAACCGCATCGAAAATCGGTCCATCCACTTCAGAGCTACGATCCTACAGACAGACAGACATCGACGTTCTTAACATCTTCATGCGTCGGGGGTTAAAAAGACAATATCTTCAGGGGCCTTACCATGAGCTCTTATTGCCATGATAGTTTCACTCATTTATGAGACAGATGTATGCATACATCTGTCACTTTTGGGTAGCATTTATAATCCTGTATAATGTATTTTTTGTGTCCTTCTGCCAATTTGAAACTACTTTGTTTGAAGTCTAAACAAATATTCAGAATTTTAAGATTGAAATTTAATGTACTCTAGCTCTAATTTGCCAAGAAACGAGTAATGTATCCCATGTTCCAGCGAACAAGTGTTTGCAGGGGGGCGTGGGTTTGGCTCCCACATTGTGTTTGTCTTAACAATTTCACGCATAAATATAATACCAATTAATATGCTAAGTCTCACCATCTTGTCCGGAGTCCAGCCCATGCAGCAATTATTAAGATTTAAAAAAGCGTCGTCTGGTTCATTTGTAGTGGTGATGGCCCAAATTGGTATATTTTCTTCCGTGTACTTCTCTATAAATCTTAAAATGTATGATTACTATTTATACCAACATATTTAGCAGGTTCCAGTAAGTGCATTCTATATACAGATAAATAAAATTGAAGTGTCTGTTTGTAATTCCAAAATAACAGCATTTCACTAAATGCATATGAAAGTATACACGCTACTGACACTAAAAAACCAAGTTTTGATATTTTTCTTCGTATGTCTGTCTGTTTGGCTGTCTGTTTGTTCCGGGTAATCTCCGAAGCAGCTGGACCGATTTTAACGGGACTTTCACTGTCGTACAGCTGATGTTTCAAGTTCCGCGGGACACCCATGAAAATAACTCTACGCAGGTGAAACCGCAGGACACAGCTTGTAGTAACTAAAGATGCTGAGAGCATAAATGTTTTAAGGCCGTTTTCAATATTCTATCCACTAAAGTACTAAAGATCAACATCATCAACAATCAACAAATCTATAATTTTGTCCTTACTTTAATTTCAGTAACATATCGCTAGTTACCATTATTATGAAATTGAAGGATATGAAAATAATGGATACGTTTATCAAATCTGACAGTTAATTTGTGATAGCAATCCACCTGTAAATTTTGATGGGTTATTGAAGTATACTTTAAGTTTCGCTGAGATACAAAACTCAGCAACATGGAATGTAATTGAGCATTTTTACAATTTAGTATGGTTAAATAAAGTATAAATAAAGCTGATAAAATAAAGCATATTCTGACTTGACAAAGTTTCCCAAGTAGATCTTACTTGCAATGATAGTCGGCATACGTCTGGTAATACTCAGGCTTCAATTGAGCATTTCCAGTGCCAAGATACATGTTGTTGGTCTTCATCCATGGCGGTGGTGACCAGGTTGTGGCCACTATGTGTACGGGAGCGCTGGACGCTCGCATGGCCGCTTTTATGATGGGTATCTGACAAATAACATTCTAGTTCTTACAGATTTGCTTCCTATAATAGTCAGAAGCTAAAATGAATTATTGCATCTCACTTTCGCTCTATAGAAAGAAATCTAAATGCGTGAAATTGCTTATCTATATTAATATTATAAAGAGAAGATTTGTATGTATGTTTGTAACAAATTGGCACAAAAAGTACTGGACCGATTTTAAAAATTCTTTCAACATTTGAATGCTACATTATCGCTGATTAATATAGGCTATATTTTATAGCCGTACTCTTACGGGAACGGGAACTATGCGGTTGTAACCGCGTGACGTCTGCTAGTTATTTATAATTTCAAAACTTCCTTTCTACGTAGGTACGGTCGTACTCTTATAAATACTCTGCGCCATACAGACAGAATCATAAAATGACAACTGCGCATTCTAAGTCAGCGCTCATAGCTCATGACAGCACCCCTACTGTAGCATAACCTTGTAATGGTAATCCTCGTATGAGAGCGAGTAGTTGGTCAGTTTGGTATCGTTGACAGGCAGCTCGTTATAGGCGTACGGATGGGTGGAGTAGTCGGTGCCTCCGATAGGGACGCGTATCATGTTGTACTGCAGGCCCACTTCACTGAAGTACGAACTGAAAGTACAATCCAAAATTATCTTTATTGTATGCACCATAAAATAGAAATTTCAAAGTAAACAAGATACATTCTAATCGATTCAACAATTTCTTCTCCAAAAACTAACAGCTGCGTTATTCTGTAACCGAACTGCATCAGTCTTATCCGATACGATGCCAGAAGCCTAGTCTAAGTAGGGTACCTACTATCATTTGCGTATTATCTATAGTATCGTATGTTTTCACTTTTCACGCCTGCATATTTTCAATTTTATTGTTTGAAACCGATACTCGACTTCGAGTTCGTCGCTGAGATACCTTTCACAATAACTCTGTATTACAGAAAGACATGGGAAGAGAATAAAGGTGTGAAAACTTGAAATATACGACATCTACTAATAAATTACGCACATTAGTATCCTACTTAGACTTAGGATAGGATCTATCGTTTCGGGCAAGAGTTACCCGACCGAGGTAGTTTCTCCACAAACGCAGTCAAATTGCAATTTTCCGTTTCGGTTTCGGTGATAATTAAGGCGGATATTAATAAAAAAAAGAGTTGCTTACTCAATAAAACTGTTTTGTAGACCTTTGGGCATGCTCTCCAAGTGGATGCCCACGGCGTCGGTCACGGCTCCTCCGAAGCCTTCTATTGTCTGATACATGATCTTCGGGTCCAATTGTAATATCACAACTCGTTTACCTTGAAAACGATGCAATGTTTTCATTTATTTTCAACATGTATAATAATGTAAACTAAGTAATAATTCAAATATTAGATGTCTTACTTGAAATTTTACGTTGATCTTGTAAGCGTCCATAGTCTTTCTTAAACCTTAATCCACACTGAAATTAAAAAGAACAACGTATGTTGGTATTCACAAATGCATATAACAATCGTGTTCCTGCTGTGAGCAAGTTCCAGTTCGCTCTATGAAAGGGAAAAAGGGAATAGAGTCGATGAAATACCAGGTACTGGTGACGGTGTCGCAGTAGGAATGTCTCGGTGCACCACCGACTGGCCTGGGATCTGGCGCGCCGCACACTCACTGTCCTCTAACAAAGTAAGTTACCAGTGAGGATGTGTATGTGAGGAACCGTCCCGGGCCCGGCGGCTCCCTGGTGACGGTGTCGCAGTAGGTCTCGTTGCACACGCACACCACCGACTGGCCTGGGATCTGGCGCGCCGCACACTCACTGTCCTCTAACAAAGTAAGTTACCAGTGAGGATGTGTATGTGAGGAACCGTCCCGGGCCCGGCGGCTCCCTGGTGACGGTGTCGCAGTAGGTCTCGTTGCACACGCACACCACCGACTGGCCTGGGATCTGGCGCGCCGCACACTCACTGTCCTCTAACAAAGTAAGTTACCAAATTAAATTAAATGGTGGGACCAAGTAAAAAAAATACCAAAATGTATGTCTAAGTACCTCTTAATTCCCATACTAGTATAAGTAAATTACGTACACTACTTATGTGCAAACGATGTGCAAACCGAGATTCAGATACCTTCAGAGTCTTCTTATATTACCTTACAATGACATCAATCATGTTCTGCACTCTCAGGACATGTTATCACTCTTGTTTATTAATTGACAAAATACAGGAATACAGCAATGACTTGTTGACTATCAATGAATTGAATATGGGTTTTACACAATCCCAAACAGTATTCTGTTCTAAAGAATGATTTTGACACCGTCACTGGGTAAGTACGATACCGTACGATAAGTACGATTAACATGAGCTTCACATTTAACTTTTTACACAACAAATACTATCTCCGTATTAGGTTCAAAACATCGTCTAAGATATATCTTTTTGTGATACATATTTAGAAAGGGATGGATATAGTGAAAGTCAGAATTTAGGGGTACTTAAGAGTTATTGTTAAATTTGCTAAGTGTAGGTGCTTGTACAACATACCTGAGGTAACGAATACAAACATCAGTAAACTAATAAGAGCAAAGGGAATATGATGAATAATTCCTTTCATGGTAGCGACACTTCTATTGAGCCCTGTAACGAATATAATACAGTGATGACTTCATAGATTTGCGCGAATTCATATTATAAAGAGCCAGGATCAGGGGCCTTACCACGAGCTCTTATTGCCATGATAGTTTCACTCATTTATGAGACAGATGTATGTGACGTGTATACATCTGTCACTGTCGCACAACTGAATTAACATTGCAATAAGAGCTCATGGTTGGGCCCCAGTGCCATAGATGTAACAACTTTGCATCAAGTATGTAACGACCTTATAAAAACAGCCTATATCTTCGTAAGGATGCCAACGGCAATAGTCTCGTGGTGGGGTAAACTCCTACCTTCTTATTATGAAGCATGATTTAAGCGATCACATAATCAAATTCAAAAATATCTTAACTAGATTAGACTTTTGATAAATTACGTTCAAATGGTCAGAACGACATGATTATACAAGATCATGCATGCTATCGCCAGGTTCGGAAGGTTGCTTTTACTGAGAAAAACCCTACAAGAAACTCAGTTAAGACTCTTTTCAAAATCACAAACTTATATATAAATATCCCATGTACACCGGTCCAATGCACAAAAGTCGATAAAAAAAAAACATACAGTCGAATTGGTAAACTTTTTTGAAGTCGGTTTAAAACTAATAATCGGTTCTATGTGTGTTAGAAAGTATACAATTATATAAATATAATAATTGTAGGTACTTTTTAATCAAGGACCAACTCAATCTATGTTTAGGAATAAGGGGGCTAGAGTAATAAGTAGGTACTTGCTTACTGTAATTACCAAAAAATATTCACACTTTATGTTGTTATGTAACAGAGGTATATATCATACTAGCTGTTGCTCGCGACCTCGTCGACGTGAATTTCCGATGTTGCAACTTTTTTCATTGATACTTCGCTACTATTGCTTGTTATAAAGCCTAAAGCTTTCCTCGATAAATAAACTATCCAAAACAAAAATAATTTAAAAAAAATCTGTCTGGCCATGTTTGCGAATTTTCGGCCGAAATTTAGTTTTTTCGGAAAAAGTGAGTAGCGCTCGGTTCGGGCCTGACTCGGCCTAGCGCGAGTATTCCTTTATTCGCTTATTAATATATTATACTTCTATTATGAAGAGGAAAGATTTGTATTTTTGTGTGTATGTTTGTAATGAATAAACTCAAAAACATGTGCCGATTTCAAAAATCTTTCACCATTGGCAGGCTACATTCACCCTGAGTAACATAGGCTACTATTTTGCCCCCGTGCTCCCACTGGAACGGGAACTATGCTGGTGAAACCGCGTGACGTCCGCTAGAAAATGATAAATCTCTAGATTAACTTCGGCCCTAGTTGACAACCCTATTAATGATGATTGTGTCGGTGCTTACAAATGAAAGAAAATGGAATGTTTTCTTATCAATCAATACATTTTCGTGAATTGTTGTATATGACACAAGGCCAAGTAAATTGAAATTTACGATAAGTATTATCTTTTATTCATAGTATTACATGAACTCAAATTGTATCAGTATGTTAATTACGCTTCATTTCAATACAGTTTGTAGTTTATAATATACAGTAAACACACGTCTACACCTTATAATTGTTAGATATCTTATATCTTTAAAGGAGCAATTCTTATATTTCAATTTTTTTTTCATCGTAATATATTTTTTCCACAAATTTTTCCTCATTGTCACTTTCTGACAAAATTAAGTTTTCTTCAACTTTATATGAGAAAACGTCAAGTTCTTTCTTCAAAAAGAAACCGAGCAAAGCTCAGTCAACCAGGTACTATTTATTTTATTTTAATAGGAAGATTTACAACAACTGAACCAGTAAATAATGCTGGTTTTACGCGTGTATAATGTACCTAGTTAATGTCATGGGTGACCCGCTGAACGCTGATGTATTTTTTAAATAAATGTAGCTTAAGTTTGGAAAATTTGCTATCAGCCAAGTCCAAAGTCCTAAAATCAGTTCAGCCGTTTCGGACATTAGACGGAACATACAGTTAAGTAAAGAAAAAAAATTGTTTTTTTTTTTTTATGAATTTACTTTCATTTGCATTTAGCGATAAGTTTTTAATTTGGAATTACAAACAGGCACTATTTTATTAGACTACTAGCTGTGCCCCGCGGTTTCAACCGCGTAGATTTAGTTTCATCCTTATTATCGCGGTACCCTAATACTTTTAATGAATAAAAGTCTAAGTTACTCCTTGAAACATCAGCTACCTGTTAGTGAAAGTCCCGTTAAAATCGGTCAAGCCGTCATAGAGATTACCCGGAACAAACAGACAGACAGAGAAAAATATCAAAACTTGGTTTTTTTAGTGTCAGTAGCGTGTATAATTTCATATGTACACTTTAATTTTTTTTTGTGACTATATGATGACTATTGTAAACAATTCCCTGAATTTAATAATTCCTGTTTCAGTACTTACTATAACGAGAAGAAAATTGGAGTTGTCTGTATGTGACTATCTTTATATGGAAAATTCTAACTGACTGAAAGCAATGCACATCCTAAACCGCTAGTCCTTGAGACTTGAAATTTGGGGGTGGTGTTTTTGGTGTTGGTTTCAAGAAAGGGTTTTTCGAAATTCCACCCACGGTGTGAAATGGGGGTTGAAAGTTCCACTCTGTTCATCGGACTAAGTTATACTCGTACACTGGACGAAATATGAATTAAGTAATGTACATTCGTACATACATTATGTTCACGCCAGGCAAGGAAAATGTACATGAGTTTCTTGCCGGTTCTTCTCAGATGGCTAGTTTCTGAACCGGTGGTAAATTCCTCGACATTCATAAGTGCCTTACCAGGGTCTAAACTGAATAAAACATTTTCATTTTCATTTTCACATTCTTTTTTATCGGACATAGGTATAACATTTGTGTTGGTAAAAATGTAAATTAGTATTATATTACAATGGAAAATAAAAATCGTAATAAATAATGTTTATTTAAATGTAGTCAAATAATAAATGTCGTGCGTATGTACGCTAAAAGTAGTCAAGGAAGTCGAATTTTGTTTATTTATCATAATATGTATATAGTACCTATAAACCTTTATGGGGCTGTGCTGAACTTAGCTTATTGCCAAGTTACACGAGGGCCGTGCTGAAAGCGTTTGGCTGGCGCGGCCCCTTTTTTTGCTTATTTCTTCAAAAGTACAGAGGTACATTGAAAAAGAATGCTATACGTATACTCCTAGAGTTGAGAACATTCCTTTGGTGCACACAAAAAATGCAAATTCTGGGGGGCCGTGCTGGGCAAACGTGCACGAATTTCGAGGTCAGGGGCCTAACCATGAGCTCTTATTGCCATGATAGTTTCACTCATTTATGAGACAGATGTATGTGACGTGCATACATCTGTCACTTTCGCACAACTGAATTAACATTGCAATAAGAGCTCATGGTTGGGGCCCTGGTGGCTCTATTTTAATTGCGATAACGATAGTGCTTCTTGTTTTGTAATGAGGATGTCGGTAATCAATAATTCAAAAGGCGTGCCTTCCGTACAAGCAAATTAGCACTGCTTACCATTTGTCATTACTGAATACACTCGTGTCGTGTGTCTATACCAAAACGTACGCCGCGCCTATATTTTACCTACCTACGTACCTACTCATTGCTTATGCTTACCCCTCAGAAAATCGAATGGACGCGTCCCTACAACATACATATATAGACATAGAAAAAAAATCGCAGATTATGTCTAGTGCCTGAGACGGCGATAGTCGATAGATAGAAATTAGTCTTAAAAAATCGTAGCCCGAGGCGATGGGCGGTTCGCTAGTCTATAAGTAATATATTATAAAGAGGAAAAGTTTGATTGATTGTTTGTTTGAATTGAATAGGCTCCGAAACTACTAACAGATTTAAAATAATCTATCATCGTTTGAAAGTTACATCATCAGCGAGTAACATAGGCATTTATCCTAGCACTCTCACGGGAACGGTAACTATGCGGTTGAAACCTTGTGACATCCGCTAGTTTACCTAAATAAATTGCAAAAATGCTTATTTAATGTTTTTTTGACGTTAGATATCCATCATGGATCCACCAACTACCGTGGGGGCAGTATTTCCACTGCCTTGTTTGTAATCTACATAATCACTTCTTACTTAGTATAAAACAAAGTCGCTTCCTGCTGTCTGTCTGTCCTTTTAACTGCCACACAATATTCAAGCCTCAGAAAAGGCTACCTATTAATTTTATTATTAAGGAAAGTTATCTTAATAAAACATAATGCATCAGTAGTAATAATATTATTTGTATTTATACTATTCATAAATTAACGTGATTTTAATTCATATTATTTAAAAACTTTATGGGAACAAAATTACATAAAACCAAAGCACAGATTTTCCAACCAACATTTGATACATGGCAAAAATGGCGGTCATGTCCGGAGTGTTTCAATATCGCACCCGTCCACAACAGCCACTGCGTCGCCTCCCTCGACCTCGTCACCGCAGCCGGCTTCATAATTGAACTCCACCGTTGTCATTGAGTTCGGCACCATTGACACCTCTGCCTGCTTCCCACACAACATGAAGACCATTGAAGTTGTTGATGGGGAACTGGAAATTGGTTTCAGTCTTAGAGGTATACGGCATGTTTAGCAACCTGGATAGTACCTATTAGGAAAGTACTCATTTTCAGTAACTCAGTTTCACCTGCGTTTTTCCCGGTCCCGTGGAAGTACGGGGATAAAATATAGTCTATGCTACTCGCTGATAAGCTATCCATTGCTGAAATATTTTTTCAATTCGATCCAGTAGTTTTTAAATTAATTCGTTATAAACCAAAATACAAATCTTCCTTCTTTATATTATAATATTAATATATACAGATAGAGAAGATACATTCAAGATGTTAATAAAATAATATGATTAGATTTTTTTAAAGATTTTGTTCACATAATTATGTTAGTTATGCGAAAGCTCACGCCTTCCAACTAAGTGCCAACAAGCGCTTTTCACCAAAAAAATTATGCATACAACGTGACGGATGGTGAGTCCATTACTGTCTCAGACACATACATTTTTGATTACCATCCCAAGCAAGTGCAGGTTTTCTAAAGATGTTTATTTAGGCATATTTTATGTTAGAAGTAGTTACTAACTTATTATAAAGCACGGTGACGATGCTGTTGTACGGAGTCACGAAGGCAACGTGAGTCACATTACATGTAGGACAATCATTAGTTGCGGAGATTTTGATCCTGCGCGAGCCTCTCGGAATGAACTTGGAAAAGTGTCCCGTAGCGTAAAACATGGGCTGTTTGTAGAACTCCCTTCTCTCGGGGAATGTAATGACTGGAGAGTCAACAGAGTTGTTACTCCACGATGGTCCTCCTCGCTCGTCCAGGCACAAGTTCCAGTCTATCCATCCCACTAGATTGTACGCCAGATCCTAAATTAGATATTTCTATGAATTACTAGCTGTGCCCCGCGGTTTCACCCGCGTAGATTTAGTTTCATCCTTAATTCATCCTCAACTCTAATATTTTTAATAAATAAAAGTAGCCTAAGTTACTCCTTGAAATATCAGCTACCTACCAGTGAAAGTCCCGTTAAAATCCGTCTAGCCATTTCAGAGATTACCCGGAACAAACAGACAGACAGACAGAGAAAATTTTTGAATCTTGGTTTTTTAGTGTCAGTAGCGTGTATACTTTCATATGCATTTAGTGAAAAGCTGTTATTTTGGAATTGCAAACAGACACTTCAATTTTATTTTTCTGTATATAGATATATAGACTGTATAGATGTATAGACTGTATAGATGTATAGATTTACAGCTTGGGGTACTTCAAAAAGTGTGTGAAGAGATTCATATAGGGTAGGAAACCCACTCGGTTATTCCTGGCATTGCAAGCACCCATAGGCTACGGTAACCACTAACCATCAGATGATAACCTCTGTCTGTAACCTCGTCGCTGTTATGACTTGTGTTTTATTTTTTATCACAGACAGTTCAAACGTTTAACATTTGTCGTGGTATGGACATGTTATGCGAAGGGATGAAGGCAATGTTGCCAAAAAGCTTTTCTTTTTGAATGGGGATGGTTTCATGGGGTGTGAAAGACCTAAAAAAAGAGGGATGTTATGTGTGAAAGATGACTAGGATAGAAGTGAATACAGACATGACGACTGATAGTGAGAAATTTAAGAAATTACACATTGCGCCGACCCCAAATAAAATGGGATAGGAACAGGATGATGATTATGAGTTCAAATGTCATGAGAAATGTATATTTCAGATCAAAACGTTTTGTACATATTGTATAACTTACTCACAGTGATAATATGATTGAAATAGTCCTTAGCTTGATCCCAAGATCCTATTTTCACCTTACTCACACCTCCTGAGGTTTCTGGAAAATCTGCGAAGGGTGTTTGTACATAAATACATTCAATGCTGATATTGAGCATGAATAAGCATTAGTTAATTTGTGAAGTCTTTAGTTTTTTTTAAACATTACGAAATTTAAACAAAAATACGAAGTTTATCCGGTGCGTCAATAATCAGATTATTTCATCAACTCTTACCGCAGGATGAAGGAATCTGTGATGCCATATTATTGAATAACTAGAATTATAACAATCTGCGAATAATGTTAGGAGAATATTCGTTTTCTCTGTTTACTACTACTGTCCTTGTGCAAAATAAAGAAACAGACTAAATGTGTGTACAAATAGTTCGTATTTCCATACAGCAATAGAGACGGGCTGTCATCACGTGGAACAGAAGAATAAGTAATATAAGCTAGAATTACCTTCGGAATATTCAGTGGAAATAATGAACTTGCCAGGGAACGCTTTCTCAGCCGTGGTTAGTACAGTTGCTGAGGTCACGTTATCATCATAACCATGTACTGCTAAGCCATCTATTACATCGAGGGCTTGTGGAAAATCGAGAACTAGCTGTGAAATCACAAAATGTAAAACGATTGAAATAAAAATATAGGGTCCTCGAAAGGGTAGGCAGAGTTGTTGTTACAACAACACCCACTATTCATCGTAGATAATTAAGTGCCAACGCAACAGAGGGTGATTCCATCGTTGTCTTAGGCCTATATACATAACTAGCTGTGCCCTGCGGTTTCACCCGCGTAGATTTAGTTTCATCCTTATTGTCGCAGAACCTTCATATTTGTAATAAATAAAAGTAGCCTTAGTTACTCCTTGAAACATCAGCTACCTGCCAGTTCGACGGACAGACAGACAGAGAAAAAATTTGAAACTTGGTGATTTTAGTGTCACTAGCGTGTATACTTTAATATGCATTTAGTGAAAAGCTGTTATTTTGGAATTACAAACAGACACTTCAATTTTATTTATCTGTATAGATATGTATTAGAATTACTTCTAAGACATATACATACAGGTTTTCTCGCGATGTTTTTTTTTATTGTAAAGCACGTAGGGTGAAATTACTGCTATTTTTTTTTTAAACTCATTAGTATAGGCGAATTCGAACATGCGTCAATTGCATAGCAGGCGGTTGCGCAAACACCACGGGTCTTCGTTTAAAATAAAAAAAAACATAATAGAAATCTTACTAACATTTATAATTTGGGAGTGCAAATGACAACTTTTTAATCCCAATTAATGGGTGGGTAAAATCGCGCTGTTAGTACTGTTATAATGATAAATAGCATTCCAGCTGCATGTAAACATACCCATTTAAACCAAGTAGGTATTGTAGATCTCTGATCGTCGATGGCAAGGATCTTTACGTCCTTGTAGATAGAGTTTCGTATCTTTGGCCCAAGATTCTCTATTATCCACTTGCCCTGAAAAATAAGCAATATATTTTATTTGCAGTTTTAGCAACTACTTTATTTAATATGAATAGCTAGGTTTCACCATCTTATGCGGAGTCCAGCCCATGCAGTTGAGCAAATTGTTGTATCGTACATCAAATGCGTCTGTTGGTTCATTCGTGGTGGTTATGGCCCAAATTGTTATATCTTCTTCTCTGTACTTTTCTAAGAACCTTGAATGAATCGAATAAAATTATAAACCCCCAAAAGATTCGTTAGTTTGTATATTGTTGAATAAATTATAAAACCCCATTACCAGGCTTAATCTTAAGTAGTACCACTTAGTAAAGTCTTACTTGCAGTGATAGTCGGCATACGTCTGGTAATACTCAGGCTTCAATTGAGCATTTCCAGTGCCAAGATACATGTTGTTGGTCTTCATCCATGGCGGTGGTGACCAGGTTGTGGCCACTATGTGTATATCGGCACTGGTCACTTCAATGGCTGACTTGATTAAGGGAATCTGGAATAATAACACTGTGAACAACCAGATTAGATCTCGTTTGTTAAATTTTGTTTTCTTTTTAGTTTTAAAATTTCGGGAACATTCCCCAATAAGATAACGCTGTAGTGCGATGGAAAGTTGACGTGAAAAATTGGCATTATTCGTGTCACACAAGATTAGCATATTTTCAATCCGACACCATACCATACCAATGTTGTAAACAAGGTAGAAGTAATTTCAGGATTCTATCTAGTCCTTGCCCCATTATGAAGTTGATAGCTTATGTACAATTGAAGGTATATTTTTCTTTTCTCTAGCTCACCTTGTAATGGTAATCTTCGTAGGAGAGCGAGTAGTTGGTCAGTTTGGTATCGTTGACAGGCAGCTCGTTATAGGCGTACTGATGGGTGGAGTAGTCGGTGCCTCCGATAGGGACGCGTATCATGTTGTACTGCAGGCCCACTTCACTGAAGTACGAACTGAAACAGTGTTTTCGTTCAGATCACTATCCAGATTCGGTTAAGATTACCGATTGAAATGAGGGTTTTGCGGTCAATAAACCTTTGTCTAATTAATACATATTCTCACGCCTGTATTCCCTGAAGAGGAAGGTTTAGGTGAAGGAGGAAGGTTAGACACTTTTCACCGACGATGATTAAATGCCAACGTTACAGATAGTGAATCTATCGCCGTCTCAAGCCGTACATACGACTTTGAATTACTTCTTAAACATATGCAGGCTTTCTTACCCTTTTCCGGGGAAGGTTGTTGAAACTTCTCCTATTAATTTATAGTACAAAATATTACTTACTCAATGAGATACTTTTGCAAAGCTTCAGGCATGTGATGCCAGTGGTAACCCACGGCGTCGGTCACGGCCCCTCCGAAGCCTTCCACCGTCTGATACATGGTGTTTGGGTCTAATTCTAATATCACACTGCTTTTACCTGAACAGTAATATACTTATAAGAAAATAAAAGATCAAAATATAGCTGAATAATTTAATATTATTGTTTTAAAAACTCAAGATTTAAAACGTTGTTAAGACTTACGTGAAACATAACTTTGATATTTTAAGCATCCGCTGTTTTTCTTAAACCTTAGTCCACTCTAAAATAAAGACACATCATAAGTAAGTATTAAATTTCTTCAAAAAGACACATTGGTCAACGAAGGAAGACCCTCTGATCAAATTAAAATAACAAGTAAGATCTGTTACCAGTGAGGATGTGTATGTGAGGAACCGTCCGGGGCCCGGCGGCTCCCTGGTGACGGTGTCGCAGTAGGTCTCGTTGCACACGCACACCACCGACTGGCCTGGGATCTGGCGCGCCGCACACTCACTGTCCTCTAACAAAGTAAGTTACCAGTGAGGAGGTGTATGTGAGGAACAGTCTGAGGCCCGGCGGCTCCCTGGTGACGGTGTCGCAGTAGGTCTCGTTGCACACGCACACCTCTGACTGGTCTGGGGTTTGCAGTATCACTATCCTCCAACAACGAAGCCGCTAAATAAGAAACCCATTTTTTTTATATAAATGCTGTAAATAAATGTTGCGCAAATTTTTTTTGCATTCATCAGCATACTCCATCACAGCTGTCCTCGCTAATCTATATATTAAAATTCAAATACTTTGCGGAAAAGGAATCAAATATTTGAATTAACAGTACCTAGTAACACTTACCTGTGTGTACAAACACAAATAACGTTACAATGTAAGAAGCAAAGAAAATATTTTTGATAATCATTTTCATCGCAGCGATGTATATTGATGTCGTTCAACTGATAAAACACCGGTGACTGCATCACCTAAATAGGCAGAACCAGACTTATAGCGATGACTAGACACCATACTGAATAATAGCTGATAACGTATTTACATATTAATAGTGTAATATTTACCGCTACCTCCGTTGACTGGTGGTTTCAAGCGCCTGAACTCGAGATCCTGGGTTTGATCCCCACATCTTGCAGAGTTCTGTAGGATTGTCTCATTTTTTATTTCCCGGTTTCGGCCCAAAGTCTTTATTGGTGTCCGGTTGATGCCAATAAGCGCACCCCTTTTGCACGGGTCGGCGAAATCTATGTGTAATATAAGCACACCTGCCTACCTCTTCATGGAATACGTATGGTGTCATATTTAAGCATTCACCTCAGGCTTATGAGCGTTCGAGTTTCAAGTGTGTCAAATATAAATATCTTATTTATAAAATTATATTACATATGCTCAAGCCTGCATTCCCCGAATGGGTAGGCAGGCGTGTTGTAACAACAACGCCCACTTTTCACCGATGATGATTATGTGCCAACGTGACAAATGGTGAGTCTATCACCGTCTCAGACACTACACATACGTCTTTAAATTACTTCTTAGACATATACAGGTTTCCTTACGATTTTTCCTTTCTTCCGGTGGTAACATTTATTATCCTGTTAACCTATTGTACAATTTTTTCTGCATCCTTTTGACGATTTAAAATTATTTTTTAAGAAGTCTTTAATCAAATAATCATATTTTGATTTTGTGCGTACGTAGTTATCCCCATAAAAATGTTTTGCCAAAATTTCACGAAGAAATTCAATGAAGGTTGAATGTTTGTAGGTGAAATTTTACTGCCCCGCAGGTGAAACTACGGGCGCGAACTAGTCAACATATAAAGCATTTATCAATTTGGTTTTATGCCCAAGTATCATAAGGACAGATAAAGAGAATTGAAGTGACTGTTTGTAATCTATATCTATACAGATAAATAAAATTGAAGTGTCTGTTTATAATTCCAAATTAACAGCTTTTCACTGAATGCATATGAAAATATATAACGTACTCGGATATAAAAAGCAATTTTAAATTTTTCCTCCACCTGTCCGTTTTTTCCGGGTAATCTCTGACTGGCTAGACCGATTTTAGGGAGATTTTCAGTGACAGGTAGCTTTTAGTAGATTTTACAAGGAAAAACTAGGCCACCTATAAAATTAAGTCTACGCGGGTGTAGACCCGGGGTAAAGATAGTTACTTATATGTATATGCCCAATTACAAAAGTAATTACAATACTAATTGTCTTGATGATTATAATTGTGTACGTGCTATAAACTATACATTATTATACTGTACGTGTCAATTGAAAATAAAATAAATATAATTCCAAATGAGCAAAGTAAGTGTCACTCAAGTCAAGGAGCCACGTAGCTATTGTGACTAGTATTATATGAATATAAAGTAGTTAGTAGCAATTATTATGATAAGTACCTGGTTGAGCTGTGCTCGGTTTCTTTTTCTCACAAATAACTAAACTTTTTCCCACAAAAGAAAACAACTTGACGTTTTCTCAAAATAGCAAGTAGAAAAAAAAAGAACCAAAAGAAAAAAATCGAACCGGTGAACGTCAGTCTCGAGCCGGGGTACTCTAGTTTCGTAATTGCCTCGTAAGCTGACAGCCTCACATCTGAGCTATCATAAATTGACAGTTGTCGGCGAAATTTACTGTAGTATTGTATTGATATTTTATGAGTTTTTCAGTGCATGAAACCATGGTCAAAACTATGTTTTCTGAGAGTGAAACCTAGCTAGATCCATTTTTTCCCCCGAAACCCCCTTCATACAAAATTTTATGAAAATCGTTGCAGCCGTTCCCGTTAAAGGTATAACATACTGTGCTCCGCGTAGACTTATATTACGCAGAACCCTATTATTTTTAAATAAACGTATCCTTAGTTACTCCTTGTATCATCAGCTATCTGCCAGTATAAGTTAGTTAGTCCCGTTAAAATCGGTCCAGCCGTCTCGGAGATTAGCCGGAACAAACAGACATACAGACACACAGACAGACAGAGTAAAATGTAATATATAGTTTTTATGTCAGTACCGTATATACTTTCATATGCATTTAGTGAAAAGCACACAAACACACACACACACACACACACATAGATCCACTCAAACATTTGCATGTTTTCTTTCAAGTTGTACACAATTAATAAAAAAAAGCTGTGTTTACCTATACCTAAGTAATTTGTCCATTTAGTTAAAAGCTTCAGATGCAGCAATTGTAAGAATGTATAAGTGTAACAAATTGTTGGTGAACCTCAATAAATAAAAAATAAAAATAAACCCCCTTCGAAAAAAAATGCGAGAGCATTTTATTTTTATTTTTGTGTTGAATATTTCTTTCATAACGTATCACATGTAGTAGGTAGGGTTTATAACATGTGTCCAATAGTAGCCAAGCATCAATAGAAAATATTACAAAACGTTATCACTAACTAACATAGTTTTATTGTTAAAATCTTATACTTACTAGTATAATCGCGAGGGACGTCGTACATAAATTGAATATAAAAGAGAACTTTACGCTACAACAATGAAGGGTTATAAAGTTGATTTTATTACGTTCAACAGCGATTAATTAACCTTTGCCACGTAACGTAACATTCTTTTTTTACGTAGGTACTGTTACAAATTTGTTGTTATTGCAATGATCCCGTAAAATTTATAAAGACAAAAGTTTTAAAGGGAAGACATTTTGTATTAGAATTAGTATTTTTGTTCGTAATGAATATTTTTTTTGTTTAATGCTACATTATTAATGCGTATAAGTATATTTATTGCCAATGGACTTAAATTAGGGATCTAATAATATGCGTACGAAGCTGTGGGCTGAAGCTAGTTAATAATAATTAAATTGGGAAATGATCACACAGCTCCATCCTTGTCCGATGATCTTTGTCCATTATTGGGGCAGTATGGTAACTAGGAGCACATCTTTTTAAATGTCACTCACACAGACGCGCACCCCTCGCAGTGCTGTCATTAAGGGTGTCACGTTGTTTACGGGTTTTTACGACATTTTTAAAAACTTCAAAATGTCAAGTATACATTACTTCGAAAGTAAATTTAAGGAGTCAATAAAAACTTAAAGTCTGATAATTTTTATGTGTGTACCGTACTTATATACTTTCATATCATACACACTAGCTGTGCCCCGCGGTTTCACCCGCGTAGACTTAATTTCTTGGGTATTTAAATAATATTGAAGTATTCATATGCATTTAGTGAAAAGATGTTAATTTGGAGTTACAAACAGACGAATCAATTTATTGTGTAGATTTCGATGAATATCCCATTTACAATATTATTATGTATTTAAGTATTTCGGTTGTTGTATTGACTTATTGACCCGCCCTATTATGTACATAATATTTTAGGATAGTTAAAGGTTGGTATAACAATGAGCCCCAAGTATCTGTCACAATTGATTTAATGTATATTAATTCCGTGGTGACCTTGGGGTTTGAACGCAAACGACGCAAGTCGACGCGAGGTTATCGAAATAATTTCAACCCACGTGTTTCACGGTGAAGGAAAATATCTTGAAGAAACCTGCATATGTCTGAGAAGTAATTTAAAGACGTTTGTATAGTGCCTGAGAGTTGAGATGGCGATAGAATCACCATCTGTCACGTTGGCACTTAATTATCTTCGGTGAAAAGTGGGTGTTGTTATTACAACACCTCTGCCTATATGCCTATACCCTTCGGGGAATACAGGCGTGAGCATATGTTTGTTGATTTAACCAAAATGTAAAGGTTAACTACAATTACCATGCTCGAGAGAATGTTACTTTGTCTAAGCCTACAGTTGGTTTAGACAAAGTGTGTGGAAATTACATAAATCAGGCATGTGACATATATCGTTCGCATACTTTTGTATCGCTTCTATAAGCGAAGAGCGAGGGTACTTTGTCTACAGGCCCTGGCCAGCAGTAGCTGAAGGCGGAATTTTGGTGGTTATAAAACAAACAACGGAATAAAAAAGAAACCTACTTCTCGTTTCGAAGGAATCCTTACAGACCTACCAGAATGCGTTTTATTAGGTTTAGGAATAGTGTTTTTGTACATTTGTATTCATGTGTAAGTCAGTCGTCGCCGCCAATAAGCTGCAAACTCAAAAATATCTTTATATATAATACTATATATATATATACTCTTTCAAAAAGTACTTACAAAATCCCAATATGACATGATTATTTTTACAATACTATAAATGCTATGCCAGGTTCGGAGGGATTTGCTGAGAAGAACCTACACAGAAACCTAAAAGGGATATTACTATTTGAAAAAAATATTTTCATCTTGATAAATACAATATAAATCATATAAGAAATATAAACCCATAGGCACAGTTGCAGTGAGCAATTGCCGATATTTTTTAAAATAAAGTTTAATAGTTCTACAGCCCCCAAAGTTTCTTAGCGTCGAACTCGACGACGAACGTTGGTTTCAATCAAAGGATATTGATACATAATACATGGAAGATAAGGTTCAATTTCGTATCTTTAAAACCGACACTCGACGATTGATCACGAGCTATGACAGCTGAACTTGAATGAGCAGTAGTCATTTTAATAGAATTAAGCTCGCCTCCTATTATATAGGTAATGGGACTTAAACATATCTGGCGAAATCTGGGTGTACTACAAGTACACCTCTGGCTTCTAATACAGGCGTGGCCAAGAATGATGATACAGTAAATTTGCACAATCACAGAATCACAAATAACGTAAGCTCAACAACCATCATCGGTATTAAGCAGAGCGTATTAAGAACTTCTGAGCTTTGGCGTTTCATTTTGGTGCCGTAAAATTATACGTCAAAGCTAAGAAGTTCATAGTTGGAGCCCAGAGCATTTAAATTTGTTTTATTTCTTATCAAAATCCACGCTATTTAAGTGGCATGCATAAACTCACGATTGATTTACTGCATTATTAAAATGAACAACTTGAAATGTTGTATTGTAATATTCAATTGTTTCTGATGGGCATGTTATCAAGTTCACGTTTATTCACTTAACAGTAGTTATTACTAGTTAATTAAATCAGACACTCGTATTATTAATTAATTACTATTCATGATATAAATAAAGGTCTGTACAATACGGTAGTCTCAGTGCCGTACTGTGCCTTGTAGGAGTGCTTCACTGCTTCTCGTTGACAGTTTTGCGGTGGGTAATTTTTTTTTAAATTATTATCTATACTAACTCCGGACGAGGCGCTCGTATAATTATGATAGAACTTCACTTACAGGTAAGTTCGTTTAATCATTAATTATAAAGCTGAAGAGTTTGTTTGTTTGTTTGTTTGTTTGAACGCTCAAATCTCAGGAACTACTGGTCCGATTTCAAAAATTCTTTCAGTGTTGGATAGTCCATTTATCGAGGAAGGCTATAGGCTATATTTTATTCTCATTAAAATAAGGGGTCCGTAAGTAAATTGCAATTTTGTAACCTAAGGTGTAAAATCGAAAACCTAATTATGCGTACGCTGCAAAAACTATTGACAATAGAACAAAATGATGTACTACGGGTTTGTAGGTCTTATTAAGATCTACAAAAAAGTCCGCGAGAGCATATATCTAACTATCATAGTTTAGTCACAATAACCGCTTTTATGTTCATAAAAAATTTTAAATCGTCTGAAGAAAGAAACTACGTTAAATTTATATCTTAATATTAATCCTTATGCAAATTAAGTATTATGCTATCAAGGGTGTTCATTTAGAAGTAAAATACCGTTTGTTTTATTCCAATCGGACATTTCGTTGAGAAATTATCACGAGTATAAAAACGCAAAGAATTGGTACCTAATAATGAGTTATTTGCTAAAGAGTTTTATCAACACGTCTCTTTATTCCGGGTAATCTCTGCAACGGCTGGACCGATTTTAACGGGGCTTTCACTGGCAGATAGCTAATATTACAAGGAGTAACTAACTTTTATTTAAAAAGAACATTTGGGGTTCCGCGGGAATTAAATTAACTCTGCGCGGGTGAAACCGCAGGGCACAGCTAGTTAATAATATAGCAAAGCGTGGCCTAAAATGAATTCAGGAGTTGAAGCCTTTCAGTCTGTTTAACTGACGTGAGAGATTTTCTGGTCAACCCGTAAAGGGGTTGACTTGTAAAATAATTAAATATTTTGATTTCACCCGCGTACACTTAATTTCATGGGTTCAATCACTTTACTTCGTGGAACCCTCCTTTTTTAATAAAAGCGTTTATTTTAAAAAGGCCTATTAAGCCTATGTAACTCCTTGTAACACCGTGAAAGTCCCACTAAAAGCGGTTCAGCCGTTACAGAGATTAGCCGGAACAAACAGACAGAATGTGAAATTGTTATTTTTTTAATGTAAGTTCATATGACAATACCACCACTGAGAAAGGATTTTGATCGAATGACTAATAGTTTTTAATGACTTTAAAGACATTTCGTTACGTTTTTTTTGTGAATCGGGTCCTTGAACATATAGCAATAGCGTGGTGAAAAAAAATAATTAACCGACGTAGTCTTCAAAAATTGCAATTTTGAGCATTGTAACTGATTTGAAAAAGGAAGATTTGATTGTTTTTGCATTGAATAGGCTCCAAAACTGCTTGACCGATCTTGAAAATTCTTTCAGCAGTGGAAAGCTACATCATCAGCCAGTAACATATGCTATATTTTATCCCCGTACTCCCACGGGAACGGGAACTACGCGGGTGAAAGCGCGTGACATCCGCTAGTAATTAATAATACATTTATTCTAATGTAGACAAATACGTGCAATGGCTCCATTACCACAAGAGCAGTCAACGTGCGGCGTAGAGGGCGAGGTGGGCCCGGCGCTGGACGGAGAGCGGGTGGTCATCTCCGGCATGTCGGGGCTGTACCCGGAGTCGCATCACATCAACGACCTCTCCGACATTCTCTACAATAAGGTAAGGAGTGGAGTCCAACACCACAAGAGCAGTCAGGTGAGGTGGGCCTGGCGCTGGACGGAGAGCGGGTGGTCATCTCCGGTATGTTAAAGATAATATCTCATATTGAAGATGAAGTGAACTCTTGCTCTTTCATTACAAAGCATCGCGTAAGATAAATCCTTGATTTGAAAGTAGTTCCACCTCCCTTTTTATGCGGATTACAAAAGGGATAAGATAAAAAGATAAAAAATGTTTATATGTTCTCAAATTTTCGAAAAGCATTGTACACAAAATAATGGTGACAAGGAAAAAAAAATTAAGTAGTGAGCTTAATAAAAATAACACACGTAGTTTTATTATTTACATAGTTTTAGTCCAAGTTGCGTAATAAAATGTTGTAAGTCGAGTGTCTGGATGAATTTAGCATGTACGTGCACAGTTTAACGCATTTGAACTTTGAGTTGAAATAATGGTTCTAAATTTGTAATTCCAATTTGTCTTCCAGATAAACCCAGTATCGGATACCAATTGTCGCTGGACTTATAATCACCCAGAACTATCTGACCTCACTGGCAAGGCGCCTGGGTTGGAATATTTCGATGCTCAATTTTTCAAAGTCCATTTTCGACTGGGAAATAGCATGGATTCCATGTCAAGGAAAGTTCTTGAACATGCTTATCAAGCTATTTATGACGCTGGTAAGTTCTCTGTTAACATGGATAGCAATTTCAAGGCGGCATTGACTTTGTTTTTGCATTGAAACTATTTTAATTGTTATGTTTAAGTCCCATGTAATAGAGGGTTAAGCATATTGCCACTAACCGGCCACTAATCCAGACTCCGGGCTGTTACTGGGATATTACAAATGGAAAACCCCAATAACACTTTCACACTAAACGACGAAAATACTAAAGTTGGTTTAACGGATACTACTATATTATACATATTAGCTCCGCCACCGTCCGCCAAATGGGTAGCATTTCTGAAGGGTTGAAAAGGTCTCACAACACCCATTTTTTAACGAGGTGGACAGATGGTGGCCTATCGCAATCTAGGGCACTCGAACATTTTATGCAGATTTCCTAACGATGTTTTTCTTCACCGTAATAGAACATCCTTTTCTTTACGATAAAGTTGACAAAATTATATCATTCTTTCACCTGTAAGCGGCTACTGCAGCCGATACCCTCTTTCACAACATAGTGTCCCTAGTGCTTTGTGATTGGACTAAATTGTGATCTAAAATTTGTTATAGGTGTCAGTCCCGAACATCTGTCTGGTAAAAGCGTTGGCGTATACATAGGAACTTGTTTTTCTGAAACTGAAAAGTCTAGTTTTTATGTTGCTAGTTCCAGAACTGGATTCGGTATTGCTGGGTGAGTTATTATTTCATTATTTCAATAAGCAAAAAAAATCAAAATCCGAACTGACTGACTAACTTTGAAGTGAGTAAGTAGTTGCTGAGTTCCTAGCTGGGTTCTTTTCATCAAAAGTAACCTTCCGAAACGAAACTTCTGCCGATGTGAAAGTAGTGGTAAGAAGTCAAAAGAGACATTTTTGATTGATTGACTTATTGAAACTGCGGGCGCAAACTAGTTACAAATAAATGGAAAAAAGGAGAAAAAAGAATTTGTAATTGTGATTTCTATCTAATCTGGCCTTATTCACCGAAGAAACACATTACTGCCCTCAGGCAGCATTATTTGGCTGTGATTTTAATTAAGGTGCAAGAGCATTTTCTCAGGTGGACCGATACTTAGTATAACAAAATCTTTGAGATTTCATTAAATGATACTTTCACAGGTGCAACAAGTCCATGTTCGCAAACCGTATCTCGTACTGGCTGAATGCGAAGGGTCCGTCTATGTCAGTAGACGCAGCGTGCTGCAGCTCCCTGGCGGCCTTGGAGCAGGCTTACCTTGCGATTAGCCGTGGAGAGTGCGAGGCGGCCATCGTCGGGGGTGGCAACATCTGCCTGCACCCGCAGTCCTCCATTCATTACGGACGGATCACGACTCTGTGCAAGGATGGCAAGACCAAGTGCTTCGACCAGAATGCGGACGGTTGCGCCAAGTCTGAGGCTGTCAATATCTTGTTCCTTCAGAAAGCTAAAGACGCTTGCAGGTAATTAGAATATATTTAAGTTGCTGCTAATTCAGAACATAACTACATCATAATTAAGTTTTTATTCAATAAATGTTTGTATCCACTACAGCATTGGGCAATTTGAGGTACTTTAAAAATGTTCCAGGATTTACGCAGA
Source organism: Watsonalla cultraria (assembly GCA_964035505.1). Lineage (NCBI taxonomy): Eukaryota > Metazoa > Arthropoda > Insecta > Lepidoptera > Drepanidae > Watsonalla > Watsonalla cultraria. The sequence goes on from OZ037731.1 coordinate 6,777,051, forward strand.
CGTGCTACACGTGAAAACCGAATTCACTTCTGTTGTGCAAGGTGATGCTGGCCCAAGATATGGATTTTACAGAGACTCTGACAACACTAGCAACTTTATGAAAAAATTTTACGAACAGGCTAAAGTATCTCCTGATCTCGTGGAATACGTGGAAGCATTTGGTTCAGGTAAATTGACATTATTAAATTATGTAAGCGAACTCTTAGGATTTTTAAGTTTTGGTTATATTAAACTCAAATAATTGAATACAGCTGTGCCAGAAGCTGATAAATCAGAATTGGAAGCTATTGAGAAGGTGTTCTGTATGAACAGAAAAAAGACCGACCCGCTTTTAGTTGGCAGCGTAATGTCCAACATTGGATACGGCGAGGCGGCTTCCGGAATCTCAGCTGTCACTAAGGTAAATATATATATTACATTTTATAAAATTCACAGTGTCCTACAAAAGAAAAGGAAGATATGGAAAGTGGAAGGTCGGTACCAAAAATGCTGGCTTCTCGGTTTGATTGTGTGTCTCAGGTCTGATCTTAATGCAAAAATAGTCACTGATAAACGCGAAAAGAGAAAAATAAAATAATGTGAAATAAATTACTTACTTTTGAAGTTGGTGTTTGACACCGAGTTTGACGCTACATTTCACACGCACCAACTTCAAAAGTAAGTAATTTATTGATCTAATATTAATGCGTGCCGCTCAACGTTATTATTATCATGTACCTACAGCAGTCCATTGCTGGATATACTTATGAATTAATAGTATGTTTCTTCTTCTCATCTTTCTTGCCGGCCACCATGCCTTGGTTTTCTACATTACATACGTACATACCTTATGTATATATATATAACATACCATGCCTTGGTTTTCTACATTACATACGTACATACCTTATGTATTTATATTGTTTCGATGATATGTACATGATGCCTGGCTGAGTTTCTTGCCGGTTCTTCTCAGAAGGCTAGTTTCCGAACCGGTGGTAAATTCTCGACTTTCATAAGTGCCTTACCAGGGCCTAAACTGAATAAATATTTTTCATTTTCATTTTCATTTTCATTACGTTTCATTACGTACATTTACTAAACAAGTTTTTGCTCAAGAATTTTTCATATGTTGCCCTGCCAAGTTGAGTAGTAGTGGCTACAACGTAAAATTACATGTCCCTAACGCTTCTGATTGAAAAATAAAAGTAAATCATGTACTCAAGTAGTAATTAAACGTATATAAATTATGTTACCATTGGTCAGGTGTTGCTGGGATACCACAAGGGTCAGCTGGCGGCCAACCTGCACTGCGAGACCCCTCGGCAGGACATCGCGTCTCTGAACGACGGGCGCATGCGCATCGTCACTGAACACCAACCCTTCCGCCGCACCTACACCGCCGTCAACGCTCTGTCCGTCACGGGAGTCAACGCACACGTCTTGTTGCACGGACACTACAAACCAAAGGTTTCTTTTTTTGATTGCGTATCTATGTATATATACGTATAGTGGTATAGTTATAAACTCCTGGAATATTTTTTCCACTAACTGCGTTAATCTTTTTTTTAAGGATGTCAATCGCTATAAAACAAATATTCCACGCCTCGTAACCATCTCTGGGAGGCAAGAATCTTCAGTTAAAAAAATCCTTGAAGATCTAAAATCACGCGCTATTGATCCTGAGGAACTGGCTTTATTCCATAATTTTCACGAAACTAGAATTTCTGGTCATTTAGGCAGAGGGTTCAGCATTCTTGGTGAGTAACTTGAAAGATTGTAATAATTTCATTCAGAGTTGTAAGCAGGATTCCTTACAAAGTAATGATTTGGTTTTGTCAGATACCAATGAAGAGCAGAAGACCGTTAGTCTGTGTGAGAGGGCAGATTACTTCGACGACGTGAAGCGGCCGCTGTGGTTCGTGTACAGCGGCATGGGCTCGCAGTGGGCCGGTATGGGCGTGCAGCTCATGCGGATACCAATCTTTGCAGCCGCCATCGAGCGGTGAGTATTACCTATCACTTTACTTGTTTGACAGGAGAATACTTATTTAAGACTCTGATGTCTTACAATGTGTTTATTTTTTCGCTATATTTTTACCCTAAAACGCGTGGCAAACAAACACCACAGGAATCTGTACCTCTTTGAAAGTGATAAAAGAGAGCAGACGATTTTAATCTTCTGCTGATGATAGCAGCAGATTCTGTTCACAACCTTTCTCACACCAGGATAATAACAATAAAATTGATGTATTAATATTGCAGTTGCCGCAAAGTCTTGGAGCCTAAGGGTGTCGACATTGTTCACATTATAACATCAACAGACAAGACAATATTTGACAACATCTTACATTCGTTTGTGGGGATAGCCGCTATTCAAATTGGCCTTACCGACATTCTACGGGCTTTGGGACTTACGCCGGATAATATTATAGGTAAGTTAGCTTATTAAAACTTAGTTCCCACATACATTTGTTATTTTTTATCAAATCGTTCAAAAATAGTATTATGTTGTCACATGTTAATCTAGAATTTTAAGAATAATTAGGTAAGTGTTTCTGAGAGGGTTGAAGAAAATAATGAGGTAGGTATTAACCGTTTGATGTGCGTCAGGTCATAGCGTTGGCGAGCTCGGTTGTGCATACGCTGACGGTTGCTTCACGTCCGAGGAGATGATCCTGGCGGCATACTGCCGAGGGCTGGTTTCTATTCAGACTCCATTCATCCGAGGTTCCATGGCTGCAGTCGGAGTGGGCTTCCAAGAGGTATAATAAAACAAATATTTGTGAAGGACTTGTTAACGTGGATACAGGCAGGCAACTGTGACCTCTAGGAACTGGAACCGATTTTGTTTATTGTTTAAGTGGCTGTGCCCCGCGGTTTCACTCGCGTAGATTTAGTTTCATGCTTCATTTCGTGGAATACCAATATTTTTTTCATAAAAGTAGCCCAAGTTACTCCTTGAAACATCATCTACCTACCCATCAAAGTCCCGCTAAAATCCGTCCAGCAGTTTCAGAGATTACCCGGAACAAACAGACAGACAGATCATTTTTTTTAAACTTTTTATTTTTTAGTGTCAGTAGCGTGTACTTTCATATGCATTTAGCGAAAAGCTGTAATTTTGGAATTACAAACAGACTTTTCAATTTAATTTAACTGTATAGATAAATCAAATCAAATCAAATCAAAAAGTTTTATTCAAAACTAGCTGTGCCCCGCGGTTTCACCCGCGTGGAATTAGTTTCATCCTTATTGTCGCGGAACCCTAATATTTTTGATAAATAAAAGTAGCCTAAGTTACTCCTTGATATATCAGCTACCTACCAGTGAAAGTCCCGTTAAAATCGGTCCAGCCGTTTCAGAGATTACCCGGAACAAACAGACAGACAGAGAAAAATTTTAAAACTTGGTTTTTCTGTGTCAGTACCGTGTATACTTTCATATGCATTTTGTGAAAAGCTGTAATTTTGGAATTACAAACAGACACTTCAATTTTATTTATCTGTATAGATAAAGGGTTGGTAACAACACTTGGAACACTTATTGAACGTCAATTCTCTTACGCTAACTTAAGTTAATTTACTACCGTTTCCAAAAGTAAGCCTGTCAGGAGAAGAAACGGCGAAAAAAACTCCCCGGTTTTTTTTTTACATCTGTCCCTTCAATATACATAGGGTTGTTTAAGTACATTTTAATGGAAGAGTGAGCAACTCATTGCCATGTTTGGCTATCATCACTATACTCAGTTACACTATAATATGCTTTTTCACAAAGTTTCTGTTTGATGATTGCCTTAAAACTTAAAAATGGTAGTTCACACATTTTTAATGGTAGTTTATTGAAAAGGCGTATACTTTGCCCCACAAAAGAGTTACCAGTTTTGTGCACTCTAGTCACAGGGACACGAAGTTTATCTCTCTTGCGTGTATTTATATTGTGCATATCACTATTTTTCTTAAAACTATCTATATTCTTTCTTACATATATCAAATTTTCAAATATGTATTGACTTGTATTGCCACAGTCATTATCCCTATTTCTTTAAACTTCTCTCTGAGAGAATCTCTAGATTTGAGTTTATAGATTGCACGAACAGTCCGTTTCTGCAGCACAAAGATAGAACTGATGTCTGTAGCATTTCCCCATAAAAGGATGCCATAACACATAACACTATGGAAATATCTTTCCTTATCAACGACGAACTGTTGGACCTTGTTAGGTGCCTTATTTTCCTTACTGCGAATGCTGCGGAACTGAGTCTTTTCGACAATCCAGCTATATGGGGCCCCCATTGCAATTTATGATCCAATGTAACTCCAAGGAAAAATGTTGTTTCAACAAGGTCCAACACTTCGTCGTTGATAAGTACATTGGTTTGCACTTGTTTCACATTTGGCATAGTGAACTTGACACATTTCGTTGACTTTGACTTGACTTTTGACTTTGACTTTGATCAACGTTTCATGGTGCACACAATCAAAGGCTTTAGATAGATCACAGAATACACCTAGAGCATCCTGTGAAGCTTCCCAAGCTTTTTCTAATGAGCTCGACACCTGCATTCGGTAGTCGAGCGACCCTTTGTGAAACCGTATTATTTAGTGTGCATCAAATTATGTTCATTAAAAAAGGCAAATAGTTGATCAAGTATTAGTTTTTCAAAAATTTTACTGAAAATTGGCAGTATTGATTAAGGTCTAAAGTTCGTAGGGTCGTTAATACTACCAGATTTTAATAAAGGAATAATTTTACTATACTTCATTTGATCAGGAAATTCACCACTTTCGATACAAACATTAAATAATAAAGCTAGATCAGTAGCAACAATATCAATAATACTATTAAGTACTTTAACAGAAACTCCCCATAAATAAGCTGACTTTTTCATATCTTGCGTTTCAAAAGTTTTAAACTTAAATGCAACATTACATTTATCCACATGCATTTTTAAAATGGCTTCTGCTGCTGCAGGAGACGAATTTAAGAATTTGGTTAATGAAACTGGTATATCAGCAAAGAATGTCTCAAAAGTAGTTACCACATCAATATCAGTCGTAATTATATGATTAAGAGAAGTTTTTTTAGTTTCAGAATTCATAATGTCCCAAGTTGTTTTAGTTACATTGGAGGACTTCATAATTTTATTTCAGACAACAATAGACTTGGCGTCTGAACAAACCTTTTTAAATAATTTTGAGTAATTTTTAACATCATACAAATTATGTTAAAAATTACTTACTAATTCTAAATTAAAATTAATAGATTTTTCTTGATAAAGTTCATACAGCCTTCGTCTGCTTATGTGAATGCCCGGGGTAGCCCCATTCACTAAACGACAAACGTTTTCCCAATAGAACCGTCTTCAGGGTAAATATGCGCTTATGTTCAGCGTGTACAATTTCAAAAAAAAATTGTACATTGCATTACACGCAAGGTCGTTATTTATTAAAGGAAACTTACTTTGGACATTACCTCGAAAACGGCTCAAGCGATTTGCATGTATGGGAATATAGTGGTCAGAGTCTAATTTACTTATGATTTCATTTGTGAACACGTTATCAATGCAAGTTGCTGATGAACTTGTTATTCGTGTTGGCTCAGAAAATAAATAAAATAAATTAGAGGAACTAAAAAGGCATTTAAAATAATCATCATCATCATCATCATCATCAGCCGGAAGACGTCTACTGCTGAACATAGGCCTCCCCCTTTGACCGCCACGCCGAACGACAATGCGCTATTTGCATCCATCGGTTGCCCGCGACTCTCACGATGTCGTCGGTCCACCTAGTGGGAGGCCTGCCTACGCTGCGTCTTCCGGTCCGTGGTCGCCACTCGAGAACTTTTCTTCCCCATCGGTTATCAGTTCTACGAGCGATGTGGCCTGCCCATTGCCACTTCAACTTGCAAATCTTAAGAGCTATGTCGGTGACTCTGGTTCTCTGGCGAATATCCTTGTTCCCGATTTTGTCCCGCAAAGAAACTCCGAGCATAGCTCTTTCCATTGCTCGTTGAGTGACCCTTAGTCTTTCTAAAAGGCCAGCTGTCAAAGACCACGTCTCAGTTCCGTATGTCATCACTGGCAACACACACTGGTTGAACACCCTAGTCTTAAGGCACTGCGGGATTCTCGATGAAAAGATGTCACGTAGCTTCCCAAACGCTGCCCATCCGAGTTGGATTCTTCGGGCGACCTCTTTGTCGAGGTTGGACCTACCTAGCTGCACAATCTGTCCAAGGTAAGAATTTAAAATAATATTGTTCTAATATTTCTCGATTATTCATTACAGATATGCAATCTATGTCCACCTGAAATTGAAGTAGCTTGTCACAACGGGCCTGAATCCTGCACCATATCGGGACCAGCTGACAAAATGCGCGAGTTCATAGCTGAGTTGACTGCTAAGCAAATCTTCGCGAAGGAGGTTCCTTGTTCCAACATCGCCTACCATTCCCGTTACATTGCTGAAGCTGGTATGATAACTTATACATACTTCCACTCATTCAGAAGTATTTCTGTTCTTCTATAAACAAGAAATTGTCAATCTAATTTGCTAGGACCCGGTTTACTGAAGTACTTGAAGGAAGTGATCAAGGACCCCAAGCCCCGCAGCGAGCGTTGGTTGTCAACGTCAGTGCCGCAGGACAAGTGGGATCAGCCCGCTGCCAAGTACTGCTCCGCGGAGTATCACACCAACAACCTGCTGGTTGGTTGAATTCTGAACAGTATCTTTGCGTAAAAGAACCGCAATGATTACAGTTTCAAACGTTTGATAAATTGGAATGTTCAGCAAACTTTGGGTATGAGCTATGAATGAGGGTATGTTTTCTCAGAACCCAGTGCTATTCGAGGAGACGTCGCGGCTGATACCGTCCAACGCGGTGCTGGTGGAGATAGCGCCGCACGGGCTGCTGCAGGCGATCCTCAAGCGCTCGCTGCCTGCCAGCTGCCGCAACATCCCGCTCACCAGGCGCGGACACCCCGATAACGCCTACTTGCTCCTCGAAGCTGTGGGCAGGTATGTTGATATAATTTGGAATAATAGAGTGAACGAGAAAATTATTAAATGTAGCTTCCATTTTATTTTTTACCATAAAAGTGGGCAATGCACTCCATATGAATTCTTGACTTGCGGTTTGTAGAGTGCAGTATTTGTCTAGATCTCAAGTCTTGTCTACCAGAAGACTGGAATTAAATAACAACAGAAATGTCAACTCTAAGTATATATATATATACTCTTCGAGATGTGTGCCGTCAAGCTCACTCATGTACGTCCAGAGACAGCATTTCCGCCTGGGCTCAATTGTGGGCTATTCTGATCACTGATACTTACAAGTACTTCAACAAATAATAATATTTTTATTTCAGCCTGTACATGGAGGGCTACAATCCGAAAGTTCAAGCTCTGTACCCAAAAGTGGAGTTCCCTGTTTCAACTGGAACACCGTGCCTGTCGCACTTGGTGGAATGGGCTCATCACGAAAAATGGTAAGTGACTTAGATTTTGTTATTTCATCAATATTATAATTATGAAATAATTTCAAATACAAATTGTATCTTCAGGTCTCTTCCTCTGTATGTTTCTGCTTGTAAGAAGATGGCTGCTGCAAGTACATTTATAATATCTCTTCATGACAAGGAACATTCATACCTAAAAGGACATGTCTTACAAGGTATTTTTATGATTAAATGCATAATGTCAAAATAATACTATGTACCTACCTATATAATTAAAGTATGGAACTGATGCTTTATTTTTCAGAAAAAACGGTATATCCATTTGCGGGTGCGCTGGTGGCGGCGTGGGACACGCTGGCTATGTCTCTGAGAGTGGAGAGGAAGGAGCTGTCCGTACACTTCAGTGACGTACATTTGTACGCGCAGCCCGTGCTGCATGGCCAGCGGCAGTTGAAGCTGAGCGTAACCTTGCACAGAGGGACTGGCAGGTTTGAGGTAAAGTGGAGGTATCCCAAGAAAATGCTCCCTTAGACGTGAACATCATCATCTCCCTGGCCTTATCCCATGTTTTTGGGATCGGCACTTGATTCAACCCGATGTGGCTGATCACCTTAGACGGAAACATAAGTTAATAAAGCCCACCTCTTGTCTAAAAATATACTGGAACTGCCCCTTGGTTGGCCCGCATGGTACTATGAAGCACTAAAAGATATTACCAACCCTAAAATAAAATAATTTTTTTCTGATAGATTATGGATGATATTTCAAAAGTTGCAACTGGATTTATTAATGGGACTTTGCCTGACGCTAGAAGAGCGTACCAGAGACTATTTGAGTACTCTAAGGAGGAGACACTTAATGCTGCTGAGGTTTATCAAGCGTTGTATGAGAGGGACTATTCTTACAGGTATGTACCCAACTAGAAACACCAAGGTTATTTTAACATCATGCCTTCGATTTGTCGATGTTTTTGTACAAAACAAAGATTTAGAAAGGAGTACCTGCAGTAGTAGAACTACATTCGCCAAAATGTACCCCAAATAGGATTATGTGAATTATTTTATTTTCATTGAAAATGTATTATTATCGAATACATTTAGGTTGAGCTGCTTTAAACAAATTATTGTCCTTCGTTGCAGCGGTGAGTTCCGTAGTATAGCGAGTGTGAACAAGTCGCTGACCGAGGCAGACATAGTGTGGTCCAACAACTGGGTGACGATCCTCGACGGAGTGCTGCAGTTCAACGCGCTGAGGCACGCCCACGACACCGTCTCACAGCTCTGCCACATCAGGAGTCTGTGCATTGACATTACAGAACATCAGAAAAGTAAATATGAAGGGGACGATGGCATCGCTATGATAAAAGCTAACGTGTGTCACCAACAAGACTATACGAGGTAAAGATCTTAATTTTGATTTACTCTTACGTTATCTAAATGCGTCTTCTGCTTGTAGCATAGGGTTACATCAAAATAAAACTATTCTCAGCATGGTCCAAATTTCAATGGTTTCTTCTTACACAAGCTCGATTCTTCATCAAAGAGTTTCATTCGTCACAGCACCCCATTTTGACCAGGGATAATATCAATTTGGCAGATTGTTTATAGAGTCCATCTCTATCTAATTCATATAACATTCTTTTAATTTATTCTAAGATGTTACCTAAGTATGCAGGTTTCTCCACGATGATTTCATTTGCCGTTCGTGGTCGGTTTCAGACAGAGATTTGAACGAGACATTAAATATAATCCCTAAATACGATGAACATAAATTATTAGGTGCATACGGTACGTACGTCATCATCTCCCTCCCTGGCCTTATCCCATGTATTTGGGGTCGGCACTTGATTTAACCCGATGAGGCTGATCACCTGATTTTTATATGGAGCGACTGCCATCTGACCTTCGCAACCCCTTTAACGAGGAAAATCAGTGATCTGGGTTAAACCATACGGTACGTACGTACAGGCAGTTAACTTTATTTTTCAGATGTGGAGGTATTCTAATTGAAAACATTAAATTCAATGATTTAACGGTGGACGAAAGAGAAATCCAACTACAATCTTTGAAATTTGTTCCTCGTTTCGAAAAAAAATCCAATGTGAGTAGTTATATTCAAGGTAAAATGTATCTTACCTACCGAAAAAAAATTCGATCGAGATTTGATCTTCGTTAGACATAGCGACAATAATTGCACAACCTTTTCTATTTCCAGATAAAACTTGCTTTACAAACGTTTGTGCAAGTTATAGGAGAAAACGTGAACAAAGACACAATTACTGTGACCGAAGTGTCTCTCAATGGTAATAACTCCATTCTTCGTGAAGTTCGTGATGCATTGAGTGGATTTTCAAGAATTAAACTAAAATATAACAGATTGTATCTGACAGAAGCTTTACAAGGAGAAGGCGTTTCAATATCTGATGCTGATCTGGTCATAATTGATAAAATATCTATTGATGCTAAAGTAAGGATTGAAATTATCAATTAAACAGATTTTTTCATTTACAATCATATCTACATAATATATATCTTACCTTGTGTATTGCATAGTCGTGTGAGATGGTGTATCGGGCGATGCAGCGCGAGTCATTCGTGGTGGTGTTAGAGGCGGCAGGCGAGAGGAGGAGCGCAACGGTCCCGTACCGCGTGGTGTCGTCACACAGCGCCGGAGACACGCGGCTGGAGCTGGCGCGGTGTGGACCACCCTCTGGTCACGCCGCCACTAGCGCCTTCACCGTGCGCGCTCCGGCTGACCTCGCACTGCTGGCCGCCACCCGCGCCTCGCTGCCACCGCGACACAGGCTGCTCGTGCTCGCCACACACCCGTCACCCCCAGCCCTCACACAACTTGTGTCACAATGGAGGAAACAACCAAACCACAATCAAATTTATCTCATCCTCCTCAAACATGAGTCCGATGTCAAATACACTTTGGACAACTTGCCGGAGATTGAGCTTGCTTACAACGTTCTGGACCATGTAAGCAGACGATTTTTAAAATAAAAGCTCTGATTTCTTATTTAATTAGACCTTACAGAAGTGAAAAATATCTGTTTAATGCTGCATGATAGTGTCTAAATTAGTTCGGCCTTGAAAAGTTGACATGCAGGCAACTTATTCACTGAAGATGGTGCAACACGTCTATAAGATTTCAAAATTTTACGTTTCCTTATATTTTTAGACGATCCCTTTATCTGACAACTGGACAGCAGTAGGATCATAATAAAAATAAATTTGGATTTCTCGAATAGAAAAGCTACTTTACATGTACTTATAAAGGTATTGTTGGATGAATCTCCATACGTACCGGATTATCAACAACACTTAACATTGTATTGAGTGCTAAGTTTGATATTGATATTTTATTTCCTAAGGGTGTGTGGGGCGGGGAGTACTACGTGTCGACGCAGGAAGCTCGACCTGTAGTGAGCAGAGTCGCGCTCCGGAGCTCGACGATTGGAGATGTTGACTCCTTACATTGGGAGGAAGCTCCTGAACCCACTGAACAAGGAGTGCCGGTCACGGTGTGTAACCAAATATGGGTATATTTTTATCCATGCGCTGCTTTATTTAATTATGATATCAATTCTAACACTGGTTTTAATCATTTTCATTCATCTGTATTTCTCGTACTCGCTAAGCAATGCTAATCATTTTGTAGGTGCACTACGCTGGGCTGAATAACATAGATGTTCAAAGAGCAACTGGAGTTGTTCCATTCAGAAGCATAACAAATAATTCATACGGAATGGATTTCAGTGGTGTGACCGAAAAGTACGTATCAAAATTTATAAGTGGCTAACTAAAAATGCTCATTTTCTGAGTCAGTCCGACTTGATTGGTATTTAATTATTACCTACATCATCATCTCCCTGGCCTTATCCCATACATTGTTGGGGTCGGCACTTGATTCAACCCGATGTGGCTGATCACCTGATTTTTATACGAAGCGACTGCCATCTAACCTTCGCAAACCCATTTAGGAGGAAAAATCTGTGATCTGGGTTAAACCAGTTGTCAGATAATTTTTAGGCCTCCGACTGACCTGTAACGATTGCCAAAGATGTTAAATTGGCAACCGGGACCGACGGCTTAACGTGCTCTCCGAGACACGGAGGGAACTCGGGCGGTCACCCATCCAACTACTGGCTAGGCGTATGGTTGCTTAACTTCGCTGATCGAATGATATGCGCAATAGCAACTGTGCCACGAGCTCCTCGATCACGATTTATTTATTACCTACATAGTATTTTTACTCAGGCGTATACTAAATTTATGGCGTACCTACCTATTGGTTAAGTTAAGGATGCATTTATGCAGTAAAATACTGTAAATCGCTTGTCGTTGTTCAGTGGTGAGCGCGTGATGGGTATCGTGAGCGGCGGTGCAGCGAGCAGCCGCGTGCGCGCGCGCCCGGAGCTGCTGTGGCCGGTGCCGGCGCACTGGAGCCTCGAGGACGCCGCCACCGTGCCGCTCGCGTACGCGCACGCCTTCTACTGCCTCGTGAGTATACCGACACAGTGGTGAGAGCTTGATAGGTATTGTGAGCGGCGGTGCAGCGAGCAGCCACGACACCGCTGGTGGTTTTTCAGTTTAAATATCAATATTAATACATATAAGTACGTTGTTACCTATCCTATAAATTTTTGGCAGGCTGTAAAAAATTTACCCGCCCATAATGTAAGAGTCCTGGTGCACGGCGGAGCGGGTGCGTTGGGACAAGCTGCAATCTCCATAGCGCTGGGTCTCGGCTACCAAGTGTTCACCACTGTGAGCGATACGCGTAAGAAACGCTTCCTGTGCAAACTTTTTCCTCAACTAAAAGGTACCTATATCTATAAGAAGTAAACAATTTTTCAATTTGGTTTTGCCATGCTATGTGTAAATCCGTACCATACCGTTCTATTAATTTCAGAGGATCATATCGGCAACTCTCGCGACCACAGCTTCGCAGATATGGTCATGTTTGCCACCAAGGGTGAAGGATGTGATATTGTTATTAACAGTTTGAAAGGCGACTTGAAAAACGTGAGTGTTTTGTTCAACACGTGTAACCTTCACTTCTAGCACACTCCAGAGAAACAGTTAATATTTTAATTTCAATCTCCATATGGTCTATACGCATTGAGTTCTGGCATACCTACTTACTTCCAAAATGTACGCGAAAGCATATTACTACAATTATTATGATTTAGCGAATATTATAGTAGAAAAATATATACAGATTGAAATAAAAATATTATGCGGGTCTGGAGAGAGCTGGTGGTGGACATAACAATATATGCACTAATTTTGTAATACTTAAACTAAATGTGAACATCGTTTGACCAAACTATTTATACGGGCACAACCCTAGCGAGCCTACCCTTATTCATTAACATCTTGAGCAAGTTGACTGACAGCATGCCTTACTCGTATAGGTACCAAGCGGGACCCGTATGCTTTGAGGCCGCGGCCACGAAGTCAGGCACGCCCAGCGGCACAAGGGATGCACAATCATTTTTTGCCCATAATTAATCAACCATTACTCAGACGTTCTTATCAAAAATCACTATCGCCTCCAAACTATTTTTTTTTCAGGTTTCATTGAACTGCTGTGGAAGTACTGGTGTATTTATAGACACGTCTCAACTCTCCTTGAAAGAGAACTTTATGTTCGGAATGTACCACCTTACGAAGGAACGGCACTATTTCGCTGTCGATTTCGAAACCATTATAGATGGCAAAAATGATGAGATACAGGTAACTTCATATATCTATGTCATTATTATAAAGATGAGAATCTTGACGGTTCATCAATTTTTTTCTGTTTGTCTGTCTGTTTCCTGTCTGCCCGTCCAATATACTGATTGGATTAAAATTGGTATGCTGATAAAGCACAGGAAAATGTTTCTGTCCAAAGGAAAAAAAAATTTGGCCAAGCAGCGCAACGTTCATGAACAAAGTATATGTGTAGACTAATTCTTTAAATGTAACTTTGTAAATGCCGTCACATTTATTTAAACAGAAAAATGTTAAACTTAGCTCACAATATTTTTTATTTTAAGCAACAGCAGTTCGTAAGCAGACTTAATGAGACTCTTGTACATAGCACACGTGTGTTAAGCTTCCGAAAAAAACGTGTTATTGTAGTATCAACTACTTAAAAAAATCACACCACAAATACTTGGATTTAGTAAACAAAAATTAATGAAAAATTGCAGGATATTCAAAGGTTGATTTGTGAGGGCATAGCGCGGGGCTACGTGAGGCCGCTGTCCCGCGTGAGCTACGAGCCGCAAGCCGTGGGGCGCGCCTTCCGCCTGCTGGCCTCCAGTCGGCACCGCGGGCGCGTGCTGCTGCGCTTGCAGGACTCCACGCTGCCCGCCCAGCCCAGGTTACCACACCACCACACTGTTGCCCCACATTACATACATACATTTAACGAAACTCACACTGGAAATATGTTGCAGGCTGACGTGCACAGCGCACGGCTCGCACGTGGTTGTGTGCGACGACGGGCTGCTCGGGCTGCAGCTGGTCGATAGGCTCATCACCCGCGGCGCCAGGAATGTGCTCCTGCACGCTGCTCTACCGCCCAAACATATCAACCTCAAGATTCGGTATACATCTTGAAATCAATATTAGTTTATGATGTAAAGTACTAATGATTGAGTATTAATGAATGAAGGAGGGGCTCGTGGAACAGTTGCTATTGCGCATATCATTCAATCAGCAAAGTTAAGCAACCATACGCCTAGCCAGTAGTTGGACGAGTGACCACCCGAGTTCCCTCCGTGCCTCAGAGAGCACGTTAAGTCGTCGGTCCTGGTTGCCAATATAACATCTTTGGCAATCGTTACAGGTCAGTCAGAGGCCTAAGAAAGTCTGACAATTGATTTAACCCAGATTACCGATTTTCCTCGAAAAAGGGGTTACGAAGGTCAGATGGCAGTCGCTTTGTATAAAAATCTGGTGATCAGTCACATCGGGTTGAATCAAGTGCAGACCCCAAATACACGGGATAAGGCCAGGGAGACGACGGTATTAAGTACTAATGATTATAAAGTATATATTATAATAGTGTATAACGTTTTATTCAGCTCGTGGCAGAACGTAGGTGCCAACGTGATAGTGTCATCAGCTAGGCTGCACAGTACCAGTGACGTGAGCAGCTTGGTGGCGAGCGCCGCGCAGCTGGGCCCAGTGGAGGGAGTGTACGTCGCAGCAACTACTGCTGACAGTGACACGGTGCACCACCTCACCGATGTGCTGCCACACTTGGACACAGCCACCAGGACATCGTGCCCCTCCTTACGGTAAGAATATTCTTAAAAGCAGCTTACCTTTATCATGTTATACACTGCTTATAAGTACAACTGCTCACTATAGAATTACCGTTAATACAATAACTTGCGGGTTGTGTTGTGAGTAGAGGATTACAACCAGCAAGTAGAAGCTGTGACTGCTTATCACCGCGCCACCTCCCTACTAAACTCTTCTTCGGCACTAGAATAGCAATAATCTAATTTCGATATTTACATTCTTGCAATAAGTTAGTCTTTTTAATCACATTTCAGATATTTTGCGGTTCTGAAAACAGACGACTTTTTCGGACTACAAACATGTTTGGTTAGAGAGCAGGATCAACTGCCAACCACTTTACTTACTGTTCCAAAGCCAAACGTAAGTTGACTAAAACATGCCGTTAATAATAGTGACCACATTATGCGTTTCATAAAATACCTATTAGATTATATCAACGAAATAAAAAAATATATGCTGTGTGTATATTTTGACCAGTGGGGTACCTACTTCAAGAAAGTGTGAAAGTGAAATGTCTGGAGAAGACGAATGAGTTATGTCACTTTTAGAAATGCAACAACTAAAAGCTTTTCCCAGTCAAAAGATTAGTACCTGGCTGACGGAGCTTAGCTCGGTATTATTTAGGTTCGAATTAAATACTGATGAATTACAAGTTTCGATCTTAACGGCACTATTCGAGTAGCTTTAGTGTTCAAAAGATAATATAAAATGTAATAATACTACTCGCCAAAAGATATCAGGAAGAGTTATATTCTAATGTTATTGTAGCATTTTTCTGAATATGAAACCTACATTAATTTATTTCCCCCGTAACTCCCTACACAACTCCCTATACAATTTTCATGAAAATCGTTTGAGTCGTTTCTCGTCTATCGTATTTGATAATATTATTATTCATTATGTTATGATTAGGAAGTGGAAGGTGTAACCGTGCCAATGGCCTGGTACCGCACCGTGGTGGAGGCGTCGGAGCAGGCACTACGCAGCGTTCACCCCGTTTTGCTTGCTGCTACACAAGACATCCCAAAGTTACCGCTTCTGAACCAACTTGCTTCTGTGGCTGGTAAATGTTTTAAAACGGGAGGGATTTTAGAAAAAAACATAATATACTGAGATATGGTTTAAAAGTATGTAGTTTCTTGCTTAATATCTTTCTGCGGTATGGATTTCAAAAGGGGAGGACATAATTTGAGTCCGAGGTTATTCTAGTCTTTTTTTAAACCATTTCTTGTAGTAATAATCAGTAAGTCCAACTATTTACATAGTTCGCTACTTCCCCTAGTAAAGGCTCGTGGTTCAATAAGTTAGACAGAGTAGTTGCACCACAGCCCCTAAACGAAGTTCTATCGGTATGACTGTCCTGCTGTAGTTTATGAAGCAATTGCACACACTAGATATAAGGCAGGCATAGGCGGCAGTCAATAAACGGCAAGCAAACAGAACGAGGGTTCAACTATGATCGTTTAAGTAGCGCGTGTTAAGAACTATGAGTCGCCTTGCTTAAATGAAGATGGCCTCTGTTATCTTCGGTCACCACTTCTTCTGCTATTAGTAACATTTCACTTATTACCTTCTTCTACTACTTCCACTTCACCTACTATGAAACCTACTTAGCAATTGTTTTCCCGTTTTTGTCACATTTTCCATTGATGCATCACTCCTATTCGCAACGTGATGATATCGATAATATGATAGATAAATGAAGCCTAACTTTCCTAGGCCTAGCCTTCCTCGATTAATGAACTATCCAACGCAATTTTTTTTTCACGTCTAGACATTAGGTGCGACGATATAAGCGCGGTCAACGAACCAAAGGAACAAACTCTTCAGCTTTGTAATATTTAGTGTCGGTGGTGCTATTCAACACGTAAAATTATATTTCAATAGGGCCGAGATCCAACTGCTGACAACAAATTGTATTGACTCAGCAATATTTGAATTTTCCAGATATAACATTACCTGAAAATGCTCCAGAGACAGCCACTCTTGAAGATTTGGGTGTCGAGGAGAAAGCGAAGCTTGTTTCAGCTTTCCTGAGAGCTTACAATGTATATGTACCTGAAGAGCACATTTCATCACTAACTATTGAACGGTAAATACTGACTTAACTCTATCCTTAACTAATAACATTAAATTGAAAAACTGCGAAATAATATCAACCCCATTTATGCAAAGGGAACATACTAAAAAATTCAGTGGAATTTGTTTCGCCGTTTCTTCTCCCATCAGGCTTAAATTTGGAAACATAAGTACATTAAATGAAATTAGTCTTAATATTACGTTCAATAAGAAAAAAAATATGTTTTGTACAGCATTAACCAGCTAGAGAAGAGCATGCTGGAGGTCCCACCGCGGCAGCTGAAAGGATTGGAATCATTATTCTCGTACGTGGACTCTGATGAGCTGTTAGCTACTGCTGAGATGGTATTTTTACCGACTATTGCCAGTGGTGCTAACTCGGTATGTTAACATGTGTATTTACGTTTTTAAGTCATATAAGTACCAACAAGAAAAACATTATTTTAAATTCTTTCATAAAGTCTGGTTCTGATTTGAATTGTCAACGTTAATAGTAGTTAGTGGGCAATCATGAACACGATCACACCACACGTCCCATGTGGAACGAACCACATAAGCAAGAATATTCCAAGATCGCAATAAATACTTTCAGAGAGACGATGAGTTCGACGTGACCCAGACTCACCTGTGCGTGATCCCGGGTCTGGAGGGCCACCACCATAAGTTCCGCGTGCTGTGCGAGCGGCTGAAGCTGCCCGCACTCGTGATGCAGCCCGGCCTCGACCGCCTCCACGAGACTGTGCGCGACACCGCGCAACGGTTCGTCAACGTACGTCGACACTGCTTACCATTCTCTATAATTTTATATTTTTTTTTATTTGCCACGTGATTTGTCACACATTCCACTAATAATGTATAATATTACAGATCCTCCTGAATAAAGCAGGCCTGAGAAATAATTTCTACTTGCTCGGTTTCGAAAGCGGAGTCCTAATTGCATTGGAAATGGCAATCTTGTTGGAAGAACATGGTTAGTATATTCTTTAGGTACAAAGTAGATGAAACAATTAAGCGTCTTATTTCACAGTTGTAAAGCTTCTCAATGTTATTGTCCACAGATACTTCTGAATAAAAACTTACGCATTTTAAAATACCAAATTGTATGATTATAATAATATTTCCAGAATTTTTGATTAATATATTGGATATTATTAAGCCTTATTTAGAAATTAAACGGGTATTAAGTGTATCTATAAGCTCCGGTAACCGTTTAGGTATACGTTTAAAAAGGTTGATGGT
The DNA here is from genome assembly GCA_964035505.1 of Watsonalla cultraria. Lineage (NCBI taxonomy): Eukaryota > Metazoa > Arthropoda > Insecta > Lepidoptera > Drepanidae > Watsonalla > Watsonalla cultraria. Next base: position 6,795,117 of record OZ037731.1, read on the forward strand.
ATTATTAAACTTGTATATCTAATGAATTGATATTGTTTCAGGATTGACCGGTACAGTGTTCTGCTTGGGCGGCGGTCCTGACGAGATAGTGGGCGAGCTCGAGGCGCAAGTGGGCGAGTACAGATCAGAGGAGGAGCTGCAAGAGGCGGTGATGCGACACATGTACGCGCTGATGGCGGGCGGCAACACGGCGGGCCTGGGGGACGCCTTGCGCCCCCTCTCTAGCTGGCCACTCAAGTTGGAAGCCTGTGTTCGCACGCTGCTTGGCCGCGTACCACATTCCGCTCAGTACGCTCGATCGCTCATAGAAGCTGCCTACGCCAGCATCACGAGAGCCAGGAGCTACACCGCCCAGCCGCGCCCGCTCCGCTCTCGCATTGTACTGCTGCGCGCCGCTATCGACTCTGCGCCAGCGCACAATGCGCCCAAGCTCCAGGGCTTCTCTCAGCAGCCGATCGCAGTCCATCAGCTCACCGCGTCTCTACCGAACGCGCCCTATGATATACGATGCGCTGCCATCGTCAACGATAACCTCGACTCACAAATATTGGAGGCGTTTGAACACAATAATCTATGTGAGATGTACCTTCTTAATGCCGATACCTTTATGTCAAGTTCCTAAAATACAGTGTAAAAAAAAATAAAGGCTTCATTGTTTGGGTTTAAAATATGAGACGCTATAAAATATGTCTTTTTTTTTGTGCCCAGTCGGGTAGCTCCAAATATCATGCGGAAAATCCTGTTACGCACAGAATTAAAATTTGCTGAGCTCTGATTTTAATAAGATCTGCTTCTATTATGCCCTATTTATTTATAACAGAGCAGCCTAAACCGCGTTAAAGTAGGTACCTAATATATTTATAGTCGTCCTAATCCTAATCGAAGTAGGTGAGCGGCGATCTAGGCAGTTGCAGATAGGAAATGGACGACGTATCAAATACCGAACAGGGACCTATGCCCAGCAGTGGATTTCTACACGGACAAATTTCTTCTTTAATTGTCCTCGAATCCCAGCGGGGTCTGTCTGTACCAATGAGTTTTCTAAAAACTTATGGGTAGTGATTTCATGCCACATGCTTTACTATGAAGGAAAACATCGTGAGTCAGGCACTATGCCTGAGACGGCGATGGACTCATATTTGGTGAAAAGTGGGTGTTATTACAACACCCCTGCCCACCCCTGCAGGCCATACAGGCGTGAGCATACGTATGATGTAATTGTCCGTGGGATTTCTATGTGTTGAGGAATGATGTATTGGAGTTCCATTCGTATATTGTAATGGAAGTAAATCAAAACAGCGCCCTGAAAATACATACCCACTGTGTAGTCCGTCATCGCCCTGGCCTTATACCATACATTGTTGGGATTTTTACACAAAGCGATTGCCATCTGATCTCCTGGGACTGTAGACAGAGTAACATTATAATCACTCTTAGCTACTAGAAAAAATACAAAATTTATGGGAATGACATATGTCACGTGACTGATTTATGTAATTTCCATACATTTGTTATCGTTTCTATTAAAGCGAGCGCGACTTTGTCGAGACTTAATGTTCTTCTATTTAGCTAAGAGCTTGAGTACAGCTATTCCGCCGATTTCAAGTGTTTGTTGAGAAAAAAAACTTGTATTATGTTAAAAAAATGTAAAGTAATCAATTTGAACTTTACGATCTATATTTCAGAATACTTACTGTGTAGTCCATTTTATACGAGCACTGTGGTGGAGCTATTTTGGTCACTCATGCGAGATCCCATGCTAATGAGTGTTTTATCTGTCCTCCATGACATCGTAGAGTTTTCTAAGGAATCGTGTAGTAGGCAGAGGCTTGCATTGGATTTTCAGAGGGGTAGGCATAAACAATTAGTAGGTAGGTAGGCAGGTTAAGTACATACCTATGTGACGCGGCGTAGGTACATTATACTGAGCACGATAATTTCAAACAGGTACGTATTTTTTATTTCTAGTCGTCGCACGTGCTACTGCGGAACAAGAGGACCTGTGCTCGATCAACCCCCTAGTCTGCATAAATGTACTTCATAATCACACTTTTTGATATGTATGAACCCAATGTTAAAAAAATTACCATATACCTACTTTAACACTACAGCTAAATACATTGAAGAGCAGGAAAGACAAAATAATAAGAAATTTGTAGTACTGAAACTTTATTATCCACATACCACAAAACTACTATGAGACTGATTTTTATTCCATCAATGAGGGTGTCATGTAAGTGTCAGGGTTAAGAAGGTATGAATCACAGATGTTTCTTTTTCCAAACGCCTCCAATATTTGTGGGTCGAGGTTATCGTTGACGATGGCAGCGCATCGTAGATCATAGGGCGCGTTCGGTAGAGATGTGGTGAGCTGATGGACTGCGATCGGCTGCTGAGAGAAGCACTGGAGCTTGGGCACATTGTGCGCTGGCGCAGAGTCGATAGCGGCGCGCAGCAGTACAATGCGAGAGCGGAGCGGGCGCGGCTGGGCGGTGTAGCTCCTGGCTCTCGTGATGCTGGCGGAGGCAGCTTCTATGAGCGATCGAGTGTACTGAGCGGAATGTGGTACGCGGCCAAGCAGCGTGCGCACACAGGCTTCCAACTTGAGTGGCCAGCTAGAGAGGGGGCGCAAGGCGTCCTCCAGGCCCGCCGTGTCGCCGCCCGCCATCAGCGCGTACATGTGTCGCATCACCGCCTCTTGCAGCTCCTCCTCTGATCTGTACTCGCCCACTTGCGCCTCGAGCTCGCCCACTATCTCGTCAGGACCTCCGCCCAAGCAGAACACTGTACCAGTCTTTCCTGAAATAATGTACACAGTAAATTTATATTCTGATACGCTTTACTATAATATATGCAAACATTTTTTAGAAGAAAATGCAGAGATTCGTTTAAAACGAAATACAAACACTTTCCCCAATATAAAATGACCTTTAACGTAAATGTATTGACTGATCTCTTCTGTTTATATATTTATGCACACACCAATTACCTTAGTTAAATTATATGAGAACTACTATGGGAAACAAAAAAATATTGAACAGTATTGTAATATTCAGTTAATTTGAATGGAACTCAAACTTCCAACCATAACTAGAATAAAGGAGTTTAATATAAGATGTAAGAAACCACAGTCCTATGACCTAAACTCCTATAAATTATATTGAGTAATGTAATATAATATTCTATAGTCAAATATTTATAAAGTTTTACTTAAGTCAAACAAATGAGATCAAATGGTATGATACGAGGACATTATTTTGATTAGTGCTTTGCGTAAACGAGCCTCCAATCCCAGCCACCTGTCCCCAGCGATACACTGTTCACGCGCTACTGATAACAAAACGTATCAATATAAATGTCTGATATACCGACCATGTTCTTCCAGCAAAGATGCCATTTCCAACGCAATGAGGACTCCGCCTTCGTAGCCCAGGAGGTAGAAGTTAGTTTTGAAGACTACCAATTCCAGGAGGATCTGTAATGTTTTTCATAAACATTATATTTTGGACCATACAAAGTACTATAATCAAATCTTAGAATATATTGTATTCCGATTCAGAATCGGAAATCCTTCAACATGTTGAAATTAGGAAAGATACTAACTAAAGCACAATATTGGAGTATTATTGTACTTCAGCATTATGTACTTATACATGTATCATACATCCAACAGAATATAATATTAGAGAATGGTTGAGCGGTGTCCACGTACGTTAACGAACCGTTGCGCAGTGTCGCGCACAGTCTCGTGGAGTCGGTCGAGGCCGGGCTGCATCACGAGTGCGGGCAGCTTCAGCCGCTCGCACAGCACGCGGAACTTCTGGTGGTGGCCCTCCAGGCCTGGGATCAGGCACAAGTGGGTCTGCGCCACGTCAAATTCTTCTCTTCTCTGAAAGTATTTTTTCTATGTTACACAAATTAAGGTGACTTTTCAATTACCTTAGAGACAGTGCACAAAGAAAACTCTTGTTTGAATGTTGGAGGATGCAATAGCCTTTAAAAGATCGTTGGAAAACTGAATGACAAATGACAAATGGAAGACAAAATTAATGAGCTTACAGTAGCGAGACTGTATGTAAGAGTCGGTAATGACATCATTTCGGTACTGGCCAAAAGCTCATCAGGCTCCACATATGAGAAGAATGTCTCCAATCCATTTAGCTGTCGCGGTGGAATCTCCAACAAGCTGCTCTCTAGCTCGTTAATGCTGTAAATGAAGAACAGTATTTTTAAAGAGACAAAAATATACACGTTAACCTGAGCCTGCCTCGCAAAATATAGAAAGACAAGCATCAAATTAGAGTCCGCAAGATAGACTTCTTAGAGCGTGCCGTAAAAATTCCAGCACCGCAATACGATTTTTAAAGTTTTGCAAACGTACTGTCAACCCCTTTAAAGACGGAATTTCAAAAAGTTTTTGTTACATTGCCCCTATCTCCACATTTCATGTTTCTACAACCAGCGGCCTATACTTTAAATTGATGAATCAGCCAGTCACGACATGTAGGTAATGTATAATGTTACTGTCGATTAAATAGCTCACCTCTGAATGGTAAGCGACATGATTTCATCTTCATTCAAGCATACATTGTGAACATCTCGCAACAATGCGGACACAACCTGCAGCTTATCTTCTGCTAAGCCCAGGTCTTCAAGTGTACATGTTGACGGCGAGTCCTCAGAAATTTTAAGATCTGAAATTAAATCCGTGTGGTTATATTATGATTGACATACAAACTTATGCTCTCCCCTCTGTCCCATGGGGTAGGTAGAGGCTACTAAGCTCCATATACTACGATCCTTGCATAATTATTTCGCATCGGCCACATTCATCTATCTCTTCATACATTTATTTCGGTTATGAGTGCCCCAAACTTGACCTTAATGGAGAAGTTTATTGATCTGATCATGATAGTTCTTCCTTGTTTGCCCTCAACCGATACCCCCTTTATATTGTATAGTATTATTACTGCATTAATAGGTACATTTCGTTGATCAACGTTTGTTGTATGATCTCATACAAGTGACCGTACTGACCAGCAGCGACGGCCAGTTTGTGGAGCAGCGACGTGTTCTCGTATTGTTGTTCAATCATCACCACTGGCTCGGGGCTGCACACTGCTTGCTCTGTGGCTTCACACACAAGACGGAACCAACTCAGATCCACTTCTTCGACTTTATCGGTCTGCAAAAATATGAAATCACTAATAAGCACTAAGTACCTAACTGTCCATTGTCAATGTCCACCAACAAAAAAACTATCGTTGAGCGAATGAAGTAGGTACTGACATCTCGCTTGTTCTTATTATAATTATATTTCTTATCCTTCTAGTCTATGAAATTCGCATGCTGTTATTATTCGAATTGAGAATCAAAAATTATTGAAGTAGTTACCCATATGTTATTATTGAAATCTGCCTTAACCTTAAAATACAGGTGTGGTTTTGCATTGGTGCTATATTCACGGAGGTTAATAAATAATAGAAGAGAGTATAAGTCTATCATCATAAAAATATAATAGACGTATTTTGAAAGTTTGGTACGATAAAAAATCCGTTCAAGTAGAATTTTTTTTTTCTGTCTTTTTGTTCCGGGTAATCTCCGAAACGGCTAGACCGATTTTAACGGGACTTTCACTGGCAGGTAGCTGATGTATTAAAGAGTAACTTAGGCTACTTTTATTTATTAAAAATATTAGGGTTCCACGACAAGAAGGATGAAACTAAATTTACGCGGGTGAAACCGCGGGGCACAGCTAGCTATACATATAAACCTTCGTCTTCTATCACTCTATCTATTAAAAAAACCGCATCAAAATCCGTTGCGCAGTTTTATAGATTTAAGCTTACATAGGGACAGAAAAAGCGACTTTGTTTTATACTATGTAGTGATTAAATGTATAGACCTCCTTGAATATGACACGAATGCGAAAATACACCCTGCATAGGTGATTCCTGGAAGTATTTGTTAAAATGAATAAAGGTTTGAGCAAGAAAGCCTGAGAATGCAGACTGGAAACTTGACTTCAAAGGACGGTAAATTTATTAGTAAATTGAAGCAACACACATACTTTAAGAACGGGCCATGTAACCAGAGTGGCCGGTAGTCGATCTTGTAGTCTGGCTTGACATGTTGGCAGCCCGACACTGACGTCCTGGCACACCACCGCAAAGTAACTGTAAGCAATTAGTTAGTATTAAAAATATTCACATAATAAATAATTTAACAAAATAGCAGTGAAAATCAAACACCTACCGTAAGGATCGATTATTATTATAATATTTCGTAGTAACGAGGTGGGGCGGTGACAATCAGTTACAGCTTCTACTTGCTGGTTGTAATCCTCTACTCACAACACAACCCGCAAGTTATTGTATTAACGTGAATTCTATACTCAACAGTTGTACTTAAAGCAGTGTTTAACATGATAAACGTAAGCTGCTTTTAAGAATATTCTTACCGTAAGGAGGGGCACGATGTCCTGGTGGCTGTGTCCAAGTGTGGCAGCACATCGGTGAGGTGGTGCACCGTGTCACTGTCAGCAGTAGTTGCTGCGACGTACACTCCCTCCACTGGGCCCAGCTGCGCGGCGCTCGCCACCAAGCTGCTCACGTCACTGGTACTGCGCAGCCTAGCTGATGACACTATCACGTTGGCACCTACGTTCTGCCACGAGCTGAATAAAACGTTATACACTATTTTAATATTATGAATAATTAGACATATTAATACCGTAAACAAAATATAGATTTCAAAATGTATACCGAATCTTGAGGCAGATATGTTTTGGCGGTAGTGGAGAGTGCAGGAGCACATTCCTGGCGCCGCGGGTGATGAGCCTGTCGACCAGCTGCAGCCCGAGCAGCCCGTCGTCGCACACAACGACGTGCGAGCCGTGCGCTGTGCACGTCAGCCTGCAACATATTTCCAGTGTGAGTTTCGTTAAATGTATGTATGTAATGTGGGGCAACAGTGTGGTGGTGTGGTAACCTGGGCTGGGCGGGCAGCGTGGAGTCCTGCAAGCGCAGCAGCACGCGCCCGCGGTGCCGACTGGAGGCCAGCAGGCGGAAGGCGCGCCCCACGGCTTGCGGCTCGTAGCTCACGCGGGACAGCGGCCTCACGTAGCCCCGCGCTATGCCCTCACTCACCATCCTCTGAATATCCTGCAAACAATTCAAGTTCAATATAAGCATTATCATTATTAGCCAGACTTCCAGACTTTCAGAATTCCTGACTTCGTTCGTACTTCGATGTTCTCCCAAGTTTTTTGCCTTGCTCTGCCAACTGTATCGTCACTAGTAAGTAGTACTATGATAGTTCCAAGTGGTTAACCTTAAAACTCTGGTGTACAGCCACAGAGATATATCTCTAGTAATCATAACCTCATTATTTTCATTGCGATTTAGGTTATGCTCTACGATAACTTATTTGGCAAATTTATACCTAAGAAGGAAAAATAATCTCTGAAGATTCTAACTTTCAACCGACTAAAAGGTAATGTAAAAATTCGTACACACAATTTGTATTTAACACTGCAATGGCTATTTACCGTAATATTCAAATACTCACTTGTTTATAGCAGTCTTCACCCTCAAGAATGGAAACAAAATCACCAAAGAAGTAGTTTCGAGCCCGCATAAGGTAGCTCATACCGAAATCAAAGTTTTCTTTCAGAGTGAGTTGAGAAGTGTCTACGAGGGTACCGGCAAATCCGCAGCATTTAAACGAAGTCTGAAATAATTTCGGTACTAATACAGGCTATAACATAATTACACGAAGCTTGAACCGTACCTACAGATCGAGACTGTACATGTAGGTTCATAGAAAAAATATGGTAGAGGTTATTTCGCCTCTAAACTAATATTTTGGTATTCAGACAATGATTGTAAATTTTTATGTAGGAGGTAAAACTATTCAAACGGTTAAATGCGAAATTCATTTTTATGGAGCTCTTGAAACGCCCGATTGACATGCCCGGCAACCGTTGAGAGGGTTTTTACTTTGGTCAGGGTATCAGTTTAGCAATCCAACGACATATAGTCGCTATTCCGACCGACACAAATTTTAATTTCGTTTTTTTGTTATAATTAACTAGCTGTGCCCCGCGGTTTCACCTGCGTGGAGTTAATTTCATGGGTGTTTCGCATCCCTTATGTTATTTTTAAAATAAAATTAGCCTAAATCAGTCCTTTAAACATCACCTGTCTGCCAGTGAAAGTCCCGTTAAAATCCATCCAGCCGTTTACGCGTGATGCCGTGACCAAGGGAAATGGCCATACATTTTTATATAAAAGAAGAAGATAGATTAGATAATGCTTTGCCATTGCAATAAGAACTTCCAATTCCAAAAATAAACCCAATCCCATATTATCTTAGAATGGCCTTCCAAAGTGCCACTGTGCGTGACACCTATAATTAAGGCAAATTAAAAAAGACGTCATTCATCATACCCCTCTATCCACATAAAATTTACTATACATGCGTACATTCTAAGAAATATTTTTCTTTGCAACGGATCAATCACTCACATTTTTCAAGGTTCCTTTCAAGCAGTTTATAACTATATCACATCCTTCACCCTTTGTGGCAGTCATAACCATATCTCCGAAACTGTGGTCACGTGAGTTGCCGATATTATCCTCTGAAATAAAAACATGGGTATATTTACGAGGCATACGAACTGTAAAGTTAATGTATATTATGATGCTCAACTATATTATTTTGAATATTAAATTGAATATAGACCCTTTAGTTGAGGGAAGAGTCTGCACAGGAAGCGCTTCTTGCGCGTGTCGCTCACAGTGGTGAACACTTGGTAGCCGAGACCCAGCGCTATGGAGATTGCAGCTTGTCCTAACGCGCCTGCCCCGCCGTGCACCAGGACGCTCACTTTATGGGTAGGTATGACAACCTGGACATTCTGCGGAATAAATTCTTCGTTAATTCGAGATATCCCCTCTGAAAAGGAGATTTATAACTTTTTAGATCAAATGACCATCTAAAAGTTATTATAAATCTTATGATGTTTGTGCGAACTTCAAATTACAATTGTTTATCCTAAAACACTCCAGCGCGCCGGCACTGGCTGCAGCTCCGAGCGCGCGCGGACGCGGCTGCTCGTTGCACCGCCACTAACGATACCCATCATGCACTCACCTCTGTGTTGGTATACTCACGAGGCAGTAGAAGGCGTGCGCGTACGCGAGCGGCACGGTGGCGGCGTCCTCGAGGCTCCAGTGCGCCGGCACCGGCCACAGCAGCTCCGGGCGCGCGCGCACGCGGCTGCTCGCTGCACCGCCGCTCACGATACCCATCACGCGCTCGCCGCTGAACAATAAGAAAAATATGCAATGGAGAAGATAATTCCATCATCCATCGTAATACAGTAGTTGGCTGGCGTGGGTAGTTTGATGTGAAATTTAATTATGAATAATAACAAAATTGCAGAATGTTTAAGTTCAAAGTCGATGACAAATATGATATGAGGTAGAATGCTCGAATTTCAGAAGAAAATATTAATGCTAAGCGTAATATCTTTATATTATAAGGTCTAAATAAGCAAAGCCCTTATAAACGGAACCTTTATTTAACATTTATACCTTTCAGTTACTCCACTGTAATCCATGCCGTATGAATAATTGTTTTCTTTTCCATTAACTCCAGTTGCTTTTTGAACATCTAGGTTACTTATCCCAGCATAGTGAACCTATAAATTAGCATTATCATTATGCCGTACCTTTAATTTTAAGGAAGGTGAACCGCTTGAGTCATAAATTTGCACACCACCAAACAAAATATATTATATTCATCAGAAGCTCACCGTGACCATCACCCCAGGCTCGGTGTGCTCTGGAGCCTCCACCCAGTGCAAGGAGTCAAGATCACCAATAGTCGCACACTGGAGTGTCACTCCTCTTTTCACAGAGAACTTTTCTTGGTTATGTGGAATTAGCTTTAAAGGCTTCAGGCTAAATATGCCTGTAGTCAATGGAATGTTGCGAAAGGTGACGTCGTTAATTACAATACCTCCGCATCTGTTAAAAATTGGAAATTTAGGAAGTACCAATCATTTTTTTTTTTAAATTATGTACCGCAGTAATAATTACCTGGTGTACCCTTGAACGTCGCATACATTAGCCTTTAAAGTCGTAGAATGTTTTGAATGTACGGTCTTTGCCAGATGTTCCCGAACATCAATGCACAGTCTCCTGATGTGGCAGGGCTGCGAGACGGTGTCGTGGCTGTGCGTCAGCGCGTTGAACTGCAGCACTCCGTCGAGGAACGTCACCCAGTTGTTGGACCACACTATGTCAGCCTCGGTCAGCGACTTGTTCACACTCACTATACTGCGAAACTCACCGCTGCAACAATTTTTGCAAACAGTGTTGATAAAGAAGTAAATGTATTGAATTGTAACTTCTTGTACGGATTTAATCGGGCCCTGGAGGCTTACCATCATCTTTATAGCAGTGACGTCTTACTAACTTCATAGCTTTGACTTTTAATTTTTGTATCAGAAAATGAAACGTCAAAGCTCGGAACTGCTTATACCGATGGGATGGTTATGGTGGAAATGGTGACAGCATTTCGGACTAGTATGTGAGATTTGTTATTCAAACTTTATTCAATCCCATTTTGGGGAAAACTAAAATTGTTTGTCTTGTATGTAGTTTTCCGAGTTCTCGAGTGATCTATGTGATAGTGTTTTCTTGCATACACTAAACGCTTTCTCAATGAGTAAATAGGCATGTTTCCACTAAGAACAAATAGAATGGATTAAATGGTCTAAAATTGTATTTCTGTATTTAGATAAAGATAAATAATGAAAGATAAAAGATTGTTGATATTTTCACGAAACAAGTTATGGAAATTTAAGCATTAAGTCAGGTGACATTGAACACCAAAGGAAGAGTTACGTCAACCTGTGTAAGGCATAGTGCCTAACAGCTGTTGTAGGGATGGCGATTCTTTTCAAAAAAGATCGATTTTAAAATTGATTCGAATCGTAACTTGATGATTCGATCCATAAAAAAATAGAGGTCAAAAAGAACGATTTCTAAAAATCGATTTTTGACGAGTCTGCATTTACAGTGTAAATATAAATCTGTAGCCTACTTCTCACTCTGTCACATACACACAGAATACATATATTTACAAATTAAAATATTTATTCGTATCATTATATCTATATATTTACAATATAAAATTACTAACTTATCTATCTAAATAAAACTATCTTATTTCCTACAGAACATAAAATATACATATTGACGGCTAACATCGATAATATAATTAACACAAAGTGCAGTGGAAACGCACGGCATGCCAGCTCGGCGCATGCGCAGGCCATACGACGCTGCACATCAGTCGTTAACCGATCCTCGGCCGTGAAGCCCGTGTCGCTTGTTCTCGAACGCCTACCTATTGTTTGCTTTGCGCGTACTAGTCTTGCTATTGTCCGCTACCACTGTGAACTTTCTATCTTGTGCTGTACTCTTTCTACTCCTTCTATCTTCTATGGTCTCTTGCTCGCTTGCTTGCTATTGTGTACTGTGTGTGTGTAAACTATACTTCCGTGTACTGTAAATATATGTGACTATTTCTGTGTTGAACTCTGGTGTTTATTTACCCTTCCTAAACACTACCGCCGCACGACACCTACACCACCGGCTCACCACCATAAATCCATTTGATGAAAAACAAGATACCATAAGATACTATTAAAATCAGGGATTTTTTTTAGTTCAAGAAATTCGATGATCACTATCATTTTTATAACAATATGAAAGTATCAGGTAAAAAAGAAGACATAATTTTACTTTCTAAATGTATTTGTTATATTAAGTAATAATTTTAACAACAAAAATACTGATTTCAAATTTTAATTCTAAAACTACTGAATAGATGAAAATCGTGTCGTGAATAGAGAAAATCGAGTGTCGATTCACTAGGGTGAAATATCGATTCACTGAATTGATTCAGTTTTCCATATCGATTTAAAAAATCGATTTATTTGGCTCGAAAAATCGATTCTCCGATCAATAGATCTCAGATCGCCATCCCTAAGCTGTTGTGTTGAAATTTTCGTAGATAAGAGCGTCAGTAATTGTTTCATGGTTTTATCTTTTGGGACAAATATAAATAATTTGTTTGGCGTTTTAATGCTTGTGCTTTTACACTGGGGTACCATACAGTACTTATAATATGACGGTTTCATTTTTTATCACGAAATATCAACAATCGCCATACACGAACAGCTGTTTTGCCCACGCCTTGACGTCACATACGACGCCATGACATTACCAAGCGTTTTCGGGGGAAATTTCATTTCATTTCTTTAAATGCAAAATACAAATAGAAAATCGGTATATTTTCAAAAAATTAAGTTTTTTCCCTGCATAATGAAAATGAAAATGAAAATGATTTATTCAGTTTAGGCCCTGTTAAGGCACTTATGAATGTCGAGGAATTTACCACCTATGGATACTAAGGTATATGAATTAGCAATAAATCAAATTTATTCAACTAGCCTATTGTCAGTTAATGATTAAGAGTGCGGGATGCAATCATAGGAAATTGATACATAATAAGTACATGACAAAGTTCAATTTCGTATGATTCGACGTTGTGTATGTATATTGGTTGGCCGTGGGCAATGAATTGCCGATGTATATACTTAATTATTGTTCTATGATTAAAAGCCTACAATCATTTGTAACTCACCTCAGACAGATATCCTTTTCAAGGAAACCTCGGTAAATTACATCAGCATCAAAGGTTTCCTCTACCGATTCTTCAAAGTCTCTCTTATAAACTGCTATAATATCTTCTTTAATGTTTCCAATAATAAATCCTGTAGCTATTTTTGAAATGTCATCATTAATCTGTTAAGATACATAAGAAGAAACTTTGTCTTAATTGGTTATTTATAATATTATGTTATCTCTAAGTATAATCCAATATTCTACGAGTATACAATACCTCAATGTGAAGAATGCCTCAAACGCTTAGGTAATGAATGATATATATTTAATTGTATACTTCTTTGATAATAAGAACCATTCAGCCGGAGAAGAAAATAGATCGACAAGTATAGTCTACATTGACAAATATAATGTGCGCGGGAATTGCAAAAGCCACACCTTCACCTTACTATTAACTTCATAAAGGTGACAAAATGAGGTTCTTTCCCCCGTTTGTCACCTGTGGAAACGAAGCCAATCGTGACTATAAAGTGAAATTTATATGGAAAGGCACTCAAGGATAAAAATGTACTGTATTTACACATTGCCAGTAGATTAGCAGATATTCTATACAATCCCTTGGAATAAAATTTTATACATTACCTAGGCAAAGTGATGGTCGATTTGCATTTTGTACCGGATTCATAATTCCGGTTGCGAGCCTATGCTATGTTCAGTATACAAAGTACTGTACGTACCTCAAATCGGCCGGTCCCTCTGTGCAAGGACACGTTCAGTCTGAGCTGCCGCTGTGCATGCAGCACGGGCTGCGCGTACAAATGTACGTCACTGAAGTGTACGGACAGCTCCTTCCTCTCCACTCCCAGAGACGTAGCCAGCGTGTCCCACGCCGCAACCAACGCACCCGCAAATGGGTATACCGTTTTTCCTGCATCCATAACATTTAATAAATGGCTATATTCAAGCACAATATTAGATACAAAAGTAAAATCTTAAAAATACCTTGCAATACATGTCCTTTAAGATATGAATCTTTCTTATCATGTATTGAAACCACGATGTTTGCTGAAGCGCCCATCTTTTGACTACCAGAAATATACACTGGTACACGCCTAAAATAATGAAACATCATGTGAGTATAGGTAAGTAATCTGACTGTATAGATTAACTTATTGGCCTAGTGGTCGCAAAAAGAAGGCAAAATGTGGTTGTACCTACTTATACACTTTCGGAGATTATACTCATCTGATCGATCTAAATGATCGTATCAACATCATGATTTGAGTAATTATGATGATTGTTCTGACCACGGTGACCACTTTGACCTCTAGCCAGATGAACGGAAGCGGTCAGCTACGCAGAATATAATGAGGTGCACATACTCATCTTGTCCTTCTGGACCCCAGTGAACTGGAATAGTTACGACCCGAGAAAGACTCTCACAGATGGACTAGTATCACGGAGAGAAAGTAACAAGAGGTTCGTACTTTCTCACACTCCCTTCACGACTTTTACGATACCCACGGGAAGATATGGGGTATGTCTATTATCTATGTTACACGGTAGAACATATAATTATGAAGTATCCGTTTAGGTGCCTACCATTGTTCTTCATGAGCCCATTCAACCAAGTGAGACAAATGAGGCGTTCCGGTGGAGACGGGGAACTCCACTTTTGGGTATAAAACATGGACCTTGGGGGTATATCCTTCCATGTACAAACTGTAAATAAATAATATGGTTAATAATGCAATACTTACTCGTAATTATGAATATAGAACAAAAGTAGCGGCGTGGCGGCCTTGGGGTTTGAGCAGTCGCCTGCTACACAAGCCACGCAAGTTTGAATCCTGGGATACGCGGCCTGCACCAATGAGTTTTTTTCTAAAAATCTTATGTGCAGTGATTTCACACCACGTGCTTTATGGTGAAGGAAAACATAGTGACGAAACCTGCATACGTCTTTGAAGTAATTCAAACGACTTATATATATTGGCTGACATGGCAATGGAATCACCCTCTGTCACGTTGGCACTTAATCATATTCGGTGAAATTTGGGTGTTGTTACAACACCTGCTTACCCCTTCGGGACCCTTTTGGGAAAGCATGAGTATATATAGTAAAAAAGTAATGATAACTTTATCCTTACCTGCCCACAGCTTCGAGGACCAAGTAGGCGTTATCAGGGTGTCCGCGCCTGGTGAGCGGGATGTTGCAGCAGCTGGCAGGCAGCGAGCGCTTGAGGATTGCCTGCAGCAGCCCGTGCGGCGCTATCTCCACCAGCACCGCGTTGGACGGTATCAGCCGCGACGTCTCCTCGAACAGCACTGGGCTCTGTGCAAGCACACACATGGTCATTACTACATATCTTATTACATTATTACATATCTTATTATGCAACTTTTAGTACATTACTGCTGCCGTTTAATTTTTGCTATCATAATATTTGTTTTTAACGTGTTTCAACTAACCAGCAGGTTGTTGGTATGATACTCCGCGGAGCAGTACTTGGCAGCGGGCTGATCCCACTTGTCCTGCGGCACTGACGTTGACAACCAACGCTCGCTGCGGGGCTTGGGGTCCTTGATCACTTCCTTCAAGTACTTCCGGAAACTAGGACCTAAGAAAGGCAAAAACATTTACAGTAAACTGTTTAACATACCATGTTCCAGTATTACCCATTTTTGGGACTGTATGTCAATTAAGGTGTATCTGGGTGGTATCTCTATTCCAAATTACATCCCGATCTATGTTTCTGTTGGAGCATGTAGAAGCTATAAAATGCAGGTGCCACCGCCGTCACGACTTATGACATATCTAGTGGAATAGAGTACTGCGCATTTATTTTATTCGCGTCGCGCCATTCAGATAGACATACAGAGAGACAAACTCATAAAATGACTTCTGCGCATTCAAGGTCAGCGTTCATAGGAGCACATGGCTCAATAAATTAAATCATACCAGCTTCAGCGATGTAACGGGAATGGTAGGCGATGTTCGAACAAGGAACTTCCCTTGCAAATATTTGCTTAGCAGTCAACTCAGCTACGAACTCGCGCATTTTGTCAGCTGGTCCCGATATGGTGCAGGATTCAGGACCGTTGTGACAAGCTACTTCAATTTCATGTGGACATAATTTTTTAATCTGCGAAACAAATTGAATTATCTCTTAGATTATTTATGTAGAGCGGAAATAATACAAGCCCTATGATACTTCCTTGTGGAACATCAAGCTTTACACTTTTATGCGCAGAACATTATGTCATAGTATATATATATATATATTATCATCCAAATTATGTGAGGTCAACTAAATTGGGTTTTATGAGGCATACATTTGTATGTGATCATTGTAGAATAAAGTAAAGAGGTGCTTCTTATTAGTAAAGAAACCGCTACAAAAAAAGCTATCAAACTGAAAAAACTATTTCAAAATTCGAGGAATAAAATGCTGATTATTATACCTCTTCATATCCAATTCCTACGGCAGCCATCGAACCTTTGATGAAGGGAGTCTGTATAGATACCAGCCCTCGACAATACGCCGCCAGAATCACCTCCTCCGCAGTTAAACAGCCATCAGCGTATGAGCAGCAGAGCTCACCTACGCTGTGGCCTGTAGGTATGCAAAAGACAAAGTATTTAAACTACTGTACAAATTATAATAATCATAATGCTTGTCAAAGTTTGGTCACAGATTACACCTACCAATTATTTTGTCCGGAACAAGTCCCAATTCTTTAAGAACATCCGTGAGTCCAATTTGAATGGCCGCAATTCCCACGAATGAATTCAAAACGAGGTCGAAAGTTGACTTATCGTTTGATGTTATTATATTAACAACGTCAATTCCTTTCGGCTCCAAAATTTTTTGACAACTGTAATAGTACAGTAATATGTAAAAATGCATGAAAAATCAGTACGTTCTCTCCTATTCTAGACTTAAAGCACATCTCACCGCTCGATGGCGGCAGCAAAGATCGGTATCCGCATGAGCTGCGCGCCCATACCGGCCCACTGCGAGCCCATGCCGCTGTACACGAACCACAGCGGCCGCTTCACGTCGTCGAAGTAATCTGCCTTCTCACACAGACTAACGGTCTTCTGCTCTGCATTGGTAACTGAAATAAATCAGTGGATATCCATTATTTATTCTAACAATGCATTTCGGTTTGCACAAAATACTCATATTTTTATTCAAAAAGAAGGGAAATATAAACTAAGGATTTGTGTTACTAACACTTGTTATTTACAAAATAAATTAAAAAAATCGTCGTATATGCTGCTTTTATTGACATCCGTAGAATGTGTGCATGAAGATGCTCTTGGCCAAGATCTGCTTTCAACTATCACTCACCAAGTATTGTGAATCCTCTTCCAAGATGGCCCGAAATCGTTTTCTCCTCGTGAATATTGTGCAGTAAAGCTAGTTCCTCAGGGTCTATGGGGCGTGACTTCAGGTCTTCAAGGATTTTTGTTACTGAAGATTGTTGTCTACCAGATATGGTAACAAGTCGTGGAATATCGGCTTTGTAACGATTGAGGTCCTTAAAGCATTGAAACATTTTTTTACGACATAGTTACTATATATATATATATATATAAAACTAATTTAAGCTTTTTTTAGATCCAAGTCAAAGAAATGTATTATTAGTCAAAACAACAATACCTAGCTATAGATACGAGCAGCAAAATGACTATAGCATTTAATGGCATATTGTGATTACACCAATAGACCACACAACCACATTGGTCAATACAACCATGATATTGAGTCTACACGGTTGCAACCGTGGGGCACAGCTAGTAATCAACATTTATATAGCATCATCATGGGATTCGTTTGACTACAAACAAAAGGTTTATAGCACAAACCTTTTGTTTGTAGTGTCCATGTAACAAGACGTGAGCGTTGACTCCCGTGATAGACAAGGAGTTGACGGCGGTGTAGGTGCGGCGGAAGGGTTGGTGTTCAGTGACGATGCGCATGCGCCCGTCGTTCAGAGACGCAATGTCCTGCCGAGGGGTCTCGCAGTGCAGGTTGGCCGCCAGCTGACCCTTGTGGTAGCCCAGCAACACCTGACAAAACGGTAATAAAACATCAATAGTAAGACAGGTCCTGCACAAATTAGCGACATTTCAGGTGCTTCGTTCATAGGATCTATATTGCGCATGCGCATTTACATTTATTACAAACTAAGCACCGAAACAATTAAAGTATATACAACTAAATGTTTTGTACGTTTGTACCGACTTCTGCCAAGCTAAATTGAAATGAAAATATTTTCCAAACTATTTGCATTGCATTTGATCTATGTACTCACAATAAAATTATAATAATGTCAAATTTCAAGTCCAATAGCTCAATATCTCTATGGCGTCCCGGGTTATGGGTAAACAAAAGTAAGACAGACAGGCACCAAAACAATATTAAAAGTTCCTTGCTAAACATTTTGGTGCCGAGCCCTAAAAGCATAAAAAAAAGGAATACCTTGAGAAGGCATTCAATAAGGCATACCTTAGTAATAGCTGATATTCCGGAAGCCCCCTCGCTGTATCCAATGTTGGACATGACGCTGCCGACCAGGAGTGGGTCGGTTCTGTTCTCACAGAACACCTTCTCAATGGCTTGCAATTCCGATTTATCGGCGTCCGGCACAGCTGCACGGATTAGAACGGCATAAATCTTTGGTACAGTTGAAATTAGAATAGAATTGGATGAAATGTGTGCATGACCTGATAATATAATGATCTAGGCATTGAATATGAAGACATTCGTACCCGAACCAAATGCTTCAACATATTCCACAAGTTGAGGTGGGATCTTGGCCTGCTCATAAAATTCTCGTATGAAGCTCGTTGTGTCATCGGGATTTCTAACAAATCCAAATATAGGTCCATGTTCCCCCGTCACTAAGGAACGATATTCACATTTTACGTGAATAACATCAGCGTAGATCCTGTAAAATTCAAGTCTATATTATTAGAGTAGGAGAGGTTAATATCGATAGTCAATTGTTTTATTCAATAATTTATTTTGCCGTGGTGGCCTCGGGGTTAAAGCAGCAGCAGCAGTCACCTGCTACGCAAGCGACGCTAGTTCGAATCCCAGTGGGGCCTGTACCAATGACTTTTGCTAAAAACTTATAAAACCTGCATATGTCTGAGAAATAATTCAATGACCTATGTATAGTGCCCGAGACGACTCACCCTCTGTCACGTCGGCACTTAATCATATTCGGTGAAATGTAGGTGTTGTTGTTACATCACCTCTGCTTACCCCTTCGGGGATGGCGTGAGCATATGTTAATTTTTGTACATTCTAAAACTGAAAATAAATAAAAGATCTAAAATGTGACATTAAAGCTCACAAAGGAGACTGGTACCAAATAGTCTCTATTGGAACCACAGTATTGTGTGACCTTCCCAGATAAATATGAACGCACATCCTAAGCCGCTGGTCCTAGAGACATGAATTGCATGCTGCATTATCATAAATAACCTAATGGAAATACCTACCTGTTTGCATCTTTAGCTTTTTGTAGGAACAAGGCGTTGATGGCTTCAGATTTGGCCAATCCATCGGCATTCTGGGCGAAGCATTTAGTCTTGCCATCCTTGCACATTGGCATTATCCGTCCATAGTGGACGGAGGACTGCGGGTGCAGGCACAGGTTGGAGCCCCCGACGATGGCCGCCTCGCACTCTCCGCGGCTGATGGCAAGGTAGGCCTGCTCCAAGGCTGCCAGGGAGCTGCAGCATGAGTCGTCCATTGCTATAGACGGACCCTTCGCGTTCAGCCAGTAAGATATGCGGTTGGCGTACATGGTCTTACTGCCTCTGAAATTCAAGTAATGGAATTTAGATGAGGAGGAAAAAATGAGATAGATAAGGCAAAACGGTAACTATAATACGTATTAATAATTTAGAACCAAACTAAGTCATACCATATTTTAAGAGTTTTCGAATACTGTGTCACATGAATAGATTTTTTGAAATGTGTTTTTGCAACGAAACATTGACGCTTAATTAAGTAACTCAAGTCAAATAATATGAAATAATTCATGTGCTTAACAATTCTAACTTCCATTTGACTAAAAAGAAATATTTATCTGTATTCGACTTACCCTGTAATACCAAAGCCACTCTTCACAGGAGTGTAAAAGATCGCCTTTTCACTTTCAGAGAAACAGTTTCCAACGTACACACCAACTTTTTTATTGCTCAGCTGATTGGGATTTACTCCTGTAGAACGTAACAATATTGAAAACACAAGGACATGTGTCTTGTGCAGTGCAGTAAGCCTGTATAATTATGGGGATTTTCAAAAAAATTTAAAAATATTTTTGTACAAAGTAATTTAAATTTAAAAGACTAAGATTCTTGGCGGGTGCTGCAGCTTCTCTGCTCAGTAAAGATAACTTTCTGAACCTGGCGGATGTATAGATAATCTTGTTTAAAAGGACAGTAAATGAAGCCCAGAGCTCAACACAGCACTTTTATTAGTTCATATTAACAAAAGAGTACACGTCTGTTCTCGGTGAACGATCAACTGATAATGCCGTACTGCGTCTATCGGATTTAAAAAGAAACTTTGACATTAACCGGATGTGCATCGTATTCGTGTATTAAAAATTAAATATTAATCATGTGTTATTACGCGCCTAAGATAAGAGTAAACTTGACTTCCGACAGACCAGTACGTACACGTAATATTGTTAATAATGAATGACATTTCAAGGATTAATCCATACATCTATATCTATATATCTATACGGATAAATAAAATTGAAGTATCTGTTTGTAATTCTAAAATAACAGTTTTTCACTAAATGCATATGAAAGTATACACGCTACTGACACAAAAAAAACAAAGTTTAAAAATTTTTCTTTCTGTCTGTTTGTTCCGGGTAATCTCTGAAACGGCTGGTCTGATTTTAATGGGACTTTCACAGGCAGGTAGCTGATGTTCCAAGGAGTAACTTAGGCTACTTTTATTTTTTTAAATACAAGGATAAAACCAGATCTACGCGGGTGAAACCGCGGGGCACAGCTAGTAAGTAATATAAAATAATACAAATAAAAAGCTTACACTTGTATAATCATGTCATTCTGACGATTTGAAAGTACTTTATTAAAAGTCTTAATTTAGAAATAGGTTACAATATTCAGCCATAGCACTGGCTTTTTTGTGTTCAGTCAATGGTCACACTAAGGGCCCAACAAAGCTTATATTTTTACCCGTCTACGACGTATCGAAGAGAAGAGTTGTGATTCTAACCGGCATATGTATGTTCGTTCATCTGTTCCCGCAGAAGTTCATAACTACCTACAATTTGACAAATAAGCGTCGTCTGTCAGCTGGTTATAGGCTTTTAAGATCAAAAAATTTGATGTGATGCCTTGTGGTGAAGACTCTTTTTATTGAAAATTTTTTTGACTCGCAACACAAACCTCGCACAGAACACCCACGAGAATATTTTACCCCGGCATCAAACCCAAGACCTCGTCTGCCGCAGTGGCGCTTGAGATTATTAGACCAACAAGGCAGTTTCCATTACCTTTCAGTAATTATTATTTACTGATGTAGTCTAGTCTAACACTCTTGGAGTACCTACTAAATAGTAGGTGCGGTAGCAATAAATCTAGTGCTCGTAAAACAAACCAGCATCATATATGGCTTGGCAAGCTTGCTCCAGGATCTTCCTTCCCAAGGTATCCATATTGTCAGCTTGTCGGAAGTTGACTCTGAAGAACTGGGCATCGAACAAGTTCAGCTCCGGTATCATTCCAGTGTGGTTCCGTACCTCCGGGTGCATGTACTTCCAATGACATTTCTCATCGGATACTGGGTTCACCTAATGAAGATAATATATTTTTCATTAAAATTATGAATTTAAGGGGTTATCTCACTTGCTACTAATTAATTGTCGTGGCATGTTACCGTAAGTTGGAGACCAAAGCTGTGAACCCTTACTTTATTGTGGAGTATATCGGAGAGGTCGTTGACGTGGTGCGACTCCGGGAACAGGCCCGACATGCCGGAGATGACCACCCGCTCTCCGTCCAGCGCCGGGCCCACCTCACCTGACTGCTCTTGTGGTGTTGGACTCCACTCCTTACCTTATAGTAGAGTATGTCGGAGAGGTCGTTGACGTGGTGCGACTCCGGGAACAGGCCCGACATGCCGGAGATGACCACCCGCCCTCCGTCCAGCGCCGGGCCCACCTCACCTGACTGCTTTTGTGGTGTTGGACTCCACTCCTTACCTTATTGTAGAGTATGTCGGAGAGGTCGTTGACGTGGTGCGACTCCGGGAACAGGCCCGACATGCCGGAGATGACCACCCGCCCTCCGTCCAGCGCCGGGCCCACCTCACCTGACTGCTTTTGTGGTGTTGGACTCCACTCCTTACCTTATTGTAGAGTATGTCGGAGAGGTCGTTGACGTGGTGCGACTCCGGGAACAGGCCCGACATGCCGGAGATGACCACCCGCTCTCCGTCCAGCGCCGGGCCCGCCTCGCCCTCCGCGCCGCACGCTGACTGCTCTTGTGGTAATGGAGCCATACTTTAATTCGATTTAATAATACTTTGAGCCCACACCGTAAGTACACGATGTACCGCAAGCAAGAACTTTTTGCAAATGGGGGCAATTAATACCTTTAGGTAATTTATATATAAAATGTTGTATAATCATATGCCTTATGACTACTTATTTGAATACAAATTGAACTTCGCTCAATATGCTTATTTTTACGGTACCTAATTGTTTACTTAAAAAATGCTTACGCCATCCAAGAAGGGTGTTGCGATAACAACATGTTGCGAAGGTACATGATGCCAGCTGAGTTTCTTGCCGGTTCTTCTCAGAAGGCTAGTTTCCGAACCGGTTGTAAATTCCTCGACATTCATAAGTGCCTTACCAGGGCCTAAACTGAATAAATCATTTTCATTTTCATATTAGACTGGACCTCGTTGGTCTTATGGTGTCAAGTGCCAGTACAACTCGCCAGTGCAATACTCGATGTATATGAATTCAATCTCCTCCTTGAGCAAAGTGTTACAGGGATTTCTATCTGTTACTTCCCAGTAGCAGCCCGTAGTCTGGAATTGTGCTGGTTAATGGCAAAGTTCGCTTACTACAGGGGACTTAAATATAACTGGTGAAATGTGGAGGTACTATCAGTACACCTTTCGAGCAATACTTCGGTGTGAGTTACTGCGGTGTTAATTTAGATATATTACAGTTTTCTGTTACTGCAAAGGTTACAAATACAGGTTACAAATTGCTAATGTAGTGTATTGATAATTCGTTCTAACAGGTGAACAGCCCGCATACCATTATGTATGCAGGCTGTTCACCCGTTGAAACTGTATCGACTGCTACTGCACCTAAGACTACGAAATAAATATGGTTTGCACTCAGTATTTTAACTCATCTCCCTGGCCTTATCACATTGTCTGCTGCTCATCTGCATCATCATCGTTTCGGCTGCCCAAAGAACAAAGTAAAGTACAAAATGAAAATGTTTTATTCAGTTTAGGCCAGGTGACATTGAAAGTCAATTATTCGAAAACAAAAAAAAATATCATACCATATATTTTTATTTTTATTAATCATAGTATTGTAAAGCATCGCATATTTGAACAGCTGTTCCATTTTACAGTCACTATTAGACAGGCAGGACCGGGCTCATAAAATGACTACTGTGCATTGGAGGTCAGCACTCATAAGGCGTGACGGCATATAAGCGTTTGTAGGCTGCTGCAGTAGCCGGTTGTGTTAGCACATAAATATTTTTTTTGTGTTGTCTAAAATTCTTCTTCTTATCGTGTCGATGGCAGACATTTTAAATTGTTCTAGGCCAGAACTTGCCTACTTCAACAGAATTACGTGTACGCTAATGATTTTTTTAATTACAGTGACTTGGAGTTCATTTGGAAACAATGATAACTAATTGAATCACGATGACCCCGCATTTTGAAGGTTCATTACCAGGTTGTTATTTAAGTAGGTATTTATTAACACTTTATTTTTCCAACTATATCGTTTTGTTTTTTTTACCTAATCACAAATTCTGCTTAATTCACCCTACATAGATGTGATGTGATGATCTCCTAACCGTATTTCGGTCACAACGGCTAATCTAGACGAGGATTAGCCGTTGTGCATCGCAGAAGGTATTATTGTGTACAAGTGTGTGCGCAAACATAGCTGTCTTCTGCCCCAGTCAGAATGCACTCTTTATTCCCTCACTCTCATAGACTTATTCTCTTAAATTCACGATGATGAATATTATAAAAATGAAAGATATGTTTGTTTGTTTGTATGGAATGATCTCCGACGTTACTAGACCTATCTTGAAAATTCTATCAGAGCTACATCATCAGCGAGTAACAAAGGCTATTATATCCCCGTATTCCAAAGGGAATGGGAACTACGCGGGTGAAACCGACCTACATTTGAGTCCTCAAACACTACTTATCTATTCTCTAAATTGAAGTGTCTGTTTGTAATTCCAAAATAAAAGTTTTTCACTAAATGCATATGAAAGTGTACTGTACTGTACATTAGGGTTACTGACACTGAAAAACCAAGTTTAAAATTTTTTTCTGTCTGTCTGTCTGTTTGTTCCGGGTAATCTCTGAAACGGCTGGACCGATTTTAACGGGACTTTCACTGGCAGGTAGCTGATGTTTCAAGGAGTAACTTAGGCTACTTTTATTTATCAGTCAAAAATTTTAAAATTTGGTTTTTTAGTGCCTGTAGCGTGTATACTTTCATATGCATTTAGTGAAAAACTGTTATTTTGGAGTTACAAACAGACACTTAAATTTTATTTATCTTATTTTTTTACTTACTTTATACGGTACTAAAATGAAAAAACCAATTTTAAAATTTTTTCTCTTTCTGTCTGTCTGTCTGTCTGTTTGTTCCGGCTAATCTCCGAAACGGCTGGACCGATTTGAACGGGACTTTCACTGGCAGAAAGCAAATTTTACAAAGAGTAACTTAGGCTAATTTAAAAAAAATCGTTAGGGTTCCGCGGGCCACCCATGAAATTAAGTCCACGTGGGTGAAACCGCGGGGCACAGCTAGTAATATATTAAGTACACTACACCTCTACTGTGACGGCACTTTTAAGTGTAGGCTGCTGCGTCATCGGTTTAAACAGCGCGTAACTTCTGAGCGATGACATTTCATTTTAGTACCGTAAAATTATAAGTCAAGGCTAAGGAGTTCTCAATACGCTTAAACGATCATACCATTTCAAGTTATACCATTGTTTAAAGCTGGTGATACTAATGATCTCAATAACTACAGACCAATTTCAATTTTACCTGCTCTTAGCAAAATTTTTGAGAAAATTATATTAAATCAGCTAGTTCTTTATTTCAACATAAATAATATTTTACACAATGAGCAGTATGGCTTCACCAAAGGTCGGTCAACTACTGATGCCGGTGTTGCACTTCTTCGATATGTATATAGGACTTGAGAGAATTCACATGATATGATAGGTGTATTCTGTGACCTATCTAAAGCGTTTGATTGCGTACATCATGAGACATTATTGCTCAAATTAAAACACTATGGTGTCAAAAGTACTGCACTCGATTATTAATATTTAAACCAGAGGGTACAGAAAGTAGAGGTAAATGGCGTTAAGTCTTCCGGGTCCCCAGTACTGGTGGGCGTGCCGCAGGGATCAATCTTAGGGCCTTTTCTATTTCTGATATATATAAATGATTTACCGCATTTTGTTAAGAATACTTGTGATATTGTACTGTTCACTCTTGTTTGAACTAAATACACAGTTGTAGGAATATCATAATTAAATCGTGTTTTTCTCACAGAAAATGTTTTATGCTGGAAAAAATCTACAGTTAAGTAATCCTTGTCGCCATTAAAAAGAACAGTCGCTCATAGTTAATCGTCTATCAATACGGGTGTCATGTAAGTTGCAGCGTTGAGAATGTATGTTTCACAGATATTCCTTTGTTCAAATGCGTCCAATATTTGGGGATCAAGGTTCTCATTTATGATGGCAGTGCATCGTAGATCAAGGGGTACATGCTAGAGAAGTGTTTAGCTGATGAACTGTGATCGGCTGCTGAGAGAAGCAGTGGAGCTTGGGCGCTTTGTGCGCTGGCGCAGAGTCGATAGCGGCGCGCAGTAGTACAATGCGAGAGCGGAGCGGGCGCGGCTGGGCGGTGTAGCGCCTGGCTCTCATGATGCTGGCGTAGGCAGCTTCTATGAGCGATCGAGCGTACTGAGCGGAATGTGGTACGCGGCCAAGCAGCGTGCGAACACAGGCTTCCAACTTGAGTGGCCAGCTAGAGAGGGGGCGCAAGGCGTCCTCCAGGCCCGCCGTGTCGCCGCCCGCCATCAGCGCGTACATGTGTCGCATCACCCCCTCTTGCAGCTCCTCCTCTGATCTGTACTTGCCCACTTGCGCTTCGAGCTCGCCCATTATCTCGTCAGGACCGCCGCCCAAGCAGAATACTGTCCTATAGCGCGGGAACCTAGACCGCGTGCCAATGAGTCGGCACGCAATCCACGCGCCCGGCGGATCCCCGTGCGCTACCAATAGTAGGTACGTAACGCGCCCGCGTTCATCGTTTGGCCGCCGGCGCCACAGTGTTCGACCGATACTCATCGTGTGCGTGCGCGTCGTTGCATTGGAATTGTTCTCGGACTCCGCTTGGCGCTTTTTGTTTATTGTCACGCTTTAATTATACACGACCCCTTTTGTGAATATCTTTTTAATATACAGTCTTCCGTTTATCCAACTAAAAGTTTTTATTTATACTCTTCAACCCCAACTCGCAAAACTTCGAACTATAGTCCCTGTCAATCCTGAAACAATTATATAAATATATATGCTCACGTTATTGGTTCCAATAGGGTCCCCGAAGGGGTAAGCAGAGGTGCTGTAATATCATCACCCACGTTTCACCTTAAAATATTCTAATTCAATATCAGCAAAACTAATAGGATTAAGCCTCAGTTACTGTTGCCTGTAATACCAGTCTACGCACAAAGAGACTAGCACACGCAGAAAATACCCATGGAATAAAAAAAATACTAAAGATTAATATTCGATACTGAGTAACCCTAAACACAATAGTTATGTACCTGCAAACTGCGTTAATCATTTCCTTTTTCGGTTCCTCCCACATTTTCAACCACGCTTCTTAACACGCTTTATAAGTATTACAAAACGTGTCGATATAATGTCTAATATACTAACCATGTTCTTCCAGCAAGGATGCCATTTCTAATGCAACAAGGACTCCGCTTTCGAAGCCCAAGAGGTAGAAGTTAGTTTTCAGGACTCCCAATTTCAGGAGGGTCTGTAATTTTTCATAATCACTATATATTAGGCTATTATAACTAAGTAAATTATTCATAAAAAATAACACATTTAGTTTCATTGTAAGATTTGATTGGAGCGTTTATACGATTCAGGTGAAACAAAGATATACATTTATTTAAGAGTTGATTGAGCGGTGTCCACGTACGTTGACGAACCGTTGCGCGGTGTCGCGCACAGTCTCGTGGAGGCGGTCGAGGCCGGGCTGCATGCGGCCTGCTTGTGCGGGCAGCTTCAGCCGCTCGCACAGCACGCGGAACTTCTGGTGGTGGCCCTCCAGGCCTGGGATCATGCATAAGTGGGTCTGGGATACGTCATATTCTTCTTCTCTCTGAAAGTTATTTTTTGTGTTTCAAAATTACAACATTACTAAGCAAAGCCACTGAATCCGGAGAGTAGGTGGCAAATCGTCTTGTTTGAATTTCCAAGCTGACTTTATTTTTAAAATGCAGACGACGTGATGACATAGGTACTCATGATGCTGCAAGACTTTGTAAGGAATAACAATGATACAAACAATAATTTGAAACCGAAAAGACATTTTATCGTAACTTACAGTAGCAAGGCTGTTGGTAAGAGTTGGTAATGACAAAATCTCGGTAGCGGCCATCAGCTCATCAGAGTCCACGTACGAGAAGAATGACTCCAACCCTTTAAGCTGTCTCGATGGAGCCTCCAACATGCTCATCTCTAGCTCGTTGATGCTTAAAATAAAGAACAATACTTTTAAAAGGGCAAAAATTTTACACGCGATACATTGAATGTACAACCACAGACTACCTGGCCAAACTAAAGGAAAGACAAATAAGAGTTGAATGAGAGTTGGCAAGAAACAGTTCTTCAAGCACAGACTCGCAAAACCGAACTCTCACGACAAGCTGAACTAAAACAGGGAGTTAATAAGTAGTACTTATTAAAAATATTATTGTTTTCTTAGCCCATGTAAGAATCCTCGTTTTTATTATTGTTATGTGTATAATATAATAGCTCAATCAATAGCTCACCTCTGAATGGTAAGCGCCATGATTTCCTCCTCAGTCAAGCATACATTGTAGTAGGGGAGCCCAAGCGGGGATTTCGTGTTTTCCTAAAGCGCGGCAGATTAATATACAGGGGGATACCTTGTACCCGGTTAAGTATCTCCACCAAATATGAACCTCATAAATAAGGCCGAGCGTCCAGGATAAAGGATCAGATTAGTAAAAAAAAATTCATCATCAGAAATTCTCGAGCGCGTCAGATTAAGTTGGGGTGAGTTAATTATATGCTAAAAAGTGTATATTCCACTAATCTGACAATTTGAGAGTGACGAAAAGAAAGGAGAGGGCTACAAAGTTGTAAAAAAAAACGTCATCTGGACATTCTCGAGCGTGGCTCATTTTTTTTTATTTTAAAGAAAATAATTCAAGGATAACTAAAAATATATAATCTGATCATTTCCACAAGCCGAAATAACAAAAATTCTTCGATAAAGTTGAATGCGTGCAGCTGCGTAATGCCTATATTCTCATCTCTATGAATAAAAATAAAGAGCAAGTAAGTAAGCTTAAAATCAATGATAGTATTATATCGGATAAGTTAGAAGTCGCGACTGCTTTTGTGATTCTTTTTTCTAACATTCCTATAGAGACCACCAAACACCTTAACTCTGTCAACCAGGATTAACTTTCCGCTCTACACTTCATTATCACTCACCAAGTATCGTAAATCCTCTTCCAAGATGGCCCGATATCATTTTCTCCTCGTGAATATTGTGCAGTAAAGCTAGTTTCTCAGGGTCTATGGGGCGTGACTTCAGGTCTTCAAAGATTTTCGATACTGAAGATTGTTGTCTACCAGATATGGTAACAAGTCGAGGAATATCGGTTTTGTAACAATTGGGGTCCTACAACATAATAAAGCATTTTTCTTATGGCATAAATTATTTATGTACTTTTAATTTAAGTAGGTACCCGAATCCTCGAAGTCATCTAAACTGAGAACGATTTACAAGGTTTTACAATATTTATTTTTTAAGTTATATCACATATTACTCGAAAACGGTTGAACCGATTTGGATGGTATTATTGTACAAAGGTCCACAGAAAGATGATCGCGTATTTTTATCTGCATATATATTTTTTTTAAGATAGAAATAAATAATTTTGCCAAACCGCTTTTGATGGCACGTCATGATAATTGGTTATATTGACATTATCATCTTTTTAAATTTATCCTTTTACGATACGATAACTTTGTTGTTCAACCTTTGGTTTATAGTGTCCGTGCAGCAAGACGTGTGCGTTGACTCCCGTGACGGACAGAGCGTTGACGGCGGTGTAAGTGCGGCGGAAGGGTTGGTGTTCAGTGACGATACGCATGCGCCCGTCGTTCAGAGACGCGATGTCCTGCCGAGGGGTCTCGCAGTGCAGGTTGGCCGCCAGCTGACCCTTGTGGTAGCCCAGCAACACCTAGCCAATGGGAGCAAAAAAATATTAGTATTGCGTAAATGAGGGATCGTTTTTGGTACTGAACACCAGAATCCCCTGTTACCTTAGTAATAGCTGATATTCCGGAAGCCCCCTCGCTGTATCCAATGTTGGACATGACGCTGCCGACCAGGAGCGGGTCGGTTCTGTTCTCACAGAACACCTTCTCGATGGCTTGCAATTCAGACTTATCGGCTTCTGGCACAGCTGCAAGGATAATACAGTAGGCTTCAGATTTGCAGTAATCAATTATTTTAGCATAGTTGTAGATGTTTTTTTAGACAAGTACTACAATTTACAATAATTATTGTCGGTACAAATTAATTCAGTAGTGAAGATCTGGTTTTCAGGATTGGGATTCCGTCATGAAGCGGCCGTAAAATTCCGCATATGCAAAGATGATCGTCTTTATGAAGTCAACATGTGGAAAGTTTGATCAACGCTACGGCCAACTCTTTAGAACTTCTCCAACTTCCGAAACGTATCTGGCTCACCAGGAAATAGACAATCTTGATTTAGCATTAGTATTATAGATATTTGGCTGATAAGCAACATCAGAAAAATATAGCGCCAAAATAACATGATAATATATTTTTTTTCGTAGAAAACAGACTCGTTGTACACCATTTCAATGGCCCAGGCAAATATGACCGCTCTCATGGTATGGAGTCATTTGCATTTGGTTAGCATGGACAACTAATGATGTCAGTTTTATTACGGTATCCCTATCCCAAGAAACAACAGTCTAAGATAAATTGTATTAAAAATCTAATTAAGAAATATGTAAATTCATCAATTCATTGCTTTTTTTCATCAATCAAAGTATTGAATATGATGGCGTTCGTACCTGAACCAAATGCTTAAACGTACTCCACAAGTTGAGGTGGGATTTTGGCCTGCTCGTAAAAGTTTCGCATGAACTTAGTTGTATCCTCGGGGTTTCTAATGAATCCATATTGAGGTCCATGCTCGCCCGGCAATAAAGAACGATATTCACATTTCACGTGTATAACATCAGCGTAGATCCTGAAAAGGTACTTTTGTGTACGTTAGCACTACTTTATTCGATTGCTCTGCTCAATTCAATGCAAGTCTCAGTAATGTTTCCAATATATTGTTCTTTTTTTTTCTTTTCAAATCCTATTAATAAAATTCAAAGTCCACAGTGACTGACTGGCCGATATATCAACAATCTAAACTCATGGCAGTGTTCTTCGATACGGGTATGTATCCACTATTAAAGGGTTTTCCGTAACTACCACCTAAAGGGTGAAACGAGGGGGTTGAATTCTCTGTAAAATGTTTGATTATCTGGGTATTCGACCCAGATAGAGGTACCACACTAGCAGTGCCCGCATAAATAACATATATTGCTTGCTTGCTTGGACATTCAAGAACTATTCTATAATATGCTCACGCCTTCCCAATAAGGTCACCTAAGAGTAACA
The DNA here is from genome assembly GCA_964035505.1 of Watsonalla cultraria. Lineage (NCBI taxonomy): Eukaryota > Metazoa > Arthropoda > Insecta > Lepidoptera > Drepanidae > Watsonalla > Watsonalla cultraria. The sequence continues at coordinate 6,826,117 of OZ037731.1, forward strand.
CCCATTTTTACAGAAGATTTAGGTGTCCGGTATGCATCCAGCATAGTTGCACTTGACGTGTAGAAAACCTCATTGGTGTAGACTGGTTAGATTGGAATTCCGTCGCTTGCGTAACTACCTCGCTGCCACGCTACTACGCCTCTATAAGTATTGTTTTACATACATAATCTATACTATAATATTATAAAGCTGCAGAGTTTGTTTGTTTGTTTGTTTGTTTGAACGCTCTAATCTCAGAAACTACTGGTCTGATTTCCGTCTTGTCCATTTTGTCCAGTTATCGAGGAAGGCTATAGGCTATATTTTATTCTCATAAAAATTAGGGTTTGGTAAGAAAATTGCGATTTTGTAACCCAAGGTGTAAAATCGAAAACCTATTTATGCGTGCGCTGCAAAAACTATTGACAATAGAACAAAATGATGTACTACGGGTTTGTAGGTCTTATTAAGATCTACAAAAAAGTCCGCGAGAGCATATATCTAACTATCATAGTTTAGTCATAATAATCGCTTTTATGTTCATAAAAAATATTAAATCGTCTGAAGAAAGAAACTACGTTAAATGTGTATCTAAATATTAATCCTTAACCAAATTAATCATTATGCTCTCAAGGGTATTCATGTAGAAGTAAAATACCATAGGATAATATGTTTTATTCCAATCGGACATTTCGTTGAGAAATTATCACGAGTTATTTGCCAAAGAGCTTTATCAACGTCTGTTTATTCCGGGTAATCTCTGCAACGGCTGGACCAATTTTAACGGGATTTTCACTGGCAGATAGCCAATGTTACAACTTTTATTTAAAAAGAACATTTGGGGTTCCGCGGGAATCAAATTAAAACTACGCGGGTGAAACCCCAACGATGGCCGCCTCGCACTCTCCGCATCTGATGGCAAGGTAGGCCTGCTCCAAGGCTGCCAGGGAGCTGCAGCATGAGTCATCCATTGCCATGGACGGACCTTTCGCGTTCAGCCAGTAAGATATGCGGTTGGCGTACATGGTCTTACTACCACTGAAATTTTAATAAGTGGAACTTAATATTTTATTTCAACTCAGTCACAAAAAATATCTTTACTTGACTTTGTTTATTCAAATCGTCAGTTTCAAATGTAGGTATACAATAAAAGTAGTAGGTATGAAATACGTTTATATGTGCCTTACCTTTCCGAAAATGGATAAATCATATAAATTTTTATTTTTAAGTAGTTTTTTCAATATAATACTACGCTTTATTAAGTCCATACTTCCAAAGACAGATATATATTTTAATGTGCTATTGTACTCACCCTGTTATACCTAAGCCGCTTTTTACGGGAGTGTAAAAGACCGCCTTTTCACTTTCAGAGAAACAATTTCCGACATACACTCCCACCTTTTTGTTGGACAATTGTTGGGGATTTACTCCTGAAAGATATAACAAAATATAAATAAAAAAACTCTGCGTCAAACGTCGGTATTTGAGAAAAAAATGATATTGAGTAAGGGCTAATATTAAATTTATTGCGACATCTTATATAGCCTATGAAGTGAACGTTATAAAAGTATGTAATGATGATAAGGGGGCCTAATTGACTATGGTCGTAAAGAGTGCGTATTAAGAACTTCTTAGCTTTGACGTTTAAATTTAGGGTGCGAAAATGAAACGTCAAAGCTCAGAAGTTCTAAATACGCTCTGCTTCAACCGATGATGATAGACCCCAAGTTAGTGATGAGTGCACAGATCTTCTGCCAGCAGTATCTAATACATCATGCACCCAATAACTTCGTACGTTTGAAGCAAGTCACAAATTAAGAGTTTCCTAATGGCTCGGTTGCAATAGTCATCCATTCATAGTAGAAAAAAGGATTATAATGCATACAAACCAGCATCATCCAAGCGAAAAAAAAAAATACGATTCTGACCGGTATGTATGTATGTTCGTTCATCTGTCCACTTCAAAACTACCACAATTTGACAAATAAACTTATGGGCTATATTACATAAAATTAGAGAGGTACTCTCGAGAGAAGAAATCTGGTGAACCAGCACCAGAGTACTAATCCAGGCTCCAGACTGCTACTGCGAAATCACAGATGGAAAAACCCAACGAAAATTTGTCGAGATCGACCCCCAGGGCCACGTGGGCCGCTTTGGCACTTGTGACCTTAGACCAACAAGGTAGTTCCCACTACTTCTCAGTCAATATTTACTGACGTACATACAGTCACTAGTCTAACTCTCGAGAGACCCTACTAATAACCAACATTTAGTAGGTGCGGTAGAAATGAAACGAGTGCTCGTAACACAAACCAGCATCATATATGGCTTGGCAAGCTTGCTCTTTCTTCCCAAGGATCTTTCTTCCCAAGGTATCCATATTGTCAGCTTGTCGGAAGTTGACTCTGAAGAACTGAGCATCGAACAAGTTCAGCTCCGGTATCATTCCGGTGTGGCTCCGTACCTCTGGGTGCATGTACTTCCACCGACAGTTCTCATCGGATACTGGGTTCACCTAAAGAGGATATTATAAATATTTGATTAATGATGATTTTGATAACTACTTAAAAGGAAAATTGTTTATATGAATTAGTTAAGTTAATTGAATTTAAGGGGCTATCTCACTTCCTATTAATTCGTAGTAGTCGTGCCGTGTTACCACGAGTTGGAGAGCAACGCTTTAAACTCCCTTATTGTAGACCATGTTGGAGAGGTCGTTGACGTAGTGCGACTCCGGAAAGGCCCGACATGCCGGAGATGACCACCCGCTCTCCGTCCAGCGCCGGGCCCACCTCACCTGACTGCTCTTGTGGTGTTGGACTCCACTCCTTACCTTATTGTAGAGTATGTCGGAGAGGTCGTTGACGTGGTGCGACTCCGGGTACAGCCCCGACATGCCGGAGATGACCACCCGCTCTCCGTCCAGCGCCGGGCCCATCTCGCCCTCCGGGCTGCACGCTGACTGCTCTTGTGGTAATGGTGCCATTATATATTTTTTTGATTTGTTATTATTTAAGCCCAGGCCACCATTTAAGTACACAACGTAAGGGTAAATAAGAACCTTTGACGAATGAGACCTCTTATAAATAGCTGATAATACGTTTAATATTGTATAGTCGTTCAATTAGGAACTTTTTTTGAATACAAATTCGACTTCTCACATTGTCAAGTAGGTATAATTTTTAATGTTATTTTGTTACAATTCTTCTTCAACACATTCGCTACTCGAATCATCAAAATGGCCGCCCGAGATCCCACACCTCAACATTAGATCACTGGTATTTGACTGCAAACGTATGCAAGGGGAAAATTTTGAAAATTCGTAACATCCCGAGGTTGTGTGCTTGATTTTCACCTTTGTCACCATCATTTTCCTGCCCTTATCTCATGCTATAGGGGGTCTATACCTATTATACAATATTTATTAGACACTTTCTACCCAATTTTTCGTACAGAGTGAGGTATCTTTCAGCGTGAAAGAAACCTGCCGCCGTATCATTATTGTTCAGTAACGGTCGATCTTGACCGAGGTTTGAAGCCTCTGCCCACGGAGGGAGTACGCTGTGAACCTGTTAGAATGAATTGTCAATACAATAACGTAATTTGAAATAACATGAAGGTAACCTTTAAGATAACCTTTAGTTTTAGTAGGAAAAAACAAAATGAACAACAACGACAAAAAATTTGAATTTTGAACTATATATGTTGCTAAAAAAACACAAGTATATTAGACATTATATCGACACGTTTTGTAATACTTATAAAGCGAGTTTAGAATCGTATGGTTTGTGGAATTCTGAACTATAAATGTAACTGCGTAAATAATTTTTCAATTGATTACCATTGAAATTTCAATGGTTGAATATGTGGGAAGGACCCATCCAGCTCCAACAAATTGAAAAATGATTTACGCAGTTTCCAATAATATGTAATAATAACAGCTAAGTTCAGAGTTATTCAGTCCGGAATCATCAGTATTATGTTCTACTTAATTGGTAGTTTGTGCGTGTGCTAGTCTGTGTGTGTGTAGACTGGTGTTGCACTTTGGTACCTGAAAAACAGTAACTAAGCCGCTTTCTTTTAGCTTTATTCATATCGCACTATAAATTTTAAGCGATAAAACAACCACAAGACCAGACGAGTACTAAATGGTTCACGGAAAAGCTCTTTTCCCCGCAATATATCCCAGAGAGAGACCCAGACATTAGGACAAATTATCTCTAAATATTGATGGATGCATACATGTCGTAAAAATGTCCCTGAATGGGAAATATAATCAAGTTGAATAAACGTTTATAATTTACAAAACTTTTACTCAATCCCTTGAAATATGCTAATTGAACGTTGTGAAATCACAAATTGTTTCAGGATTGACGGGGACAGTGTTCTGCTTGTGGCGGTCCTGACGAGATAGTGGGCGAGCTCGAGGCGCAAGTGGGCGAGTACAGATCAGAGGAGGAGCTGCAAGAGGCGGTGATGCGACATATGTACGCGCTGATGGCGGGCGGCGACACGGCGGGCCTGGGGGACGCCTTGCACCCCCTCTCTAGCTGGCCACTCAAGTTGGAAGCCTGTGTGCGCACGCTGCTTGGCCGCGTACCACATTCCGATCAAGACGCTCGATCACTCATAGAAGCTGCCTACGCCAGCATCACGAGAGCCAGGAGCTACACCTTCCAGCCACGCCCGCTCCGCTCTCGCATTGTACTGCTGCGCGCCGCTATCGACTCTGCGCCAGCGCACAATGCGCCCAAGTTATAGTTGAGTTAAAGTTACCTCATTATTCTGTAGGTACGAAAAATTGGGTAGAAAGTGTCAAATATTGTTTAATAGGTATAGACCCCCTATAACATGAGATAAGGACAGGAGGAGGATAGGTGAAAATCAAGCGCACAACCTCTAGATGTTTCGAATTTTCAAAATTTTCCCCTTGCATACGCTTGCAGTCAAATACCAGTGATCTAATGTTGAGGTGTGGGATCTCTGGCAACAGTTCCATTATTGTCATGATAACATGTTAATCATGTTTACCACGGCAAATTCACTCTACAAGAAGTGGAGAACGCGCGAGTGATACCCTTGGTGTTGCAAGACAATCTAATCAGGTGAACTATAAAGAAATTGTAATTAGCACTGGGCCATTTTGATTATTCGAGCAGCGAATGTGTTAAATACGAATTGTAACAAAATAACAGTAAAAAATATACCTACTTGACAATGTGAGAAGTCGAATTTGAATTCAAAAAAAGTTCCTAATTAAACATATTATCAGCTCTTTATAAGAGGTTTCATTCGTCAAACGTTCTTATTTACCCTTACGTCGTGTACATAAATGGTGTCCTGGACTCAAATAATAACAAATCTAAAAAAATATAATGGCATCATTACCACAAGAGCAGTCAGCGTGCGGCGCGGAGGGCGAGGTGGGCCCGGCGCTGGACGGAGAGCGGGTGGTCATCTCCAGCATGTCGGGGCTGTACCCGGAGTCGCACCACGTCAACGACCTCTCCGACATACTCTACAATAAGGTAAGGAGTGGAGTCCAACACCACAAGAGCAGTCAGGTGAGGTGGGCCTGGCTCTGGACGGAGAGCGGGTGGTCATCTCCGGCATGTCGGGCCTGTTCCCGGAGTCGCACCACGTCAACGACCTCTCCGACATACTCTACAATAAGGTAAGGAGTGGAGTCCAACACCACAAGAGCAGTCAGGTGAGGTGGGCCCGGCTCTGGACGGAGAGCGGGTGGTCATCTCCGGCATGTCGGGCCTGTTCCCGGAGTCACACCACGTCAACGACCTCTCCGACATACTCTACAATAAGGTAAGGAGGGGAGTCCAACACCACAAGAGCAGTCAGGTGAGGTGGGCCCGGCTCTGAACGGAGAGCGGGTGGTCATCTCCAGCATGTCGGGCCTGTTCCCGGAGTCACACCACGTCAACGACCTCTCCAACATACTTTACAATAAGGAAGCGTTGCTCTCCAACTCGTGGTAGCATGGCACGACTACTACGAATTAATAGGAAGTGAGATAGCCCCTTAAATTCATATAAACAATTTTCCTTTTATGTAGATTTGACTATCAAAATCATCATTAATCAAATATTTATAATATCCTCTTTAGGTGAACCCAGTATCAAACTCAAACTCAACTCAAATATATCTTTACTCGATTAGACTTTATATAAAGTACTTCCGATGAGAAATGTCGGTGGAAGTACATGCACCCGGAGGTACGGAGCCACACCGGAATGATACCGGAGCTGAACTTGTTCGATGCTCAGTTCTTCAGAGCCAACATCCGATAAGTTGACAATATGGATACCTTGGGAAGATAGATCCTGGAGCAAGCTTGCCAAGCCATATATGATGCTGGTTTATGTTACGAGCACTCGTTTCATTTCTACCGCACCTACAATGTTGGTTATTAGTAGAGTCTCACGAGAGTTAGACTAACGCCCGGTTTCCGAAAGGCTTGTCAAGTCAAAAATTAACTAATCATCGATCAAACGGCATGTCAAGTGTGAATTGGGTTGCTAGAAGGATGATCATCTAATTTGATTTGATCAGAATGTCAAATGAAAGAGAAATGCCAAATCTCTATGATCAAATCGAATGATAAATGCATTTTGGGTTTCCGAAAGGCTGATTAAGCCGTAATCTATGATCAAAGTGATGTCAAATGGCATGTCAGTTAATCGGAGGTTGTGGACAAATTAACTTATTACTATCATTGTATTTTATCATAATATGTATAGAAATACTGCCTCGATCCTCGAAATCTTGTCACTCACAGGAAGCTACATTATTCCCAGTGCTAAAGCATGCTATTTTTTTATATCAAATGGAAATAACAATGCTCAAATCAAGATTGAAAAATTTTTTGACTAAATGCATGTGTATGATCGCGGGAAAATTTAAAATTTTGCCAAACACATACTACGGCCCTGACTCTCAATCAAAACTGGCGATAGCATGAGACAAACACAGAAGATGATAATACTGACGAAATAACTGGATAACAACCTACCTATAGTGATAAATTTGTGGCAAAAGTGATAAAATTAACAATAATGTATACACTCAAAAGCTGCAAAATCATATCAAACTATTAACTAATAATAAGAATGTTTATGAAGACTTGTTTTGTTATTTACCTGCTAGCTTATTTCTATATATATATATATATATATATATATAGCCTCAGTTCTTAATTATATTCTAAAAGTGAAATCAATAGGTAGGTCAAACTCTACTTATTGGAGAAAAAGATTAGGTATGTGCTATAGTGTGACAACAAAGAATAATCATAACATCAAAAGTATTAGAATAGTGTGTGCAATTCATAAGGTAGGTACCTAACTAAATTGGTATGAATCTAGTAAACAATAGGTGCTGGATATCACTAAATTAAACTTGCAAAAGCAATAATATAGGTTATTAGTATAGGTAAACTAGACAGCTAATTATATAAATATAATAATATTTAAATGCCTAGATCTTGAGTCTGTACAAAAAAACCTAAAAGTAATATAACTTAACTTATTCTACCCTTAGGTAGGTTTAAGGTTGGAAATATTATGCAATACATTAATATTTGAATGTTTAACCTACTACATATTGTGAGTATGATTGTTTATTATGAATGTATGGAATGGGACTATTGGACTGGAATTATAGTCTGTTTCTATGAATGGAACACATACCTGCTACATTATACCTAGATAAGAACAATTTATGTTCTACATGTATGATTAACCACAAAGCTCATAAAATGTAAAGAAATAAATGGCCTTTTATATTGATTTCATTGCAAACAAAAGTTCATCCACCCCATCATTTCGACCCTCCAGTCAAAATTAAACCTTTGGTACCTGGACGACGGAACCCTAGGAGGCGATGGACTCACCGTCTTAGAAGATTTCAAATCGGTCATTGAATCTTTTAAAATTATTGGCTTAGAACTTAATTTTGAAAAATGTGAATTATATATTTCAGATTCAGTCAACCAAAATTTAAAAGTATCAATCGTAGAGCAGTTTCAGGCGATTGCTCCCAACCTAAGGATCCTGGATAAAGGTTCCCTTCGTCTTCTAGGGGCTCCTGTCCTCCAGGAATCCATACCCTTTTTCATTAAAGAGCAAACGTCAAAATTCTCCGCCTTTTCTGACCGTCTTATCAAAATTAACTCCCATATGGCATTTCATTTGATGCGTTTCTGCCTTTTTGTTCCAAAATTAATGTATACTCTAAGATGTGGACCATTCTGGAAATTTTCTGAAGAGCTAAAAACAATGGATAACGAAATAAAAAAAGTCGTCATACAAATTCTAAATTGTCCAATGACCGATCGATCTTGGACCCAAGCATCTCTCCCGATACGTTTTGGAGGTCTGGGCGTTAGGAACATTTCCAGCGTTGCGCTCCCGGCTTTCCTGTCTTCGACCCACAGTACAGCAGGGCTCTTTAATAAAATTATTCAACCTTCTCTTGGGGACGTCCAGATTGACTGCTGTGTCGATGCCAGGGAGGCTTGGTCTGCAGCTTGTCCGAGTGAAAGCATTCCTCAAAATCCCAAATCCCAAAGGCAATGGGACGAGCCGCTCTGCAAAATAGCCAAGTTTAACCTAACTCAAACAAGTGAAACCAGCGCAGAAAAGGCCCGTCTCCTTGCCGTCTCTGAACATGAGTCGGGGTACTGGCTCCAGGCACTACCATCTGCTAACATCGGTACTATGCTCGACAACGTTTCATTCTCATTAGCTGCCAGCCTGCGACTGGGATGCAAAACTAATGAGCCCCATCGCTGTGTCTGCGAGGAAGATGTCGACCAATTTGGTCATCATGGTCTCTCTTGTCACCGCAGTGCGGGTCGCTTATCCCGACATTCCACTTTGAATGACGTCATTCGCAGGGCCTTTGTCACCGTCAACGTGCCGGCAATCCTAGAGCCGAACGGTATTGCACGAGACGATGGCAGAAGACCTGATGGGATGACGTTAGTTCCCTGGAGTGTCGGGAAGCCCCTTGTGTGGGACGCGACCTGCGTGGACACACTTGCTCGCTGCCACTTAAATTCTACTTCGCAGCAAGCTGGGGCCGCGGCAGTGTGTGCAGAAAACCTCAAGCGGCGGAAATATGCAGACATAAGTCATATTTGTATATTTCTGCCGTTTGGGGTTGAGACTTTGGGACCAGGGGGTCCAAATGCGAAAATCCTTTTTAAGGATCTTGCAAAACGCCTGGTTGACGTCTCCGGTGACCGCCGAGCTGGTTCCTACCTCGGTCAGAGGATCAGTTTAGCGATCCAGCGAGGTAACGCAGCCAGCTTTCTGGGCACCATTCCCGCAGACACTAATTTTAATTCTGTTTTTTACTTATAATTTTTATTTTTATTGTAGTTTAAATTTAAGTTTAGTTTTAATTTAAATGTAAAGACTAAATAAATTTTCACGATTACTTAAAAAAAGTTAGTTATGAATATTATATTCACACCATTGATTGAGATATAATAATAGTAGATTGCAACGGGATCATTGGGTTTGTCGGTCAGTACCTTCTCCTTACCATTGAAGTAAATGCACAGTATAAGAATTAAGTAATGAAATGTTTCTTTGTAGTTTGTATCTGCTACAAGTATCTAAGGATTAGATAACTCATTAGCTAGCAGCACCGGATCTAGTTTTCTTTTTCAATACTGCAAGAGTAATTTACATGTTGCTGGCCTTGTAGTAAGTAAGAGTAACAAGATTACATATATATATGAGAAAATGATATCAATGTTATTTTTATTCCATACATTTTATTACAATAAACAGTAACAGGAAAGTACACACTTTTGTTAATCTTGGTGGATAATAAGTAGCACTTCACATTGAAAGAGTAGTACTGCAAATGTTGCTTGTCTGGGGAAGCAAGACGAGCCACCGCGTCCTGCGGCTAGAAGTCCTTTGGCGAAGTGGTATGATAACATTATATTAGTTAATCTTATACTCTCAGTTTTCGGTGCACATGCACCTTTTTGTTCTGTGCTGAGTAGCGCAGGTGTAATAAATAAATAATCACAGGAGAGTGGAGGGACACAGTGTTTGATTTTGCGACATGCAAGAACATGGGTTTGCCTGCGTCGTAAGACCTTGCTGCGGGGATTCTGAAGAGTTTGCTTGCGACGAGACGGTGATCCCTCCGATTCGCTAATACGCTCACACATATACAATACAATTTTTTCTCGCTTTTTTTCGTGTATGTAATCGTAAACAATGCAACACAGACAGTAATAATATTAGTTATTTTTGTCTCTTTGACAGATAGAACGAACGAATGAATGACAATATTGAACTATTTCACCAATGTGGCCATATTTAAAAATAATTATAATGAACGTTATGTTACCAAATTTTTGCTTGACAAGCGTTCGAGAAACCCAATCAAAGTTGATATCGGAAGTCAACTGACATTAATGTCAGTTGATTTTGATTTTGACAAGCGTTCGAGAAACCGGGGGTAAGTGACAGTATGTACGTCAGAAAATATTGACTGAAAAGTAGTGGGAACTGCCTTGTTGGACTAAGGTCACAAGCAATGCGGCCCACGTGGCCCTAGGGGTCGATCTCGACAAATTTTTGTTGGGTTTTTCCATCTGTGATTTCGCAGTAGCAGCCTGGAGCCTGGATTAGTACTCTGGTGCTGGTTCACCAGTTTTTCTTCTCTCGAGGGTACCTCTTTAATTTTATGTGATATTAATAGCCCATAACTTTATTTGTCAAATTGTAGTAGTTTTGAAGTGGACAGATGAACGAACATACATACATACCGCTCAGAATCGTAACTCTTTTTTTTTCGCTTTCACGTTCACTTCATATCCTATATAAGATGTCGCTATCAATTTAATATTAGCCCCTACTCAATATGTTTTTTTTTCTCTAATACTTAAGACACTATTTATTTAATATGTCAAATGCTTATTCCTCAACTAATCAGTCACTCTCTCAGACAATTCCTTACAAATTTATTCCTTAACTTGTCCATGTCGCTGCGCCACACATCTCAACATTCGCATCTCAGTTGCAAGCTGCTTTCTTACACCCGTCACATTTGTGACTTTCAGGACAGTTGGCCTTATATTCTTCTCTTAAGCACATGCGGGAATATTATATTATTATTTTTTGTCCTTAAACTACACTAGGTAATTCTTACAGCTGATACACGTGCTGCACTAAGTGTTTTTTTAGCTTTGAACCCTTTGTTTTACAATTCTTGTGTGCCGAGTTTCCATTAGGTTTACTTGGAAGCAGTAGAAATAAATAAAAAGTATTTAATTTTTTTTAATTCAATTCCTATTATTAAGAATGCTATACCTAACCCATTTACCGTATTGCCGTAAAGTATTTATTCCAAAAATATCAAATTCATGTATGTTTCATAATTAATAAGGTAGGTTTCACAGAGATTTTTGCGATCAAACGCGTCCAATATTTGTTGGTCGAGATTATTGTTAATGATGGCGGCGCATTGGAGATCATTCGGCGCATGCGCTAGAGGCATAGTCAGCTGATGGACTGCGATTGGCTGCTGAGAGAAGCACTGGAGCTTGGGCGCATTGTGCGCTGGCGCAGAGTCGATAGCGGCGCGCAGCAGTACAATGCGAGAGCGGAGCGGGCGCGGCTGGGCGGTGTAGCTCCTGGCTCTCGTGATGCTGGCGTAAGCAGCTTCTATGAGTGATCGAGCGTACTGAGCGGAATGTGGTACGCGGCCAAGCAGCGTCCGCACACAGGCTTCCAGCTTGAGTGGCCAGCTAGAGAGGGGGCGCAAGGCGTCCTCCAGGCCCGCCGTGTCGCCGCCCGCCATCAGCGCGTACATGTGTCGCATCACCGCCTCTTGCAGCTCCTCCTCTGATCTGTACTCGCCCACTTGCGCCTCGAGCTCGCCCACTATCTCGTCAGGACCGCCACCCAAGCAGAACACTGTCCCCGTCAACCCTGAAACAACTATTTATTAAATACTTGATGTTCACCAACATTTTTGAAGAATACAGCTAATGTAAATTCTAAATGACCCGGGTACGTCCTTAAACTACGACCAGCCACCGATGGGACGGGCAGCAGCGTCCTTTATAACTTTCGGTGAAATCTCTGCGATCCCCAAGCCGCCTGCCAAGTGTGGGGATTATGGCAACCCCCCTCCCCCCCCTCCTCCATTATGATTGACAACAAGTGCACACGGCCCCCAGTCCCCGGCAGCTCCGCTATTCCTGATCTAGGTAGCGGATTGGATAACGGCGGAGCGGGGGTGCGAAGAATCTCCGGCAGATGCCCCGCTACCACCCCCAACGAACTTTGGCCCTGGCAACACACAACATCCGCACATTGAGGACCGATTAAAAGATTGTCGAGCTGGAGGAAGAATTGAGCAAAATGCGGTGGGATATCTTGGGATTATCTGAAATCCGAAGAGAGGGTCAGGATACGATAGTCCTAGATTCCGGCAATATGCTCTTCTTCCGGGAAGGAGGCCGTAAATCCCAGGGTGGTGTTGGATTTCTCGTCCGCAGGTCCTTCATCAACAACGTGGTGAAAGTCGACAGTGTGTCGAGTAGGGTAGCATACCTTATACTCAGAATAACCAACCGGTATTCGCTGAAGGTCATACAGGTGTATGCACCGACCTCGACACATTGTGACGATGAAGTAGAGGCTTTGTATGAGGAGATATCCGAAGCCATACATACCTCCGAAGCATACTTCACCGTTGTTATGGGGGACTTCAACGCGAAAGTGGGCGCACGGAATGGCGATGAGTTGAGAGTGGGGCCATTTGGGTATGGGCAGCGAAACCATAGGGGCCAGCGGCTGGTCGACTTTATGGAAAAGGAGGAACTCTATTTGATGAACTCCTATTTCCAAAGCGGCCATCCAGGAGGTGGACGTGGATGAGCCCCGATGGTACTACCAGAAATGAGATTGACTTCATCATGACGACCAAGAAGCGAATATTCAGTGATGTCTCTGTGATCGCCAAGGTAAAAACCGGTAGCGATCACCGTATCGTCAGAGGCACACTGAATATCAATGTAAAGCTTGAAAGGTCGCGTCTGGTGAAGTCCACGCTCCGACCTGGTCCTGCCCAGATCCAGAACCCTGAAGACTTTCAGCTCGAACTGCATAATCGCTTCCAGTGCCTAACCGAATGCGAAACTGCGGGCGAGATTAATGATGGGTTGGTGGAAACTGTCCAAGTTCTTTAAGACCCCACGCCGGAACAAACCTCAAAAGCTCTCGAACGGAACCATCAAGTTGATGCAAGACCGGACTGAGATGAGGCTGCAATCTTCAGCTGACATGTCGGAATATGGCAAACTCAATAGACGAATATCTAAATCAATGCGACGTGATCTGCGTGCCTATAGTGCGGCGCGGATCAGAGACGCAATCGAGCGGAACCAGTGCTCTAAAGTCTTCGCAAAGAATTCGTCTATTGGGCGAAGCCAAATGACTAAGCTGAAGATCGACGACGGCAGTCTCATTTCGTCGAAACCGGAGATCCTGAGAGAGCTCGAGAGGTTCTACGGACAGCTGTACGCCTCAACACGGAAGCCCAGTGACGGTCCAGCTCGGGACGCAAGATCTAAACTGACCCAACACTACACCGAGGATATCCCAGACATCAGCTTGTACGAGATTAGAATGGCTCTCAAACAGCTCAAGAACAACAAGGCACCGGGTGAGGACGGAATCACGACAGAACTTCTGAGAGCGGGTGGCAAACCGGTACTTGTAGTCCTCCAGAAGTTATTTAATTCCGTCATACTCGAAGGTACTACGCCAAAAGCATGGCATAGGAGTGTGGTCGTTCTGTTCTTCAAAAAGGGTGATAACACCTTGCTGAAGAATTATAGACCGATCTCACTCCTGAGCCATGTTTACAAGCTGTCGTCTCGAACATAGGTTTGATGACTTCCAGCCTTCCGAACAAGCCGGTTTCCGAAAAGGTTTTAGTACCATAGACCACATTCACACGCTCCACCAGATTATACAGAAGACAGAGGAGTATAATCGGCCATTATGTCTAGCGTTTGTGGACTATGAGAAAGCCTTTGATTCAATCGAAACCTGGGCAGTATTGCAGTCCCTCCAACGATGTCATATCGACTATAGGTATATCGAAGTGTTGAAGTGCTTGTATAGAAACGCTACCATGACCATTCGACTTCAGGAAGAAAGCACGAAGCCAATCCAATTGCAGAAAGGTGTGAGACAGGGAGACGTTATTTCTCCGAAACTGTTCACGAACGCATTGGAGGACGTTTTCAAGAACGGATTCGGCATCAACATCAATGGCGAATACATCACTCACCTTCGTTTTGCCGATGATATAGTCATCATGTCAGAGTCGTTGGAGCACCTCAATACTATGCTCAGCGACCTCAGTATCGTTTCCCAACAGGTGGGCCTTAAAATGAATATGGACAAGACGAAAGTCATGTCGAATGTTCATGCGGCACCCGTAGCGGTTGTTGTTGGGAGCGATACTATCGAAGTTGTAGACCATTATACTTACCTTGGACAGATTGTGCAGCTAGGTAGGTCCAACCTCGACAAAGAGGTCGCCCGAAGAATCCAACTCGGATGGGCAGCGTTTGGGAAGCTACGTGACATCTTTTCATCGAGAATCCCGCAGTGCCTTAAGACTAGGGTGTTTAACCAGTGTGTGTTGCCAGTGATGACATACGGAGCTGAGACGTGGTCTTTGACAGCTGGCCTTTTAGAAAGACTAAGGGTCACTCAACGAGCAATGGAAAGAGCTATGCTCGGAGTTTCTCTGCGGGACAAAATCCGGAACAAGGATATTCGCCAGAGAACCAGAGTCACCGACATAGCTCTTAAGATTTGCAAGTTGAAGTGGCAATGGGCAGGCCACATCGCTCGTAGAACTGATAACCGATGGGGAAGAAAAGTTCTCGAGTGGCGACCACGGACCGGAAGACGCAGCGTAGGCAGGCCTCCCACTAGGTGGACCGACGACATCGTGAGAGTCGCGGGCAACCGATGGATGCAAATAGCGCATTGTCGTTCGGCGTGGCGGTCCAAGGGGGAGGCCTATGTTCAGCAGTGGACGTCTTCCGGCTGCTGATGATGATGATGATGATGAAATTCAAAGTACAAATGGAGTCCTTATATATAACTCACAGCGATCACTTGGAACGCTAAAGACACCACAGTTAAAATCGGTCCAGAAAAATTTTAACACATTTTTTTTCAGTGTCAGTAGCGTGTATACTTTTATATGAATTTAGTGAAAAGCTGTTATGTTGGAATTACAAACAGACACTTCAATTTTATTTAGCTGTATAGATGTATAGATTTGCTTTATTTAGTAAGTCGTTCTTTTTTTCGATATCGTGTACTGACCTTTTTCTTCCAAAAGGAATGCCATTTCCAAGGCAACAAGGACTCCGCTTTCGAAACCCAGCAGGTAGAAGTTGTTTTTCAAGCCTGCCCTTTTCAGGAGGATCTGTGGTGTGAAAGGCAGTAAGACGTTTTACATGAATACATTGAATAGAATCAGGTGTTACTTTGCGGAAGTTCATGCTTCCATTTGAATCATGGCATCTCAGTGAAATACAGTCCAAGAAATAACTGTGTTATTTGAATATTTGTGATATGCTTTTATAAAAACAAAATTGATTACGATACAATATTAATCGCTTGGGTTGGGATTTCAATATTAGTCACGGATTGGGTGATTGTGTTGTGTCGTCATACGTTGGCGAACCGTTGCGCGGTGTCGCGCACAGTCTCGTGGAGGTGGTCGAGGCCGGGCTGCACCACGAGTGCGGGCAGCTTCAGCCGCTCGCACAGCACGCGGAACTTCTGGTGGTGGCCCTCCATGCCTGGGATCACGCACAGGTGGGTCTGGGACGCGTCAAACTCGTCTATCTAAAAGGATATATCATTTATGAAGTTCGTTCAGGATTTATAAAATTCCGAGTGGATACATGCCAACGGGGGATATTGTATAAAGAAATCTTTAGATGTAGAATAAATGAAATAATGATATTAACGCTATCATAACATACGGAAGCGAGGCTGTTGGTAAGAGTCGGTAATGACACAATCTCATTAGTGGCCACCAGCTCATCAGAGTCCACGTACGAGATTAATGACTCCAATCCTTTCAGGTGTTGCAGCGGGCTCTCCAATGTGCTCGTATCTAGCTCAGTAATGCTATAAAATAAAATTGAAACTTTAACAGGACAGGAATAAGGCAACCAGCTTTTAAACACGATCACGAGCAGTTCAGAACCGCTAGGTTTAAAAAGTATCAATATATTTATCTTAACTCATAAAAACTGATATATTCATAGAGAGCTCCAAACCGACTGTTCTCCGCGAGGGAGATAACGATTATAACTTGATTTATGCACAGAACTGAAATTCGTACTATAATTTCAGACCAAATGTATTTTTACAATGTAAATTTTAGTGTTTCATTTATATTTTAACGTAATGGTTTGAATCTAAACGTTTTATTTTATTTATTTATTTATTTAACCTTATAGAACGGCTTGAAGCCACTTAAACTAAAGGGAAAAAAGGAACACTTTCATGCAGTCTCCTCACAAAACTCCAAACATACAGACAAAATATTCTTCCATTCATCCGCAAACAAATCACATTCAGGATGATTATTCAGGAAAGTGTTGAATGCGGAGAGAGAGCGACTGTGCGGCTCGCGGGCACACACAATAACTTGTGCTTTCAGCCGCGCAAGTAATTATTTGGCACGTAGAGGCGGCAACGTTATATATGTATGAACCAAAACTCATTATTATGAATAGTTCCTCTCACGGTCTGAATTTTAATGACTTTATGGCATCAGTTTTAAGAAAAATTAATGTTTTAAAGATGCACAATATTAAAAAACATATGAACGAACTGGACGAAGGGAAACACGTAGTAATCAATTTATTAATAATTCACCTCTGAATGGTAAGCGCCATGATTTCCTCCTCAGCCAAGCATACATTGTGAACATCTCGCAACAATGCGGACACAACCTGCAGCTTATCTTCTGCTAAGCCCAGGTCTTCAAGTGTACATGTTGACGGAGAGTCCTCGGGAATGGTCAAATCTGAAAATATGATGATGATTTGGCTTATGATAGGTGTACATTATTATTTATTGAAAGCATAATGCCCGTACTTTGGTCAGGTAACTGGTGCCCGTGGTATGAATAGAGGTTCAACCAGTAGTACCTACTTACATTGTATATTTTAGGATAATTTTAGCCTTTTTATGTCTCGTTCTACTACGCACATGCAATAAAATATTTGACGACTTAAGTACATGGAACACGTGGTCCAAGGGATATGTAATTAGAAACCCTGCGGTCTTACACGTGTAGATTTAACTTCATGACTTGTCCGCCGAACCGTAATATTCTATTGAAATAAAAGTAATCTTCGTTACTTCCAGTGAAAGTCCCGTTAAAATCGATTCATCAATTTCGGAGATTAGCCGGAACAAACAGACAGATAGACGGACAGACGTACAGACAGATTAGAAAGTTTTAAAAATAGATGTTTTTCGTGTTAGTACGGTGAATACTTTCATAATATGCATTTAGCGAAATGCTGCTAAATTTAAATTACAAACTGACACTTACATTTATTTTTCAGTACGTAATATGAATAATACATTTTATATCCGATATTTTTTAACTTTCAAGTTATAAGTAAGCTGTGTGTTTGTTTTTAGTGTATAAATAATCTTGTTTACCTATTAGGACCTTTAGAGATATGAGTATTATGTTGGAAAGAAACTATATCTTTAGTAATAAATGACGGAATGCGTCTTTAAGCGGATGCGCATGTCTCTCATACAAGCGAGCGTACTAACCAGCAGCGGAGGTCAGTGTGTGGAGCAGCGAGGTGTTCTCGTGTTGTTGTTCAATCATCACCACTGGCTCGGGGCTGCACACTGCTTGCTCCGTGGCTTCACACACAAGACGGAACCAACTCAGATCCACTTTTATATTGTTCGCTAAATTATCGATCTGCAAACAAAGGAACTTGGTATTTTTTTAAATTGCTTTAGTAAGTCTCATGCTATATTTACCTTGAATACATTGTATTCTGATAAATAATAATTATGAATTAGTCTTTTACTACACTCCTGGCTTGTAGTGAATCCAAAACATATAAAACGAAGTACCTAACACTCACTTTTTGTAGGTGTTTTAACCATGTAATCATAGTAGCCGGTAGTCGATCTTGTAGTCTGGCTTGGCATATTGGCAACCCAACACTGACGTCCTGGCACACCACCGCAAAGTAACTGCAAGTGACACGGAGGTATTAAAAGAAATCAAAAGCTGTCCATAAAATAATTATTCAAAATAAATGGTGAAACTTAAATACCGTAAAGATGGGCACGATGTCCTGGTGGCTGTGTCCAAATGTGCTAGCACATCGGTGAGGTGGTGCACCGTGTCACTGTCAGCAGTAGTTGCTGCGACGTACACTCCCTCCACTGGGCCCAGCTGCGCGGCGCTCGCCACCAAGCTGCTAACATCACTGGTACTGCGCAGCTTAGCTGATGATACTATTACCTTGGCACCCATATTCCGCCACGAGCTGAACAAAAAATTTACAATTTTGATGCATTATGATAACTTTGACTAAATACCATCAGATATTATTGGCTAAGTAGTATACCGAATCTTGAGGGAGACATGTTTGGGCGGTAGTGCAGAGTGCAAGAGGACATTCCTGGCGCCGCGGGTGATGAGCCTATCGACCAGCTGCAGCCCGAGCAGCCCGTCGTCGCACACAACCACGTGCGAGCCGTGCGCTGTGCACGTCAGCCTGCAACATATTTCCAGTGTGAGTTTCGTTAAATGTATGTATGTAATGTGGGGCAACAGTGTGGTGGTGTGGTAACCTGGGCTGGGCGGGCAGCGTGGAGTCCTGCAAGCGCAGCAGCACGCGCCCGCGGTGCCGACTGGAGGCCAGCAGGCGGAAGGCGCGCCCCACGGCTTGCGGCTCGTAGCTCACGCGGGACAGCGGCCTCACGTAGCCCCGCGCTATGCCCTCACTCACCATCCTTTGAATATTCTGCAAATAATTCATGGTATTCGTAACATTTAGAAGTCATAACTGAAACTAATAACTTGATTTAAGAAGAGTTTGGTCAGTGGACCAAGATTTCGTTTGCATCATTTGCTCTAAAATTTTTTTTTATTGTCACCTACTATATCGTAGTTATTTAATTAATAATTGAAATACGCACTCATATACCACCAACCTGTCTCCCAGTCGCAATTAAACATATTTTAGTCATCATTACCACTGTGATCTAGGGGCCAAAGTTTTTATATACTTAATCATAGTTGCCCACATGATATTTTTTTACTACGTTGTTTTTATAACATTGATTCTGCATAAAGTATATAAGTATAAAGACGCTCATTCACTTACTTGTCTGATACAGTTTTCACCCTCAAGGATAGAAACAAAATCACCGAAGAAGAAGTTTCGCTGCATCGTAAGGTAGTGCATACCAAAAAGAAAGTTTTCTTTCTTTGGGATTTGTGAAGTGTCTATGACAATACCGGAGGCTGCACAGCATTTAAACGAAGCCTGAAATAATGTTACAGGTACACGTTGTTATCAAGCCGTGGAAAACTTATTAAGTCATACATTTTATATACATTAGCATAATATTAACATGTTACGTACAATTATATTATACAGTACCAACCTCATGCAATGTCTACGCATTGCAGTCTCAAGCATACTGTATGTGATAGTTTAACGGTAGAATGAACGTTTGAATGAGAAATCAGGCATGTTATTTTAGATTTGAAAGTTAGTTAAGCCGAACTACAATAATTTTGACAAGGATGAAATAAAACAGAAGATAAGAATTAGGTCTAATAGTATGTAGCAAGCAGCTCGTGGCACAGTTGCTATTGCATATCTTTCGATCAGCGAAGTCAAGCAACCCTTTTTTTTTTTTTTTTTTTAGTGGGAAATCCTCGTAGCGTACCTGCTTGCCACGGGCAAGCAGATTATGTCAGAGTTCTACTGACTAAAACCCACTGTGTTCCTCTCCCCGCTCTGTTGAGGGGCCGCGGTTTCTGGTTGCATAGGCGTCCGCGGTCCGTCAGCGGCTGGCCTGTTGGGCCTCGTCTTTGGCTGCCATGCCTGTGCAGCTTACTTCAACATAAGTCAAGCAACCCTAACCCAAGCCAGTAGTTGGATGGGTCTCCGCCCGACTTGCCTGCGTGCCTCGAAGAGCACGTTAAGCCGTAGCTCCTTGTTGTCAATTTAACATCTTTGGTAATCGTTCCCGGTCAGTCGGAGGCCTAAGAGAGTCTGACAACTGGTTTAACCAGATTACCGAATGTCCTAAAAATCTGGTGATCAGGCACATCAGGTTGAATCAAGTACCGACTCCAACAAGGAATGGAATGAGTATGTGGCAATATTTTTACGTAAGTGCAAGCGAAGCGGGCACTCTTGGCTGGGAACTCTGCATTCCAAAGAGGGAAACTATGGGTGGCTTGAAGCATCGAATTAGATTAGACTATAGTCCCATAATAATAGGCGGCTGTAGTTCGTTGCGCGTGCGGTCCACGTGGCTCTAAACTTCTTCTCAGAAGGCTAGTTTCCGAACCGGTGGTAAATTCCTCGACATTCATAAGTGCCTTACCAGGGCCTAAACTGAATAAATCATTTTCATTTTCATTTTCAAACACATGGCTTAGGCTGCCTGTTAAGTAATATGGGTGAAAAGGGTGAAAGTGAACGAAAATACTCACGTTTTTCAAGATTCCTTTCAAAGAGCTAATAACTATATTACATCCTTTACCCTTTGTAGCAGTCATAACCATATCTCCGAAACTGTGATCACGAGAGTTGCCGATATGATCCTCTGAAATTAATAACATAATAATCAATAGAGTCAATAGCGTCTCAAACGTACGTGTGATGCTTTTTAAGAAGTATATTCATATTATACTGAAGTACTTTAAATAATACATTTAATATAGATACCCTTTAGTTGAGGGAACAGTCTGCACAGGAAGCGCTTCTTGCGCGTGTCGCTCACAGTGGTGAACACTTGGTAGCCAAGACCCAGCGCTATGGATATTGTAGCTTGTCCTAACGCGCCTGCCCCGCCGTGCACCAGGACGCTACAACTGTAGCTGGGTAAGTCCATGACAGTCTGCGGAATACAATTCTTCGGTAGCTCGAGTTTCTAACGAAATAATACTGCAAGAAAAATGCTTAGGGAAAACAGGCTAGCTGGTGGAAGTTACAGCTCACTGCCATGTTTTATTTGATCACAATATAGCATGTAAACTTTCAGCTCATATACGATTTATTTTGTATTTTTTAAACTGTATAATATTCTTTAAAAGAGTAATTACTGAGTTTCTTGCCAGGTTCTTCTCAGTAAAATCAACCTTCCGAACCTGGCGGTAGCATGTATAATCCTGTGTTATTGTGTCATTCTGACGATTTGAAAGTACTTTGTATAAAGTCTAATCGAATTATCTTTATTCGATTAGACTTTATACAAAGTTTATTTGAATTTGAATATATTTACTGAATTTCACTGAATATGGCGTCGAGATAGGTAGGAAGATATGAGGAAAATACGCGTCTGCTCGCTGCACCGCCGCTCACGATACCCATCACGCAATCACCACTGTGTTGGTATACTCACGAGGCAGTAGAAGGCGTGCGCGTACGCGAGCGGCACGGTGGCGGCGTCCTCGAGGCTCCAGTGCGCCGGCACCGGCCACAGCAGCTCCGGGCGCGCGCGCACGCGGCTGCTCGCTGCACCGCCGCTCACGATACCCATCACGCGCTCGCCACTGAAAAACAAGCGACATCATTGAAGCTTATTAACCCAGTGTACTACAGGAGCTACCCTTTGGTCGGTTACATTATTACATAATGGATAATATCAACAAAATTTCAAAAAAAAATTTGCATGCTAAGTTGAAGCAACGTTGACTTCATAAGCAAAACCTTTAGTCACAAGTACCTTTTAGTTATACCACTGTAATCCATGCCGTATGAGTATTGGTTTTGTATTCCGTTAACTCCAGTTGCTTTTTGGATATCTAAGTTGCTTATCCCAGCGTAGTGAACCTATAAATTAACTGAGGATACTGAACCGCGAATTAAAAAAACTAAATTGTGACTAAGTAACTTGATCAGATGCTTACCGTGACTATCAACCCAGGCTCAGTGGGCTCAGGAGCTTCCACCCAGTGCAAGGAGTCAAGGTTACCAATTGTCGCACATTGGAGCGTCACTCCGATTTTCACGGGGAGTTCTTGGTTATGTGGAATAATTTTTGAAGGCTTTAAACTAAATCCACCTGTAGTCAGTGGCATATAGCGAAAGATGATGTCGTGAATTGAAATACCACCGCATCTATAAAATAAAGTATTGTGGAAATTATTGGAATTTGTAGTTATGTTTAAAAAAACAAATTTACATTCAGTACTTATGTAATAATTACCTAGTGGACCCCTGAACATCGCACACGTTAGCCTTCATAGTTCTAGAATCTTTAGAATTAACTCTCTTTTTCAGATGTTCTTTAACATCAATGCACAGTCTCCTGATGTGGCAGGGCTGCGAGACAGTGTCGTGGGCGTGCCTCAGCGCGTTGAACTGCAGCACTCCGTCGAGGAACGTCACCCAGTTGTTGGACCACACTATGTCAGCCTCGGTCAGCGACTTGTTCACACACGCTATACTGCGGAACTCGCCGCTGCAACATATTTTTATATTTTTACTTATAATACCTTATCAAGTTAACAATGTGAAGCTTTTGAAACTTATTTATACCCCCGTTTGGACGACGTCATGGAATTTGTCCGTATACATTAGCAACAATGCACAACTGATTGCCAATGGACCGATGCTAAATGTTATTTTATTTTATTTATTTTATTTTACTAGGAAGATTTACAGCAACTGATCCAGTATAATGATCTTATATGTAACTATATGCTAATAACAAATCTTCACCTATAAATGTTTATAAATATATAAGCCTTAACTAATCGATATAAACTTTGTTGTAAAAAAACACAATAAACAAACAAATGGAATATGAGAAAACATGACATAAACAATAAAAAATAACAAGCATATTAAACATGATAATTAGGCAAATGAGATATGTATCAGGTAAGAAAACGTTAAGAAATAAATCAAAATAAAAATAGTAATGAAGGAAGAATCTAAGTGTAAGAAGTTATTAACTGATAAATACTTATTTAAAGTAGTTATCAGTTAATACTTTTTTAACAGATCTTAAACTTGTACAAAATAAATCAAAATCGTGCATTGCTGAGCACTGATTAAAACTATGGATGCTACGAATTATAAAAGTATTTTTCCTATATTTAGTGCTAGTGAAGGGTGCATATAGGACTGGCCTATTTCTAAGACTCAGTTGATTTG
This sequence comes from Watsonalla cultraria, assembly GCA_964035505.1. Lineage (NCBI taxonomy): Eukaryota > Metazoa > Arthropoda > Insecta > Lepidoptera > Drepanidae > Watsonalla > Watsonalla cultraria. The sequence continues at coordinate 6,849,590 of OZ037731.1, forward strand.
TTCGGAGTGATAATTTTGACAATAGTTCCGGGCTATCAATAGAACCATTAGCAATGCCCATGAGATAGCAGACATCACTGATATTGCGTCGAATTTCTAGGGGCAAGAAATGATACCGCGAGCAACGATGAATGTAATTTTCTGATGTCTGATGGGTTTTAAAATCTAGGTATCGTAGGAACCTTCTTTGAATACTCTCAATTCTGGACTTATAAATTTGGTAATGGGGGTTCCATACCTGGGAAGCGTACTCAAGGTGACTGCGCACAAAGACACAATATAATATTTTTATAGTTTTAAGGTTCACAAAGACAGATGAGGTTCGAATGATAAATCCGAGAGCTTTAGAAGCCTTCTTAATTATGTTATCTATGTGTTTATCAAAGATGAGCTTACTATCATGGATAACGCCTAGGTCCTTTATCGCATTTAGTTTTACAAGCGGTTGGTTGATTAGTGTGTACGTGGAATTAATGACATTTGATCTACGCGTGAATGTCATGTAAAAACATTTTGCTACATTGAGGCTTAGTTTATTACACATGCAATAGTTTTCAAATCTACATAAGTCTGATTGTAGATCAAGGACATCACAGGTATCATTAATTAATTTTAACACTTTCATATCGTCTGCAAATAATAAGAATTTTGAATGCAGAAAACAACAGTCAATATCCATAATGAATATTATAAACAATAGTGGACCAAGTATGGATCCCTGGGGTACTCCAGATGGGATAGATGTCCACCTAGATGTATACCCTTGTAAGACAACCGCTTGGGAACGATTTTCAATATAAGATGCAAACCACCGGAAAAGGTCACCATGTATACCAGCTCCAAGAAGCTTTCGTAAGAGGATAGAATGATCTATCCGATCAAAGCACTTACTGTAGTCGGTATACACGACATCCACCTGGACCCCGTCTACCATACCATCAGATATGAAGTCATTAGCTAAAACAAGATTTGAAGTCGTGGAGCGATTTTTGAGAAATCCATGCTGTTCATGGCCAAAATAAGATTTGAGCGCAGCATAAATTTCATCATAAACTAGTTTCTCAAAAATGTTGGCAAACAAGCATAACTTGGAAATAGGACGATAGTTTTCAGTGTCAGACCTATCACCCATTTTATGTATAGGCGTGACAAATGCAGACTTCCAAATTCGCGGAACCACTCCCTCTTTTAAAGACCTTTCAAATAATATACATAGTGGTACGACTAAGCCAGCCACACAGTTGACAATAAATATAGGAGGTATGGAGTCAGGACCCCCCGATTTATTCAAGTCTAATGATTTTAAGAGCTTTTCAACTTTAGATGAAGTGACTTCTACTGACGAGATGCTTGCAGAGCCAAGTGGTGTATTTGTCATATTATTTTGTTGGGATCCCTGAGTGTAACAAGACTGAAAGTAACTAGAAAATAGGCTAGCTATACTTTCCCCTGTGTCAGCTGTCACACCTTTATAATGCATGACATTTGGGTATAAGTTTGTCTCTCTTTTACTTTTTATGTAGGACCAAAAAGATTTTGGGTCTTTTATGATTGAGTTTTCAATCCTTTCTAAATACATTTTGAAACAGTCTTGTTCAAGATTAATAGCTCGTTTTCGCAATAGTGAAAAAGTTTGGTAGTCTGATAAATTCCCGTATGTTTTATACCTGGAATGAAATTTATATTTTTCTTTTAACATTTTGATTAGGGCCGAATTATACCATGGAGGATGTAGACAGCTTCTAATAGACTGTTTAGGTATAAATTTATCGCGAAGGTTGTATAGTTTATTATAAAATATTCCAACGCTATCGTCTAATGATCCAGAGCTCAAGCAAGCATGCCAGTCAACATCAATTAGGGCTGCAATGATGGGTGAATAGTCAACATTATTATATTTATATTTTATTGTGCTTATCTGTTCAAGTTTGTGCAACTCAACAAATTCCACTTCGATGTGAAGCGGTTGGTGATGTGGATCCACGGGTACTAATGGTTCATCACTGGCTTTGATAGAGAGAGAAGTATTAGAAAAGATCAAGTCTAGTAGACGATTATTGACATTTAACACACTATTATACTGAGATAAGTTACAGGTATCAGTTGTGTCAAAAAACTCGAGAAGGTAATTGGCAGTGAAGTTAATAGGCGACAGTTCTTGAAGTCCTGGAGAAATCTCCCAGGAAACATCGTCCTTAAAATTAAAGTCACCCAAAACCATAAAAACATCTGTGGGATGGGATATAACCAGCTCGTACAGTCTGTGAGTAAAATTTAAGAGTTGAATTTTGTAAGAGTTGCCGCAGCCCTCCCTACATAAATAAACTGTACAAATGTGAATTCTGTAATTTACTGTAGGGTTAGACCGTTTAATAGTAATAGTAATCCACAAGTCTTCGGCCGAGCTCCTCCAGTTGGGTCTCTCAACAACAAAGAGGTCACGTCTTACAGCCAACAAGACCCCACCGCCGTACATCTGAGAGGTGCGCGAGTATTCGCGGTCCCGCCTCCATACATGGTAGCGTGAATCAAATAACTCGCTGGTAGATAAACTATCCACCAGCCAGGTTTCTGTAAGTGATATAATATCGTGGCTGCTTAGTGATAAATTAGCAAAGAAGTTATTTGTCTTTGTGCGCAGGCCCCGTACGTTTTGGTAGTACACGGATAATTTATCGTACTTTGCGATAACCAATAGTTACTGTAGATAAAATTAAGTAAGAAATAATACATTTGAATAACATAAGCACATTTCCCAATAGATAATGCTTAACAGATTTTACTAATAAATTTATGCAACTGTACTTATTCCAGCTATAAATATCGACCGTCAAGAGAAGAGCATGTTCGTTATATCGAATAATGTCAATTTTAAATACGGCACACTCTAAAGTTATAGTTACTGGTATGGTATTTAGTATAAAATAATACATCCACATTGATAGTAAATCCGTGAAATCTGACAGATTAAGTATCGGTAACACAAAATAATGCGATAGTAACATGGAAATGATAATTATTTGCACCCTCAGAAATTCTAGGCTAATTATTGAACAGTGTGGGTGCGCAACTAAATAGTTATCGCTCGGAACTAGACACAGAAAGAAGCACTGTGTTAATGACAAGAACAATTCAAATTGCTCCACATTCAATAGCACAATAGGTAGGCCGAGGTGGACAGATAAGGATACTCCGACCCAATACGACGTAAGCGATAAAGGGTAGCATTGCATTAGCAACTTTACGTCAGAAGTTATAGAGAGTAAAATTGCACTGTGGTTGATTACGTTATACGGGGTTTTATAAATAAAGTTTGTACCTGCTTGAACACGGACACTGAGTAGTTGAAGGAAAACAGTAGTAGCATAGGTAATAATAAACAAGTGGACTGCGATGCTCAAATTAAAGAAGTCACTGCACAATTTCTTAGTTGGTGGGATACTACACCCCTTGAACACACTTATACAATTCTTGAGAGGTCTTTTTCGTTCTTTATAAAAATTACTGGAGTAGTGGTTTCTTTCCGTACGTGTATGGTTGCATGTCTCACCCAGATGAACCGAAAGTTATGCTGCGTTGCTGCTTTTCTGGTTTTATTCAACAAATCTTTGTTTCGCGGTGTGAGATGATCATTTACAAAGATTCTACTGGCTCCTTTCAGTCCCAGATCAGCCGCAGTAATAGAAGATTTTGCTAAGGACATTTTTTTTGCTTTATCTCTGGCCGCAGCGACAGAATCTTCCTTCACATAACGGTTATTAAAGCACACTATGATGGGTCTGGGCTGGGTCGCATCACGATTGGGCACACGTGTAACAAAGTTTATCGAACTCTTTGGTACAGGGTGTTGTATAATTTTCCCAAGCGATTCAACAATATCATACAAGTTTTCCCTATCTCTCTGAGGCACTCCCTTTATTTCCACGTTGTTCATTCTAGCCCATTGGTCCTTTGCATTCATGTCACTTTCGATGGCATCTATCTTGGTTTGGAGAGTCTTGTGCTGTTCTTGGAGTTTTTCAACATGTGTAAGTCGAGAATCCAAATCTACAACTTTTAAGTTGAACTCCTTCATGAATGCATTAGCTTCATTTATGGAGGACTTCATACCTGACACTTCAGCTCTGAGGGCTTTGACTTCCTCTGCCAGTGTCTCCAAGGGGGCCAATTTAGCTGCTATAGATCGTATCTCCGCTAGCACCTGTGATTCACAGTCTGGTCGTGGCTGTGGAGATGATGCTCGAGAAGATTGTCCCGTCGATCCCAGCGGCATTTGCGATGGTTGACCAGCTTGTTTGCACTTCGGACAGCTCCATATATTTTTTCTGTCACCTAGTCTTCGGTACCCGATTTCTGTGATGTATACGCAACCGAAATGAAAGTCCTGGTTGCACACCGTACAATGAGCGCCGTCAGTCAAATCCTCCTTACATGCATAACACTTATTCGACATTGTGTTTCGAAAGTTTGAGATCAACTGGATTTCTTTAATAAAGACAGTATAAGGCAGTTAGCAAAGCGTCCGTACGTTGAGAGGCCTACGAACGGAATGAAATTATTATAATAGTTTACAGCTGTTATTGTAACTCACCTCAGTAAAGTATCCCTTTCGAGAAAAGCTCGGTAAATAACATCAGCCTCAAAGGTTTCCTCTTTAGATTCATCGAAATGTCTCTTAAAAACTCCTTTAACGTCTTCTGGAATACTACCAATAATAAATCCTGAAGATATTTTTGAAATCTCATCTTTAATCTGTTAACATAAACAAGAATGTAGTTATTATATCACTACTAGCTGTGCCTGGATAACATTACATTGCCATATATTTTTTGGGGTAGGTACCTTAGCATTTAGGGGTATGAAAAATAGACGTTTGCCGATTCACAGATCTACACGATATACACACAAAATTTCATACAAATTGGTAACAAACACCACTACACGAGAATTTTATTTATTAGATATTTTACCAAGAATCAATCTTGTTTCTTTTTATATATTAGTCCAACATTTTAATTACCTACAAAATTATTCAATATATACATATATACAACTGTATCATCAATCCGGACCTTTAGTGGTAGTAGAAAGAAAGGGATGTAAAGTTTTTGTTTATTCGATGTACAAAGCACAGTACCTCGAACCTGCCAGTCCCTCTGTGCAAGGCGACGCTCAGCTTCAGCTGCCGCTGTGCATGCAGCACGGGCTGCGCGTACAAATGTACGTCTCTGAAGTGTACGGACAGCTCCTTCCTCTCCACTCCCAGAGACGTAGCCAGCGTGTCCCACGCCGCCACCAACGCACCCGCAAATGGATATACCGTTTTTCCTGCATCCACAATGATTTAGGTATTTAACTACACAATAGGCCATAAGTAACGATAATATGCTATGCGCAAGTACATTATAGAAATACCTCGTATCACATTTCCTTTCAGATAAGAATATTCCTTATCATGTACAGAAATCATAAAGTTTGCGACTGCGGCCACTTTTTTACTACCAGGTAAATATACTGGTACACGCCTGAAATAATTAAACAACACATGAGCAAAAAATCATGTCACTGGATTATCACAAAAATATCTGCATTCAATTCAATTAAATTCAAAATTCAAAAATATATTTATTTAATTAGACTTGAGAAACAAAGTGCTTTCAAATCGTCAAAAGTACACGATTGCACAGGATTATACTTGCTACCACCAAAAGATAAAATAATTAATATGTATCCATTTGAGTAAGGGCGTACCATTTTTCTTCGTGAGCCCATTCAACCAAGTGAGACAAATGAGGCGTTCCGGTGGAGACGGGGAACTCCACTGTTGGGTACAAAACCCGAACTCTAGGGTTATACCCTTCCATATACAAGCTGCAAAGATATATAAGATATAGTGAATAAAATACAACGCTCTTTTAAATCGAATAAAATAAATGATGAATTTATGCTTACCTGCCCACAGCTTCGAGGAGCAAGTAGACGTTGTCGGGGTGTCCGCGCCTGGTGAGCGGAATGTTGCGGCAGCTGGCAGGCAGCGAGCGCTTGAGGATCGCCTGCAGCAGCCCGTGCGGCGCTATCTCCACCAGCACCGCATTGGACGGTATCAGCCGCGACGTCTCCTCGAACAGCACTGGGTTCTGTGCAAGCACACACATGGTCATCACTTGATGCACATATCTTATTATGCAATGTTTAGTACATTACTGCAACCGTTGTATTTTACAATCATAATATTTGTGTTCCAACTTACCAGCAGGTTATTGGTGTGATACTCCGCGGAGCAGTACTTTGCAGCGGGCTGATCCCACTTGTCCTGCGGCACTGACGTTGACAACCAGCGCTCACTGCGGGGCTTGGGGTCCTTGATCACTTCCTTCAAGTACTTCAGCAACCCAGGTCCTGCAAGAAGACGAAGCTTATTTAATATTACCATTATGTCAAAGCTAGATAATTTAATTATTCGATTTAATAATTTCATTATACAATAGAATAGTCCATGGAGCGTTCACAAAATGTATTTTATTTAAAACATGTTCTGTCACTATCGGCGTCGAAAGACTTAAACAAGCTAGTAACATCATTTCTAATATCTTTACTTTAGGGGTCCTACTGTACCTAGGGGGCTTACGAACTTCATAGCTTTTACGATTAATTTTGTAATTATATTAATTTGCGTATAAAAATGATATAATTGGATTATTTATTATGTTGAAGTATGTTAAAAATTCATAATACAATGTTTTGGGACATCTTACCAGCTTCAGCAATGTATCGGGAATGGTAGGCGATGTTGGAACAAGGAACTTCTCTTGCAAATATTTGCTTAGCAGTCAACTCAGCTACGAATTTTTTCAGCTGGTCCCGATATGGTGCAGGATTCAGGACCGTTGTGACAAGCTACTTGAATTTCGGGTGGACATATTTTGTGTATCTGTAAAAAGTCAACATCAGCTCTAAGAATTATAATACAATTTGAATATGATACACCGATTGTATATTCGTGCTTGCAATGTACTCAGCAAGCTGGCTGCACTAACATCAAACTATTCCTCTTACTGAGTTAGCTTTAGCTTCACCACGTCACACCAGAGGTGTTGATGAGACATTAAGATAAGATAACATGAGAAGTCCTTAAATAGGACTTCAAACTAAGCTCCCAACCTACTTAGATTGAGGCAGCAGATATCAACATCTGTGTGTGTGTCTGCACAGTCTGCTCGATTTGGAGGAATGTTCTTGTTTAATGACAAAGATTAGATTAAATTAAATCTATTAGTTTTAACAGGTAGATATGGTTAATAATTAATACGTATTATTATACCTCTTCAAATCCAATTCCTACGGCTGCCATCGATCCTTTGATGAAGGGAGTCTGTATGGATACCAGCCCTCGACAATACGCCGCCAGGATCACCTCCTCTGCAGTTAAACAGCCATCGGCGTATGCGCAGCAGAGCTCTCCTACACTGTGACCTGCATGATATGGTGGATTAGAAATCAAAATCAAAAAAATATTTATTTTAATATACTTCTTACAAAGTGCTTTCAAATCGTCAAAAGGACTAAAAACGTGACATTGGATTATAAATTTTACCGGGTTCAAGATACGGACGGCTGCTTTTATTAGGAAGAACCCAGCAAGTTAAGTTACTTGCTGGGTTATTCTCAATAAAAGCTACTCTTGTCAAAACATATTTACAAGTATAAATTAATTGTAATATGATCTACTCGTTAGGATATCTTCTCATTTTGGTGACAGGTTACATAGCTTACCAATGATATTGTCCGGAACAAGACCTAATGCTTGAAGAACATCAGTGAGTCCAATTTGGATGGCGGCAATACCCACGAACGAATTCAAAACGAGGTCAAAAATCGACTTGTCTGTCGATGTTATTATATTTATAATGTCAATGCCTTTCGGCTCCAGAGATGCATGACAGCTGAAACATTGAATAAATTAAAATGTAAATGTAAAACATGAAAATCAGCACGTTTTCTCATAAAGACTAGTTTTATATCACTACTCACCGCTCGATGGCGGCTGCAAAGATCGGTATCCGCATGAGCTGCGCGCCCATACCGGCCCACTGCGAGCCCATGCCGCTGTACACGAACCACAGCGGCCGCTTCACGTCGTCGAAGTAATCTGCCCTCTCACACAGACTAACGGTCTTCTGTTCTTCATTGGTGCCTGAAATATACGGAGATGGTTTTATATCGATGCCATATTTATGGATGTTGATTATAGTTCATTGAATAGATTAGTTATTAAAGTTTTCGTGTCCGGTCGGTCAGCTTGTCGAAGCTAATACCGCTGTGCTTACGGAGTAATTTAAAGAAGGAACGCTGAACGTTTTTCTGAGACATATCAATATCAAAGAAAGACACTCATACCTGTCAACGCCTCTTTTTTCACCAGCATCATTACATTTGGAAGGAAGAAGCACAAACTGAGCCGAAAGTTAAACCTGTCAACCAGGATTAGCTTTCCACTCTACACTTCATTATCACTCACCAAGTATCGTAAATCCTCTTCCAAGATGGCCCGATATAATTTTCTCCTCGTGAATATTATGCAGTAAAGCTAGTTCCTCAGGGTCTATGGGGCGTGACTTCAGGTCTTCAAAGATTTTCGATACTGAAGATTGTTGTCTACCAGATATGGTAACCAGTCGAGGAATATCGGTTTTGTAACGATTGGGGTCCTACAAAATAATAAAGCATTTTTCTTATGGCATAAATGATCTATGTACTTTTAATTTAAGTAGGTACCCGAATCCTCGAAGTCCTCTAAACTGAGAACGATTTACAAGGTTTTACAATATTTATTTTTTGAAGTTTGAACACATATTACTCGAAAACGGTTGAACCGATTTGGATGGTATTATTGTACAAAGGTCCGCAGAAAGATGATGACGTATTTTTATCTGCATATATTTTTTTTATAAAATAGAATTAAATAATTTTGCCAAACCGCTTTTGATGGCACGTCATGATAATTGGTTGTATTGACATTATCATCTCTTTAAATTTATCCTTTTACGAAACGATAACTTTATTGTTCAACCTTTGGTTTATAGTGTCCGTGCAGTAAGACGTGTGCGTTGACTCCCGTGACGGACAGAGCGTTGACGGCGGTGTAGGTGCGGCGGAAGGGTTGGTGTTCAGTGACGATGCGCATGCGCCCGTCGTTCAGAGACGCGATGTCCTGCCGAGGGGTCTCGCAGTGCAGGTTGGCCGCCAGCTGACCCTTGTGGTAGCCCAGCAACACCTGACCAACGGGAGCAAAAAAATATTAGTATTGCGTAAATGAGGGATCGTTTTTGGTACTGAACAACAGAATCCCCTCATACCTTAGTAATAGCTGATAGTCCGGAAGCCCCCTCGCTGAATCCAATGTTGGACATGACGCTGCCGACCAGGAGCGGGTCGGTTCTGTTCTCACAGAACACCCTCTCGATGGCTTGCAATTCAGACTTATCGGCTTCTGGCACAGCTGCAAGGATAATGCAGTAGGCATCAGATTTGAAGTAATCGATTATTTTAGCATAGTTGTAGATGTTTTTTTAGATAAGTACAACAATTTACAATAATTATTGTCGGTACAAATTAATTCAGTAGTGAAGATCTGGTTTTCAGGATTGCGATTCCATCATGCAGCGGCCGTAAAATTCCGCATATGAAAAGATGGTCGTCTTTAGGAAGTCAACATGTAGAAAGTTTCATCAACGCTACGGCCAACTCTTTAGAACTTCTCCAACTTCCGAAACGTATCTGGTTCACCAGAAAATAGACAATCTTGATTTAGCATTAATATTATTGATAATTGGCTGATAAGCAACATCAGAGAAAATGTAGCGCCAAAATAACATGATAATATTTTATTTTCGTAGAAAAAACTTCGGCTCACTGGTTGTACACCATTTCAATGGCCCAGGCAAATATGACCGCTCTCATGGTATGGTGTCATTTGCATTTGGTTAGCATGGACAACTAATGATGTCAGTTATATTACGGTATCCCTTATCCCCTAGGAAATAACAGTCTAAGCTAAATTGTTTTAAAATTCTAATTTAAAAATATGTAAATTCATCAATACAATGCTTTTTTTATCAATCAAAGTATTGAATATGATGGCGTTCGTACCTGAACCAAATGCTTCAACGTACTCCACAAGTTGAGGTGGGATCTTGGCCTGCTCATAAAAGATTCGCATGAAGTTAGTTGTATCCTCAGGGTTTCTATTAAATCCATATTGAGGTCCATGCTCGCCCGGCAATAAAGAACGATATTCACATTTCACGTGTATAACATCAGCGTAGATCCTGAAAAGGTAATTTTGTGTACGTTAGCACTACTTTATTCAATTGCTCTGCTCAATTCAATGCAAGTCTCAGTAATGTTTCCAATATATTGTTCGTATCTTATTACCTATTAATAAAATTCAAAGTCCTCAGTGACTGACGGGCGGGTAAATCAACAATCTAAACTCATGGCAGTGTTCTTCGATACGGATATTTTAGTGAAAGGGTTGAAGATAAATATATCATAATTAGGTATAGCTTAAAAAGTAATGACCCCATAGAAATACCTATTTGCATCTTTAGCTTTTTGTAGGAACAAGGCGTTGATGGCTTCAGATTTGGCCAATCCATCGGCATTCTGGGCGAAGCATTTAGTCTTGCCGTCCTTGCACATTGGCATCATCCGTCCATAGTGGACGGAGGACTGCGGGTGCAGGCACAGGTTGGAGCCCCCGACGATGGCCGCCTCGCACTCTCCGCGGCTGATGGCAAGGTAGGCCTGCTCCAAGGCTGCCAGGGAGCTGCAGCATGAGTCGTCCATTGCTATGGACGGACCTTTCGCATTCAGCCAGTAAGATATGCGGTTGGCGTACATGGTCTTACTGCCTCTGAAATTTAATAAATGGAACTTAATATTTTATTTCAACTCAGACACAAAAAATATCTTTACTTGACTTTGTTTATTTAAATCGTCAGATTCAAATGTAGGTATACAATAAAAGTAGTAGGTATGAAATACGTTTATAAGTGCCTTACCTTTCCTAAAATGGATAAATCAGTTAAATTTTTATTTTTAATTAGTTTTTTCAATAAATAATACGCTTTATCCATACTTCCAAAGACAGATATATTTTTAATGTGCTATTGAACTCACCCTGTAATACCTAAGCCGCTTTTTACGGGAGCGTAAAAGATCGCCTTTTCACTTTCAGAGAAACAATTTCCGACATACACTCCCACCTTTTTGTTGGACAATTGTTGGGGATTTACTCCTGAAATATATAACAAAATATAAATAAAAAAACTCTGCATCAAACGTCGGTATTTGAGAAAAAAAAATCATATTGAGTAGGGGCTAATATTAAATTGATTGCGACATCTTATATAGGCTATGAAGTGAACTTTATAAAAGTATGTAATGATGATAAGGGGGCCTAATTGACTATGGTCGTTTAAAGAGCGCGTATTAAGAACTTCTTAACTTTGAGGTTTAATTTTAGGGTACGAAAATAAAACGTCAAAGCTCAGAAGTTCTAAGTACGCTCTGCTTCAACCGATGATGATAGACCCCAAGTTAGTGATAAGTGCACAGATCTTATACCAGCAGTTTCTAATACATCATTCACCCAATAACTTCGTACGTTTGAAACAAGTCACAAATGAAGAGTTTCCTAATAGCTGAGTTGCAATAGCCATCCATTCATAGTAGAAAAAAGGATTATACTGCATACCTAGTATAACATTATTTAAACTACAAACAAACCAGCATCATCCAAGCAAAAAGAAAAGTTACGATTCTGACCGGTATGTATGTATGTTCGTTCATCTGTCATCTTCAAAATTACCACAATTTGACAAATAAAGTTATGGACTATTAATATCACATAAAATGAGAGAGGTGACCTCGAGAGAATAAAAACTGGTGAACTAGCAACAGAGTACTAATCCAGGCTCCAGGCTGTTACTGGGAAATCACAGATGTAAAAACCCAACGAAAATTTGGCTACGTGAGCCGACCCCCGGGGCTACGTGAGCCGCACTGGCACTTGTAACCTTTTTTTTATTGACGAGGGGGAAACCTTCAAAAGGTGTTTGGGATTTTTACCGCACTTAAACCCGCCCCGGTGGCCATCCTCAGTGCTCAGGGGGGACTCCGAGTACTGTGATAGCTCGCACCGGTGTCCCCCCACACTTTGCCGAGGCACATCCCCGGGGCAGCTGTATCGCCGCCCCTGAAGACCTCGCTGTGCAAGGCAGAGTGAGCCACATCGCGCTGCCACCTTCCCGGGCCCGCGGCTCGGTGGTCCAAGCTCCCACCCTGACCACCGCCAGCATTTAGTCACCTCTTACGACAGGCAGGGGATATCATAGCCAAATTCTTAGCCCCTTGCTATTGGGTGGGCACTTGTGACCTTAGACAAACAAGGCAGTTCCCACTACTTTTCAGTCAATATTTACTGTCACTAGTCTAACTCTCTGAGTGGCCCTACTAAATACGAACACTTAGTAGGTACGGTAGCAATAAATCTAGTGTTCGTAACACAAACCAGCATCATATATGGCTTGGCAAGCTTGCTCCAGGATCATCCTTCCCAAGGTATCCATATTGTCAGCTTGTCGGAAGTTGACTCTGAAGAACTGGGCATCGAACAAGTTCAGCTCCGGTATCATTCCGGTGTGGTTCCGTACCTCCGGGTGCATGTACTTCCACCGACATTTCTCATCCGATACTGGGTTCACCTAAAGACGATATTATAAATATGATTTAATTATTGATCCAATCAATCATCTTGAGTTGGAGAGCAACACTTTAAAGTCCCTTACCTTATTGTAGAGTATGTCGGAGAGGTCGTTGACGTGGTGCGACTCCGGGAACAGCCCCGACATGCCGGAGATGACCACCCGCTCTCCGTCCAGCGCCGGGCCCATCTTGCCCTCCGCGTTGCACGCTGACTGCTCATGTGGTAATGGTGCCATTATATTTTTTTAGATTTGTTCTTATTTGAGCCCAGGCCACCATTTAAGTACACGACGTAAGGGTAAATAAATACTTTTGACGAATGAGACCTCTTATAAATAGCTCATAATATGTTTAATATTGTATAGTCGTTCAATTGGGAACTTTTTTTGAATACAAATTCGACTTCTCATCAAGTAGGTATAATTTTAATGTTATTTTGTCACAATTCTTATTCAACACATTCGCTGCTCGAATCAACAAAATGGCCTAGTGCTAATTACAATTTCTTTATAGTTCGCCTGATTAGATTGTGTGCAACACCAAGGGTATCACTCGCGCGTTTTCCACTTCTTGTAGAGTGAATTCGCCGTTGTAAACATGATTATGTTATCATGACAATAATTAACTGTTGCCTGAGATCCCACGCCTCAACATTAGATCATTGTTATTTGACTGCAAACGTATGCAAGGGGAAAGTTTTGAAAATTCGAAACATCCTGAGCGCTTGATTTTCACCTTTGTCACCATCATTTTCCTGCCCTAATCTCATGTTATAGGGGGTCTATACCTATTATACAATATTTAACACTTTCTACCCAATTTTTCGTACAGAGTGAGGTATCTTTCAGCGTGAAAGAAAACTGCCGCCGTATCATTATTGTCCAGTAACGGTCGATCTTGTGGTAGGGGAGCCCACGATGCTAAATGGGGATTTACTAGAGCGTCATAGAGACCTATTGGGTTGCAAAGCTTAGATGATAATATGAAAAAAATGTCATATAATGTATACCCTTTCAGCGCTCGAGAATTTCTGACGATAAATTTTTTTTACTAATCTGATCCTGTATCCGGATACAGGATACAGGAAATATGAGGTTCATATTTTTGTGGAGGTACTTAACAAGGTACAAGGTATCCCCCTGTATATTAATCTGCCGCGCTTTAGAAATCCCGAAATCCCCGCTTGGGCTTCCCTATCGACCGAGGTTTGAAGCCTCTGCCCACGGAAAGAGTACGCTGTGAACCTGTTAGAATGAATTGTCAATACATTAACGTAATTTGAAATTAAGGTAACCTTTAAGATAACCTTTAGTTTTATCAGGAAAAAACGAAATGTACAATTACGGCAAAAAAATTTAATAAAAAAATGAGTTGCATGTTAGTTTAGTTCTAGTTCGTCAATGAAAATTGCCACCATATCTTTCACACATATCTTTCTGAGAAGAAACTGTAAGAAGGTTAGCTGGATGGCTGTCATATTTCAATACATATGGGACAGAGTCTTCAAGATATATTAAATATCAGTCTAAGGGTTGAACGGTTGGAGTCCCACCATAGGGTAAACTTAACATCTGTTGACCTTCATGATGGAAAATAACTGGCCGAAGGGTCATTTACACCGTTTTAGAGGTCAGATAGTAAACAATATACAACTGCGTCACACGGAAAAGCAAAACTACTAAAGCGCCATTTTGGCCAATATGAGTTATATATATCGTTGAACTGGATTTTTTTTTCTGCGTCGATTGGTGTAGGTTTCATAAAGATCGAAGCCAATTTATGGCGCTTCAGCACCTGAAAAATATGTGATTTTTCATATTTTCCATTCAACGAAAAATCCTTACGTAATACAAATCTTAACCTTTTTTTTTAATTTGTCAGTTAAGTAATTTTTTTCACTGTCATTATCCACTTTTTCCTCATTCAGCAAGTCAAAATACTGTAGTTTGTATCATTATAGTCACTTCAGTATTTTTTGCTGGTTGCAAACATACCTGGATTGGGTTGATAAGTAAATTTGCTTTATGCAGGTATTGATGAACATGGCGCTTTAGTTTATTCTGTCTACGCACTTTTCTGAGGGGAGACGTGATTAGTATTTTTACTTTACGGATCTATGTATTTGAGTGTCTTTTAAGAAGTGTTGCATTCATGAAATCGACGAATAAGTATGGTAAGCATGGTAAATTTAACTCGAAAATGGGCCTATGGTTCGTTTAGTATTAAAAAATGTCAAAAAATATTACGTTTAGTCTTTTGGGATTAAGTTTTGTTATGATTACTAGTAGATAAGTATTTAGTATTTTGTGCGATAGTTATCACTGGCACACTAGGTTAGTAAAAAGATCTACAAAGTATTTCTTCAAATTGCCTATTAATTTTGGGTGTCAATCTAGTTTCAATCAATTTCTACTGAAAATAATGAATATCATAATAATTAATAAAAAATATCATAATGAATAACATAATCCATGGGCTGATAATATAATTAAATGAGGCTATCATTAACTTTTTGAAAAACCTATTAAAAACCTAGCTATTATACCATGATTTCTTAAAGGAAGAATATTATTTTATCATCTAAGCTACCGAGATAAGACAAAAATTTATTCATAATTATCTCGTACCCTTCCTCGATATCATGTGTGGACGGTGAAATATTTCTTCTCTTACATTTCTCTATAGGTAATAATCTCTGTATTGACTCACTATCTACGCATATCGTATATCTCACAATCCATCAATTATATTAGGTCTTCCTCTACCATTATGACTATACAAATTCCTACACGAAACTGTTTTCACATCATTGTCCTCATCGGTTCGTATACCATGGAGTGTCCATAGCAAAAGCTTATTCTTCAACTTAATTACTGGTGCTACATAAAAACATTCCCTTTTAAATTAATCCTAATTGTCATTCTAGTTATGCCACATATCCATTATCTCAATTGATTGTTAGTTCCTTTCACCCCTTCACTTCGTAGCTCTATATTCAGGTCCATACATATACCAGCAGGGATTCTAATTGACTTGCATATTATCTCCTACAGTTTATGGAGGAAGAGGTAGTCCAATATTGTCCCCGTGAACTGCTGCTGTTTCGTCCATCATCAGCCGCAAAGCCAGTTTAAGCAGACTGGTTATCGTATATCGCCCGAATTTATCTTCGCAGGACTGGACATACCACCAACTCCACCTATCACTTTTCCCCAAATACATACATAAGCCCACGTACTCCTAATTTGACCTTTGTGTAAAATATTGTTAAACTAATCATGCTAGCTCTTCCTTAGACACCCTCTACGGACACTTCCACTCACATTCGCTCTATAAATTTATTTCGACAATCGCCTTTCACTCATCCATTCGATGTCCATACCATCTCAAAATACTTCTTTCAATTCTCTTCACCACATCATACTTCAACTTGTAACTGTCTCTTATTACAGTATTTTTAATTCGATCTACTATGGTAACTACCACCACGCATACTACCCAAATGTTCATACTAATAGGACACGAGCTTTATTATTCCATAATAATTAGCGTCTAGCACATCAGCTTTGTTGTGAAAGATGGGTACGAGCTTTGGCATGCACCATTCATTGGAGATCACCTCTTCATACATAGCTAGCGCAGCTTATTAAGAAATAGGGTGAGCATTCATCCTTTTTTAACAACTTTCATCTCCTCTCTTTTCCATCCTTTATTCTACATTTCGGCAAATCATACCTGTATTCACTAGTTTACCATTCGATATACCGTTCCACTCACTAGCATCATTCAAAGACGTTTTATAGTATACTATAACAAAAGATGGCTGCATCTTTCATACATATTACATGCTTAAGATATTTTGCATCTACCTCACTGAGTTTTTTAAAACGGCATAGTATATTTTCGCTCCAGATCCATCATGTGAATATGCTAGATTATGGACCCTTTATTCATAATAAAATTTTTGTTTCTTCTGGCGAAGAAGTTGTCAATTTGTTGGAAATCATGGTAACTTTTACAGCAGATAATAGTGACTATGAGTTTCCCCAATGTTCGAGTCCAGATGTACCACAATCTTCAAGTATTTACTCTCTTCACGATTCTAATTTATTCTTTCAACTTCACCATTTAAATTTCTTCTCCTGCCATCAATTCCAGCTTTAAGAGGAAACATGCCTTCATACTTTCATTACATTCATGTCAACTGTCAAATATTATTTTAGCAAAAATTATCCTATCACTCATTATTTTCCCATACATCATTCATTATTCAATTTACTATCAAACACATACATGCCATTTGGTTTGCATTGACTTCCAATGTGATAGGGCTTGTTGCCTTTATCAATAGCTTTAGCTTTTGAACCCTTGAATTTCATCTTCTAAAGATATACCACATTTGTAAGTCTTACTTTCAGTACATCAGCTAACTCTAGTCTTCTTCTAGTCATGGCCTATATGGTCTAACTTATACACATCATCATTTAGTCTTCTCCCTAGCGTCAGCTGTCCATTGGAAAAAAATATTTCAAAATAATTATTTAAGCACTTAACTATTTTATTGAAAAATATAAAAATAGGGTAAGTAATAACAAGCAAAGCATAAATTGAAGTTCGAATTAAAAACGTTACTCAAAAAGACTTGTTATTCCTATGAATTTAGTATGCAGCTAGTACACATTGATAGTTTTTACACTTTAGTATGACGGTTAAGAAAAAAAAGATTAATTTTTGATCCTTTATCTGTAACTTATGGCGTTTTGGCATAACAATGATACCATCTAATTGTGCTTTACATCATTTTTCCAATTGGTCTTGACACATTTTATGGTGTTTAAGTGATATTTACTGAGTGTATAATCTATTCAAAATGCGGTTTAGTACTTTTTCTTAACAAACATTTCGAGAAATGTGGTTTGTCAGTACTTTTCGTTCACTGCACTTAAACATTATTACGGAGATAAGTAATTTCTGCTTACGAACTATACAGAGCATAAGTACTAAAGCGACAGCTATCTCCTGAATTACAGGAAATATGCTGAAAATCTTTATTTCAGTACATAGTTAATAAATTCACGATATTTGTTTTCCTTTACTGTTTTTCGATTGGAATTATAGGAAAAGAGTTTTTGATGAATTTTTTTGTTAAAAAAAAAACTTTAAATCGCTCTACTGTAAAATGGCCATTTGGCGCTTTAGTATTATAGCCTTTCCGGTGACGATATGTTTATTTTATAGTGCATATTTATTGTATTTTATTATGTAACTAACTGTGCCCCACTGTTTCACCCGCGTAGACTTAATTTCCGAGCTAAAGAAGAGCAAATCAAATTAGCATTATAATTTGACGACCACAGCCAAATCTGGGTACTTGTGCAGCAAGTATACAAGTGCTACCACGAGTTTTGAGCGCTCAGTGGAAATAGTGGAAAGAACTGCGCATGTGTTTGTGCGCGTGGCCTCCATTCCATACAAGACCTACAAGAAAATTATTACTGCGCATTTAAGACCAGCGCTCTAAACTCGTGACGCCCCGTGTCAATATCATGGTAGTGATTAGAATTCTGGTACATTTTTGTAATGCACCTTTAGAGTTAATGATACTGCGGTGTTTTTCTTGTAGGCACAAATAATACCTACCAATTAAGTTAATATATTCGTACACTAATTTATATTTAAGTTTTAAATACTCCTAGAGCATTTGTCGAAACAATTGAAGCATATTGACTTACAATGACCCTTACAATTTAAGGTTTTTTTCAACAGATACCACATAAAAAAACAATTATGTGCTATATTAGTGGATCCGTTCTACTAAGATGGTTAAAATTATGAATTTATGAATTTACTACCTGTGCCCCGTGGTTTCACCCGGGTAGATTTTAATGTCATGGTTTCCCGCGGACCCCTAATCTATACAGATAAATAAAATGGCCTATCACACCAACAACCTGCTGGTTAGTTGGAACACAAATAATATGTTAAATAATAATAGCAGTTGCGGTTATTTAAAACATTAAACAAAATAATTAAAATAAATGCAGCAATGGCCATGAATGAGTGTGCTTCACTGTTCAAGAACCAAGTACTGTTCAAGGAGTCGTCGCGGCTGATACCGTCCAACGCGGTGCTAGTGGAGATAGCACCGCATGGGCTGCTGCAGGCGATCCTCAAGCGCTCGCTGCCTGCCAGCTGCCGCAACATCCCGCTCACCAGGCGCGGACACCCCTATAACGCCTACTTGCTCCTCGAGGCTGTGGGCAGGTAGCTATACATTTATCATTACTGTTTACGGTCTAACTGGAACTTAATGAAAGTTAGTGGACTAGTTTACATAACATAACAGTAAAATGAGAAGTAAGGTATGTGGGGGTCGGTGGGCCAACCGCTGATGACTGTACTGGTTTGGGGGGCCCGACCCTCTCTTCACCCCGCGCGCCGGCTGGTTGCTGGATGCGCGGCGCTGCTCGACGATGATCATTACTTTTCTTAAACGTTCTCTCTTAAACATTACGTGTGATGTATTTTCATAACTTTCGTTTTTGCAGTTTGTACATGGAAGGGTTTACGCCTAAGGTCCATGTTTTGTACCCAACAGGAGTTCCCCGTCTCCACCGGAACGCCTCATTTGTCTCACTTGGTTGAATGGGCTCATGAAGAACAATGGTAGGGACCTAAATGGATACTTCATAATTATAATGATCTACCATGTAACATAGTCAAACTGATCGTACTATTAATTTATTCAAATGTTGGCGCAGGTCATTCAGATCGATCAGACTACTCACATAATGCCTGTATCAATTCTCCCCGAAAGTGTATAAGTGTATATACACCTACATTTTGCCTTCTTTTTTTTGCCACTAACCGGGCACTAATACAGACTTTGGGCTGTTTCTAAATTACAGTCTATACAGGCAAATTATACTCATATGATGTTTAATTATTTTAGACGTGTACCAGTGTATATTTCTGGCAATCAAAAGATGGCCGCTTCAGCAAATATCTTGGTTTCAATACATGATAGAAAATATTCATATCTCAAAGGAAATGTGTGGCAAGGTAATTTTATAATGGTAGTTTTGCATCAATTATTGTGATTACGTTCATGTAGATAAATAAAATTTTGTGGACGCAGGAAAAATGGTGTATCCGTTTGCGGGTGCGCTGGTGGCTGCGTGGGACACGTTGGCTATGTCTCTGGGAGTGGAGAGGAAGGAGCTGTCCGTCCACTTCAGTGACGTACATTTGTACGCGCAGCCCGTGCTGCATGCACAGCAGCAGCTGAGGCTGAGCGTCGCCTTGCACAGAGGGACTGGCAGGTTTGAGGTACTTACAGTACATTGTATACTGAATATTTTATTTTAGCTTATAAAGACAAAGTTTATTCTTGTGTATCTTAACAGATTAATGATGACATTTAAAAAATCGCAACAGGATTTATTTTTGGAAACATTGAAGAAGAAATTATAGCAGTTTATAAGAGAGTCTTCGAAAAATCTAAAGAGGAAACCTTTGATGCTGATGTAATTTACCGAGCTTTCCTTGAAAGGGATACCTCTCTAAGGTGAGTTACAAATGATTGTATAGACCGATCAATTAGCATAATTGCTCATGGCCCACTATCGCTTCGGTTCAAACTAATGAATCTGTTCTGTAAGCTGTCACAGCGACGAACTTAACGCCGATTGATGGGTTCAAACATACGAAATTGATCTTTATCGTGTTATGTATAAATTTCTAATAACTTACACGTTTTTGTCAACTGCAAGAAAATAAATGAGAAGGGAAGTAAAAGGGTTATAATGAAAAAGAAAGTTGTAATCTTAGTAATCTGTGGCACCTCTAGTATCTATAATTAGTACTTATTATTGATAGATGATAATATATAGAAAATACAAGAAAATAAATTATAAGATAAGTAAATGTAGTGCCTCTAACATTGCTGTGCCCTAACAGGGTTTATGATAGCTATGTATATGTAAAAATTATAATAAAGTTTGTATTGTACCTATCATGCAACTGACTTAACATGTTTTTCTCAAGATTCGGTAAACATCCTGAAATGGTATTATCGGTAGGTACTACTTATCACAATGTATAGGAAAATTATAACTCATTATTTTTTGTTCAGTTCATGGCAGAAAATGGGTGCTAACGTGGTAGTATCATCAGCTAGGCTGCGCAGTACCAGTGACGTGAGCAGCTTGGTGGCGAGCGCCGCGCAGTTGGGCCCAGTGGAGGGAGTGTACGTCGCAGCAACTACTGCTGACAGTGACACGGTGCGCCACCTCACTGATGTGCTGTCACTAGGATGTCGTGCCCCTTCTTACGGTATTTGGTTTCGCTGTTAAATTGTATATTATGTAAATAGTTTTTTAATGTAATGCATAATAATAATACGTACTACATTCATGAATAGCACCAGAGAATCATTATTTCTAAAAGTGTATTACAACCATCTACCTAGTACTTTATAAGAAGATTA
Organism: Watsonalla cultraria; assembly: GCA_964035505.1. NCBI lineage: Eukaryota > Metazoa > Arthropoda > Insecta > Lepidoptera > Drepanidae > Watsonalla > Watsonalla cultraria. The sequence continues at coordinate 6,870,846 of OZ037731.1, forward strand.
AACAGTTTTCCTACGACAAAGTAAGTTAGGTAATACGATATTGTATGGAAACGACTGTGCGCGAGTCTGCCACGTAGGTACCGGGCATTTTTTTTAATTGAAAATTCGATATTGGAACCATAATAATTCGAATGTATAATTTATGCAAATAAACTTTTTAACATACAGACTGGTCGACATTTATATAAATTATATAACCGAATGGTAAAATAATAGCTACCTTTTCTTGTAAAATAAAGAAAATATCCTTATCCTCCTGCTCCCATTTTAATGCTTTCACGCAACTGGGACCATGAAAATCTGGGACGGCGATCCTAATCTAAAAGATGCGACGCTGTGATTTCACTCCAACAACCGACATGTCTTTCACACATCGTTTCTTAGGGCGTCATCTCCTATTCTGCAACATTGTCCTCATATGTCCGCATAACATGTCGATACAAATGCTTAGTCCTCAACTACTCAGTCACTCTCTCAGACAATTAATTACAAATTTATTCCTTAACTTGTCCATGTCGCTACGCCACACATCTCAACATTCACATCTAGTAGTTCTAGTAGTAGTTTGCAAGCTGCTTTCTTACACCCGTCACATTTGTGACTTTCAGGACAGTTGGCCTTATATTCTTCTCTTAAGCACATGCGGGAATATTATATTATTATTTTTGTCTTTAAACTACACTAGGTAATTCTTACAGCTGATACACGTGCCGCATAAGTGTATTTTTTTTTGCCCTAAACCCTTTGTTTTACAATTCTAGTGTGCTGAGTATCCATTAGGTTTACTTGGAAGCAGTAGAAATAAATAAAAAAGTATTTTTTTTTTTTAATTCTATTCCTATTATAAAGAAGAGGACCAATACATGTTGACTAATAATAATGCTATACCTGAATCAACCCATTTACCATATTGCCGTAAAGTATTTATTCCAAAAATGTCAAATTCATGTATTTTTCAAAATTAATAAGGTAGGTTTCACAGAGATTTTTGCGATCAAACGCGTCCAATATTTGTTGGTCGAGATTATTGTTAATGACGGCGGCGCATTGGAGATCATTCGGCGCATGCGCTAGGGGCATAGTCAGCTGATGGACTGCGATCGGCTGCTGAGAGAAGCAGTGGAGCTTGGGCGCATTGTGCGCTGGCGCAGAGTCGATAGCGGCGCGCAGCAGTACAATGCGAGAGCGGAGCGGGCGCGGCTGGGCGGTGTAGCTCCTGGCTCTCGTGATGCTGGCGTAGGCAGCTTCTATGAGCGATCGAGCGTACTGAGCGGAATGTGGTACGCGGCCAAGCAGTGTGCGCACACAGGCTTCCAACTTGAGTGGCCAGCTAGAGAGGGGGCGCAAGGCGTCCTCCAGGCCCGCCGTGTCGCCGCCCGCCATCAGCGCGTACATGTGTCGCATCACCGCCTCTTGCAGCTCCTCCTCTGATCTGTACTCGCCCACTTGCGCCTCCAGCTCGCCCACAATCTCGTCGGGACCGCCGCCCAAGCAGAACACTGTCCCCGTCAACCCTGAAACAACTATTTTTTAATACTTGTTGTTCACCAACATTTTTGAAGAATACACCTAACGTAATTTCAAAGTACAAATAGAGTCCTTATATATAACTCACAGCGATCACTTGGCAAACATAAGAATGCGTATTGGGAAAATGTAACGCTAAAGACACCACACAGTTAAAATCAGTCCAGAAAAAAATTTAAACTTTTTTTTTTTTCAGTATAAGTAGCGTGTATACTTTCATATGCATTTAGTGAAAAGCTGTTATGTTGGAATTACAAACAGACACTTCAATTTTATTTAGCTGTATAGATGTATAGATTAGCTTTATTCAGTTTGGTGTTCTTTTTTTCGACATCGTGTACTGACCTTGTTCTTCCAAAAGGAATGCCATTTCCAAGGCAACAAGGACTCCGCTTTCGAAACCCAGCAGGTAGAAGTTGTTTTTCAAGCCTGCCCTTTTCAGGAGGATCTGTGGTGTGAAAGGCAGTAAGACGTTTTACATGAATACATTGAATAGAATCAGGTGTTACTTTGCGGAAGTACATGCTTCCATTTGAATCATGGCATCTCAGTGAAATACAGTCCAAGAAATAACTGTGTTATTTGAATATTTGTGATATGCTTTTATAAAAACAAAATTGATTACGATACAATATTAATCGCTTGGGTTGGGATTTCAATATTAGTCACGGATTGGGTGATTGTGTTGTGTCGTCATACGTTGGCGAACCGTTGCGCGGTGTCGCGCACAGTCTCGTGGAGGTGGTCGAGGCCGGGCTGCACCACGAGTGCGGGCAGCTTCAGCCGCTCGCACAGCACGCGGAACTTCTGGTGGTGGCCCTCCATGCCTGGGATCACGCACAGGTGGGTCTGGGACGCGTCAAACTCGTCTATCTAAAAGGATATTTCATTTATGAAGTTCGTTCAGGATTTATAAAATTCCGAGTGGATACATGCCAACGGGGGATATTGTATAAAGAAATCTTTAGATGTAGAATAAATGAAATAATGATATTAACGCTATCATAACATACGGAAGCGAGGCTGTTGGTAAGAGTCGGTAATGACACAATCTCATTAGTGGCCACCAGCTCATCAGAGTCCACGTACGAGATTAATGACTCCAATCCTTTCAGGTGTTGCAGCGGGCTCTCCAATGTGCTCGTATCTAGCTCAGTAATGCTATAAAATAAAATTGAAACTTTAACAGGACAGGAATAAGGCAACCAGCTTTTAAACACGATCACGAGCAGTTCAGAACCGCTAGGTTTAAAAAGTATCAATATATTTATCTTAACTCATAAAAACTGATATATTCATAGAGAGCTCCAAACCGACTGTTCTCCGCGAGGGAGATAATGATTATAATTTGATTTATGCACAGAACTGAAATTCGTACTATAATTTCAGACCAAATGTATTTTTACAATGTAAATTTTAGTGTTTCATTTATATTTTAACGTAATGGTTTGAATCTAAACGTTTTATTTTATTTATTTATTTATTTAACCTTATAGAACGGCTTGAAGCCACTTAAACTAAAGGGAAAAAAGGAACACTTTCATGCAGTCTCCTCACAAAACTCCAAACATACAGACAAAATATTCTTCCATTCATCCGCAAACAATCACATTCAGGATGATTATTCAGGAAAGTGTTGAATGCGGAGAGAGAGCGACTGTGCGGCTCGCGGGCACACACAATAACTTGTGCTTTCAGCCGCGCAAGTAATTATTTGGCACGTAGAGGCGGCAACGTTATATATGTATGAACCAAAACTCATTATTATGAATCCTCTCACGGTCTGAACTTTATGGCATCAGTTTTAAGAAAAATTAATGTTTTAAAGATGCACAATATTAAAAAACATATGAACGAACTGGACGAAGGGAAACACGTAGTAATCAATTTATTAATAATTCACCTCTGAATGGTAAGCGCCATGATTTCCTCCTCAGCCAAGCATACATTGTGAACATCTCGCAACAATGCGGACACAACCTGCAGCTTATCTTCTGCTAAGCCCAGGTCTTCAAGTGTACATGTTGACGGAGAGTCCTCGGGAATGGTCAAATCTGAAAATATGATGATGATTTGGCTTATGATAGGTGTACATTATTATTTATTGAAAGCATAATGCCCGTACTTTGGTCAGGTAACTGGTGCCCGTGGTATGAATAGAGGTTCAACCAGTAGTACCTACTTACATTGTATATTTTAGGATAATTTTAGCCTTTTTATGTCTCGTTCTACTACGCACATGCAATAAAATATTTGACGACTTAAGTACATGGAACACGTGGTCCAAGGGATATGTAATTAGAAACCCTGCGGTCTTACACGTGTAGATTTAACTTCATGACTTGTCCGCCGAACCGTAATATTCTATTGAAATAAAAGTAATCTTCGTTACTTCCAGTGAAAGTCCCGTTAAAATCGATTCATCAATTTCGGAGATTAGCCGGAACAAACAGACAGATAGACGGACAGACGTACAGACAGATTAGAAAGTTTTAAAAATAGATGTTTTTCGTGTTAGTACGGTGAATACTTTCATAATATGCATTTAGCGAAATGCTGCTAAATTTAAATTACAAACTGACACTTACATTTATTTTTCAGTACGTAATATGAATAATACATTTTATATCCGATATTTTTTAACTTTCAAGTTATAAGTAAGCTGTGTGTTTGTTTTTAGTGTATAAATAATCTTGTTTACCTATTAGGACCTTTAGAGATATGAGTATTATGTTGGAAAGAAACTATATCTTTAGTAATAAATGACGGAATGCGTCTTTAAGCGGATGCGCATGTCTCTCATACAAGCGAGCGTACTAACCAGCAGCGGAGGTCAGTGTGTGGAGCAGCGAGGTGTTCTCGTGTTGTTGTTCAATCATCACCACTGGCTCGGGGCTGCACACTGCTTGCTCCGTGGCTTCACACACAAGACGGAACCAACTCAGATCCACTTTTATATTGTTCGCTAAATTATCGATCTGCAAACAAAGGAACTTGGTATTTTTTTAAATTGCTTTAGTAAGTCTCATGCTATATTTACCTTGAATACATTGTATTCTGATAAATAATAATTATGAATTAGTCTTTTACTACACTCCTGGCTTGTAGTGAATCCAAAACATATAAAACGAAGTACCTAACACTCACTTTTTGTAGGTGTTTTAACCATGTAATCATAGTAGCCGGTAGTCGATCTTGTAGTCTGGCTTGGCATATTGGCAACCCAACACTGACGTCCTGGCACACCACCGCAAAGTAACTGCAAGTGACACGGAGGTATTAAAAGAAATCAAAAGCTGTCCATAAAATAATTATTCAAAATAAATGGTGAAACTTAAATACCGTAAAGATGGGCACGATGTCCTGGTGGCTGTGTCCAAATGTGCTAGCACATCGGTGAGGTGGTGCACCGTGTCACTGTCAGCAGTAGTTGCTGCGACGTACACTCCCTCCACTGGGCCCAGCTGCGCGGCGCTCGCCACCAAGCTGCTAACATCACTGGTACTGCGCAGCTTAGCTGATGATACTATTACCTTGGCACCCATATTCCGCCACGAGCTGAACAAAAAATTTACAATTTTGATGCATTATGATAACTTTGACTAAATACCATCAGATATTATTGGCTAAGTAGTATACCGAATCTTGAGGGAGACATGTTTGGGCGGTAGTGCAGAGTGCAAGAGGACATTCCTGGCGCCGCGGGTGATGAGCCTATCGACCAGCTGCAGCCCGAGCAGCCCGTCGTCGCACACAACCACGTGCGAGCCGTGCGCTGTGCACGTCAGCCTGCAACATATTTCCAGTGTGAGTTTCGTTAAATGTATGTATGTAATGTGGGGCAACAGTGTGGTGGTGTGGTAACCTGGGCTGGGCGGGCAGCGTGGAGTCCTGCAAGCGCAGCAGCACGCGCCCGCGGTGCCGACTGGAGGCCAGCAGGCGGAAGGCGCGCCCCACGGCTTGCGGCTCGTAGCTCACGCGGGACAGCGGCCTCACGTAGCCCCGCGCTATGCCCTCACTCACCATCCTTTGAATATTCTGCAAATAATTCATGGTATTCGTAACATTTAGAAGTCATAACTGAAACTAATAACTTGATTTAAGAAGAGTTTGGTCAGTGGACCAAGATTTCGTTTGCATCATTTGCTCTAAAATTTTTTTTTATTGTCACCTACTATATCGTAGTTATTTAATTAATAATTGAAATACGCACTCATATACCACCAACCTGTCTCCCAGTCGCAATTAAACATATTTTAGTCATCATTACCACTGTGATCTAGGGGCCAAAGTTTTTATATACTTAATCATAGTTGCCCACATGATATTTTTTTACTACGTTGTTTTTATAACATTGATTCTGCATAAAGTATATAAGTATAAAGACGCTCATTCACTTACTTGTCTGATACAGTTTTCACCCTCAAGGATAGAAACAAAATCACCGAAGAAGAAGTTTCGCTGCATCGTAAGGTAGTGCATACCAAAAAGAAAGTTTTCTTTCTTTGGGATTTGTGAAGTGTCTATGACAATACCGGAGGCTGCACAGCATTTAAACGAAGCCTGAAATAATGTTACAGGTACACGTTGTTATCAAGCCGTGGAAAACTTATTAAGTCATACATTTTATATACATTAGCATAATATTAACATGTTACGTACAATTATATTATACAGTACCAACCTCATGCAATGTCTACGCATTGCAGTCTCAAGCATACTGTATGTGATAGTTTAACGGTAGAATGAACGTTTGAATGAGAAATCAGGCATGTTATTTTAGATTTGAAAGTTAGTTAAGCCGAACTACAATAATTTTGACAAGGATGAAATAAAACAGAAGATAAGAATTAGGTCTAATAGTATGTAGCAAGCAGCTCGTGGCACAGTTGCTATTGCGCATATCTTTCGATCAGCGAAGTCAAGCAACCCTAACCCAAGCCAGTAGTTGGATGGGTCTCCGCCCGACTTGCCTGCGTGCCTCGAAGAGCACGTTAAGCCGTAGCTCCTTGTTGTCAATTTAACATCTTTGGTAATCGTTCCCGGTCAGTCGGAGGCCTAAGAGAGTCTGACAACTGGTTTAACCAGATTACCGAATGTCCTAAAAATCTGGTGATCAGGCACATCGGGTTGAATCAAGTACCGACTCCAACAAGGAATGGAATGAGTATGTGGCAATATTTTTACGTAAGTGCAAGCGAAGCGGGCACTCTTGGCTGGGAACTCTGCATTCCAAAGAGGAAAACTATGGGTGGCATGAAGCATCGAATTAGATTAGACTATAGTCCCATAATAATAGGCGGCTGTAGTTCGTTGCGCGTGCGGCCCACGTGGCTCTCTGGTCATTTTCATTTTCATTTTCAAACACATGGCTTAGGCTGCCTGTTAAGTAATAAGGGTGAAAGTGAACGAAAATACTCACGTTTTTCAAGATTCCTTTCAAAGAGCTAATAACTATATTACATCCTTTACCCTTTGTAGCAGTCATAACCATATCTCCGAAACTGTGATCACGAGAGTTGCCGATATGATCCTCTGAAATTAATAACATAATAATCAATAGAGTCAATAGCGTCTCAAACGTACGTGTGATGCTTTTTAAGAAGTATATTCATATTATACTGAAGTACTTTAAATAATACATTTAATATAGATACCCTTTAGTTGAGGGAACAGTCTGCACAGGAAGCGCTTCTTGCGCGTGTCGCTCACAGTGGTGAACACTTGGTAGCCGAGACCCAGCGCTATGGATATTGTAGCTTGTCCTAACGCGCCTGCCCCGCCGTGCACCAGGACGCTACAACTGCGGCTGGGTAAGTCCATGACAGTCTGCGGAATACAATTCTTCGGTAGCTCGAGTTTCTAACGAAATAATACTGCAAGCAAAATGCTTAGGGAAAACAGGCTAGCTGGTGGAAGTTACAGCTCACTACCATGTTTTATTTGATCACAATATAGCATGTAAACTTTCAGCTCATATACGATTTATTTTGTATTTTTTAAACTGTATAATATTCTTTAAAATAGTAATTACTGAGTTTCTTGCCAGGTTCTTCTCAGTAAAATCAACCTTCCGAACCTGGCGGTAGCATGTATATTCCTGTGTTATTGTGTCATTCTGACGATTTGAAAGTACTTTGTATAAAGTCTAATCGAATAAAGATATATTTGAATTTGAATTTGAATTTGAATTTGAATTTGAATATATTTACTGAATTTCACTGAATATGGCGTCGAGATAGGTAGGAAGATATGAGGAAAATACGCGTCTGCTCGCTGCACCGCCGCTCACGACACCCATCACGCAATCACCACTGTGTTGGTATACTCACGAGGCAGTAGAAGGCGTGCGCGTACGCGAGCGGCACGGTGGCGGCGTCCTCGAGGCTCCAGTGCGCCGGCACCGGCCACAGCAGCTCCGGGCGCGCGCGCACGCGGCTGCTCGCTGCACCGCCGCTCACGATACCCATCACGCGTTCGCCGCTAAATAAGCAAAAGAAAAGAGAACATTAGTTCCCACTGTAGAAAACGGAAGAGGAAAAATTATTGGTAAAATAGAAGGAAGGCGTGGCAGGGAACGACCAAGGATAAGCTATTCCAAACAACTGAAGGATAAAATAACCGTATCGTAAAAGTCAACGAAGCAACACTGCATTGGAACAGGTACAATGAGCTTCGTCAGCTGCCCCGACAATAGTGTACCTCTTAAATGAAGATGAGAGATAAGAAAAAACAGACTGAATGGAGTTTAATAAGTGATGTTACGGATTCGGTAGGTAAATATGAGTATGTGTTATACTAAATTTGAATGCCTATTTTCTAAATACTCATCATCATCATCATCCTCCTGTCCTGATTCCATCTAGTTGGATGGTGAAGGCAGTTTGATGTAAGGTAGAGCCTAAGATTGAGACAATCTTCGAACATCGAACTTTCTATGTGACAGACATGTATTAGTCAAACCTGTCCGTTACGCCACTGAAATCCATTCCGTAAGAATTGTTTAGTTTGCCTTCCAATGGGATAACTCCGGATGCTTTGTTGACGTCTATATTATTTATACCGGCGTAGTGGACCTGAAAATTGTTCAATCAATAAATATGAAATGTGTCGTAAGCAATTATAGCAGTCTGTTCAAAAAGGGAACCGTCGCAACCAAATTAACACACAATTTATACATTGCAACCTATCCCCGCCAACCCACATGGGTTGGTTTTCTTCAATAAGTAAATCTTCTAAATGGTAATCTTCTTTAACAAAAAACATATAAGTTACAAAGATTCAAATGGTACAGGTCATTGTGTTGCTAGCTAAAAAAAAACGTAATTAAGCTGAGCAGTGCCCTTTCATCCTACGACAGCTCTCTTTCTGAACAAACTACAAATTGAAAATGGGTTCTCAATGTGTTTATCAGAAGCTCACCGTGACCTTCACCCCGGGCTTGGTGTGCTCAGGAGCCTCCACCCAGTGCAAGGAGTCAAGATCACCAATTGTCGCACACTGGAGCGTCACTCCGCATCTCATGGAGAGAGCTTCTTGGTTATTTGGAGTTACGTTTATTGGCTTTAGCATACAATTTCCTGTAATCAATGGTATATCTCGAAACCTGGTGTTGTTAATTGTAATGCCTCCACATCTGTAAAATAAAGCCATCAAATGCATGTTAAAAAAAACAAGTCTCTTAGGTCCTTTACCTTAAAAAGTTGTGCGATCTATATAATACCAAGTCGGTTAATTGATTTCCTTCCGACATACATAAATGACATGGCCATGACATGAAAACACAACGTATCTCTCAAGTAGTAATGACATATTGTTTAGGGCACCAAGGTTGTGTGTCAAAATTAAGAAACTTCGACTAGTTATAACTCTTAGGCTACTGGTTCAAATTTAATTAAATCTATACATCTATACAGATAAATAAAATTGAAGTGTCTGTTTGTAACTGCAGAATAACAGTTTTGCACTCAATGCATATGAACGTACACACGGTTCATAGAAAAACCAATTTTTAAAGTTTTTCTCTGTCTGTCTGTCTGTCTGTTTGTTCCGGGTAATCTCCGAAACGGCTGGACGGATTTTGACGGGACTTTCACTGACGGATAGCTAATGTTACAAGGAGTAACTTAGGCTACTTAGAATTTAAAAAACATTAGGGATCCGCGGGCAACCATGAAATTAAAATCTACGCGGGTGAAACCGCAGGGCACAGCTAGTTAAAAATATACTGTATTAAAAATATACAATGACCCGTTTGTTGACTATATGACTTTCTTCGTTTCTATGGATATTAAAAAAAAAAACATAAAACTGCCTTGTTGGTATAGTGTTTGAAAATGCTACTACGGAATACGAACGCTCGTCCAGGGTTCGGGAAAATGTTTAATCGGGTTTTTCTATTTATAATATCCCAGTAGCAGACCGGACTCTGGATTAGTGCGCCTTGTTACATGTGACCTAAAGCTAACAGGCGTAATGTGGGTGTTCTGCAAGTACTCCTCTGCCTACCCCTTCGAGGAATACAGGCTTGAGCATATAATTATGCTATATAAAACGGATTTTTTGTAGAACCACTGATAGGCGGAACAACATCATATTTAAGTTTAGGTAAATACACTACATGCTTACCAAAACTTTCCCATTTATGTCCATTAGTAGAGAAAAAATGTCACACGTCAGAAAACTAACCGTTTCGGGCAATGTCATTTTGTGTTGTTATTTATCATATTAAAAAAAAGATAATATTGAGTGTATTGGATCTATTGTGCGTGTAAAGAATACATTACAATTGATGTATTGAAATCGTACACGTTAGCACAGCCTGTCGGTCGCACTATAAAACAACCTCTATATCCAATATTATAATTGTAAGTTCAACATTCGGCTACCTTATACAATCACGTATGTCGCATGCATTAGCCTTTATAAGGTTCGAATTGTTTGCCAGTTTACTGATAGCATGTTCCTTAACATCAATGCACAGTCTCCTGATGTAGCAGGGCTGCGAGACGGTGTCGTGGGCGTGCCTCAGCGCGTTGAACTGCAGCACTCCGTCGAGGAACGTCACCCAGTTGTTGGACCACACTATGTCAGCCTCGGTCAGCGACTTGTTCACACTCGCTATACTGCGGAACTCACCGCTGCAACATATTTTTGTCATCACAGAGTGAAAGTAAATTAGACTTATATTTCTTTCTTCAAAATAATGTTTTAATGGTAAACGAGGCGAAATTATAATTCTAGGATTTACGAATATAAAATAAATAGCCTTCCTTGACTTTCTTGATGTTCTTTCATTAAAAGTGCATTCAATGTGTACTTTTTATTTGCCACAATTTACCAGTACCTACATACACGTCATGCGGTTTATCATGTGCATAGAATCATATATTAAAGCCTTACAATTCATAGTCAACAAAGTATCTTACAACGCACCTTAGTGAGTAATCACTTCCAAGGAAAGTTTGATAAATGGCGTCAGCATCAAGAGTTTCCTCTGTTGATTCTTCAGAGTGTTCCGAATGAATACCTCCAACATATTTAACATTGTGTCTAAGAATAAATCCTGTAGCTATTTTTGAAACATTTTCCATAACCTGTAAATTAATAAAACTTCATTAACTCTCTTTATGTTGTAGATTGCTACATTCCTTTAGGCGGAAAAAATAGGGTCTGGTATATAATTATTCAGGTTTAAGTAGGGTTATACCACATAAATGTATTAAGAGAGTATACTTGTAAATTTATCGCCACATTAGCACCTCAAACCTGCCGGTCCCTCTGTGCAAGGCGACGCTCAGCCTCAGCTGCCGCTGTGCATGCAGCACGGGCTGCGCGTACAAATGTACGTCACTGAAGTGGACGGACAGCTCCTTCCTCTCCACTCCCAGAGACATAGCCAGCGTGTCCCACGCCGCCACCAACGCACCCGCAAATGGATATACCATTTTACCTACAATTGTTATTCCCAATATTACAAATATTTACAGGTATTCTATCTGATATATGAGTTTCTCGAGAAACTCCCCAAAACAACTGGGCCGATTTGTGGGAAGTTTTGTGTGCATATCGGGTAGGATCTGAGGATTGGCGAACATTTTTCATTTTTGTTGGTGGTTCACCCCAAAAATACATATTGGAAAAACAATATTTGGACACAGCTAGTAAGTACTATGATAACATTTCACGCATATCGTTTATTATGAACATACCTCGTAAAATATTTCCTTTCAGATATAAATGTTCATTATCATGAACAGATATTACAAATTTTGCTGCTGCAGCGATTTTTTTATTTTCAGCGACCAACAGTGGTAACCGCCTAAAAAATAAATTAAAATATCGCGATATTAAAACTGCGATAGCAGAATTAGAAAATGGAATTATTATATTTCATGTTTTTTTATATTCCATACCACTTTTCTTCATGAGCCCATTCAACCAAGTGAGACAAATGAGGCGTCCCGGTGGAGACGGGGAACTCCACTGTTGGGTACAAAGCACGGACTCTAGGGTTATACCCTTCCATGTATAAACTGCAAAGATATAATGTGAATAAAATACAACGGTCTTTGAAATCGAACAAAAATCAATGTTACGCACCTGCCCACAGCCTCGAGGAGCAAGTAGACGTTGTCGGGGTGTCCGCGCCTGGTGAGCGGGATGTTGCGGCAGCTGGCAGGCAGCGAGCGCTTGAGGATCGCCTGCAGCAGCCCGTGCGGCGCTATCTCCACCAGCACCGCGTTGGACGGCACTAGCCGCGACGTCTCCTCGAACAGCACTGGATTCTGTGCAATCACACACACAGTCATCACTTAATACACATATCTAATTATGCAAAGTTTAGTACATTACTGCAGCCATTCTACTTTGCAATTATATCTTAGTGGGTCAACTAACTAGCAGGTTGTCGGTGTGATACTCCGCGGAGCAGTACTTGGCTGCAGGCTGATCCCACTTGTCCTGCGGCTTTGACGTTGACAACCAACGCTCGCTGCGGGGCTTGGGGTCCTTGATCACTTCCTTCAAATACTCCAGTAAACCGGGTCCTAAGAGAAGTTCATGAAAATGTATTCTTCCACGGCATTCTAGAAAGTCTGTTAGCCTAAATTGTAGGCAAGTCAACAGATTTTTTTAAATTCTGTGGAATCATACCTGCTTCAGCAATGTAACGGGAATGGTAGGCTATGTTGGAACAAGGAACTTCTTTTGCAAAGATTTGCTTAGCAGTCAACTCAGCTACGAACTCGCGCATTTTGTCAGCTGGTCCCGATATGGTGCATGATTCAGGACCGTTGTGACAAGCCACTTCAATTTCAGGAGGACATATTTTACGTATCTTGAAATAAACATTACATTATTACTTATATGATTATTACATTTAGTGAGGGCAAATTTACTTTGCCGTTGGAAAACTATTTTCTCATAGAGATACTCACAAGGAAATCAAAACATAAATAGACAGACGGTCAAGGAAGTGATTCTATAAGATTCTTCCTTCATATGGAACCCTAAAAAATATGAATACTGCATTGAATTGAACTTTAGTTCATTTGTTATTTTTGAAATCCTAGCGATCTTTCAGATGCAAGTGTTTTTTGATGACTATCTTGGATTGCCTTGACCAAACTGGTCGGGCCTAAGCTCGATAGGAGAAACTAAACCTTAGGCTGAACTACTTTATGTCGCTTTACCTTATATTATGAAGGTAGAACTAGTTTGGCTTAGAGTAATCTAGTGTGTCCTGAAATCAGCTTTTGCCAGTAACATATTCAAACGCAATACAGTGCCGTTACAACTGTAATGCTGTTTATGGTGTATATCTACCATAAACTACTCGTACTAGTTTAGTATTACCTGATATAAGTAGTACTTAAGTTAAATCAAACCTCGTGATATCCAATTCCTATGGCGGCCATCGATCCTTTGATGAAGGGAGTCTGTATGGATACCAGCCCTCGACAATACGCCACCAGGATCACCTCCTCTGCAGTTAAACAGCCATCAGCGTATGCGCAGCAGATCTCACCCGCACTGTGACCTATATGATATTCATATTACTTTTTGTGTGAGAACATGAGGTCTTGATCTCAATCCCCAGGTCGGACAATGTTTTCCATTTTGTTATTTTACAGTAGCAACCCAGTCTCGATTAGTGCCCGGGCTCGACTCCTATATACATGAGACTTTAAAGCATAAGCGAAATTTGGGTACACCATCGGGGAATACAGGCGCAAACCTTTTACCTGCACTACGAATTTTATGTATCGATATTAAATATAGGGTCGAGCCTTTTTAGGCGCACATTTTTGGCACAGATCATCGGCCCGTGGTTTGCATCAATATAAAAGTAATATAAATAATCCCTTAATTATATTTTATTCTTTAACAAACTTTACATTTCAAATATTTTTCAACTAGCTTTAACAATTTCCAAAAAAGGGGGCATTCGTCATTATAGAATAAAAGTCTATAGGATTCACTTACCAAATATGTTATCAGGAACAAGTCCCAATGCTAGAAGAATATCAGTGAGTCCAATCTGAATGGCGGCAATACCCACGAATGAATGCAAAATGTTGTCGAAAATAGTCTTGTCCGTTGATGTTATTATGTGCATTACATCAATACCTTTCGGCTCCAAAGTTTTGTGACAGCTGTAACAGTTAAATGTAAGATTTATGAACGAATGTACAGTTATATACCAACAGTGATTCCTACTCTGCACTAGGTACTCACCGCTCGATGGCGGCTGCAAAGATCGGTATCCGCATGAGCTGTGCGCCCATACCGGCCCACTGCGAGCCCATGCCGCTGTACACGAACCACAGCGGCCGCTTCACGTCGTCGAAGTAATCTGCCCTCTCACACAGACTGACGGTCTTCTGCTCTGCATTGGTATCTTGAAAGACGTCCATCATATTAATTGTCTACACAATTGGCAATCAAATCTTGACAAAGTTAGTGAACAACCAGACCAACGTAATACGAACATTTTGGCATTCCATGATATATTTAAATTTGATTTGCGGTATAGGTTGATTTTACTGTACTTTACCAAGAATGGTGAATCCTCTTCCAAGATGACCAGCAATTTTCTCCTCGTGAATATTGTGCAGTAAAGCTAGTTCCTCAGGATCTATGGGGCGTGACTTGAGGTCATCGATGATTTTAGTCACTGAAGATTGTTTTCTACCAGATATGGTGACGAGTCGTGGAATATCTGTTTTGTAGCGATCAGAATCCTACAATATTTGAATAAAATATAAACGTGTGTCTTGTTATTTGGCATATATATGGGGCACGATGCGATTATAGCCTACATTACTGATATTTAGGTGTAAACAAATTGTAATCATATTTTATTCACTAAAAACACGAACTGCATTATTTATTTATTTTTGTAAGTTATTTTGGTGTCATACCTTTGGTTTATAGTGTCCGTGCAGCAAGACGTGTGCGTTGACTCCCGTGACGGACAGAGCGTTGACGGCGGTGTAGGTGCGGCGGAAGGGTTGGTGTTCAGTGACGATGCGCATGCGCCCGTCGTTCAGAGACGCGATGTCCTGCCGAGGGGTCTCGCAGTGCAGGTTGGCCGCCATCTCACCTTTGTGGTAGCCCAGCAACACCTGATCAGAGATGACATTTTGTTCATTACCATGATACGAATAGGTACTTGCATCGTCTTACGATAATTAGTGGTCTTATCAATGATGCTTGAGCACGATAAATGTAGTATTTTTTCATCTTCTACTTAAAATCTTTTCATTTGTTTGATTGAATCACACCTTGAAAAACAATTCACGAAGGCAGATTCTTTGGAGGATAAGTTATGCGGTTAAAGAAGGATTAATAGGCGTTTGTTATTAAAATTATAAATTATAGTTTTTTTCTGAAATTTATTTTCCCATATATGTTTGACCTGATGCGGGAATCAAATCTGTTACATCGAGCACATCAGTAAGGAGACAACCAACCTGACGGAGAATACAAAAATGTACCTTAGTAATAGCTGATATTCCGGAAGCTCCTTCGCTGTATCCAATATTGGAAATGACGCTGCCAACAAAGAGTGGGTCTGTTCTGTTCTCACAGAACACCTTCTCAATGGCTTGCAATTCTGATTTGTCGGCTTCTGGAGTAGCTGCAAGATTAGAAATTAATCTTATTTCTGATCTATAGTTCAATACTAAGTACTACCCCTAGAGGTATGGTGCTCAGCAAGCTCCTACTGTATAACACAAATTAGGCCTGGGAGCCAGAATCAGTCGGAGCAGACCTAGGGTGGTTGGAATGAAACTCCGTAACTTGGGCAGTCCTGGTTTATTGGTTCGACCACTATTGGTTTGAGTACTTGACGACACTGATTTGACTACACTACTGACATTTGACACTGAAATGTATACATACATAAAGGAGAATCTTAACATCGAGATGTAAAACAATACAACGCCATCTTGTGAAAAGAAGGCTAACTACTTACGAATAAACTACGTTAAACACCTATTTTTCTCTCCTAAGCTTCTGAAGCGCGGACTTGCGTTTCGTACATAATTGAATTGAGTAATAAATTTGACACTCGTAAGGGAATTAAGGGTACTAAGAATTTCTGAGCTTTGATGATTCATTTTGGTACGAAATATTTCATTATACCAAAAATTTGGTAAAATTAAACGTCAAAGCTAAGAAGTTCATAATACGCGCTCCTTAAGTTGGCCTCCAGTATATAAATTATTGAATGATGATCAAAAACGGTTCGTATCAGATTATATAGAAAACTGTTCAATAATTCAAACTATAAGGAGAGTCAAACGACAGAAACATATTCAGTGCTTAGTGATCTAGGATTTATACAGAGGATCTAGATTTCGATTTTCTGGCCCTAGGTATTATTTGAATTGTAATATTAGTGGAAAATATCTTCGTTGTCAACGGTTTCGGTAAATTAGTAAAAAGTTTAAATACCCTGCATTCGTTGCTAATTGCGTTAATAATTGGTTAAAGAAAAGAAAAGATCTCTGGGGATCGCCGAAACAATAAAATGTAAATCTTAAAAGCCAAATCACGTATAAAGTGTTTCGTACCTGAACCTAATGCTTCAACATACTCCACAAGTTGAGGAGGGATCTTGGCCTGCTCATAAAAGCTTCGTATGAAGTCAGTTGTATCCTCGGGGTTCCTAATAAATCCATATTGAGGTCCACTTTCTTCCCGCAATATGGAGCGGTATTCACATTTGACGTGAATCACATCAGCGTAGATCCTAAAAAAAGCTTGTCTCAAGGCTCTGTGTTGGCTCTAGCTTATTTTAGTGTTAAAGTATGGTGTTCATAGTACACCCATCTACGTATTGTTACGTCTTGAAAAGATACGAAATGTCTAATGCTCATGATATTTTTTTTCACATGAAATAGCGACTTTCAGCAGCATTTAAAATTTTTAGGATAATTATTTTGCATATAAAAAAGGATTCAAACATTTACAGTGTTTACTGCAAATAACTTATCTAAGTAGGTACATGTAAACACGAAGGTTTTTGTTTTTTCATCTATTGCCACACCATTAAAATTTTGCGTATATCGGTCCCGGTATCATGGCTGGACCAATTTCGGTCATTATAATATAGGAAATCAGTTGTGCTACCAGAATCGTGTGGTCAGTAATTTACCCATAAAAAAACAGAAAATATTATATGTAAATAGAAAGACCTTCTGGCATCCTTAGCTTTTTGTAGAAACAAAGTGTTAATGGCTTCTGATACGGCAAAGCCATCGGCATTCTGGTCGAAACATTTAGTCTTGCCGTCCTTGCAGAGTGGCATCATCCGTCCATAGTGGATGGAGGAGTGCGGATGCAGGCACAGGTTGACGCCCCCGACGATGGCCGCCTCGCACGCTCCGCGGCTAATGGCAAGGTAGGCCTGCTCCAAGCACGCCATTGAACTGCAGCATGAGTCATCTATCGATATAGACGGACCCTTAGCGTTCAGCCAATACGAAATGCGGTTGGCAAACATGGCTCTACACACGCTGAAACGAAGATTTTCATTAGAAAAACATAGTGAATGTACCAGTATCGAGAATAAAGCATACTTTTTTTCTAAAAGATCGAAGAAATAATCCCATTATGCTCTAACCTGTGTTGTCATGTTTCACGCGTCATTTGGGAATATACAGGTGACTGAATGCATAGAAATATAGGAAAACAATCTTATGTAACAATAATTTATGATACATTCAATCACGAGATCTACCGATCGAGGCTTACGGGAGCTGCCTGTCTGGAGACCTCCATCTTACAGAAGATCGCAACCAAGCATTGCGCAGTAAGGGCACAGGCAACAGTGCTTCCTGGGGTAGAGGAGTGGAGGCGCTGTACTACCTACGCTACAACTGTGATTTAACTGCCTATAAGTTAGCCAATGTGCGAGTGACACTCTGATATCAGTCACGTTCACAGGCTGCAGTAGCCCTTCCCATCAGACGGGCTACACGCTTGTTTGCCACCTATATATAGCATAAAAAAATAACACAATAATAATTGGTATTATGTACTGAAAAATCATGCCGCTTCAAATTCCACGAGAGCAATATCGGGAGCTCAACTAAACTTAATATTTTTAGTGCCTTTGTAACTTACCCAGGAATACCTAATCCACTTTTCGGAAGACAATAATGGATTGCCATTTCACACTCAGAGAAACCACATCCAATGTACACACCCAATTTTTCAGACAGTTGATTGGGATTTATTCCTGAAACATATAATGGGGTGGTCCATTCATAGACGATAAAAAAGCAAAATTTTCATGCTTCTCCTATCGGGTACTTGAATCATCTCCATGTTTGTCCGACGTAGATTTTCTTGGAATGTTCACTCTGCATTGGTTAAAATTTGTTATGGCTTTTTTACACAGTTAAGGATTCTTTTTTTGTGACAAATGTGACTCTTGATTGAAATACAAGCGGTTTTCTCCCTTACCTCCATTTTTACCGCTCAAAATAGTTTTTCTATAAATCTGACTTTAATTGATTTGAAATCCCTGTTTATTCAACGAACTAGAAATTACATACCAGCATCATAAATGGCTTGGTAAGCTTGCTCTAGAATCTTCCTCCCCATGTTATCCATAACTTCAGCTTGTCGGAAGTTGATCTTGAAGAATTGGGCATCGAACAAGTCCAGCTCCGGTATCTTGCCAGTGTAGTCCTGCATCTCTGGGTGTGTGAACTTCCACCGACAATTCTCTTTGGATACTGGGTTCACCTAATATAGATATATTGATTATAAATACTAATGTGAAAAAGTTATTGCTCATCAGCATTGTTGTACATTGTTGGCTCCGGTTTTTGGTTTTTTTTTAGTATGCTTCAAAGTCGGTCCCATGAGCTGACGTTAAAATATAACCGGGTGGTAGGCTTAGTCATAATAGGACTCGATTATGTAATAAAAATCATCTTCAGTGAAAATTGGGTTTTGTTATTACAACACCTCTGCCTACCCCTTCGGGAATGCAGGCGTGAGCATATATGTGTGTATGAGTATGTATATATGTATGAAGATAAAATAATTTATGCTAAAATATCTAATATAGGCGTATAGACGCCTTGAGGATTTTTTCTATCTATCTATTTTTTTTTTTCATTTGTTTTATGTAATTGACATTCGTATGCGGGTAGGTGTCTCGAAAGAAACTTGGACCGATATACAGATATCGAAGTGACCCCACACTTCGACCCCACATATCGGTCCATCTTGTGATTTTTAATTCTAATCCATTTTTTCTATGTTTCAGACACCTCTTTGACGAGGTGACCACCCACTCTCCGTCCAGCGCTGGGCCTACCTCACCCGCCGCCCCGCAAGCTGACTGCTCTTGTGGTGTTGGGCTCCACTTCTTACCTTATTGTAGAGTATGTCGGAGAGGTCGTTGACGTGGTGCGACTCCGGGTACAGGCCCGACATGCCGGAGATGACCACCCGCTCTCCGTCCAGCGCCGGGCCCACCTCGCCCTTCGCGCCGCACGCTGACTGCTCTTGAGGTAATGGAGTCATTGTAACTATTATTTTATATTTCTTACACCACTCTGAAGTAGGAACTCGAGGTATTATATTAAATTTCTGCAAATTAGTGTACTTATATATGCCATACCGATAATTACTTCATATTTTGTATAAATACTTCCGTAGCTCCTTATGTTTATTTCTTACTGTAATTAGTAAGTTCAACACGTTTGCGGCTGGAGTAAATTTTGGCTTACCACCACTACTTAATTTTTATTAACTTTGTATTATAACGTCAAAACTGCTCTTCCGATTTCAATGTTTTAACACCAACAATTAAATTTCATTTATACAAATATAATATAATTTAATAAGTTATTAAAATTATGATTATAATTATATCATTAAAACACCTTTTTCATCGAAAAGAAATGTACTCCTACATGTTATTTATTATTTTAACAAAGGTTTATATACTTTCATTATATTATGTTTTTTTTGTATTATTATATTTGCCAATTCGGAATTACAAATAGACACTTCAATTTCATTTATCTGTATAGATTTAAAGATTCGATGGTTCGAGTGATCAGTACCTACAGGCATATATGCCCTAAATAACACTTGGATAATGCGCCTATGGAGTCAAAAGCCAGCTCGGGATGGTTCTAGTCTTTCTTATATTTTGAACTAACTGTAAAATTTTAACTGTACTTTCCTGGCAAAAACAGAATTAAGATATCAGATCTGAATGACAAAGTATAAAGTGGATCAGATTTTAATAACCAGCAGGGGATCAGATCAAGAGACCTGACAGGAATAACTAAAAAAATATATTTTTGTTATTACTTTAAAGAAATCCCTCTGTGGTTAACATGCGGATGTGAAATGTATATATTTAAAGTTTAATGTAAGTTAAATAAGGTAGGAGGAGCTCATGGCACAGTTGCTATTGCGCATATGATTCGATCAGCGAAGTTAAGCAACCATACGCCTAGCGAGTAGTTGGATGGGTGACCGCCCGAGTTCCCTCCGTGCCTCGGAGAGCACGTTAAGCCGTCGGTCCCGGTTGCCAATTTAACATCTTTGGCAATCGTTACAGGTCAGTCAGAGGCCTAAAAATAATCTGACAACTGGTTTAACCCAGATCCCAGATTTTCCTCCTAAATCGGGTTGCGAAGGTCAGATGGCAGTCGCTTCGTATAAAATCAGGTGATCCGCCACATCGGGTTGAATCAAGTGCCGACCCCAACAATGTATGGGATAAGGCCAGGGAGATGATGATATGGTACACGAAGTACCAGGCGCACATAACGGACAAGGAGTTAATAAGTTGATTGCGACTAACATGGAGCCACATCGGGTTGAATCAAGTGCCGACCCCAACAATGTATGGGATAAGGCCAGGGACATGATGATGTAAGTTAAATAAGTTGGAAATGTCAAAGCCTCCATGATTCTGCGGTGGTCCCGAGCGTTCCTTAACTAATAGCGTTGATTTGTTATTGTCCGTGCTTAATTTCATACATGTTGCAGCGGACGCGTTGAAACAGTATTTTACTTATTAATACAATTTATTCATTGTAACCTAATTAACCTTTGAAGTAAATTTCAATCAGCCTATTGGAATATAAAAATAATAAATAAGTACATACTGTATGATTAAAAGTACAGTAACTCAACTACATCGGATTAAGAATGTCATTACTCATAGGTCTTACCATTATCGAACCTATCATAATCCTCCTGTCCTTATCATATTTTATTTAGGGTAGAAGCAATATGTTCTCAATCGGATCTATCTGGGTTTTAATTTAAATGGTGTGTGACTATTTTAATGTTAATCTGACAAGGCGAAATAATATAAAAAATCACAAAATGGTTGTTATATTCACCGGCTCTGTATACTACAACACTTTGCACCAAATGATGCCAGCTGAGTTTCTTGCCGGTTCTTCTCAGAAGGCTAGTTTCCGAACCGGTGGTAGATTCCTCGACGTTCATAAGTGCCTTACCAGGGCCTAAACTGAATAAATCATTTTCATTTTCATTTTTCATTTTCAAATACTATAATTGATTCCAGCATAATATTTGATAAGAACATGAACTACATTCTTATTATAGAACTACTTGGAGATTTTTCTCCAAATAATTCCATATTTTATTACTAGCTGTGCCCCGCGGTTTCACCCGCGTAGATTTAGTTTTAGGGTTCATTTCGCGGAACCCTAATATTTTTCATAAATAAACGCCTAGCAGTAGGTAGCCTGAGTACTTTTAAAATCGCTCCAGCCGTTTCGGAGATTAGGCGGAGTAAACAAAGTTTTTTTTTTAATTGCCTGATAAGTCTAGTCGAAAAATTCCCCTCGTGAGGCGTTTAGGTCGATTCTTTATTAATTTATTGTAGTCTTATAAAATTACTAGCTCTGCCCTGCGGTTTCACCCGCGTAGATTTAGTTTCATCCTTATTACTATTTATAATAAATAAAAGTAGCCTAAGTTACTCCTTGAAACATCAGCTACCTGCCAGTGAAAGTCCCTTTAAAATCGGTCCAGCCGTTTCAGAGATTATCCGGAACAAGTAGACAGACAGACAGACAGAGAAAAAATTTAAAACATGTTTTTTTAGTGTCAGTAGCGAGTATACTTTCATATGCATTTAGTGAAAAGCTGTTATTTTGGAATTACAAACAGACACTTCAATTTTATTTATCTGTATAGATGTATAGATATAGATAATCATGAAATATTACAAAAATACGAAATATTAAAAAGTCACATTATATCTTACTTCATCAGTCTTTATATTTTGTCTGAACATGTGTATATGTAATACCCAATTATCCTTGCACGGCTAACTAATGTTGATCTAATCGCATCGTTTGTTATTGAAATAATCAAAGAATTTAGCAATTTTTTTGCCTTCAATCGTTTCGAACAAAACCTTTTTAATTATAGGTGTTATTGTGGTTCAACAATACCTATGTTTTAATTGTCCTCACAAAAAACTCTTCTAAAAATTAAAAATTATACATTATTAGCGTACCAATAATTAACATAATTGTTAGGTATTAGTAGTCCATACAAGAATAACACCGCAGTATCATTATTTCTAAAGGTAGATTACAACCATCTTAAAAAAATCCACCATGTACCATGATAATATTATAACACTAAGCGTCACGAGTTTTGAGCGCCGGCCTTGAATGTAGTAGTTATTTTCTTGCAACATAAACATGCTCAGTTTTGCCCAATGTTTTCAGTGAGCGCTTAAAACTCCTGAAAGCACCTGTATAGTTACTACACAAGGACCCTGGACTCATCTCGCCCATACGTTTTTGAATTACTTCTGATACATACTCGTATTATGCAGGTTTCCTCACGATGTTTTCCTTCACCATAAAGCACGTGGTGTGAAATCATGCACATATATTTTTAGAAAAACTCAGAGGTACAGACTCCGCTGGGAATCGAACTTACGTCACGTAGCAGGTGACTATACGAACCTCACGGCCACCACGGCTCCGGTGGAAAAATAAATAGTAATGCCTGCATAACAAAAGGTGTTAACTGAGTGTATACATCACCGAAACAAATCAGTTTGTCTACATTATAGTATTACAAATTAGCTGCTATTTTTTTAAATATACATGGATTATTAATGGGATTGGAAATAGTAAGCTATAGCTATTATAGCTAGCTAGCTAGTATAGCTAAATAACTCCAAGAAATTATTGAGCTTGACGGGTCGCTCACTTCCCTCTATAATGGTTGAGGGCGATGGCTGGTATTCTCGTCATATTTGTGAACAGGTGCTGCTTGTGGGGGCTGGTCATCGCAAGCTACCCATTTAGATATAAGTAGAAATACTAGACGTTTCTTTATGTTCATTTTTATCTACATTTGTGCATTGTAACTGTGTCCATGGGCTTACATTTCTCAAGTGATTTAATTTGTTTTTTATTTAATTTGTATAATATTTTTTTTAAAGAGTAATTATTACAGAGTTTCTTGCCAGGTTCTTCTCAGTAAAAGCAACCTTCCGAACCTGGCGGTAGCATGTATAATCCTGTAAATTGTGTCATTCTGACGATTTGAAAGTGCTTTGTAAAAAGTCTAATCGAATAAAGATATTTTTGACTTAGACTTTGACTAAAAAAAGATCGAAAAGCGAAGACAACTTTTGTCACGTATTTTAAGTACCGTTTATCAGGTAAAGTTTATATATTATGTACTTACATATCCATTCAGCTGTGCATTTGGAATTACAAATAGATACTTGAATTTTACTTGTCATTATAGATTTTTATATTCTAAGTGAATTTGCATTTTACTTCGTAGGTTAAATAGGTTACTATGAAGTGAAACTGTTAATTGTTCTGACAAAAAATACCGTTTCAACGCGTCTAATGCGATATGTGTGAAATCATCGCTGTGTCGAGTTAGAAAGGCTAGAGACCACCCCAAAAGTTCATAAAGGTTTTAATGTTTCTTTTAGATATTTACTCCACGTGTTATTTTAGTAATAGATGCTGCTTTGGGGCTGACCACCCGAATCTCTGAAAACCTAATAATATAATTTTACGATTTACCGGGTTACCTAAATAAAAAAAAACTGACTACTGACTTATATGCACGTTTATAATCATGTCTCATTCTAAAATAACAGCTTTTCACTAAAAGCATATGAAAGTGTACTCAGTATTCTTGTAGCGACATTGTTAAGCTTTGTACACATAATCTGTCACACGTCAAATTTAAAATTTCCGAAATTAATTAATTAAATTATGTTTCAGGAGCTGCCGGCTGCCTGAGGCTCTGTGCCCCGACGCCGCGGTCGCTGTTCCTTCGGAGCAGCATCGCGGTCGCCGAGGCCCCGGCCTCAGCACGTCGCCATCCAGCTCCCGCCTGCTACGCTTCCACTTCGCTAGAGACTGTCGTGTTTTATAAAAGTGTTGTGTATGTCTGGATCTTGTGTCACCCAGGTACAAGGCAGTGACGGTCTAAATCGCTGGATAACTTCGTCCAATGCCCGCAGTGTTCCCAAGTGCGTTATTTTAAGGGACAAAGAGGCTTGAGGATTCACATAGGTAAGGCACACAAAGCTCAGGCTGGACCCTCAAGCCTCAATCCCTTACACACTCCCAATAACCCTTTTTATGAGCAGTTGAGTCACCTCAAAAATTCAACTCCCCTTATTAAACGCATTCCTAGAGCGGCTCGCGTTTCAGTTTCAAATTCATTGACCATATTAGTCAAAGAAACGGTTTTAGAAAATTCAACACGTGCTTGGGAGCAATTGTTGAATTTCCGTATTCAGTGCTCCATGTTGATAAATCTTCAACATTATCTCTCACAGAAAAAATTAAAAAAAATTGCTGTACCCCTCTCGACCCAGCCGTTCTAAATTATCTAAATTACGTCCTGAGAGATAATAAATATCAACATGTAGAGTCAAAATTGAGCGATCAACTTAAAGGTAAAGTTCCCGGGGGCGTTCTCGATGTGCTCTATGGAGCAAATTTATGTGCTTTGGCTAAGAAGGACGGTGGTATCAGACCTATTGCGGTTGGCACAACCTACCGTAGGCTTGCAGCAAAATTGTGTTGCAAGTCTGCGGTGGTTGATCTAGCACCCTACTTCCGGCCAAGGCAGATGGGTTTCGGTTCAAAGGAGGGTTGTGAGGCGGCGGTTCATTCCCTAAGGACAGTGTTGATAGGGGCACTCTGTTGACGCAGCTAAAGGAAAATAACCCTTCCGCTTTTAATTTCTTGTGGCAGTGGTATAGTTCACCAACCAAATTGTTATACCAAAATAATCTGATTAGTTCAGCCGAGGGCTGTCAACAGGGTGACCCTCTTGAGCTGGCTATATTTAGCCTAGCAATACACCCTCTCATTTCTAAGCTAAATTCTAAATTTAATGTTTGGTATTTAGATGATGGCACCCTTGGAGGTGACGTGAACACAGTCCTTTCAGACCTTAAATTAATGATTTCGGAATTCAAGTCTATCGGACTTGATTAAAATTTTACGAAATGCGAACTTTTTATCTCAGACCACACGCTGGAGAGTAAACATTCCATAATATCGAAATTTTATTCATTGGCTCCAAACATTTGTATCAAGGAAAAGCGTTCACTCCACCTCTTGGGATCTCCCATATTTGAAGAGGCTTTCCTGGCTTTTGCGGAAGACCATTTAGAAAATTTTTTCTAAATGTTCCTCAGAACATCTATCCAAAATTAAAACACATATGGCTTATTTTATAATAAGACATTGCCTTTTCGTCCCTAAATTTACATACGTCTTGCGCAGCAGCCCTTTGTGGAAAGACCGCCAAATTTTACAGAGTCTAGATAATCAAATCCGATCAACTTTATCCGCAATTTGCAATATTGATTTGGCCGACAGAACGTGGTCCCAGGCTACCCTGCCTATTAGGTTTGGTGGACTGGGAATACGCAAAATTTCAGATGTGGCCCTGCCGGCTTTTCTGGCTTCAGTTCACAGTGTGCGCAACCTCACTGGCAATATTCTGTTTCCGTCACTCAGTGACTGTGAGGTTTCGTTCCTGACTGAGGCCAGAAATACTTGGCTTATGGCCTGCCCCAACACTGACTTGCCGCTGGGACCGCAATCTCAAAAGCAGTGGGACGAGCCTATCAGCAGCTTGCATTATAATACACTTCTTGAAAGTAGTTTAATCTCTGCTGATCGTGCTCGCCTCTTGGCTGTATCTAAATGGGAGTCTGGTCTTTGGCTTCAGGCCCTACTATCTTATAGCATCGGTACGCTTCTGGATGACACAACGTTCAGATTGTGTGCTTGTTTGCGTTTAGGCGCAAAATGTATTGTCCCTCATCGGTGTCACTGTGGTGATAGTGTAGACATCTTCGGACACCATGCGTCAGTAGAGCCGGTCGGCGATCTCGTCATTCTTCCATCAATGACCTAATACGGCGGGCTCTGGTCACCGCCTGCTGTACTGGAACCAGTAGGTTTAGCGCGCGTCGATGGCCGGAGACCCGATGGTATGTCGCTGGTGCTGTGGAGATTGGGGCGGCCGCTGGTGTGGGATGCCACGTGTGTCGATACGTTGGCTCTGTCCCATCTCCCCGGCACTGCTGTGGCGGCCGGTGCTGCTGCTGCTCAGCAGGAGTGCCTCAAGCGCCGGAAATATGCTTGCATTGGTCAAGGATACATATTTTCTGCGTTTGCGGTTGAAACTCTGGGGCCTTGGGGTCCGGATACTCATCAGCTTTTCAAAGAGCTTGCACGTCGTCTGGTAGAAGCCTCTCGTGACAAGAGAGATGGGGCTTTTCTCGCTCAGAGAATTAGCATTGCTATTCAACGTGGCAATGCTGCCAGCCTTCTTGGCACGATCCCGAGAGACACCGACTTGGGACAAGTTTTCTACCTTTAATTAGTTTTAAGTACTGTTCCTTTTATATATAATTAAGTTTTATTGAATTTATATTTTTATTAAAGTGTATAAGATAGTGACATAAAAAACCCATTTTTTTTTTCTCTGTCTGACAGTCTGTCTGTTCCGGGTAATCTCCGGGTGATTTTAACGGGACTTTCACTGGTAGGTAGCTAATGTTGCAAGGTGTAACTTAGGCTACATTCAATTTAAAAAAGAAACATAAGGTTCCGCAGGCCACCCATGAAATTAACTCTATGCGTGTGAAACCGCGGGGCACAGCTAGTCATAACATATTTTTGAATTAATACATATAAAAAAGTTTTTTTTGGTACCGCCCATTGAGATAGGTAGGTTGAAATAATATAATTATACACAACAACTAACATTTTGATGTAAAAACATTGAAATCGGAATAGGAGTTTTGAAGATTACAATACATACTTAAAAATGTAAGTAGTGGTGTGGTTCACTCCAGCCGCAAACGTGTTAAACTTGCAAATTACAGGTAGGAATTAAACATTAGGAGATACGGAAGTATTTATTCACATAAAAAGTAATTATAGCATACCGTATATAAATGCTCTCATTTGCAGAAAATTGTTATTATACCTTCTTGGAGTCCCTAATTAAAGGTGGTCTAAAAATATAAAATATAAGTTACAATGACTCCATTACCAGAAGAGCAGTCAGTGTGCGGCGCGAAGGGCGAGGTGGGCCCGGCGCTGGACGGAGAGCGGGTGGTCATCTCCGGCATGTCGGGGCTGTTCCCGGAGTCGCACCACGTCAACGACCTCTCCGACATACTCTACAATAAGGTAAGGAGTGGAGTCCAAAACCACAAGAGCAGTCAGGTGAGGTGGGCCCGACGCTGGACGGAGAGCGGGTGGTCATCTCCGGCATGTCGGGCCTGTTCCCGCAGTCGCATCGCGTGGTATTGGTATTCAACCAGAAAAAAAAGATTCAACTCCCTAACTTCATGAACACTACATCCAAATTTCATGTCTCTAGGACCAGCACTTTATATTGTGTATCAGTCCGTCAATCAAGATTTGAATTTTAGAATAATGAAAAGATAAAGTGATTGTAGAAATCTAGAACTGCTGTGACGAGTCATTGAGTATGGTATGGTACACGAATGATCCCGGCAACCCCTGATACGAGTATTCTGCATCGAGAACATGAAAAATATATATCTTGAAACATTTGTGTAAGTTCAGGGGCCTTACCATGAGCTTTTATTGCCATGATAGTTTCACTCATTTATGAGACAGATGTATGTGACGTGCATACATCTGTCACTGTCGCACAACTGAATTAACATTGCAATAAGAGCTCATTGTTGGGCCCCAGGAAGGGTTAAACGATGAGAAACATAAATATTTTTTACAAACATATCACTATCATGAATTTAAGAGTAATGAGACTCTTGTCGGTGTAACTGATGCAACTCTTTCCATTTGTATCAGTCCATTGCCATCTCTATGAAATACACCTTAATTTATTATTTTTTTCCGTGGAGGAAAATAATTATTTTTGGCATAAAGCAGACGAGCATTTGATTTGTAAGACTTCGCTTGTTTATGCGTAATATGAACCAAGTGTAATTGTAGAAATTATTGTTACTTAATCAATATACCCTCGTTAGGTGAACCCAGTATCCGAAGAGAATTGTCGGTGGAAGTTCACACACCCAGATATACAGAAACACACTGGCAAGATACCGGAGGTAGACGTGTTCGATGCCCAGTTCTTCAAAATCAACTTCCGACAAGCTGAAGCTATGGACAACATGGGAAGGAAGATTATGGAGCAAGCTTACCAAGCCATTTATGATGCTGGTATATATATTTTGGTATTTAGTTAGCTAGTTTGTCGATCACAATATCAATTTCAAATCAATTCGTAGAATTTATTTTTCCTTAAGGAGAATGGGTGAGTATGGGACTAAATAAAAATACACTCATATTTCTTTCAAATTGTTTTCTGTTTCATCAGTGGTGGCTCTAGAACCAAGTTTATTTGTATATGTCTGCCTGTCTGTATCCTGACCGTTATACAGGCTGTCGGTGAAAATAGGACAGCTAGTAAAATATGTGACAGGGTATAATTTTAGGAAGCAAATAAAATTACTATGACAATAATATCTTCTTCCGTTTTCGAGTAATTGACGTTCAAAGTTGACCATATCAAGACCTTATTTTCACATAAAAATCTGCTATAACGTAGAGTTATTCACATGAAATCTAACTACATTTTTAATTTTTTTCTCCTACTAACAAATCCTGAAATAATCCTATAAAACCATTTTTCGAAACTATTAACCTTCCCCTTAATTTAAAAAGTTTAATTACCGCGTACGTAATGCAGGTAAACGCGGCCGCGTGTTCATTCAATCGCTTAAGGCCGCGAGCTCTTCAGCCATAGCCTATTACTACGTTATCGTTGGAGCTAGATATTTTACGATTTCAATATAGTGATATTATATTCATAAAACCCTACAACTTCTAGAAGACAACTGTTCCTTTTTCTCCGACACCCTGTATTGACACGATGAAAAGATTGTCTTTGGAAATGAATAGACACGTATAAAATTTCCGGTGAGAAAAAAAGCTCCATTGTAAAGTAATATTCAGAAGCTAGTTAGGATAAATAATATAACGGTCGCCCAAGTACTACCATGTAGCTATTTGTTATATTCTTAAATTAAAATAATATTATATTTTAGGTATGAATCCCAATCAATTGCCGGAAAAAGTTGGTGTGTACATTGGATGTGGCTTCTCTGAATGTGAAAAGGCGATATTTTACTGTCCCTTTAAAAGTGGTTTAGGTATTACAGGGTAAGTTACCAATTATCAGCATCATTCGAAAAGATTGGGATTAAGTTCACAAATTCCTATCTATGGAGACTATCAATGGGTATAAGAGAAATAATCCAGGCATAATAATGTTAACATGAGCTTTACAATATTGAAATTAAATTCTCGACATTTTCCGCGTGGAATTTTGACCTACAGACTCAATTATTTATGTGTGATGCTCTAAAAAACCAATACTTATGAAAGCGCTCTGTAAGTTATTGTAATTGGATCTCTTTTTAGGCTGCATAATGTTTTCCTACAAGGATGAAACATTACTCACAGACAAAGTTCAACTTAAAATAAAGTTTCCAAATAACTTAAGCTTCCTCTCTTCCTTTCGCAAGACTATTTCGCATAGACTATCTATGAATTCAATCATACCCTGCATACTCTCAAATGACGCGTGATGAATGAGAAGAAAAATTGGCCATAGTTAGCCATTATTTCTAAAATCTCGAGTGGTATAGGACTTGGTCGTATACAATAATTGTATATTGCGTACTTACCAATACTTTTTATTTACCTTCTATAACATTTCGTTCCAGTGGTTGTAGGGCAATGTTTGCCAACCGCATTTCGTATTGGCTGAACGCGAAGGGTCCGTCTATATCAATAGATGACTCATGCTGCAGCTCAATGGCGTGCTTGGAGCAGGCCTACCTTGCCATTAGCCGCGGAGAGTGTGAGGCGGCCATCGTCGGGGGCGTCAACCTGTGCCTGCATCCGCAGTCCGTCATCCATTATGGCCGGATGTCCTCGCTCTGCAAAGACGGCAAGACTAAATGCTTCGACCAGAATGCCGATGGCTTTGCCATATCAGATGCCATTAATACTTTGTTTCTACAAAAAGCTAAGGATGCTGGCAGGTATTTCTTAATTTTAGAAATATATTTACTCATTTTTGTGCAATCGTAAAGTTCACCAAACTGATGAAACCATTCTGGAAATGCAAATGATTTGCAGTTTTTTGTTGAGGAGTGCCGTTCTATGTCTCCAAGGCCCTTTGGATCCCCACAAAATTCACTATAGTACCATAGAACTAGGGGCCTACTATCATTGGTTTAAGCAGCGCGTACCCTTAAATTAAGCAACAAATCTAAGTTTTTTATACCCGCTGCTTCAACGATCATAGTTGGCCCCCTTTTTCCATTATGGTACCGTTTACATAAACATTAGGATTATTTAAACTTTATTTTTTAGATTTTTGTGTCACATTCAATATAATCAATAATATTTCAAGTAGGTACCTAAAATATAAGCATTATTCATCTAATTACAAAAGATGGTTTGAACCAAGACTATACCAAACCAGGATTATACGTATTGTACTAGTAGACGTATCGAAAAAAGACACAGAACTTTTTAACCAATGATTTTTAGGCATGATTTTGTAATAATCTGATTATTAATATAATAATTTCAAATCTCAAGGCAAACACGTATGGGTCCACTATCAAAACCATATAAAAACAGTGCAATAATCTACAGAGCCTTGAGAAAAGGGAGCTAAAGACTCTGTTGTACCAAGACATACTAATATCTTATAGGATCTACGCGGATGTTATACACGTGAAATGTGAATATCGTTCTTTATTGCTGGGAGAGCATGGACCTCAATATGGATTTAATAGAAACCCCGAGGATACAACTGACTTCATGCGAAACTTTTATGAGCAGGCCAAGATCCCTCCTCAACTTGTGGAGTACGTTGAAGCATTTGGTTCAGGTAGTTTTTATATCTAATTAAGAACTGTTCTCCAAGTATCGGTTTTGCGTCATCGATGTCTCAACGTCGAATATTTTCGTTGTGATACATTATAAATTTTGCCATCCAACGAGGTAACGCAGCCAAGCGTTGATTACTTGATACACAGATACAGATCTAATGCTTTATTTTAATATTTTCATTTATAATTTAGTCCCTATTGCAAGTCCCTCTTGCAATAAATTTATATTCTAATTCTTGCAGCTGTGCCAGAATCCGAGAAATCTGAATTGGAGGCCATCGAAAAGGTGTTCTGTGAGAATAGAACCGACCCGCTCTTGGTTGGCAGTGTTATGTCCAACATTGGATTCTGCGAGGCGGCTTCCGGGATCTCTGCTATTACTAAGGTATATATCATATTTCTGGTTTGATAGAATCTGACTGACTGTGGTATAAAGAAAATTAAATGGTATTGATTCAGTTTGGGCCCTGGTCAGGTACTTATGAACTTCAAAGAATTGACCACCGGTTCGCAAACTAGCCTTCTGAGAAGAAGGCCCGCGCACGGGCAAAGGAAACTATTAAGGAAATTTAAATCCTACTAAGACTCAGCGTCTTAGTCGCAAAAATTTACCGCAATTTTCCCATAAAAGCGTTGAATCGGGAATATAAAATTCTTTGAATTTCCCACTTAGATGTAATTTTCTAGGTTTTTTTGAATTGCATGCAGATTGTTGGAGTATAAAAATTAAGTTAGTTATCCAAAATGGCGGACATCGGTTTGCAGATGCCAACAATTTTGCTATTAAACTATTTTGTTACAGTTTTCTGCATTTAGTACCTGTTTTCGTAATATGATACGCCAGCAGATAGAATTAATTAAGTACTCAGTCATTTTTATGCAGTCAGTCAGTTAATGTGACTGCACAAAATTTTACAGAAGATAAATTATTTCGTTCTGAGTCATGCTACGTAAGCCCGATAGACAAAGTGTATTCATATTCAATTAGTTGCTGCAATTACTCCCATTAGTAATTCAAACGACATGACTTCCCTGGTCAGGTGTTGCTGGGCTACCACAAGGGTCAGCTGGCGGCCAACTTGCACTGCGAGACCCCTCGGCAGGACATCGCGTCTCTGAACGACGGGCGCATGCGCATCGTCACTGAACACCAACCCTTCCGCCGCACCTATACCGCCGTCAACGCTCTGTCCGTCACGGGAGTCAACGCACACGTCTTGCTGCACGGACACTACAAACCAAAGGTATAAGAAAAACTCAATAAATAAACCAGAAGCACCACCATAGGTTTAAGCAGAGCGTATTAAGGACTTCTGAGCTTTGACATTTCATTTTGGTACGATCAACTCTTATAGCAGACATGCAAACTCCGAGAAATCGCTTAGATAGTTTTAAGTCCAACTAATGTCAAAATGACGTACGACGGCTAAAATTAAGGGCCTTGCGTTGACAGCTTGAACGTACATCTTGACAGAAACTCGACTACTTTTGTAAGCCGTGGGGCGTGTGCGTGTTTCTCTGTCTGTCCCCCTCTCTCTCTCTCTCATAGAAAGCAAGCCAGAGTTTTTCTGGCTTGCTTTATCTTTTTTCGGCAAACGTCAATTTTTTATTTTTATTTTTTAATAATTGAGATCTTTTTGCGTTTACCTTCGCAATGCTCATCTAGGATTAGATTATTGAATGCACTTACTAAAACCTTTATAAACTCGATTTCATTCTTAGACAGATCAACAACAAGCTCGAAGTTTTGCATAGTCATTCCTTCCCGCCAATTCTGACACATTTCACGGGCGCCATTTTAAAAATCATCGTCTACGTCAAAAGCAAAACCTGTATATATACTCTCAACAAAAATAATCGTACATTTTGATGTACAATTATTTTTGTTGAGTGTATACAGGTTTTTGTACATTATAAATAATAAAAATAATAACAATATGAATCCTGACAGTGTTTCTACACTGCAAGTCATACGCGAAATAATCTCTCCATTATTGTGTATTTAGCAAGTGTACGCATCATAACTTTAATAAATTTAAAAGTAAATTATATTTTATTTTTACAATATTAATGCGTGTATATTTAGCAAGCCGAGCGTGTTCTAATCTATACGCTGTTGTGCTTACAAAGTCCCGCGCATCTATGACGTGTACAGAAGAATAGACAGACAGAGATATATTTATATGTGTGTGTGTGTGTGTCCTTATGTACAATTTTTTTGCTTTTTGTAATTTCAATAGCGAATCAACTAAAGCATCGACTACTGATGTACAAACTATAACATCAAGGAAAAAGACAAATGCACAAAGGAACTTTCCATCCGGGTGTCCCTTGATACCTCTCAAGTTTTTTTCTTTAAATGTTTTTAAGGACCTTAATTGCTACAAAAGCAATATCCCACGACTCGTTACCTTATCTGGTAGACAACAATCTTCAGTGGCGAAAATCATCGAGGACCTGAAGTCACGCCCCATAGACCCTGAGGAATTAGCTTTACTGCACAATATTCACGAGGAGAAAATTGCTGGTCATCTTGGAAGAGGATACACCATTCTTGGTAAATTACAATAGAGTTCAGGTTATTAGGCTTAAAATTAAAGAAGATATATTTTAGGACCGCTTGCATAAAACGGTAAAATCTTGATTTACTGGAAAATAAGCTCTATCAAGGTTTAAATCTAGTTAATCATGTTGCAGTTGTCGTTAGTTTAGCTAGTATTAAACTTTCTTTCAATAATAAAAATAAAAAATAAAAATAAACGTCAAAGTTTAATTTCTAGGGTTGAAGTAGTGAAATCTCGATTTCATAACAGATGGCATGACTTGCTCAACTATATGACAGGTCAAAAAAAATCCTTATTGGCTAAATTAGGTTTTGGTGAATAGACTG
The DNA here is from genome assembly GCA_964035505.1 of Watsonalla cultraria. NCBI lineage: Eukaryota > Metazoa > Arthropoda > Insecta > Lepidoptera > Drepanidae > Watsonalla > Watsonalla cultraria. The sequence continues at coordinate 6,905,282 of OZ037731.1, forward strand.
TAAAAATGGACATTCAAGACAAGAGAAATGATATTTTAGTAAAATGGGGCTTAGGACGAATTTAAATAAGATTTATGTCTAAGTTCAGTTTATTTTCCTCTCAGCCAACACTTTCTCTGCATAATTTAACTCGTTAAAGTGTATACGAGTATATGTATGATTTTCTTATATTATATAATCTTGTTTGTTTGCAGTTCTGTAAAGAGACTACATGAAGAAAAGAGATATTTTTTCCTTTTTTTATCCTTTAAGTATATGTGGTTACAAGCTAGTAAACATGCTCCAAGTCCACTTTGTCTATCAGAGAATGAGCAAATTCAACATTCATCAATGGCGCCAATTATGTACCGAACCGAGAATCGTTGCTACACAAACACGACACTGTCTTATTTCAGACACCAATGCAGAGCAGAAGACCGTTAGTCTGCATGAGAGGGCAGATTACTTCGACGACGTGAAGCGGCCGCTGTGGTTCGTGTACAGCGGCATGGGCTCGCAGTGGGCCGGTATGGGCGCGCAGCTCATGCGGATACCGATCTTTGCAGCCGCCATCGAGCGGTGAGCACCTAGTACAGGGTAGCGATTAATCGGCAAGAGGTTAATCGCGATTGATTCTCGAACTGTTTGAGTAAATATCTCGATGCATCGTGTAGTCGCCGCCCACCGAACGCGGCGCGTTGCATTGCGATGATCGACAATCGGTTCCATTCGGCTAGATTCTTCATCTTGCATCAAACAATCGAAAAACCTCTCGATTGTTTCATCGCCAGGGCGAATCGAGGCGGAAAATTTTGCCGCCTACGATTGTTCGATTGTTGACATATCGCCCAATCGCGCATCGGTAGGTAGGAACGAAGACAAACATGCGTTAATGGATATTGCATAACTATTACAGCTGTCACAAAACGTTGGAGCCGAAAGGAATTGATATAATGCACATTATAACATCGACAGACAAGAATATTTTCGACAACATTTTGCATTCATTCGTGGGTATTGCCGCCATTCAGATTGGACTCACTGATATTCTTGTAACATTGGGACTTGTTCCTGATAACATAATGGGTGAGTAGATCCATTGAATATAAATATGATGACGGAATGCATGTCAGAATAAGCATCATATTTTTTTTGGAATGGACATAGTTACTTTATACATACATGGACATAGATTTTTCTAAATTTTAGTTGTTTTATTATCTACTAGCTGTGCCCTGCGGTTTCACCCGCGTAGATTTAATTTGATTACCGCGGAACCCAACATTTTCTTTATAAATAAAAAGCCCATGGTACTCCCTGTAACATTAGCTACCTGCCAGTGAAAGTCCCGTTAAAATCGGTCTAGCGGTTTCAGAGATTACTCTTTGGCAAATAACTCATTCATGTAAAAGTAAAATACATCGATCCCGAAACACACGAAAATAATATTGGCAACTTTACTTGGACACGTAATCTAATGAGTCTCATACATAGCATGCTCGTCTCTTTTCTGTGATACAGGCCACAGCGTGGGTGAGCTCTGCTGCTCATACGCCGATGGCTGTTTAACTGCGGAGGAGGTGATTCTGGCGGCGTATTGTCGAGGGCTTGTATCCATACAGACTCCCTTCATCAAAGGCTCGATGGCCGCCGTAGGAATTGGATATCACGAGGTTTGCATTCTACTTACCTTTTTTTTTTTTATCGACGAGGGGAAAACCTTTTTAAGGTCCCCGAGCGCCCTGGGAGAGGCAGATCGGGGTATGTGGGATTTTTACCGCACTTAAACCCCCCCGGTGGCCATCCTCAGCTCTTCGGGGGGGGACTCTGGGTACTCTGATAGATCGCACCGGTCTCCCCCCACACTTTGCCGGGGTGCGTCCCCGGGGCAGCTGTGTCGCCGCCCCTGGAGACCTCGCTGTGCAAGGCAGCGCGAGCCACATCGCGCTGCCACCTTCCCGGGCCCGCGGTTCGGTGGTCAAAGCTCCCTCCCCGACCACCGCCAGCAGGCCCTCCGGTCCCCTTTTAGTCGCCTCTTACGACAGGCAGGGCATACCATAGCCAAATTCTTAGACCCTGGCTATTGGGTGGACGGTCCGGGGCGTGCGTTGGCATTCTACGTACCTACTGAACCACAAAAATTATCTTTTAAATATTTTTTTTAAACTAGCACCGCCGCAGCAATATACCCACCAAATATTACATCGCACCGGTTGGAAATGTTGACAACATGGATTAAGAAATTCAACTTCTTAGTGTAAGGTTTGAGCTCCTCCTCAATTGAGGAGGAGCTCAAACCGACGAAAAGACGAACAAAGACGAATTCGTCTTTGTTCTTCTTGAATCTACAGTAATCTACTAGTCGAACATAGACCTCCCTCCTTCTTTGAGAGACCGTTAAAATAGTTTGTAATGTTAACTAAATTAAACAATATATAGAATACATTATATTTATGACATATTTTTGTCTTCTTGTTGTTGTTTTGTCTCTAGAAAGATAAAAGCCATAGTAATTTTTTAACAGATACGTAATATATGTCCTCCTGCAATTGAGGTGGCTTGTCACAATGGTCCTGAATCCTGCACCATATCGGGACCGGATGATAAAATGCATCAGTTCGTAGCTGAGTTGACTGCTAAGCAAATCTTTGCGAAGGAAGTTCCTTGTTCCAACATCGCCTACCATTCCCGTTACATTGCTGAAGCTGGTATGTTGACTGATTTTGGGCCTACCGACCTGCTGTAGACATTTTATATTTTAATGAATTTCTTCTAGGACCCGGTTTACTGAAGTACTTGAAGGAAGTGATCAAGGACCCCAAGCCCCGCAGCGAGCGTTGGTTGTCAACGTCAGTGCCGCAGGACAAGTGGGATCAGCCCGCTGCCAAGTACTGCTCCGCGGAGTATCACACCAACAACCTGCTGGTTAGTTGAAACACAAATATTATGTTTGCGAAATGTACTAAATGTTTAAACAGAACTTAAACTAAAAATGTAAATGGCTTAAACAGAACCCAGTGCTGTTCGAGGAGACGTCGCGGCTGATACCGTCCAACGCGGTGTTGGTGGAGATAGCGCCGCACGGACTGCTGCAGGCGATCCTCAAGCGCTCGCTGCCTGCCAGCTGCCGCAACATCCCGCTCACCAGGCGCGGACACCCCGATAACGCCTACTTGGTCCTCGAAGCTGTGGGCAGGTACATTCTTCATTATTTTAGTTCGGTTTTAGAGAGCGTTGTATTTTATTTATTTGTTTTAATTGGGACTTTCAACAAGGAATATTTAATTTAATTACTTGTACATGTGTTGAAATCTACTTTCTTTTTTTTTTTTTTGTTGGTTTATTATTATACTAGCTGTGCCCTGCGGTTTCACCCGCGTAGATTTAATTTGATTACCGCGGAACCCTAAATTTTCTTTATACATAAAAAGCCCATGGTACTCCCTGTAGCATTAGCTATCTGCCAGTGAAAGTTCCGTTAAAAATCAGTCTAGCCGTTTCAGAGATTACTCTTTGGCTCATTATTTGGTACCAATTCTTTGCGTTTTTATACTCGTGATAATTTCTAAACGCAATGAATAAAACAAACAGTATTTTACTTCTACATGAATACCCTTGATAGCATAATGCTTGATTCGGATAAGAATTAATATTACGATACACATTTAACGTAGTTTCTTTTTTCAGGCGATATTTTTTTTTTATGAACATTAAAGTGGTTATTGTGACTAAACTATGAGAGTTAGATATATGCTCTCGCGGACTTTTTTGTAGATCTTAATAAGACCTACAAACCCGTAGCACATAATTTTGTTCTATTGTCAATAGTTTTGCAGCGTACGCATAGGGTTACAAAATTGCAATTTACTTACGGACTCCTAATTTTTATGAGAATAAAATATAGCTTATAGCCTTCCTCGATAAATGGACTATCCAACACTGAAAGAATTTTTGAAATCGGACCAGTAGTTCCTGAGATTAGAGCGTTCAAACAAACAAACTCTGCAACTTTATAATATTAGTATAGATTCCAAAAGTTACAGTTGTCAAATACAAGTATTACATATATTTTCTCTGCTCTCTCCGAATTAAGTTCGCCTTTTAGCTACAACAAGCTTAAAACTATGCATACAAAAAGGACTCATTATTTTGGTTTCCTCAATTAAAGTAAATAACAGCATGCATTATTATTTTACTAAATAATAAGTAAATAAGATAATAAGTAAATAATATAAAGTATAAATATAATCATCATCTCCCTGGCCTTAATCCCATGTATTTGGGGTCGGCACTTGGTTCAACCCGATGTGGCTGATCACCTGATTTTTATACGAAGCGACTGCCATCTGACTTTTTCGACGAAAATTGGCAATCTGGGTTAAACCAGTTGTCAGACTCTCTTAGGCCTCTGACTGACCTGTAACGATTGCCAAAGATGTTAAATTGGCAACCGGGACCGACAGCTTAACGTGCTTTCCAAGGCACGGAGGGAACTCGGGCGGTCACCCATCCAACTACTGGCTAGGCGTATGGTTGCTTAACTTCGCTGATCGAATGATATGCGCAATAGCAACTGTGCCACGAGCTCCTCTAAAGTATAAATATAATATTATTATAAAATGCATGAAAGTAAATAATTAATTAAGGAACTAGTCCAGGTTACAGTGTATATAATAATAGTGCCTCTCACATTGCTGTGCCCTAACACGGTAGTTAGTTATAAGTTGTAAACTTATATATGTGTAAATGTAATGATATGATTAAGTTTATATATGTGTGTAAATGTAACTAACTGTAAGTAATAAATATGTGAATATGAATATGAATATGAATACTATTTAACATAACGATAGTGTTTACTACATTTAAGATCAAAATCTGCATTTTGAAATTTAATTTGACAGTTTCACAATAATATTGTTATAAAAATCTCTCAGACTGTTTTTGAAAATGTCTATATCCCCAGAGTCAATGGATAAGTCATTGTATACTTTGGACATTCTTGCAACCGGTGAATATTTTGCTAGCTTGGTTCAACATCTGAGGATATCGAGTAGGGGGCGGAGATGACGCGGTACTCTGTATGGTACTTTGATGCTAAACTTAGAGAGCAGATCTGGACACTCGGTACCATTATTAAATCTATATAATATGTATTTTATATAAATGTATCCCTATTTCCCTTGGTCACGATATCACGCGTGAACGGCTGGATGGATTTTAACGGGACTTTCACTGTTAGAAAGCTGATGTTTCAAGGAGTGACTTACACAGCTAGTAATTTGTTAGGTCTGATATATTACGTCGCGATTCGAGAGAAGTAAGCTTGAAGTGAATAAGTTTTTAATTGTATGAATTTATCGGATGCCGTATTTTGAATCGGAATGCTAGTTGACGAATAAGTCTCTTCTGTACCCTCTCCTGGATTCCAAGTTGTACTGCAGTACTCAAACCGCCTACGAACATAACTATTATACAATAACATTGTAGTTGAGGGTTTCCTGAATGACTTTGACATTCGAAGCACAAGCCCAAGAAATCGATATGCTGTTGCAAGTACCTCATCGATATGGTGGATAAAGCGTAGATGGTTGTCTATATTAACTGCCAAGTCGCGGATTAAATTGACTTCTTTTAATATAGTCCCTTGCATATTATATTATACTGTTTTTTTTTACATTTCATTTCAGAGTGAATTTGATAGCATTTATCGCAATTTAAGTTAATTTTATTCACACACACCATTGGTTTAAGTCTTCAATGTCAGACTGAAGAAATTGTATATTTCAAATCATCTACAAATAGCTACGAGGTAGAATATTTTAAGATGTCTCATATATCATTAATAAATATATTGAAAAATAACGGTCCTAATTTTGAGCCTTGTGGTACTCCAGAAGAGGCAAAAAATAGGTCAGACTCATCGCTATCTATCACTACTGAGGACGGCCTGCTCTCCAAATAAGCCACGTTAATATAATACCGGTAATTCCTAAGGATTCAAGTTTTCGAGTTAGAATGCTATGGTCAACTTTGTCAAAGGTCTTTTTCCAAGGTCAGTAAAGACTGTGACTTTTTGCTTGCTTTGGTCAACTGCTGATGCTAAATCAGAAATGAATGTCACTATGGTGCTTGTTAGATTTGGTTTGTAAATTCATGTTGATTTCTTGATAAAAAAAGGTTTTATGTGGCTATAAAAAACAGGGTAGACAAGCGATTCAAAGACCTTTGACAAAATTGAGAGAATAGAAATAGGTCGGTAGTTGGTGATCGTTTCACGTTTTCCATTCTTGTATATGGACACAATCTTTACGGAAATATTCCTGTTAGAAGAGACCTATTATAGATTAATGCTAATGGAAAACCAAAATTACGTGTACAACGTGACTGGAATATAGACAGTATCATTTCCGGACCAAAGACCTTTTAATAGTGACCTAGCTGAGAGAGGTTCTTACAACATTGATGGTATAATGATTGATGTCAGGTCTTACAGATATCGGTATACTATTGAGGAGTGTGTCGTTGACTGGACTGATGATGAATGATACTGATGAAAACTGTTTTGCAACGAGAATATATATAATATCTTTGGCATTATTTGCGCTTGTACCATCTAGATTCATTTGTGACGGGTAATTTGCGAATATTTTTAACATGTGTCCAGAAGTTTTTTGGATGAATTTATATTGCATTTTAAATTTTTTTCTATGTAGTTATTTATAGCATTTTTTTATCATTATACCACAATATTTTCTTACGTTATTGAATTCAATAATAATAATATAAGGAGCCGTGGTGGCCTCGAGGTTCGAGCAGTCGCCTGCAACGCAAGCGACGCGAGTTCGAATCCCAGCGGGGCCTGCACCAATACGTTTTTCTAAAAACTTATGTGCAGTGATTTCACACCACGTGCTTTACGGATAAGGAAAACATCGTGAGGCAACCTGTATATGTCTGAGAAGTAATTCAAAGACGTATGAATAGTGCCTGAGACGGCGATGGACTCACCCTCTGTCACGTTGGCACTTAACCATATTCGGTGAAATGTGGGTGTTGTTGTAACAACACCTCTGCTTACTCTTTCGGGGACCCTTCTGGGATAGCGTGAGCACATTTATTAAAAAAAAAATATTCAATAATTTTCATATTTATATTTCTTAATTTGATTACGTAGTTCTAAGTGAAGTTTAAGCATTCGTATCAAATGAGATGAGTACCATGGTGGGTATGAGCCCCCGATAGATTGGTTTATCAGGCACCTTTTTACTAACAACGCCTTTATTACCACATAGAATATTTCAATCATAAAATTTACATCAGTGCATGAATCAAATTAATTGTTCCAATTAATCTCATTAAGGTTAATTAAATTGTTTCTACTTACATTATATCTTTGCAGTTTGTACATGGAAGGGTATAACCCTAGAGTCCGTGCTTTGTACCCAGCAGTGGAGTTCCCCGTCTCCACCGGAACGCCTCATTTGTCTCACTTGGTTGAATGGGCTCATGAAGAAAAGTGGTATGGGATTTAAACAAATACAAATAGTTTATTTTTCCAAAAAATTTGCAAACTCATGTTTTACTACTTATTCCGATGTTTTATTATTTCAGGCAATTACCATTGTTACTTACTGAAAATGTAAAACTCGCTGCAGCAGCAAATTTTGTTATATCTGTTCATGATAAAGAAAATTCATATCTAAGAGGAAATATGATACGAGGTATTATCATAATATACTTTAGGAATAAGATTTTTATCGTATCAAGGAACAAATTATGTAGAATATCTAATTGCAGGAAAAATTGTATATCCGTGTGCGGGAGCGTTGGTGGCGGCGTGGGACACACTGGCTATGTCTCTGAGTGTGGAGAGGAAGGAGCTGTCCGTACACTTCAGTGACGTACATTTGTACGCTCAGCCCGTGCTGCATGCACAGCGGCAGCTGAGGCTGAGCGTCGCCTTGCACAGAGGGACCGGCAGGTTTGAGGTAACAATGTGGTGATTCGTTTTTACTCTCTTGCTAAGCGTTACCGATTAAGATTGGTCTGTATAGCACAAAATTATCTCAGGGTGGATAAAATGCCTGTAGATCATAGGGACGGACTATATTTTAGTATACAACTCCCAAATCTCGCATAATCTTAGAGAACCACGAGAAATAAGGCCACGATAAAACCTGTTGTCTTGTATGGATCTGAATAAAAAAATATCGGAAGGAAAAAAACCAGCATGCTGAAATGTGGATGTTGACATGGATTTGTGGCATAACGAGATTGGACAAGGTAAGGCATTCCTTAACTCAGTTGGCAGAGCAACTTCACGGTTTGCAGAGATCGAGGGTTCGAGTCCCGCCTCTTGTTCGTATTTTTCCTAACCATTTTGAAAAACTATACACCAAACCCAATTTTGTCTACCAAACCGGATTTAGCATTCTACAAAATAAAGGGAGATTTAATATGTTTACTTTCGTACAGATAATGGACGATGTTTCCAAAATAGCTGCAGGATTTATTCTAACACACAATGTTGGAGGTATTCATACGGAACACTTTGAAGAATCAACAGAGGAAACTCTTGATGCTGACGTCATTTATCAATCGTTTCTTGAAAGGGATTACTCACTAAGGTGAGCTGTTTTTCGTACGCTTAGATATTTGAATGACTGATACAGCATCTTTACGTGTAAAATGTGACGATTAAAAATATTAATTCTACCTGTAATATCCATCACATTAGAATCACTTATAATTAAGAAAGAACAAAATCACATCAACGAAGTCACGCATATTTAGGGGGCACATTTTTTGTTATTCATAAATCTTTGCCTCGTTCACCATTCGAACGAAGTTTGAGGAAAGGAATATTTCTTTAGATTACTTTCACTTTGTGTTGACAAACATAATATTTTTCAGCGGTGAGTTCCGTAGTATAGCGAGTGTGAACAAGTCGCTGACCGAGGCTGACATAGTGTGGTCCAACAACTGGGTGACGTTCCTCGACGGAGTGCTGCAGTTCAACGCGCTGAGGCACGCCCGCGACACCGTCTCGCAGCCCTGCCACATCAGGAGTCTGTGCATTGATGTTAAGGAACATGCTATCAGCAAAATGGCGAACAATTTGAACACTATAAAGGCTAATGCATGCGACACACGTGATTATATAAGGTGATAATAAAACTACTTACAATCCCAAAATAGGCTTTATAGAACGTCTCGCAGCCTGACCTGGCAGGGAACAAAAACTTTAAGGCCAGGGTCAACATAGAACTGTATACTTGACTTATTTTCCTTTTTCTCATACGTTTCCCAGCCTTACGGGACCTACAAAACATTTTTATATTATAATTTGGCTTAGTCTGAACCAGTGTATACATAGTTGTCTCGGTGTTATCGGCCGTTCTACAAAACAACTTGAAATTTATAGCTATTTTTTAAAATTTTTAACATTTTCCACAGATGCGGAGGCATTAAAATTAATAACATTAAGTACCGTGATATACCATTGACTAAAGGGAAATTTATGCTAAAACCTTTAAAATTAATTCCATATTACCAAGAACGTTCCATAAAATGTGGAGTGACGCTCCAGTGTGCGACAATTGGTGATCTTGACTCCTTGCACTGGGTGGAGGCCCCTGAGCCCACCGAGCCCGGGGTGATGGTCACGGTGAGCTTCTGATAAAGATAATGACTGTGACTGTGTGTGTCAAACTTTTACAACTTCACAACATTACCCTTGCTCATTTCAGGTTCACTATGCCGGTATAAATATTATAGACGCCAACAAAGCATCTGGAGTTATCCCATTGAAAGACAAAGTAAACAATTCTTACGGAATGGATTTCAGTGGCGTAACGGACAGGTACGTACGGAACGTGCTTGTGGGGACTGATTTGCTCTCAAATCATTAGAGCCATTAACGTTTACAGAGTAAGAGTTTTATAAAGTTTTATAAATAAATAAATAAATAAATAAATAAAGGCTGCGGTAACCACTTACCATCGGATGGGCCGCATGCTAGATTGCTACCAAAGTGCTTTAAATAAACTGATTTTGAAATCAAAACTTACGTTGCTTTTTCGTTACTCAGCGGCGAGCGTGTGATGGGTATCGTGAGCGGCGGTGCAGCGAGCAGCCGCGTGCGCGCGCGCCCGGAGCTGCTGTGGCCGGTGCCGGCGCACTGGAGCCTCGAGGACGCCGCCACCGTGCCGCTCGCGTACGCGCACGCCTTCTACTGCCTCGTGAGTATACCAACGCAGTGGTGAGCGCGTGATGGGTATCGTGAGCGGCGGTGCAGCGAGCAACCGCGTGCGCGCGCCCGGAGCTGCTGTGGCCGGTGCCGGGGTGCCAGAGCACTGTAATCTCGAAGACGCCGCCACCATGAGTATACTAAAAGTGGTGCATTGGAACGCAAGGATAATCTTTTTAAATTAATAAATATAAGATACTACATAATAGTTTCTTTGGGCTAACTAATTTTTGCCCGCGATTAGTCTTAGCGTGACATATCATACCCTATAGCCTTATTCAATAAATGGCTATCTAACACTGATATACTTTTTCAAATCGGATCAGCAGTTAGCACTTTCATTAGCACATTCAAGCAAACAAACTCTCATCAGAAATATATATATTTAGTGTAGATGTAAACCAGTGTACAGTCAGCAAAAAAATTAAAGGGTGTATGTCATACGTGCTTATGTCACGCAGGGAGTGAAGTCACTGCCAGCACGTGACGTCACCGTCCTCGTGCATGGTGGGGCTGGAGGCTTAGGACAAGCCGCTATTTCGGTGGCCCTGGGTCTCAAATACCAAGTATTCACAACTGTAAGCGATATTCACAAGAAGCGATTTCTACGCAAACTCTTCCCAGAACTTAAAGGTATTTTATTTTATAATAAACCTTCTACGAGAAAACCGGTTTAACTCAGATTTATACTCATTATCCATCCAATTAAGAGGGCAGAGCACACGGGGTTTGACGAGACACGAGGACACACGAGATAATAACGCTACCTTAGAGGAGTGCTTGTGTTCCTGATGTTGTCAGTGATGCTTGGGGTAGGAGGAGTAGAGGCGCTGTGCTATCTTTAGTGACACCCTTTCGTCTCTTACTACTTTGGTACTTTAACTAATTGTTTTGTTTCATGTCAATGCGCGAGTGATAACCTGGTGCTGGTCACGTTCATACGCTGTAGATACCGCTTACGTCTTATCGTCGATGTCATACCTATGTTTGTTTGGCTTCATTTTAACCGCCGACTTCAACATGACGTAGCAGGCTATTGTTTTTGGCTCGACAAAACGAGACGCGACGTAACGCCACTCGCCGTACAGCAACAGGGTGCAGAGTGAAGAGGGGTGTTATAAGTTTGTCACAGATATACAATCTGTGTTACTGTGTGTATGTGTATCTGTTGTGTTAATTTGGTATCATGCTCCTTCAATACTAAATCACGGATATTGTGGTATTGATCAGGTCAAAGCATTAGCTGGAAGCTCCACGATACACAACTCCTCGTCAACATACTGTAGAGTTATTATTATGGCTCATTAGAATGATCTCAATGATAGTATACAGATAGATAAATCATAGAAGTCTAGGGTCTGAAAATGAAAATGAAAATGATTTATTCAATTAAGGCCTTGGTAAAGACACCTATGACTATCGAGGAATTTACCATCGGTTCGGAAACTAACCTTCTGAGAAGAACCGGCAAGAAACTCAGCTGGCATCATGTACATTTCATTACTTAGTAAACAATGATATTGGAGGTCTGATAATGGAGAGAAAATCGACGAGCCCAATAAATTTTCAAAAAGCATAACTATAAGAGACATAACTCTACCTACGTGTAGATGCGTCGAACCAGATATGTCTACTTTTATATAATTTTAAGGGTTACTAAATACACATTAATTTCTAGTTAATATTTATTATTTAGCATAAAAAGTTACCAATACTGTTCTCAGACTTCTTTTGGTTTCAGACGAACACATCGGTAACTCTCGTGACGGTAGTTTTGGTGATATGGTTTTGCATGCCACAAACGGAAAAGGTTGCGATATTGTAATTAGCTCCGTGAAAGGACAATTGAAAAACGTAAGAACAAAAATTATATAAGAAAATTAATTTTTGCTATATATTTATCATAAATAGTTTGTTTATATAAATATAGGTCCACGTAGTAACATTGATAGTGAATCTTGTTTTTCAGGTATCCTTTAAATGCAGTGCACCATTTGGTATACATTTTGATATAGCGCAGCTGCCGTACCAAGAAATTTTTTATTATGGAATGAACAATCTAAATGATGACATAAATTATTTCCCAATTGACTTCTCCTCGATTTTTGAGCACGAAACTAAAGAAGAAGAGAAGGTAAGAATTAATTAACCGTGAGTCGTGATCAAATTTAATTGCACAACAAATAATACACGAACGCTCACCCTGTTTTGAATGTCGATTGCAGGAGTTGTGTGGTTAGCCACCTCTTTAGTGAATGTATTTAACCATTGCGTTGGGGGGCCGCTTACAATAAGTGGTAAACTACAGAAACAGCCTTTAAACATTTGATTATTATTATGCCTTTGTTAAACTTAATCATTCCATTTCAGAGAATCCAGTTACTAGTGAGTGAGGGCATAGCGCGGGGCTACGTGAGGCCGCTGTCCCGCGTGAGCTACGAGCCGCAAGCCGTGGGGCGCGCCTTCCGCCTGCTGGCCTCCAGTCGGCACCGCGGGCGCGTGCTGCTGCGCTTGCAGGACTCCACGCTGCCCGCCCAGCCCAGGTTACCACACCACCACACTGTTGCCCCACATTACATACATACATTTAACGAAACTCACACTGGAAATATGTTGCAGGCTGACGTGCACAGCGCACGGCTCGCACGTGGTTGTGTGCGACGACGGGCTGCTCGGGCTGAAGCTGGCCGACAGGCTCATCACCCGCGGCGCCAGGAATGTGCTCCTGCACTGTCCACTACCGCCAAAACATATATGCCTCAAGATTCGGTATACTACTTGGAACCAATAATAACTGATGGTATTTAGTACACGTTACCATAATATATGAAAAAATCAAAATTGTTTAATTTTTGTTCAGCTCGTGGCAGAACATGGGTGCCAACGTGATAGTATCATCAGCTAGGCTGCGCAGTAGCAGTGACGTGAGCAACTTGGTGGCGAGCGCCGCGCAGCTGGGCCCAGTGGAGGGTGTGTATGTCGCAGCAACTACTGCTGACAGTGACACGGTGCACCACCTCACCGATGTGCTGCCACACTTGGACACAGCCACCAGGACATCGTGCCCCTCCTTACGGTATTTAAGTTTCACCATTTATTGTGAATAATTATTATATGGATACTGGATAGCTTTTGATTTATTTTTAATACTACCGTAATACTTGCAGTTACTTTGCGGTGGTGTGCCAGGATGTCAGTGTCGGGCTGCCAACATGCCAAGCCAGACTACAAGATCGACTACCGGCCACTCTGATTACATGGTCAAAACCCCTTCAAAAAGTAAGTGTTACTACGTTTTATAACAAATAAAATTGTTTAAGTGTCACTACAAGCCGTATATGTAGTAAATTACTTTAATAAATAATAATCACTAAAATATATTTCTTCTATCAGGATTCAAATATTATATACTTGTGAAAAGTAAATATAGCATGGGACTTCCTAAACAAGCTATCTTTGTTTTCAGATCGATAATGGCGCACACAGTGCAGAAGTGGATCCGTGTTGGCTACGTATAGTGAGTGAAGCCACGGAGCAAGCAGTGTGCAGCTCCGAGCCCGTGGTGATGATTGAACAACAACATGAGAACACCTCGCTGCTCCACAAACTGGCCACCGCTGCTGGTCAGTACGATCTCTTGTATGAGAAGCATGCGCATCCGCTTAAAGACACATTCCTATTATAACCATAATTACTAAAGATATAAGATAGTTTCTTTCTAGCATAATACTTATGTCACATATATTAAGAGCTTATGAAGTGTACGAGGAAGTCACCTGTCGTTTACCAAGTGTGGACATTATGATTATGATAAATAATAATGTACAATAAGTCAAATCAGTCTTCATCCATTTCAGATTTGACCGTTCCCGAGCACTCGCCGCCAACATGTACACTTGAAGACCTGGGCTTAGCAGAAGATAAGCTGCAGGTTGTGTCCGCATTGTTGCGAGATGTTCACAATGTATGCTTAGCTGAGGAGGAAATCATGGCGCTCACCATTCAGAGGTGAATTTATTCTTACGTGTTTGCCTGTGGCTGGGATGTCCGTATTATTTTTAAATAGGTATTGTTCATTTTTCATATAACTTCATATTTACTAACTCGTCATATTACATGATGAAAGCTCGGACATTGAGGAATAAACTGTTCATAGTCATGAGTTTAATAACGTTTCTAACCATTCCGTCTGAACAAACTCTGCTCTGGCCTTCGGGTAGGTACTTGGGATCGTAATGAATTACTGATTTACAAAAGTGGAAAAAGTTTTTTTATTATCAACAGACGTTTCATATATATAAGCCCGTTCCCACTATCAATAGCGTGTTTTAAATATGAATGTCAACAAAGTCAACGCCATCTATCCACCTAACGTATAACTAAAATACCACACAATATTCTATGCATATTTGGCTTATACACCGTCCAAATATTAAAAAAACATTACATGTTGTCCGAAATTGTAAACTGAGTTTCAGTTCTGAGCAAAATTTAGGTAATCGTTATCTCCCTCGCGGATTAAATTAGGTTTGGAGCTCTCTATACATAATAGTATTTCTGTCGCTAACGATACAGAGATCTCATCTCTTTCAACTTTTTATGAGTTTAGATAAATATGTCGATAATTTTTAAACCATAAGGTTCTGAAATGCTCGTGTGTTTAGACGCTGGTTGCCTTATCCCCCGTTTAAGGTTTTCATTTTGTTTTATAGCATTACCGAGCTAGATACGAGCACATTGGGGAGCCCGCCGCAACAGCTGAAAGGATTGGAGTCATTCATCTCGTACGTGGACTCTAATGAGCTGGTGGCTACTAATGAGATTGTGCCATTGCCGACTCTTGCCAACAGCCTTACTTCCGTATGTTTCAACAAAATAGCATTGAAAACATATTTTTTTTCTGCTTCTAAAGATTTCGGAATTGTATAAATCCTGAAAAAAACTTCATAAACGAATAATTCCTTTAGAGAGATGAGTTCGACGCGTCCCAGACCCACCTGTGCGTGATCCCGGGTCTGGAGGGCCACCACCAGAAGTTCCGCGTGCTGTGCGAGCGGCTGAAGCTGCCCGCACTCGTGATGCAGCCCGGCCTCGACAGCCTCCACGAGACTGTGCGCGACACCGCGCAACGGTTCGTCAACGTACGTCGACACTGCTTACCCATTCTTAATAATATTGTATTGTATTCAATTTAGTTTTCATTTAACCATGTGTTTATAGAAAATATAAAATGTTACAAACGACTGTCTCGTTGATCTAGTGGTCTCAAGGGCTACTGCGGACCAAGAGGTTCTGGGTTCTATCTCGGGGTCGAGCAAAGTGCTATTGGGTTTTCCTTCTGTAATCTCCCAGTAGCAACCCAGAGTCTTGATTAGTGCCCGGTTATTAGCTCGCCCCCTTATACGTGAGACTTATAAATAAACAGGCGAAATTTGTAACGAAAGGTTTTCTATTAGTACAACGTTATAATATAACGTTGATACCACTATTACAAATATACGAAAAACACAGTTATCTTAATGTAGTGCATCGCATATTGGACTAAGTTTCCTATTCATCGCCCGTCCTCCAGCCTGCGGATATCTGCCTGATCTGCCTGCAACACGCCCTCGTTGTCTTCACCGAGTGTAGATCATGAACTTGTTTGCGGGGGTGTACCCACCGCACACTGCACGGGGTATCATCAGGAAGAGCTGTGTGCGTTCTGAATCCAAGCCTGAGAGTATAGCACTATTATATAAGCGAGGGCGAGCTCCAGGCAGACATTGGCAGGCTAGAGGACGCACGGCGTATACTAGACTGCATTTCACTGGGATGCAATGATTCAAATGTAAGCATGGACTTCCGCAAAGTAACACATAATTCTAGTCAATATATAATAACATTACTTTAACAGCCATATAAAGCGACTTACTGCCTTTCACACCACAGATTCTCCTGAAAAGGGCAGGCTTGAAAAACAACTTCTACCTGCTGGGTTTCGAAAGCGGAGTCCTTGTTGCCTTGGAAATGGCATTCCTTTTGGAAGAACAAGGTCAGTACACGATCTCGAAAGAAACGTCAAAAACTAGTTTTAGTAGTTGATTAGCATTTGAACTTTAAGAAAATAAGTACCGAGTTCTACAGTAATAAGTTTTTTGCATGTACATGTGTCGGCATGTCTGGGGGAACGTAAAATGAAGAAGTATTTTTATTACTGTAGTTGAGTACCTATAACGAACGTTTGTACGGAGCCGAGACTTTTTAGCCGCACTTTATTGTCACAAAGCATCGGCATATATAATACATAATTATAATCAATTTATTTAGTTCAGTGGCTTTTCTTATATTTGATCCAAGTGTGTTCCAAGTGATCGCTGTAAGTGATAAGGACACATTTTTCTTTAAAATTTAAAACTAGCTGTGCCCCTCGGTTTCACCCGCGTAGATTTAGTTTTATCCTTATTGGCGCGGAACCCTAATATTTTTAATAAATAAAAGTAGCCTAAGTTACTCCTTGATACAGCTGAAGCCAGTGAAAGTCCCGTTAAAATCGGATCAGCCGTTTCAGAGACAACCAGGAAAAAACAGACAGACTGACAGAGGAAAAAATTTAAAACTTGGTTTTTTAGTGTCAGTAGCATGTATACTTTCATATGCATTTAGTGAAAAGCTGTAATTTTGGAATTACAAACAGACACCTCAATTTTATTTATCTGTATATAGTTATAGATGTATAGATTAAGTAAAAGTAAGCTGGTATTCTTACCACAAACAACAAATATTTAATAAATAAGTTGTTTCAGGATTGACGGGGACAGTGTTTTGCTTGGGCGGCGGTCCTGACGAGATAGTGGGCGAGCTGGAGGCGCAAGTGGGCGAGTACAGATCAGAGGAGGAGCTGCAAGAGGGGGTGATGCGACACATGTACGCGCTGATGGCGGGCGGCGACACGGCGGGCCTGGAGGACGCCTTGCGCCCCCTCTCTAGCTGGCCACTCAAGTTGGAAGCCTGTGTGCGCACGCTGCTTGGCCGCGTACCACATTCCACTCAGTACGCTCGATCGCTCATAGAAGCTGCCTACGCCAGCATCACGAGAGCCAGGAGCTACACCGCCCAGCCGCGCCCGCTCCGCTCTCGCATTGTACTGCTGCGCGCCGCTATCGACTCTGCGCCAGCGCACAATGCGCCCAAGCTCCAGTGCTTCTCTCAGCAGCCAATCACAGTCCATCAGCTGACTATGCCCCTAGCGCATGCGCCGAATGATCTCCAATGCGCCGCCATCATTAACAATAATCTGGACCATCAAATATTGGACGCGTTCGATCACAAGAATATCTGTGAAACCTACCTTCTTAATAATGAAACTTACATGAGTTTGTCATTTTTTGTCTAAATACTACATACGACAAAACGTTGAATGGGTATATTCTTATATAGCATTATTATAGTAAGTTCTAGTTTCTTATTTGTTCCTGTATCCGTACCCTAATTTGTGTGGTAGAGATCACTGCAGCGATAAGACCGCCTTTTGTAACCGTACCATTATAATTTTATTTTAAATCCTTTTTCGTTCTTAAATTGGTGCGCAATAAAGAATATTGTATTGTAGTTTTCAACCACGACTGGGTCTGCCTGAAATTCGAAACTTGTGATGGTCTTCTTCTTAATAAAATAAATTGAATTAAAATTACTGATAAAAAACATTCCACAAAACTAATTCCACTATTCCCAAGACAACCTTAAGAATACCCGGCACATTAAAATTGTAAAACAAAGGGTTTGATTCTACCACTTTTAATAAGGGCTCGTGTATCAGCATTAGAAGTAGAATAATGAAAAGGTAACTACACAATTATAATATTTACACAAGTGCTAAAAAGAAAAAATATGAGATCATACTGAGCCCTGAATGGATCTTAAGGTTGGACTACGAGACGGATGAAAGAAAGCGGCATGCAACTGAAGATATTGAGATGGATGTGTGGCGTAACGACATTCGACAAGGGACCACGGTCTCAGTTTTTCATGATCCTAGTCGCATGAATCCACTAAAATGGAATTGGGGCAGGAGGACAAAGATATCCAATGACAATGACATGAATATCCATTTTTACCAATACAGCCATTTTCTAGTCACAAGTCTGAATGTGTTCCGCAGTGAATTTGCAAATATTGGGCATTCGCATTCACTACGTTTTGGTGTCACCGCGCACACAAAAAAATTACCCAGTACGTGTCGGACTCACGCACCGAAGTTTCCGTACTATGTTGTATTGCTCAACTTGCTGTGTCGTTGGATAACTGTTGTCTTATAGCTTAATTCTTCATTCAATTCAAATGCAAATATATCTATATTTGATAAGACTTCTTATAAAATTCCTACTTTCAAATTGGCAGGACACAGAAAAATACAAGATTGTACATGTTACTATCTGTATGATATGCGGATATAATATAATATCGGGAATTAACAACAGTGAAACAATAGCTTGTTAAAATCGCACTCCCGCCATTTATTCAATTATAGAATGACGTTGACGTTGACGTGAAGTTATAACATAGGCATAGGTCGCGTCTCGCATACATACTTAACACTCCTCCCTCCTAGTCTTGATACCTACTAAACTCATTTACATACATAACATGGCATACAATTTATAATTAAAATCTACAACAGCTATAAGGGGGTAGACATTTGCTAATGTTCATTTTTAAGCTTATCTTCAGCATCTATAAATACACTAGCAGGATCCTCTTCATCTTCCGGAACTTGAATGTCATTATCATCCTTTACTTCACCATTGTCTGGTGGTAAAGATTCATTGGGTCTGTATATCTCTGCTCTTCTTCCCTTGTTCCCCCCTTCAACAGCTGGTGACAAAGATGGCGAAGCCTCTGAGTGAGACATAGTTGATGGTTCTCCATGCTGCGGCACTAACTGTGAGTACCCTCGAGATGGTGAAGAGAATGACAACTGAGGTGATGCCGGTCTAGGCTCTGATATCTCTTCATCTTCACTGCTATGTTGGTACCCATCATGACACAAAATTTAAAAAAATTAATGACAGACTGTTTATTACAACAAAAACTAACAACTACCCGAAACATGGCTTATAATATTTGAAGACCGTCACACTTCTCCCAACTAAGTTACAAATTAGGTACATCAATTAGACACACACATTTAAATATAGATATAAGAACTACTCAGTATTAACTAATAATAATCGGTTGTAGCTTACCACTGACTAAACTATTGAAACATTGTAGGTATCTTTTTACATACACCTCACGCTCAACATTACTTGAACCGTGCTTGTTTGGCTCGGTTGTACGCCCGTAATGCTCGGGCCGACGTGGCCGGCGAAGGGGGCGCCGGTTGGGGCTGTGTAAGTGGTTTGGACCGCAGCGACTCGGCTGCATCTCGCAGCGCGCCCGCAGCCCCGTCACCGTCCCCGCCGAGAGCGTCTTCGAACGACTCATCTTCGGCGCTCTTACCGACCTCACACTCATTATCAGGCTCAGATACAGTATCCGCACCTTTAACCTTGTCTGTTACTTTGGACAACGAGTATCTGTGTTTTACGTTATCGTTAATCGGTATCATTTGGTCTACATGTCTACGCCACTCTATTCCGCTCCCTAAGTTGACCTTATAAGAGACTGGGCCCGTCTTTTTAATAACCGTGGCAGCAGCCCACTTGTCCCTCCTCGAGGAGTAGTCGCGCGCTAGTACTGACTCCCCTATTCTAAAGTCCCTATCAGTGCCTGCGGCGTTCTTAACTTGGCGCTCCTGCTTAGCGCGCACCGCTGCCGCCACGTCAGGACGTAGCGCGTCGAGACGACTGCGCAGCCTACGTCCCTGTAGTGCTACTGATGGCGACACGCCCGTAGTTGCGTGTTCACTGTTTCGATATTGTAAGAGAAACTTGCTAAGTGCAGCATTTATATCCTTACCCTCATAAATCGCTCGCTTAATTGCTTTTTTTACTGCTTTAACGGCATTTTCAGCGGCACCATTGCCTTGAGGTCTATAAGGCGCCGAAGTTGAGTGCTTTATACAATTGTTGTCGCAATATAATTTAAACTCACGGGACAAGAAGGGAGGACCATTGTCGGTTACGAGCTGCGATGGTAGGCCGAAACGTGCGAATATATTTCTAAAAACTTTAATCGTGGAATTTGCATTCGTACCGCGCATCGGTATAGCCTCGATCCATTTAGAGTGTGCGTCTACCATGATCAAATAGCGGACATTTCCGCAGTCCGCAAAGTCAGCGTGCACGCGCTGCCACGGATGAAGCGGGAACTCCCAGGGGTGCAGCTGCGCCCGCGGCGGCGCGTCGCGCACACTGCGGCAAGCCGCGCACGATCTACACAGCTCCTCAATATCGCGGTCGAGCGTAGCCCAATAAATGTAATTTCTAGCTAAAGTTTTCATTTTGTTCGTGCCCGAGTGACCCTCGTGAATTTCATTCAAAATTTTTCTTTGAAGGGAACTAGGTACAATGATTCTATATTTATAGAGGACGCATCCTTGATCGACGGCAATGTCTATTTTCCTAGCGAAATAGGGTTTTTCGTTATCGCAACTCGGTTCCGACGGCCATCCCAAAAGAACATAGCTTTTAATTTTACATAGGACCGCATCTCCATCGGTCTCTTTGGCAATATATTTAAAGTAAACAGGCAGTGCCTCTTCTACTAAGTTCAAGTAGTCAACCGTGTCAGCGTAGCGACCCTCTTGAGGTAGCGGTAACCTCGATAAAGCATCGGCCGGACCGTTGTCCACCGATCGCACGACTTCTATTGAGAAATCATAAGCGGCTAAACGAGCCGCCCATCGCTGTAGCCTGCTAGCTGCCGTTTGAGGTATTCCTCCCTTAGCTCCAAAAATATGAATCAAGGGTTGATGATCGGTGCGGAGCGTAAACCGCCGACCTAATAAAAACTGATGATGTTTTGTAACACCGTACAAAATAGCCAGCGCCTCTTTATCAAGTTGGCTGTAGTTGCGCTCGGGCGCGTTGAGTGTGCGCGAGACGGGGTAGCGGTGTGCCAACACCGCACCTAGGCCGTACGCGCTACTGTCCACTGACAATATTAATTCGCGCCCCTCCTCGTAGTGTGCCAATACACGCTCGCTCAAGAGTAATCGCTTCGCTTCTACAAAAGTTTTTTCGCAATCGGGGCTCCACTTCCAACTAACCTCTTTCTTTAATAAACAGTGCAAGGGTTGCAGTAATGTGCTCAGGTTGGGTAAAAATCTACCGTAGTAGTTAAGCATTCCCAAATAACTTTTTAGTTGTGTTACGTTTTCCGGTCTAGGTGCGTTGGAAATGGCCCCCAGTTTTGTGGGATCCGGCCGCAAGCCGTCCTTATTAATTATGAAGCCTAGATAATTTACACTGTCTTGTAGAAACCTACACTTACTTTTCTTAACGGTAAGACCCATTTTGCGCAATCTTTCGAGTACAGCTCTCAGATTTTTCATATGTATCTGTCTGTTTGAACCTGTTACACAAATATCGTCCAGGAATACTACACACCCTGGCACTCCGTGTAAAGTCTCTTCCATTATCTTTTGAAATTTTTCTGGAATACATGACAGACCGTATGGTGTGCGTTGATATGCAAACGTACCTATATGTGTAGTAATCGCCGTATAGGGTTGTGATTCTTTGGATAAAATACACTGTTCGTAAGCATGGCGCAAATCAATTTTCGTAAATTTATCCCCACCGCTAAGTTTTGTAAACAGTTCTTCTATTCGCGGTAAAGGGTAATAATCTCTTTTAAGCTTCGGGTTGATTGTGATTTTATAATCCCCGCAAATACGAATGTCACCATTGGCCTTTACTACGGGTACTATTGGTGTACCATAATCGGAGTATTCCACCCGATAAATTGAGCCGTCCGCCTCTAGACGGGCTAGCTCACGTTCGACTCGCTCGCGGAGTGCCAGTGGTACTGGTCGAGCCCGCACGTAAACAGGTTCTTCATCGGACAGCTGTAGTCGAATCGAGCGCTTACAAGTACCTAGCTTATCACTAAATACCTCCGGAAACTCTTTGCACAACTGGTTTACACATTCATCAACTGAGATATCATTGAGATTTATTTGAGTTATTTTTAAAGCGCGCATCCAGTCTCGTCCCAATAAGGGTCGCGCTCCGCCCTTTATTATGTAAAGCCGCAACCTCTCAGCCCTAACATTATTTAAACTTACGTCCACTTCAATGTAACCCAGTGATTCAATGCGTGAACCCGCGTAGCTACGTAAAATTAAGTTATCATGTTGTATTTCTTTTTTTGAAAATAAACTTAAATATATGTTTTCGCTTACCGCCGAAATACGACTACCGGTGTCCATCTCACATTCGATCATATGATTGTCAATTAACAATTTGATAAAATATGGTTTGTTACCTTGAGATGCTACTGCAATATTGAACATACCATCGTCCGACTCGTCACTGACATAATTTTGACGCACATCACTACCGCGAACTTTTTTACACATAGACCTTAAGTGACCCCTCTGTCCACAATCGTCACAGTTGTAATTTTTGAATTAACACTTGTCGGCCGCGTGCGCCTTGCCACAGCGCCAGCAGGGGCGCACCCAATTGCTGCCGCCGCCCGCGCTGCCTCCCGCGCCGCCCCCGCTGCCGCCCTGGGGCGCTCGGAGCGGCCTGCCGCGCGGGCCCGCGCGCCCGCCGCGTGCATAGTGCAAGCCTTCGCTCGCCGCGCCGCCACCTGATGTCCCAGCTGAGTCTGCCGCCGCTGTCGCCGAAGTGTAACCGCTCACTTCAGCGTGCTTCTCCGCTGCCTCCAAAGCCAACGCCAGCTCCACCGCCTCCTTGTATTTTATTTTGCTTTCGGCAAAAATCCTCGATCGCATGGCATCATTTGCAAGACCAGACACGAATTGGTCCCGCAGATTTTCTTCAAGTGTCGAACACGTACTACACTTGCCGAACGTGAGATGTTTAAGCGCTTGCAAATAATCCGTTAGGGGCTCGCCGGGCCGTTGTCGACGTAGTCGGAACACGTGCCTCTCGGCGATCTCCGAGCGTTGCGGTTCCAAATGTTCCGTCACCAGTTTCACTAATTCATCGTAAGTCTTATCTTCCGGATACTTAGGTGAACACAAGTCGCACATTAATGCATACGTTTCTTCCCCTACCACCGTAATCAACATCGACACTTTTAGTTGCTCGGATATTTTGTTCAGCACTATAAATTTATTAACGCGAAGAATATACGCTGGCCATTGCTTAGATGCCAAGTTGAATGGCTCGATTCTACCGATCGACATTTTGCACTTGTTATTTGGCTACTCAAGATAACGAATAAAATAAATTGTTCGAATTCCTGCACCTCGTCGCCAGTGGAACGTCGATGAAAGTCGGGCGTTAATGACAGACTGTTTATTACAACAAAAACTAACAATCACCCGAAACATGGCTTATAATATTTGAAGACCGTCACATTCACAAAATTGGTGACAAGGGTGGCGGTGACTTGGGATTAATCAAATCCAATCGACACCTCAACTTGTGTCCAAACACCATCTCAGCAGGCGAGAGCCCCGTGGTAGTGTGAACAGAGTTCCGATAGTCCATGAGATATTTAAGCAATTTAATATTAGTCTCCTTAGCTGACTGACATGATAGAAGACAAGATTTAAGACCCCTCTTTACTATCTTCACCAAACTCTCAGTCTGTCCATTACTGGCTGGATGGTACACAGGTGATGTAATATGAACAATTCCATTTGATTTACAAAAATTTTTAAATTCATGAGAACAAAAAGCTGTGCCATTGTCACTTCCTAATGTTTTTGGTACTCCAAACTTTGACATAAAATCACACAGCTTCCCTATTACAGCTGTGGTAGTAGTAGCTGTATTCATGTTATACACTTCTACCCATTTAGTATGTGCATCTACTACAATTAAATACATGCAGCTATTAATTGGATCAAAAAAGTCTATATGAATCCTATAAAAAGGGTAAGGTGGGTATTCCCAAGGTGAAAGAGGAGCCCGGGGGGGAGAAGGACGCAGCTGGATACATATTTGACATGAACTTATCATTCTCTCTATTGCCTTGTCAATCCCTGGAAACCAAAGCCTGGAGTGAGCCTCTGCTTTAGTTTTTACTACTCCAAGATGAGAAGAATGAAGTTCTTCCAAAATAGGTATATACAGGCTCTCAGGTATAACAACTTTGTGGCCCCTCATTACACACCCGTTTTCTACAGATAATTGTGACCTACAGATAAAAAATGGTTTCAAAGTAATATCATTTATTTTATGGGGCCATCCATTCAGTATGAATTCCTTAACTTGTTTTAACACAATATCGTTGTCTGTTTTGTTACGCAACTCATTCAATGTTATTGGAATACTACCATCCACTACAAAACAAACATAAGTCGCTTGGTCCTCTATCAACTCAGCGTCGTCGCGGCGATGTCCAGTGCACGTGCACTCAACAGCGGTCGAGTCCTTAGGCATAGGCGGCGCGGAAACTGGCAAGCTAGCGCGAGACAAATAATCCGCGCTGTTATCAGTACTGCGAATGTACTCTATACTATAATTGTAGGCACTGAGGAATAATGCGTAACGTAAAAGATTTTATCATGAATGTCATTCCACACCCACTTGCATCCCTTTTTTAGTAAATCGTATAGAGGACTGAGAATTGTAGATGCATTTCGTATAAAATTCCTGTAATAATTAATAAGACCTAGAAATGATTGCAACTGATTAACATTTGTAGGGACCGGCGCCTCGACCATAGCTTTAACTTTCTGAGGTGATTTTTTCAACCCCTCTTTTGTAATGATATATCCTAAATAACTTATTTCACTCCTGAAAAAAGCACACTTATCTTTCTGTAATGTCAGCCCTGCATCTTCTAAACGTTTAAGTACTGTATGTAGCCTGTCCCTATGCTCCTGCCTAGTTGCTCCGGTCACCAAAATGTCATCCAACAGACATACAACCCCATCAATGCTTGCCAGTACTCCTTCTATTGCACGCTGAAAAATAGCTGGTGCACTGATTCCCGCGGAACCGTAAATGTTCTTTATAAATAAATTCTCAATGGAATGTCCGATTGGAATAAAACAAACAGTATTTTACTTCTATATGAATACCCTTGATAGCATGATGCTTAATTTGGTTAAGGATTAATATTAAGATGCACATTTAACTTAGTTTCTTTCTTCAGACGATTTAATATTTTTTATGAACATAAAAGTGGTGATTGTGACTAAACTATGATAGTTAGATATATGCTTATGCGGACTTTTTTGTAGATCTTAATAAGACCTACAATTCCGTACTACATCATTTTGTTCTATTTTCAATAGTTTTTGCAGCGCACGCATAAATAGGTTTTCGATTTTACACCTTGGGTTACAAATTCACAATTTTCTTACGGACCCCTAATTTTTATGAGAATAAAATATAGCAGGGCACAGCTAGTCAATTATATATTTATCATCTGTGTTGCTAAATTTTTATGTGCCTATAACGGTGCTAGACTCGTACTAGATCATCTGCCACTAGGATACAAACAGGAGCATATTATGTATGCATGTAATTTTTCTACTTTAGTTGCACACAGTTAAAGCAGAAGCACTTAGAATAACATGCATAATTCACGCTAGTCCGTGACGTTTGAAGTATAAGTAGCCTTTTGAAAAATATAGAATCGATATTTTTCAGAATGTTGTCTGTCTTTTTTATTAATCTACTAGCTGACCCGACAGACGTTGCCCTGTCTTAATTAGGAAATAATTGCAGCACGCATTCTGTCAATTCTATGTCAAACGATACATCAAAAATGTTTTTTTTGTCCAAAGCGCTAAGGTTATGAAGTATTCTTAAATTTTAAAAATAATCTAAATATCTATATTAATCGAATATTTTTTTCTTCTATAAGAACCATCACCTGACTATAACGAACACAACAAAAAAATACTATCGAAATCGGTCCAGCCGTTCACCCGTGATGTCGTGACCAAGGGAAATGAGGATTCATTTTAATATAAATAGTTTTTTTTTTTTCATCCTCTTTAACGATATTTGCAGCAGGCATTCTGTCAATTATATGTCAAACGTCATAAGGTTACATTAAAAAAGTTTATATTGTTCAAAGCGCAAAGATTAGATTAGTATTCTAACATTTTCTAATTTTCCGCGCAATTTTCTTAGTTTTTTCTTCTATAAGAACCATCTCCTGACAATAACGAAAACAACAAAAAAAATTTACCGAAATCGGTCCAACCGTTCACTCGTGATGTCGTGACCAAGGGAAATGGGGATTCATTTTTATATATATAGATTTATCAATGCACTGCAAATAAATGTCGATCTAATCGTATTGTTTGTATTTGAAATATATTCAAAGAGTAATATATATACAATTGTGTAGAATAAAGTCTTGAATTATAGGGGTTATTGTGGGTCAATATATTCTTACAAAAACTCTAGAAAGAATCAAAAATTAAACATCATTAACGTACCAATAATTAACCTAATTGGTAGGTATTAGTAATCCCTACATAAATAACACCACAATATCATTATTTCTAAAGGTGGATTACAACAATCTACCATGTACCATGATATAACACTCTCTGTCACGAGTTTTGAGCGCCGGCCTTGAATGCTTAGTAGTAATTTCCTTGCAGTTACATAGAGGGCACGCGAACAACTACCTACATGCAGTTCTTACCACTGTTTTACTGATCGCTCATAACTCGTGACGGCTCCTGTATATTTACAAGTACTGTTGGCCACTTCCAACATATTGCTAGTCTTCGGTACTGTATCAGTACTTATATTATAACGAGGAAAGATTTGTATGTAAGTATGTTCTTAATGAATTGACTCAGAAAGTAGGTACTGGACCGATTTTAAAAACTCTTTCACAAATTGAATGCTACATTATCACTGATTAATACAAACTATATTTTTAATTATTAAACTTAAAAACATCAGCTTATGAATCGGCAAACTATATTAATGATTACTTTGCTAGTGTAGGAAAATTATTAGCCCAGAAAGTCAATACATCCACAGTTGCATACAATTCCTCCGCAATACATGCACAGCTTAATTCTTTTGTTCTTTTGAATACAGACTGTGATGAAGTGGACAGGATATTGATGAGTCTGAAGTCTGATAGCTCGCCGGGCTGGGATAACATCACAGCTAGTTACTTGAAATTTGTGAGAAGTGAAGTTGTTCCGATAATATCACACTTTGCTAATATTTGCTTCCACAAAGGCATTTTTCCAATTGCCCTCAAACAATCAATTATAACACCGATACACAAGGGAGGAGACAGAAATGACGTAAACAACTACCGGCCCATATCTGTTTTACCAGCTATATCTAAGATTATTGAAAAGTTAATTAATCGTAGACTACTAACATATTTAAATTCATTTAGTCTGTTATCTCCGTCACAGTTTGGCTTCAGACAAGGAAATTCCACGGAAGATGCTGTAACGGCTCTTACATCGCATGTAGAACAACTTGACGCAGGAATCAGGTGCTTGGCAGTATTCCTGGATCTTAAAAAATCATTTGACACCGTTTCCATCCCAATACTCATAAACAAACTGGAAAGGATTGGAATCAGGGATACCCCATTGGAGCTTTTCAAAGATTACCTCTCTAACAGAATTCAACGGGTAAAGGTAGGACAAACGATTAGTGAAGAGGCACAAATAACGTTTGGCGTTCCCCAAGGTAGTGTATTGAGCCCTACATTATTTTTGATTTATATTAATGATTTATGTAATTTAACCATCGAAGACGCTCACATTTTTGCTTACGCGGATGACACTGCCATTGTATTCTCTGAAAAATCATGGCCGAGTGTCAAAAAGAGAGCAGAAACGGGAATGACTCATGTAGCTAATTGGCTAAAAAATAATCTCCTCACACTTAACACTGCTAAGACTAATTATATATCCTATTGTTTTTCTAACCGGACCCAGCCTCCATCGGACTTTAATATAATAATACATACATGTGGAATTAAAGACAAAAAAAATTGCAACTGTCCTACTATTGATAAAGTATCACACACTAAATATTTGGGAGTTGTTTTAGACCAAAGATTGTCTTGGTATCCGCAACTGGAACAAGTCTCAAGTAGAATACGGAAATTAATATGGATCTTCAGAACACTGAGACATGTCGTCACTAACAATGGAACAAGAAGTAAGCGAAATCTTCTAAACGAAATCTATGTCTCATTGGCACAATCCATATTGACTTACTGTATCCCCATTTGGGGTGGTGCAGCGAAAACTAAATTTATTGAAGTTGAGAGGGCACAGCGTGCATTAATAAAAGTAATGTATTTTAAAAATATTAGATACCCCAGTGAACATCTTTATTTAACTAGTAAACTACTTTCCGTGCGAAAGTGCATAAAACACTATCTTTTGATAAGAACAAATCTAAAAGAAGAAGGCTTTCTATAGCTCACGTACCAAAATGTAAGATTCAATTTGCGGGAAAGAACTACAGCATACGCTCAGCTAAATTATACAATATAGTAAATAGAAAACTTGACATATACCCAAAAAAGTGCTATGAATGTAAGAAATGTATAGTTCAATGGATTACATCACTTAATTATGATCAAACTGAAACTCTTTTGCAGTAGAATCATTAAATGGCAGAATGCTCACACACACTCAAAGGCACACACACACTCACATACACACACACTCACATACACATACACACACCTACACGATTTCACATTAAAGAATATATATAAATAATTTAAAAAAAAAAATTTGTTCTGAAAAAAAAATCTTTAAGTTTAATCATTTTTGTTTTTTTGTGTTTTAAATTTTTGTAGTATTTAAGCTAACGAAGAGCAGGGCCTCCTAGCACAGGCATTATTATGCTTAAAAGGAGACTCTTCTAATAAATAGTTTTTAAGAAAAAAGTTTGTTACTGAATAAATATTATTATTATTATTATTATTATATTTGATCTCCGCACTCCCACGGAACGGGAACTACGCGGGTGAAACCGCTTGAAGTGGTGAATTTCCTGATCAAATTAAAATTATTCCGTTATTGAAAGCTGGTGGTTTTAAAGACTCCACTAACTTGAGACCTATCTCAACACTATAAATTGTCAGTAAAATGTTTGCAAAAGTTATACTTAAATATTATACAACATAATTGGATGCACACTAAGCTACTAGAGCCGTGGTAGCCTTGAGGTTTGAGCAGTCGCTTAGCGAAGCAAGTTCGAATCCCAGCATGGCCTGTACTGGGGCCGTACCATGAGCTCTTATTGCCATGATAGGTTCACTCATTTATGAGACAGATGTATGTGACGTGCATACACCTGTCACTGTCGCACAACTGAATTGACATTGCAATAAGAGCTCATGGTTGGGCCCCTGTACCAATGAGTTATTCTAAAAAAACTTATGTTCAGTGATTTCACACCACGTGCATTACGGTGAAGGAAAACATCGTGAGAAAACCTGCATATGTCAGAGAAGTAATTCAATGACGTATGTATAATGCCCGAGACGGCGAATTTCATATTATTTATATATTGTATGCATAATTGGTTAATATACTTATTTATTTCTATATTCTTATTATATTTTGTATTCATATTTTCTGTTCATGCAGACGTGTAGTGTTTGTCAGACTAGTTTCGTTTTAAGCAGGTAATATGTTTTTTTTTCTTTTTCGTAATTATAAAGCACACCTGCTTCACTTCACTTCTTATTTTTTTATGGCTTTTGCGGGATTGCCACAATTTCGCCAGTGTCGTATGTGGATAGTCTATGTTTAGTCCTGTAAGGTGACAGAAATGGCTTTAGAATTAAGTCCTCCTGTGCACTTTGTGCATAAAGTTTTAAATAAATAAATAAATATAAGTCTTACGCCTGTTTACGTGTACGTAACTAATTACAAAAATCCATACCCACTTAATCAAATTCGTTAACAAATCACATTTTCGTTCTCAATATCACAAATTACCTCGAAAATCCATGACAAATTTTCAAGAAAAACACACACGCGACAATCTTACGAAAAACATCCGCCATCTTGGATTTCAAAATAAGTGTCATTTTTGTTTTTTCTATCACAAATTTCTCGAGAACGACACCCGTGATAAATTTACCCGTGACAAATTTCCAAAAAATCCATGTCCGCCATCTCGGATTTCAAATTACCCCAAAAACGACAACCATAAAAAAACAAATATATCCGTCATCTTGGATTTAAAACTGAGTGTAAGTTTCGTTTTTTGCGCCCCGAAATGTCTCGAAAACGATACCCTTGGCAAATTTCCAAAAAACTACATGTCCGCCATCTTAGATTTTCAAATAGGTGTCAATTTCGTATTCAGCATTCCAAAATATTCCGAATACGACAATTATTTTATTCACGTGATCTTGAA
Organism: Watsonalla cultraria; assembly: GCA_964035505.1. Lineage (NCBI taxonomy): Eukaryota > Metazoa > Arthropoda > Insecta > Lepidoptera > Drepanidae > Watsonalla > Watsonalla cultraria. The sequence continues at coordinate 6,935,975 of OZ037731.1, forward strand.
ATAGGAGTGCTTTAGAGTATAGAGTCATTTGAGTATCTAGGTAATAAATTTCATTGTATGATTTTACATCACAAAATTGTGCTAGATGTACCCGATGTACAAGCGTGAGGTATGCAGCCGTGTTATTCTGTACGGATTATCAGCGTCGAATTCGACGTCGAGCATCGGTTTCATGGAAAGAAATTTTACATATAACTTTTATATACACTAGCTGTACCCTGCGTAGATTTTATTTGATTCCCGCGGAACCCTATATGTTCTTTATAAAAGTAGCCCAAGTTACTCCTTGAACATTAGCTATCTGCCGCTGAAAGTCCCGTTAAATTTCCCGGAACACAAACGACATAGGTAAACATAGGTAATAGAATTTATTAGTATATAAGAATTCTTTATTAACCTTAAATAAAAACAGAAATATATAATTGCATAAATAAAGGTAAAATAAAATGTAAATATAATATACTTAGTGTAAGTCCTCTCTCCAAAATTGCTGTGCCCAACAGGGTCCATATTATTAATCTAGAATAAGTCTTACTGTCCATACCTGTAAGTGCTAGATTAAGAGTATGTTGAAAGCAATAAATTGAAATTGAATATTGGTTTCTCTATAAATACCAAAATTTCACACTTGAAAATCAATCTCAATTCTTTGCGATTTTATACTCGTGATAATTTCTCAACGAAATGTCCGATTGGAATAAAACAAACAGTATTTTATATTTACTAATACCCTTGATAGCTTAATGCTTAATTTGGATAAGAATTAATATTATGACACACATGTAACGTAGTTCTTCCGATGATTTAATTTTTTTATCAGCATAAAAGCGGTTATTGTGACTAAACTATGATAGTTAGATATGTGCTCTTGCAGACTTTTTTGTAGATCTTAATAATACCTACAAACCTGTAGTACATTATTTTGTTCTATTTTCAATAGTTTTTGCAGCGCACGCATAAATAGGATTTCGATTTTACACCTTGGGTTACAAAATCGCAATTTATTACGGACCCCTAATTTTTATGAGAATAAAATATAGCCTATAGCCTTCCTCGATAAATGGACTATCCAACACTGAAAGAATTTTTGAAATCGGACCAGTAGTTCCGGAGATCCACCGGCTACTTGTCGAACCACTGCACCTTAATGTCAATGTGGGTAGAGGATGATGTCAATGTCAATAGGGCGGCGCTAAGGCATGTCCAATAAACCGACCGATGTCAATGAATGCCTTTAATGCACTGAAATATAATTACTTTACTAACGTAGAATGTAGGTCGCACATGTAAGCGCCTGCAATGATGAAATGTTGTGTGTGCAGTTTTATAATACAATACAAAATGTACGGCTTTGCTTGTATAATTAGTACAATATTCATGTACACCCATACGCGTATACGTTTACTTATAGAAGATCATTTGTTGTATTTTGATGAAGATTATAAACTTTATGGCCTCACTCCCATGCATAAATTATTTGTTTTCATAAACATCTTGTTCCATTTCACATAATTATGTCAGTTACATCAATTCTTCCAGATTTCACTACAAATTTTCAAGTGTGAAATTTTGGTATTTATAGAGAAACCAATATTCAATTTCAATTTATTGCTTTCAACATACTCTTAACCTAGCACTTACAGGTATGGACAGTAAGACTTATCCTAGATTAATAATATGGACCCTGTTGGGCACAGCAATTTTGGAGAGAGGACTTACACTAAGTATATTATATTTACATTCATAACATTGTATAATCTTAATTTGCCAACTAGCTGTGCCCCGTGGTTTCACCCGCGTAGATTTAGTTTCATCCTTATTGTCGCGGTACCCTAATATTTTTTATAAATAAAAGTAGTCAGTTACTCCTTGAAAAATTAGCTACCTGCCAGTGAAAGTCCCGTTAAAATCGGTCCAATTGGTTTCAGAGATTACCCGGAACAAACAGACAGACAGACAGAGTAAAAATTTAAAACTTGGTTTTTTAGTGTCAGTAGCGTGTATACTTTCATACATATGCATTCAGTGAAAAAGTGTTATTTTGGAATTACAAACAGACACTTCAATTTTATTTATCTGTATAGATGTATAGAGAACGTTGAGGTACACAAAGCGATATTTTTTCTTCATCAATGGTGGTACCAATATGAGCAATCGTTTTTTACTCGTATATATGCGTCATGATTACCTTATAGTAAGATTGTTTTCTAAAATGTCATGGTGAGTCCCGGATAGTTGCTTTACTATCTGTGCCCCGCGGTATCATCCGCGTAGACTTCATTTCGAGGGTGGCTTTATATCGCGGAACCCTATTTAAATAGAAAAATAAGTTGCCTAAGTTATTCTTTGTAATATCCTGCAGCCAAGCCGGAACAAACAGACGAATGACGGAGATTTTTTTTTATATTTATAAGGTAAGGTAACATTTGTATACCCTCATATCCATTCAGTGAAAAGCTGTTAATTTAGAATTACAAACAGACTGAATTTAATTTATCGGCTAGAGAATTATGGATGTCGCCGCCGGAGGACCCAAACAAAACCAAAATTAATTTATAATATTTATTTAAATTGAAATTACAATTAAAACTTAATGTTAAAGAAACCTAGTCTACTTCCTATCGATGCTAGAATAAGAATGACAGAGAGTTAATATGAAATTATACATTACAAGAAGAAATTGATTCACACGCTAAAATATAATAATGTGGAAAGTCCCAGTAAAGTGCGGCGTCGGATGGCGCCGGCCTCCTTTGGGTTCGACGATACGTGTCCGTATAGCTTCTTTCTGCTAACGCTGCAAATCCGGTGTCGCAATAGGTGTAAAGGCGGTTACATAAAATACGTATTCGCTGCAATTTTGTAAGGGGCTGTCCTGTCATATAATAAACTTTGTTTATAGGTATTCTAATTGACTTATTGAAATTTAATTCAAAGGTTAAATAAAATTAGTTACACTGAATGCATAGTATGCATGCATTGCAACTAATTTAAACTATTAAAGCAGTATTTATTGTGGGAGCAATTTACCAATGCAGGTAAAATGCTCCCACAAAAAATACTGCTTCAACGCGTTCACTGCGATATGTGTAAAATAATACGCGGTTTATTTTACGCTAACATAATGAATGCTCGACGTTAATGAAATATATATATATACATATATATATATATATGTGTGGGATGTACTTGAGGCGTCCAATATCTTAAAAACATTCTTACAATCTTTTTCTCTTTCTGACATCCATTTCACAATATTCAAAATCAATCACTGACACTTGACATTAAAAGACAACTCATTTTCAAAATAGTTCAAAGACACGAATAAAACCTATTTCTTTCTAATGCAGCTAAACAATAAAAAAACAAACTTAAACTTATAAATTATTCCACACGGCTATCTTGTTCGTCCTTCTCCATTTCCGACCTTCTTTACAGTGTATCGGTCATTTATTTTCTTGGTCGTTACTTCATATGATCCTAGAAACATAGAGAAAAGTTTCAAGCTTTGAGAAAATTGCGTCTTTTTGATTGCAACAAGATCTCCCACGTCGTAAACAGCCGCTTCTTTCCTTTTCTTATTATAATTTCTTAAATTCTCTTCTTGTATCTTTTTAATCGATTAATTTGCCTTTTCTCTTAATTCTTGCCTCTTTTCATTAAATATCTGGATACTTTCTTCGTCTACCAACTTCTGAAATTATACTTCTTTATCTCTTATTTTAACTCCAAACAACAATTCACACTAGGTCATTATTTTGGATGCTCCGTTGGTAAGTCCCATTTATACAGCGATGCACGTTGGATACTCTGCGGTACCATTTGGTAGGGTCATCTGCACTGAGTTTGCTCAACACGGAAATTATAATCTGATGAATGCGTTCGAATTGTCCATTACCTCTCGGTTGTCCTGTAGTAATCGTATACTGCGCTATATTTTAATTTTTACAATAATCTTGGAAATCATTTGAGGTAAATGCCGTGTTTCAGTCAGTTATTATCCTCTCAAGTGAACCAAAATTTTGCTGTTGTAGTCTCAGTTTATCTAGCGTCTCTTCAGTGGTTAAAGTCTTGACTGGGTATATCCAAGTAAATTTTGTGTAGGCGTCGACGACCGTTAGAATGTACTTATAATTCTTATGTGTTGATATCAGAGGTCCAAGGTGATCAATATGGTAAGTTGATAATGGTATATCTCCTTTAACTATCGGGTATAAAAAGCCTTCTTTCTTCCCTTTCTTGCTTGATATCAGGATACATTCAACACAATTATTAAACGGGTAAATTATCTATGTAGTCCCTATTAATTAGTTCTTCAGTCTTTGAAATTCCAAAATGTCCTCTTTCATGGTTCCTTCTTATTTTTTCAAATTGAATTCTCTTCGGTACAGCAATCAGTCTACTTCCATTCTTCTCTTTGTAAAGTATGCCGTTCTGTAAAACATAATCTTGATAAGACTCTTTTTCTAAAACTTTCTTCAATGCTTTTATGTAATCATCTTCATCTTGCGTTCTTCTAATACGAGCTGTAATTTCTGTAATCATTAAACAAATTGGATATCGACTCAATGCATCGGCGTGTTTCATTCTTGATCCTGGTCTGTGCTTAATCGCATAATCATACTCTTCAACCTGTTTGTTCACCATATTCGTTCCTAATGATGACAAATATCACGATTTTCCCAATTACACCAGCGTACTTCGAGTCTTCTATATCGTATTCTTGGTTAGCTTTATCTTCTCCAAATAATAGAGTCAGGTGTTTGATTTTTTTCACATTGACGCCGTCATGGGTGAAATGCACTTCGAAAACTTTGGATATTGGATTTTCAATCAAAATAGCTACAGGTATGTCGTGGTCCTTTACAACATGGAAATTATATCGGTACAATACTGGTCAATCTGTACCTTCGCTGTAAATGTTCCCTCAGTATTCACTTTATTTTCTGCAATTCCTATTAAACATATTGATTTCTCTTTGTAATCTCCAACTTTATCTTTAATTTTCTCAAATTCTGATTTTGTAATGATGTTGACATCGCTTCCGGTATCTATTAAACATTTAAAATCTATTCCGTCGATACTAATCATTTAGTATGGACCTTTCTCATCTTTAATTTTTTAAGGTGTAGCAGCGTTTCTCCACTCGCTCATAGATGGCGCTACTCGCTAACAAATGCGAAGTTTGAGTACAAATACACGAGAACCTAAATCGCGCCAGAAGAGTTTTCAAGCGCATTGCAGTATATATACAAGTTTCCAACTAGAACAGTTGGAGCCGCGGTTCCCCAGGCATGACACCCGCCTGGCTGGAAGATCTTCCCTTTGCTGGGAATGAGCATGATCACTCGCTCGCCCCACAAAGGTTACTTGCTCATTTAGTTCCTTATTCTGTATATTCATCGTATTCTTCGGTTGACCATTTGTGCATTCAGTAGATTTATGGCCAAATCATTTAAAACATTTAATTCCTTTAGAGCAGCACTGCGATTCATGGTCTAAGTCACTAAAGTTGAAGCATCTTTTCGCATGAGGCATCTTACGGGTCGACTGGTGCGCAGATGAGTGGCCAGTCTGAAGAGGTTTACTTGATATCTATTTTCTGAAGTCACTGTAGATGTTCAATTTCTTTCGGAAGCACCATACAAAATAGCTTTTTTGGTCTCTAAGTCTCGAATACCATCAATGATATGCTCTATTAACGCAGCCTCCTCGACCTTACCATGGAGTGTTAACTCCTTCATGGACAAGAAATACTGTTGATACGTCTCGTCGTTCTTCATCTTACGCGCCGCAAGCTTCTTGTGTATTGTTGCGCTATTAACCTTGGGGCCAAATTCTTCCAAAAGGGCCTTCTTAAAACTTGAGTAGTCCTTAACTGTTCCTAACGATCTCAGGAAAAGTTTCGCTGTTCCATCCAGAAGTCGTTTAGCATAAATCGATTTCTCGATTTTATTCCATTTCATAAGTTTAGCGGTAATTTCAAATTCGTCGAGAAATGTTTCAATCGGGTATGTGTCGTCTCCAGTAAAAATGTTCATAGACTTCTCTAAATCCTTGAAAGAAATCTGTACATCAATGTCTTCATCTTCACTTTCTTCATCGTTTTTCTTCGGCGGCATTGTGGCAGATATACTTGAATTGGATTTTTTAGAATTTAGTGAATTTCTTCTCTTAGTCGTCGTACAAAATGATGGCATCCACGTAGTCATTAAGACAAAAATAAATTTAAGTCATAAAAATTAGGAGTCCGCAAGAAAATTGCGATTTTGTAACCCAAGGTGTAAAATAGAAAACCTATTTATGAGTGTGCTGCAAAAACTATTGACAATAGAACAAAATGATGTACTACGGATTTATAGGTCTTATTAAGATGTACAAAAAAGTTCACGAGACCATATATCTAACTATCATAGGTTAGTTACAGTAACCCCTTTTATGTTATTTGAAAAATTAAATCGTCTGAAAAAAGAAACTACGTTAAATGTGTATCTTAATATTAATCCTTATGCAAATTAAGCATTATGCTATCAAAGGTATTCATGTAGAAGTAAAATACCGTTTGTTTTATTCCAATCGGTCATTTCGTTGAGAAATTATCACGACTATAAAAACGTAAAGAATTGGTACCTAATAATGAGTTATTTGCCAAACAGTTTTATCAACACGTCTCTTTATTCCGGGTAATCTCTGCAACAGCTGGACCGATTTTAACGGTACTTCACTGGCAGATAGCTAATGTTACAACTAACTTTTATTTAAAAAGAACATTCGGGGTTCCGCGGGAATCATATTAACTCTACGCGGGTGAAACCGCAGGGCACAGCTAAAGTCAAAAGTCAAAAATATCTTTATTCGATTAGACTTTATACAAAGCACTTTCAAATCGTCAGATTCGGTTCGGAAGGTTGCTTTTACTGAGAAGAACCTGGCAAGAAACTCAGTAATTACTCTTTTCAAAAATATTATACAATTTAAAAAAAAAACAAAATAAATCATTTGAGAAATGTAAGCCCATGGACACAGTTCCAATGTACAAATGTCGATAAAAATTAACATAAAGAAAAGTCTAGTAGTTCTATTTATATCTAAATGCGTAGCTTGAGATGACCAGCCCCCACAAGCAGCACCTGTTCACAAGTATGACGAGAATGCCAGCCATCGCCCTCCTCAACCATTATAGAGGGAAGTGAGCGACCCGTCACCCTGACGCCGCCGCAAGCAAAGGCATTTTAGTGAGCATGACAACTAGTAGTTTATACATATGCTCACGCCTGTATTCAGAGGCAGAGATATTGTAATAACAACACCCACTTTTCACCGAAGATCATTAAGCCAAAATTTACTCCAGCAGCAAACGTGTTGAACTTGTAAATTACAAATAGGAATTAAACATATGGAGGTACGGACCTAATTAGTCAAATGAAAAGTCAGTATCGCATGCCATATATAAGTGCTCTCATTTGCAGAAAATCGATATTATACCGACTTCGAGTCTGTAATTCAAAGTGGTGTAAAAAATATAAATTGATAGTTACAATGACGCCATTACCAGAGCATTCACCGTGCGGCGCGGAGAGCGAGGTGGGCCCGGCTCTTGACGGAGAGCGGGTGGTCATCTCCGGCATGGCGGGCCTGTTCCCGGAGTCGCGCCACGTCAACGACCTCTCCGACATACTCTACAATAAGGTAAGGAGTTGAGTCCAACACCACAAGAGCAGTCAGGTGAGGTGGGCCCGGCGCTGGACGGAGAGCGGGTGGTCATCTCCGGCATGGCGGGCCTGTTCCCGGAGTCGCGCCACGTCAACGACCTCTCCGACATACTCTACAATAAGGTAAGGAGTGGAGTTCAACACCACAAGAGCAGTCAGGTGAGGTGGGGCCGGCGCTGGACGGAGAGCGGGTGGTCATCTCCGGCATGGCGGGCCTGTTCCCCGAGTTGCACCAAGTCAACGACCTCTCCGACATACTCTACAATAAGGTGGAGTCCAACACCACAAGTGGCACGGAGTGCGACCTGGGCTCGGCGCTGAGCCGAGAGCGATTGGTAGCCTCGTCAAAGAACTGTGTGGAATATAGAAAAAAGAAAATTCCCTACAAACCTATGCCAAACGCTCCGTGCCATAAAAATTGCGCTTTAAAAAAAAAGCCAACAAGGAAACATAAGAAAAAGTTAAACAGTACCTAAGTAAATACTTATCTTTATTTATCTCCAGATTGCAGGAAAAAAATATTTCAATTATTCTTCTGACACTTCTTATTTGTTTCTGCCCGTAAGGTTTCATCCGCGTGGTATTAGAATTCGACCAGAGAATGAAAACAAAAATAAAATGCAATTCCCAATTTCACCCCTATGGAGGTGAAAAACACAAGACACGTAAATTTCATGACTCTAGGACCAGTGGTTTAGGCTGTGTGTTGTAGTGGTGGAACGAATGTCATTTTTTAAACATTCGCGAATGCGAATGCGAATGCAAATGTCTCCTACTGACATTCGCGAATGCGAATGCGAATGTATAAGTTTTAATGAAAATGTAATTATTAAGACCAAAGTAGAATAATTAATAAATAATACCAAAATGATTAAGTGAAGACTGTTAATGTGCTTATAAAGTAAAGTTACTTTTTCTTGTATTTAAAACATAAGAAATGTATGGATTTGATTTTATTGACCTACCATTATCTTCAAATTGTTTTTTTTTCCTGATAATCATATTCGCAAAACATTCGCAGAAATTTTGCGAATGTGAATACGAATATCCAAAAATATGCGAATATCCGCGACAGCGAATGCGAATATTCCTTACATCACTAGTTGTTGATATTCAATCCGTCAATCACATAGAGATAACGAAATTTTTTTGATCAATCAAGACTTTGAATTTGAAAATAAGTTATCTATAGATTAAGCAATTCTAGAAACCTGGAACTGCTTTGACGGGACAGTTGAGTCATTGAATATGGTAAGGCCCCGAGCAATCCCTGCCGAAGCCGTAATCCAATTATTTATTCCTACGGGTTCACTCGCGTAGTTCCCGATCCTGTGGGAGTACGGGGATAAAATATAGATAATTATAGCCTATACTAGCTGTGCCCTGCGGTTTCACCCGCGTAGATTTATTAGATTCCCGCGGAACCCCAATTGTTCTTTTTAAACAAAAGTTAGTTACTCCTTGTAACATTAGCTATCTGCCAGTGAAAGTCCCGTTAAAATCGGTCCAGCCGTTGCAGAGATTACCCGGAATAAACAGACGTATTGATAAAGCCCTTTGGCAAATAACTCGTGATAATTTCTCAACGAAATCCGATTGGAATAAAACAAACGGTATTTTACTTCTAGATGAATACCCTTGGTAGCATAATGCTTAATTTGGTTAAGGATTAATATTTAGATACACATTTAACGTAGTTTCTTTCTTCAGACGATTTAATATTTTTTATGAACATAAAAGCGATTATTGTGACTAAACTATGATAGTTAGATATATGCTCTCGCGGACATTTTTGTAGATCTTAATAAGACCTACAAACCCGTAGTACATCATTTTGTTCTATTGTCAATAGTTTTTGCAGCGCACGCTTAAATAGGTTTACGATTTTACATCTTGGGTTACAAAATCGCAATTTTCCTACGAACCCCTAATTTTTATGAGAATAAAATATAGCCTTTCTCGATAAATGGACTATCCAGCACTGAAGGAATTTTTGGAATCGGACCAATAGTTCCTGAGATTAGAGCGTTCAAACAAACAAACAAACTCTGCAGCTTTATAATATTATATATGATTAGTATGGATTAATCAGTGATAATGTAGCATTCAAATGGTGAAGGAATTTTTAAAAACCGGCCAGTAGTTTTTGAACCAATTCGTTACATACACATCTTTCCTCTTTTAATATTAGTATAGATAATATCGGATCGCTATTATAAAAAATGCACATATTTTTTATGTTGTCTATACATCTATATAGATAAATAAAATGGAAGTGTGTTTGTAATTCAAAAATAACAGTTTTTCACTAAATGAATAGGAAAGTATACACGCTACTGACACTAAAAAACCAAGTTTTAAAACTTTTCTCTGTCTGTCTGTCCGTCTGTCTGTCTGTCTGTCTGTCTGTTTGTTCCGGGTAATCTCTGAAACGGCTGGACCGATTTTAACGGGACTTTCACTGGCAGGTAGCTGATGTTCCAATTTGGAGTAACTTAGGCTACTTTTATTTTAAAAAACATTTAGGGTCGCGCGGGAATAAAACTAAATCTACGCGGGTGAAACCGCAGGGCACAGCTAGTTGTGAATATTTACCTATTATCAAATTTGAATTTGCATGATGCCTGGCTGAGTTTCTTGCCGGTTCTTCTCAGAAGTCTAGTTTCCGAACCGGTAGTAAAATCTCGACATTCATAAGTGCCTAAACTAAATATTTTTTATTTTCTTTTTCACAATATTTTAAAACTTCACTTTAATTATTTTGTGTCGGCGAATAAACAAAAAAATATTTTGGCATAAAGCCGACGAACAATGGCTTTTTAGGCTACACGTATACGTAATATGAGATAAGTATAATTGTAGAAATGATCATTACTTAATCAATATACCCTCGTTAGGTGAATCCAGTATCTGAAGAAAATTGTCGGTGGAAGTTCAAACACCCAGAGATACAGAACCACTCTGGCAAGATACCGGAGGTGGACTTGTTCGATGCCCAGTTCTTCAAGATCAACTTCCGACAAGCTGAGGCTATGGACAACATGGGAAGGAAGATTCTAGAGCAAGCTTACCAAGCTATTTATGATGCTGGTATATATATTTTGGTATTAAGTTAGCTAGTTTGTCGAAGTCCTAGAAAGGACTCTCTGTTGGAATCTCAGTTACTGATGGAATTGACACTTCAAATCAGTAGTTTTTTTAATTTGTACCTGTCTGCACCATGATGGTAGTACTGGCACAGTACAAAATGATATTAAAGATCATGATATCAAAGTAGGTGCTATATTCTTAAAATATATTAAACAATTTTCAGGTATAAATCCCATTCAATTGCCGGAAAAATTGGGTGTGTACATCGGAAGTGGCTTCTCTGAATGTGAAAAGGCGACATTTTACTGTCCCTATAAAAGTGGTTTAGGTATTACAGGGTAAGTTACCAATTATCAGCATCATTAGAAATAATTGGGATTAAGTTCACAAATCTCTATGCATGGAGCCTTTCAGCGGGGATAAGAGGAATAACCCACACATAATTGTTTACTTGAGCTTTCGACTTTTACCGCGTGGAATTTTGCCCTACTGACTCAGTTATTTTTGAGTGATGCTCGAAGAAAACTATTGTTGAAAGTTATCGGTATGGGATCTCTTTTTAGGCTGCATAATGTTTTGCCACAAGGATAAAACATTACGCACGCATGTTAAAATTAATAAATAACTTCTTTTTTCGTATGTCTGCTCTAATATTCTTTAAATTTCGTAACCCTCCATATTATTCTCAAACGATGCGTGATGAATGAGAAGAAAAATTGGCATAATGTGATTATTTCTTCAATCTCGAGTTGGTATAAGGCTTTCAAGGCCGTATACAATAATTGTATATTGAGAAGTAACCAAAACTTTTTATTTACTATAACATTTCTTTCCAGAGGTTGTAAGACAATGTTTGCCAACCGCATTTCGTATTGGCTGAATGCGAAAGGTCCGTCTATGTCAATAGATGACTCATGCTGCAGCTCAATGGCGTGCTTGGAGCAGGCCTACCTTGCCATTAGTCGCGGAGAGTGTGAGGCGGCCATCGTCGGGGGCGTCAACCTGTGCCTGCACCCGCAGTCCGTCATCCACTATGGACGGATCATGCCACTCTGCAAGGACGGCAAAACTAAATGCTTCGACCAGAATGCCGATGGCTTTGCCGTATCTGAAGCCATTAATATTTTGTTTCTACAAAAAGCTAAGGATGCCAGCAGGTATTATCATCTTAAAAAAAATCTCAATTATTGCGGCCATAAAGTTCACCATACTAATAAAATGATTCTGGTAGTTCCTAGATGATTAGCTGTTTATTGTTGAGGTGTGCCGTTCTATGTCTCCAAAGACCTTTGGATCTCCACAAAATTTACTACAGTGCCAAATCTAGACCTCCTTTCATAACTCATAGTACCGTTAAAATTACCTAGATTTTCAGAATCAGCTTAGTCAATAATACGTACGTTCACTTCCGTTAATTACAAAATATTACGACTAGAACAAACCAGAACTTTATCTAGTATGTCCATATTCAACCTGTATCATAAAAAGACACAGAGCAAATTCTACGCCAAAATTTTCTGATCGACGGGAGGGTCCACTATCAAAACCATATAAACAGTACAATAAACTGGAGCAAAGTCTTGAGTAAAGGTAACTCTGTGGTACTAAACGATACTAATATGTTTTAGGATCTACGCTGATGTTATACACGCGGAATGTGAATATCGTTCTTTATTGCCGGGAGAGCATGGACCTGAATATGGATTTAATAGAAACCCCGAGGATACAACTAGCTTTATACGAACCTTTTATGAGCAGGCCAAAATCCCACCTCAACTTGTGGAATATGTTGAAGCATTCGGTTCAGGTACTTTTTATATCTAATCTAAGAGCTGCTCCCCAAATATTAATTTTGACATGTCTCGACGTTGTTACTTTCGTTGCGTATCTAGCGTATCACTAATGTGTAGTTACTTTTTACCTTTAAATATTTAAATTGATTTTGTGAAGTTATTTTACTAACCTGGAACAGTAGTGAAAGAGTTCGCAGATATTTAGAGAGTTGGTTTAATTATCAGAACAACTGAGCAGGTCAATAGAAAAAAAGCTTTGGATTTTGTGTGACAAATTGTTTTGATATTGGACCATTATTTCATTGGGTTATTTTATTGTTTGTAAGGGCATCAACATTTGTCCTGAACTTCACGATTAGGCTGCTGCAAAAGTTCATGGTTCATTTAAGAAACTTTGTTCAATCAATCAATCAAGTGAAGATCGCGTGGAAAGGATGTCGCTCTAATTGTCTGGTCGGCATCTCAGACAATAAATTTAACCATTCAACGCACACACTAGTTAAATCATATGATATGTATAATATAACATATTTTTATTTATAATTGTGGTTAAACGCCGTGGTCTAAAGTCTCTCTTGAAATAAATTTAAATTCTGATCTTTACAGCTGTGCCAGAATCCGATAAATCAGAATTGGAGGCCATCGAAAAGGTATTCTGTGAAAACAGAACCGACCCGCTCTTGGTTGGCAGTGTTATGTCCAACATTGGATTCTGCGAGGCGGCTTCCGGGACCTCTGCTATTACTAAGGTACATTTCTGGTTGACGGCTCAACCCCGCGGACGGGCATGTGATCCTACCATACCTACATGGGTATGATTTTCTGAGTTTCTTGAGTTTCCGAGTATGAAAATAACGTTCGTTTAAAAATTCAAGATGTCGGATATTTGAAAGCGGTTCCTAATATTTTGTTTGTTATTCTAATTATTTAGTCACAAATGTCTAAGAATTGTATCTGCCGCAAAAAAAGGGTACGCCTACAGATATAATGAATTAATAAAAGTATCGATTACCTAGCCTAAAATCAATCAGTCAGTGAGTTAAAAATAATATAATTTCGTGAGTCGTGCAACGTAAGCCGTATAGTTAAAATGTATTTATATTCAATTTCATGCTGCACGTACTAGTTTGTAATTCAAACGACATGACTTCCCTGGTCAGGTGTTGCTGGGATACCACAAGGGTCAGCTGGCGGCCAACCTGCACTGCGAGACCCCTCGGCAGGACATCGCGTCTCTGAACGACGGGCGCATGCGCATCGTCACTGAACACCAACCCTTCCGCCGCACCTACACCGCCGTCAACGCTCTGTCCGTCACGGGAGTCAACGCACACGTCTTGTTGCACGGACACTACAAACCAAAGGTATGACACAAATGAAATAGGTAAATAAAAAAAAAAGCATAGTTCACACATCGTAAATATACACATTATATTAAATATATACATACATCATTCTATAATTAAATGTATATAAACTGTATAAAAATGTAACAAAAATTCTGGCTAACGGGACACCCCAAGTGCATAATATGTATAAGTATATATTTATTTAAATGTTTTAAGGACCTCAATCGCTACAAAAGCAATATCCCGCGACTTGTTACCATATCTGGCAGACAAGAATCTTCAGTGACGAAAATCATCCATGACCTGAAGTCACGCCCCATAGATCCTGAGGAACTAGCTTTACTGTACAATATTCACGAGGAGAAAATTGCTGGTCATCTTGGAAGAGGCTTCACCATCATTGGTAAGGTTATTGGACTTAAAAGTAAATAAATGTTATTTAAGGGCCACTTGCAGAAAACGGTAAAATCTTCATTTACTGGCAAATAAAATTTACAGAGGTTTAAGATCTTGCAGTTGTCGTTAGTTTTGCTAATATTAATTGATCTTTATTTAAATAAACGTCATAGTTTTATTGGTTTGACCGTCGTGGTGGCCTTGGGGTTTAAGGAGTCGCCTGCTAAGCTAGCGACGCTAGTTCGAATCCCAGCGGGGCCTGTACCGATTGAGTTTTTCTAAAAACTTATGTACAGTGATTTTACACCACGTGCTTTATCGTGAAGAACAACATCGTGAAAAAAACTACATAATGTCTAAGAATACCTAATTGTATGAAAAGTAATTCAAAGAAGAATGTATAGTGCCTGAGACGGCGATAGACTCGCTATCTATCACGTTGGCACTTAATCACGGGAAAACAGCCGTGAACATTTATTATGTATAAGTAAAAGTCGAGAAAATAAAATTTTAAAAAAAGTTGTGAAATATCTATTTCGTAACAGATAACATGATTGGCTCAACGAAATGACAGGTCAAAAAAGTATTCTTATTGTTGTAATCAAGATTTAGGTGAATTAACTTTAAATATGGACATGAAATATGGACACAAGTAGCTCCTGGCAAATACATGGTATGCAAACACTTGTAAATCTATCTGGTATTGTTATTTTTTTTTCTCTTTTGATCTCTTTGATTTTGTTTTATAATGACTTGCATGCTAATACAATTTGTCACTATTTGTGAATATTTATACCTATTATCAAATTTGATTTTGGATGATGATTTCATTATGATTTATATTGTTTCGATGATATGTACATGATGCCTGGCTGAGTTTCTTGCCGGTTCTTCTCAGAAGGCTAGTTTCCGAACCGGTGGTAAATTCTCGACTTTCATAAGTGCCTTACCAG
This sequence comes from Watsonalla cultraria, assembly GCA_964035505.1. NCBI lineage: Eukaryota > Metazoa > Arthropoda > Insecta > Lepidoptera > Drepanidae > Watsonalla > Watsonalla cultraria. The sequence goes on from OZ037731.1 coordinate 6,951,268, forward strand.
GGCCTAAACTGAATAAATATTTTTCATTTTCATTTTCATTTTATAAAACGAGCGCCAATTATGTAGCGAACCGAGAATTGTTGCTACTCAAACATGACACTGGCTTATTTTTAGATACCGATGAAAAGCAGAAGACCGTCAGTCTGTGTGAGAGGGCAGAATACTTCGACGACGTGAAGCGGCCGCTGTGGTTCGTGTACAGCGGCATGGGCTCGCAGTGGGCCGGTATGGGCGCGCAGCTCATGCGGATACCGATCTTTGCTGCCGCCATCGAACGGTGAGTAATTTATAAATAATTTAATAATTCTAGTAGTGCCTCTCACGTTGCTGTGCCCTAACAGGGTTTATGTTAGCTTGAAAAGGATACAATTATAATCACTTAATGTATTTATTACATAGAATATATTTATGTAACTAACATAAACGCAATAAATAAATAAATAAATGAGTACCTAGGGCAGGGTTGGTTTAGCAATGCGCAATGGCCAAACAAGATGCCAACTGTGTATGATTGAACATCTGGATGAATCGCAATGACCGACAATCGGTTCCATTCGGCTAGAATCGGCTCGACTCGGAGCAATCGCTTGCAACAAAAACAATCGAAAAACCTCAGAATTGTTTCATCGGCAGGGCAAATCGAGGCGGAAAATTTATGTACAAGATTTTTTTAAATACGCTTTATATTAGCCAAGTTACACGAGGGCCGTGCTGAAAGCGTTTGGCTGGCACAGCCCCTTTTGTTTGCTTATTTCATCCAAAGTACAGAGGTACATTGAAAAAGAAAGCGGTACATATACTCCTAGAGGTGAGTACATTCCTTTGGTGCACACCAAAAGTTCAAAATCACGGGGGCCGTGCTGGGCAAACGTACATGAAAATTTACCTGCCTCAGATTGCTTCGCTTGTTGAAATATCTCCCAATTGCGCATCGGTAGGTAGGATCGAAACGATTAAGAGGAACATGCGTTCATGAATATTATATAACTGTTACAGCTGTCACAAAACTCTGGAGCCGAAAGGTCTGGATGTAATGCACATAATAACATCAACGGACAAGACCATTTTCGACAACATTTTGCATTCATTCGTGGGTATTGCCGCCATTCAGATTGGACTCACTGATATTCTTCTAGCATTAGGACTTGTTCCTGACAATATAATTGGTAAGTGGATCCTAACAATATACAATATGATGAAGAGATGATACTCTAAACATTTTTTTTTTGGAATGGCCGAGGCGAAAATTTATATTAAATTTCATTGTATTGTCAACTAATCTATTATTATCTATATACATATATACATACATATAAATAAAATTGAAATGTCTGTTTTTGATTCCAAAATAACAGCTTTTCACTAAATGCATATGAAAGTATACACGATACAGACACTAAAAAACCAAGTTTTAAAATTTTTCTCTGTCTGTCTGTCTTTGTTCCGGGTAATCTCTGAAACGGGTGGACGGAATTTAACGGGACTTTCACTGGTAGGTAGCTGATGTTTTAAGGAGTAACTTAGGCTACTTTTATTTATTAAAAATATTAGGAAACCGCGGGGCACAGCTAGTAAAATTATATAAATACGTGTACTAAGACCACAAAAGCTCACCGTGTTATCAATAGTGAAGACACTAATAGGACTAAAAAATACGTATAAATATATAATATTGTCTACTTTACTTGAACACACAATATGATGATTTTCGTATCATACCAGTTGTTTAATTTATATTGTAGTATGCAAGAAGGCCAGGGCCTATATTAATACTGGCCTTCTATAATTAAAAATAAGAATGTTTTCAATTTAAAATAGTTGCGATCGTCTTTTGTTTTTTCTCTCACGCACATTAATATTACTATTGCTATTGAATTTCATATTTTTGGTCTTGTAAATGTTATTGCTATTGTTTTTTTGTCTAAATATAATATTGGTATTGAAAGTTAGCCTATTTTATTGATATTGACGAATTGGTTAAATACAAATACCTACTGAAGAAAACATTTGTGGATAAACTTAGGATTTATTCACCAGTCTCTTTTCTGTGATACAGGCCACAGCCTAGGTGAGATCTGCTGCGCATACGCCGATGGCAGTTTAACTGCAGAGGAGGTGATCCTGGCGGCGTATTGTCGAGGGCTGGTATCCATACAGACTCCCTTCATCAAAGGATCGATGGCAGCCGTAGGAATTGGATATCACGAGGTTTGATTTCATGACATATTTTTTGTCTTCTTGTTAGAAAGATAAAAACCAAAGTATTTTTTTACAGATACGTAAAATATGTCCACCTGCAATTGAGGTGGCTTGTCACAACGGTCCTAAATCCTGCACCATATCGGGCCCAGATGATAAAATGCGCGAGTTCGTAGCTGAGTTGACTGCTAAGCAAATCTTTGCAAAGGAAGTTCCTTGTTCCAACATCGCCTACCATTCCCGTTACATTGCTGAAGCTGGTATGGTTACTAATAATAAAAAGTTCTATCAAACCTTTAGTCTGTCTGCTTATCATGGGCGCCACGAGATGTGTATGTCTTGTGTCGCATACATAAGATAAAATATTAAAGAAGGATATTTTTTTCTCATAGCGTGCCGGATTATTGGGCCTACTGACCTCTCATGCCTGCTGTAGACATTTTATATTTTCATGGACTTCTCCTAGGACCCGGTTTACTGAAGTACTTGAAGGAAGTGATCAAGGACCCCAAGCCCCGCAGCGAGCGTTGGTTTTCAACGTCAGTGCCGCAGGACAAGTGGGATCAGCCCGCTGCCAAGTACTGCTCCGCGGAGTATCATACCAACAACCTGCTGGTTAGTTGGAACACAAATAATATGTTTCAAAAATAAAGCGGCATCAGTAATGTTCTAAACATTGCATAATAAGATAATATGTGCATCTAGTAATGACCATGTGTGTGTTTGCACAGAACCCAGTGCTGTTCGAGGAGACGTCGCGGCTGATACCGTCCAACGCGGTGCTGGTGGAGATAGCGCCGCACGGGCTGCTGCAGGCGATCCTCAAGCACTCGCTGCCTGCCAGCTGCCGCAACATCCCGCTCACCAGGCGCGGACACCCTGATAACGTCTACTTGCTCCTCGAGGCTGTGGGCAGGTGGGCATACATTAATAATTATTTTTGCTTAATTTTAGAGAGCGTTGTATTTATTCACATTATATCTTTGCAGGTTGTACATGGAAGGGTATAACCCTAGAGTCCGTGTTTTGTACCCAACAGTGGAGTTCCCCGTCTCCACCGGAACGCCTCATTTGTCTCACCTGGTTGAATGGGCTCATGAAGAAAAATGGTATGGCATATACAAAAATCACATTGTTGAACATGGTTTATTTTTATTTAAATATGCAAACTCGTGCTTAACTACTTATACCGATGTTTTATTATTTTAGGCGATTACCATTGCTGCTTACTGAAAATGAAAAAATCGCTGCAGCAGCAAAATTCGTTATATCAGTTCATGATAAAGAACATTCATATCTAAAGGGAAATGTGATACGAGGTACTTTCATACTATTCTCTACGCATAATATTTTATCATATTATGCAATAAGTATTTATATTATGCAAAATACCAAATTGCAGGAAAAACGGTATATCCTTTTGCGGGTGCGCTGGTGGCGGCGTGGGACACGCTGGCTATGTCTCTGGGAGTTGAGAGGAAGGAGCTGTCCGTACACTTCAGTGACGTACATTTGTACGCACAGCCCGTGCTGCATGCACAGCGGCAGTTGAGGCTGAGCGTCGCCTTGCACAGAGGGACCGGCAGGTTTGAGGTAATAATGTGGTAATTCGTTTCTACTCCCTTACATGGCAATTCCGACTTGGACGGGGCTGTACACCACAGAATTGACTCAGGTTGGAAGAAATAGCGATAGATCACGGGGACATTATAGGACTAAACGCTCGCATAAGCTTAGAGACAAATAGTAATACCACGATAAAACCTAGTCTTGCATGGAACTTTTTTTTTATTGACGAGGAGGTACCTTCAAAAGGTCCCCGACCGCCGCCCTTGGGGAGGCAGATTAGGGGTATGTGGGATTTTTCGGCCATCCTTCGTGCTTAGGTTGGACTCCGGGTACTTCGATTTGCACCGGTGTCCAAATCGGAGTTTGCACATCCCCCATCTATGTCGCCGCCCCTGAAGACCTCGCTGTGCAAGGCAGCGCGAGTCACGTCGCGCTGCCATTTTCCCGGGCCCGCGGCTCGGTAGTCGAGTTTATGTATGGCATAATTTTACTAAACCAGAAGAATGATAGGAATAATAGGCCAAACCCCAATTTGTCCGCCAAACCGGATTTAACAATCTACAAAATGAAGGAAGTTTTAAAACGTTTACTTTCGTACAGATAATGGATGATGTTTCCAAAATAGCTGCAGGATTCATTCTAAAACACAATGTTAAATATGATGGAGGCATTCATACTGAACATTTTGAAGAATCAACAGAGGAAACTCTTGATGCTAACGTCATTTATCAATCGTTTCTTGAGAGGGATTACTCATTAAGGTGAGCTATAAGAATTTTGAGTATGTTCAAGCGGAATTGAACTGTTTCACGAACGCTTAGATTTTTTAATCAAAGCATGTGTAAAAATATACATTCTGCATCTAACGTATATCACATTAAATGTACTTACAACAAAATTTTCGTTTACGTTTTTTTACGTTCGGCGTGGCGGTCCAAGGGGGAGGCCTATGTTCAGCAGTGGACGTCTTCCGGCTGATGATGATGACAACAAAATAACATCAAAAACGTTGAAGAAGATTATTTATGTTCTATTCGATAACCCCTTTTTTTCACCGTATTATAATTTAGAATAAAGGAATAATAGTCTATAATACTTTCACTTTGTGATTAGAAAAATATGTTGCAGCGGTGAGTTCCGCAGTATAGCGAGTGTGAACAAGTCGCTGACCGAGGCTGACATAGTGTGGTCCAACAACTGGGTGACGTTCCTCGACGGAGTGCTGCAGTTCAACGCGCTGAGGCACGCCCGCGACACCGTCTCGCAGCCCTGCCACATCAGGAGTCTGTGCATTGATATTAAGGAACATGCTATCAGTATAATGGCGAACAATTTGAACACTATAAAGGCTAATGCATGCTACACACGTGAATATATAAGGTATTAATTATTAAAAAAATTTAACTAATTGCAATCATCTATACATCTATCTATACATCTCAATAAAATTGAAGTGTCTGTTTGTAATTCCAAAATAACAGCTTTTCACTAAATTTATATGAATGTATACACGCTACAGACACTAAAAAACCAAGTTTTAAAGTTTTTCTCTGTCTGTCTGTCAGTCTGTTTGTTCCGGGTAATCTCTGAAACGGCGGGACCGATTTTAACGGGACTTTCACAGGCAGGTAGCTGATATTTCAAGGAGTAACTAAGGCTACTTATATTTATAAAAAATATTAGGGTTCCGTGACAATAAGGATGAAACTAAAACTACACGTTCACACTAGTAATATAATATAATTTAGTTTTGGTACATACTCGCTCAGCCTATCGGTAGTTCGACGACCTGAGTATTATAGCATTTTTAAGTACTCTGTTTATTTTTTTACAGATGCGGAGGCATAAAAATTAACAACATCAGGTTCCGTGACATACCAGTGACTAAAGGAAAATTTATGATTAAGCCTTTAAAATTAATTCCACTTTACCATGAACTCTCTGAGAAAAATGGAGTGACACTCGAGTGTGCGACAATTGGTGATCTTGACTCCTTGCACTGGGTGGAGGCTCCTGAGCTCATCAAGCCCGGGGTGATGGTCACGGTAAGCTTCTGATAAAGATAATGAAAACCAACTTCCAATTTAAATAACTTTTCAACATTGTCCTTGCCATCAAAAAAATATCGAACAATTTTCAGGTCCACTACGCCGGTATAAATAGTATAGACGCCAACAAAGCATCTGGAATTATCCCATTGAAGGGCAAACTAAACAATTCTTACGGAATGGATTTCAGTGGCGTAACTGACAGGTACGGATGAGGGTATTTGTTGGGACTGGTTTGGTCTTGAATCCCGAATCTTAAGAAAATATGTTAAAATCATCATACATCGTTCGAAAAATCCATACGGGTTGATGTAACGTCTTGTATTCTGTTTTAAATATATTGTTTATACAGGGTGTCGGGGAAATCGGGACAGCTCTTAAAATATGTGATAGGGTATTATTTTTGGGAAGCAATTAAAATTATTATGACAAAAATATTTTCTTCCGTTTTCGAGTATTTGATGTTCAAAGTTGACCATATCAATACCTTATTTTCGCATAAAAATCTGCTGTAACGAAGAGTTATTCACGTGAAATCTAACTACGTTTTAAATTTTTTTCTCCCACTAGTAAATCCTGAAATAATCCCATAAAACCATTTTTCGAAATCATTAACCTTCCCCTTAATTTAAAAAGTTGAATGACCGCGTACAGAATGAAGGTAAACGCGGCCGCGCGTTCATTCAATCGCTTAAGGCCGCGAGCTCTTCGGCCATAGCCTATAACTACGTTATCGTTGGAGCTAGATATTTTACGATTTCAATATAGTTATATATTCATAAAACCCTACAACTTCTAGAAGACAACTGTTCCTTTTTCTCCAAAACCCTATATAGGTAATTATATTGTTTATTTACATAAAATTAATAAAATAATCATTTACTTTCAAAGTACGAGTAAAGTGCAGGTGATTTACATATAAAAAAATATTTTAATATAATAATTCTTATTCAGCGGTGAGCGCGTGATGGGTATCGTGAGCGGCGGTGCAGCGAGCAGCCGCGTGCGCGCGCGCCCGGAGCTGCTGTGGCCGGTGCCGGCGCACTGGAGCCTCGAGGACGCCGCCACCGTGCCGCTCGCGTACGCGCACGCCTTCTACTGCCTCGTGAGTATACCAACGCAGTGGTGAGTGCGTGATGGATATCGTTAGTGGCGCTGCAGCGAGCAGCCGCGTCCGCGCGCGCTCGAAACTGCTGTGGCCGGTGCCGGTTTTTCAAATCGGACAATTAGTTCCTGAGATTAGCACGTTCAAGCAAACAGTCAAACTCTTCAGATTTATAATTTAGTACTTATAGATAAACGAGTGTGCAGAAAAACAATGGAAGAGTTAATGTCATACGTAATTATGTCACGCAGGGGTTGAAGTCACTACCAGCACATGAAGTCACCGTCCTCGTGCATGGTGGGGCTGGAGGCTTAGGACAAGCTGCTATTTCGGTGGCCCTGGGTTTCGGCTACCAAGTTTTCACCACTGTAAGCGACATACACAAGAAACGCTTCCTACGCAAACTCTATCCAGAAATTAAAGGTATTTAAATTTTATTAACATTTTTACTTGTCTTTTGAATGAACGAAGAAAGAAACCATGAATCCTTTTCAGACTATTGCCTATGTACCTTTCCCTATGTAAAAGGGTCTTTAGTAAAGACTCTTTACACATAATCATATATACTAAATACTTTTTACACAATATAATCTTTGAGGTATTAGAAATAAAATAACATCTATACATCTCTACAGATAAATAAAATTGAAGTGTCTGTTTGTAACTTCAAAATAACAGCTTTTCACTAAATGCATATGAAAGTGTGCACGCTACTGACACTGAAAAACCAAGTTTTAAATTTTTTCTCTGTCTGTCTGTCCGTCTGTCTGTCTGTCTGTCTGTTTGTTCCGGGTAATCTCTGAAACGGCTGGGCCGATTTTAACGGAACTTTCACTGGCAGGTAGCTGATGTTTCAAGGAGTAACTGAGGCTACTTTTATTTATAAAAAATATTAGGGTTCCGCGAAAATAAGGATGAAACTAAATCTACGCGGGTGAAACCGCGGAGCACAGCTAGTCCATAATAAAATATATTTTTAAAAAGAGGAGAGCAGATTTAATTTTTCATCGGCTTCGCACAAAAGACAGTTCTTTTTTTAATGTTGAATGAATGAGAGTGCGCAGTATCCGCCCGCGTATGTGATGTCAGGACCGTTGACTCACGGAACATAGACATCATACTACCACTAGTCTCAGTACCCCTATCTCAAGTTTGTCACCGTTTTCGTAATCTATGCTAGCTAGCGTCTCCGCTGAGTATTTGTATGAGAAATTGTGCAGCGACTCCTAGCGGTGACGTGAAGAACTTAAATATGTCATGCAAATATTGCGAGGTATGCTAGCGAGTATAGATTACGAAAACGGTGGTAAACCCGTGATAGGGATACAGATTTGTTTCGGTTTCAGATGATCACATCGGCAACTCACGCGACGATAGTTTCGGGGATATGGTTTTGAACGCCACAAACGGAAAAGGATGCGATATTGTAATAAGCTCCGTAAACAGACATTTAAAAAATGTACGTGAACACGACAGCTGCTATGATACATCTATTAGCAGTAAATAGAATATTTATTGTGAGTCATGTGTTTCAGGTATCTCTCAAATGCTGTGCAATATCTGGTACAGTTTTCGATACAATTCAACTGCCGTACCAAGAACATTTTGATTATGGAATGAGCAATCTATTCACTGAAAAATCCTATTGTACAACTGACTTTGCATCGATTTTTGAGAGAGAAACAAAAGAAGAAATGAACGTGAGTAACGACGTTTCTTGGGTTCTTCTTCATCTGACGTTAAACATACTTATTAAAACATTTACAAAAAAAATACCGCTTTCATTAAATAAATAGATAAATATAAAATGTCACATCAGAGCTACATGGCAAGATGTCCGATTGAAATGGCTCTGATCTCGAGAATTGAGATTGACTTTCGATGTTGGTGCCTAATTGTATAATATCAAAACTCGGTATAACGCACCAAAATGAAGAGTAAGTAGGTAATGCATTCCAGTTGAAAATTTTATTCGTTAGCAATTTTGACGCTTTTGACTTTTCACCAACCATCCCATGACTATTCCCTACCCACGAACCTTATATCATGCGAATCGACTGACAAGTATGTGAGAAGTCATTGACTGTGACGCACTAAATTACATATTTACAAATTTCTTGAAAAATAGTTGATTACAAACTGTTAAAAATTAGGAGAACACTTATATTATTGTTAAAATTCACTTTAAGCAATTCAAATTGGACCAGCCTTTATTTAACAGTTTTATAGTAATTCGTGTAAATACATACAAAAAAACATGCAATGATCATCAACCTACATTTTAATCTTTATTAGGTACACACTGAATCATTCCATTTCAGAGAATCCAGCTACTAGTGAGTGAGGGCATAGCGCGGGGCTACGTGAGGCCGCTGTCCCGCGTGAGCTACGAGCCGCAAGCCGTGGGGCGCGCCTTCCGCCTGCTGGCCTCCAGTCGGCACCGCGGGCGCGTGCTGCTGCGCTTGCAGGACTCCACGCTGCCCGCCCAGCCCAGGTTACCACACCACCACACTGTTGCCCCACATTACATACATACATTTAACGAAACTCACACTGGGAATATGTTGCAGGCTGACGTGCACAGCGCACGGCTCGCACGTGGTTGTGTGCGACGACGGGCTGCTCGGGTTGAAGCTGGCCGACAGGCTCATCACCCGCGGCGCCAGGAATGTGCTCCTGCACTGTCCACTACCGCCCAAACATATCTGCCTCAAGATTCGGTATACTACTTGGGACCAATAATAACTGATGGTATTGAGTACCAATTACCATAATGTGTGAAATCAACAAAAGTGTTTAATTTTTGTTCAGCTGGTGGCGAAACATGGGCGCCACCGTGATAGTATCATCAGCTAGGCTGCGCAGTAGCAGTGACGTGAGCAGCTTGGTGGCGAGCGCCGCGCAGCTGGGCCCAGTGGAGGGTGTGTATGTCGCAGCAACTACTGCTGACAGTGACACGGTGCACCACCTCACCGATGTGCTGCCACACTTGGACACAGCCACCAGGACATCGTGTTCCTTACGGTAGGTATTTAGTTAATACTGTTATTTTATTAAATTATTTATCATGTAAATAATTTTAATACTACCGTATCGCTTGCAGTTACTTTGCGGTGGTGTGCCAGGATGTCGGTGTTGGGCTGCCCACATGCCAAACCAGACTACAAGATCGACTACCGGCCACTCTGATTACATGGTCAAAACCCCTTCAAAAAGTAATTGTTACTTCGTTATATTACAAACTATTTGTTTAAGAGTGACAAGCGACAAATTATATAATTAACGAGTGTAATAAATAACAATCACTAAAATACATTTCATCTATCAGGATTCAAATATTAAATACTTGTTAAAAGTGCATATATCATGGGACTTTCTAGACAAGCTTTCTTTGTTTCCAGATCGATAATGGCGCAAACAATGCAGAAGTAGATCCGTGTTGGCTACGTATTGTGAGTGAAGCCACGGAGCAAGCAGTGTGCAGCCCCGAGCCAGTGGTGATGATTGAACAACAACACGAGACCTTGCTGGTCCACAAACTGGCCGCCGCTGCTGGTCAGTATGATCACTTTCTTGAGAGACATGAGCATCCGCTTCAAGAAGCACACCTATTATAACCTTAGTTACTAAATATATAGTTTATTTCTAGCATAATATGTCATTTGAGATCATAAGAGGTAAACAAGATTATTTGTTAATTAAAAAGGCGACAATCTTAAGAGCAGCTTACTTACTAACTTGAGAGTTTAAAAAATAATATCGGATACAAAAATTCATTATCATTATATTTGTTTCGCTTCGTTTTTTAGTTACATATCAGATCGATCTCGTGTTCCATGTACCTAAGTCGTCAAATATTTTATGGCATGTGCGTAGTAGTATTAAAGAGACGACAAGAGGCAAATACGAAGCATAAAAAGGCTAAAAAGATATATTACAATATACTACTTACTGGTAGAACCACTGTTAATACCACGGGCAAAAAAGTTACTGGACCATTACCAACCGGACCAAAGTTCAGGTATTATGATTTCAATAAATAATATGTATAAGCCAAATCAGTCATCTTCAATTTCAGATTTGACCGTTCCCGAGGACTCGCCACCAACATGTACACTTGAAGACCTGGGCTTAGCAGAAGATAAGCTGCAGGTTGTGTCCGCATTGTTGCGAGATGTTCACAATGTATGCTTGGCTGAGGAGGAAATCATGTCGCTTACCATTCAGAGGTGAGTTGCTAACAAATTTATTCATACGTGATTTCGTATCGTATCGTACGTGGCCTTTAATTATGTTCAAATTTCTTAAAAATATTATAGTGATGCTTCTTCGAGTAAGGCATTCTTTGGTGATTTTCGTGGTAATTTTCAAATTCTATTTTTTTATTTTTTTTTTCATTTCAGCATCTTAAAATATACTTAAAAAGTGATATAATATTTTATAGAAGAAGCACCTGAAAGGGCGATATACTTAGAGATAATCGAGTGTAAAAAAATGGCCACGCAAATCACAAAACACCCCACGAAAATGATAATTTTAATTTAACTTACTCACACGAGTTGCTTATTGTTACTTCGTGTTGAAAATACGTTATTTATGTTATTATAACGGCACAAAATGGGTAGGTTACTAGGGCAGAATACGTTTTGCAGTAGAATTAGTCCACCATTATTTATTATTTGTTAAGGGAATTAGAAAAATAAAAGTCTTAAGTATTTAAATATTTCAAATAAATAATTCTTTCTCTTGTTATAACCGGTCATTTCTTAGGAACATAATCAGTATTTTCTATATCACAATCATTTACTTCCTTTCGTTATTTATATAAATTCTTAGAACAATGGTAAAATCGGAATCGCTCGAGGTTTCGGCCGCTACATTGGAAATGAAAATGAAAATGATTTATTCAGTTTAGGCCCTGTTAAGGCACTTATGAATGTCGAGGAATTTACCACCGGTTCATTGTCTAAAGAGGCATGCATAATTGTTGGAAACTATTTTGATATATTTATGATTTATGTTTTTTTATTTTTAGTCTTTTTTATCTTTCACTTGTTAGTAAGTAAGTTGTCAAATAAATTCAGTAATGTCAGATGCTTTTTTCACTGCTCTCTCTTTTAATCTTGTTTAAATTTGCTATCGTCTACAATAATATTTCCAATCGGTAGTTTTTGGGGTCATCAGTTCTTCGTATTTTTTGGTATTGGAACTTGCTTGCTAGCTTGGAACCCAGAAACTATCATTGTCTTACAGTTCAGTATTATCCTTTGATCGTTCCTCATAATCATTTTTAAATGGCATTTTTCTTTCAACTCTAATTTCTGGAATAAACCTACTCCGTCTTGGTTTCAATAAGTATAGTAGGTAATAAAAATATTATTGTTCATAAGTAGTACAAAACTCAAAGTTATTTCATTAGCACGATCAAAAATTTATTTGCGTGGGTCAAAACTACCACGTAAACCACGCAAATCACGAGCACGTAAATCAAAATAAATCCCTCATTCTAATAATACAGAAAAATATTTTGAGCAAATAAACTCTATTTTGATTATAGATAATATTATACTACTAATATTATAAAGCTGGAGAGTTTGTTTGTTTGAACGCTCTAATCTCAGGAACTACTGATTCGATTTCAAAAATTCTTTCAGTATTGGATGGTCCATTTATCGAGGAAGGCTATAGGCTATATTTTATTCTCATAAAAATTAGGGAACCGTAAGAAAATTGCGATTTTGTAACCCAAGGTGTAAAATCGAAAACCTATTTATGCGTGCGCTGTAAAAACTATTGAATAAAGTGATGTACTACTGGTTTTTAGGTCTTATTAAGATCTATAAAAAAAGTCCGCGAGAGCATATATCTAACTATCATAGTTTAGTCACAATAACCGCTTTTATGTTCATAATAAATATTAAATCGTCTGAAGAAAGAAACTACGTTAAATATGTATCTTACTATTAATCCTTATCCAAATTAAGCATTATGCTATCAAAGGTATTCATGTAGAAGTAAAATACCGTTTGTTTTATTCCAATCGGACATTTCGTTGAGAAATTATCACGATTATAAAAACGCAACCTACCTACCTATCTAACAACCTAACCTACTTGGTACCTAATAATGAGTTATTCGCCAAACAGTTTTATCAACACGTCTGTTTATTCCGGGTAATCTCTGCAACGGCTGGACCGATTTTAACGGGACTTTCACTGGCAGATAGCTAATGTTACAAGGAGTAACTAACTTTTATTTAAAAAGAACATGGGGTTCCGCGGGAATCAAATTAAATCTACGCGGGTGAAACCGCAGGGCACAGCTAGTAAGTTATATTTGTTCAATACAATATTTTGTTAAATAAAAAAAATCACAGACACTGGAGATAATTGTACCACGCAAAACAAAGCTTTGAGAAACCAAACCCGCGCAAGGAAGTTCTTTCCTCTATTTTTTGAAAACTCGAGTTTCTATCACACAAGCACTCTACCCAACCATCGGACCGACGATAGATTGTAACTTGAATTAGGATGATGCAGCACTGAGCCGTAAAATTAAAGCTGTGCAAGTGAATTAAGAATAATCCACGCAAATCAGCAACTAACTACCTCGGGACAGTTACATTACATTTTTTTTTCAGGAAATTAACCATGGGCTTATATTTTATACCATTCTAAACATCTAAGGACTTAGTATATTTTTTTTAGTAAGCATGTAGTGTTTAGTTTAAAATATATAATTTACTTAGTGGCCAGATGGGGGTTTGGGACACTCCACGCAAGTCAAAGAATGGGGGTATTTAATTTTTTTATGATATTTAAATATAAATATAAATATAATTGAAAAATAATAAGCTTTCCAGTTAAAAGAGATTTAAGGTATGCATGAAAAAAATATTGCTTACTTTCAGATCTCTATTATTTTTAGGCAAAACCGCTTGAAAACCCAAAGGAATGACTCGTCGTTTATACATTTATTTAGTGTGAAACTGCAGCCATAATGTCATTAAAATATTGTTACTACCTACTCGTACGTCATGTGATAATTGCATGGACAATGAGAAAAAAACCTGTTCATAACAATGAGTTTTACACATTGATAACGTTCCGCCCCATTCCGTTCAGATATAAAATAAACATTAAAATTTACATATAATATAACATTTAGTCTGAAATTATAAACCGAGTCTTGTGAATAAATTTAGGTAATCGTCACCTCCCTCGCGGGCGTAGGGGGGAATCGACGACAAGGGAATGATCGAGAAACATTTGTTTGGAGCTGGGATAATAGTCTTTCTGACGCAAACGATACTGAGGTCTCATTCAGTGTTTGTGATTTTAGATAAATATGTTAACTGCTCATGATCGTGCTTAAAAGCTGTTGATTTTATTTCTGCCCTGTTCAAGGTTTCATTTTTGTTTTATAGCATTAACGAGCTAGATGCAAGCACATTGGGGAGCCCGCCGAAACACCTGAAAGGATTGGAGTCATTCATCTCGTACGTGGACTCTGATGAGCTGGCGGCTACTAATGAGATTGTGTCATTGCCGACTCTTGCCAACAGCCTCGCCTCCGTATGTTATGATTATATAGCCTTGATAACATTATTTAATTTATTCCGCTTCTAAAGGTTTCGTTATACCCCGTTGGCTTGTGATCTGCTCGGAATTGTATAAATCTAAAACAAATTTATAAAAGAGAAATCCTTTTAGAGAGATGAGTTCGACGCGTCCCAGACCCACCTGTGCGTGCTCCCGGGCCTGGAAGGCCACCACCAGAAGTTCCGCGTGCTGTGCGAGCGGCTGAAGCTGCCCGCACTCGTGGTGCAGTCCGGCCTCGACAGCCTCCACGAGACTGTGCGCGACACTGCGCAACGACTTGTCAACGTAAGTGGACACTGCTCATCCAATCTCTATATTAATGTATCGTATTCAATTTAGTTTTTATCATAGCATATGATTATAGAAAACAAAAAATGTTACAAACGACTGTCTCGTTTGTCTAGTGGTCACGAGCACTACTGTGAAATACGAGGTACTGGATTCTATCCCGGGGTCGGATACATTTCTATTAGGTTTCCCATCTGTAATCGCCGAGTAGCAGACCGGAGTCTGGATAAGTGCTCGATTATTGGCAATAAAGTTGCCTACTTTGAGACTTTTAAGACTTAAAAATAACTGTCGACACTTTTGACGAAGGTTGACCTATAAGTACAATTCAGCCTTGCCCTTCATAGAATAGAGGCGTGCGCATTTGTATGCAAAATGATACAATGCTATAATATAATATTGATTCCGCTTCTACAAATATACAAATAACACAGTTACGCTACGCCCGTTCTCCAGCGTGCGGATATCTGCCTGATCTGCTTGCAGCACGCTCTCGCTGCCTTCACCGAGTGTAGACCATGAACGTGTTTACGGGGTTTATCGCACAATGCACAGGGTATCATCAGATAGAGCTATAGACCATTCGGAATCCATGCCTGATAGTATAGCGAGGGCTTACTCCATACAAACATTCGCAGGCTAGAGGGCGGACGCCGTATATTGGACTGTATTTCACTGAGATGCAATGATTCAAATGGAAACATGGACTTCCGCAAAGTAACACCTAATTCTAGTAAATGTAATATATTATCTTTCTTTGTCTTCCTGCCTTTCACACCACAGATCCTCCTGAAAAGGGCAGGCTTGAAAGACAACTTCTACCTGCTGGGTTTCGAAAGCGGAATCCTTGTTGCCTTGGAAATGACATTCCTTTTGGAAGAACAAGGTAACATGCACACGTAAAATGCCTCACACATTTTGAAAATAAGCACTAAGAAATTTCAATAAATAATGTAAACGGAATTTTTATAAACATTTCAATTGATATGTACCACCAACCGAGATGGTCTGTGACAAAAATATTCACCGAAAAGGTCCTATATTATATACCTAGTATTTAGTGTGGTGTCGTAAGCCTTACATTTATTTCCCACGTGTTGAGTGATCTCAACTCAACAAGTGATCGTTGTGATTGATAGGGACTCCATTTGTACTTTACATTTAATTTACCTTGTATTCTAACAAAATTGTAGTTAACAACTAATATTAAATAAATAAGTATTTTCAGGATTGACTGGGACATTGTTCTGCTTGGGCGGAGGTCCTGACGAGATAGTGGGCGAGCTCGAGGCGCAAGTGGGCGAGTACAGATCAGAGGAGGAGCTGCAAGAGGCGGTGATGCGACACATGTACGCGCTGATGGCGGGCGGCGACACGGCGGGCCTGGGGGACGCCTTGCGCCCCCTCTCTAGCTGGCCACTCAAGTTGGAAGCCTGTGTTCGCACGCTGCTTGGCCGCGTACCACATTCCGCTCAGTACGCTCGATCGCTCATAGAAGCTGCCTACGCCAGCATCACGAGAGCCAGGAGCTACACCGCCCAGCCGCGCCCGCTCCGCTCTCGCATTGTATTGCTGCGCGCCGCTATCGACTCTGCGCCAGCGCACAATGCGCCCAAGCTCCAGTGCTTCTCTCAGCAGCCAATCACAGTCCATCAGCTGACTATGCCTCTAGCGCATGCGCCGAATGATCTCCAATGCGCCGCCATCATTAACAATAATCTCGACCAACAAATATTGAACGCGTTCGATCACAAGAATCTCTGTGAAACCTACCTTCTTAATGATGAAACTTTCATGACTTTGACATTGCTGGACTAAATACTTTATGACAAAATGGTAAATTTGTGTATTCAATATTATTTATGTGGTGTATTATATGGGTAGAAACTAAACATATGTATAGTAATGTATTATATATTATACTAAGTTTGCTTGAAATTCGAAACTTGTGTTGGTCTTGAAAGAAAGAAATTAAATAAAAAATGCTGAAATACGTGTTTATTTATTTCGATAAAAAACATTTTGCTGGAAGAACGTTACCCTAGTAGAATTCGTTTTATTTCCGAAACTACAAGACGCACAAATTTTAAGCATAACGTCTAGAAATTTAAAATGACTTGAAAGGATAATACAGAACGCCATACTTAATCAATCGCAATAAAAATGGCTCTAAAGCACACTGCCTCAAATTACTCTTATACCTTTAAAGCCATTGTAAAAATGTATAAATTAAGAAAAAGCTATTATTTTTCTTAAGATGCGGAGTTACAATTATCTGAATTTGTGAATTGAAGCTGAATTTAAGTAGATAATAGGTACAATTAAGCTTTGCATTTGAGGTATTTTACATTTCTAGGGATCTTTACACAGCTATTTTACTTCCGAGAGGTTTGGCTACTATTGAAATGTAAATTAGATGAAGTAAATCACAGATATAGATAGGTATACATACCACAAGTCGATCGCCACTGCTTGCCGTCCCACTTTTTTTTTTATATTGACGAGTGGGAAACCTTCAAAAGGTCCCCGACCACCCTGGGAGAGGCAGATCGGGGTATGTGGGATTTTTACCTCACTAAAACCCCCCGGTGGCCATCCTCAGTGCTCAGGGGGGACTCCGGGTACTCTGATAGATCGCACTGGTCCCCCCCCACACTTTGCCGGGGCACATCCCCGGGGCAGCCGTATCGCCGCCCCTGTAGACCTCGCTGTGCAAGACAGCACATCGCGCTGCCATCTGCCACCTTCCCGGGCCCGCGGCTCGGTGGTCAAAGCGCCCACCCCGACCACCGCCAGCAGGCCCTCCGGCCCCCTTTTAGTCGCCTCTTACGACAGGCAGGGGATACCATAGCCAAATTCTTAGACCCTGGCTATTGGGTGGATGCCGTCCCCCTAAGCTATGCTCGCCCACACTAGTGCGAGTCTTAAAATTGCTTTCACAAGTCATCGCGTCGACGTAAACGCAGATTTGTATTTGCTCACAATAGTGTCATCTTTAGGCCGACAGAGGCGCAGTTCCGATCCTATATAAATCTGCGTTTACATCGACGCAGTGACTTGTGACAGCGGCAGTGAAAAACTCGCACTAGGCCCTCTAGCCGTGACTACCTTTAAGAAATAACTACGCAAATTGCAATGAAATCACATGCGTCGGCGTGTATAGTGCGAGCTTTCTTACTCGAGAGAAGTAAAGACCTCTGCGCTAAACTGCTGCAGGAGCGAGATGACAGCGAAGAAGAAGTTAAGAGTATTGTGGACCGCTAGGACAGGACAGTCTATTGAAAAAGGAGTTGACTTCACTCAAAGGAGCAGACATGCAGGACCAGCTAGATCACCTACAGCAAGTAGTGGACGGGTTGAACGAGTGCAGTGACACACATGAGAGGGCCCTCTCCCGCATCTCAGAACTGGAAGTTAGATTGTGCCAGGCCCATCACTTTGTTAACCAGCTGGAGCAAGAGAAGCACTGCCAACCGGAAGTCAGCGTACACAGCCTATACGATGAACTGCTGGGAACAGATGCAGCGCCGTCTCCAAAGTACATGGACACCATAAATTTAACAAATGATAGTACTATGATGAGGGGGAAACCTTCAAAAGGTCCCCGACCGCCCTGGGAGATGGGACTAAATCTACGCGGGTGAAACCGCGGGGCACAGCTAGTTATTATTTATAAAAATTAATCCCCATTTCCCTTGGTCACGGCATCTAACAACTACACTTTCCCATAAAAATAAAAAGTTAGTATTAGTTATTTGTTATACAAGAGTGCAAAGTTGCTTTTTAACCGCGTGTTCAATTTAGATGACCGAGCAAGCGAAGGATTCTAAAATTGAATCACGAGCGCAGCGAGTGATTCAAAATTAGAATCCTGAGCGTTAGCGAGGGAATCAAAAGAGCACGAGGTGAAAAATCTTTGCACTCGAGTGCAACACGTAACTTTTCATTCCACCTCAGCGAGGAAATGACTAAAAAAACGTTTACAATCACAAGATAGGTACACTTTTATTTCAGTTTAGGTATTAATTACTACATTATGACAGGTAAGTATTACAGAATAATCTTTTTTATTCACAAACTTAGTGCACACGATGTTCTAAATTCAATTTACTTTATCCTCTAGAGAATAAAAACGGCTTTTCCACTCAGATATTGAAGATTAAAAATACTCTTTCCGAGATGGTGGGATGAAAAACATCTTTATATATCTATTTTATTTCCAAATTGATATAGGTATTCCACGAGCCAATGCTCTGTGTCAATAACGTGCGCCTAAAAAGTCTCGACTCCGTACAGATGTTCGTTATAGGTACTCAGCAGCAATTATAATTATAAAATACCTCTTTATTTAGCGGTCCTCCTGACATGCCGACACACGTAAATGCGAAAAACTTATTAAAATATTAATATTACTTAGGCACTTATTTTGTTTTCATTTCATCATTTTATTTCCTTAAATTTTTTATCGGTTTTGTCGACATCGTGTACTGACCTTGTTCTTCCAAAAGGAATGCCATTTCCAAGGCAACAAGGACTCCGCTTTCGAAACACAATAGCAATTTTTTTTTCAAGCTTGCCCTATATATGAGAATGAGAAATGGTTTGAGAGGCAGTAAGGCACTTTAAATGGCTGTCAATGAAAGATAATATTATATTCCATCGACTAGAATCAGATGTTACTTTGCGGAAGTCCATGCTTCTATTTGAATAATTGCATCTCAGTGAAATACAGTCCAGTATACGGCATCCGTCCTCTAGCCTGCGGATGTCTGCATGGAGCACGCCCTCGCTATACTCTCATGCTTGGATTCAGAATGGTCTAAAGCTCTACCTGATGATACCCAGTGCATTGTGCGATACACCCCCGCAAACAAGTTTATGGTCTACACTCGGTGAAGGCAGCGAGGGCGTGCTGCAAGCAGATCAGTCAGATATCCGCACGCTGGAGAACGGGCGACGCGTATATTTGTAGAAGCGGAATCCACATTATATTATAGCATTATATCATTTTGCATACAAATGCTCGCGCCTCGTTTCTCCTGATGCCACCATCAGAATGGAACTAAATAAAATGGGACCACTTGGTAAGCATCACCTTTCAAACAAAAAAGAATTATCGAAATCGGATCACCCAGTCAATAGATCTGATCTGAACTAAAAATAAAAAAACTTACCGTCGAATTGATAAACCCCTTCTTCTTTTTGTAAACAGTGAAAATAAATAAAGTAATGTTATCAAGGCTATATAATAATTACATACGGAAGTGAGGCTGCTGGCAAGATTCGGTAGTAACACAATTTTATTAGTAGCCGCCAGCTCATCAGAGTCCACATACGAGATGAATGACTCCAATCTTTTCAGGTTAAGTTAAGTTTAGTTAATCTCTGAAACGGCCGATTTTAATGAGAATTTCACTGGCAGCTAGCTGATGTTTCAAGGAGTTACTTAGGCTACTTTTATTTATTAAAAATATTAGGGTTCCGCGACAATAAGGATGAAATTAACTCTAAGCGGGTGAAACCGCGGGGCACAGCTAGTAGATAAATAAATAAGTATATACATCTACATACAGCATATTATAAAAAATACAAACACATTGAGACATTCGCCTCGCAAAACTCCAGACATGCCGACATGATCGTCTGCCATTCATACGCAAACAAATCACACTCAGAGTGTGACTCCAAGAGAGCGTTGAGCGCAGAGAGAGTGCGAGGGACGGGAGAGTATGATCGCGACATTGTACGACTAGCAGAAATTGAAAATAGCCTGTGCTTCCTGGCGCGTGTATAGTTGTCCGGCACAAATTTTTAGTCAGCTCTTCAAGTAACACAGGGGCATTAATTTTTATTAAATCCCAGGCGTTTTTATGTGACTTTAGCAACAGCGGTGATGTAATCGTGAAATGTGAGTTTTTGGTCAAATGTGACGCCCAGATCTTTGATGGTACCCGTTTTGGTAATGTTGATGCCACCAAGTTTGTAGTCAAAATCAAGTTGTTGTCTTGATCGGCCAAAACTCATCACGTAGCATTTAGTATGGTTAAATGCCATTTTGTTTTCATTTCTCCAATCTAATTGCATTAACATCGTTTTGTAAAGTTATATAGTCGTTACACAGTCGTTACACAGTCGGCTATTATAGCCGACTACCTATTATATTATTTTATTATAGTCGGCTATTGTAGTCGTTACACAGTCGGCTATCATAGATCTAATCTCAGCGAATAGTTTGAGGTCATCAGCATACAAAAGGCACTCAGCATGCATGACAACGCCGGGGAGATCGTTTACCATTATAAGGAATAATAATGGTCCTAAAATAGAGCCCTGGCTGACACCAGAACGCGTTTGATACGGTTCACTCTGATACATACCCAGCCTGACAAACTGTTGGCGATCGCGAAGGTAGTTAGCTATTAGGCGCAGAAGACCAGGAGCAAAGCCAATATTGTGCAATTTTGCCAATAGAATATCATTATTCACCCTATCAAACGCTTTCTGGAAATCGAAGTAGAGGACATCGACCTAACCCTCTCGATCTAAAACTTCGGAAGTAAAGTCAACAAGAGTTAGCAAGTTCGTATTAACAGATTTTTTCTTTCTAAAACCGTGCTGTTGATTACATAAATATTTGCCGCTCTGAGTGTAAATATACTTATGAAGCACACGTTCAAAAACTGGGTTATTCCAATAATCCCCATTGAAAATCCCCACCAATGAGGAATAGTGGAAAAAAAGTCCAAAAATCCCTACTGCGATCGAAAGCAGCTTGGAATGGGGATTTTTGGACAAATTTTCCACAAATCCCCATTAAGTTTAAAATTAAATATGAACAACTGTACTGTATAAGAATGAGGAAGGCGAAGTAATATTAAAAACCACGCAGTTTCACCCGCGTAGATTTAGTTTCATAATTCATATCGCGGATCCCTAACATTTTTAATAAATAAAAGTAGCCTAAGTTACTCCTTGAAACATCAGCTACCTGACAGTGAATGTCCCGTTGAAATCGGTCCAGTCGTTTCAGAGATTACCCGGAACAAACAGACAGACATAGAGAGAAAATTTTTAAAACTTGGTTTTTCGGTGTCTGTAGCGTGTATACTTTCATATTAATTTAGTGAAAAGCTGTAATTTTGGAATTACAAACAGACACTTAAATTTTATTTATCTGTATGGATAAAACAAATTCATGTAATAAGGCAAAGCCTAAAATTAAATTAAATGTTGAAGAACGAAAGAAGTATTAAAGACCCTTAAAGACCAAGGTGTAACCCTTGAAATTTACAATTGGGACGGATAAGCTCCAGTGTTTAATGCCAAATTGAAGATATGATGTCATGGTCATCATCATGAATTTAAGAGTAATGAGACTCTTGTCGGTGTAACCGATGCAACTCTTTCCACTTGTCTCTGTCCAGTGCCATCTCTTTGACCTCCTTATACGACATGACAGACACCTTTTCTTTAACTTGTCCCATGTATGTTAATCTTGGTCTTCTTCTTCCTCTCCTCCCTTCTACTTTTCCTTCTATTATGTTTTTAAAGAAGCTGTCATGCTGCATGAGATGGCCAATCATCTTTCCCCTTCGATTTTGGATTATTCTCCATAGTACTCTGTGTTCCTTCACAATTTTGAGTACATTTTCATTAATTACTCTTTCTGTCCATTTAATTTTCTCCATCCTTCGCCAGCACCACATCTCAAACGCTTCTACTATCTCTCTATCCCTTTTTGTTATCGTCCATGTCTCACATCCTTATAGTGCTATGCTCCAAATATATGTTTTTATAAACTTTTTTCTTACCCTCCTTGAAATGTTTGATGTAAAAATATTTCTTTTATTATTAAATGCTTGTTTCGCTATTGCAATTCTGGATTTGATGTCTGGGGTACATCTTGAGTTGTTCGTAATGAGACTGCCCAGGTATTTGAAACTGCTGACTCTATCTAATGTGTTATTTTCTATTTTTATTAAGTTTGGTGGGTGTACTTCTGTTTTAGATGCGGTCATTACTTTGGTTTTATTAATATTAATTTTTAGTGAAAATTCTTTAAAAATGATATCCATTGTATTAATAAGAGTCTGTAAATCCACGATGTCATGGTAAGCAGAGGTAATATTTTAATGATTTTAATATATCTGATGGAATATTGTCAGGACCTATAGAGTTGCTTCATTTGAGCTTTTCAATTCCTTGTAAAATATCTTCCGGACTGAAATTAAAAATGTTGACATATATTACTACATTGAGTTGGGGTTTTTCTTTATGAAATAGACTAGAGTAAAAATCTGCATACGCCTTTGCCACTTGTGCACCTGTTTGCTTGTCTCCTTTATAGTATATGGTTGGTTCAAAACCACCTTTGGTGCGCAAGCTTGAAATGTTCTGCCAAAACTCACGGGGATTAGATGATAAACTGGTTTCAATTGTTTTCATGTGAGTTGTATATGCGGCTTTAGTATGAATTTTTAAACTACCTCTGAGCTCTGAGAATGCCTTGTATGTATTCTGGCATTTGGTACGCTTCCAGGCAATATGAAGATTGCATTTACGTTTGTATCCCGAATTATGTCACGAGTAAACCATACGGGGTCACAGTAGTTTTCTTGACTTCTTTGGAATACATGCATCAAATATGTCATAAACGGCCTCATAACAGTACTCCACAGCCAAATCTACGTTGTCAGTTTGAAGAACGTTCTCCCATGAATACTCAGAGAACACGCTATATAGTTTTTCACGGTCACATTTTTTAAAGTTCCAGTTATTCAAATTACTAATGTTGCTTGGTTCAAAATATTCGGATTGGAGCTTAGTGTTAAAGTTGATGCTTACTTCCAAAGGATAGTTATCCGTGTTGTAGGCTATATACCCTCCTTACACACTGCACTAGACTCAATGCGGTCAACGCGCTCTTGTATCAACACAACATCTAGCACACTTCCATTCATACTTTCAGCAAGATTCTTCTCACTCAGACATCAAATTGATAAAAAATAACAATAATAATTGGTAATAGACAATGAAGCACTGTTTTATTATGTAAAAATTCTAATGATCTATATCTATGTTCTAAAAAGTTAAAAGTTAAATCTACGCGGGTGAAACCGCAGGGCACAGCTAGTTAAATATACAAATTGTTATTCAAACCTATTAATTATACGCAATTGCTATTTTCTGTCACCCGCAAAAAAATAATCAAATTCATTTGAGTTACTGTGTATCAAACGCTATTTTATTTTTATTGACCTATTATTTAAAATCGCAACCTTAAAGGTTAAATTTTAATTAGGTGATAATGAAGAGAATTTGTTAATTTTATTTAAAAAAGTACTGTATCAACACGTCCACTGCGATGTGTATGCAATGACCCTCGTACGACGACAGGAACAACGCTCTGGGTGTTCCATCATTCGTCGGTCCTGACGTCACAGGCGAGGGGACGGCCGAGCGGGTGCGGGGCGCACACGTTTATTATTCACTAGCTGTGCCTCGCTGCTTTCCCGCGTAGGATTAACAATAAAATAAAAATAACATACATACATTGTTTAAGTTCGGTTTTAGTTTGTGTTTCCGTCACTAGATGGAGTTGTACACTTTTATACTAGGTATCATTGCGCTCTTTTCTTTGTATATATAGTTTTAAGTAAGTATCAAATAAATGCTCTGTCTATGCTTTCCGGAGTTTAAATGTATCCTCATTCCACTGAAAGTGAAAAGCTGTAATTTTTTTAATTACAAACAGACACTTCAATTTTATTTATCTGTATGTATAGATAAAAGTAACCTAAATTACTCCTTGTAACATTTGCTAGCTGCCAGTGAAAGTCCCTATAAAATCTGTCCAGCCGTTTCGGAGATGATAACAGATAGACAGACAGAGAAAAAATTTTAAATTGTTTTTTTCATGTCTGTATCGTTTATACTTTCTTATGCATTTAGTAAACAGGTGTTATTATTGAATTACAAACAGACGCTTCAATTTTATTTAACTGTATGTATGGATATAGATTATTCTAATGAAAATAACAATAAAATAAACATCAAACAACAAACAAGTCTTAAATTTTTTTTGAAAATTTTCTATTGACATTTCGCTCCCATTGGTCGCAGGGTGATGAAAATTCAAAATTCAAAATATCTTTATTTGATTAGACTTCTAACAAAGTGCTTTCAAATCGCCAGAAGGACACAAAAAATACATTATACAGGATTATAAATGCTACCACCGGGTTCAGAAAGTTTCTTTTGCTGAGAATAACTGGACAAGAAACTCATCAATTACTCTAGATGGTTAAAGCCTTCAACCAAACTAACAAACTCTTCAGCTATATTGTATGAGTATTGGTAAGTGTATGACTGACATCTGACATTAGACTAGATCAAGTCACCATGGAGCCATACCAACTATTTTGCAGCACAAACCCTAAGATTGCCCAAAGAGATAAAGATATATAAAAAGATTTTTAAAAATATATTTGGTTGATAGATGAATGAGGAAAGAAATGAATCGAAAGAAAATTAAGTTGAGTGGCAATAAAGAAGATAGAAAAAACAAATTACCTTAAACCTTTGTAGGTAAGTATTAGTATAATTTTTACTAAAGCAGCAAAAGTGTTGAGAAAACTAATTACAATACGAATGAAGGAAACTACTTAGTATTACTTTTCATTCGAATAAATAATTCAGTACGAATTATTTATTCAAATGTAAAGTAATCGTAAAACTATAAATGCCCACGTTTGCAGAATATATTTATTAGATTCAGAAACATAAAATAACAATTACAATGGCTCCATTACCACAAGAGCAGTCAGCATGCGGAGCGGACGGCGACGTGGGCCCGGCGCTGGACGGAGAGCGGGTGGTCATCTCCGGCATGTCGGGCCTGTTCCCGGAGTCGCGCCACGTCAACGACCTCTCCGACATACTCTACAATAAGGTAAGGAGTGGAGTCCAACACCACAAGAGCAGTCAGGTGAGGTGGGCCTGGCGCTGGACGGAGAGCGGGTGGTCATCTCCGGCATGTCGGGCCTGTTCCCGGAGTCGCACCACGTCAACGACCTCTCCGACATACTCTACAATAAGGTAAGGAGTGGAGTCCAACACCACAAGAGCAGTCAGGTGAGGTGGGCCCGGCGCTGGACGGAGAGCGGGCGGTCATCTCCGGCATGTCGGGCCTGTTCCCGGAGTCGCACCACGTCAACGACCTCTCCGACATACTGAAAATGAAAATGAAAATGAAAATGAATGAAAATGAAAATGAAAAATATTTATTCAGTTTAGGCCCTGGTAAGGCACTTATGAAAGTCGAGAATTTACCACCGGTTCGGAAACTAGCCTTCTGAGAAGAACCGGCAAGAAACTCAGCCTGGCATCATGTACATATCATCGAAACAATATAAATCATAATGAAATCATCATCCAAAATCAAATTTGATAATTGGTATAAATATTCACAATAGTGACAAATTGTATTAGCATGCAAGTCATTATAAAACAAAATCAAAGAGATCAAAGAGAAAAAAAAATAACAATACCAGATAGATTTACAAGTGTTTGCATACCATGTATTTGCCAGGAGCTACTTGTGCAGAGTGATTTACCTAGTTCCATATATCCTTGTCATTTATATAATCCGAAATTTTATAATATGCTTTCTTCATCAAAACAGTTTTGACATGTGTTTTAAATTTATCATAATTTAACGCGATTATTGATTGTGGGATTTTATTGTAGAAGCGAACACAGTTCCCCATGAATGATTTATTTACTTTAACTAATCTGAATCTAGGAGCCAAAATTTTGTGTTTATTTCGCGTACAAATCGAATGAACATCACAGTTTAAATTAAAGAGATGAATGTTTTTTTTCATGTACAATAAATTCTCATAAATGTAAAGTGAGGGTAAAGTGAGTATATTAATTTCTTTAAATTTATCCCTCAAGCATTCACGGGGTTCCAACGAGTATATTGCCCTGATGGCTCTTTTTTAAGTATAAATATAGAATGTAGGTCTGCCGCGGAACCCCATAACAATAAGCCATATGACATAAGACTATGAAAGTATGCGTAGTAAACTAATCTAGCAGTATCGACATCCGTCATTTGTTTGATTTTCCTAACAGCAAATGCTGCTGAGCTAAGTTTTCTTGACAATGTTTCAATGTGAGAGCCCCATTGTAATTTTGAATCTACTGTTAGCCCTAAGAATACCGTACTATCAACCAAATCCAGTTTACCACCATCTAGTGATATATTTGTAGCTATTTGCGATGTATTAGGTGGTGAAAATCGAATACATTTAGTTTTTTTAGAATTTAAAACGAGGTTATTGGCGTCAAACCAATTTGAAAGTCGCACCACGTCAACGACCTCTCCGACATACTCTACAATAAGGTAAGGAGTGGAGTCCAACACCACAAGAGCAGTCAGGTGAGGTGGGCCCGGCGTTGGACGGAGAGCGGGTGGTGATCTCCGGCATGTCGGGCCTGTTCCCGGAGTCGCATCACGTCAAAGACCTCTCCGACATACTCTACACTTATTGTAGTCGCACTCTGCACCTTGCCTTACCTTAGTAAGAGGTGGAAGCCAAAGCGATTGGTCATCTCGTCAATGAACTTTATGAATATGGAAAAAAAATTAATGCCCTACAAACCTACGCCAAACGTTCCGTGCCATCAACATTGGCTTTTAAATCAAACTAGAAAAAAACCCCATCAAGGAAACATGAGAAAAAGTTAAACAGTACCTAGGTAATTTTTATTTATCTCCAGATTGTAGGAAAAAATAATTACAATTATTCTGTTGACACTTCTTATTTGTTTCGATTTGTATTCGAATTCGACTAAAGAATTAAAATGCAACTCCCAATTTCACCCCTTTGGAGGTGAAAAACACAAGAAATATAAATGTCATGTCTCTAGGACCAGTGGTTTAGGCTGTGTGTTGATATTCAATTAGGGATTGCAATCCGGTGTCATTTCCAATCCGGCCGGATCCGGTCAGATTGAGCAAACCAGGATGATTTTCGCTTTCTGGTTCAGAATGAACTGTTACTGTTATTACGTTAATCAAATGCCATTGCATGCGTAAACTCTTACACGGGGTATCGTTAGGAGGTTTACCATTAATTTAAAAGTATCCTAAAGAACCCTTTATCTCTTTGTTTTCGTCCTTAGACTTATATTTGTGTTTAAGTGTAGTTGTAAGAGCTTATTAAAGGTTCGATATTTTTTGGATTATTTATATTTGTGGAACATAAGACAATGCTTATTTAAGTAGTAAAATAAATTCTAAAACCAAATCTACCCCAAAAATAAATACTTAGAGCTACTTTTTTTAAAATGATTAGCATCTTGATATATTTATATTAAAATGTATGTGCCATCAGCCGGAACCCTGTGCAATAAAATTTACGCCCAAAGAGCTTACAATCCCGTATATAAAATCCAAATGATTCATAACCCAATGTTACAATTAGTCAGCGAGCAATCAAAATCACATATTATTATTATAATAATATTATAAAGAGTTGAAAGTGAAGAAGAACATTCTGGGATTTGAAGGAGTTTCTGACAGAATTGCGGCAGTTCATCTGAAGTTTCCGGGTTACAAGAAAAACTGGGCCATCTTCCAAATATACGCCCCAACAGAACAAGCGAAGAAAGCTGACACAGAATACTTTTATGAGAGTATCTCAGAAGCAATAAAACCGCACTACAATAACAACATAATAATCATGGGCGACTTCAACGCACAGGTTGGAGAAAGGCAAACCGGAGAAGAATCCTCAATCGGGAAGTTTGGACATGGCAAAAGAAGCCAAAATGGACAAAGACTAGTAGAATTCATGATGGAAAATAACCTCATGTTAATGAACACGCAATTTTACAAAAAACATAAAAGCAAATGGACGTGGTCTTCCCCAGGCGAAAAATTCAAAACTGAAATTGACTTTATTATAACCAACAAAGCAAGCGCATTCACAGATACCAACATAGTTAAAAACCTCAACTTTAACACAGACCACCGTATGGTAAGAGGATGCCTAAGCCTAAACCACCCGAAAAGATCCAGGAAAAACTTAGTAAACAATAATAAGCTGAATCAAATATCAGAACACAATCAGTCCCGCACAGTAGAATCATTAAATGAAATTATTACCACCGACGCAGAAACTAGGATCAAATATAGGAGATTACAAAACAAACTATTAGAGATGATAATCAGTAAACCCAGAAGCAAAGAGAGCTATTTAAGCAAAGAGACATTAGATCTATTGGACGAAAGAAGAGCACTAATATCAAACAAAGGGGATAAAGAAAGACGCCAAAAAATTGCAAACCTTAGCAAGGAAATTAAAGAGAAAATGAGGAAAGACCGTAAGGAGAGAAGAAATAGAGTTTTAGAAGAAAACATAAAAAGAACGGGAGGAACAAAAAAGGCTGTGAAACAACTAAGCGAACATGGGAAAGAATGGATACCGAAACTAAAACAACGCGAATCTTATTTAACTAACCGACTTTCAATACAGAAACTAGCTACGGACTATTACCGCCTATTGTATTCTGACAAGTTCGATTCAGGGCTGGATACAATCCCGGAAGTAAAAGAAGCAAAAGAAAACAAAGAAGATGAAGTGCCAGAGATTCTCGTCTCAGAGGTAATTAAGGCAATAAAATCACAAAAACTCGAGAAAGCCCCAGGACCAGACAAGATTCCTAACGAAATTCTGAAGGGAACCTTAGAGGAAATCAGTCCTGTGCTGGCAAAACTTTTCAATGAAATCTTACGAACAAGGCAAATTCCAGACGAATGGACCGAGTGTCACATAATTCTACTACATAAAAAAGGACCCAGAGACGAAATTGGGAACTACAGGCCAATATCTCTAATATCAAACATATACAAAGTATTTGCCAAAGTGATCCTGGAAAGAATATCATTAACACTAAACGAAAGCCAACCCGTAGAACAGGCAGGATTCAGAAAAGACTTCAGCACAATAGACCACATTCACACGATAAAACAGCTGATACAGAAGTACAACGAATACAATAAACAATTCTACTTGGCGTTTATAGACTACTCAAAGGCATTCGACAGCCTCAGACACCAATACATATGGCGGAGCCTTGAACAACAAGGGGTCCAGAGCGACTACATAGAAATACTAAAAAGTATTTACAAATCTAGCAATGCCAGAATTAAACTAGAATCACCAGGAGATTCATTTCCTATCAAAAAGGGCGTGCGCCAAGGTGATCCCCTCTCCCCTACACTATTCAATGCCGTACTCGAGCACATTTTTAGACAACTAAACTGGGACCACCTAGGCCTGAACATTAATGGAGCTCGCTTAAACCACCTAAGATTTGCCGATGACCTGGTGCTTCTCGAAGAGAACCCAGCAGCAATAGAACAAATGATGCAGAGCCTAGCAAATAAAAGTAGAGAAGTTGGTCTGGAAATCAATGACAGTAAAACAAAACTGATGACAAACTCAAGGGAATTAGATGTTAAGGTAGATGGCAACAAGATCGGATATGTCAAAGAATATATTTACTTAGGACAGATACTATCCCCCTCAGATGAAATGACAAAAGAGATAAACAGGCGAATAGCCCAAGGATGGAAAAAATACTGGTCACTGAAGGAAATAGTGAAAAGCAAGGATCTAGGCAATGACATAAAAAAGAAAACGTTCGAGACCTGCATTCTACCCGTTCTTACTTATGGATGTGAAACTTGGTCATTGACACTTCACCACAGGGAGAGACTAACCAAATGCCAACGTGCCATGGAAAGAAGCATGCTAGGTTTAAAAATCAAAGACAGAGTCAGAAACGCAGACATAAGAACTAGAACAAAACTTACAGACATTCTTACCCGCATAGACATCCAAAAATGGAGATGGGCTGGACACATGTTACGCCATCCCATCAACAAATGGAGCAAGCAAGTCACCCTCTGGCAACCAAGAGATGGCAAAAGACGTAGGGGTCGTCAAGTCAGGAGATGGGAAGATGACTTAAAACTAACAGCGGGACCACTCTGGATAAGAGTAGCAAGAGACAGGACCCAATGGAAGGATTTGGAGGAGGCCTATGCCAAAAGGCACACCGAACTTAGGGACATCCTGTAACCCTATGTTTAGGATTAAAAGGCTATATTATTATTATTATATTATTATTATAAAGAGTTTATAATTATTATCCTTACGATTAGTTTAATCAAATTACGATACGTAAATTATGTAAATTTGAATTTTATTGACTGAAATTGATGCCGGTCGGATACGGTCACCAGATCCAGCATATTAGTACCGGAACTGGTGAATGTCTAATCATGTCAGATCCGGCCGGATTACCGGATCCGGTTTTCCGGATTGCAATCCCTATATTAAATCCATCAATCACATAGATGTTGAAAAATTTTTGGTCTATCAAGACTTTGAATTTTAAAATAAGGTATCTATAGATTGAGCAATTCTAGAAACTTGGAACTGCTTTGACGAGGTAGTTGAATCATTGAATATGGTAAGGCCCCGAGCAATCCCTGCTATTCTGCCGAAGCCGCAATCCAATTATTTATTCCTAGCGGTTTCACCCGCGTAGTTCCCGATCCCGTGGGAGTATGGGGATTAGCCTATATTAATCAGTGATACGAGTAATTTAGCATTCTAATAGTGAAAGAATTTTTAAAACGGACAAGTACTTTTTGAACCAATTCGTTACGAACATATTTACATACAATCATCTTTCCTACATCTTTCCTCTTTTAAAGTATAGATAATATCTCGATCAATTTAAATATTATGGATTAATATTTTAAAACTTCACTTTAATTATTTTGTGTCGGCGAATAAATAAATTTATTTTGACATAAAGCCGACGGACAATTGCTTTTTAGGCCGCATGTATACGTAATAGCCCAGGGAATTTACGAGAGTTTTTATGGAGGGGTCGGCACTAATTCTAAACTCCAATGTTAAAAAATGCTGATTTGCACTATTAGCTTAAAAGAAGATTGTAAAAAATAAAATGGGAAAAAAAATCATTTCAACATAGAAAAAAAAATCAAATTCCAGTGATAGACACTACACAATGATGGAAAAATCTGCCAACTAGCTCACGCCCTATAAAAAAAAAAAAATAGATTTTTTATTTTTTATCATGGTAAACTTTTTATTATAGTCTCAAGATTTATTGTTTAACTATTTTATATCATTATTAAACTAATTAGATAAAAATTGATAAAAACTGTTATCACCGCCGAGGCAAAATACTAATTGCACGAATTTTTGGTTAACAATATCAAAAATTATGAAATGAATTTGATTAAAAATTAGCCTGTTTTTGTTAAGGCAAATATTCTTTAACGACTATTTGAAGTTTACCGATTCTGATACAATATTTGAAAATTATCTAAGTTGCCGAGTTGTTACTTGGTTAATTTTATAATAATATTTAATTTTGATGAATTTATTGAATGTTCTGAAAAGTTAACAGCGTTGATTTTATGATTGTATGTAGATGATATGATTTGTAGATTGGCAGTATAGCCAAAAAAATTAGGGTGTTGCCGATATACTATGTGGCTAATTTTCATGAACATATACGAGAGGTATGTCCAAAAATAATATTCTGAAAAAAATTTGCCCGTTAGAAATAGTTCCGGGTCAAATCGTAATTTCCCTGGGATTAATATGAGATAAGTATAATTTTAGAAATGATGATTACTTAATCAATATACCCTCGTTAGGTGAATCCAGTATCCGAAGAGAATTGTCGGTGGGAGTTCACACACCCAGAGACACAGAACCACTCTGGCAAGATACCGGAGGTGGACTTGTTCGATGCCCAGTTCTTCAAGATCAACTTCCGACAAGCTGAGGTTATGGACAACATGGGAAGGAAGATTCTAGAGCAAGCTTACCAAGCCATTTATGATGCTGGTATATATATTTTAGTATTAAGTTAGCTAGTTTGTCGATCACAACAGCAATTTTAAATCAATTCCTGCTATTGAAACGTTGGTTGTATGGACAAAGCATCACTTTGTTGGTAGAATATATTTTTCCTTAAGGAGAATGGGCGAGTATGGCCCAAGACTCTCCACTGATGAGATTAAATCAAATAAAAAAGCACCCTCAAATTGTTCTGTTTCATCAGTGGAGGCTCTAGAGTCAAGTTTATTCGTATATGTCTGCCTGTCTGTATCATGACCGTAATACTGGCACAGTGAAAATTTAAATTAAATATCGTCTTTGGTAATAAATAGACACGTAAAAAAATCCTTCGTGAAAAAAAGCTCCTTAAGATATTAAGGAGTAACTGTAATATTCAGAAGCTAATAAGTATGAATAATATTGTAACGGTCGCCCAAGTACTACCATGTAGTCATTGTTATATTCTTAAAATTAAAATCATATTCTATTTTAGGTATGAATCCCAATCAATTGCCCGAAAAAGTTGGTGTGTTCATTGGAAGTGGCTTCTCTGAATGTGAAAAGGCGATTTTTTACGTTGCCCATAAAAGTGGTTTAGGTATTACAGGGTAAGTTACCAAATATCAATTTTATTCGAAACAATTGGCATTAAGTGGAAATTAAATTCTCGACATTTTTGCGTGGAATTTTGACTAAGCTATTTTTGCGTGATGCTCTAAGAAACCAATACTTATAAAAGCGCTATGTAAGTTATAGGAATCGGATTTCTTTTTAGGCTGCATAATGTTTTCCCACAAGGGTGAAACATTACTCACAGACAAAATTCAGCTTAAAATACATTTTCCAAATAAGTTATTCTTTCGCAAGACTATATAATATTCTATGTATAAATTCATTCATACCCTGCATACTCTCAAATGACGCGTGATGAATGAGAAGAAAAATTGGTCATAGTGGGATTATTTCTTAAATCCTGAGTTGGTATAGGACTTTCATGGCCTTATACAATAATTGTTTATTGCGTTCTTACTATTATATTTTTTTTATTATAAAATTTTCGTTCCAGTGGTTGTAAGACAATGTTTGCCAACCGCATTTCGTATTGGCTGAATGCGAAAGGTCCGTCTATGTCAATAGATGACTCATGCTGCAGCTCAATGGCGTGCTTGGAGCAGGCCTACCTTGCCATTAGCCGCGGAGAGTGTGAGGCGGCCATCGTCGGGGGCGTCAAATTGTGCCTGCACCCGCAGTCCGTCATCCACTATGGACGGATCATGCCACTTTGCAAGGATGGCAAAACTAAATGCTTCGACAAAAATGCCGATGGCTTTGCCGTATCAGAAGCCATTAATACTTTGTTTCTACAAAAAGCTAAGGATGCCAACAGGTATTATTATCATCTTTAAAAAATCTAAATTTTCGGTCATAAAGTTCACGATACTAATAAAACGATTCTGGTAGTTCCTAGATGATTAGCTGTTTTTTATTGAGGTGTGCCGTTCTATGGCTCCGAAGACCTTTGGATCTCCACAAAATGTACTACAGTGCCAAATATAGACCTGCTTTCATACCTCATAGTACCGTTAAAATAATCTAGATTTGTCAGAATCAGCTTAGTCAATAATACGTACGTTGACTTCCGTTAATTACAAAATATTACGACTAGAACCAACCAGAACTTTATCTAGTACTAGCGGACGTCACGCAGTTTCAACCGCGTAGTTCCCGTTCCCGTGGGAGTGCGAGGATAAAATATAGCCTATGTTAATCGCTGATGACGTATCTATCCATTGCTCAAAGAATTTTCAAGATCGGTTAAGTAGTTTCGGAGCCTATTCAATACAAACAAATCTTTCCTCTTTATAATATTATTGTAGATGTCCATATTCAACCTGTATTATAAAAAGACACAGAGCAAATTATATGCCTAAATTTTCTGATGGACGGATGGGTCCACTATCAAAACCATATAAACAGTACAATAAACTGGAGCAATTCAGAGCCTTGAGTAAAGGTAACTCTGTGGTACGATACTAATATGTTTTAGGATCTACGCTGATGTTATACACGTGAAATGTGAATATCGTTCTTTATTGCCGGGAGAGCATGGACCTCAATATGGATTTAATAGAAGCCCCGAGGATACAACTAGCTTTATACGAACCTTTTATGAGCAGGCCAAGATCCCACCTCAACTTGTGGAATATGTTGAAGCATTCGGTTCAGGTACTTTTTATATTATTTTGACATGTCTATGCGTTGTTTAATTTCGTTGCGGATCTAGCGTATTACTAATGTGTAGTTACTTTTTTACCTTTAAATATTTAAAATTTTGTGAAGTTATTTTACTAACCTGGAATAGTAGTGAAAGAGTTTGCAGATATTTAGAGAGTTGGTTTAATTATCAGAACAACAGAGCAGGTCAATAGAAAAAAAGTCTTTGGATTTCATGTGACAAATTGTTTTCATATTGGACCATTATTTCATTGGGTTATTTTTATTGTTTGTAAGGGCGTCAACATTTGTCCTGAACTTCACGATTAGGCTGCTGCAAAAGTTTATGTATCATTTAAGAAACTTTGCTTCATTCAATCAATCAAGTGAAGATCGCTCGGAAAAGATGTAGCTCTAATCGTCTGGTCGGCATCTCAGATAATAAATTTAACCATTCAACGTAGACACAAGTTTATAAAATAACATATTTTGATATTTTAATTTATAATTGTGGTTAAACGCCGTGGTCTAAAGTCTCTATTGAAATAAATTTAAATTCTAATCTTTACAGCTGTGCCTGAATCCGATAAATCAGAATTGGAGGCCATCGAAAAGGTGTTCTGTGAAAACAGAACCGACCCACTCTTGGTTGGCAGTGTTATGTCCAACATTGGATTCAGCGAGGCGGCTTCCGGGATCTCTGCTATTACTAAGGTACATTTCTGGTTGACGGATCAACCCTGCGGACGGGCATGTGATACCTAGGAATTCACAATCACACAGCAGGCCTCGAATTGCGTCTGAAGACGTTGAAAGTTACCTGTATTATAATAATGAATCGGGAATTCAAGATTCAGTGCGTTACCCACATGGGTATGAGTTTCTTGAGTTTCCGAGTATGAAAATAACGTTCATTTATAAATTAAAGAGGGCAAATATTCAAAAGCGGTTCCAAATATTTTGTTTGTTATTCTAATTATTTAGTCACAAATGTCTAAGAATTGTATCTGTCGCAAAAAATGAGGACGCTAACAGATATAATGAATTAATAAAAGTATCGATTACCTAGCCTAAAGTCAGTCGGTCAGAGCGTTAAAAATAATATAATTTCGTTCTGAGTCGTGCAACGTAAGCCCTATAGTTAAAATTTATTTATATTCAATTAGATGCTGCACGTACTAGTTTGTAATTCAAACGACATGACTTCCCTGATCAGGTGTTGCTGGGCTACCACAAGGGTCAGCTGGCGGCCAACCTGCACTGCGAGACCCCTCGGCAGGACATCGCGTCTCTGGACGATGGGCGCATGCGCATCGTCACTGAACACCAGCCCTTCCGCCGCACCTACACCGCCGTCAACGCTCTGTCCGTCACGGGAGTCAACGCACACGTCTTGTTGCACGGACACTACAAACCAAAGGTATGACACAAATGAAATAAATAAAAAAGAAGCACAGTCACATATCGTAAGTACATACATTATATGAAATATATAGATAAATAAATCATTCTATAATTAAGTGTTTATACACTGTAACAAAAGTTCTGGCTAACTGGACACCCCAAGTATAAAAGTATATATATTTTTTTAATGTTTTTAAGGACCTCAAACGCTACAAAAGCAATATCCCGCGACTCGTTACCTTATCTGGTAGACAACAATCTTCAGTGACGAAAATCATCGATGACCTCAAGTCACGCCCCATAGATCCTGAAGAACTAGCTTTACTGCACAATATTCACGAGGACAAATGTTCTGGTCATCTTGGAAGAGGATTCACCATTCTTGGTAAGGTTATTGGACTTAAAAGTCTATTTGATAATATTTAAGGGCCACTTGCAGAAAACGACAAAATCTTGATTTACTGGCAAATAAGGTCTTGCTACTGTCGTTAGTTTTGTATTAATAAATAAACGTCATCGTTTGTATTAATTACAGTCGACAAAATAAAAATTTCAAAAAACAATTTGTGCTATCGATTTACGTAACAGATAATAGGATTGGCTCAACTAAATGACATGTCAAAAAAAATTCTAATTGGTTCAGTAATCAAGATTTAGGTCAATCGACTAAATATGGGCATGCAAGACGAGAAAAACGAGCGCCAATTATATAGCGAACCGAGAATCGTTGCTACACAAACATGGTACAGGGTACTGGCTTATTTCTAGATACCGATAAAGAGCAGAAGACCGTCAGCGTGTGTGAGAGGGCAGAATACTTCGACGACGTGAAGCGGCCGCTGTGGTTCGTGTACAGCGGCATGGGCTCGCAGTGGGCCGGTATGGGCGCGCAGCTCATGCGGATACCGATCTTTGCAGCCGCCATTGAGTGGTAAGTACCTAGTGCAGGGTAGGTTCAGCAATGCGCAATAGCCTGACAAGATGCCAACTGTGTATAACTGAACATCTTGATGCATCGCGATGACCGACAATCAGTTCCATTCGGCTCAACTCGGAGCAATCGCTTGCATCAAAAACAATCGAAAAACCTCTCAATTGTTTCATCGGCAGGGCAAATCGAGGCGGAAAATTTACCTACGTCCGATTGCTTCGATTGTTGATATATCTCCCAATCGCGCATCGGTAGGTAGGATCGAAACGTTTAGACGAAAATGCGTTCATGGATTTTATATAACTGTTACAGCTGTCACAAAACTCTGGAGCCCAAAGGTCTTGATGTAATGCACATAATAACATCGACGGACAAGACTATTTTCGACAACATTTTGCATTCATTCGTGGGTATTGCCGCCATTCAGATTGGACTCACTGATATTCTTTTAGCATTAGGACTTGTTCCTGATAATATAATTGGTAAGTGGATCCTTACATATACAATACTAGCTGTGCCCTGCGGTTTCACCCGCGTATATTTAATTTTATTAACGCGGAACCCTAAATTTTCTTTATAATTAAAAAGGCCATGGTACTCCCTGTAACATTAGCTATCTGCCAGTGAAAGTCCCGTTAAAATCGGTCTAGCCGTTTCAAAGATTACTCTTTGGCAAATAACTCATTATTAGGTAGCAATTCTTTGCGTTTTTATACTCGTGATAATTTCTAAACGCAATGTCCTATTGGAATAAAACAAACAGTATTTTACTTCTACATGAATACCCTTGATATCAAAATGCTTGATTTGGATAACAATTAATATTATAATACACATTTAACGTAGTTTTTTTAAGAACATTAATGCGGTTATTGTGACTAAACTATGAGAGTTAGATATATGCTCTCGCGGACTTTTTTGTAGATCTTAATAAGACCTACAAACCCGTAGTACATAATTTTGTTCTATTGTCAATAGTTTTTGCAGCGTACGCATAATTAGGTTTTAGATTTTACACCTTAGGTTACAAAATTGCAATTTACTTATTTTTAATGAGAATAAAATATAGCCTATAGCCTTCCTCGATAAATGGACTATCCAACACTGAAAGAATTATTGAAATTGGACCAGTAGTTCCTGAGATTAGAGCGTTCAAACAAACAAACAAACAAACTCTTCAGCTTTATAATATTAGTATAGATGATGAAGAGATGATACTCTAAACATTTTTTTTGAATGGCCGAGGCGAAAATTTTATATTAAACTAGCTGTGCCCTGCGTTTCATGCTTCATGTCGCAGAACCCTAATGTTTTAATGAATAAAAGTAGCCTAAGTTACTCCTTGAAACATCAGCTACCTACCAGTGAAAGTCCCGTTAAAATCAGTCCAGCCATTTCAGAGATTACCCGGAACAAACAGACAGACAGAGATAAATAAAAAAAAAGTTTTTTTCATCTGTGTACCGTATATTCTTTCTTATGGATTTAGTGAAAAGCTGTTATTTTTTATTTACAAACAGACACTTCAATTTTATTTATCTGTATAAATTTCTGTATAGATTTCATTGTATTATAAATTAATCTATTGCCTGTCATGCGTCAGCAGCGCCGGTCGGCGATCTCGTCATTATTCCATCAATGACCTAATACGACGGGCTCTGGTCACCGCCGGGGTGCCTGCTGTACTGGAACCAGTAGGTTTGGCGCGCGGCGATGGCCGGAGACCCGATAGTATGTCGCTGGTGCCGTGGAGATTGGGGCGGCCGCTGGTGTGGGATGCCACGTGTGTCGATACGTTGGCTCCGTCCCATCTCCCCGGCACTGCTGTGACGGCCGGTGCTGCTGCTGCTCAGCAGGAGTGCCTCAAGCGCCGGAAATATGCTTGCATTGATCAAGGATACATATTTTCTGCGTTTGCGGTTGAAACTCTGGGACCTTGGGGTCCGGATACTCATCAGCTTTTCAAAGAGCTTGCACGTCGTCTGGTAGAAGCCTCTCGTGACAAGAGAGCTGGGGCTTTTCTTGCTCAGAGAATCAGCATTGCTATTCAACGTGGCAATGCTGCCAGCCTTCTTGGCACGATCCCGAGAGACACCGACTTGGGACAAGTTTTCTACCTTTAATTAGTTTTAAGTACTGTTCCTTGTATATATAATTAAGTTTTATTGAATAAAGATTGATCTATTATTATAAAATTATATGAGTACGTGTATTTGAGAACACAAAAGCTTATTGTGTTATCAATAGTTAGATAATAATTTATGCCAAAGCACAAATAATATTGACGGCAACTTTTCTTGACACATAATATAATGAGTCTCAGAAATATCAGTCTCTTTGATATAGGCCACAGCGTGGGTGAGCTCTGTTGCTCATACGCCGATGGCTGTTTAACTGCGGAGGAGGTGATTCTGGCGGCGTATTATCGAGGACTGGTATCCAAACAGACTCCCTTCATCAAAGGCTCGATGGCCGCCGTAGGAATTGGATATCACGAGGTTTGTTTTATATCTTCTAAATATTTTTGTCTTTACTATCAGCGCCCCAGCCCCAAGGTTTAAACATGTGACGTAAGAATGCAGCCATTAATTCAAGCCAAGTAATACTGGTTCCTTCTCAGTTTGTCTTGGTTCTATTTGAATCTACAAGAAATAATTATAAATAATATATTTATATATTTATTTATGTGTCTAACATATAACTTCCTCCTTGTTTTAAAATCAGTTAGAATTACTTACAACGTTAAATTTATGCATTACGTCTTCTTGTTAGAAAGATAAAAACCAAATTTTATTTTTTAACAGATACGTAAAATATGTCCACCTGCAATTGAGGTGGCTTGTCACAACGGTCCTGAATCCTGCACCATATCGGGACCAGCTGACAAAATGCGCGAGTTCGTAGCTGAGTTGACTGCTAAACAAATATTTGCAAGAGAAGTTCCTTGTTCCAACATCGCCTACCATTCCCGATACATTGCTGAAGCTGGTATGGTTACTTATAATAAAAAGTTTTATTAAACCTTTAGTCTGTACTAGCTGTGCCCCTCCGTTTCACCCGCGTAGATTTAGTATCATCCTTATTGTCGGGGAACCTTAATATTTTTAATAAATAAAAGTAGCCTTAGCTACCTACCAGTGAAATTCTCGTCAAAATCCGTCCAGCCGTTTCAGAGATTACTCGGAACAAACAGACTGGCAGACAGAGAAAAATTTTAAAACTTGATTTTTTAATGTCAGTAGCGTGTATACTTTCATATGCATTTAGTGAAAAGCTGTAATTTTGGAATTACAAACAGACACTTCAATTTTATTTATCTGTATAGATGCCTGTCATGGGCGCCACGAGATGTGTATGTCTTGTGTCGTATACATAAGATAATATATTAAAAAAGGATTTTTTTTCCTGTAGTTGTCTGAATATTGGGCCTACTGACCTCTAATGCCTGCTGTAGACATTTTATATTTTCGTGGACTTCTCCTAGGACCCGGTTTACTGAAGTACTTGAAGGAAGTGATCAAAGACCCCAAGCCCCGCAGCGAGCGTTGGTTGTCAACGTCAGTGCCGCAGGACAAGTGGGATCAGCCCGCTGCCAAGTACTGCTCCGCGGAGTATCATACCAACAACCTGCTGGTTAGTTGCACACACAAACAATATGTTTCAAAAATATAGCGGCTGCAGTAATGTTCTAAACATTGTATAATAAGGTAATATGTGCATCTAGTAATGATCATGTGTGTGCTTGCACAGAGGCCAGTGCTGTTTGAGGAGACGTCGCGGCTGATACCGTCCAACGCGGTGCTGGTGGAGATAGCGCCGCACGGGCTGCTGCAGGCGATCCTCAAGCGCTCGCTGCCTGCCAGCTGCCGCAACATCCCGCTCACCAGGCGCGGACACCCCGATAACGCCTACTTGCTCCTCGAGGCTGTCGGCTGGTTA
The DNA here is from genome assembly GCA_964035505.1 of Watsonalla cultraria. Taxonomy (NCBI): domain Eukaryota; kingdom Metazoa; phylum Arthropoda; class Insecta; order Lepidoptera; family Drepanidae; genus Watsonalla; species Watsonalla cultraria. The sequence goes on from OZ037731.1 coordinate 6,992,529, forward strand.
GTATAATTATTCCTCTAAATAAGTATAAGTATAAGTATATAAGTAAAAGTATTCCTCTAAATAAATTCAAACACCTAATGAAGAAAGCAGATTTTCCAAACTGCAACACTTGTGGCAAAACCGAGGATGTACATCACGTATTAGTGGAGTGCGTCAGATATGAGTCGGAGACGTAGGCGTTGGCTGCAAAATTTAACATGGAACCCTTGATGTTGGAACGTTCCATACAATATTATCGTCGCCTAGAAATGAGGCAGCAAAGTTACTTTTTTTGTTTGTTAATCAGGGTTTGATGAAAGATTTGAATTTAGTTGGTAGTACAAAGTAAGAGTCCGATGGGACTGATATTAGATAGCGTTGTATTTATTCACATTACATCTTTGCAGTTTGTACATGGAAGGGTATAACCCAAGAGTCCGTGTTTTATACCAAACAGTGGAGTTCCCCGTCTCCACCGGAACGCCTCATTTATCTCACTTGGTTGCGTGGGCTCATGAAGAAAAATGGTATGGCATATACAAAAATCACATTGATGAAAAACTTTTTATTTAAATTTGCAAACTCGTGCTTAACTACTTATTCCGATGTTTTATTATTTTAGGCGATTACCATTGATGATAACTGAAAATAAAAAAATCGCTGCAGCAGCAAAATTCGTTATATCTGTTCATGATAAAGAAAATTCATATTTGAAAGGAAATATAATAAGAGGTATTTTCATAACATACTTTACGCATAAAATTTTATACTTTTATGAAATAACCATAAAAATATTATGCGGAATACCCAATTGCAGGAAAAGCGGTGTATCCATTTGCGGGTGCGTTGGTGGCGGCGTGGGACACGCTGGCTATGTCTCTGGGAGTGGAGAGGAAGGAGCTGTCCGTACACTTCAGTGACGTACATTTGTACGCGCAGCCCGTGCTGCATGCACAGCGGCAGTTGAAGCTGAGCGTCGCCTTGCACAGAGGGACTGGCAGGTTTGAGGTAACATTGTAGTGATTAGTTTCTACTCTCTAGCGATGCTTACTTGGACGCGGCTGTACAGCACAGAATTAAATCAGTATGGATAAAATGGCGGTCGGTCACGGGTACAATATACGTCTCCCAATTCCCGCATAAGCTTAGGGAAAATAATGTATAAGACCACAATAAAACCTGCTGTTTTGGCTTATGGCCCTGAATTGAGACGGATGTGCGGTGTAACGAGATTGGACAAGATACGCTTTCACACTCTGTCGTTGTCGATCACGATATCGTCGCTGACAGATGACTAGACGATATTGGACGACAACACAGTGCGGGTGATGCTTTCAAAAGTGACACTCGTATTCTAAGTCGTAAACTCGAAAGTTCCTCAAAAACATTGCAATGTACTGCTCATAATAGTTGTAAAATTGAGGAAATTATTAGGGTCCTTGAATGAGTTTGAATTGAGGAAATACGTAATCAATTGGAGAAATATTTCGTTATGTTGGCAACGAGCACATAGAGAGCAGTCTGTTAGCGCGTTAACTCTGGTTTATGTTGAAATTTTACTTTGTCTATGCGTTACCTTGAAGTCACAATGGAGTGTCACAATAATCAATGACATTTTTGATCCCTCGTTATTTCAAATGAAATAGTTAAATATAGATTACAAAAAAGCTACGAGTGTTTCGAAATTTAATTCTATGGAGTAAATGTTTATTTAACATATTATAAAATTTACTTGTTTAAAATATCTGGAATGGGTCACTTTAAATTGGATACCTAAATACGACGCAGTTATATGCAGACAGCATATAAATGTATATGAATTTGAACAATGAATTCTCGAACACACATGTACGAGTCGGACATAATACGCGTTGTGTTGATTCAGTCAACATTCGTTGAAAACTTTCTCAAGGTAGATCGCGAAGTACCTTTAATATGACACTTGTTTCCTCACCTCAACTGAGTAAACTGTGTGAGGAGTCAAATTGCTACTATGAATCAAACGAACGGTATCATCCCCATATTGGCGGACGATGCCGTCCCGATATCGTAGCATTGGGAAAGCGCTCCTTGATGTATGTTATCACTTTACTGAACCTAAATAATAATACACCCAACCCCAATATGTCCACCAAACCGAATTTAGCAATCTACAAAATAAAATGTTTTTTAAATGTTTCCTTTCGTACAGATTATGGGCGATGTTTCCAAAATAGCTGCAGGATTCATTCTAAGAAATAATGCTAAATATGTTGGAGGAATTCATTCGGAATATTTTGAAGAATCAACAGAGGAAACTCTTGATGCTGACGTCATTTATCAAACCTTCCTTGATTGGGATTACTCACTAAGGTGAGCTATAAGACGTTTAGAAAAATATGTTCAAGTGTAAAGTAAAAAAACTGTTTCTCGTACGAATCACCTACAATTAAAAAGACCAAAATTACATTAAGAAATCCACGCATAATATTTATAAGGCTTATTTTGGTACCTACTCAGCCTCAAATTGTAATCTTTGCCTTGTTCACTATTCAACCAAGTTTGAGGAAATTATAATGACTTTAGATTACTTTTACTTTGTGATGACAAACATAATATGTTGCAGCGGTGAGTTCCGCAGTATAGCGAGTGTGAACAAGTCGCTGACCGAGGCTGACATAGTGTGGTCCAACAACTGGGTGACGTTCCTCGACGGAGTGCTGCAGTTCAACGCGCTGAGGCACGCCCGCGACACCGTCTCGCAGCCCTGCTACATCAGGAGACTGTGCATTGATGTTAAGGAACATGCTATCAGTAAACTGGCGAACAATTTGAAAACTATAAAGGCTAATGCATGCAACACACGTGATTATATTAGGTAATAATAAAATGTATGTAACTAACTACAACCACAAAATAGGTTGTTTTGTACATGGTCTCGCAGCCTGACCTGGCTCGGCACAACTTAAAGCCAGTGTCCATATAGAACTACATCATATACTTACTAACTTTAGTTATTTGCCATTACTTTTTATGTTTATTTTCTCAGTCAAAACTGAACAAAACAGTTTTATATTATACTAGATGTGCCCTGCGAGTTCACCCGCGTAGACTAAATGTCATCGGTGGCCCGAGGAAAACCGATGTTTTTTTTTTAGATTCAATAAGCCTAAATTATTCCTTGTTACATATACTATCTGCCAGTGATGGTCCTGTTAAAATTGGTCCAACTTTGGTTTGAAATAGATTTGTATGTGAGTAGCGTATATACTTTCATATTCATTTAGTGAAAAGCTGTTAATTTGGAATAACAAACAGATACTTTAATTATCGGTAATTTTACAAAACAACCTGTATATATAAATACTTGTTTATATATTTCACAGATGCGGAGGCATTAGAATTAACAACATCAGATTGCGTGACATACCATTGACTAAAGGACAATTTATGCTAAAGCCTTTAAAATTAACACCACTTTACCAAGAACTCTCTGTGAAAAGTGGAGTGACGCTCCAGTGTGCGACAATTGGTGATCTTGCCTCTTTGCACTGGGTGGAGGCTCCTGAGGACACCGAGCCTGGGGTGATGGTCACGGTGAGCTTCTGATATAAACAATGAAAATCCAATTCCAACTTTATCCTTGCCCGCAAAAAAATATTGAACAACTTTCAGGTCCACTACGCCGGTTTAAATAGTATAGACGCCAACAAAGCATCTGGAGTTATCCCATTGAAGGGCAAACTAAACAATTCTTACGGAATGGATTTCAGTGGCGTAACTGACAGGTACGTATGGGACGTGCTGGTTTGGTCTCACATCTCTCGAATCATTCACTTTTACGAAGTACGAATTTTGTAAAGGCTGCGCCTTAGTGTATGCCCAAAACAAACTGATTTTGAACGCAAAAAATAAAGTTGCTCATTCGTTATTCAGTGGCGAGCGCGTGATGGGTATCGTGAGCGGCGGTGCAGCGAGCAGCCGCGTGCGCGCGCGCCCGGAGCTGCTGTGGCCGGTGCCGGCGCACTGGAGCCTCGAGGACGCCGCCACCGTGCCGCTCGCGTACGCGCACGCCTTCTACTGCCTCGTGAGTATACCAACACAGGTGGACTAGAACGCAAGGATAAACTTTTGAAATCCATTAGTATAATATGTGTAAACTATTGTGAAGTCGAAAAACAATGGACAGGTTAATATCCTACGTATTAATGCTACGCAGGGAGTGAAGTCACTACCAGCACGTGACGTCACCGTCCTCGTACATGGTGGGGCTGGAGGCTTGGGACAAGCTGCTATTTCGGTGGCCCTGGGTTTCGGCTACCAAGTTTTCACTACTGTAAGCGACATACACAAGAAACGCTTCCTACGCAAACTCTATCCAGAAATTAAAGGTTTGTCACTTTTATTATCATTTTTACCCTACATTTATCTTATCCTTTTTTTAGAGAGCCCTCGAACTCTTGTAGTTTATGTATAATTTCATATTATAATGCAGCCATAACTATGTAAAAGGTGCTATTAACATAGCATTGGGTAACCCCAATGCTGTTAGAATTGGTCATTTACTCTGACATCATTAAGTGCATGAGAAACGTTTGCTTAAGACTATTTCATACTACTCAGGGTAACATGTATAAAATTATTGGTGCAAACCGGTTTTAATTCACAATTACATCGATCAAGTGGACATCAAACCATCACTAGTCTCACACTTCCCTCGGTTTCAGATGATCACATCGGCAACTCACGCGACGATAGTTTCGGGGATATGGTTTTGAACGCCACAAACGGAAAAGGTTGCGATATTGTAATTAGCTCCGTAAAGAGACATTTAAAAAATGTAAGTGAATCAAGACAACTGTTATGATACAGCTGTAACTATATCCCCTAGAATATTAATCACGAATCATGTGTTTCAGGTATCTCTCAAATGCTGTGCAATATCTGGTACAGTTTTCGATACAATTCAACTGCCGTACCAAGAACGTTTTAATTATGGAATGAGCAATCTATTCGTTGAAAAAGCTTATTGTACAACTGACTTTGCATCGATTTTTGAGAGTGAATCAAAAAACGAAATTAATGTGAGTAACAGACACCTGTCTGGCAATATTTCTGCAAAATACTTGTGATGTTTTAAAAATAGCGATTTCATTTGTTTTATTAACATCCAGAACCCTCCTTCTTGGGTTCATCTTCGCCTGACATTAAAAATACCTATTTAAACATTTACGAAAATGTTATTATTCCATTAAATAAAAATACAATGATGGTAAAAGATAGAGTACTTTCCTTTTGATGTTGATGCCAAATTGAATATCAAAACACGGTAACACACACCAACATCAAGTAAGTAGTTAGCTAGTAAGTTAGTAGGTAATGCATTCCGGTAACAGACTCTATTTAGTGGCTAAGTGCAAATGGCACTAACCAGAGAACTTTTCACCAACCACCCTATGACTTTTCCCTAGCAATGAACCTTACATCACGCGAGCCACCCAAAAGTACATCATAAGTCATTGAATGTGACGTATTTAAAAACGTAATTTCAAATTTCTTGAAAAAAAGTTAGTTACTCACTAAAATGAGGTACCACTTTTGGGTCTACTTTGACACAATTCACTTTTAATTATCGATATCGGTCCGGCCTTTAATTTCTAGTTTTCTAGTAAGTCGTGTGAATAAATTCAAAAAACACGCGTCGATCATAGAATTTACTTCAGTAAAAACGTTTAAAAAATCTTTATCACCCACTGAATCATTCCATTTCAGAGAATCCAGCTACTAGTGAGTGAGGGCATAGCGCGGGGCTACGTGAGGCCGCTGTCCCGCGTGAGCTACGAGCCGCAAGCCGTGGGGCGCGCCTTCCGCCTGCTGGCCTCCAGTCGGCACCGCGGGCGCGTGCTGCTGCGCTTGCAGGACTCCACGCTGCCCGCCCAGCCCAGGTTACCACGCCACCACACTGTTGCCCCACATTACATACATACATTTAACGAAACTCACACTGGAAATATGTTGCAGGCTGACGTGCACAGCGCACGGCTCGCACGTCGTTGTGTGCGACGACGGGCTGCTCGGGCTGAAGCTGGCCGACAGGCTCATCACCCGCGGCGCCAGGAATGTGCTCCTGCACTGTCCACTACCGCCCAAACATGTCTCCCTCAAGATTCGGTATACTACTTAGCCAATAATATCTGATGGTATTTAGTCAAAGTTATCATAATGCATCAACATTGTTAAATTTTTGTTCAGCTCGTGGCGGAATATGGGTGCCAACGTGATAGTATCATCAGCTAGGCTGCGCAGTACCAGTGACGTAAGCAGCTTGGTGGCGAGCGCCGCGCAGCTGGGCCCAGTGGAGGGAGTGTACGTCGCAGCAACTACTGCTGACAGTGACACGGTGCACCACCTCACCGATGTGCTGCCACACTTGGACACGGCCACCAGGACATCGTGCCCCTCTTTACGGTATTTAAGTTTCACCATTTGTTTTGAATAATTATTTTATGGACAGCTTTTGATATTTTTTTAAACCTCCGTGTCATTTGCAGTTACTTTGCCGTGGTGTGCCAGGACGTCAGTTTTGGGTTGCCAATATGCCAAGCCAGACTACAAGATCGACTACCGGCCACTCTGATTACATGGTCAAAACCCTTTCAAAAAGTAAGTGCGACTTCGTTTTATCTATACAGATAAATAAAATTGAAGTGTCTGTTTGTAATCAGAAAATAACAGCTTTTCACTAAATACATATGAAACTATACACGGTACTGATAAAGAAAAACCAATTTTTGAATTTTTTCTCTTCTATACAGATAAATAAAATTGAAGTGTCTGTTTGTAATTAGAAAATAACAGCTTTTCACTAAATGCATATGAAACTATACACGGTACTGATACAGAAAAACCAATTTTTAAATTTTTTCTCTGTCGGTCTGTCTGTCTGTCTGTCTGTCTGTTTGTTCCGGGTAATCTTCGAAACGGCTGGACGGATTTTAACGGGACTTTCACTGACGGATAGCTAATGTTACAAGGAGTAACTTAGGCTACTTTGATTTTTTTAAAACATTAGGGATCCGCGTGAAAACATTAATTTAAAAACTACGCGGGTGAAACCGCGGGGGTCAGCTAGTTACAAATAATATTGTTTAAGTGTCACTACAAGCCGTATATGTAGTAAATTACTTTAATAAATAATAATCTCTAAAATATATTTCTTCTATAAGGATTCAAATATTATATACTTGTCAAAATTAAATATAGCATGGGACTTTCTAAACAAACTATCTTTGTTTCCAGATCGATAATGGCGCACACAGTGCAGAAGTGGATCCTTGTTGGCTACGTATAGTGAGTGAAGCCACGGAGCAAGCAGTGTGCAGCCCCGAGCCCGTGGTGATGATTGAACAACAACACGAGAACACCTCGCTGCTCCACAAACTGGCCGCCGCTGCTGGTCAGTACGATCACTTGTATGAGAAGCATGCGCATCCGCTTAAAGACACATTAACATAATACTTATGTCACATATATTATGAGCTTATGAAATATACAAGGAAGTCACCTGACGACTAACAAGTGCGGACATTATGATTTTGATAAATAATAATGTACAGTAAGTCAAATCAGTCTTCATCCATTTCAGATTTGACCGTTCCCGAGGACTCGCCGCCAACATGTACACTTGAAGACCTGGGCTTAGCAGAAGATAAGCTGCAGGTTGTGTCCGCATTGTTGCGAGATGTTCACAATGTATGCTTGGCTGAGGAGGAAATCATGGCGCTTACCATTCAGAGGTGAATTTATTCTTATGTGTTTGCCTGTGGCTGGGATGTCCGTATTATTTTAAAATATTGTACATCTATACAAATTAATAAAATTGAAGTGTCTGTTTGTAATTCCAAAATAACAGCTTTTCACTAAATGCATATGAAAGTATACACGCTACTGACACTAAAAATCCAAGTTTTAAAATTTTTTTCCGTCTCTCTGTCTGTCTGTTTGTTCCGGGTAATCTCTGAAACGGCTGGACGGATTTTAACGGGACTTTCACTAGCAGGTAGCTGATGTTTCAAGGAGTAACTTAGGCTACTTTTATTTATTATACAAAAATATTAGGGTTCCGCGACAATAAGGATGAAACTAAATCTACGCGGGTGAAACCGCGGGGCACAGCTAGTATTAAAAAACATTACACGTTGTCTGTAATTGTAAACTGAGTTACAGTTCTGAGAAAAAAATAGGTAATCGTTTTCTCCCTCGCGGAGAAAAATAAGTTTGGAGCTCTCTATAAATAGTAGTATATTTCTGTCGCTAACGATACAGAGATCTCATCTCTCTGAACTTTTTATGAGTTTAGATAAATATGTCGATATTTTTTAAGCCATAAGGTTCTGAACTGCTCGTGTACGTGTTTAAACGCTGGTTGCTTTATTCCTACCCTGTTAAGGTTTTTATTTTGTTTTATAGCATTACCGAGCTAGATACGAGCACATTGGGGAGCCCGCCGCAACAGCTGAAAGGATTGGAGTCTTTCATCTCGTACGTGGACTCTGATGAGCTGACGGCTACTAATGACATTGTGTTATTGCCGACTCTTGCCACCAGCCTTGTTTCCGTATGTTTCAACAAAATAGCATTGAAAACATAATTAAATTTTTTCTGTTTCTAAAGATTTCGAAATTGTATATATCCTGAAAAAAACTTCATAAATGAGAAATTCCTTTAGGCAGATGAGTTCGACGTGACCCAGACTCACCTGTGCGTGATCCCGGGTCTGGAGGGCCACCACCAGAAGTTCCGCGTGCTGTGCGAGCGGCTGAAGCTGCCGGCACTCGTGATGCAGCCCGGCCTCGACAGCCTCCACGAGACTGTGCGCGACACCGCGCAACGGTTCGTCAACGTACGTCGACACTGCTTACCTTCTTAATAATATTGTATTGTATTCAATTTAGTTTTCATTTTAGCATGTTTATTGGAAACTAGATGTGCCCCGCGGTTTCACCCGCGTAGGCTTAGTTTCATGCTTAATTTCTCGGAACCCTATTATTTTTATAAGTAGCCTATGTTACTCCTTGAAACATCAGCAACCCGTCAGTGAAAGTCCCGTTAAAATCGGTCTAGTCGTTTCAGAGATTACCCGGAACCAACGGACATACAGACAGATAAACATTTTAAGGATTGGTTTTTCTGTGTCATTACCGTGTATACTTTCATATACATTTAGTGAAAAGCTGTAATTTTGGATGTACAAACAGACACTTGAATTTCATTCATCTGTATAGATGTATAGATATACAATGGTACAAACGACTGTCTCGTTGGTCTAGTGGTCTCAAGGGCTACTGCGGACCAAGAGGTTCTGGGTTCTACCTCGGGGTCGGGCAAAGTGCTATTGGGTTTTCCATCTATAATCTCCCAGTAGCAACCCAGAGTCTTGATTAGTGCCCGATTATTAGCTCACCCCCTTATACATGAGACTTATAAATTAACAGGCGAAATTTGGAACGAAAGGTTTTCTATTAGTACCCTCTTTGGGGAAGAGGGGCGAAAGCATATGTATGCCGTGGTGGCCTCGGGGTTATAGCAGTCGCCTGCTACGCAAGCGACGCAAGGTCGGATTCCAGCGGGGCCTGAACCCATGAGTTTTTCTATCTATGTAAAGTTATTTCACACCACGTGCTTTACGGAGATGGAAAACATCGTGAGGAAATCGTCTGTGAAATAATTCAAAGACGTATGTATAGTGCCTGAGACGGCGATGGACTCACCCTCTGTCACGTTGGCACTTAATCATATTCGGTGAAATGTGGGTGTTAAAAATTACAACACCTCTGCCTACCCCTTCGGGTAATACAGGCATTTATTATGTTGCATATTCTATGTAAAATCATACAACGTTATAATATACACTTGATTCCACTATTACAAATATACGAATAACACAGTTATCTTAATGTATTGCAACGCATATTAGACTAAGTTTCCTATTCATCGCCCGTCCCCCAGCCTGCGGATATCTGCCTGATCTGCCTGCAGCACGCCCTCCAAGTAAAACATAATACTAGTCAATATATAATAACATTACTTTAACAGCCATGTAAAGCGTCTTACTGCCGTTCACACCACAGATTCTCCTGAAAAGGGCTGGCTTGAAAAACAACTTCTACCTGCTGGGTTTCGAAAGCGGAGTCCTTGTTGCCTTGGAAATGGCATTCCTTTTGGAAGAACAAGGTCAGTACACGATGTCGAAAAAAACGTTAAAAACTAAAGCAAATAAAATGTGTTGATTAGCATTAGAACTTTAAGAAAATCAGTACCGAGTTACTACAGTAATAAGTTTTTTGCATGTACATGTGTCGGCATGTCTGGGGGAACGTAAAATAAAGAAGTATTTTTATTACTGTTTTTGAGTAGGTACCTATAACGAATGCTTGTACGGAGTCGAGGCTTTTTAGGCTCACTTTATTGTCATAGAGCATCGGCTAAAGATACATATCAATGTATTTAGATCGGTGTCTTTTCCTATATTTGATCCAAGTGTGTTCCAAGTAATTGCTGTGAGTGATTAGGACTCTATTTTTACTTTAAAATTAAGTGAAAGTAAGCTGGTATTCTTACAGAATTCAGATGAACAACAAATATTTAATAAATAAGTTATTTCAGGATTGACGGGGACAGTGTTCTGCTTGGGCGGAGCTCCTGACGAGATAGTGGGCGAGCTCGAGGCGCAAGTGAGCGAGTACAGATCAGAGGAGGAGCTGCAAGAGGCGGTGATGCGACACATGTACGCGCTTATGGCGGGCGGCGACACGGCGGGCCTGGATGACGCCTTGCGCCCCCTCTCTAGCTTTTCACTTAAGTTGGAAGCCTGTGTGCGCACGCTGCTTGGCCGCGTACCACATTCCGCTCAGTACGCTCGATCGCTCATAGAAGCTGCCTACGCCAGTATCACGAGAGCCAGGACCTACACCGCCCAGCCGCGCCCGCTCCGCTCTCGCATTGTTCTGCTGCGCGCCGCTATCGACTCTGCGCCAGCGCACCATGCGCCCAAGCTCCACTGCTTCTCTCAGCAGCCGATCGCAGTCCATCAGCTGTCTATGCCTCTAGCACATGCGCCGAATGATCTCCAATGCGCCGCCATCATTAATAATAATCTCGACCAACAAATATTGGACGAGTTCGAGCGCAAAAATTTCTGTGAAACCTACCCTCTTAGTACAGAAACTTACATGTGTATGACATTGTTGGACTAAATACTTTATAACAAAACGATTTTTTCCGATGCAACATTATCATATGGGTAAAAACTAGAACATTTTTATAGTAAGTTCAGGTTTCTACCGACGACTGGGCCTGCGTGAAATTTGAAACTTGTTTTGGTTCTCTTCTTAATAATAGGAATTAAATTGAAAATGCTGAAATACGTATTTATTTATTTCCATAAATAAACATTTATACCAATTCCCGCTATTCCCATTAGACGTAGAATTCCAAGTAGACGTATAACGGTCGCGCCTCGACTTTAATGACAGGGGCCTTACCATGAGCTCTTATTGCCGTGATAGTTTCACTCATTTATGAGACAGATGTATGTGCCGTGTATATATCTGTCACTGTCGCACAACTGAATTATCATTGCAATAAGAGCATGGTTGGGCCCCAGTTCCAAAGACAGAAAAATAGGTAGCATTATACAACACCATAACTCTCAAACCCTGTTCAACCAAGCTTATTGCATTCACTTCTAATGCTCTTGGTAACAGTGTCTTATCAATCGTGTATTCTTAACCAGAATTATTAATTTACCTACGCTGCAAGGGAGGGAAATATTCTAATCTATTCTAACGGGCTTGACCCAATCCAGTCCATTGGATTTTTGACCTCTCAGTAACCGTGCGAAAGCATCCGAGCGTGCACCTTCGGCATAAATAATTAAAATAGGATACGGTACATCTTTTCATATCAAATTTAATGCACTGTTCCTCACAATCTAGTATGGCCTGTTCAAAACTTTTGTCTCATAGCTCAATCCTTCATTGAATTCAATAAAATACAAAGCTATATCTTTTTTTATAGTGTCCTGACAATTTGAAGAAGGTACTTTATACTTCTTATAAAGATTAAAGAAAGGACACAGAATAAATCTATACATACATACATATACATAAACAGTATACAGATAAATAAAATTGAAGTGTCTGTTTGTTATTCCAAAATTACAGCTTTTCACTAAATGCATATGAAAGTATACACAGTACTGACACTAAAAAGAGTACGTTACCCTAGGAAGAAAGTGTCTCCTAGAGAGATGGGAGTGGTACCAATAATTAGTGCGTCATCTGCTGTAAATATGCGCCAAATATAAAATTTGTAGGATTTCCCATTTAGGCGCTGCGAGCTTTTTTCGGGTTTTCAAAAAAAGGCGATTTCTTGAAAACTATAAAAAAATTCTGAAATCTAATTCTGTCACAAATAAGCACAAGTTAAGAGCTACTCATGCATGTTTATCATACAGGCGCACATACAATAGTTTTGGAGATACGCGATTTTGCCAAACGTTACCCCAGCACAAAATGCAATATCTCGAGAACCTGAAGACGCACAAATTTGGCTTTTGGCGCACAATTATGCACAAATATAAGCTATCTATCCACACACAAAAAATCTCTCTCCAATCATTCGTTTAGAATTTTCTTGCTGGAAGAACGTTACCCTAGCAGAATTAGATTTTTCGTTTTTTCCCGAAACTACAAGACGCACAAATTTCATATTAGGCGCACATTTACAGCAGATGACGCACAAATTATTGGTACCACTCCCATCTCTCTAGGAGACACTTTATTGCTAGGGTAACGTACTCCACTAAAAAACCAAGTTTTAAATGTTTTCTCTGTTGGTTCCGGGTAATCTCTGAAACGGCTGGACGGATTTTAGCGGGACTTTCACTGGCAGGTAGCTGATGTTTCAAGGAGTAACTTGGGCTACTTTTATTTATCAAAAATATTAGGGTTCCGCGAAAATATACGCGGGTGAAACCGTGGATCTAGTTACATTATATAACCGCGTTATTCACTAAGGTTTCGCAGCATCGCACTCGTCGTCGAGAGTCGATTTTAAAGATACGAAATTGGAATTTATCCACTATGTTTCAATTGTACAATAAGTAATTAGCGAAACCTTCCTGTTAAAATCAGTCCAGCCGTTCCTGAGATTACCCGGAACAAACAGACAGACAGACGGACAAAAATTTTAAAACTTGGTTATTCTCTGTCAGTAGCGTACATACTACGATATGCATTTAGTGAAAAGCTGTTATGTTGGAATTCCAAACAGACACTTCAATTTTATTTTATACTTTATAGATATAGATATGTAGATGTATAGCCATAGATGTATAGATTCCACTGGTACATAGTGAAATAAATAGCCACCGCTGGAAGGAATGCTTTCTAGCGGTGGCAAATTACATTCGATTTACTCGTAAACCTGAATTGTACAAATTTTTGTTTGTGATGTACAATTATGTACACAATGTACATCACAAACAAAAATTACGTAATTTTTTTTAGCATATAAATTAATCATGTATTACGTTGTGCCACCGCTAGGTAGCATGACACTAATCACCTTGCACGTCAGTCCAACTAAATCAATTAAATTTCAAGTTCAGTTTACTATGTATTTCCTTTCAAATTTGTTTTAAGCCACAGTGTCGCTTTCTACATACTTAGCAGTAAAACAACGTAACTAATCTGAAGCTGAATGAGAACATCCATAGTACTAGCTTAGCTTAGTTCGTGACTAGACTGGCGCTATGTGATGATGTATATCTATTATTTTGTTGTCTTAATATAAAGTACCAGGGGGCTGACTATGACCTTTTAGAAAACAATCTTACTTTACGATAATCCTGCCGCATTCATACAATATCATTGCTCATATTGCTACCACAACGTTATCGGTTTATCCCTGCTAGATTCTTTGTCATTCCTGCGAAATGTTGGGAAAGAACGAATGATTTGAAAGCGCGATACAAAGTGGATAGTATTGAAACGCAGTTGAGATTTTTCATAGACTAAACTTTAATTTTATAATTTTGTTACCATAAACAATACCACCACATAACAAAATAATCGAAAGTTACAAAAACAATAAATTACATGTTTCTTAAATTAACAATTCCCAATTTTTGCATAAAATAATAATGTTTGACTTTAGGTAAGCTTTTTGTTAACAAATCAGCTGGCATTTCTGGGGATTTTAAATAACTAACTTTAACTAAATTTTTAACAACAGCCTCTCTTATAAAATGATACCTTACATCTATATGCTTAGACCTTCTATGATACATACAATTTTCTGAGAGTTTTTGAGCACTTTGGTTATCATTAAATATTACAATATGTATATTGCCTCTATCAAAAAGTTCAGACAAAAGATTTTTTAGATATATAGCTTCTTTACTAGCCTCACAAATAGCCATGTATTCTGCTTCTGTGCTAGAGAGAGCTACCGTCTGTTGCTTCCTACTTTCATGAGATTTTACGTAATTTTCACGACCCTTGAGTTTGGGAACATTTACGATGTAGCTTCCCGCCATTTTTCACTTCTCAATACTTCGTAATGTTTTAGTCACTGATAACACAACACTATGTCCCGACAGTATGTTCTTTGCTGAATCTAGTCTAGGCAATACATATTATACGCCAACTAAAGTTTTTAGATAACTTTCTAGCACTTTTTACGATTTTTTTCACTACTGGGCTCCATAACCTATTGAAACGCAGTTGAGATTTTTCATAGACTAAACTTTTATTTTATAATTTTGTTACCATAAACAATAGATAGCGCCATCTAAAGCGCATAATTTTCAGTGTTTCTTTCTTAGAAACAAAAAAAAAACAGCTTAAAAAGTAAAATAATAATATTATTTTTATTAATATAATATGTTCCTATATACATACGTTCCCCTGACGTCTTTTAGAAATTTAATTATAATCTTTCATTATGTTTTATACTCTACGTGCATGTCTTACATAGAATTAGATTTTTGTATGATGGTTTCATATGATTTATATTGTACTGATGAACCGTTTCTTCCAAACCGGTGGTAAATTTTCGACATTCATACACGTGCTTTACCGGGGCCCAAACTGAATAAATATTTTTTTATTTTTCAATCTTGATTTACTTATCGTGGCACAACATCATTAATTACAACCCTATAAAAAAATATTTTTTTCTCAGCAGGTTTGGTGACGTCACCTATAAATCATTCATATTTTTTAAAAAGTTTTTGAAAAGTAATCTTACATTTTTCCTGTCAAATCTGACAACATTTTGAAAGCTAATAAAAGTTACTCGAGAGCCACGGAAATAACATTATTTTAAACAATTTATGCACTAAATACCATTGACGTGTCGTAAAAACTATGTGAAGCTTATTATATTCACGTGATCTTGCTATGTGAGTTCTTAAACTTGAGTATTGGGTGATTTTGGTATCTATGTAATAAATTTCCTTGTTAGTTTTATATGACAAAATAATATAAGATATTCTTCGTAAAATCAGTAGCCAATGTACATATGTGAGGAATGCAATTAAGATCAATTCATATGACTATGATTTTTGATACGTCTAAAGATACATAGTGGCTCAGTAAAGAGCTTGCTCGTATGAAAGTCTCTAACGAAGAAAGAACCACATCTTGTGCGAGTGTACAAACTTAGATATTGAAAACGAATCATACCCTAACATTTCAGTTTTCAATAACATAACTCTGATATTTTTTTCAGATTTATGATGAAAACATCCAAATGATAATCGTAGATGCAAATCAAGTTATGCTGGTGCGCGGTACAGCTTATGCATGAACTATTTATAGCAATAAATTGGTTAAATAACAATAATTTTGGGGATACATTCAAATAATCATGTGCTCTGTGAATAACAATACAATTCAATTATGCTTTTCTAATGTGTATTATTATCCAATGGTCCTAGTCTGAAAACCCAGATTGGATCTAAGAGAGTGTGTTTGAGGGAGATACCTAACAAAGCTTCAGCTGCCTATATTTCATAAATATACCAACTTTTTTTATTAAAACCTAAGTATGATGTCAAATTAATTGATAAAATATTTATCAACAAATTAGATCAAATTATTTGATAAGTATTATTATTACACGCACGTACTCCCTTAAACATACGCTTACATAAATAAGATAATTTTACTGTATTTTTATTAAGATTAAAAACTTCGTTGTCCCACCTCCATACATAGATTATTTCATAAACATCTTGTTCCGTTTCACTTAATATGTCACTGCTATTTAAATTTTTCCTTATTTCACTAATAATTTTCAGAGCATGATCATAAAATATTAGTATTTATTTAGAAACCAATATTATTAAAATTTAATAATAATATTTTTATAGTAAAAGCTTTACCTTTTTTTGTTCCGTAGGAAGGAACACGGAAATTGTGCGGTTGAAATAGCGCAATGCAGTTTGTATGGCGTTGTCTCTTTTACTTCTTACTTCAGGCTATAGACAAATCTTTCAAATCATTCGGTCTTTCCCGAACTAAGAAGGAATGTGTTAGAGTGTAGCAGGCATGTATCAATAACGATGTGGTACCAATATGAGCAATCATATTGTATGAATGCGGCATGATTACTTCAAAATAAGACTATTTTGTAAATGGAGGTGGGACCATGAAGTTTTGATTCTTCATCAAAATATAATAAATGATCTTGTCTAGCTAATGGTTATGGGTGTATGGACGGATGTAAACGTGGTAAATATGTATGTGTATTTATCATTATTCAGTTCATAATAACGACATAATGCTCATAGTCCGTACCACTCAGTTTTTAATAAAACATTTCAAGCAGTTGGTGTAATTATTAATTATCAGAAGCTGAAGTTGTGTTATCCCTTTAGAACCTTGTCTGAGTTTTCAAAAAGGCGGGTAGCTCACGCCTGTATCCCATGGAGGTAGGCAGAGACCACCGTTCGCCACATGCTACGATCCTTACATACTTCTTTCGCTTCATCCACATTCATGCATCTCTTCATACACTTCCTTCGGTTACGAGTGCTCCGAATTTGACCTTTCTGAACAATACTATTAATTTGGTCATAGTAGTTGTTCCTTGGACGCCCTCTACCGACACTTTCGCTCACATACGCTGTATACATTTATTTCGTTAATCGCTTTTCGCTCATCCTTGCGATAATTGTCCAAACCAATTCAACATACTGTTTTCAATTCTGGTCACCACATCATTCTTTGACTTGCAACTGTCTCTTATAACACTATTTTTCAATCGATATACAATGGTGACTCCACACATATTTCGTAACGATCGCATTTCCACTGCATTCACTCTACTTTCATGTGTCTTCTGCCAAAACCAACATTCACTTCCATATATCAGAGTAGGTACCAGCACCTCGTTATGAATGACTGACTGACCATCATGGCGTGCAGGGCACCATTTAACCTGTTTCCTGCAGACGCTCTCCTTTCAAAATCTCTATAATCTCTATAATAATAAAAAAAATATAAGCATGATAAAATTGTATGGTTATTTACAGAAACGCATAATTATTTCAATGTGTCTTCTTATATTCTTCTCATTTAACATATTGGTTTCATTGCAACACATAGTGTGGGGTCATGTCATGGGCTGTTTTATGCACCAGGATGACTTGAGTTGCATCTTTAATCATTATTTGCGTGTTTGCATCATAAATCCGAAAAAAATATTCATAGTGAATAGAAAACCGTATTAATATATTGATTAACACCTAGTATGACTTGGAATATGTTATCTGGGGTATATGTATGCAAAAACTAGCCATACCGTTTCACATACAGTTTGTACACAATGATAAGATGTGAATCCTTTTGGGTTCTTCTTCAGAGACTTACACACAAGGTTTTTCTGCGCCTGCATCTGTTGACGCACATTTAGTTACAGTCGTATGAATTACATACTCACGTTTGTACATTGGGTCCTGATTTCACAAAGTACTTAATCATCTCGTAAGTATTTTGTGATGAAAACCAAACAAGGAATTGTATTACCTAGACTAGGTATTAAAATCACTCGATACTGAAGTAAAAGCACTCATATTTCAAGATCATGTGAATATAATACGTTTCACATACTTTTTATAACACGATAATGATATTTAGTAATGAAATAATTTATTTTATATGATTAAAATTTTTGACAGATTTGACAAGAAAATGAATAATTACTCTTCAAAAACTGCGTTATGGAACGAAATAACCGAATGATCTGTCGTGACGTCACTAATCCTGCTGAGTAAACAATATTGTTTTATAGGGTTGCAAGCCTGCTATTAATGATGGTGTGGTACGAAAACACAAAGTAAGCTTACAATAACATTGCTATAAGACCTCATGGTCAGCCCCCTGGTTGACCGAGCTATGCTCGGTTTCATTTTTGAGAAAGAACTGGACGTTTACTAATGTTATAAAAAAAAAAAAAATTGTGGGGAAGTGATATCTGCCTACCCCCATGAGATACAGACGTGAGCATAATGTGTGTGTTGAAAAAACAACATCGATCCGGTGAACGTCAGACTTGAGTCGTACCCCGAAGGCGGCAAGCCTCACGTCTGAGCTATCGTAATATGACAAATGTCGGCGAAATTTATTGTCGTATTGTAATGATGTTTTATGAGTTTTTCGGTGCCTGAAAACTTGGTCAGAACGATGATTTCCAAAAATGAAATCTAGCTAGATCAATTTTTTGCCCCAAAAACCCCCATACAAAATTTCATTTATTAGGTATATACAAGAATTGCTTGTTTAAAGGTATAAGATAAGATACAAAAGACCTAGTATTATGCTTGAGATGGCGATGAGATCACTATTTTTTGGTACTTAATCATATAATAGTGCAAAGTGGGTGTTGTTACACCTATGCATACGGCGAATCATGAGGCATTTTTAATATAATAGCTTTAATATATTATGAGATTCATAATGCGTTGTAGTTAGGTACTTGTAGTTGAGTTACTGCGCTTCAAATAATACGCTATGAGTACCTACAAATTATTTTTTAAAATAAAAATAGCTGTTTTGAATTTACTTTAAAGGTTAAATAGGTTATAACGAAGAGAATTTGTAAATTTTATCGTAAAAAACAAGTACTGGTTCAACACGTCCGCTGCGATGTGTAAACAATGACCCTCGTATGACAATAGAAACAACGCTATAGGTGTTTTGTCATACATCGCTCCGGGGCCCAAACTATGAGCTCTTATTGCAATGATACTTCAGCTGTGCGACAGTGACAGATATATGCACGTCACATACATCTGTCTCATAAATGAGTGAAACTATCATGGCAATAAGAGCTCATGGTAAGGCACCTGACGTCACAGGCGTGGGGACGGCGGAGAGCGCGCGGGGCGCACGCTTATTATTCACTAGCTGTGCTTTGCTTTCCAGCGTAGGATAAACAATCTATATCTATACAGATAAATAAAATGTATGTGTCTGTTTGTAATCTATACATCTATACTCTATACATACAGATAAATAAAATTGAAGTGCGTGTTTGTAATTGCAAAATAACAGCTTTTCACTAAATGCATACGAATGTATACACGCTCATCTCCTCCTTCTGGATTTTGTTGTTTCCTGATCCGACCCCCATATATTTTTATTTATATGATTCATAAGACGTATACAGGATGTCGGAGAAAATAGGACAGCTGTTAAAATATGTGACAGGGTATAAATTTTAGAAAGCAAATAATATTATTATGACACAAATATCTTCTTCCGTTTTCGAGTAATTGACGTTCAAAGTTGACCATATCAAGACCTTATTTTCGCATAAAAATCAGCTGTAGCTTAGAGTTATTCACGTGAAATCTAACTACGTTTTTATTATTTTTCTCCAACTAATCAAACCAAAGAATCCTGAAATAATCCCATAAAACCATTTATCGAAACCATTAACCTTCCCCTTAATTTAAAATGTTTGATTACCGCGTACGTAATGTAGGTAAACGCGGCCGCGCGTTCATTCAATCGCTTAAGGCCGCGAGCTCTTCGGCCATAGCCTATAACTACGTTATCGCTGGAGCTAGATATTTTACGATTTCAATATATAGTGATACATTAATAAAACCTGCATCTTCTAGAAGACAACTTTTCCTTTTTCTCCGACCCCCTGTATACCTTAGTAGATATGCCTTTTGAAAGTGAGTTAACGAATGCAAAAATACTGTGAATCGGAACTGTGAGGTAAACGTTTTATCTATCTATCTATCTATACACATAAATAAAATTGAAGCGTCTGTTTGTAATTTCAAAATAACAGATTTTCACTAAATGCATATGAAAGTATACACGCTACTGACACTAAAAAACAAAGTTTTAAATTTTTTCTCTGACTGTCTGTCTGTTTGTTCCGGGTAATATCTGAAACGGCTGGATGGATTTCAACAGGACTTTTACTGGCAGGTATCTGATGTTTCACGGATCAACTACTTACTTTTAGTTATTAACAATATTAGGGTTCCGCTACAATAAGGATGAAACTAAATCGAAACCGCGGGGCACAGCTAGTAACAAATACAGATAATGGAAACAATGTATCATAAAAGCAATTTAATCACTCAACCAATGTCTTCGCGAGTTTGTCGACAACTATACGTGTTCTTTCCGATAAATACTGATCGATTCGCCCAAGGACTTTGACAAAATGCAACATTTTCTGTACACCTTTCTTGAATTTTTCCATTCTTTCCGCGCTCGTGTCTTCACCGGTATCTCTAAAGCTCGAGAAGTTAATTGAAGGTCCAATTTTTGGAGGTGAAAATGGATTTTCTTGAGTCGTTTTCAATTTCGGAACTTTAAAATGTGGGATCTTTAATTTAGGTAATCTCAACCCCAACTTTGGTATGAACCCTTTAGGCGGTGCGACTGCGACAGGGACCTGGTTATTACTGTACCCGGTTTGGTCAGAATCTGGCTCGATGAGGATAAACCTGCCATCTTTGACTGCCTTCGGGATGGCTCGGTGAATGAGACTGCAAAAATCTCCATGGTAGTCAGAAGTGCTGCGGTGGGGTTGTGGATGCCTCGAACGGTAATTTGAAGCCCGGTACTCCTGAAAGCATGGTTTCTTGTAAATGCATTGTTTTGTTATTTATCATGGCAATACAGAGTATGTTTAGAGCAGCCATGAGTTTTTCAAAAACAAATTAGGGCGGATTCCACACCACATGCTTTACGGTGAAGGAAAACATCGGAAGGTAACCTACATGTCTGAGAAGTAATTCAAAAACTTATGTGACTGAAGACGGCATGGGCTCACCGTCTGTCACGTTGACACTTAATCATCTTCAGCGGAATGTGGGTGTGGGTTATTACAACACCTCCGCTTATCCTTCGAGGACCCTTCTGGGATGGTGAGAGCATTTTATTTCTTGTGTCGAAATAAAAGTAATATAAAACTGACCTCTTCATCAGAGCTGCAGTTGATGGTCAAATGTAGTGGAGACGTTGGTGCACTCACTACATTATGCACCATCTGTAAATAGTTATCATAATTATCAACAAACTTGCACATAAAGATCTTCAACAATTTCACAATTCAACTTATGTTGTTCGTGTGGGGCCGACCTATTATATCTTATAGTCATGATAGCTTGACTGTGAGACACTTATACACGACAATAATTCCATGTTCAAATTCCATGATATTTGTCAATCTTCTTTTACACTGGGAAGTCATCGTAGGGCCCCTGTGCACGGTTTTCGACCGATTTCTTTTGCAAGCCTTTCAATACAAGGGAGATACTCTGGTAGGTTAAGCATGCTATTTGATATATGATCCTGTGCGATATTATTTTTATTTGAGATAGATATGTAAAAAAGTCTTATTATTTTGAAAACTTGGATTTTAGAATCACCAGTTTACTCACTTGTATAACAAGGCTTGCCGGGGAACAAGGGGTTTTAGAATTCGCAGTTTCCTTTATCACTGATCACGTAACATTATCGTCCCTTAGATTTGGATACCAACCACAAAGAGGAATGCTTTCGCCACGTACCGATACATGATGCGTTGAGGTTCGTCACTACCCCGCGTCGCCTCCGGACAACTGCAGTCGGTCACGTATTGCATGCGCTTCCTACAATAACGCACACTCAGCATATTCGTGCGATGCCATAGATGGTGTCGTGTTTAGTAGTGCAATTGTTAAAATTTAAACATAACGAAACATAAAAAAAACAAGTAAGTCGATATAGTCATTGATTTCATTTCAATGAACTGTTATCTACTTCATATCATAGTTAAATGCTAAGAGGCAAAAACTATAACACACCCCATTTTTACCTTTCTAACATTTGAGTAGAATTTTGGAAAACCCTTTCTTAGTGGATTCTTCTCACAAACAACATAGCTTCATTTCTCATTTAACTTCTCCAAGATCAGAGGTCTGTGCGCTGATTTTTAAGTCACTTTGAATTGTTTATTATGTATACAAGATCACAAACTAGCATACGGACTTGATAATGCAGATAGTTAGAAGTCCAAAGAATGTGAAAATATCGCTCGAAGGCTTAAATTGAGGGCGTTGGTCTTGCGTTGACAGCTTGAAACATACATTTTGACCGGATCTTGACTGCCTTAAAGCAGTAACTCGAACCCTTCTTTTTAAGCGACAAATTAACATAAAATGTGAAAAACCAGCCAAGGACCACTAGCGATGTTATTGGCGACCCTGTAAGAATATCTTTACATCTCTCTACTGTGGGGGTAATAACTCCGTCAGAGCAATTTTTCATAGTGACTTTAATCTGGCCGTACTGTAGTCCTCTACACTACAATCGTGACTGTTCAAATCGATTGAATCACCTACAATACGCCTATTGCACAACAAATGATATTGAACATCAGTCACTTATCTCTATACGATTTCAGAACCATATTATAAAAGGATTCATTGAGAAAATGCAGTGGTTTCTAAATAGCTGTTATGCCGGGTCTCTGGTTCTGTACCTGTTAGTAAAGTTTTACTTTGAGAATGAAATTAAGAAGACAACTCATCTGGATGACCGTGTTCTTTGTGATAGCTGTCACTGTTACAGAGGTTTGGATTGAATCAGTTTTGTTTTAACTGCTTTGAAAGAACTGACCTACCATCATCGGTTTAAAGAGCATTTATTAAGAATTTTCATTACATTATTTTAATTAAACTGTAACCTCCTTATTAGAAAACATAACTTAAGGTAATCCTAAGAAAAAGGTTAAAAGTAGCACCATCTCTTTTTGTGACGGCTTTCAAGAGGGATGGATATAGCTTTAGTCTTCGTTTAAACCCAGTTTTGAAATAAAGGGCGAAGTGTACATATATTTTATTAATCAATATTTAAATATGTATTTCTAGAGCAGTATCCTGAGCCGACTATCCCTGCTGCAGCCACGGCGAGACACTTGCTTCACATGTCGGGCAGAAGACCGGCCGTTCGCCTACCCTCTCATAGCTTACATCGCCAAGATCAAAGGCATGTTTGTCCGTAGACTCAACGTACTTGTGGACACATCTAAGCATTACAAATTAACCGATGTAAGCGACAAATAAAATTGATGAAGTAAAGGATCTTCAAAGCAGGAGCAGTGAATGTTCGTTAAGTTATGGGTATTGTTTATGTACAAATTATAGTTATGAAACTTTTAATGTGAACATATTATTTTTATGTTTTTTTTACTTTAATAAAAAAATATAATTTAAAGTGATTCATAATTTTGTGAGTTCCGTAAAATTTTCAGGAGACTTCTACCCGGACATACACATCGTTCATATAAAATTCAAAGTCCTAACTGACATATAATACCTATATCAACGCACAGCCTACGCCTATAGACATGAAATAAGGAGAGTATGTTCTTGGTGGGGTGTAGATATACACTTCGAAAGGGCTTTTCGGTTGAAATGGAAGTAGAAAGTTTGTACGTGAATTCGGAACCTAGTTTTCATCATTTACTCCTGTACATTTTGACTTAAGTAAATATTATATTATACTTTATATATGATGGTTCGCTTTATGGATGACTATGAGGCTCTTCGGCTTTAATGTTGAGAGGAAACGTTTATTAACATACTAGCTGTGCCCCGCGGTTTCACCCGCGTATATTTAGTTTCATCCTTATGGTTGCGGAAATCTAATATTTAATAAATAAATATTAAGTAAATAAATAAAAGGTAGCCTATGTCCTTTCTCAGGGTCTAAAGATCGTCTGTGCCAAATTTTATTAGAATCGGTTGAGAGGTTTAAGCGGGAAAGCGTAACAGGCAGAGTTACTTTCGCATTTATAATATTAGTAAGGAGTTAACACTGTAAGAATAAACAACTCATCTCATCTCCCTGGCCTTATCCCATACATTATTGGAGTCGGGTTAAACAACTATACAATTTTTATTAAATAGGCTTCCAAAGATCACTTTTTACTTGACAATACATTAGCTGTGCGTTGATCGAAGTCAGACGAAACCAAAGTACGAATAACTTCATTAACCAATGATAATTTATTTTTTCGGCATTTACCTGGTAATTTAATTCTTTATATTGGCATGCCGTAAGATATAAATGTTACAAGAACATATAATAAAAAAGGATGTTAATAACTGGATATCAATAAAGATTTTCTTTATTCTTGCTTATTACTAACCTACACCATCCACATATAATTACGAATACAAAATATAAACCCTAATGATATAGCTATCGTAACAAAATATCCATGAAAATGATTAAATCTTTGGCATTCTTTAGGATTTGATTTTGTTAATGGGAAAGACAGACCAGTTTTACTGTCCTTGCCCAATTGCCCTGTAAATACTTACTCAGACAAAGGTCAGGGGGCAAATTATGCACGGGTTTCTATCATTTTCCAATCCAAATTCTAGATGACAGGTACAGCGGAAATTTTTCAATAAAAAAGTTAGGTTATGAAGTACCTACTTACTGGAGAAAAAACACTGTTTTTGAAGAGAGAAAAGAATTGAAACTTGGTTGAAACCCGTACGCAAGACTGGATGTAACAACCAGTAGATTGGTAAATATCTAGTACCAATGCATGGACTGAGGTCATAGCGGGAATGACCAATAATAAAGCACTTTATTTCAACAACAATTTCTTAAACCTAAGAAACTCGGCAGTCGTCAAAGACCCGCGTTTCTTCAAGTCTAAAAGCTTCTCCAAAATAGGGTTCTTTTTCGGTAAAATCGGTACTTTAATTGGCTTTAAGTCAGAACTTAAGGGTTTCGGAAGCAAAGGTTTGCCCAATATTGGTACACGCAGTGGTTTTAATGGGCTTTTCAATCGTGGTAAAAGTGGTAACCGAGGTATCAAAGGCAGTAGTGGTAACCGTGGTAAGAGTGGTGGCAAGAGAGGTGGTAATATAGGTGGTAGAAGAGGTGGTAAAGGTAATAAAGGTAATTTTGGTATTCGTGGCAATATGGTACGTGGTGGTATGGATCGTGTAAATTTTGGCGTACCTAAAAATTTTTCTGGTGACTTTATCCTTATTGGGGGCGGTTTTGGAATGGGTGAAGCGTGTTTTGAGTTAATATTAATAAATATTGGTGAATTCCGAGAGACTTTCTTGATAATTAACGGGTTGGATGGTCTTTTGACGTCACCGGCAATGAGGCCGAGGTTGAGCGCATGTGATTCATTCATCTGAAAAAGAGATTTAGTTTAAACAAACAACACATACCACCATAGTATCATACTATGTTCAAAGAAGTCTTAAGCCTATCGAGAATATACTTGAATTCAATTAATTAAAATTTTGTTAACATGATTTTTTCCTAATTTAAACTACAAATTTAAAAGTATTCTGCACGGGCACTGTCGCGGATGTGTTTCACGGAAACGTAGACGACGTTGTATCTCATCTCACACCCCTTGTAACTCATCCAAGGGTAGTTTTGATGGTCAATTTCGGGAAGGCACAAAGAGATAAGAAACATACTATTAAGAAGACATTCATAGTTTTAAAAACTACTTACGAACAATAGCAAACACGCGATGATGCATTGAGTAAACGTCAATGTAATTCCACCAGAAACTGGCATCTTGCAAAACTCCCTTTCGTTTGATTAAACTTTCAAATAAGTTTCATCTCCTTTATATACACGTTATTGTTTAAAAGATAATGGTATTTTCTCAATGGTATCTCTTAAAGATTAAGCACGTTTGAAGACAAATTTGTATTGTAAGGATGATAACTGTTCGGGTCATTGTTAAGAGTGTTTCAAAATATACCTTTCCAGTTTCCACGACTAACACTTTATGTGATGATCTTACCTTCCTTAAAGAACAGTTGACTGAAAAGTCTTCTCACAAAATGGCAAGCATTTCTCATTGAACATCCAGGAATGCACTAAGAGTAGGAGGGATAGGCCTGGCATGGCTCGTGGGAACCTACCTAATATACCTAATTAATTCAATATCAAATTATTGTTAGCAGCGCATTCTGACGCCCTAATTTTGTGGGAACATTACTTATTTAGTTGGGAGAATATTTTTGTTATAAGTAACTGTATAAATGTTTGTTTGCATATTTTTAGAAAGCCAAGATGTTGCAACAATTGTTTCTACTAATACTTAGGGTATTAATTATAGTATGTCTTCTGATAACGACCTTTTCTTACAAATGATAAAAGCTACTTAATGTAATCAGCACGTAAAATCTTATCACTAAGTTTGAAACTCTAGATAAGTAGATATTACATCACATTATTCTAAGATACAGAAATTGTTCTTTAGTAGCACGTTTCCTATGAAAATGTGACAAAAGTCAGTCTTTATAAGCCAATGTACTGTTTCTTATGGCACATAGAGTTTAAGTGAACCAGAATGGGGGGTCAAAAGTTTTTTTGGTCCTCCATAGCCATCTTATTATTTAATGCATCTTGTATTATCGCGTGTGATGAGAAAGGGATTTGTTTGGTAAAGATTTACTTTAAAGATATACATTTTGCTAACTTTCAAGGGAGTAGTTGCTAATATTTTTTTTTGTTTCAGTTGGAAGCTTTGAAAGAACTAAAAGAATGCAAGAAGGCGGTTTTAGCCTCGTACGTATCTGATAAATATCAGAAGTAACTTTTGCTTTATTTTTTATGTACTAATTGAATTTCATGTTTTTCAGGTTACTTAAGCCGTTGCTTACCAAGAAACTAGGTAAATATATTTGTATCACTTGCGAATAAACATCCTCCAGGTCTGAAAAACATAGCATTAATATTCACGGTAACCAATCAGAAAACCTTAAAATGATATATTAAATCAGTAAGCATAAAGAGAGACACTTGTTTACATATCCACAATTTTTTAATTAAATGCCAATTTCGAAATGATACAACGACGTTAATTGTGTTACAGATAAGAAACTACCATGTGGGGAATTGTTACCTCCGCCAGTACCTCCACCGACCATCGTGTTGATGCCCGCTGCTCCTCCACCGTGTGCCTCGCCCCTGCTGTTGCCGCCGCCGCCTCAATTCTTACCACCAGCACCGTTAGCACTACCTCCAATAGTTCTACCGCCGCCGCCTCCCTGTCTCCCACCACCTGCACCAGCTCCCTTGATCCTACCAGCCCCCGCCCCGGCTCCATACTTCCTTCCAGCACCACCGCCACCCGCTCCCTGCTACCCTCCACCATTACCTGCACCATTGATGCTGCCGGCTCCTGCCCCAGCACCCCTGTACTTGCCAGCGCCACCACCACCGTGCGCCCTACCAGCCCCCCCGCCGTTGTTACCCCCCGCTCCGGCTCCCTTTGTAATATCACTAGTTCCTCCTGCCCCCCCTCCCCCACTGTGCGCCCCGCCACCCCCTCCTCCAGGGATCCCGATGACAGCATACATGGTCCCACCCCCGGTACCCTGTGCTTTGGAACCCAAACCTTTGCCTTTACCCCTTCCACCGCCATGTGCGTGCCCTTATTATCTTTAACAATTTAAATTGATTTAAACGTATTTATTGTAAATGTGTATGAATAAATATTTTACCTTCTTGTCAAAGCAAGTCTATTATTTATACTTCGTTCACAACGTTAGGTGGTTGTTACGAACCCTACAATTTATGCCAAGGCTGTTATTTGGATAATACAGCCGAATTGTAAATGCATGCAAGTACAGTTAGCCATTCGTCCAAAATAATTTGCATTAATTTAATAGTGCACCACCTTGTTATTTTCTAATTCTTCTACAGAGGTGTAAAAATAATAGCTTAAAAAGGTACAGACAGACCGTACGTCATTGTAAAATAAAAGCCATCCGTCGTCTTAGACATTTAGGTGTTGTTGAAAGATAGGCGGTAAAATTAATAAATAGATAATTATCTCATAAAAGTTAACAGTAAGAATAGAATACTATAATGCCATAGATACTGGAGTTCTAAATACTACTGCCTTATTCTGCGTACTGTACCTATAAACATATACAACAAGAATTACGATTTCGTAGTAGACAAGCACTTTTAGTGCATGTGTGTAGTTGGATAGACGTAGACAATGTTAATCCCAGCTATAGCACATTACTTCAAATACAAAGTTGTAAGCAGTATTATTGTGTTAGCATGTTGGCCTGCATCAGGTATCTAACATACTAATTTAAACATTATATACCATGTATTTAGAGTTGATTTTATAAGTGTCACAAATTGCAGATCGTGTGAAATTTATAAAAGAGCTGTCCTATCATGGCCTAGGGGCAACGTTTTCCTGCGATCCTAGTGTACTGAATAACCTTGAGAATGAATTCCTACCGGGCATCCTGTACTTTAAAGAAACAGATGATATATTATTTAGAATGGTTTGTACTCGAAAAAAAAACGTTGAGACACATTTCTAAGACAATTTTTTTTTCAGAAAGTTTTGAAGGTGGTCTTATAGCAGTCAGTGGATTTAAATCTGTAAAGTTAGACCTACGTCGAGTACTCAAGAAAAATATCGTAGTATAGTTTACGACAACTACACTACGATATTTTTCCTTGAATTTTAGCTTAGACAGTCTTCAAAACTTGTAACTTAGAATGTATCTTCTAAAATGTAGTCCCAAAGGCCGCTTGCAGTTTATGGCTCCTTAGCTTAAGTTGCAGTTAAAGTCCGGTGCTAAAATATATCATTTCAGATTAACAAGAAACACTTCTCCAAAGCCTACAAATGGTTAATTATTGGAAATGAGTTACCAAAAACATTACATAAAGCTCGTTATGATATAGACATGACTGCGATGCTCCTGCCAGTAAATAATTCAATGTGTTTAAACCATGTGTACGTACATCCTCGTGACGGAGTGTCTTTGCACCCATGGGGACATTGGACACACGATACTGGGCTGGTACTGACTCACGAAAGGGAAAGGATCTTAAGGAAACTGAATCTTAATAAGTATCCATTAAGGATTGCTACGCCGGTAAGTTGACCGTAAATAATGTTACACCGTAAATTAAGAGCCGTGGGAGAGTGTTAGAATATATACATAGATATTTTCACATCATCTCAGAAGGATCCTCGATGGGGGAAGTGTTACATTACCTACATTTCACCCATAATTATTAAGTGCCAATGTGACAGATGGTGAATCCAGCGGCATTTCAGGCACTATCCATATTTATACCAGTTTGGTATAAATTTAT
The DNA here is from genome assembly GCA_964035505.1 of Watsonalla cultraria. Taxonomy (NCBI): domain Eukaryota; kingdom Metazoa; phylum Arthropoda; class Insecta; order Lepidoptera; family Drepanidae; genus Watsonalla; species Watsonalla cultraria. The sequence continues at coordinate 7,022,207 of OZ037731.1, forward strand.
TCTCAGACCCATGCAGGTTTCGTCACCATGTTTTCTTCACCGTGAAGCTCGTGGTGTGTAATCACTGCGTTTTAGTTTTTAAAAACTCACTGGGACAAACAACTGGGAAACGAACTTACGTTACAAGGGCAGTAGGTGACTCAAGCCTCACGGCTGCCACATCTATTGGTTCAAAGTGGCCTGCTGTGTAAGCAACGCAAGCTGCAATCTGACCGGTCACATAGGCTACTTAAAAGTAGGTTCTCGTAGAAATCATTGTGATAATGTAAAGAATAGACTACGTAGCATGTTTCTGTTCTTTCAGATCGGACACTACTCTAGGGATTGGTACAATGGGACGATTGAAGAATACCTCATGGACGAAAGCCTCTCTCAATACGACTCTGGTATTCGCTGCGGTTTCCTTGGCTCTCAGCTCCTCGTCGAAACATTAAATGCTACGTAAAGATCCTTACATATTTTTTTCTTCAATTGATTCGGTTAAAGTCAGTAGTGCGGTCACGAGTTATGAGACCTTGAAGTTATCATTTTATGAGTCTGCCTCTGTCTGGCTGTATGGTGCAGTGCGAATAAGCTACATGTACAATTACCCCCACTACTTTCGCTAAGCACTCATAACTCGTGACAGCACCTGTACCTTAGGGCTTATAAATGAATCTTTAGATAACTATTTGTATTTTTACATTCAAATTTTTTCATCTACTCCTATAATTATTGGACTAGTTCCCACTGATTACTTGATTGACAAGGATTAATAAATGTTTAATTTTCTAGTAAAATAAATATACCAACGCTGCTTTGGGGTGCAGATATCCATAATGACAGCATGGTGGTGATGTTGGAGACTGGAGAGGCTGACCTCAGCGGAGCGATACTGCGGATTTTGGGCGACCGTATCAATAGAATGGACTTTGTACTCTCAATATGGCCTTTCAGGTACGTGAACCATGAATTCAATAATTTCGTTTAATTTGTGCACCTCTTCATATATTTCCTTCGGATACGATTGCTCCGAATTGTCTAAAAAAATTTTAAAATATAAATTAATTATGATTTCGCAGTAACTATCCTTCACTATCCCTTTTTTTCTTCCCGTTAGGGGACGATGTAAATAATAATGATTTACTTAAATACTTTGACCAGCGGCGGTAACTGAACTCATAATAATATACAAATGCTAATTCCATCTTTTTATATCATGATGCCAGCTGAGTGTCTTGCCGGCTCTTCTCAGTAGTCTAGTTTTCGAACCGGTGGTCAATTCTTCGACATGCATTAGTGCCTAACCAGGGCCTAAACTGAATAAATCATTTTAATTTATTCGATTTCAGCGTCGGCTTCACATATCTAGCAGAGCGGGAAAGTAGTAGCAACATGTTTGTGGAACCGTTTACAATCGGCGTGTGGATGTCTTGCCTGGCTCTTGGAATCATCCTGGCATTTGCTCAGAGGATCTGCGCCAAGAGTCCGGATGAGAAAGATGGCGCTTATATCGCTGTGCTTGCCACTTGGCTGCAACAAGGTAAAAATATGCGTACTGAACCCTAATGAATGAACTATCACGTTCTAAAATTCGTTTTAAACGACAGTGCTTCTATTTATCATCTCACTGGCCTTCTCCCATACTTTGATGCGGTAGGCACTTGATTCAACCATCTGCTATCTCCTTCTAAGGGGAGAACAAGTAATCTGGGCTAGACCAGTTGTCAGACTATCCTAGGCTTCTGATAGACCTGTATTAACTTTTTCCAAGGGTGTTCAATTGGCATGGTATTCAGCATTGACTTTCTTAATGTGCTCTCTGAGGCACAAAACGTGGTTATCCATCCTAATACGGGCCTGGGTTGGGGTTGATTAATTTCGCTGATTGAATTATATAACTGTGCCTTTCTCTACCATTTTTAAAGTATGTACTCTTTGTAGTATTAGAAATTTACACCCTACAGATGCAAGCGCAGTCCCAGCGGGAGCATCAGGTAGATGGACATTCATGGTGTTGTCCGTATCAGCGATGTTGGTACACGCCTACTATACCTCAGCCATCGTGTCTGCTCTCATGAGCTCTGGGAGCAACGGCCTCGACTCTCTTAGAGCTCTCGGTGACTCACAATACGCTATCGCATCAGAAGACTACGATTTCATGCGATATTTGTTTTTTGATGTATGTATGAAACCCTTACCTTACCATATAAAGCCCTTATCTTATATCCAATTAATTTATCAAAAGCCGCTCGAGGTCAGGATTATTGTCTGGTTGATAGCAATAGCCTCACCCCTATTACATGGCACTTGATTATAACTGGCGTGAGCTAAATAAACGATCGCCAAGTAATAAACTATGCTCTACAGGTTAAAACAAACTGGAACGACTTGGAATACTTGAAGCAGAAGAAGAAGACGTCCATTTTCTATCAAGACCTTGATCGGGGGGTAGAACTGATACGGCAAGGAAGCACCGCGTTCCACTCCGAATACAATCAGATATACCCGCACTTTAATACATTTACCGACGACCAAATATGCAAGCTGCAGAATGTTGACACCATTCCTCAGGTATCCCAAATATATCCATTAATTAGATACCCTAAGATTTCTTCCCCCTTATTACAAAGCATAGACTACGATAGTTTTTGGTTTAAAAGCTAGCTCCATCTCTTTCTGTGATACGGATTTAAAAAGAGATAGCAATCGTTTAGGCTAGTCTTCGCAGAAACCATGTTTTATGAAGAGGGGGTATACATATCACGATCGAGTTTATTCCAGATCTTAACCTGGATAACGTCAAGTATAAACGGTCAATGGTCTGAGGTGTTACATTCGCGAGGAGGTTGGCTCCGCGAGGTTGGCATCACGAAGCGCCTGGTGTCCCGCCTCGTAGCCATTAGGCCTGAGTGCAGGTCATCGCTACTCGCTGAGAGAGTCAAGTTTGGAGACGTGGCTCCTCTTCTAGGTCTCACCACGTTTGGAGCTGTTTTCTCTTTCATATTACTGGGCTTGGAAATACTTGTTGCCAGAAAGAAGACAAAAAGGAATCCTGATGGCGGAGACGTCGTTACGAATGATGATTGAAATTTTATCGCAAATTCTTGCTTCGATCGCAAATTATTCCACTTATCGATATTTTTTTTTATTATCTCGGTTCTGAAAATAAGACAGCTGAACTTTTCCAACCTTATCTTCACGCACAGCATACAGCCTCTATCACAATGAACCTTATCATTCGATCATTATCACTATCCATCATCTTCTTTAAAATCGTTCGCATCACGTATCACTTTGAGAGGTAATTTTATTTATATATCACGATTTTTTAATTAAGGATACAATGTTTGATATAATTTAGCAGATGAAGGCGTATTAATAGCATCTGGTTGTGAATTGATTAGAAAATGGATATTAAGAAAATGTTAAGATTATTAATAAAACTGAGTGCATTATCAATGTGCTTCGGTTATGCAGCTCCAACGAGTTGCCAGGATTTACAGCAGTCGCATGTAAGTAGTCTTTAAGATTATTTACCCGTCAGCCTACCAGGGCAGGACATATCATTACTCTATGTCACACACAGGCATACGTATGTCAAACAATAAAATTATTATCGATGTTATTGAAAGTCAGCGGTCATCTCTCAGGTTTAGTTCCAAACAATTGTTTAAGTATTATGTAAGTTTTTGCGTTAAAATATATAACTCAGAACTTCGAATCAAATTACAATATAAATCTGTTTTTATTTACACTTCTAACAGAGTACTTATAAATCGCCAGAATTGAATTCTTATAACGAATCGAAAATACCATGTCAAGGTGAAGTCATGCACTCTTAACGCTGAGATACGCAGACGATGTTTTTAAGTATTCAATGACAAATACAGCTTTACTTAATACCATTAAGGTTGCATACATATTATACTGACATACCTGATGTAAAACGGTAAGGCCCATGGGTTGCAATGACGCAGTGACAGCCCTAAGGTCTGAGAATAATCCTATTACTTTGTTATTACAATTGACTCATTGATATGGTGATCACGAGTGTGACTACGGATCACGAGGTCCTGGGTTCGATGCCAGGGTCGGTTAATTATTGAGATTTTCCATCAGTAATCTCCCAGTAACACTACCCGAAGTTTGGATTATAGCGCCAACTTAATGGCAGTAGGCTCGCCCCCTATTACTTGGGGTATAAGTACATCTCTGCCTACCCCTTCGGGGAATATAGACATGAGCGTATGTAATGTGTAATGTATGTCATTCTGTTTATTTCCAGTTATCCTCACTTAATGAAAGAGTGACACAAATGATAAACTCTCTATACTCATCACGTAAGTATATTTTATTGTTTATTTATGGCCGGTCTCAAAACATTACTTTTCATTCCGGTTGACTAATGTTTTTCGATGAATTTGCATTTACAGAAACGATTAACGAATGTGAACGTCATATAATTTGTCAGTATCATAATTATTGGCTCAGCATAAAAACAAATAGGTACTTGTTACAACATTAAGATTGATAAATGTATTTCATGTACGCTCCTATTTATGAAAAGTTGCTTGAATATAATTGGGCATTTATCGCCAACTAAAAAACCCAATTTTATTTGTCTATAAATATTGTATGAGAGCTGTTGATCTATACATCTTACACAGAAAAACCAAATTTAAAAAATTTTCCTTGTCTGTCTGTCTGTCCGTCTGTCTGTTTGTCCCGGGTAATCTCAGAAACGGCTGGACCGATTTTAACAAAACTTTCACTGGAAGGTAGCTGATTTTACAAGGAGTAACTTAGACTTTTATTTAAAAAGCACAGGAGCACAGCTAGTATGAGCATAAAAGTGTATTTTTCCCTTCCAGCGCTCCTCTCGAAGCTCCAGCCAACAGTAACAAATACAACCCCAGCAATAAGCGAATACTCAACACCGACCCACGAAACTACACCCGTGTCGTATCCCACTACATATCCTCCTGCCAGTCCTCAATTTGTCTATGTATCACCCCCTAACACGGCTACACCTTCCCCTTACTACTCCCTTGATACAGGACTTCAACCCACAGACTACGCATACCCAACATCATCAAGCCCAGTACAAAGATCAGCGTGGCCATACTCGTATGAATATGCGTATCCTCAATATGCGCCCCCTTCGCCCCCCTTATCTTACCCACCAAAGCCCCTTGAAACCCCCCCAAGCCCTTATTCCGAATATAAACCGTCACCTCTGACGCATCGTGCCAACTATCCCCCATTTAATCCTCCAGCAAGTCCCATGCCCACTTACCAGCCTCAACCACCGTACACGACTGCGCCCCCTGCGCCAGCTTATCCCCCTTTGGCTCCAGCATACCCCCCATCGGCACCAGCATATCCTCCTCCGGCACCAGCATATCCCGTTTCGTCACCATCATATCCTCCTTCGGCACCAGCATATGCCGTTTCGTCACCATCATATCCTCCTTCGGCACCAGCATATCCCTTTTCGACGCCGGCATATCCCTCATCTGTACCAGTATATCCCCCATCAGCATCAGTTTATCCTTCATCGATGCCCGCATACCCCTCGCCAGCGATGCCAACATATCCCCCCATGCCGTTGCCAGCATATCCCCCAAGTATTCCCACCTCCTACCCACCTACTCCCGCTTACTCTACTCCATACCCTACGCCTTCACCTTCATACCTGACTGAATATATCCCTTCTCCGCATTACAGTCAATCATTGGTCTAGTATTTAAATATTTTGTACCGAGTTATAGTATAAGGTTTAACAAAGAATCACAATTTTAAGGGGCTTAATTAAGTAAACATATGTACGCTGCATAAATTATTGTTTTTTGTAATGTAATTTTTTTATGTATTAAATAGTTAATGTCAAATGATTTTTAATTATAATTTCTTATATCTTAAGTTATTGTTAAGACGTTCCGGACTTGATTTTCATCTATACATCTATATCTATACAGATAAATAAAATTGAAGTGTCTGTTTGTAATTCCAAAATAACAGCTTTTCACTAAATGCATAGGAAAGTGTCAGTAGCGTGTATAACGCTACTGACACTAAAGTTTTTAATTTTTTCTCTGTCTGTCTGTTTGTTCCGGGTAATCTCTGAAACGGTTAGACCGATTTCAACGGGACTTTCACTGGCAGGTAGCTGATGTTCCAAGGAATAACTTAGGCTACTTTTATTTTTGAAAAACATTTAGAGTTCCGCGGGAATAAAACTAAATCTACGCGGGTGAAACCGCAGGGCACAGCTAGTATATTATAAGTAGATGTATGAGCTCAAAACTATATGTAACTAACAATATCCATCCCATTGAAAAAAGCGACTCTATAAAAACTGCTTATTATAAACGAGAAATTTCATAATAAAAGTTTAATTCACAATTCAAATTGCACAACAGTAAAACATGTCCTATCAAAAATATAGTAATTATTGCTTCAAATGAAATAATTTCTCAATTGTTTGATACTGGGACATATAAAATGAATGAGTTAGAATGCAAACAGACACTGCATTCATCATGGCATTACCATATTTACTGTTAGCGTTAATTGTACAGGTAATTATTATATACTGTTTTCTCAAATTATTTATTTATGTGGACTTTCAATCGCGCTTAAATATTTTCTTATTTATTAATAATTTTTAATTAATATTATTTATTATTTATTAAAAAATAGTACCCACTATGGCTATTTATTAAAAGTGTACTAAATTAAAATGAAAATAAATTTTCAGGTTACATCAACATATGCTGATATCGATATCGAAGACCTTGCCACCAGCCGGGAAGTGCTGGTCAAACCCGTTGTGACAGATGAGACTACAGACTTCCACGCGACGAACATGGACTGGGTTGATATGTTCATGATATCCGACATGAATCTACACCCCACTTCTTCAGTAGTGAAGATGTCCCACGTGACTAACTCTAACAAAACAGCCGAAGAACAACTTGAAGACATCAAGGAAATGGCGCGACAAATCACACTCGCTATTCAAAATGAAATGGCTAATCTTCTTACCTTTGCTATGAATACTGGTGACAAAGATATTGAAGACAATAATTTGAGGAAACGCAGATCAGCTGAGACTCCTACTGACAGCACACAGCTAATCATGAGATTGCTTAGACATATCAAATCAAATAACGAGTATCAGAACATAGCAATAGAGAAAATGATGTCGGCTCAAGAAATTGCTGATAAGTTCGGTATAGAATTCAATCCTGATCCAGAAGTGCTTTCAGACCTTGCTGTTGCAGCCAATGAACAAACCAAAGAACTGTCTTCAATTTTAGAGGAAGCGTGTACTTTGACAAACGTTACAGGCGATACATCAGGTGCATCAGCGTGTGCTGGAGAAAATAGTGTTGATGAAAACACACCTGAGAATAATACTTTCTACGTGTACACAGTACATTATGACGAAGATGACGACGAATTGCCACCGTACGAGTACGTTCCCCATTACACGTCAAATGCACAGTCTGAGATGAATCACGTACATTACTCAGACCCTCACTATTACCACAACTACTACAGCAATCCCTACGATACTCAAATCCCTAGTCCAGTTCCCAATCCTGTGAGTCATCGACCAAACTTCTATGACTCGGTATCTTACCAACCGGATTATTACTCGCAGTATTGCCCGGTGGAACCTATAAGTTCGAATGCCATGCCTTTTGAGGTGGAACCTGAGCCAGAGTTGATGGCCGAAGAGTTTGAGGAAACTATCACATCCAGGGTCATTGTTGAGAGAGGTGACGAACCAGGCTCGGCCATAGTAAACCATGTAACTACTTACACCATGGCGGAGAAATCACACTTCAAAACACCAGAGATTGAAAAACTGCCAGAACAAGTACAATATAGTTTCTTCTTATTGTGATTCTTAATTTAAGTAACTTGTTAATGTAAGCATTATGTTATAAGTAGATACAATGATTTTTAACTTATTTAAGTAATGATCAATCTCTGATGTTTCAACATCATTCTAAACAAAATAAAAGTATCGTTGTTTGATAAAAAGTTTTTTTTAATTTTCTATCGCAATCACATTCACATTTGCTATAATAAAACACATTAGCGACATTAGTAATCTTTAATAGATTTTAATAAACATTCAGGTATATTTACTGAACCTTATAATAACTTAAAAGTAAAATTCCTTTGGTTTTATTTTTGGCACTTTTAAATTTCTCTCACATGTGAGAACCTAACAAAAATTCCGCTTCACTATTTTTAATATAAGTATGTATTTAAAATTTATGGTAACAATAACATTTTTGTGTTTATAAGCTAACAATAATAGTTCAAACGCATTAAAACTTTCTAAAAATTTGTATAGAATTAGATAAGTAATTAATTATATTCATTACTGTAAATATTACATGTAGGTATGTAAATTTCTGCGGTTGAATACTTTGGTAATTGGTAACTTTGGTAAGAAAATATTAGTAACTTGCTTTAAGATTATAAACTACTTAAGTAGGTATGTATTTAATAAGAAATATAGTTCATATCCAAATTATCATATTCTATGCTAATTATTAAGGCACCTGAGATAATTGCATTTTCTGACGAATTAAAAACAATATTTTCTGCTCTTTTAAACACGAAATATAGATATTTTTTTAAATTTACATATTATATATATTTTGAATTAATTTCAATAACATTATTATTCCTAGATCAAAGCACTTAATTTAACATTCTATTTGATGTTATTACTTTATACATGAATATGCACATTCAATCATCACAATTTTTACCGTCTGTAATTTTACCATCAGAAAAATTTCATTTTCATTTTGGAAAAAATTAGATTTATTTGCGATTACCTTTATCAACTAGAGGCCGCGAGATTCATTACATAAAAAACCTTTTACTTATCCTTTACGTTTCCAGTAAGGGTCTCTGAAGGGGTATGTTATATAACTCACTTTTCTACGAAGATATAAACTGCCAAATGGTGAGTCTGTCGCCCAATTCTCAAGCAATACTTTCCTCAAATATTCATTTGAAACAAGACTCGATGTTTCAAATTATGTTAGCAGAACTGCGATTGAATTTTATGCGAAGCTCAACGCAGCTTCAGACTAGGGATGTATCTTAAACATGATTTGAAACAAAGCGGCACTTCATCAATTCTTTGTTCGTCACATAGTTATTCAATGGCTACATGTTAGTAGCACCAAATAATAAAACGTATAGTATGCTAACCATCAAATGAGGCGTATGGGTAAGAATCTAATTTGAGATATTATTGGCTGTTAATTTTATACTGCGATCCAACAATCAATAACGTATCGATACAATCCCTTGCGAATTTGGTTAGAAGACGGGTTTGTCCTCCATTCTCTACATCCTTATGATTTAATTTTATTATAAAATCTCGTCCAGGGGGTCTACCATCATCCGCTTAAGCACAGCATATTAAGAACTTCTAAGCTTTGACGATTCATTATGTGATAGCAAAATTAAAAGTCAAAGCTAAGAATTTATAAGACGTCACTGCCAACGATAATAGTAGGCCCCCAGATCTGCCTGTCGACCGTTGTCTTTACATTCTACTACATTTCTTCAACTGCTACCTGTCCACTATCTGTGCGCGTAATATGCACTGTAAGCGCTATTATGGCTCGAGTGGGGCTGGTATCTGAAAAAAAAGAGAATTAAATTAAAAGAAAAAATCAAAAGTACTTACTGGCAAGTGTGTTTTTTTGTTAATTTGTTTGACTGAAATGACAAAACGTAATATCTAAGCGCCTGGTGTTGATTGGTTTGCAATTCACAATCAGTACAAAGTGAACAGTATTTGAAGTATTAATACATTTATTACTTCAAATAAAGCAATCAAGAAAAATGACGAAGCAAGAGAAGTACTTAATGTTTGTAGTATATGGCGCACAGTATACCATCCTTAGGGCAAGTTTCAACAAGAGTATCGTAATCTACATCACGTAGTCTATACGACAGACCTCTTAGTTCCATCATGTAGCCTGTCATGTAGTGGTACTGACCTGACGGGATGGTTGTGTGCAGCGTAGAGTGGGCCGCACGCGCTGGGCTCACCGCCATAGGGTTGCGCGAGCGTCGCACAGTCCGCCGGCGTTGGCTCGCGACGACGAGGGCCTGCGCGCTGACCGCTCTGCTCGGGGGGACTGGATAACAGTATTTACACATTTTTATTTACGTACAAACAAATATACAAACAAAATAATAGTGTCATTAAATAATTGCACACGAATTGACAGCGATCGATTATGCAAAGCTTAAATCGTAACAAAAATGATATTACTCGAAATAGATAAGCTTTAATCTGTGTAGAGTAGCGTTCTCGTTTTATTATAATGTGTATGGACATTTTTAAATCCGTTGTCTTGAATTCTGAGCATTTTTATCAGAGAATTATTACTAATAGGCTATTTTACGTTTCAGTTTTCAGCGCTTCAGAATGACGGTTTTTTTTATTTATGACTTTTTTTTTTTTGTTGAATATTTTTTTTGTAATTTTGATTTGGGTTACTGGCAACCAACATTATTTGAAACGGCTACTACTACTAGCTTAATACTTGTCTTGACAATAATTAATTAATGATCATAGGAATCCCGGTAATTTAATATTAAAACGTCCCGCCCACCCAATAGGCGGAGTCGAATTACTGTCGTCGGTGTTAATACTTTATTTTGACAGGCAGTCGACAAATGACAGTCTAACCGTCGCCTCTGCATTATTAATCGAATCTACCAGGAAACTGAAAAAGTTTACGATAAATATTTTTTTGTCTTTTTCTAGCCGTAACTGTTTGCGCATGTGGCGATTTGTTTTTGTACCCCTCTGATTAATGAGAACTTTTATGAAGTGTTAATTATTCATCTCTCCATTTGTATTTGTTTAGGCTTAAGGTATGGAATTGATATATGAACTTTTTCTAATTTGTACCTATTCTGAAGAATTAATTACCTCTACAAACTAGCTAATGCTAGACTTGTATTGTTAAATTTAGAACTCATTAATCAAATTACTTTTATAATTGGAAGATCTAAATGCCATAAACATAAACCATCGCTGCCACGATTGGCCGCGATTGAAAGGTAAAAGATTAACGATAAAATTGTATATAAAACTGGATGCAGTTTACACGAACCGCGAAAGTAACGACTGACAGCATCTGATTAATGTTCGCAGTAGCGGCCAATGCAGTAGCCCGAACGGCAGTTAAACCAGAGTAAACAAATCTTAGCTGCGCACGCACAGTTTGTTTATACTTAGAAAGAGATTACGAGGTATTTATGGCAGAGTGCAGAGCACAAGGCTTTTTTATGTTACTTCTAAAGGCAAAACTGTGTTGACATCACAGTACTGGCAATTATAAAATGCGTAATTTCTTGTCATATTGTTGTTATAAGTAGTGCTTTCAGAATGTTACTCAGATAAAATATAATCATTCTGAGCAGAAATAAGTATCGATATTGAGTCATCCATCGAATCATCAGTTCATTCATACTTATAACTACCAAATGTTTGAGCAGTCACATCCAATTTAATTCCACTCAAAATACGCACTTTAAAGTAATTTACCGGGATATTTTGGAACTATAAATTTAACGAGATATTTTTTCGTTTTAGCTGGAACGGGAAACGAGCCGTGTCCGCCATAACTGTCGCGTAACTCTTTACTCTATGGGCAGGTCGTAAAAGTATATTGTCACCAGCTGTCGGAGCGAGTCCCTTTCGTCCATGATAACTTTGTGGAATAATTGATTCATGGGACACGTTGTCTCTGACACGGGGTGTTTGTAAAATGTGGTAGCGTTTATACACTCATAAACATTATCTGCCTGACGTGTGGGCTTGGAGGAGTTTTAATGACGTCTCTTAGGATCCATACATCATTATCTATCGACACATACAAGACAGGTTTTTTCTTCAAGCATTAAATTATTCAGAAGTTCAACATTTATTTATTTACTTTAATATTTATTATTGTGTACGCTAAGGCACAAATGAATGGAATACATTAAGATGGAAAGTAGAGTTGGCGAGTTATTCAGGTCTGATCCCCTCATTTGATCCACTTTACATTCTGTCTGACACCCATTTGATGTATTTTTGATTAGGTTTCCGAAGTACCTACATTTAAGTCGTCAGAGTGAAATGATTTTACAGTATTGTAAACATTACCACGGGGTTCGGATGTTTGTTTTGACAATTCAGCCATAACCTGTATTCTAAGGCTATAACTTACCAATCATCGGGGTCGCAGTCTCTGAAACCTTTCGCGAAGGGGTTGCTCGCTATTTTCAATTGTGTTATCTGAAATTTGAATAAAAACAAATTTGACAAGGTGTTAAACTTCAAACACGGCAAATTCAACTACTGTTTTCTAGAGTTTACTTTACTCTACTGTTTAGAGAGCTTTGTAATAAACACTACCTACATCTGATAATAAAGTCTGCATGTAGAAGATACCTAGTATTATATTATAATTAAAAGTATGGGTCTGCTTATCATTGCAAATTATTAACCTTTTTTCCTCATGCTTGATTATTCTGAGGTAGTAAGTAAAAGTGAAAGAACAATTAAAAACATAACAAACAATATAAGGTAAATATGAAGAGCATTCTTAGACTTCGACGTTGCCTTAAAAAAAAGGTCGTACTCTATGGTTTTGGTAGGCAGTGACAGCGGTGAAGCCAGTCTCGGGAAAGACGAAGGTGCGGAAGGGCACGGTGGCCGGCGCGGGCGCCTGTCCCTCGCCCGGCAGGTACACCACGTGCAGCCGCGGCTGGTACCGGTGCATCGAGTTCAGGATTATCTGCACACAAATGGTATTTTTAACACAAATGAAGTGGAGTGGTTTTAGGATTGGATGTATTTAAATGGTATTGCTGGTGAATTGTGAATCTTTGCAGTAATTACATTTAAGTGTGTTTTTTGTTTTAAGATTAGTTTGGCGCTCCTACGAGCCTTTCTAGGCACCATTCCTACCGATCAAAAGTTTACATTAAATTTATATTCTTTAATTAATAACTGTATCTTTTTAATTATATTTAAATTTAAGAAATATTAATTTAAGCTTTTTTTTATGGAAACAAGTGTATGCAATTTGTCTGAGATGCCTGCTACTATGATGGTATTATCAAGTTTAAAAAAAAGCGCTGGAAAAAAGATGTTGATGCTCACGTGTCCATTGTCATCGAGCTGGTTGTTGGTGAGCTTGAGCTTGTCGAAGGAGACGAGCTGCCGCATCCAGTGGGAGCCCGGCGCGGGCGAGTCAGGGTGCACGTGGATACGGGGAGGGGATACCGGATCCGCTTTGCCCGCTACTACCCAGCTAGAGCTGCATATTAACACATTAGATTGGTTATACGCCAATGAGATAACAGGCTGCTAGGAGTTTCCACTATAAAAAATACACGAACTGCATTTATATAAAATTTGCATGTAATATTTTTGAATTGTGATAGACACTATGAATGGATGGGTTTCAATCTGTTTCCAATGGAACAGTAGGTTGGATAAAAAGATATAGTTTTATTTTCATTCTTCCCGTCGGAATTACGAACAAGGGAGCCTACGATCATCGGTTTAGCGTAATAAGAACTTCTGAGCTTTGCCATTTCAATTTTGTGTCGTAAAATTAAACGTCAAAGCTAAGCAGTTCTTAATACGAGCTGCTTAAGCGATCATAGTTGACCGCAAGGAGTGTCCAGTAGACGTAGGTAGGTACTGAAAACAGGACTGAACTTTATTGAAATACGTCATGACTTAAGAAAAGACACTAACCTGTGAAAGGCATACCGGTAACGCTTATCGTCAAGCGGCACAAAGTCGACGAGCAGCAGATAGTCGGCGCTGGGCAGGAGGCCGGCCAGGCGGGCCTGCAAGGCGGGGAACATACGCCTTCCTGCCTTCGTCACGATCATCTCCGTGCCTAACTCGTGGAAGTTCCTCCATAGGGCTGCCAGCTCTAGGGACGCCGTGCAGCGCGCCACCGTCGGATGCAGGGTCACGTTCTGACTTGATGCCTGAGGGGAGAACTGCTATCAGGCGGATTACTACTGCCCTTTTATAATGAAACTAGCTCTGAGATTAATACAAATTGTATTGCATTCTAATTCCAATTAAATGTAAAATCATACTGTTTCTAAGTTTCACTGGTTATATAAGTGCTCTACACAAATTTAATTGCCTTAGGTATAGCAAGGATGTATTATGGACGTTAAATTATTGTTTTAAATCATTTAAATTAAGATTTTCAATTAGATACTTGTCTTGTCTTACAAGGCAACGTTAAATTCATAAGAGAACTTCATATCAACCTATAGAGTAATGGAGGTATTATAATGGTAGAGTTGAGTATTAAACTGATGCTATTGTCCTCATAAATCGTATACCTGAACTCTTGGTGGCGGCTGCGGCGGTGGTAGAGTGGCCTGCGCTCCGTGGTCTCGGCAAGTGCTCTCGCACAGAGCTTGGAGTGGTGAATAGGTGCTGCGCGCGTATAGCGAATTGTGCTGCAAGTAAATTGGTTTTATATCAAATGTCTGATAGCCTAGTACCTATACCTAATGGTGTAACAGTAGCATATAGAAACCAAAGATTCAGCAATTAAGTATACTCTGTTAACCACTTTGTAACGTGAGTTTTCTAATCAATGATAGAGTTCGCAGGATGCTTAGTTAATATAAATAGACTATAATAAAGAAGAATAATTGGAAATGGACACAGCGCTGTGTACTAAAACTATACACATCATAAGAGTCACGATTTTTGAACGCCGGAATTCAATTTCTTTGGGTCTTGTATGGCGTAAATCTAGTTATCTCCACTTTTGTTCCCTGAGCGCTCAAAACTCGAGACGGTATCAGCAATGATGTATAATTACATTGATAGTGACATCCTTGATGTGGTGGTGCAGCGGTGGCTGCTCGTGGTCGCGGCCGATGCGCTCCACCAGCGCCGGGGACAGCGCGAACCCACCGCGCGGACACTGACTGCTTGAAACCAAGCCTGAACACAAAAAAAGTCATATTTATACTGTGTACAAGTACATGTCTACACTTGGTGAAGGAAGGCGAAGGCAGGTCAGGGGGCAACAATGATCGTTTTATCAGCGCCTATTAAGAAATTCGGAGCATTGTCATTTAATTTTACGATACCGAAATGAAACGTCTCAGAAGCTCTTATTATGCTCTGCTTAAACTGATGATGGTATGCGCTCCGGGTAGATATCCGCAGGCTGGAGGATGGGTGACGCGACTACACTTGATTGAGATAAATGTGTTATTTGTATAAGAATTTGTAATAGCGGAATAAAGTATTTCAACAATTATAATTATTGTCTGTTATAAACCATTTTACATTCTATGTATCTATCTGCTTGTTAGAAATAAGACTATAATAGTTCCTGTCACAAAATGAAGTACCTTGGTATGCTGTAAATTGCCTACAAGTATTATAAAGCAAGAGGTGTGGATTCAGACCTCCCTGTATCCGACTACGGCGATGCAAAAAGGAGAGGTTATGTATTTTAACCGGATGTATATATGTTCCTATGTTTATTTGTGCCCTGAGAACTCCAAAACTACACTAATATACACTATCATAATTTGACAAATAATGTGTCGTTGGATGCGTCTTAATTGTCCGCTGATTATTGGCTATATAAGATCACATAAAAAATTTGTGTAGCGCCCTGTAGAGGAGAAAAAGTGATGAACATGAAAAAAAATCTAATTGTGCTGTGTTTGATATCCAATGCTAGGGTTCAATGAGCACATTTCCAAAATGTATGTAATTGCTAGCTGGTCACGCTTTACTTGCATGCACCCGATAAATGGCTGCACAGTACTTAAAATAATGTAAATGTTTGCGGGTACATCTGTTATTTTAATACACCTACATACGTACTTGCTGATAGGATTACTGAAAATAAGACGTGGTTTTAGAAATTCTTATGATATCATAAGAAAATGTTAAAAAGACCAAAATGAATAGACACTTAAAAGCGATTCAGATATAGTAGTGTCTGATTGCTAATTGAATTTATCAACGCGAGCACACAAGAATGCATAACACAACCTACCTAAAGTGCAACGTGACTCAGCGTTTCACGTTCAGCAGAATTAGCAATAACACGAGTACATCCAAAAGTGCCTACTTCAAATAACGAACGGTCCGCACCACACATGGAAAAGTATCACTTTGAGCACAAACACTAAAGTTAAATTTTAATTATAAAAATGTAACTGGCCATAAACCCCGCAAGCGTCCACCCTGCAGCGGACATCTCACTCAACTAATTGCGGAACTTAAACTGATACCAGAATGGTGGCAATCATTTCATCGACCGATGTCAACAGCAGGATTATAAATAAGGCAGGTGATGATAACTTTACTTACGCACAAACGACAATGATCTTCGTTTTATTTTTGTACACCATTCTATTTTACTTTCAGAAATACGGAATGTACACATACTTGTTAAGCAAAGTGTTTACGTTACAGTACCTATTTTAAATTGAAACAAATCTTTCATCTTCGATTATATTCACCTGCCCCGGAAAATAGAAAATAGTTGGGAATAAATACACGCTTGCCTTGTACTCCACGAGCGTTGAGGTCAATACTCTTTATATTTTAAAATATATCAAAAAGAGAAAAATAAAAATATGTAAAATAAATTACTTACTTTTGATGTTGCTATTTGATACCGAGTTTGATGCTACATTTGGTACTAACTTCAACAGTAAGTAACTTGTTTCACATAATTTTATTTAAAGAACCATCAGGCGCATTGATAACCTTCCTTCCTTTTTTAGAAGTCGGTTAAAAAACTCATGACTGAAAGACACCAGTACGTTGGAGATGAGGACCTTGGGTCTATGTAGACAATACCTGTGTGATGTGCAGTTCAAATGTTGGTACAGGAGCCGTAACGAGTTTTGACCGTTCACCGAAATGACTATTGCACATTCAAATGCAAACTCGAAACTTATGATGGCTTCCTTAAAGGAACAACGATGTGTTACCTGATGAAAAGAAGAGAACTTACAATCTTTTGAAATCGATGGAAGAATGGTCGAGATTCAGTTAAGTGTGCTTTTTGGTATCTCCAAATTTTCTTCCTTGATATTTTTACTAATACAGGCAAAACATTCAAAATAATCCCAAAAATGTTATTAGACTTAAAAATGTTGTAAAGTACTTGATCTAGGTTACTTTGTATGGTGATTTTATCGACGAAATGAAGAGATTTTTGATGGGATGATTATAGATGATGAACGGATATAATAATGTTCATCATAATAACAGTTCTGTGCCTCTGGGTGCATGTAGTCGGAAGCGATAAATTTTTTCGTAACATAATTGTCAGTTTATGAGTTATTTGTGTGGTGCCAACGGCGCTAATGTGGCACGTCTGTCGCTAAATCAACAGGCAACGGTGCCTTGTTATTATTTTGAGAATATTTCTCAAGTATTATATATCAAAAACAAGTAGAGGCAAATCGTACCTGTTAAAATTGTTTTGAAGCCTTTCTCAGAAGTCCGTTACCACTCGTTAGTATACCACACTCACTAATACGACTAATATTGCTTGTACTGTTTCTTGTAAATATAACTGTGTTATTGTTCAATAATAAAATCAGTTGTAACTGTAGAAGTCCGCTTACAAAAAGCTTTAAACATTTAGTTTGCATAGCCATGTAAATATAAATATTTTTTGGAAACGTAGACGGACATGTAGACGGACTGTACGCCTAGACATAGTAGCATTGTCTTGCGCTTACGCTTATAAAAGCGATACAAAATGTATGAGAATGACAGAAATCAGGCACGTGACATATGTTGACACATTTTGTATTTTTTCTATACGCAAAGCGTGAGGATAATGTTACTTTGTCTACAGCTAGGTGCAGTGTCTTCCAGCCTTCGACTACGAGAATAATTTTTATTACACCGTTAGTATGTTAATTACAGTTTGTTATAGCAACAATGCAAAGCACGGGCAGTTAGCCCCAAGGTGGCGCATTGGTTCTACTCCAATTACTATGGACACTCTTGCCAAAGCGATTTATTAATTCATCGACAGCTGTGGATAATCTATACACAGTGTGATTTGAATATGGAAACAGCATGTCCTGAAATGTTCCCCAGTGAAAGGCCTATGTCAGATCAGTGCGCTTTGAAAGAAGCTTCTTAGTAGAATCATGAGGTAAATTTTGTCACATAAATCTTCGCCAAAAGAAGTTAAAAGGATTAGTTTTATTCCGAGTAAATAAAAATAAGTACACCGCCACAGGCAGCACACAACTAACTTAAATAATAAAATGAGAAAATAGTTTAAAATTATTAGTGAGCACAATAGAGCTGACAATATATATGTCGAACGAAAGTTTCAACTAATAAATCTATACAGATAAATACAATTAAAGTGTCTGTTTGTAATTCCAAAATAACAGCTTTTCACTAATTGCATATGAAAGTATACACGCTACTGACACAAAATAACTAAGTTTTAAAAAATGTCTCTGTCTGTCTGTCTGTCTGTTTGTTCCGGGTAATCTCTGAAACGGCTGGACAGATTTTAACGGGACTTTCACTGGCAGGTAGCTAATATATCAAGGAGTAAGTTAGGCCACTTTTATTTATCAAAAAAAATAGGGTTCTGCGACACTAAGGATGAAACTAAATCTACGCGGGTGAAACCGCGGGGCACAGCTAGTATATAATATATTAATTAAATATCTCTCTCAGACTCTAAAAATCCAACATGTATTTATGCATATCGGAAGATTTATCCACCTAAATACATCCGATTATGTCGAAAAAGTTAAGTAGGTGTTTTGTTAACCCAGGTGTATCCCAAATGTAATCATAGATCAATAAAATGCACATTATAACACAGCGAAGCTAATTACGGCGGTTTGTCTAAATATAGTGCGATTGGTAACAAAAGGAGGGCTGCGGCGAGCGCTTCCTCAGCAATAAATCCGCATTGATTGAGCGCTATAAATCTAGAGGTGCGCGAGCGCCGCTCCGGTTGCAACCGGCAGGGTTGACACTGATTCCATATCAATTCATATATATATTGCAAGCTAATTTCATATTACAATGCACAATGCTTGTGAATAATAGGGAATGAAGTGCAGTAATTATTAGAATATACCCAAGAAATAATAGGATCATAAAATTGCGCATAGCTATCAGAATTGAATACGAATTTAAATGAAATTTCGGATAACAGGGTCATAAAGAAGCGCATAGATTTGAAAATGAAAAATTAATTGAAACAACTAAAAGAGATGATAAAAATATTGAAAGAAGCAGTATTATATTATTTAATATTTTATTAATCTATACTAATATTATAAAGCTGCAGAGTTTGTTTGTTTGTATCAACGCTCTAATCTCAGGAACTACTGGTCCGATTTCAAAAATTATTTCAGTGTTAGATAGTCCATTTATCGAGGAAGGCTATAGGCTGTATTTTATTCTCATAAAAATTAGGGGTCCGTAAGTAAATTGCAATTTTGTAACCTAAGGTGTAAAATCGAAAACCTAATTATGCGTACGTTGCAAAAACTATTGACAATAGAACAAAATCATGTACTACGGGTTTGTAGGTCTTCTTAAGATCTATAGAAAAGTCCGCGAGAGCTAACTATCATAGTTTAGTCACAATAACCGCTTTAATGTTCATAAAAAAAAATAATCGCCTGAAGAAAGAAACTACGTTAAATGTGTATCATAATATTAATTCTTAACCAAATCAAGCATTATGCTATCAAGGGTATTCATGTAGAAGTAACATACTGTTTGTTTTATTCCAATAGGACTTTGCGTTTAGAAATTATCACGAGTATAAAAACGCAAAGAATTGGTACCTAATAATGAGTTATTTGCCAAAGAGTAATCACTGAAACGGCTAGACCGATTTTAACGGCACTTTCACTGGCAGATAGCTAACGTTACAGGAAGTACCCTGGGCTTTTTATTTATGAAGAAAATTTAGAGTTCCGCGGTAATCAAATTAAATCTACGCGGGTGAAACCGCAGGGCACAGCTAGTGTGTATAGATAACTCAAGAACAGTAACAGTGTATATAGTGTGTAAATTGTAACTACTAAATAAGTTTGCAAGGATGTTAACCCCGACTTCTAATACAAGAAAAGTTTTAGAATAAAAGCCAATTGAAAAAATATAACAGTTTCGTATTCGTACCACCCCTGCCCCACCACACGTGTGCGACAGTGTCTCGGCGAGAAACGTTTGATTTACGCGCCCTCGCACTGGTACAAATTGCTGGCCATACCTCCACCGAACATTATGATCGCACCACAACAAGATCAAAACACTAGTAATTATGATGAGTGAGCTTCCCTCTCTGGAGACATTTACAAAACGATATTCGGGATGACTCGCTTAAGTTTTTTATAAAGACATCGATCCATTTAACAATGAACTGTTAAATTTAAAAAAATGCCTCTAGGTAGTCACTCTTGAATAATTAATTTACATTGGCAGTAAAACATCCTTATTAGGAACTAGCTGTTCCCCGCGGTTTCACCCGCGTAGATTTAGTTTCATCCTTACTGTCGCGGAACCCTAATATTTTTAATAAATAAAAGTAAAGTAAGTAAAAAGCCTAAGTTACTCCTTGGAACATCAGCTACCTGCCATTGAAAGTCCCGTAAAAATCGGTCCAGCTGTTTCAGAGATTACCCGGAACAAACAGACAGACAGACAGAGAAAAAAATTAAAACTTGTTTTTTTAGTGTCAGTAGCGTTTATACTTTCATATGCATTTAGTGAAAATCTGTAATTTTGGTATTACAAGCAGACACTTAAATTTTATTTATCTGTATAGATGAATGGAGTTCTAGCTATACTTCTATTACGTTATTCTGTAAGGTTTCTCAGCGTCACACCCGACGTCGATTGTCGGTTTCAAACATACCAAATTGAACTTTATCATCTATGTATTACGTATCAATTTCCTGTGATTCGACGCTGAGAAACCTTACAGAATAACGCACACTACAACACAATACAAATATAAGAGAAATTATTCAGCAGCATTTGAATTGAGCGTAACAAATACCATTATGAAGGAACTGTCACTTAGATTAAAAACGAAACATCAGGCATCAGATAAATTATGATCTAGAACTAGTGAGTTCATACTGTTACTTGAAAGCTGCAGTAAAACTCCATGAATCATTTCCTTCGCTAACAATCCTGTGCTTACAAATAGACGACGCAGCCACAAAGGGAGTCCTGCGCGAATTAACAGCGTTCCACTTTGATCAGGCTAATGTCAACATTGCGAGCGATCCTCATTAACAAGCCGATCGACACACGTCACAGCCAACGGGAATTCTAACTAACACCACTTAACATCCCAAGTACGTACACTTTTGAAGGATACAATGAAATGTTTAGCTATGTTTGTCACTTGAGTGGACTAGAAGCTTCTAAGGATATGATTTTACAATCAAAATCGTGCAGGATTTGTGGTCCTTTATCGTAATCTCAAAACAAATTTCATTAATTAAAAAATAAACGTCGAATTGATTACCCACTTCTTTTTTAAATTCGGTTAAAAATAGAACTGATTACTTTGAAACTTCATGCGATTTAAAGCTCAGTGCCATCAGTCAGCTTTTGGAAGAGATAGACATAGCAAGTAGGTATCATGCAACTGTAAATTGTGGCTTAAATTTTGACTTAATTTCTGAGGCTTCACTATGCCCAATGTTTGAATATAACAATATAAACAGTTATTGCATGATACGTTGATAGACAGAACATTCATTCATTAAAATTTGCAAGTTATAACTTAACGTTTGTACTGGAATCATGCCTGTACAGAGAACATTCTTGGAAGGAGCATTGTGTAAGCCAGATGTCACCGTCAGGATTGTTGTGACTGCTGATTGACTGATGCTGCAAACTGTTGGCTATTTGCGGCCCTGCATAGATCTGCGCTTTCATTTGCATCTGTGCTTGTTTATTTGCTTACAGCAAGGTCTACGCAACATTGGGTATCGCTGAAGGAAGTATCTAGCATGCGAGCATTCAGTGAACTTTCTAAAATCACTTTTTAAAATTCTATCTTCTGTCTTAATCAAAATATCGCAGAATTACATAGATGCAGGCGTGACGTCTATAAGTGTAAGCTCATGCCTTCTTACGTGGTTTCCCGTGGTGGTAGACAGAGGTGTTGCATCACCTACTTTTCACCGAAGATGACTAACAGTCATCGTGCCGGATGGTGAACTGAGTCCATAACCGTCTCAAGAATACGTGTTTGAATTTCTATTCCTCGCGATGTTTTTCTTCGTGGTGTGACATCACTGCACTAACGTTTTTTATGTTCTTTGTAGCAATACGGAGATCGGAGACTGCTTGGGTAGCAGGGGATTTAATCCACGGCAAACAAACATGTATGAAATATGCACTCAGTGAATGTAAAAAATCTTCAAGTAAAAATCATCAAGAAGCTTAGCCAGTCCTGCAAGTGTTGCCATTATGGCCAGCTCCCAGGTGTTGTGATTGCTGATTGAGTGGTGCCAACTCGAGTATATTTCGGGAGCCTCCGCCCATTGGCTGGCCAACTGGCACGCGATCAGGCTTACGTAATATTGGTTATAATGTTAATCTGTTTGACAGTCGATAATTCACTGGCGTTGTTGCATCGCCTTCGATGGATGCCACGCGGGCCTTTGATCAATGAATATGATGAGAGCTTGCTTTGTGTTTCAAGGATTTGTGTTTGTTCTAAGAAGAAATAATTAGCAATATTGTCAGAACAACAAGTCGTGCCACTATGTAACTACAAAATGAATGTTACATTAGTCTTTAAATTCCAGTACTGCTATGGTAAACCGATTTAGGCTAGGTTTTACTGAAATAGAATAAACTCTAGTTTATAAGCCAGATATACACCAAAATTGAATTTTTGGGCAAAGACCTCCTGTCCCATACTCCCATTGCAATAGTAGTAATAGTTGATAGCATAATATTTTTATTTTTACAATATTTATTATGTTGCAATGTATGTGTCTGCGTGGAATGTAGCAACAACGTTACGTTAAATCAGTTATCTTACACCGATTGTGGTGAAATTTGAAATACATGCTTATTTTAGACGATAATGCATCCTACGCATGACTTTATTCTAGTTTCCAAGTTTTCCAAAAAAAATTGGAAATATCTCAGTATATAAATACATTGCACCTTATTTTTTTACGATAACCGCATTATATAATACCTAACCCTAACACGGCCGCGTTTCCAGTTTGGTCCGTATTACGTCACGGGGTTCCGTGCGCGGCCCATTGCCGCCGCTAATGGTGATTTGTGTCCTAAGCCTCGTTAGTTGTTAACCGATCCTGCGGTATTCGCGCTCATTACAAATCTATACCTACAGCGTCGAGACTCGGGTGCTCACATCTTTTATATTATCTTGAAAATGAACAATTAATTCATTTTGGGCCCTGGTAAGGCACTTGTGAACGTCGAAAAATTTACCACCGGTCCTGAAATTATATTTAGATATAAATCTAAAAAATAAGAAAGAGTTAAACATTTTTTTTAATTGGAAAAGTATTTTTTATCTTGTTCTACAAACGTTTGTATTCAGATAACTTTGTATCCACTGAAAAAAGTATTTGCATTGAAAAATTATAATACCAGTAGGTGTAATTTTTTTTTTGCAAAACTAGTGTAAACATCCGAGTACACTCAGGTAATCTCTTACGGCCTACTTACTTTCATTCCAATCTTACTTATCAGTAGTTAACATTCTTATGAAATTAAAGGTTAGATCAAATCTGACAGATAACTGGGGATAGCAATCCATATGTAATCTTTGGTAGGTAATTGAAATCAGCCGTTAGTAAACGATTACCTATTCATTATTCGATATTTTTTGGTAATCTCTGTATTCTGTAAAATCTCATATTCCTTAAAATTCTGTAACAGTAAAGTAATCAATGTTCTCCAATATGGCCCCCTAGGACGGATTTAGTGCACGAACTGATGGAACTAACGATGTAATTGGATAACGCAGGGTTATTTGTTCTGTATGCATTAATTTATTCCGGAGAATTCCTCCAAATGTCAAACAAATAAATCGCGCCCGTCCGACGGAAAAATATATCCGACCACTTAATTACTGGGCTACAGAGTGCGGCAAAGGATTGTGTTTTGAATATTCTGCTCTATGGTTAGTTACAGAAGTAATTTCTCATAATTAAAAACAACTAACTAGTTCGTAGCTATAATTTTTTCAAAATTAATTATAATTTATTATTAATATTACATTATTACGTTTGTAGTAACAGTTTTCTGTGTATTAAGTAGCACGAAGGGAAAAGAAAATTCATAAGTAAGTTTCACTCCAATGTAAAAATCACAGAACACATGACTTTAGGATTTTGATTATAATTTTAGCTCTTAATCTTAGCTTTCTTACAATTTAGTTTTTCGTCTATTATTAGGTTATGTTCAGTTTCTAATAAAAACGTAAGATATTAAGGACCTTAAAAAGCGTTTTTCGCAAGATAGACAAATAAGTATATAAAATTAAAAGCTTCATTCCACATTATCCGCGCTTGGAAGAGATAGGAGAGTTATGACGCGGGGCGGGATGTGACGACCTCACCGAATGCACTAAATCAAACACCAACACACAAACGGTTACCAGCTTACCACACAATATCTATTTATTATTAATTGAGCAATTTACTTCAATGGATCTTCATCTATCTATACAGATAAATAAAATTTAAGTGTGTAATGTTTGTAATTCCAAAATTACAGCTTTTCACTAAATGCATATGAAAGTATACACGCTACTGACACTAATAAACTAAGTTTAAAAAAAATTCTCTGTCTGTCTGTCCGTCTGTCTATCTGTCTGTCTGTCTGTCTGTCTGTCTGTCTGTCTGTTTGTTCCGGGTAATCTCTGAAACGGCTGGACGGATTTTAACGGGACTTTCATTGGTAGGTAGCTGATGTTTCAAGGAGTAACTTGCTACTTTTATTTACCAAAATATTAGGGTTCCGCGACAATAAGGATGAAACTATATCTACGCGGGTGAAACCGTGGGGCACAGCTAGTAAATAATAAAATTTATTGCACAATAACAAACAGCTTCATTGATTTTAATGGTTTTTTTTAATTTATTATTCTTCTTCAAGTGCCTCTCCAATTATTGACGGTTAGCAACCAGCTCTGAATATTTTCTGCCATCCCTTGCGAGGTGGAAAAACTCCGCAGGGCTCTTGATGCTGGTCCATTCGCGAAAGTTCCTCAGCCAGGACTTCTTTCTGCGGCCAACTCCTCGTCTACCGGCTATTTTGCCCATCATGATGAGTTGGAGCAGCTCGTATCTCTCGTGACGAAAGACGTGTCCGAGATAAGCAACGTTTCTCTGCTCGACGATTTTTTTATTTAATTCTCAATACAAGTTCAAAAAAAATAGGGAACACAAAGAACATAAAAAATGGGGGTTCTTAGTTTCCTTTAACATTAAATATCCTCATTCAGGGCTTGATCTTCATTCATCCAGAGTTATTGGAAGAGCATGGCCTACGTTTTGTCTCTAGTGTCCCAAGTATAGGTTTAAAACAATATCGCATGCGTAGTTTTCCTCATTTTGTATGGAAATATTAAAAGCGGCGAATGTAGGAATTTTAACGCCTCCCTACAAAAAAGCGCAAGCCGCAAGGTCCACTGACGACGTTCGATCGTGTCAAAACCTACAATTGGCCGATGCCGAGTGCAGAATGCTAGTTACCAATAGTGTGTAACAGAATCTAGTTAAGAAGCATGCAGGTTACATATAACTACAAGTAGCAGTAGCTACTCATAATAAAATTATCTTCGTAAATTAAATCAACTAAGAAAATAAACGGAGATCTTATCCCGAACGCATCAAATCAGGCGCACATGTTTACGATATCAAACTTAATGGCCGAGGCCCTTATGAGAACGATTTAACTTTACATAAACACACCCAAATGGCTGCTTCTGTGCGTTTATACAAACTGCTTGGTCTCAATCGTATTAAATTGATACAGTCTTTGTGACTTTGACAAACAAGCACAACAAGTGAAAAAAAAAACATTGCTTGGCTAATACTCATAGATATCAGTGGCCACAGCTATCCTAAACATCACTCTTGTTTCATCATTTTAGGGCGTGTTTAGTCAGTAGACGGATTTTATTTTTAATCTGAAAACGTATTTGAACAGATTGGATTAACACCTGAAATATTAATGACCAAAAAAATATATTAATATATGTATTTAGAATTTAGAAGGAGTTTATTGTTGGCTACCATTTTTTATCAAAATATTTATTAAAAACGTTATTTTCCCTCTTACCATTATTCCCTAAGATTCAAACTCCACACTCTGACAATACAATTTACAGCCGCTGCTCCAAACACGAGCAGTGGCACATCAAAGCACACGCAATTTACAACAAACAGGTCGAAATTAAAATATTACAATAATAAACGCAGGACGAGTATTCAGTTTATTTTGTTAAGCCATATCGCGCTCGGTCGAAGACGAGTTCCTACGAAGCGATCTTTGTTAGCTAGCTTGCACGTGGTGATTGTGCTAATTATATAGATTTTTACGGTGTCAAGTAGTATGAATGAAGTAACCTTCTATGGATGTCGACTATTCCTCGAGAGCTAAAAAGGCGTACTTCCGTAATTTCTATAGCGGCTCGGCTTCAAATCAGATCATTTGTTTTAGTAGTTCTGCGAGGTATAACGCGGAGCCCTTGCCCAGGGTTACGGGTTACCACAACGGCAGCAACGGTGGAGAAGGTGGGCATCGGTACGTTGTTTGCTACGCGGATGAGGAACGTTGAGAGTAAGGTTCAACCTGAAAGAGTCTCTTACAGCCAAAACGCCTCTGCACGTAGTGACTGGTCACTTCTTATAGTTGTACATATAGGTGCTCATTGGTCCCCTGGCAGGAGAACAGTCAATTATTTATTGTATATTTGAAGGTCTGGCGGACATATAGTCTAAGAACATTGAAGGTACCTCTTTAAATTTCCGACATACTAGTACTTTAGATATGAGTAGGCACCTCACGACTATGCACAGAGTGCGAATTTCAGGGGACGAGTGGGTCCGGACCCGATAACAACTATACTTATTGTCTATGATTCCTATAAAACATACGTGCAATATTACCAAAATAAGCATTAATTACCAATAAATTATCCTTCATTTGTTTTTATTATACAAAATAATTGGATCAAACATAAATATTTACACAACTTTTGTATAGAAAGATCATAACTTGTAAAATCGTTTGGCAGCACTGTTATAAGCATGCTGTGTGTGATTTTAGCACCGATATGGACCATTTGGTGCCTAATCTGACATTCCGTGTAATTCATTCACCGAAACTAACAATATTTTTCCTTGAAGTGAAACTAAAAATGATTTTAAGCTGCTGTGTGACAATAAATATTTTCAAAAAGTTTGGTATTTGTATCACTGACCAGCCGATTTATTCACTAAGTTTTCTCAGCGTCGAACTCGACGACGAGCGTTGGTCTCAATCGTAGAAAATTAGTGTTTGATTAAATACTGAAAGAGCCATTCTGAAATATTAAGGCCTTATAGGTTGAAGGCCTGGTTAAACCACAATTTTATATACAAAAAAAATGTGACCATTTTATTATAGACCTACTAAAGCGTAACTCCTCGTAAGTCTAGTCTAGTCGCATAGGAAATTGATATCCTTAAAATCTTTTTAAAAGACAATTATACGAGTATGATCATCCTCATTATAGGTACATCTTAAGTTCTTTGAACTCAACGGAGAGATCCTTTATTTCAAATGCTCACAGTAATAATAGCATATATCACTAAATATCAAGCAAATTAAAATGTTATTAGCAAAGACTTATCACAAAGTAACCGTGGTCCAAAATAATTACATCGTCCGTATATCATACGCATCGGGACGAGACAGCTTGAATCTATATCTACCGTACCGGGCCGCTACTAACTAAGCTCAGAGACATTAAGTCGACTGATAGACATGGAGATCTCTGTCTAACGTGTTTTTATATGAATACGATAACAATGGGAATTCGTTTAGTCTCATAATTACAATAACTAGATTATACGAAGGCCAAACTAGATATTGGCATCCCTTTTCAAATCCGTATCACAAAAAGAGATGGAGCTACATTTAAACCAAGGATTATTTTAATCTACCTGTGTTTTGTGATAATTTTGGTAATTGTACTATTTTACAGTGATGGTACAATTTTCTTGTTTTTTTTACAAAAGCAAGCATTTTAGCCAATGTGTTTTGTTTATTTTTATATCACTAACGTGGCAAATGGCAATACAAGTGGGTCTATGAATGTTGGTATATTTAACTCATAAATATCTTTATTTTTCAATTGATAGAGTTAGTCCATAGTAAAGTGAACAGCTTATGGACGCTTGCAATTTGAGAGTCTGTAAACAAAGTAAGATTATTCTCACGCTAGTAGAAACGATACTAATTATATGGGGATGACATATATCACGTGACTGATTTATGTCTATTTATGAATCTCATTACGCGGTTCTTGAAGAATGCTGTAAAAATTCTATCGATTTTGATAATAGTGTCCGTCCGAAGCGCCACCGCACCGTATTATGAATTACGGCCCGATTGTTTGTTTTCTTTACGATCGCTCGTAATCCGGGATATTTTTTTGTTTAATTTTTTTCAGCCACTCGAAATAGATCGTTTGTTTAAGGCGTGAGAATTTGAAAAGGCACGTCGACGGTGGATTAGGAATTGATATTCGTTAGGTGGTCCCATTCAATCATGTTTGTTGTGGTTCTCAAAGTTATTTAAAGGGCTAAGTGGACTTGAAGATCAGTGGAATTGTATCGTAAACAATTCGGAAATGGTAAATTTAAGTACTGTGTTCATTGAGCTTAATACATCTCTACATACATACATACAGATAAATAAAGTTGAAGTGTCTGTTTGTAATTCCAAAATTACAGCGTTTCACCAAACACATATGAAAGTATACACGCTACTGAGGCTAAAAAACCAAGTATTAAAAATTTTCTCTGTCTGTCTGTCTGTCTGTCTGTTTGTTCCGGGTAATCTGTGAAACAGCTTGACGGATTTAGGTAGCTGATGTTTCAAGGAGTAACTTAGGCTACTTTTATTTATAAAAAATACTAGGGTTCCGCGACAATAAGGATGAAACTAAATCTACGCGGGTGAAACCGCGGGGCACAGTTAGTAATATAATTATGTCCCGTGAAAATTATATTTTGATGGTCGATATTGATTGAATGTTTGGACACAAACTTGGTGAGGGCATAGGTGTTATAGTAACAACACCCACGTTTCACCGAAGAAGAATTAAGTACAACCGTGACAGATGGTGAGTTTATCGCCGTCCCAGGCTCTAAACATACATATTTTGAAATACTTCACAGACATCTGACGATGTTTTTCTTCACCGTAAAGCACGTGGTGTAAAATCACTGCACATAAGTTTTTAGAAAAACTCATTGGTACAGGCCGCTGGGATTCGAACTTGCGTCGCTTGCGTAGCAGGCGACTGGCCACCACGGCTCTATGGTATATTTGGCTACGATTATCTCACGAGTGCGAGGTGCATACATACTAGTACCCAGTAGATAGCAGCTACAATATTTTCATATCTTTTTATGTGTTGCACACCTTTCGACATTGCACTCATAATACTTAGCCAGCCGTTACTTGAGAGCTAAGAGCTCGCAGATTAATGTTGCTACGTCATTTGTACAGCATGCTCCGATATAATAGGTCTGTAAAACATATTTGTAGATAAGATAACTGCCACGTGTTGGCAGGAGACTGGGCTGTGTCGGTTTTTTCCGCCCTTGAGCTACGGTAAAACATTTTTGCAACCAATATGGATCAGTTAAGGGTGAAGAGTTATTTTCAGAACAACTTTGTTAAGAGGACAACATTAATCTTACGCGTTCATGAATGTTTACTGATTATGCCTGTCACAGAACTTTCAATGGTGTATTTTTTTTTTTAGGAATTAGCTGTACTCCGATTAGCTAGCTGTACTACGGTATATATATACGGTAATATACAGTATTTTAATTTAATTATTATAGCGTTGTCCGTTGTGCGCTTTCAAACTTACACATTATAGTGGCTATAATAATGATTTTGATGAAGTATCTGCGATGAACAGTTCCAGTGAAAGATTTCACCGAGTGACGTAGTATTTACGTATTTAGTTTTGTGATTCACGAGATTTATGGGAGAATTTCGACACACGAATATTGTTACTCCGGTGGTCTGAACAATGACGGAGCCGTAAATTATTACACGGATATATCTCAAGTGGCCCAAAATATGCGCCACTTCACACAATTTGTACCAATATATTTGGATCGCATTTCTTTATGTATATTTTTAAAGCTACAAAAATATGGAAAGAAAACTTGCAAACAAATACTAAACAAAATGTAAGAATTAAATAAAAATGGTAATATTTAATAACAAATACAGCTATGAAATTCAAAAATAAACTATGAATTTCGTCCATCTTTTTGGTAAATGTGACTTATTCAACATACAAGACAATTCTGAATTCAATGGTAATTTTTGCAGTGATTTTTTCACTATAATATATATTATTATAATTATTATAATCAACAGAGTAACGTCCATTCGCACAATTTAACCTAAACCTTGCTTTAATTTCCTTGCGTATGCGAAACTTACCGTAAAATGCAAATAGTAGCTATGGACATTATTGTTATTGTACATAGTTTAATTTCTTTCGAGTGAGTAACATAGGCTACATTATATCCCAGTACTCCCACGGGAACGGGAACTACGGGAAACCACGTGATATCCGCTAGTTGGTGTATAAAGTTGTTGGTTTCCAACGTGAGCAACTGATAACGAACGAAAAAAAACATATTACAGTTCCTAAACACTACAAATAGTCTCTCAAAACACGTCAGCAGGAAACATACAGAATATTAACCGTTGGTAATTAGTAAAAGTTAAAATAACATCAATAGAGTTGGTTCAAGTGGGGCGACACTGGTGGTGCTCGGCCGGCCGGCGGCGGCTAATTACCACAAAAAATGTTGGCCACCCCTGGCGGGTCATTAATCTACATTGACATATTTTTGTACCAGTCTCGCCCGAATTTTAGTAATAATAGCCACGAATTCTATAAAATGTTTATCATATCTGGGTGACGTCGTGTGACGATGGCGTGGATAGTTATAACGGCCGGCCTACAGTAATGGTTTTGAAGCTTAAGTAAATTAGCATACTATTGAAATATTTCATCGGAACAGAGGTGGAATAAGTACTTAACTTTTCCCAAATTTACTTGTGGGCTTGAGCTGGTTATCTAAAGCTACAAAATTATACGTAGTACCTACTTTTAGTATTTATATTTTTTTATCGACTTTGTGTCTATGGTGGTCTATATTTTTGTGATTTTATAGTGCATTACAAAAAATGAAATTTTTTTTTTTTTAAAAAAAGTATTTCTTTCAGGATTCTTCTTAGTACGAACAACCTATCTCTCTCACTCAAGTTAATTTCAAGATGATAGGAGAGCTATGAAATATTTCTTTGTCTAAAATTTGAAGCATTCACTTCCCTTCCACTGTAGCAACATCGCAATATCCGAAGCATAGTTATAATAAAATCCGAGTCACGCCAGCGGGTGTCAATCGTCGGCGCGGGCGTCGCAGCTCGCCCGACGACGGATAGATGAATGAACGCTATCAAAGAAGATCGCTCTGCACGCCTGGAATCCGGTCCGAGCATATCAAGCCTTGTCAATTGGACACTTTCATTTTATACACAACATACAAGATCTATAGACAGAGAATAAAAACTTAATTATTCATACTAGAATTTAAATTACACGACTTCGGAGAAAATTATTCTGCTGTAGTTACTTTTAACAGGTCCTGTAGACAAAGTTACGTTATCCTCAAGCTTCGCTTATAGAAACAAAACAAAATATACGAGAATGACATGTCACGTGCCTGATATATGTCATTGCTATACATTCTGTATCGTTTCTTTTAGCGCAAGCGCGAGAGAATGTTACTTTGTCTACTGAGCTACTAAAAAAAAATTTTGCGCGTAGTTTGGAGTATAAACTTAGAAATACTTGGTAGGTTTAAATGCATCTTAGAAAGCAATATTAACATTTCTTGGATGATAGCAAATCTATTTGAATAGGTAGGTAAATGATAACAAGTTTATCATTTACCAGAATAAAATTGTGCATTCCTCGCGGATTTTGATTGGGAACAAGAACAAGGCCCCTAATATCCTGTAATATTGTTTTTGCCCAAAACGCCAACGGCTCAGTGTAATGGTAATAGATTTTGTAAAAGATAGATCTGTAGTGAAGAGTTATAGTAAAATGAAGAAGAAAAGAATTAAAATATATGGAATTAAGGTCGCATAGTATCAATGAACCCACGGGGCAGTTTCTTTGTCCTATATTTTTTCTTGCAACTTTCTCTACCGCACTTCACCTTGTTTATAATAATTATTTATCCACTAGTAAAAATAATTGCTTTAATAATGCTGTGCCCTTTTCTATAGAACTGAACATTGCATCGTTACACCAAAATACAATAATTCTTAGTAGAATGTTGCATTAAGATCTAAATATATTCTCCATAGAACACTTAAACTGCAATAACAAAAAAATAATATTGAAATAATAAAATATTGCATTATGATATGTCTATTGTCAGATACCTTGGATACTAAAGTTTGCCATTTATGCAGAATTATCAATTAATTTTATAGATAATTCTGTATAAATGGCAAACAAATGGACCTATTTACAGTTGGCTGAAGGTAAGGCTTCTGCAGCCTATGAATGCTGCAACCACAAGTAACAAAACTTGAATATGTAGCTCCGAAATACTACGAGGAGACGTCGTATTGTTAAATATTACAGTTTACATGTGATTCTAATTAGATATATCATAAAGTGCTCTTTTTAATGGAACTTTTCCGCGTAAAGTTTAACTGTGAAACTTAATCATCTCTAATACCTTGACCCTTGCTTTAGTGTGTTAGTAACCTTTTGTAGCTTTTAATATAACAAATAATACATGATTAATTTTCATTCTCGATATCTCGATATTCGTTTTAGCGTTTGCAGCTTTCGCTAGTATAACACACATCTCAATTATAACAATTAAAGTATTAAATAATTATTTAGATATAATCCTGCAACGCATAAAATCACACATTACTCAAATAAGCACATAATTAATAGCTTTTCTTGTGATTATTTAATAAGGTTGCCATGTTTAAGTATGGTCAGAAATATTTTACACGGCAGTATAGTTTAATACCAAATATTAATAATGATTTTTGCATTGCTTATTTTTAGTAAAAGACAAATATATACAAATACAATACAAACCTATAATAAATAAAATAATAAGCAGTATAATTTCAGAGCTCCGACGGCGGCGGGCGTAACTTATCGCACACTAAAGTTCGAGAGTCTTAACTTAAATGTAACACTTAATCGGTTCAAAGTATTATATTATTAAATACACGGTTATAAATGCACCTTAATTTCTAATAATTACATACTTTCAGCCTATACCATGAGATAGACAGAGGGTAACAAATAGTAACTACGCAGGGCTAGTTGAAATAAAATAACACAAAAACGCAAGTTTTCTTTTGAGTGCCGGGTCCTGTACGAGTAAGTATTGTGGCACTTTTCGTGATACAATTGGATAGTGTGATCAAGTAGGTGGCACTTTCCGTGATACAATAGGATAGTGATCAAAGCAGCGTGGCACTGGTCGTGATACAGTAAATAGTGATCTACGTAATGTGGCACTTGTCGTGATACAGTAAGGTAGTAATCTAAGTATTGTGGCACTGGTCGTGATACAGTAAGTAGTGATCTAAGTATTGTGGCACTTGCCGTAATACAGTAGGATAGTGATATACGTAGTGTGGCACTGACCGTCAATCCGCGGCTGTTGCCATTCGCCCCGCCAGTCCTGTCCCTCCATCACATTTCACACCGTCGCCGATTATTTTTTCAACGCGACACAATAAATCAGTTTAGCGTGCGTTAATCAATGCGCGCGCAGCCCGCGGCGCGATGCGACCGCTTCTGTCGTCGGCGCACGTCGCCAGCAAACTACGCCCTCTACCCGCCCACCGCCCAATACTCGAGCTTATATTCCAATCTCTTTATTTATTCTCAAGTGAATTATGTACTGCACTGTTTGTTGATACGATACCTGTGCGCGGTTGGCGCGCGTTGAAATACATTTTGATTCAAAACTGCACATACATACGTGTCGCCTGCGTGTCTGCTTTACTTTACAATGTTGATCTATTATCTATCGAGCTTGCGTCGAATATTATCACTGTTTGGAAGCTTTGCTGAGTTTTGGGTAAAGTTTTAAAAACTTACTTGATTTTGTAATCGACAATAATAAAATTAACATTTTGGTGTGTTCACAGGAAAAGACAAATTTAACAGAATTTTCTAATAATAGACTTCAACGGGCGCTCGGTGATATCACTCAAGAATTTCTGCTCAAATAATTTCCTTATATTAGTCAACATACAGTTTTCTATTGAAATTTTCCTATTAGTAGAGACCAGGTGAAAATAACAAAACATTTGTTACCTGCCCGCCGATCGAGGTTAATGCAGCAAGAAAAATTATGCACATGAGCTTACGTAAACAAACGTTTAATATATAACATGTACTTACAAATCCTGCGCCCACGCACATAGGTAATACTAGGAAATTAACATGTTCCTAAACATAGGGTATCTAATCATGTTTTATATAACATTACAGTTGTGAGTCACCTCCAAAAAAACACTGTGTATCTACTGACTAATATAACTGCATAGGTAATTAATATTACTTTTGCGTTCGTTTCATATTTTATGAAAATAGACGAATAATCATAATCAAGCCGTTAAGGTACTCCAGGCACTCTGAGTGCCTAGTGCGAGTTTTCTTAAAATTGCCGTCACAAGTCACCGCGTCGACGTAAACGCAGATTTGGATGGGCACACAATAGTGTCTATCTTTAGGCCGACAGAGGCGCTGTTCTGATCCTGTACAAATCTGCGTTAACTTTGACGCGGTGACTTGTGACAGCGGGAGTGAAAAACTCGTACTCGTACGGAAAATTACATGCATCGGGTTCTAAATTTGAGCCGTAGCGACATTTTTGCTAACTCAGTAGCTGCCAAAACTAGTAAAGATTTTCAAAGCTTTCCTTACAAGGCTATCCGAAGTAATATGGTTTGAGGAGGACGCTGGCTGGGAGTATAAAGTCACTCATGTATTCTATACTAATATAATACAGAGGAAAGATTTGATTGTTTCTTTGTTTGTTTGCATTGAATAGGCTCCGAAACTACGTGACCGATCTTGAATATTCTTTTAGCATTGGATAGTTACACATAGGCTGTATTTTATCCCCGTACTCCCAAGGGAACGGGAACTACGCGGGTGAAACTACGTGACCGATCTTGAATATTCTTTTAGCATTGGATAGTTACACATAGGCTGTATTTTATCCCCGTACTCCCAAGGGAACGGGAACTACGCGGGTGAAACAACGTGACATCCGCTAGCCTATAATAGAACATACATTTTAAATGTTTAATTTTTTTTTTTAATTTTTTTGTAATACTTTTATTTTCAACAAACAACTCAACCTTGCTCTACAATGAAAACAAGTGGTAAATATCTTAAAATACAGTAGAACTAGTGTTCGGTTGAGTCTACGAGCCATCGACGCGTATTGTAGATCAAACTTATCTGTCATCGTACGCCAAACAAGCTTCCTACAGACTGAATCACAGGTAGGAATCCACTGTGTAAACATGCGCAGAATGCATGTCGAAAGATACAGACTACTCGATGCTTGTCGATCGAAATATATGATGTACTTCAAGTGATTCAAGCTGCTATTTAATTATCAAAAACGCAATTGTAATCTACACTATAAAGAGGAAAGATTTGTATTTTTGTGTGTATGTTTGTAATGAATAAACTCAAAAACTACTGTGCCGATTTCAAAAATTCTTTCACCATTGGAAAGCTACATTCACCTTGAGTAACATAGCTATTTTATCTCCGTGCTCTTACGGGAACGGGAATTACGCGGTTGAAACCGCGTGACGTCCGCTAGTCTATACATCTGTACAGATAAATAAAATTGGAGTGTCTGTTTGTAATTCCAAAATTACAGCTTTTCACTAAATGCATACGAAACTATACACGCTACTGACACTAAAACACCAAGTTTTAAAATTTTTCTCTCTCTGTCTGTCTGTCCGTCTGTCTGTCTGTCTGTCTGTCTGTTTGTTCCGGGTAATCTCTGAAACGGCTGGACCGATTTTAACGGGACTTTCACTGGCAGGTAGCTGATGTTTCAAGGAGTAACTTAGGCTACTTTTATTTATTAAAAATATTAGGGTTCCGCGACAATGAGGATGAAACTAAATCTACGCGGGTGAAACCGCAGGGCACAGCTAGTATCCTATAAAACTCGGACGGACTCATTTTAGATTACGCTAAGTTACAACAGCCTCCCCGTTATATACCTGCAAGACAAAAATATAATAACTATATGAAACAATGAGGATCATATAGAAAAATGAAGTAATGAAGGCTTCTGTTAGAACAACTTATTAGAACAATTCTTACACTTAATTCTCCTCCATCTTAAACGGAGACTAGACCAAACTCGGACTTAAGCTATGTCCATCCTTTTCCAAAACTATATCACAGATGGCTACTTTCAACTAAGGACTATCTAGTCCATATTTCGAATAATGGGGCTTTGGTCGTCAATTGACTGACGTGTAATGACAATATTGTACAATTTCGACTTTAATGATCTCATACCTAACGAAAACGCAAATACGTTGTTAAAAGTCCAATCAAATAAAGATAGTTTTGATTTGAATTGAATAGTAAGTACATAGTAATTCCATTGTTTCTGCGTTACGCCTTCGAGGATGATGTGATATAACGTATAGTTATATCAGTATAAGTTTTATACCGTAAAATCGCATAACTTTAAATTGGCCGTACGTAAAATATTTTTGGGCTAATATCTTATGATATATTGCTTCCAGTTATTCGAACAGCATATTAAAAATAATTTACCGAAGGTATTTCATTGAGATTTATAGATATTTTAAGAATAATAAGGTGTTGAGTGCAAAAGAGTCTAAATAGTCTTAAGGATATTGACGTGGATAGTGTTATATGTAACTTACTTGTGTTAGAAAAAAAAGTGTAGTTTCTCAAGTGCTATTACTTATCCTTTTATAAGAAGGTAAAAGTGATTGACTGAGTAAATGGCCAAAAACATAAGGCTAGAAAAAATTTATTTTGGAAGCATTCAAATTCCTCATAAGGCAAGATTTTTCAAGGGAAATGTACTGCCTCGCAGGCGAAGCTGCTATTATGTAATATATATATTTTTTTAAATAAAAATAAATAGGAACGTTTCTAAATATTCCTATTAATATTATTAATGAGAAAAGTTTCCTGAATTCTACATGTGAAGCTTGTATAGACCATCCTCCACATAGCGAATACTACTCGTATTTTACCTAATCACTTATTGAGATCCATTGCAAAACTATTCTTGTGCTATAAGTATGTCAGAAGTTATATTTTCTTCCATACTCACATTTTATGCTCACACGCATAAAACAGATAATCTTTGCAGGAAAGTATGTTTTCGAAGCACTCCTTGATAAAATGGGTTTTTTACATGATTATACGTAATAAATGTGTTACATTATAGTTGACGCAAAAACATATATTCATACAGCCAATTTATTTTTACAGCGTCTTTATTTTTACTAAGTTGCCGAATGATATCTTACAAAAAAATAACATCATAATAATATGATATATTAGCTGGTTATTTGCCTGCGATTATTCATACTTTCCAAGTTTCATTTTGAAGAATTCTGTGGGCGTGACACATAAA
This sequence comes from Watsonalla cultraria, assembly GCA_964035505.1. Classification (NCBI taxonomy): domain Eukaryota; kingdom Metazoa; phylum Arthropoda; class Insecta; order Lepidoptera; family Drepanidae; genus Watsonalla; species Watsonalla cultraria. The sequence goes on from OZ037731.1 coordinate 7,060,313, forward strand.
AGTATCGTTTCTGCGTTCTATTTATATGGCGTGTGAAAGGGACAGGGATAGAGGCGGAGTCAGGTCGCTTTAAGATACGAGTCGCCTGCGCAGGGGCATCAAAGAGAAAAAAACAAATCATCCGATAATAGGATGTTAAAATGTATGTCTGTGCTTTACTGAATGCAAAAAGTAAAAAGCTTCTTCTTATAATGTCCAGACCGATATACATTTGAGTGCAAAAAATGTGCGGTTATAAATTTCAAGCGAGTGGTAAGGATCTCTTGGCACCTAAATTTTGGGAAAAATTGTTAACTACATTATTTAAATACACTAGCAGACTAAATAATGTCTAATAAGATAAACATTCGGTGAGATTTAGTAGGTTTCCATGACCTCCACGCAAGTATTTGGTATTCAGGTAGTAAGGAGATAGGTATTATGCACATACAATATTGTATGTAGGTGGTTCCGTGCAAAAAATATACAGGGGCCTTACCATGAGCTCTTATTGCCATGATAGTTCACTCATTTATGAGACAGATGTATGTGACGTGCATACATCTGTCACTATCGCACAACTGAATTAACATTGCAATAAGAGCTCATGGTTGAGCCCCTGACGTTTCGTCCAAAATAACCTGCGTTGCGTACTCATTTTACACGAATGACAGAGATAAATATTTTTTTATAAGTATTTTAGCCACTTACTAAGTAACTTTTTATCACGAAAGTTTAATCATTGCCAATGTAATGAAATAACGTTTCAAAATCAGTGTTTATTGAATAAAAACAGAAATAATAAGAGACTTTTAAATTAACATACATTATTAAAGGTGCGCTGAATGTGGGTCTGACCATAGAGCATACATAAGTGCATAGAATTTCGAAAGAAGAAGAAGAATTTCGAAATTAATAAATATTGGTTTAAAATTAGTTTCATCTCTTTCTGTGATACGGATTTCAAAAGGGATGGACATAGTTTTAGTTCGAGTTTGTTTTGTTTTATACCTTATTTTGTAACTAGCTGTGCTCTGCGCTTTCACCCGCGTATATTTAGTTTCATCCTTATTGTCGCGGAACCTTTATATAACCCTAATATTTTAATAAATAAAAGTAGCCTAAGTTACTCCTTGAAACATCATCTACCTGCCAGTGAGTCCCGTTAAAATCAGTCCAGCCGTTTCAGAGATTACCCGGAACAAACAGACAGAGAAAAATTGTAAAACTTGGTTTTTTAGTGTCAGTAGCGTGTATACTTTCATACGCATTTAGTGAAAAGCTGTAATTTTGGAATTACAAACAGACAGTTCTGTATATGGATAGATGTATAGATAAGGGGGTTTAGCCTGCTTAGGTTTAATCGAGAGTGGATACTTAAGCCTAAACGTACCGAACCGAATTATTCAGCAAGTATAATAATATTTGTTGCTCGTATAATTATTTAGTTTCCTACAATTTTACTGAATCATCTTGAAGGGTAGATCACCCGGACACTTATAAAGCTACGCACTGAGGGGGGGGTTCAACTATGTTGACCGCTTTACCGGCAGTGCGTATTAAGAGCTTACCTTTGAAGTTTCATTTTTACGGTACCAAAAAGAAACGTCAAAGATCTGAATGCTACCGATGATGGTAGGCCCCCTGACCTACAAAAATCAAAAATAAAGAAAGAAAAAAAACAATGCAGTAAAAGCTGCATTGTTTGAATAAAGACCCGTTGGTTAGACAGCGGTGTATCTGTTGAGCGTTGATGCAGCGGCCGACGACAGCACTAACGACGGCGGCTTCCTGAGGCCGTTTATCTGTCATCGCGCGCGCGCCGGATGCACCGAGCTGAAAAACTTCACGTACGACTCCATGTTTTGTACTTTGATGAGATAAAACCAACCCGAATTTGAATAGATATAAGAAATAAAAAGTAAGGGCTTAGTGGATACCAGGGGCGTGCATTGAATTTTCAGATGGGTAGTCATAAACAATAAGTAGGCAGGTAGGCAGGTTAAGTAGATAGTTATGTGGCGCGACGTAGATACATACGTTTCGGTAAAGACACACAAACACACAACACAAGTGTATTCAGTCATCACAAATTGTAAGCACTGCTTATTTGCGATGCACGCCACTGGTGGATACATAGAATAGTAGTTCATGAATGGAGAATCCCAATGGGGATAAGTAAAAAAAACATAGGTATTCATGTTTACTGTAATTTTCTAAATTAGATAGTTCTTTAAAAAATGTAGTGCGTAATTTATAATATCTGTTTTTTATTAACTAATTATTAATCATTAAATATTGATGCATAAGCACCAGCACGGTTTGCCGAGTGGGTTTGAGTCCCATCTCGAGTTCGTACACATCCTAACCATTTTTAGAATGTGTGAAGAATTAAGAATGTGTGTCATGCAAAAATCTAACATTACATATTATTTGAAAAAATCAACAGAGAAATACTTTTTAAGCTGTTCAAAATGTTTGTCTGTCTGTTACTTGCTCGCACCGAAAATAAGGAACGTATTTAAGTGTAACTTGACTTGATGTAGCTCGTATAGAAAATGTTGATGCCGAAATTCGTACGGGATCCCGTGGGATAGATTATTGTCATTGCTTTCTTCTGAATATTAGACAGCATTTTATTCCCATTGTCCACAGTTCCATGAGAACCATGGGGACTCTATAAACAGTAACTTTCACTGTAAACACTCGAGCTCGAGTGGCTATGTTTACTAGAAGCGGTCGTAAACTATCCTACTGCTCGCCCGTCGCACTCTTACTACTTGCTTATTTTATACTGTACACAGGCATTCTTTAAATATATCTCTAGTTTGGTGCTCAGGTAAACTAAGTTTTACATCTTAGGTCCCTACAAACAAATGTAATATTCATACTCTGTAAAATCCCGTCATAGCACAAATAATGTTTAAAATATTTTATAGTTGACTTTATATTTAATGGAATTTGACAACAAAAAAAAACAAATGAAGAAAAAAAAAGTAAATCATTATATAACTTTGCATTTAAACATCTTTGTAGAATATTTTTTGAACATATTCTGTATTTTTTAACCAAACCAAGTTACCAAAAAGTGATAAAGTTTATTGAGGTTACAAGAAACATAGTTGGTGCCAACTAACTTGATTCATACAGTTGTTTGTATTTGAATGCAATGACATCACTTCATTACAATATATTTGCCTCTTCACATAAGGGTCACAAAGCCAGCCCTATAAACTTATCAACGGGTGTATTTACCCTTTTTAGAACTTTAGTATGATATTACTTCGAAATTTAAAGATGTTCAAATCACCTCCCAATAAATATGAAACTTGCTATAGACAGAAGTGTTACAATACCCACTTTTTCAAAATGATTATTGAAATTATTAAAAATCAAAATGATTATTGAGTCCATTGTCAGAGGGAGAGATTGCAATCGATGAGAAATGCAAAATAAAATGAAAATGAAAATGAAAAATATTTATTCAGTTTAGGCCCTGGTAAGGCACTTATGAAAGTCGAGAATTTACCGCCGGTTCGGAAACTAGCCTTCTGAGAAGAACCGGCAAGAAACTCAGCCAGGCATCATGTACATATCATCGAAATATATAAATCATATGAAATCATCAATATAATACAAAATCAAATTTGATAATAGGTATAAATATTCAGTACTAGTCTTACAGCAAAGACTCAGTACTAGTCTTACAGCAAAGACTCAGTACTAGTCTTACAGCAAAGACTCAGTACTAGTCTTACAGCAAAGACTCAGTACTAGACTTACAGCAAAGACTCAGTACTAGTCTTACAGCAAAGACTCAGTACTAGACTTACAGCAAAGACTCAGTACTAGTCTTACAGCAAAGACTCAGTACTAGTCTTACAGCAAAGACTCAGTACTAGTCTTTCAGCATAAACAAGTGGGACATAATACAAAGAGGAAAGATTTCTTTGTTTGTATTGAATAGGCTTCGACACTACTAGACAAATCTTGAAAATTCTGTCAGCAATGGATCTGTCAGCTAGGTACATCATCAGCGAGTAACATAGGCTATATTTTATCCCCGTACTCACACGGGAACGGGAACTACGCGGTTGAAACCGGTTCCTTCACAATGTTTTCTTTCGCTGTAAAGCTCACGGTGTAATATCACAGCATTTAAGTTTGAGAAAACACGACACAGTGCAGTTAGATTCGAACTTGCATCGCTTACATTGCAAGTAACTCTCAAACTACTCGACCACCGCAAATTTCTCCGAAACCAAGTGAAACCGCTAGAACTTACTAGTACTAACTTAATTTATAGCAGTTTAAAAGGAAGTGTCAGTTTTTGTAACATGTCTGAATATATGAGTTCAAAGAAAATCGGCCATCAAAACCAACCCGTTGACAAATCAAAGCGAAATACACCTCTGTAAAAACACCAAACGTTTTTTGTTTTCATTTACATTCCCGTCCTATAACATTGAATAGTGCAGTCGCTTTGTTTTCATATATTTAAAATTGTATAATTTAATAGTTTTGTGGAGTCTACCCATGTATGTTTGCTCTATTCAAACGTGCGTTAGAATATAACTCTACCAGTTTTTATAAATTTTCATGAATAATTCATATCTTTAAGACACATACTTCGTTACAAATACGTGTAGATATTTATTTACTTTTACAAAAATTGCATAAGATTAACTACAGCCAGTAGAGACTAGTTTCAATATACCAACAAAATTAAAAAAAAAAGAAATTGATTACTACCTTTGTTTTTAGTACGACTAGATTACTCAGATCTCAATCAATTCGCAAAGTATTCTCATCATTACAACAATACCTACATTTGCAAAGATTTTACACCAGTTTACTTCAGTTTCTTGGAGTATGATCTTTACACTTCTGTACGTATGACAAAAAGGATGTCTCTTGGTTTCTCGACGCTTCTTTAAGCTTTCTTGACGCATCTCAACTACAGAGATATTTTTTTTAATATCATAAATTTTACTCATTTTCACAACGCCATCTTCATAGTTCCGATCTGAATCAATCTTGTATTAAGTTCTTATTGGTACTATTTTATACAAAATACATAAATGATACCTAATACATACCAAACACCTGTAGATGGCAGCGTCGGTCTATTCAGACTAGTTGTTTAATATACCTGACGCTAGGTGCCGCGGGTTCAATACCTGCAAGTGTTGTGGTTCTAATAGACATATATTTTCACTAAAAAAGTAATTTTGACTCATGCCTTGAATGCATCGTACAAGCTTTGTTAAGTTTGGGACTAGATGGCGCTGTGTGATTGATGTCCATTCGTTATTAATGGATAGATAATATTATATTTCATGCACCAATGTTACGGGATTTAACGACTTTCTGTTTGGAATCCTGAAGCTCTTCTATGATTTTCAGATTTCAGCTTCAGTATATATAAAGAATGCACACGCAATAATAATGACCGATTTGCCAGTGGTCAAGGTTTTATTTGTATCATCGCAAAATATAGAGGGTGTCGTAAAGCCATCGTCGCGGTTCAGGTGAACGGCCGCGCATGCGCGTCTTTCACAAGATGGCTCCACTAAATCTGTCATCGGAGCGGCTGATGCGAGCCAAAATAAGATTATTGGAAATTTGACACAGACGAGTGGCCGCGTTTTACGATCGACGCTAGACGCTTTATGTGAACACATCTCAACGATGACGCATGTAAGTGCTGGTATTTCGGGAGGGGATTTATTAACAATTTATGAATTAACTACATTGATAATTCTGGCATGCCTACCAACTGCACTAAAGATCACTATACAAGGAAATACCTTGACGTTGAGCTACGTATTCCATGGTCAAAGTACCTATTAAGTTTGGCTTAAATGTCTAATCGAGAAATAATTTCGAGTCGGAAAACCCCTTATCAAGAGTTAGCAGGAAATAATTATCTACCAAAAATACCAGTCTTGTTTAGTATTGGTCTCAAATAAAACATCTTAGCATACAATACATACATATCATTATAGGTAGCGATCTTAATAAACACCTAAGTCGTTCTGAAGTTTACGCGACCACAACGCAAATATATTTCGTAATATATTTAAATATAACAAAAGTTGTTTCCAAAACATACAATGGTAAAACGTAATGTGTCTACAAATCAAAATTATATTGTTTAGTTACATGAGAGTATGGCTCGGGCCGTTTTTTGTATTCAAGCCGGGACTAAACCTACTACTATCACATTTGGTTTCTGGTATAGCTCGGTGGCGACCATACAGCCGCGAACGTGTAAAATATCCAAAACGTAAACATTTTAACAGTAGTTCGTAACTATGCTATGTTTTCCAAACAATCAAATTTATAATAATGCCTAAAAAAATGTCTACACCTAAACTATCGAATAACTAATGCTATAAAACCTTGTAAACATGTACAAATAGCATTGCTGGTACTTATGTAAGTCAAAACTTACACTTAGGTACTACAAAATATACTCAAATAGAACGCAAATTTTGTGTATATATTGTGAACGTCGTATTCGGAACTATGCTCGAGCACAAGCATTGTAGCCTCGTATATCGTAAATACGCGGTCCATCCGGGAACAGCATCCAACGCTCAAAGATGATCAATAGTCGCTTGTCCCAGCACAGCGCAAGCGCGGTAAGTAGTGGGGTAGGGGTGTGAATTATTGATTAATAGTGTGATACAGCTTGAGTAGCGCTCCTGCTATTTGCTGAAAAGGATAATTTAAATCCCCTACCTACTTTATACGTAAGTGTTTATATAATCCACCCTTCGCACCCTTCTCAAAGCTCCACCCTGTTCCAATTAACTTGGGGAAACCACATCGCACGGTAATAACTTCGAGCAAGGAAAATCAGAACGAGTAGGTTCGTAAAACAAAATTTGATATAATTGGTGTTAACCATTATCTAACTACAAAATAAAATGTAGCTGTTGTATTTGTACCACTACTTCAATAATTTAAATAGAAATGCAGGTATTCGAATTATATAAATTGAATTGCCATAATGTGCTCCCTGCACATCCAGGGTCTTTGAGACAGTCTACTAGAGAGTATACCTCTTCTTACAGAAGAGCCGAATAAAACTGCCTTATAGGAGAGTCGTGCTCCTGTGGTGGATAAGGTCACCTTTGCTTTTTCCATGAAGTGGGCAACGCCCATGATGTTGCAAACAATTCATAAGCTGCATTTAGGTTTATCATTGGGCTGGCTGGACGCTTGGTTAAGCTTTGTGCCTAGTTTTATAGAAAAAGTATAATAATTTATATAATGATAAAATAGGTAATTATACGTATTTTTTTAGAGAGCTTAGGAAGTAGATTGGCATTAGCACTGGAGGTACCTAGTGCAGTAAAAGTAAGAATAAATCTTTAAAAATATACCTGTTTCCCCCCATTACATAGGTATATATTAACTAGCTGTGCCCTGAGGTTTCACCCGCGTAGATTTAGTTTATTCCTTATTGTCGCGGAACCCTAATATTTTTAATAAATAAAAATAGCCTAAGTTACTCCTTGATACATCAGCTAGGTGCCAAAGTCCCGTTAAAATCGGTCCAGCCGTTTCAGAGATTACCCGGAACAAACAGACAGACAGGCAGACAGAGAAAAATTTTAAAACTTGTTTTTTTTTGTGTCAGTAGCGTGTATACTTTCATATGCATTTAGTGAAAAGCTATTATTTTGGAATTACAAACACACTTATATTTTATTTATCTGTATAGATATAGATAGATTTAGATTATTTGTACATATTGCATATAAGCAAATTAAAAATGATGGCGTAATATCTGCACCTATATTATATAATACCTATTTATGTGACAATTTATTATGTAAGGTTTCAGTTCTTTGTTATGACTAAAGCACTTGCTACGTAATTACTGAATTAAAATTATTAACAAATATTGCTAACACGATAAATTTCTCCTTGCTTTTAGATATGGCTACCTATTTTAATACTTTTTCAGAAAATAATATCGCTACTTCACCCAACTTTTTTTATTAGTGTACCTAGGTACCAACGCCATACGAAGCCACGCCCATACACGTAACCTGAAGCTGAAGGCTAAGTGGTAACTTGACTGCTCGAGCTGCAAGGGGGCTTTATTCTGTCACGGCTTCAAAACCTATCATGGTAGTAAGAGATCATGATAGGTCCCAACGGTGGATACAAGTCGTCGGTAGCCGCTTTTTTAACATTTGCAGTGTCGTGTAATTATGGAGTCCTAGAACTTATGTCACTGAACGTCTTGGGGAAAATATCACCTTCGGATACACTCACGCAGAAAAAAATGCTTCATCCTTTTTCTTGCCGTTGGCACAGAAAATAACAGCTGCGGTTATTGTAAACGGATTTTTCCGACGGCCGCTGAACAATAGACGGTATTTTGTGTTTTTCTGTATAATTTATAGTTTTAGGACGATTTTAAACATATTTTATACATCCTTAATATCAATGTTACGATGGGTCTATTTCTTCTTGAAGCTTTCGGTTACCTAAATTTTAATGCGATGAATTAAACAATACAGGCATTTGTCATAGAATATAAAGAGTAGAGTACTTCGACCATGACGTGATTAAAGGAAAATTTTAATTTATGAACAAGTATATTCGGGCTTAGTGAATATAACCAAGTAGGTACCTATTTACTACTGATTTGACATTATGTGCTCAGTAATAGTGTTTATTTATTACCTACCTTAATTGCCTAATTGCATTATTATTACATTTTTCAGGTCACTGCATATTGCATTTTGCAATCGTAGGGCAGTTTGATAGCCGCAGATAAGAAGTAAAATTATCATATATTTCTTAGAAAAAAAATTACGTTCTCGTGTTACTAGGTCTGAAGGAATTTTTCAATTAGCTCAGTGTCTCAATGACCGTAATTTTCCATAAAGCATAGACACATAAATTGCCCAGTTCAAGAATAATATCAATATAATCATATTGCGCATAGTGGCGTCGCGTTTTGGTCATTATGTTCATTTAGATCGTAATACAACAAAAATCTTAAATCATTGCTTAAGCAATTCATAAATAAACTAAAAATTAAGGTTTGTTTCGGTGTTTTAGAGGCGATTTGAAGTACTCAATAGGTATATAGGCGGTGGCGGGCGGCAGCATGTAATTTCATGAAGTGGCCACCGACGGCTACCGTGGGCGGGCGGTGACTGGAGTTCATATACATAACGTACAAACAAAGTTCACAGGTCCCATCGGACTGTAGTGGCGGCGTTTTGTTTGTAGTTGTGGCGTAGCACTCGTGTTTTTGTACTATATTTTCTCAATTTTAGCGTTTATTGGAGCCATCTATCGTATTTAAGTTTAAATAAATAAAATAATGCTGGCACTTGCGCCACAAAGCTATTTTAATATGACAGAATGAACAATTAAAAGAAAATAAAGTGTTTTTTTTTTCTTTCTTTTAATGGCTACTTTAATATTTTTTAGGAGATATCGCCAGCTCTTCGATTTTTTTCAGTAAGTTAGACTCTTTTGTAATTTAGTGTATAGACCCATCTAGCGTTGACTGTATGTAACTAATACATTTGAAATGCTAAATTTCAATTTTGACAATAGATGTCACTACGGAGGGAAAGCATAAATATATTTATTGGAAATCATTGTTAAATAATGTATAATCAAATGAAATAATACTGCGCTATTGAATTTTTATCAAATACAATAAATATAACAATATTCTACCCAATATTTTATGGACGACATGACACAGAAACAGAATGAAAACAGTGGCTTATTTTTCATTACCTACAAATTTTTTACTAATGGCAACAAAACTTGTTTTCGCGAGAAAACTTGTGATAGCATCGTGAATTTTATTTTGATTGAAAAATCGGCGTATAATCGGTCAATAAACAGTAATTTGCTGTTTTCTGAAAGGGGTGCTGTAGTGTTTTTTATTGTGTATACTATTTTCGCCTTCCAAGTGGAGCTAATAAAGAGACTGCTTGCCATGGCGGGCCCGTCCGACGGCGATCCCGACGGATGGGTCGAGTTCTGCGAGCGTCAGGCTAAAGCCGCCGCTCAGGACTTCGCCAAGGCTTGTCTGCAGTACATACAAACGGGGACCAATGACCCTTCTACCCGAACGCAAGCTTCGCATAAGGACTTGTTGAAGAAATTCATCGATTGTTTCTCCGAACAATTCGAGTTTGAAATTGGTAAATTGAAAGCCTTACACAAACTTCCAAACGGCACACATACTGGACACGACGAGAGCGACTACTCAGAAGACACGGACTCTCCTAAGACGCAACACAAGCCGTTCTATAGAAGATTATCATTCAAAGGTCTGAGAAAAGGAAAGGGTTTATTCCACAAACAACATTCGGACGAGGTGGAATTGTCGTCGAATCTAAACAAACACAACAAAACTAAATTAGCTAAGATAGTTGTAGAATGTAGGAAGGAGGGTTTAGTTAATTACTTGACCCCTGAAAGCTTGGAGCAACCAAGTGGTCCTCAGAAATGGGAGAAATGTAGACTGGCACTTGTGAAGACTGTTGGAGGTTACATGTTAGAATTCTATTCCCCGCCCAAAGCTCAGAAACCTCGCAGCGGGGTGTTCTGTTTCTTGATATCTGAAGCTCGGGAAACAACTGCACTGGAGATGCCTGATCATGAAAATACTTTTGTTCTAAAGGTGAGGTATCATCTTATTACTCGAAATATCAATGGACTCTACACAAGGAAATATTATATTTTCTTTATTTTATACTGTGCCGGCTTACACAGGCACTTGTTGCATATAGTATAGTGTGGCTAATCTAATTCCTTGATCTTACTATTGATTGTGACTGAAGCACAATCTAGTTACTAAATGTGTTGTACAGAAGATTACTATGATGCCTTTGGCCTAGCCTTAGGAGGGACATGTTAATTTATTACAAGACACGGGATATATTTTTATAATGTTTATGTGTATAAGTTGATAACAAATGAAAGTTTTGTTCATATTGCATGTTTGGAAACTATTGAATGGATTTACTCTACATTGGGTATTGTGTAAGAATGTTTCAATTTTTTTTTTTATTAAATATACATTTTTAGAAACTCAATAAATTAACATTATCTATTGAATACTGATACAACTAATCAAGTACTGTGTGCCTCAAAACATCCTTATTTAATACTAGCTGTGCCCTGCGGTTTCACCCGCGTAGATTTTAATTTCATGGTTGCCCACGGATCCCTAATGTTTTTTTTTAAATCTAAATAGCCTAAGTTACTCCTTGTAACATTAGCTATCCGTCAGTGAAAGTCCCGTCAAAATCCGTCCAGCCGTTTTGGAGATTACCCGGAACAAACAGACAGACAGACAGAGAAAAATTTTTAAACTTGGTTTTTCTTTGTCAGTACCGTGTATACTTTCATATGCATTGAGTGAAAAACTGTTATGCAGTTACAAACAGACACTTCAATTTTATTTATCTGTATAGATTAATTACTCTCGACTCTATTTTATATTTTTGATTTGTAGGAATGGCATTGTACAGGATTATAGGCATCACCATCAAGTTCGGAAGTATACTTTTACTATTTAAAAAAAATACTAACATAGTAGGTGTTCCTCTTTGTACCTGTGCTATAACACAAATTTATATACTTACTATAGTACTTATGTGGTTTGCCCAAGAATACAGCATAGAGTTCTTCCAGAAGGGTGACGAGATACAGGATAGCAAGCATTCATTGCACAGTAACCACTTACCACCTAATGTTTGCCAGCTTAATGGTATTTATTTGTTTGTATCTTGCAGGCTGACAACAACATGGAGTATGTAATAGAAGCAGCAGATGTGGACGATATGAAGTCATGGTTGGCGACGATTAAATACTGTATGCGGTCGCCGCCCACGACGCAGCCGCCGGCCGAGGCTCTAGGGGCGCCCGAACCCGCGCCCCCGGACCTGCCCCCGCGCCGAGACCTTCCCGGCAGTGCCAGTACACCCGATCTGCATAATGATACTGCTGATGATGGTGAACTAGGTATATTTTCTTCATTCATTACCAGGAGTCTAAATAAATTATTTATTCAATAACATTATTTACATCAAGAGCCATAGTCGCCGCGGGGTTAGAACAGTCACCTGCTACTCAAACAAAGCAAGTTCGAAAACCTAGCAGCCTGCACCAAGAAGATTAAAAACTAAAGCGCAGTAATTTCACTCCGGATGCATTATGAGGAAATCTAAATATGCTTAAGAAGTAATTCAATGATATATGTTTAGAGTCTGAGACGGTGATGGACTCATTCACTCATACACCCTCTGTTACAATGGCACTTCATCATATTTGGTGAATTATCTGTGTTGTTGTAACAACACCTTACTCTTCCTAAGGTTAACAGCATTAGGCCAAATCACTCACATGCCAAACTGGATAAAATAGCACAATAAATTCCATATACACGCCTATGGTGTATCAGTGAAGTATTTCACGCGTTGGCACTGAAATCTTGTGCGTGTATAGGATCGATAGCAGAGGAGGGTGGTTGCGAGGCAGGCGTGGTGGTGTCCCTGGCGGAGTGGCCGTGGTTCCACGGCACGCTGGCGCGCTCGGCCGCCGCGGCCAGCGTGCTGGCGGGGGGCTCGGCTGCTCACGGCTGCTATCTCGTGAGGCAGAGCGAGACACGACGCGGGGAGTACGTGCTTACTTTCAACTTCCAGGTAATCTTCCAGGAATTTCATACTTTATAATAATTCTAGCTGGTGCCCGCGACTCTGTCTGCGCAGGATTTGATATATCTTTATATTTTGTACAGTTCACACACTATCTTTATAAATTGTAGCCTATGTGTTCTTCTGATGTTTATGCTATATCATTGTAAAATTACATTGAGATCCATTCAGTAGTTTTTACTTGAAAGAGTAACAAACATCCATCCATACAAACATTACAAACTTTCTCATCTATACAGATAAATAAAATTGAAGTGTCTGTTTGTAATTCCAAAATTACAGCTTTTCACTAAATGCATATGAAAGTATACACGCTACTGACACCGAAAACCCAAGTTTTAAAATTTTTCTCTGTCTGTCTGTCCGTCTGTCTGTCTGTCTGTCTGTTTGTTCCGGGTAATCTCTGAAATGGCTGGACCGATTTTAACGGGATTTTCACTGGCAGGCAGCTGATATATCAAGGAGTAACTTAGGCTACTTTTATTTATTAAAAATATTAGGGTTCCGTGAAAATAAGGATGAAACTAAATCTACGCGGGTGAAACCGCGGGGCACAGCTAGTTAATAATATTATGTAAGATATTGTATATTCTTTATAATTTATAAATAAATGAGAGTGACACTTGGTGTTACAAATCTCCATAGGCCGCAGTAGCCGCTTATCATGAGGCGGCCTTACACTTGTTTGTGGCTTTAAAATGGATCAGAAAAATACATAGGCTATAAATTTATAAAAATATTGTGTTAACGCGTTCACTGCTACAGGACGCATATGCGACGTTAGCAGTTGTGTGTGTTGTGACGGATCAAAATGTAACAATACAATACTTGGGATGTTAGAGTCGTCAGATCGTTTCAGCACGCTAGTGACGTTTCTACCTGTTTAAAAAAAAGTATTTTATGATTATCCAGGGGCGCGCGAAGCACTTACGCATGACTTTATCGGAGACCGGCCAGTGTCGCGTTCAACACTTGTGGTTCCCGAACGTCCACGACATGCTGGAACACTTCCGCGCGAATCCCATCCCGCTGGAGTCTGGCGGCGCCGCTGACGTCACTCTCACACAATACGTCGTCTGCCGCGGCGGGACATCCAATCAAGTGAGCAATAACACTTACACTACTACATAGAGGGATGTTTAGGTTCATCTATCAATGTTTTTGGATTTAAGTTGGTTGACACAAAGGATTTGGATTCCACATGTGTGTGTTCAGTGGCAATGTCAAACTGGCTACTCAATTAGATATATTGACTGTTTTCCCTTCCATAGTAGCTGGAATTGTTTTTCACGAACATTGTCTTACAAAATAAAAAGAAACCTATTGCATTTTCTTTTGACATCTGTCAAAATTGTAAATAAAAAGTTTAACTATAAATCCATTTTATTATCTCAATGGTAATATACACACAAAGATATTCAATTAAGTATGCATATTCAATTGCCATTCAGAACACTTTACAAATTGTCGATAATAATTCCTTTTTCTCAGCCACAAATGTTATCATTTTGTGATGTCGACAATGTACTCATATGGGCTATACTCGTGTCTGTTTTAACATCTCAATTGAATAAATTTATTTAATTCGAGCACTTTCTGAACTTATTTGCACTTATACTTACAATTCTATGTATTTAATGTGCATAAATTACGTTTTATTCGGACAGGATGGAAGGAAATGAGATTTAAAAATTTTTGCCTTTTGATTGAACAATTTGGTGTAAAAATGGATTTAGAATTTTGACAAAATGTTTAGAAGCGTAGTGTAGTTAGTTAGGGATGAGGCAAACTTGGATTTGTGCTATGGTATCATTTCCACAAATATATGCAGCATTAAAAAAGAATGTTTGTTATTTTGTAGATGGATAGTTCTTCTACGCACGTAATATATCCGATTTGTGTCATGTCATTAATTGATGTGTTTAATGACACAGAGTATAGCTCATTCAGAAAAAGACCACAGATTAATGAATAGTATCCTCTAGAGATTGAGGAAATAACAGTTTGATATGGAAAAGTTAAATGACAAATTTTCCATTTAAAACTGAAATGACTGCCTAGTCAATCGCATTTGGCTAATGTTGCCATTAGAAAAATCAACATTTTAATACTCTTCTCGACTCATAAGTTTAGTTATTGAATTGTAAATATAAAAAAATATTATATTATGATTATGCTCAAAGTGTCCCAGTAGAATAAATAATTCCTGAATAAATATGTTGAGCTGTGTCCTAAATAAAAAGAGGCATCCATTCCCACCGAAGGCCTTTATGAAGCTTTATATTAATATAAAAATATGGACACAGACTAAACATGCCAAAGCGTAAAATGTCATCTTGACATTTCAATATACACTCCATTTTTGAATGCCGTTGTCAAAACTTTTAATTTTATAACTTGCCACTTAGTTTAAGCGCCGAATTATATGACCGATAGTTATATTCTGTGAATATTGCTAGAATTAAAAATATTTATTTGATTTCACCTTCAATTGTAGATGAATTAAATTGTGTAACTATTCGTAACAATAACAATTGGTCATGTAATTTAGTAGGCACTGTTGTTTTGTTGCTATCGATGTTTTTATTTTGTAGTTCTTAGTTTTGTTTGCTCATTTCCGATGCTTCAATTGTTGTACAGACATCAAAAATCATTGGGAGGTGCATGGGCATATAAACATATTATTTATTACGTATTTATGAGAAGTATGTTTCTCGATATTTAAGATATCCTATCGATATCAATAAGTATATTTCCCTGCACTAAGAAGTGTGACTTATATTTATGAACTGTTTACTTTCCTACATCCATGCTCCTCCCAAATTGATCATATCGATCAATAGCGCGATAAATTCATGTGTCGATACTTTAAGGGACCTTCGGAGGCATGATCTCTCATACAATCTTAATAACACAATAATTTTTAATTCGAGGATATTTTCTTTTCATCGTACTATAATATACGGATATTGTCACGGACAATGTGGCCAGAAAGGGATGGCGTCACGAACAACAGAGATAGCTATTTCAATCCCAATCTTCCCTCTCCCTCTTTCTTGTAATGCGCGGTACGCGGGGCGCTAGTTGTGACCTTTAGTTTTATATAAAAATGAGCTAGCGCCCCCGTACTTTGTGTCCACTCAATTCAGCGAAAACAAGGCGAAGCTCTGCCCTAGAGCTCGCTCAAAGTAAAAAGTGTTATTAAGTGAAATGTAAAATAAAAGTGTAAATACAGTCCATTTTAAATAAAACAATATTTCGGAAAGGTGTAGTTTTTTAATTTAACCAACACAGATATTATTACATTATATAAGGATGCCCATAGTATTATTTTGGCCTCTTAACTTGTGGCCTTTCTTTTGCAGTTCGCATCCAATATGAAAAGATTTATACGATACTAGCTGTGCCCCGCGGTTTCACCTGCGTAGACTTTAGACTAGATTTCATGGGTAGCCCGCGGAACCCTAATTATTTTTTTGATCAAAAGTTACTCCTTAAAACATCCAGCCAGTGAAAGTCCCGTTAAAATCGGTCCAGCCGTTTCGGAGATTAACCGGAACAAACAGACAGAGAAAAAGTTTAAAAATGTATTATATGCATTTAGTGTTACTCTTTGACTGTTATTTTTGAATTACAAACAGACACTTTAATTTTATTTATCTGTATAGTGTATAGAGTATAGATACATCGTAAATGTCTGGGAAGAAAGGAGAGTCGAAATGAGAACCTCCTCTTTTATTTTAATAAAAACAGTTTAAACTATGATTAGGCAAATATATAAAAAAAAGTTCAAAAATATGCTCGAATCACAAATAATTGTGTATTACGTTTGTATAAGCGATCAAGCCTTGCAGGTCCTTAGTTTCTAATTATTGAAAAAATACAAAGTTCAAAAACATAATTAATTCAATAACTGCTCTAGTTATACGCAGGTCAGAAAGGACTCGGTACAATTATACAAAAAGTATAATTGATTCCTGAACATGCATTTTATTACAATACATGTAATGTGGATATAAGATTAAATTTATCGACATTGATCTAGAAATTAATTGAGAATTATTATACCAGCTACCTAAATTTAGGTACGGCTTACAGTTTAAACTATAAAAGCTATTTGCAAACTTTCTACGTCTTATGTAAAGGACTTATGACGTATTATTAAGGAATTTCGAAAGCGTGTCATTATGCGTTCTTGTTATATTATTATTTTATACCAATTGCCAGTTAGTTTTAGAGTTCTAACAATAGTCCTTGGGATCCATAAAATTATGGAGATATTTTCTAAAAACTAGTTTTCCACAAAATCATATGAATTGCCGAATTAATGTTCGACACTCAATTCAGGGGCTTAACCGTATGGTTAGGCCCTTAGGTTATGAGAGCGTATGCTCTTATTGCTACGATATTATGTGTCACAGTGACAGAGTTATACACGTCATATACATCAGTCTCATAATCATTTCCGATTGGCAATAATGTGTCATAAAAGTGCACCTAGTTAGAGTTTGTGTATGACATTTTTTTCGATAAGTCGTTAAGTGAAATATTTGGATTCCAACATGCAAGTCTCCATATAAAAACGATAAAATTACGTATATTTAAAAAACAGCAACTATAACATATATCCGCGAGGTATAATTAATTCATAAATATAATCGTGCCCATTCATATTTTGGGTGTCAGAAGCTTCAAGAGTATGAATATCAGCAAAATTTGGCTTGGGTGTTCTGACCATATTAAGACAGAGACTATAGCCAGATAAAAACCGTCCAGCCGTTTCAGAGATTACCCGAAACAAACAGACAGTCAGACAGAGAAAAAATTTAAAACTTGATTGATAGTGTCAGTAGTGTGTATACTTTGGAGTTACAAATAGACACTTCAATTTTATTTATCTCTATAGACTATAGATGTTATTTATTTCGACTTTTGGATGCATGGGTGAATGTGAAAAGGAATCAAATCTACGACCTAAAAAGTTTGCAAGCCACTAGAAGTTATGGAAAACCTTTTTGAACAATATCTAATCACTAGCTGTGCCCCGCGGTTTCACCCGCGTAGATTTAGTTTCTTCCTTATTGTCGCGTATTGTATATTATAGATTACCCGGAACAAACAGACAGACAGACAGAGAAAAATTTTAAAACTTGGTTTTTTAGTGTCAGTATCGTGTATACTTTCATATATGCATTTAGTGAAAAGCTGTTATTTTGGAATTACAAACAGACAATCAATTTTATTTATCTGTATAGATTTTATGTGTCCCAAAAACATTTATCATCGCTAGTACGACAAACGGACTGTTAATATTAATGTTAGCACTAACATAATGTATTTAAATATTAGTGTTGTTTATAATATGTACAAATCATGTTCTTCCGAGCTTTAATTTTAATATTTCTTGGTTGTAAATTTTTATTATTAAACTTATTCTATGGAATGGCTTTGTTTTTATTTTTTGTGCTATTTGTTTCTTCGTGTTATGCCTGTGTTGTTTGATTATGCATTTTTGGTAAGTTTAATTTTCATTTATTATTTCTCGCTTTTTAAGCTAGCTTTACTTAGTTTAACCATGTAGGCAATACTTGTATATTAAAATCACTGTACAAACACACTTAATAATAATTCCTCTAGAACAGGGTTTCTCAAAGTGAATATGCTAACCCCTAGGACCAGATTGTTGAAGGTTTACTTAATTGGAACAGGATGAGAATTGATAAGTTAATATTAAAATACCAGGAGATATTACCCGCTGGTGTTAGTTATATAATGTTATCTTACTAATATGATGAAATCAAACATTTGTTGGGTTCTTTCAGTCAATAACAAATCAACATGATTTTTTTTCTATTGAAACAGAGTGTCACTTATCTTAAAAAAGAAATGTATTCTTTGGTGTCTGGGGTAATGTATGACGTGTTAACAAGTTTGGGAAACCCTGGTCTAAAAACGTAAAATTATTACAATCAAAAATAATGTCTCAGGGTGAAGATTACCCTGCGACGTCTTAATACGATACTTTCATTTTATTTCTTCCAAAAGTAAGTCTTTTAATTCGTTTTCAGCTGGGGCTGACTCACGGCAGCGATGTGCGCATGCGCCGGGCTGAACTTGAAGCTCTCATGGTCGCAAGTAACAGCGCTCACCACGACGTCAGGGCGGTCGACAACCAATACAGCTTCGTCTAACTGATTTACTGTGGAGCGAGTGTGTTCCTACGCTTAGGAAGGCTGTGCGGCCAACGCGTAGGGACTGCTACCAATGTTGCTAATCGTGTTTAAGATTTACTTGATAGCAAGGAGTTGTGCGAGACAATATATTTGAGGGGCTCTGGCCTTAGTATTGCTACATTTATAAGTTTGACCGTTAATTCAAATATAAATATAAAGATACACCCATTTATTCAGAATATAACACTACATTTTACTATTTATTATTTACAGATATTCATTTAATTTAAATTAC
The DNA here is from genome assembly GCA_964035505.1 of Watsonalla cultraria. Taxonomy (NCBI): domain Eukaryota; kingdom Metazoa; phylum Arthropoda; class Insecta; order Lepidoptera; family Drepanidae; genus Watsonalla; species Watsonalla cultraria. Next base: position 7,079,479 of record OZ037731.1, read on the forward strand.
AGATTAATAAGTATCATTCGCAGATCATATAACAAACAGCGATACCGCCGTGCCCCTTAAATATATCTGAAATCTCACTTCATAACCAAGCGATCTTTTAACAGAATGCGATTTAATACAAGGGACGCTCCACAGTAAACGGATACACAGATAATGAATTTAAAGTTCATTACCTACTACTTATTTATTTTAAAGAAACTTAATTTAGTCATGAAAGCCAGTTATTACTTAAATACACCTTATACTATTGAATATAAGTGTGGGAAGTTATGCTACATAGAGATTCCGTCACGAGTTAAGACCACCTAAATTTTTTTCATTCGGTTATTTTATAAGACTCTGTCTGTCTATATGGTGCCAGTCAGGGACACTGATAAAATAATAGAAATTAAATAATGACGCGTGATCTTAACTCCTAAAGAGACCTGCAATTTTACCACAACTCTTATTGCCATCATAGTTCCACTGTGTGACAGTGACAGACTTATACACATCATATACATCTGTCTCATTAAAAGAGTTGAACTATTATGGCAATAAGAGTTCATAGTATACCCCCTGTACATGGTCAACAATCGTATACCCTATCAACAATTTTCTCGTGGAGTACAAGTTAGCCCTACATAATTAGTATTGAGCGAGACACCCAAACTTACGGTCATTCGACTGACGATAATAAAGATTATTTAGAACACTGGGTCTATATTCATTAATGAAATTATGATGTAGCTACTGCGGCCTCAGATTTCTGCATAACATGGCGTCTGTCTTTGACGTAAGGTATAATATTGTAAATCAGTGATTTGAAGAGACCCCGCATTTTTATACACTAACTTTATTATATATTCTGTATTAAAATAATTATTATTATGTTCTATCTATGGAATAAGTAGTGCAATATTGTTTGCTTTTATTTATTTATCCTTGAGGCTTAGCCAAATGTATGTAGTTAATCATTATGGGAGGATAATTTATGGCTTCATTTATTTTTGCCAGTTTGACATTCATTCGAAGAGACAGATGTATAATATGACTCATAAATAGTCACTGTCATATTGAACTTATTTAGCAATCGTTACAGGTCATTTGGAAGTCTATAAAAGTCTGACAACTGGTTAAATTCAGATGACTGAAACCGACCGTATGTCAGATTGCAGTAGCTTTGTGTAAAATTATCATTTATCAATTGCCAATATATAGGCCAACATTTGGCGTATATAAGGCCATCTTTTGGCTTATATAAGGGCCAATATATAAGTCAAACATAAATAGGGCCTATGTATGGGCTAGGGAGATTACGAAACACAATCGTGGCAAATAAAACGTATGTTTAGGTCCCTGGTTGGTCTTCGATTGCCCCACCGAAAACAAGATGGCTGGTAAAGCGTGTATTATTTCTCAATAAATGCATACGCATACATTCTATTAAAGAATAAGCGCTCTTAAGCGTACCTATGATCATTTTTAACTCTGAATTTGGTCACGATTTTATCCGTAAAAATCCCTTATACGAGTTTTACAAAAGACGTAGGTACATTTTGTTAAGGTAAGGTCCGTGGCAATGAAATAATATGCTTTGCAAATATGTCCTCCTTTAGAATCATATTAGGTAATTTAGACATCGTTTAAGTAGTAATTTATTAATTATACTGTTATTTATTCAATTAATTTAAGTAGTTATAATTCCATAGTTTACTGCCAAGATAATTTTGTTTGGTTGACTAAAAGCATTTGAAAGAAAACGTCACCTTTCGATATCAAAACAATCTACTGAACTACAATTTAATTTATAAATCAGCTGTGCCCGCGCAACCCTAATGTTTTATTTTTACCTGTGAATGTTCCGTTAAAATCGGTCCAGCTTGTTATGGCTAATCTCCGAAACGGCTCGACCGATTTCAACGGGACTTTCACTGACAGATTGCTAATATTATCAGGAGTAACTTAGGCTACTTTCATTGATTAAAGCTTTGGGCTACGCGGGTACCGCGGGGCACAACTGGTATTGATATAATTTTGAAAACCACAATATTTGAAAGGACTATTAACGCTTTGCAGTAACATACAAAAACATTTGCATTTAGAAACGAACTCGCACCTGAAAATACGTATTTATTAATAATAGTTTTGTAACTTAATTTTTACAGACCTTGGGCCCTGTTCATCAAAGATTTTTAAACCTTGTAATTCATTAACAGTTATATTTAATTATTCCTAGATCAACAAGCGCTACCACCGCGTTATTCACTAAGGTTTCTCAGCGTCGTACTCGTCGTGGATTGTCGGTTTTAAATATACGAAATTGAACCTTAGCCTCTGTGTATTATGTATTAATTTACTATGATTGCGACCTTAGTGAATAAATCGGCAGACCTATGAAAAATGGGCCCGTAATATAATAAGCAAATTATCCTGCGAAACGAAGTTTCTCATTAGTATAATCTAGTCATAACGCATTCATTATAGTTTACAGGGGTTAGAGTAATATCGATGAGTCGAATTATTCAAATCGATTAGGTAGTTGTTGTATGAGCTAATATTACATGGATGTATGCTTTATGTCCTTTATAAATGTTAGAAGAAACTAAAGTGTCAAAACTAATAACTTGAAAAGTTGGTCCTTCGACCACCATCAAAATTGTATCTAATATAGTAATTTATGTCGTAAAGGCGAGAATATGTACTCGTTATCATTAAATTAGGAAATACATTAATATATCTACGATGTTGTTGAAATTAAGAAAGGTAACTTTTAAAACAAAACGAAATACTATTGACCTGTTTGATGTAAACTTAAAATTGTGTAAAAATGAGTGTTGTTAAAATTAAATTAATTTAAATCCTGCAAAAAAGAAATCGCAAGGCTTTTTCAAATGTTCGCCCTATGCTGAAAAATATATTGCTCTTACAAAAAAAAACTTATTTTAACTGGCAATTTCAAGGAATTCTTACTCTCATTGAATTGGACTTAGTCGTGAAGAGAATGATTCTATCCATCCAGGCTTTATCCTGAAAACTAAGGGGTTCGGGTCCCGATTAAGGAGGTATTAACTAGAATACGACTAAGTAATAATGTTAGGACTATATTGAAAGTATTAAGTACTAACCGCAAGAACACAAAAAAATCCTGGGGGTCTACTCCTTTCTCCGAAAACGAAACTTCGTGTACGAACGAAAATTAAACGTAGTTTCATTATCGCTTTGTTTTTATTATATTAAAATTTTTCTTCATCTAATTATTTAATTAAAGTTGGTTTAGAAAATATAAATAATTTTCTAGCGGACCACGTTCGGACGTAATTTTAGAACGAATAATAACCGTTTTGCGAACTTTCGGCCGAAGCTTCGTTTTTCGGAGAAAGCGAGTAGGCCCCCTGTTTCGACGTAACTAGAAAGAAAAAAATATTCACTTTATCACATAACATGTTGTTATGGGGAAGGACCTAGGAATTAGATTTATAAAAGGTCTTTTATACGAGTTTATAAGACATGTTATGCATTGAAATACCACGATAATAATAGACAAAATTATAATATTTTTCCAATACCTGTTTAGTTGCAATTAAACGTTATTACAATGAACAGCGAACCACAGACTGCATACTAATGTAAACATTCCTGTTGTATGTCTTTTTGAAAAAATGGAAATATACATTATATTTTTTTGCCTGAAGATTTTTTTTACTGGTTTATTTATAACGATAGACTATGCTGACCATAATAGTATGGAATCGCCTGATTTCACACCAGTAAGTTTTTTTGGAGAATTTTTTAGGAATTTACCCACATTAATAGCTACCTAGGCATACATACAGGCGTGAGCATATGTATGATTTGCTCCTGCCTGTATTCCCCGAAGGGATAAGCAGAGGTGTTGTAATAATAACACCCACTATTCATACAAGGTGATTAATTGCCAACGTGACGAATGGTGAGTCTATCGCCGTCTCCGGCACTATACATACGTCTTTTTGAATTGCTTCTCAGAGACGCAGGTTCCCTCACGATGTTTCTCTTCACCGTAAAGCACGTGGTGTAAATCACTGCTTTGCTCATAAGTTTTTCGATTTTTTGGTACAGGCTCCGCTGGCATTCGAATTTGCGTCGCTTGCATATCAGGCGACTGCACAAAACAACCACGCCAATAAAAAAAAATACAATCAAAAAATATTATTAAAAGATAATTATACAAATTAAGGTTACTAATGAATGTACAATATATATATGTTGTTTCCATTGTATCCATTGAAAAACTCTTAATAATATCCTTATAAATGTACATAATATGTGATTTGTTTAATCATCAAGTAAAGGAACGATATAGAACTCGGAGAACATTTGTCTTTGGTCTTCTTTCTCTAGTTTCAACTGGAGCAATAGAAGACCGTTGGAACAGCATCTGAGCACTACCTGCACAATTTTAAGATAGAAATAACACGTTAATTAACAGACAAATAAAAAAAACTGTATTCCCTGAAGGGGCAGACAGATGTGTTGTGATGACAACACCCACTTTTCACCAAAGATGGTTAAGTGCCAACGTGACAGAGGGTGAGTCCATCGCTGTCTCAGGCACTATACATACGTCTTTGAATTACATCTCATATGCAGGTTTATTCACGTTTTCCCTCTCCGTAAAGCACGTGGTGTGAAATCACTGCATAAGTTTTTTCAAAACTCATTGGTTCAGGCCTCGCTGGGATTCAAAGTTTGCGTCGCTTGCATAGCAGGCGACTGCTCAATCTCCACGACCGTAAAATATCTCGTACAAAGAAATAAGAAAACGATACAAAACCCTTTCGTGGTACCAATGAGATGAACGAACCTTAGAAGATATGGCAAGGGCTTTCATAATAAGTCTAATGTGGTGCAACTGATACTTCAATGTGACCGGAGCTTCGCAACTGAAGCTCTGGACCATATCCGAGGACTTTGGCATGTCTATGCAAGATCGATCCTGGAATTATAAAAATATATTTTAATAATAGATACATACTTTCTACTAAACTATGACCTGTATACAAGGATGCTGGATTGGCTATTTGATTGGTTGTTGTCTATGGAGAGCGAGATTCCCGTTTGAAAATCATAATGATTTATTCAGTTTAGGCCCTGGTGAGGTAATACAATGAAACACCCGTTCGGAAACTAGCCTTCTGAGAGGAACCAACATGAAACATTTATGTTATTTATTATTGGGGTAACTTTCCAAATTTCATTTTACTACAAAAAAAAAACGTGTTCCACATATCACCACAAAAACAAGTTAGAAGAACAAGTATAAGTAAAAATAAATAAGTAAATAAGAAGGGATTAAATTTAATTTTTTTAAATATGTACCACCCACCGAAGCCCTGTGCCAAAAAGTCTACATCCTGTATACTGCAATACGTTTCGCTCTTATTGCGCGATTTAGGTTCTCGTGTATTTGCACTCAAACTTTGCAATTGTTAGCGAGTAGCGCCATCTATGTAGCAAGTAGATGAACTCTGCTACAATTCAAACTAAACCCTAATATTTACAGTTCCAACATACCTGCATTCCATAGGTAACAATGCTGACATTAGGATGGTCTGGAGAGAGGTTCAATTCAAACACATCACAGGACCGTTCAAGGTCTGCCAAGAGGCCTAACAATGCCGGTGCTTTGAGCACCAACTTTGCCACTTCTGGTGCATCTTCGTCACGAAGCTCTAACACCGAGTCTGCTGTCTGAGTGGCTATCTCACAGTCTGTCATCACATTGTGCACTGATAGTGGTTGGAGACTGCAATAATTATAATAATTATTATACTCACGCTACACCAGAAGGGTTGTCAACCAAGCAGAGGTGTTGTAATAACAACGTAAGATGAATAAGTGCCAATGTTGTATATTACGGTGAATCCATCGCCCGCTCAGGTACTATACGTCTTTTTAAATTACTTCTCAGGCATTCCCGAGATGTAATATCACTGCTTAATGCAGATTCTAAGATAAACTCATTGGTACGGGCCGCTGGGACTTGGGTAGCGACTGATCGAACCCCACGGCCACTGGAGACTGCAATGTACCAAATTCGAGCAATATTTTCTGGGATACAGAATTACACCAAATACTTTTTTTCTCATGGAAATCCAAATTTAGGATGTCAATTCAATTTAATAGTGTCTCTGCACTAAGTTTTTACTAAGTTTCTTAAAATATTCTCTCCTCATCTCACAACTGATCGGAAACAGGTTAATAATATTATATGGATAAAGCCACATACACTAGCAGCAATGGAGATCCCTCACATCTATAGTACATCTTCAAACTAGACTCCTCGCCAGAACCAAATATGTTCAAACATTCAGAGAGAACTGCTATACTTATCTGAAAGATAAAAAAATCTTGAAAACAAAAGTTTTCATGAATGATTTACACTGTTTGCAAGGCATGTCTAGTGTTGAAATATTTGTGACTAGCTGTGCCTCGCAGTTTCAACCGCGTAGTTTTAGTTACATCCTTATTGTCCCGGAACCCTAATATTTTGAATAAATAAAAGTAGCCTAAGTTACTCCTTGAAACATCAGCTACCTGCCAGTGAGAGTCCTATTAAAATCGGTCCAGCCGTTTCAGAGATTACCTGGAACAAACAGACAGACAGACAGAGATTTTTTTTTGAGAAGTAGTGACAAATACACAAAGAGTCAAATACTTGAAAACAATATACTTAGCATACTTTAAACATAACATCCACATCATCCCTGACATGATACTCTGTGAAGTTGTCGGCTGGGATATAGGCTGAGGCTTGGACACATTTCCCCTCTTCTACCGTAAACTTGAGCCCTTCCGGGAGTGCACAGAATACTGCTGACTGAAATAAAAAGTGATCTTTATAATAAGTTAACACTATAATTAACTCTTGCTATTGCAAGGTTAGGTTGGGCATAAGGTTTCCCATTTGCAACTTGGAACTGCTTGTCTGAACAGAAAATTGCAGCCAAATGATATCTATGATATTGCATTTCGTTCCTACGGTTGGTAAAGTTCGCCAGTGCTCCGTGGGGCGAGACGAGGAATGGAGTGCTTTGCTAGAGTATAGTGGGACTATTCTATCTGGTAATATGTTGTGACTCCGTTCTTTATACTGACACTCTGGTTGGCCGTGTTCATTGGCTGCAGTGGCTGATTACCATCAGAGATACCGAAAGCTTATTTTGTTTATCAAAATTATAATGAAACAAAATAATTTGTAAAATATTTTTGAAATTTAAAAGTTGTATATGAAGTCATGCGGCTAAATAAATATGATTCTTAGCAAGACGCAAACATTGGTTTCTGCTTTAGCCAAGCACTGTTTAGTGCTTTGGGATAAAAGTGTGACCATATATTTTGGATTTGAATAAAATACAAGCTAATAAAAAGTAAAATTTCAAACCTCCTGAAACTGAATAGCTTTCAATAAACTACACAAGATCTTCCCAGAATCCATAGACGCAGTAAAATAATACTGGGACGTTCCATCATCCATTGCTACTCAATTTCAAACATAGTCCGTATCAGCATCAAATATTGTTCAAGTGTTACTCTATGCTCTGTGATCTTTCCGAGGATTTGAGCAATTCTTGCAGCTAATACATGCTTGCAGACTATCTGAACTTTCTTTTCAATCACCTGGTGTTTGAATGCTCGACAATGACAGTAATTGATGCGAGGGAACACTCTGTAACACCGGTTCTGTTCACCCTTAACTTCGATCAAAGATCTTGTATTATTTGCTGTGATGTAAATAGTGAATGTAGAATATTTCTCCAGAATATCACACGCTTGTTGCAGCACCGGTCCAAACACCGAGTGTAATGTTAACAGGTCTTCATCTGAAACTGCATAAAGGCTTTCATCAATCAAGATGTTTGTCAAACAGGTAAAAAAACACCATAGCATATTTCTTTACTTTCACGAGCGACGTAACGCAGCCAACTTACTGGGCACCATTCCCGCAGATACTAATTTAAATTCTATTTTTTACTTATAATTTTTTATATATAAGTTTAGAGTTTATTATAATTATGTATATCTTTCACGAAAAGGTAACTATTTTATCAAGATTATTATGACATGGATGTTCCACATAAAATCATAAATATAAAGAAATGGACCCACTAAGCAGGAACTTACGTTGTTTATTATGAGACTTGGTCACACGTTTCTCCACTTGATCGAGAACAGTTTTAGCAATATTGGGTATTTCGGAGCAATTGGTAACGTTCATTATATTCCCACAGAAAGCGATAGAACTTCTCTAACCTTTACGCCACTTTATTACTAGAAGAAGACATGGTTTACTTGTTGAACTTTGTTGCTAAGGCGAAAGAAAAATGTTCCGTTGTATTTTTTAGTGATTCCGTTTATCTTATAAATGTTCCAAAAGTACACACGCACACGTTTACACTTTTCAATAAAATAAAATTATCAATATTTTGTTTTCGATTTCGACTTCTAACGAATGCCTTAGGGAAGTTTTCCCGCCAGATAAATAAAGAGTTGAGTCTATGGGCTATGGTGATTAAAAAATTACTACGAACCATCGCTTATTTTACACTAGCAGCAAAAACGATTTTCTCGTGATTGGAATGAGAGATCATAAATGCTTGAGTGGACGACAGTAGTGACGACAGGGAACAACCGAAATTTTTCGCAATGTAAAGGGCAAAATACTGAGGGCAAAGCAAGGAGCTAAATAAAATACCTCTGCCTAGTCTAGAGACCTCTTACTAACTGTACATGTACAACATAACTTTTTTATTAGTAATGTACATATTCAAGTAGAATATTGTTCACACGATAACTGTTTATAACAGTTATCGTGTGAACAATATTTTTCAGTTGTTCTGTCTGAACTATAACGATTAACGAACGAAATGTCATTATGAACAGCCGTCATGTCATACAGACATTTGTTTTGACAAGGAGATGGAAGGAAAAATTATTTTGGGAAAATCTAGGAAAATTGTTAAATTCGATTGTTAAAACTAAACAAAATGTGCTGGTTTTATTTTTGATAAATAATAATAGCAAAATTAAGATCCTTAAATAACAACTGAGCAAAGGTAAATCAATTATTCTATTGAATACATATTATTTAGGCACTTGGTAGCCGATTATTAAAATTAAAAAAATACATAGCCTTTATTTTATGGTTGTTATTTCCAGATATTCTATGAAGGAAAATGCCGGAGCACTTAGAGTTGCAACACCTTGTGGATTTATCAGGCGGAAGTGGTGATGAAACATTACCAAATCTACTCGAAAACAAAAGACCTCTTATAAAAAGATGTCCATACCTTGGATTAATACTCGCAACGTTATCGTCATTATTTTTCTCCCTGTGTTCAGTCATCGTGAAAAGCCTGATCAACATTGATCCCATGCAACTAGCCATGTTTCGGTTTATTGGTGTGTTATTACCAACTATACCTATAGTTGTTTACACGGAGCAGCCTGTGTTCCCGCAGGGCAAACGAATCCTGCTCGCTCTGCGTTCTATTGTAGGAACTGTAGGGCTAATGTTAAGTTTCTATGCATTTCGTAATATGCCACTAGCGGATGCATCAGTGATTGTGTTTTCTGTTCCAGTTTTCGTTGCTTTATTTGCACGAGTGTTCCTTAAAGAACCTTGCGGTATTTGGAACACAATTTCTATAATATTAACCCTTGTAGGGGTTATATTGATAACTCACCCACCATTCCTGTTTGGTGATGATCCCTCTGCAGAACACAATCAAAACTACAGCAGCTTGAAAGGTGCCATAGCAGCGTTTATATCCACTATATTTGGAGCCAATGCCTATGTGCTTCTAAGAGTGCTCAAAGGGTTGCATTTTTCAGTTATCATGACCAACTTTGGTGCTATTGCAATATTGCAGACATTCTTTTATTCATTTGTTTTTGGGGTGTTATGTATGCCAAATTGTGGTACTGAGAGGCTTCTCGTGGTCTGTCTAGCATTGTTCAGTTACTTGGGGCAAATATTGTTAACAATGTCTCTGCAAATGGAACAGGCAGGGCCTGTTGCCATTGCACGCTCCGCAGATATTGTTTTTGCGTTTCTATGGCAAGTCATGTTCTTCAATGAGATACCAAGTAAGTTTTCTGTGTGCGGAGCTGTGCTGGTACTGAGTTCAGTAATACTTGTGGGACTACGTAAATGGGCCCTTGCTTTGCCGGCAGATTCTCAGTTGAGGAGTAAACTAGGAGTTTTGGCACAATAATTAATGAGTATTTTACACGGACATACATTTTTTGTGCTACGTAAGTGATAACATAACACATGCATACAATGATATGATTTATTGATCACACAATGTACCTTAATATACATACATAGTCAACACTCATAGCAAAGGTCACTTAATATAGTATCAAGCACATAAAGCTTGCATGTTATCCACAAAGTACCCAATAATAGGTAAGTGAAAGACAGACAGGAGAATGATTAGAAGTGTTTGAATTGTGGAACTTAAAATCTCTTTTCTGATGAAATTGCTTGACTACCTATTTTAAGTATAGGAGAAGAAACAATAATTACAATAAGTAACTATTTAAGGAGATTTTTCATCCTATAAGACTGTTAATTAGGTCCACATTAACTTGAGTTGTGTCTCTTTGCCTCTGATCCTTGCTTGTTCCTTATAGCTTTAATTGTATGGTTGACATCAAAAGTTGAATAACACAACTACTTTTCAAAAGAATTTTTATAATTATAACATATGCTCGCGCGTGTATTCTCGTAGGAGTAGGCAGACGTCTCCTTTAAGTACATCCACATTTTACCAATTATGTTTTGAAGTCCCATGTAAAAGGGGTGAGGTTCTTGCCATTATCTCACCACTAATCCAAATTCTGGACTGCTACTGAAAATTACAAATGGAAAAAAATAATAACACTCCCGATCTGGGGATCAAACCCATTACCTAGTGTTCCGCAGCAGCGTTTGCAACATTCTGCCCAGTTAGTGTTTTTTTATAATAAAATATGAATAGTGCAATGAAATATGAATCCTATAACTGACATGTAACATCAGTTATTTAGTATTGTTTATAATTATTTTGGAAAGTGGTTATGTTTACCCACTTGTGATGAAGACTGCACATAATGGTTTTACCAAAGCATTGGTACTTATATCATTGTTATTAGAATTATTAATTATTATACATATGTGTATACATTACGTGGATTTTGAATGTAGGTGTTTCGAAACAATGCTTTGGATGAGTAGAGTCAATTTCAATTTATAGTATTTTTTTAAATTGTTATTGATTCTGAATTGTTGCATAGCATTTTCACATTAATAGAAAAAGTACTAACTAATTGGTTGATATGAATAAATCATAGCTTTAATTATGTTTTCAAAATGGATTGTTGTGTAAATGAATTTGATGAGAAAGTTAATATCTAGTTAAATAGGTAACCTATCTATTAATTATTTTAATCGCTTTAGTATTTCACGTTAATTACATATCATGTTATTTAGCTTGTATTAAATATTTATCATGCTACTTTACACCAGTTTTGTACATCATACCTACTTATAATATTTTTAATATTTGAGTGCATACTTTAATATGTATCGGCGCGTTTAGCCGTTAGGAAAGTACTTTCAAACTCACCCTAGTCGTTGAATCTAGTCACGTTAGTAGTTATTAATTAATTGTAGATTAAGACTCAATACATATTTTTATAGGCGTTGCAAGTGCTACCCGCAAAAGTCAAATTCAAAATACCTAACTACCAATGTGGGTAGTTGGTTTGGGGTTATCATCATGCTAGGTTGACCTAGTATCCTGATAGCTGAAGTCATACATACTTGAGTGAACTTTTTCGGGTATGAACAATAGCAATAGATATAGGCGCGAAACAGTTTGGTATTTAATTCTAGTAATTTTTAATCCAATAAATTAAATTATTTTTTTTTAGAAATACGTAGATCTTTGGTATTTATTTCCCGTTTATTTTTACCAATTGACTGCGTAAGTACAGTCAGCATAAAATGATTTTCATTTTGTTTTTGTTATATGCTTTCATTTTCGCGTCACCAAAAACACGTCTCTTTTTAGTAAGTGCTACCATAAAATTGTATTACTAATCGTTGACTGTACCTAACTACAAATTGATTGAATTGTGATATTTTTACTTCATGTCTTATTAAGACTATGTACAGTGCTTACAAATACCTAATTAATAAATAATGTTAAATAACACTGTGTTTCATTATACTTAAATAGGTAATAAATTATCTTCTGTATAATATTGTCATGAAGGCTACTCATCCTTAACTGACTCTATTGAATCAATTTAATGTAAAACAGGGAAAAGAACCTGACTACCCCAGGTGCATGGTATTCAACTTCATAACTTTTAAGTATACGAATGCCTAACACCACTACATTCTGCCCGTGACTTCGACCGCGTGGAATAGTTACTTTGAGCTAATGCCAACAGATTTTTTTTTCAAATTGGACTAGTAGTTCTTGAGATTAACGCAAACAAACGAATTCTTCAGCTTAATATAAAACAACGTAAAGATATCAAACTAATATGTTCTTTGTAATGTATAGGTATTCTCTTAGAAAGGATTTTTCCATCCCACTAAGGGGACGAAAGCGTGTTTAGCGGATTAGGAACGAACCAGTGAAATAAGGAATAGACAATGAAAATAAAAGTGAAATATAAATAAAACTAATGAAACTTCAATGAGACAGTATAGTCTCCGATCCTAGTCTAGTCCAAAAGATTAGACCGACCATAGATAGAAATTTTCGTCAAAAAATATTTAAAATAAATTTAAGTGTCACGAAGTCAGTGACACATTTCTGTCAGCTAGATATCGTGACATTTTGTCTTGAATGTCCATTTTTGATAGATATTGGCATACCTTCTGCTTGTTTATTTTCTTTTTCATCTTAAATCTACGATAAAAATCTCTAGTATTTTGAAAGTACACTTTACACAATGGCTGACCGTCTTACTCAACTCCAGGATACAATAAACCAGGTAATAGGAACTAAAAGTCTTTAAAACATTTCGCTACCGTTCATTTCTACGGTTTAATGTTTATGTCTTGTTTTCTAGCAAGCTGAGCACTTCTGTAACAGTATTGGTATACTGCAACAGTTTTCAACACCCAGCAAATTCCCTGGTTTCGATCGCAGCGGGTCGCAAACACCTCAACAGCAGCAAAACCAAGAGGACTATGCTATGTTGTTTGCGACGCTGATATCCCGATGTGCTAAGGATATAGACACCCTTATCGACTCCCTGCCCAGCGAGGAGAGTTCCACAGAGCTTCAAGTGCAAAGTTTGAGGCGTTTAGAGGCCGAGAATAAGGAGGCGGCGGAGCAGTTAGAAGAAGTAAGTATTTATAGGGTAACAAACATACCCACCAGTAGTGTCTAATATAAAGGAACCTAAAAAGCATCTGGGAATGATGCCTGTATATAGAAGGTTTGGTGGACATTTGGTGCCATTGACACAGTATCTGTGATTGAAAAGTTCTTACTCTAATGCCAGTTGACTAATGTGTAGTGGCACTCATTTGTGACTATGATAATTTCGGCTGGTGTTGTGTAAAGGCTAAGTCGAGCAGTGCCAGAGCTGAACATGTCAATGTTCATTGCTACACAATGCATATACTCATCAGCAGTGAGTGAATTTACAAAGAAGATGGAACATTAGCAGTGAATGTGTTAAAGCCTTGTGCGACATTCAGTGTAAAAATAATAACATTGCAGGTGGTCCGTCAAGGTGAAGTACTCCTGGAGAGGATCCAAGGAGCTCTCAGTGATATTGCTCAGTGCCAACTGGACATGCAGAACCCTGCACTAATTCTCAATAAAGACTCAGTAGCTCAGTTATAGGACCATCACTAATATTATGGCTAACTTGCAAATGTAAATGATATTATATTTTAAGAAGAAGAAGACACATGTTAAAATAAAAATACCCCGTCGTAAATTATCTTCAGATGTATTTGCAGATGTTGTGAGTTCAGGACTTGTGTTTAAAGACTCGAGAGGCAGTATTACTTAAATCTACCTGCGAGTCAAGACAAAAGCAGAGAACACAACATCAGGCAGTCAGTTTGTGATCACGGCAAATGCAACTTGGTCAAAACATTAAAGTAAATATAAAAATATTGAAAAGATTCTTGTAAATAAAATAATGTAATAATGAATGAGTTTTACACCCATATTTTTTATCAAAATATATAGGTATATCCTCAACAAAATATGTTTGCAAGTACTGCCTCTGAAGTTAAGCAGCTCTTAATATTTTACTGCAACAATCTAACACTACAAAATGAGTGAGCAGTGTTGTTTGACTATGATCTAAGTTAGGAAAGTAAGGATTTTCTGAATATTGTTATCATAGGTTTATGTTGTATTTATATGGATTATATACCTATAAGAGAATAAAATTAATTTGAGACTATATTTTGCATTATGATGATCTTACCATTGGAGAATAGAACCTATACAATACTATTTTATTGAGATCTAGCTGTGCCCCATCGTTTCATCTGCGTAGATTTAATTTATTAATGGCTTAGCTGTCTATGTTACATCTTGTAGCATCAGCTATAAACTAGTGAAAGTCCCGTTAAAATAGATCCAGCTGCTTCAGATATTAGCTTTAGCAAGCAGACGGACAGAGAAATTAAAGAAATAATATAATATAATAAATACTGTATATTATTACACTTCCATTTGATCATGTAGCTCCATCTGTGGGTCGTCTAGAGAACTATAACGTCAGAAGTTGGGTTATAGTTTCGTGAAAAGTCGGTAGATGTCACTGGTCGTAATTTTTTAACAATGAAGTTTCATTTTAAGGGCTAGCCTCTGAGGAACTATGTGAATGGTTAGCTTAAAGTCTAGACTTTGATTTCAGAAGATACAGAAAACTCTTATTATTCTTAACCACCATATGACTTTTTAGGGTGGGTGAAAAACCAATATTCCACAATCGGAGAGGAAAGAGGTGAATTATATTTTTATTTATTGAGGACGTAAATTGAAAATCGGGCAAACCTACGATCCGATCTGATTCGATTTGATCCCATGGAGGTAGGCAGAGACCACCCACATACTAATCTTTACATACTTCTTCATCCCTACATACACTTCCTTCGGTTACGAGTGCTCCGATTTTTTTTTAAATATTTTTCAAAAATAATTCCTTGTCTTCTTTTAAGCTTAAATTAGGTATAGGTGGCGTTACAGGGTATGAGGGTTCAGCGAATATAGAGGGGGTAATTGCGCATGTATTTTATTCGCGTCGCGCCATACAGACATACAGAGACAGACTCATAAAATTTCGCGCGTTCAAGGTCAGCGCTTAGAACTCGTGACGGTAGCTGTTTTTCACATGGTTGGTTTCTTTGCTTGACAAGCTTCATGGTTGCGAATATGACTCTCGCACTAACCTAAATATTATTTTCATTCCTGGCTTTCGTTTGAGTGTTCCCCGTAAAGTTTAAATTTATTAAGCAACCTATACATTAGCGAGGATAATTTTTTTGTAATTGATTAAGAAAAGAAGAACACTTGGACCATATACAGATGCTGTCACGAGATAAGAGCACTGTCGAAACATGCTCAGAAGTTATTTTATGAGTCTGTCCCTTCCTAGTATGTATGGCGCGAGTATGTCAAGTAATTTCGCTTCGCGCTCGTAACTCGTGACGTCACCTGAATCAGACAGTCAAGTTCTGTTTGTCAAAGTACTAGGACTACATAAGCCCACAGACTTTCATCAAAGCGGAAGGAGAGCTTCATTCCTGGGCTGTGTACAGGTGTGGCGCACCTCGCCCGTCTCATCCGAACCGGCCGAATACATTCACAGTCAGCCTCTCGCGACCGCGCCGCGCCGCTCACTGCCAGTTGATAACCAACCTTTTAGCCGCGAATACGTTACGTTCGCGCCCAGTTTGAAGTGACGTTCGATTTCCATTTTCGAATTTTTGTTTGTTATTTTTTTTTTCTTTGCCTACTTTGTTGTTTTTAATTTGTGAACGTTTAGTGGCATACGCACTGTTCAGTGGCATATTTCAAACTGCGTTGTTTTGGATACGTTAATTTTGGATGTTTTATTCGCAAGTTGCGGTGCGGATGTGATAAGTTGGGGCCCGGAGGAACGGGTCGGCTCAGCCGTTGCTTCCGAGACAGGTGTGTATGTGTTATAGGTGAAATTGTTAGCATTGGTCATATTCATAAACGCACCTAGTGTAATTTCTCCGAAGAGGTTTCATGTGAATTTACTTAGTGCACTTTCTTTTCACTATGTTTCAATAGTAAGTATAAAGTTGTAAGACTAATGACCTTTATTTTTAAAGATGTCGTTGTTTGGTTGGACGAGTTTATAAAAAATCATAATTTTTTTTTCATCCCACTATCTCGGAAAGAGTATTTTTAATCTTCAATATCTGAGTGGAAAAGTCGTTTTTATTCTCTAGAGGATAAAGTAAATTGAATTTAGAACATCGTGTGCACTAAGTTTGTGAATTAAAAAGATTATTCTGTAATACTTACCTGTCATAATGTAGTAATTAATACCTAAACTGAAATAAAAGTGTGCCTATCTTGTGATTGTAAACGTTTTTTTTTGCATTTAGTCATTTCCTCGCTGAGGTGGAATGAAAAGTTACGTGTTGCACTCGAGTGCAAAGATTTTTCACCTCGTGCTCAGGATTCTAATTCTAATTTTAGAATCTTTCGCTTGCTCGGTCATCAAAATTGAACACGCGGTTAAAAAGCAACTTTGCACTCTTGTATAACAAATAACTATTATTTACATGGTCAAAAATAAAATTACGGTCGTTTCCTTTGCGTAGAATTTGGCATTTGAGTTAGTTGTCATTGCCGTCCATGTGACGTACATTTATCTCATCCTGTATACTTACAAGTAGCTCGAAGAGGAGCTCTTGCCACAGTTGCTATTGCGCATATCATTCGATTAGCGAAGTAACCCTAACCCATGCCAGTAGTTGGATGGGTGATCGCCCGAGTTCCCTCCGTGCCTCGGAGAGCACGTGAAGCCGTCGGTCCCGGTTGCCAATTGAATATCTTGGCAATCGTTACAGGTCAGTCGGGAGTTTAGGGAGTCTGACAACTGGTTTAACCCAGATTACCGATTTTCCTCGTAATACGGGTTGCGAACGTCAGATGGCAGTCATTTCGTATAGTAATCGATGTAAACGCAGATTTGTATGGGCTCACAATAGTGTCATGCTTAGGCCGACAGAGGCGCTGTTCCGATCCTATACAAATCTGCGTTTACGTCGATGCGATGACTTGTGACGGCGGCAGTGAAAAACTCGCACTAGGCCCTCGGGTGATTAGTCACATCGGGTTGTATGGGATAAGGCCAGGGACGATGATGATACCACACGTACTAAAATGGAGTTCGTTGATGTCTAATGCATAGCCCACTGATTACGTTATTCCACGCTATTGCCAAAATTTGTATAATGTCAAAAATGGTGTATTAAACTATTTCTAGCTTTGTAAAAACGTTATTTCACTGATGGCGTGACAGCTCAGTCATCAGCGGTCTGGCTTGCGAACCTGGAGGTCACCATTTCCATTTCAGGCGGATAAAGTTGCGAGCTGAAGCGAAATATTCGAGGACTTACCATCGAATAATAGCTAATGCCATATTATTATTGTATTTGCTGATAGATATTACTGCTAAGCTAAGCCAACCTTTTTAGAGTATGTTTCTCGATGCACCTTCCTCTCGATTGTCATTCGAATATTATTCGTTTGTATTATAACATAATATCTCGGATTTAGTTTCGTTGATTCACCGAGTTGAGTTTCAAATATTATTTTAGAAAGTTTTACTTGTTTTTGCGATCCAATTACTAAAGAGATCTGAAACCTATATTTTTGGAGGTTACATTTCAGATATATTCAACTGAGAACTGTTTATTTTAGTGAAAGTTTGTGTTTTATTGCACTAACCATTATATTTATAGAACGATGTTTTTTTGTTAACTGCATTTTAACTAGATATGATAAATATTGTACTAGTCGGCCCTGCGGTTTCACCCGCGTCGACAATGTTTCGCATAACTTAAAAAAAAAACCGTATGAAAACTGCATTTCTTGAGATAAGCACGTTCAAACAAACAAATTCGTCAGATTTATAATATAAGTAAGTACTTATAGATAGTGTAGGTAGATAGATATAAATCTACAAATGTTATAACTGTCACCGTTCTCCCACAAACTTGCGGTCGAAGTCGACGTTTTAAATTAAATTGATTGCAAATGTAATCGGTTCATACATTTAGTTAGCGACCAATGTATCAAGTTATAATGTTATGTGCAAATAATGTTGTGACGAAATTCTACAGGGTCAAAAATTTTGTAAAAGCATAATCAATCTGTATTAATAATTTCGTAATTTTTTAAACACATGCTAATCTGTCCGGACATCGTTTTTATGTCTATTTTATACATACTTCTTAATAATAGCATATTTCGTAATAATCAAGGCATCTTAACGTATAGATAAGGAATGTTTTCAATGAGGATATTAAGATAATTATTCGCTTTTTAATATCCGATTAATTCTTGATTACATCCCAAAATGTTCAACCTACATTCCGAAGCTTGGTTATGTACAATTAAAATTAAATTTGAACTACCTAAAGGTATCATCTGATTTTTATATATAG
This sequence comes from Watsonalla cultraria, assembly GCA_964035505.1. Taxonomy (NCBI): domain Eukaryota; kingdom Metazoa; phylum Arthropoda; class Insecta; order Lepidoptera; family Drepanidae; genus Watsonalla; species Watsonalla cultraria. The sequence continues at coordinate 7,098,188 of OZ037731.1, forward strand.
GTGATAGGTTTGCGTATCATATAATACCTAAGTAATAAGGTACAATCGGGAATAACAAATCAAACGAAAAACAAATATCATAAACATATTTTTCGATCCTAAAATGAACAGAAATGTGGGTCGAAAGCTGATTTTTCCGTTTGGGGTATAGAGTCGTGGTATCAAAATTAATAGCATAAAAAATATCACGACTCAACAAAATTGCTCAACTCAACTAATTTGAGCAGTTGAGTAGCAGGACATAGTTTGTATTACTAACATTTTATGCTCTTTAGCTCAACTTTTTTTTTGCTCAACTGAATTGTGTAGTACGACGTATGGCTAGTGAAATATTTAGGAATACATAGTTAGCTATATTAAGAGGTCACTGAACCTTATTAAAAGTAAATACACATGACACAAATGTCATATAACAAATGAATGCAAAGATAAACAGATCCGCCATGGAAAGCCATGTCCTATTCTTGCATACGGCTTCTAGGAAGACAATTACATGTATCCAGGGCTACCGGCTAATTGTTAATCACTAAGGCTGATGGACTTGGCGTCTTTGATGCATTTATAAGTAACCTTCTTACTCATAAATCTCTCTCAACTAATGCTTTCGAAGTCTTGATGTTGTACTAGATTTTATCCGCCACTACGTACGCATAAAAGCTTCATCAATTCCAAATTTCAGCATATTCGGTATTGCGCATATCATTCGATCAGCGATGCAGTTGGATGAGCTACTACTGGGAGATAACGAATAGTAAAACTCAGAGGGCCTAGTGCGAGTTTTTCACTGCCGCCGTCACAAGTCACCGCGTGGACGTAAACGCAGATTTGTATAGGATCGGAACAGCGTCTCTGTCGGCCTAAAGATGACACTAATGCGAGCCCATACAAATCTGCGTTTACATCGACGCGATGACTTGTGACGGCGATTTTAAGAAAACTTGCATTAAGCACTCTGTATGCGCGACTCGGGGACCGACGCGAACACTCGGTCAACGAGGCAGTCTATTTTTTTAAGATTATTATTTTAATCTTTTGAACTACTTAAATGTGCAGGAGTCGCGAGAGAAGTTAGTAAGTAATATAATAGTTTATCGTATAAAGTCGTCAAAGCAGATGGAAACCCATCGCGAGCCGGTTCTGGGGTCAAACACTTTCACAAAACATCCGCATCCAATGTTTTTATTTGTAGATATCTTTTGATGTTCGAGTATCATAATCTGATGTAAAGATTGTATTATGCTTATTAATAATTAGTAGTAGCTGCTGTCTGCGGCGTCGCCCGTGTTTTATTTGTTGTTATTCATTACAGACGTAAAAACAAATCTTTCTTTTATTTATATTAGTATAGATATTCATATTATTATCATCAAATTTACATACTGAATTAGTTTCATATGTATTGTTCTCAGTTTCAAATATTTCAATCTTCAAAACTATCTTACCATGGTTTAATTCCTTTCATTTTAATCCTTGTAGGTACTGACAGACAGGTATAAATATTACGTTTGTCTATGAATATACGATATTTAGCTCTCTAGTTTATAACCCTATTTATAAAGTATAATTAAAACAAAACAGATTATAAATTAGGTTTACAATCGTCCCACATCACATCAAAGTGTTTTCGTGTGTTTACAGTAAATTCTATTTTACCACTTGGGACTTGGATCACGACTCACTGTGCCAGGAGTTACGTATTCGATTTTCGCACAGAGTGCCTAGTGCGAGTTTTCTTAAAATCAGATTTGTATGGGCTCGCAATAGTGTCATCTGTAGGCCGCCAGAGGCGCTGTTCCGATCCTATACAAATCTGAGTTTACGTCGACGCGGTGACTTGTGACAGTGGCAGTGAAATACTCGTAGTAGGCCCTCTAATAAATGTATTCCGTATAATATATATATCTTGTTGTCAAGGTGCGTAGAAGAAATCGACGACACGGGTATAATTCGGGAAATTGCGGATGGAAAAACCCAATAACAATATTTTTCGGCATGGAGATCGAACCCAGGACCTCATGTTCTGCAGTTGTAGGCAGTGTATGAAAAATAAATAATGCAAGTGTAAATGATTATGATTTATACCGCAACGCACGTATGGACGTAGTGAAAATTATCTTTTTCCAAATACAGTAGAAGTGGGTATAGGCTGAAAAATTTGGATCTTGTATCTATACTTCTATACTAATATATAATGCTGAAGAGTTTGTTTGTTTGCTTGTTCTAAGATCCGATTGAAAAGCTATGTTAGTGTTAGATAGCATATTTATCGAGAAAGGTTAAACATATATCATCACGCTAAGACCAATCGCGGGTTAAAGTTAGCCCAAAGTGACTTCGAATTCGTGGGCAGAAGCTAGTAAACCAATAAGCGATCAATACTTATTAATAAAGATAGTTTTTATAAACACGTGGGTTCCACAAAAGTCGTGTAAACTTTACATCCACCTCGCTGGCCTCCGCAATATGATAATATTATAATGTATGTGTAGTGTAGTCATATAAAACAGACAAACCTCGAATTTCAAGTTATTTGACGTTTTAATATTGATGAAGCATTGCTTACCTTCAAAATGCTTACGATGGCACTTAGTTTTTTTTAACCGACTTCAGAAAAGTAGGAGGTTCTCATTCGACTGTATGATTTTTAAGATGAACCAATATGGACGATTCCGAGGGCGATTTAAGGGCGGTCTACCATTATCGGTTTAAGCAGAATGTATTAAGGACTTTAAAAATTAACGTCAAAGCTAAGAAGTTAGTAGGACCTCACTGCCATACCGATGGCAGTAGGCCCTCAAGGCCTGTTGACACAGTAACATTATCCTCACGCTTCGCTAATAGAAACGATACAAAATGTAAGGGAATGACATATGTCATGTGACTGATTTATGTCATTTCTATATTTTTTTTATCGTTTCTAGCATCTAGACCTGCAGGTGCCGTCACGTTAGTTAAGAGCGAAAATACTGGGGAACTGCGCATTTATTTTATTCACTTTGCAACATTCATATAGACTGAGACAAAATAAAACATATTATACCGATTTTTTTTAAACTCAAGTGTAGGGATGTCGCATCATTTATATAGTAAAGAAAAGCGTGTAGAAGCCTGCATACGTCTAAGTATGCAAATACGACTTTTAAAGATTGCGTTTTATCTGTGGACATACAAAAATAAAGTAATATTTTATGACATTCTAGCCGCTCTGAGGACAAGAAACCCAACTATTTAACACATTCACTCGGTATCTGAGGCCTTAACCTCAATGTACAAGCTTTTAAAACATGTTCGGTACTCGTGTTTATTAAATTAGGCCCAATTGTTTCACTTCACCTGTTTGACAAAAACTATGTCTACAACAAACTTCATAAATTACCTTCACAGTCTTAGCGTAGGGATTTTTTCGAGCCTCGCCGGCGAGGACGGAACAATGGTCGGTTTGGAGCGTAGGGATTGAGGATGTGATCTATACTTATACTACCGGACCCGACAGACGTTGTCGTGCATAGATAAATATCGCGCCATTTTCCTGGCTGATTTGTGAATTTTAACAATATTAGATACAAAAAAATATTCAAATTGTTTCGGCCGTTTAGGAGTTCAGAGACATACACACGTATACGTTATCTACACTTAATATCATAAAGAAGAATGATTTGATTGTTTTTTTTGGTGAATAGGCTTCGAAACTACTTGACCGGTCTTGAAGATTCTTTCAGCAATGGATAGCTACATCATCAGCGAGTAACAGGCTATATTTTATCCCCGTACTCCCACGGGAACGGGAACTACGAGGGTGAAACCGCATGACGTCCGCTTGTATATTTATTTAGAGATAATTATGAGGCTTAATATGTTAGTTTGCAAGTTGGAGGTTATCTTATGGATAATCTGGCCCTGGGCTCGTGATTTGAATTCTATGATTGTGCTTTTTATTTGGTTAAAGTACCAAAAAGAGAATGCGTTCAGACCACATTGGGATCGCAATAAAACTGTAAAGATTCGGTATCATTTAAAAAAGTAATACAACTGAAGAATGTATATTTAAACGGGTGTAAATATTCGTCGCTATCTTTGTTTTACAAACCCATCTTGTGTTTCGCCTTGACATTTACAAAGTCCGAGCATGAATCCTCTTTAATTCGCTTAAAGTGTAGGTACTGTTTATTTGCAACTAACACTTGCATAATTATTCATATTGTATTTTCTGACGATTTGAAAGTACGTTGTAAAGAGTCTAATCGAATAAAGATATTTTTGAGTTTGATTTTGAATTGGCGTAGTAGCTGAGAGATTTAGTAACTTACTAAGCGCGGATATGTGGGTTCAAATGATGTTGGTATAACACCTAAGTAGTTATTGGAGGTAAATGAGTGTTAACGTATTCTGGCTACCCTTTAGATGCCATATGGAGTGAACTATTGTCATATATTGTGTTATCAAATGAACTTCTACGAAAGAAGTAGAAAACTAAAATTTGTAATTCTGAAGCCAAAGCTAAAAAAAAAATAAGTTTTAGTAATTAAAGATTCCGTCACGAGTAAAGTATGCGCAGCCAAAATAGTGGGGATACTGCGAATGATTTTATACCCCTCGCGCCATACTTACATCTTCAAGATCGGTCCAATACTTTTTGAGCCAATTCGTTACAAACATACTTACATACAAATCTTTCCTCTTCATAGTGTTAGTATAGATAAATAAAATACCATCATACTATTCATTAGCAATCAAGAAGAATAATATTAATTTCTTAAAGGTCTTGTGCATTCAATCAAACTCATAAATAAAAAATAAAACGTCGTATCTATGATCGCTTATGTCATTTCTTTATTTGAATACCAGCGAAGTTTACGTGTTGTCTATTGTAGCGTGTGGCGATTTTGTGCAAACATTGCAAAGTTCAAGGTTCTCGTTGCATCACAAATGGAGTAATAAAATTAATAGTCGACTAAATTGTTGCACGCTTGCAGTTTAGTCTAGGGATGGCGATTCTTTCCAAAAGAGATCGATTTTTAAATCGATTCGTATCGTAACTTGATGAATCGATTCATAAAAAACATGGGGTCAAAAAGATCGATTTCCAAATAATCGATTTTTTCTCGAGTCTGCATTTACAATGTAAATATAAATCCATTTTATGAAAAACAAGATACCATACTAAGCGATCACTCAGTATTAAAATCAAGGATTTTTTTTAGTTCAAGAAATTCGATTATCACAATCATTTATATAACAATTTTACATATCGATTTATTTGGCTCGAAAAATCGATTCTTCTATTAATCGATCTCAGATCGCCATCCCTACAGTTTACCCAAATCTAACTTGGGGGACTATTCTCGGAACTCTTCATTAAAATGTTAACTCGATAGTGGAGTCGTAATATTTGATAAGTAAATACTTAGTGTGGAGCTGTGGTGGCCTTGGGGCTAGAGCAGTCGCCTGGTACCCAAACGACGCGAGTTTGAATCCCAGCGGGGCCTGTACCAATGATTTTTTCTAAAAACTTATGTACAGTTATTTCACACCACGTGCTTTACGGTGAAGGAAAACATCGTGAGTACATATGCCTGAGAAGTAATTCAAAGACGTGTGTAGAATACAAACACAAAGTAATAGACAAGTAAAGTTACCCATAATTGCAGTGCAGCGTAAACCACCCTGGACTATTACATACAATGGTCGTAATAATGAAAAACATTTCAGTAGTAAATAGTTTAAGACTTACCAACTACCAAGTAAACAAACATAATCTGTTGCAAGAAAAAAAAATCAAATTGTAGTGACTAAGAATTTCACCTCTGTTGGATCTTTCATTATGTTAGTAATTGTTTCTTTGAAATGTCCGCTCCAGTTGCTTCGTGTTGCAGTTTTTGATAGATTTGAGAAATCTTCAAAAACAACACGACAAGCATACAATAGTGTAAAGATAATGTCGAAATATTATCACTAGCAAGGGTGTTGAGGTCATAGTAAAGAATTAAACAGTGAGCAAATTTAAAACGTGCTTGTGAATAATTGGCGGAAAAATAATATCATTGTTGGTATAAAGAAACATATTTATTGATTTTCAATTACAAATAAACTTGCATCTATACAGATAAATTAAATTAAATTGTCTGTTTGTAATTCCAAAATAACAGCTTTTCACTATGCATATGAAAGTATTCACGTACACACATAGAAAAACCAATTTTTGAAATTTTTTATTGTCTGTCTGTCGGTCTGTCTGTTTGTTCCGGTTAATCTTCAAAACGGCTGGACCGATTTTAACGAGACTTTCAGTGCCAGATAGTTAATGTTACGAGAAGTAACTTGAGGTGCTTTTAACAAAAAAAAAATAGCGTGCCGCGGGCCACCCATGAAATAAACTCTACGCGGGTGAAACCGCGGGGCACAGCTAGTTGTTATATATAAAAATACATATTAATTGATTTTCAATTACAAAAAACTTGCATTTTAAATGAGTTCGGTTGACGCAATTCCGAACGAATTGAATTGCAATAAAAAAAACAATTTGATTCACAAGATAAATGTATGTGTTTGATAAGCTGTTTTTAGTTAATAATCGATTGCTTAACGAGAATGGTTGATTGTTCGAATCAGTAAATAGGCTGAGGCAATGTCAATCCTAAAGAGATTTGAATTCGCGTGAAATATTTCGAGCGATGTGGTAATACACGACCAAGTTAATGGTCTTTATGGGAATGAATGAAGATTATTTCGAAATCACCAATAAATATTACCAAATTGCCATGAAATATTTTATTATAGATAAAATAAAATTAGATCACCCTTATGTTTATTCATTTAAACTTTAACCACTAAAAATATTACGATTGCTCAAAATACTTTCAAAATTCTGTTGAGTAGTAAATATTTGTTCACAGTATCGAAGCTTTAGTTAATACTACATGCAAACTCACATAGATACACGCTCCTACCTAAGAGTTTCTAGGCACCCCTTGGCAGTGCTTCCATTAGGGGGTGTCACTTCGTGGCTGATCGCGTATACGACATTTATGGTTTTTGCTGACATTTTCTTCATCTGCTTTACTTAAAACAATAAAAAATAGAAACAAAAGTGACAACCCCAACGCTCTTATCGAGCGATTCAAACATCCTAGATAATATCTACTTTTTTTTTAATTTAAAATAACTATGCCTAGTGTGTTATCGGTCTGTATAATAAATAACCTAATATTATGGAAAGGATTCCTATACTCTTTACAAAACATAAAATATAATATAAGTATTACAGTTCCTTTAAATTTATCAGACAAATTTAAAAAAACACAGTATTGTATGCCAATACCGTAGTTAAAATAATCTTTCTCGAAGCGCAAATTCATAACATTGGAATCACCTTGACCTTTTAAAAACGGAACGTAAAAGAAATAAAAAAGTAATCGCATTCCAATATTAAATTAAATGCAGAAATTGTATCGGCCAGTGTTTTTGTAATACATGCACTTACATTACTTAAGAGTCAACGACTGGACCAAACGCATTCTGTTTACAAACTTCATAGCAACTTGCATTCACACGCATAGTAATTTGTAATACCTACCATATTAATATATTTTTTTATCTCTATGCTATAACTTTATAACCTCGGTTCACTTCGTATCACTTCTCATATCGATATTGTAATTTTTCTCCATGTTATGAAGTACTAACATTCCTATATAGTATATAAATATCAATGATATTAACTGTACCTACTTAAAAGCAATGAATTGGAGAGTAGCGGAACATTACCTCTTTAGATGACTGACAGTTGATTTGACAGCTGTCACTTGTCACGCCTTCGACCTTATTCTAAAAAAAGGGGGGAATTTGGCAAAAACCAGGTTCTGAGAAAGGATGATAGACTTTTTAGCTATGAAAGACTCTTCGCACACTAATGAGGTCGTTGTTAAGTTCAATGCTATTTCAATAGCACCACAATATGAGTAGGTAACGAGATGAATACTTTTATATCGGTAGCGAACACAATATCGCGAGTTTAATTGACGCCATGACTTTGAATGATATGAAAGGAGGTTAGTTTGCACCGCTTTTTTATTTCTAACTAGCTGTGCCCCGAGGTTTCACCCGCGTAGATTTAGTTTCATCCTTAATGTCGCGGAACCCTAATATTTTTAATGAATAAAAGTAGCCTAAGTTACCCCTTGAAACATCAGCTACCTACCAGTGAAAGTCCCGTTTAAATCGGTCCAGCCGTTTCAGAGATTACCCGGAACAAACAGACAGACAGACAGAGAAAAAATTTTAAACTTGTTATTTTAGTGTCAGTAGCGTGTATAATTTCATATGCATTTAGTAAAAAGCTGTTATTTTGGAATAACAAACAGACACTTAAATTTTATTTATCTGTATAGATTCATTCAAATATTGAGGTTGGTTTTAGAACCAACATTTTATATTTGCAAATTCGAGCGGTTCCCGAGATTTATTTCACAAATTGTTTTGTACAAAAGCATGTAGGTACACAGTAATCAAATGCGAAACAGCTTTCGTGATTGGTTAAAAATAGCATGATTATAAAAATGCAGAAATGTTAATGTTTGTAATCTGAAGCCCACGCGCTATGCCGTGTACTGACACGGCATAGCACATATAATTAGGTTACTGTACTTATTTATATTGCTTCAAGGGACTTAGTATTTGTTTATCATTATTTCACTATAATTATAAACATGTACCCCTAATTAAAAAACATGGTTTAATTAAACGAAGATAATTAAGCTATGGCCATACAAAGATAGGTACATACATACATATGCTCACGCTTGTATTCCCCGATAGTAATAACACCCAATTTTAACCGTAGATGATTAAGTGCCAACGTGACAGATGACAGGTGAGTCTATCGCCGTTCTCAGGCACTATACATACGTCATTGAATGACTTCTCAGGCATATGCAGATTTGCTCACGATGTTTTCCTTCACCGTAAAGCACGTGGGTTGAAGTAAATGCACTTAAGCTTTTAGAAATACTCATTTTACAGGCCCCGATGGGATTCGAGCTAGCGTCGCTTGCTTAGCAGGCGACTGCTCAAACCCAAAGGCCACCACGGCTCTATGGCCAACCATTTTTAAATCACAGAAAGATATGGAGCTACTTTTAAACCATGAACTGTCTTAGTCTAAGGTTTGTAATAAGGGTAGTGTGCATAATGAAACCTTTTTGCGTTAAAAACAAAACCACCCACGTAATGTGGGCCAAAATCTCCGTTGACCACGCTCGGCGTAAAAAAGTAACAAAACCTGCCAAGCTCATTTCACTTTCGTATCGTACACGTGCTCGAAGATTACACCGCGTTCAATTCGTTTGAGGAGGCTTAGACAAAGTAACATTATGCTCACGCTTCGTACATATGTCACGTGCCTGATTTATGTCATTTTCATATTTTTTTTATCACTTCAATTTTTTTTTTTAGGCCTACAGCAGGCCTAGACAAAGTAACATTCTCTCGCGCTTGCGCTAGTAGAAACGATATAAAATGCATGGAAATTACATAAATCAGTCACGAGGCATATGTAATTCCTATACATTTTGTATCGTTTCTATTAGCGAAGGATGAAGTTTATGTCTCTTTGTTTACAGGCCCAGGACGGATTGTCTCAGGACTAGTGTTTTATCGCTTTCCGTGATTCGAATGAGTGACATTGACAGTTATAATATGCACGTCATAAAATCGAACCAATCATCACTATAGCGGTTATGGCAGTCCCTGTTCTATTTTTAAACATGGGATATTTTTTAAATTTTTTCTTCATTAAACCATTAGGAAATGTTTCTACTGTTTCGTGTTAAAAAAATATTATAAAAATAATATATATTTTATTTGAGTTTAACAGTTTCTCACAATACTTTGGTCTCTATCCGTTCTTTGTTAACCCTACAATAAACGACAACAAAACATTGTTTACCTAAAGACAAGTTTATTATAATCTACATGTTTTATTCGGATGTCAGGCAAACGAAAAGTTTAATCATGTTCATAAATTTTATTCTTAATGCGATGATCAATGTAAATTTCCACTGATCCAGTTCACTTTGTAGAACAACGTTAAATTGGCACGAAAACAAAGAAACCATTGCCGACTGAATTGGGATTTTATGAAGGAAATGTAAAGAGGAAACGAGGGCTTTACGACGCAATATATCATTGTTTACTTTGTTACAAAATACTGTGCATTCATCTTCTGAGTTTAGGTAATTTTGCAGTACTTAAAATTAATTGTAACTACAATATCGCGAGTTGGTTGTTTTCCCGAAATTTTATTTTCATTCCAATTTTTTGAGGCATTTGATCAATAAATATAAGCGTCTTCTATCAAAACCAATGTTGACGAATTTTGTGACGTATTCGCGTGGAATCCGACCAAAACTGACCTACAACATCACAGTAAAAAAAGGACAAATAAAATCTTTAAGAAAAGTTAGCCTCACACTCGATGGACGAATGTCCTAAATCAAAATGTTTGGTCTAAATTCCATACTTTACTGTACTGTACATACCAATTTAAGGTAAATATAAAGGAATCCCTTACCAATTAAATTTATTTTTGAGCACATTACGTAGTTATGAGAATTTAAATTCAAATGTTAAGGATTCTTTTTTATATATTTAGCAATTGTCATGTACCCCCTACCGATGTACTGAGCCAAAAATGTTCGTCTATATACGGTGACAGCGATTTCATTCTTTTGAGGTCTTAATACGCCCTTGGCGGTGTCAGCAGTCACAGGCTGCAGCAGCCTGTTACCATCAGACTGCACGTTTGTTTGCCAACATTGTTGTATAAAGAAAATAGCTTCACTTTCCTCCCCACAATAGCTTATTAGTCAAATCACGTACCCCATTGTGTGGATTACAACCTCGCCAGAAATTTCCTTATAAGATATAATCCGCAGCATACATAATCATACCTCACATTAATGGACCTCTATATACATGCAGTTAAAGGCTATTTTTAAATGCCAATGTTGCAAACCCTTGATTTATTGGTTAGTAACAAGGTTAAAATTTGTCGCAATCGGTTCTCGTCCTTGTTTTAACCTTCTTAGAGTTTGTTCTGCTATCCATGTATTTCCGTACATACTTAAATTGTTAATTTGAGGTTTTTAAATTTATCTTATGACGCACTAGCTGTGCCCCGCGGTTTCACATACGTAAACTAATAATAATTTCGTGAGTATTTTTTTAAAATAAACCTAGCCTAAATTTCGTCTGTGAAAGTCCTGTTAATATGATGAAAACCTCTTGATTCGAAATGTGTCTGTAACACAATTTTATTTATCTGTATATATCGCTCAATATATAGAAGCTATTAATTTCAATATCTTTTATAATTTTATAAACAAATCAAACAAGTTAAATAAAAATGTAGTTATTTAACCTTATTATATCTTGTTAAAACGTAATCTTTAAATATGTGGCCACAAAAAGTACGCAAGCGTTGTTAAAATTGATTCAATTGCTTTTGACATAAAAGGCATCAATAATAAAAATGATTGCTGAGTTGCAACCATAATAATATACTTAAGAATGGACAAGCCTATTAAGGTCTTCATATAACAAATAGATCTTTGTAATTTCCACACGTGGGTAAGGGGGTCGGCCATATGTTTCTAACATAAATTCCAGCTGCGTGATTCTGTAAATCTCAACGACTTCGAGTGTCGATGTCAATCATAGGAAATTTATATGAATTTAGAAATTTAGATTTAGTACAAACTAGTTCCACTACTGTAAATCTATAATAGCATTTTAAAAATAACCAGTAATTTTATTTATGGATCTCCAACAAAAGATACACGTAAATATACAGACATAGTTCTTAAGGTTCTAAGTAAGCGTGTCCCTTCAATTCTTCAATCCCACTGCATTTTTTCATTCGTCTTAATATGAGACACACAAATTCACAGGTCCTCATAGTCAGTTTCATATTGAGAAAGTCTTAGAGACGTCAGATGTACATAGTACATTCACGTTAAAGTTAATTTTTGTTTGCTGGGATACCTAACAACCGCGTTATTCACTAAGGTTTCTCAGCGTCGCACTCGTCATCGAGTGTCGTCCTTATTCTCTATGTTTTACTTATCAATTTTCTATGGTTTAAACAAACGCTCGACGTCGAGTTCGACGTTCAGAATAAGGCAGCTGTATTGCCATTTACGACTGCGACCGTGAAATTTGGAGCAAAAATCTAGATTATTATGTCGGTAGTAGTACCTACACTCTATTATATAGTAGGTACTTACCAACTTCTACGACTTCTAAGACTGCCTTGGTTTAGTGGTCGCTAGTGCGGAATACGAACTGGGTTCGATCCTCGGCTCGGGCAAAGTGTTTGGATTGGATTTTTCCGTCTTCGACGATTCTGATTTCGGAAAAATGTGGATGTACTATAAGTGAGGAATACAGGCGTGAGCATTATGTTTGATGCATGTGATCTATTCTCATTAATATGTGAGAAATTTCATTTTCAAACTATAGCGACGGATTATTTTTTTGTTTGCTTATTATACTCATTACATAAATAAGGTGGAACTAAATCGAAACCTAATTCTAGATCTGCATCACAAATTGATAGGTACTCACGCTGTTAAATTGCAATATAATATAATCAAAACTTAATTACATAGTAGGGGTACCACCTTTAAAACGATATTTCTCAAAGGCTGTTTGAACTAACAATTGCGCTACCTCTTGTTCCAAACTAGGGTTGCTATCCATCCGGGTTTCCCGGGTTTGTTCTAGTTTATAGGTTGGGGAGCGTACGTCGAGACATCATTTGGAGACCGAGTAAAAAAATTATATATATATACTTAGATGTTCTAATTTAAAAAAAAAATGTTTTTTACACTTGCTATGTTTAAAAAGCCTGTTGACTTCTCCGGATTACATACTCTAAAATCCGGGGTTTTCATGCGTCTTGTACGGCTTGCATTTTTTTGAAATGGCAACCCTATTCTTATCTCAAACGTAACACATGCTTTAAGCGCCCAAGCAGAAATAATTGTAACTATGAATGACCATTTTGACATTCCATTTTAGTCTGATTGACTATAGATCTTACAACAGTGTTTATGTGTAATTAAAACACCAACACATAGTTCCTTATGGCGAAATTTGCATTATAATATGGATATGATATTTTATACATAAGAAGTCAAAGTCAAAGTCAAAGTCAAAGTCAAAGTCAAAGTCAAATATATCTTTATTCGATTAGACTTTATACAAAGCACTTTCAAATCGTCAGAATGACACAATTTACAGGATTATACATGCTACGATGAAGAGTTTATAAGTAAGCATTAAAACGCAAATAAATGTAACTGAAAAATACTGTGATTTTAAAATACGTCAAAATAGAAACAAAATGTTGATACCACGATTTAAAATATTAATTATTTAATTTATTAGAATAAAGATTTTAATTGTTTAATTATTTTTATCGTTTTTAACACTTAAATTTGCCGCGTGAATCGTGCTTGCAACTTTGGTGTTCTGCAGAAAGACTAGTTCCCGGTGGTAATTTACTGAATAAATCATTTTCATTAACAATAACATTTGATTTTTAAATTTGGAAATATCAGACGTCATTATATTTATCAAGATCTCACATGCTTACTTCTTAACTTAGTTTCTAACGTCATATTGCTAATCAACAGCAAATACTGTCAAATCATTCAAACAATTTCAGACTCTATCATTGCTAAAAGAGAACTTAAAATGCTTTGAAATTAACTTTTAGATTTTGTCGTCTTAAGCCAATTGTAAGAGGACCGTCTTGTCCAAATACGGCCAATGTTTGTCCCAACAATTACGCCTTCACGTGATTACTTCACATCGGCGCAGGAGTTGACGTTACCTTTCGTGACTGCGTCAATAATCAATATAGCTTCTACTTCATCATCTTATAGTTCCAATTTGTTTGAAGGTTTCGTAATGCTAAGGTGATAAAACTAAATAGTGAAGTTATAGTGAGCTAGTGTCAGAATATCTAAATGTTAAATAAATAAATTACTCTTCTCGTCTGTGTTAAAGAAAGAATTCAAAATTCAATCTTTATTTGATTAGACTTCTTACAAAGTACTTTCAAATCGTCATAAGGTCACAAAAAATACATTATGTAGGATTATAAATGTTACCACCGGGTTCGGAAAGTTGCTTTTGTTGAGAACAACCCGGCAAGAAACTCAACATTTACTCATTCAAAAAATATTATACAATGTTTAATGGTTACAGTATTTGTATCTCATGAATATAAGCCCACAGCAGTATTTACACAGTTCCAATGCTCAATTGTTAAAAATTATAACTAAAGTATTAAAAATATTTGTAAGCATGCCAAATTCCAGCCAGTCAAAGCAAAGATTAATTATAGCAAAATTACAGAAAGTTCGAACATAAAAAAATGCGTTACTAAGGTTTCTTGAGTTGACGTATATTTGTGTAAAAAATAAAAAACTATCAATTATTTACAAAACTATAACAAACACGCCTAGAGCTGTATAAAATTGTATCAAGTAACTAATGTTTAAGTCAATGAAGTACAAATAAGCTATTACAAACTAGTTCAGCAAAATATTAATGAATTCATAGCGATCTATATGTGACCTTCCTATCTTGGCATTTGCAAAATGGCTACCGAGTACACAGGTGGAATTTAGCTGTCGTAATTTGACTATTAATTGTAGAGTTCCTATTTATGAATGATTATGCTGGACCTCGATCTATCTTCTAAGATTGACGCGATAAAAAAATCATTTATCACTTTATAAAAAAAAGTAGGAACAAAAATAATTTCTGAGTTTCCCTCTGAGTTTCTCTCAGTGAACGCAACCTTCTGAAACCTTGCATAGTTAGTATATCATCACATCATGAAGTATTGTATGCTTCTCGTTTATAATACATATTAGTAGTTTTTATTAATTTCTATAATATTCATTCGTAATATAAGGTTGAAAAGTTAACAGTCCTGTAGGCCTAGACAATACAAAATGTCATAAAACAGTCACGTGACATATGTCATTCCCATAATTTTTTATCGTTTATATTAGCGCAAGCGCAAGAGAATGTTGCTTTATCTAGGCCTACTAAAAATAAAGCAATTCCGGTCATGAAATTCAATAGAGCGCAGAGTATGATTGGTTTTCCCTACAATTTACACAGTACTCTATAGAATAGAAAATGTGTACCTCAATAGAAATGTAATTATCGACTCTATGCTAAATAGCACGTCAATCTAGTGTCGATTGACATGACCATTTGTAGAGACTCATACCAACGTACGAATCATACTAATATGTTTGTCCTTCATTCACGAAACATTGAAATATTTCATAAAGACTGAAGATTTGCATAAAGACAAATGAGAGGCGCGTCCCTATTTCACCCTCTATTTAAACATCTAGTTATTAAATCTGAAGTGGCGTTGGGGACTGCGGTTTGGGTGTTATTAGGGTTCTTATTTGTAATTTCCCAGTAGTAGCTTCAGTGTCAGAGGATTAGTGCCCAGATAATGCCAATAGGCTCGCTCCCTAGCCCCTACTATTACAATTAACTGGAGAATGTGGGTGTACAATATGTAAGTATATCTCTGCCAGGTAACTGCCTCATTAGTCTAGTGGTTAGTAAGTTCGCCTGCCGATCACGAGGTCCCAGGAGTGGGTCAAAAATAGATACAGGGTTTTTATGTCAAGAAATTCTCAATAAATGCCCGAAGTTTGGAAGTTGGCGGTGTTTCCACTCCCGTGCCTCGGAAGGCGCGTTAAGCCGTTGGTTCTTCGTCTGATTTCTCTTAGGTCGTGCACACTCTTGTGCACTATAATATCTCCTGCACAGATTACTAACCCTCGTTGAGATTCGCCACCCTGACCGAAATTTGGTGGGAGATTATATCCTCTTTGGGGTTACAGAGCGCAAGCTTTGTATACAATTAAAGAAGTTGGCTAACTTATTTCACGCTTATTTAAGAAATGTTCGACAGTCATTAATTAATCAATCAATACGTTTGCCTAGAATTAGTAAAACATTACTTTAATTTGATTGTTGCCAACAAGGCGCGACCTGATGATGACATAAGTCACTCAATGAGCACACTCTAAAAGCAACTTTATGTATATGGGATTTACACTTACATTAAAGCGATAAATTTGGAATTGAATTATGTGTCTTATTCCGAAGAGTTGGGAAACATAATGATGGATTTGGATGTAACGTGTTAAGTAATGTTATGGGTGTTTTGTATGCAGTTGTAAAGTGTTGAGATGTGAGCAGAATACGCAATGGGTGGCAATGCTATATTTAGAAAAGGGTTTAACTTAACATATCATTTTATAAGCTGACAGATCAGAGTTCTCAATCTCCAAAAACGATTTTTTTCGTTTGTTTTGTTAACGCATAATGAACCTATACTTTAAAATATAATTATGAAAAAGTGTTATGAAAACTAGACAATGGCTATTTTCAAGTTTTATAAGGGTTAGTGTAGTTTTGTTACTGTTTAGACTCTTCGGATAGAGATTACCCGGAATAAATAGACAGACAGACGGAGAAATGTTTTAATATTTTTTTATGTAAATACCGTATTTAGTTTCATACGCATACAGTGAAAAAGCTGTAAATTTTGAATTACAAACAGACACATATTATTTATCCGTCTAAATTGACATCGGTGGCTTCGTCCGTTCTTACAATATGTATAGTCATAAGTAAAACATACTGATGTAAACTTTCATATTGTGGCCGATTAATAAAACAATTATTATGCAAATGTATACCAAATGGGTCAGACTGTACTTTTGACAATAGTTCTTCAAAAAGACCAGCCGTACCTTCGACCATTATACTAAGAGCGGAAGTCCTACCAACCGGAAACAATATGACGAAACCTTCCATGGGAACCGATGGCACGCCCTTGAATTTGATTTGCTCAATCGATTACAACAACTCGATACTATTGAATAATCGATAACGATGACAATTTGAATCTGATAGCCGCGTAATTTGTATACTGTTTTGTTATTCGTTTGGTTACGTGACTGTCAATTTTTCCAATGAAATTTTGAATAATGGTTTAAACACGACTTCTTAATATTTACATGCAAAATTCAAAGTACTGGCTGACTTTTTTTTTATATTGACGAGGGGGAAACCTTCAAAAGGTCCCCGACCGCCCTGGGAGAGGCAGATCGGGGTATGTGGGATTTTTACCGCACTAAAACCCCCCCGGTGGCCATCCTCAGTGCTCAGGGGGGACTCCGGGTACTCTGATAGATCGCACCGGTGTCCCCCCACACTATGCCGGGGCACATCCCCGGGGCAGCTGTGTCGCCGCCCCTGGAGACCTCGCTGTGCAAGGCAGCGCGAGCCACGTCGCGCTGCCACCTTCCCGGGCCCGCGGCTCGGTGGTCAAAGCTCCCACCCCGACCACCGCCAGCAGGCCCTCCGGCCCCCTTTTAGTCGCCTCTTACGACAGGCAGGGGATACCATAGCCAAATTCTTACACCCTGGCTATTGGGTGGAAGTACTGGCTGACTTACATCAACGCACAGCCAAAATCGGTGGTTATAGAGACGTGATATTTGGAGGGTTATTTGTGAGATGTAAATACTTATATACTAAGAAAGGGTTTTTGACTTTCCATCCTAAGGGGGTGAAATTATGGTTGAAATTTTGTGTGCCTTCTGCCACGCAGGCTAAGCTGCGGGTGGTAGCTAGCCTTCTTATATTATATACCTCTATATATAACGGCACACGCACCGATTTTTTCCCTTTTCCTCTAGTTCGAGTTTCTTTTTCACAAACTTACCCGGTTTTTATTGAAGTTGTATTTTTATTAAATCAAAAAACGTCCTGTTTTTTCGTTTATAGGAAAAGTGATTTTTTTTTGTGAGAAAAAACGATCAAAGCTCAGTCAACCAGGTACTGTCCATTATATTAGCAAAATAGGGTTCTTTGTTCGGATAAGTATTCTCGAAGTAAGCCCAGGAATTCTACATAATATAAACTTCTAAACTTAAGTTTATAACCCATACTGTAGTTTCATTCAATAATTTTAAAGGGTAAGTCGATAGGTTTGTGCATAGATGATTATCTGCATTTAGTATCGGTAAGACAATGTATCCCTTCAAGTCAAGGATGAGTTATCAACAAGTAAAAACTTCATGGGAATGTATTGAAAGAATTCTTCAATAACAATTAATTGGTATTATTGCAGGTATAACTCGTTAATTACGTATACAATTGGTATGCTATTAACGCGGGCGGTGGCTCGTTGCGTCCCCGATGTGTCTGTTGCGTGCGATTGATTCCTTTGATAAATTACGCTTTCGGCAATTGTTTGATTTCATGTGTTCATTAGTACATTAGAGCCGTTGTGGCCGTGTCGCCTGCTACGCAATCGACGCAAGTTCGAATTACAGCGGCCGAATCAAAGACATTTAAAAAAAAAAGTTCAATGATTTCATACCACATGCTTTACGGTGTAGGAAAATAATGTGAGGAGATGCGTATGTCTGAGAGGTAATTGAAAAGATGTATATAAAGTGCCTGATACGGCGATGGACTCACCATCTGTCACGTTGGCACTTAATCATCCTCGGTGAAATGTGGGTGTTGTTGTTACAACACCTCTGCCTCCCCTCCACCTGTACCTACTTGCAATTTAGTGTACTTATTTGTACCAATACCTGCCTATATAACCGAAGGGGTAAGCCTTCGGGGAATACGGGCGTGAGCATATGTATTAGTACATTTCATTAACATACTTACTCATATGCTCACGCCTGTATTCCCCGAAGGCTTACCCCTTCGGTTATATAGGCAGGTATTGGTACAAATAAGTACACTAAATTGCAAGTAGGTACATCATCCAAAATATATATATATATATATATATATATATATATATATATATAAAACTACATAATATGCTCCCGCCTGTATTCCCCTAAGGGGTAGGCAGAGGTAAAGAAACCCTCGGAATACTTGTCATTTAGAAAAGCTCATTGGTTCTGTCAGTAAGGTTGTAACTTGCGCCGCTTGCGTAAAAGGCGACTATTCAAGCCATCGTCCACCACGCCTTTTCATGTTGCTATTATACTATTCGTCTACCCTCCTTTATTATTGTCGTCCCAATCGTTACTACATATCCATAATACATATTATAACGAGACAAAAGACTGTCAAATGTCAATCGACATATATGTTGGTAATATGCAGTACATGTATTTTAGTACAATATCAATAGTGAAAGCAGTTCAGATGAATTATTATCTGGGGGCGGACATTGTACTTACGTTACATTATAACTATTTATTTAACTTATTATAATACTTGAATATGATACTATAAGTAATGATAAATATATATTATAGATGAAAATGAAAATGAAAATGAAAATGAAAATGATTTATTCAGTTTAGGCCCTGGTAAGGCACTTATGAACGTCGAGGAATCTACCACCGGTTCGGAAACTAGCCTTCTGAGAAGAACCGGCAAGGAACTCAGCTGGCATCATGTACATTTCATTACACAGTAAAATAATAATAATTACAAAAAAAAAACATCATAAATTATTCACAATAGTGAAAATTGTATCAGCATGCATGTGTAAAAAATAATAATTAAAAACGTAAAAACAATACCAAATGATTTACATATCATGTTTGCATACCATGTCATTGCCAGGAGCTACTTGTGCAGAGTTTTAATTCCATATGTCTTTATCATTTATGTAATCCGAAATTGTATAATAAGCTTTCTTCATCAGTACAGTTTTAATGTGTGTCTTAAATTTATCATAATTTAACGCGTTTATTGACTGTGGGATTTTATTGTAGAAACGAACACAATTCCCCATGAATGATTTATTTACCTTTGCTAACCTGAATCTAGGAGCTACAATTTTGTGTTTATTTCGTGTTGAAATTGAATGAATGTCCGAGTTTAAATTGAATAGATGAATATTTTTTTTCATGTATAGCAAATTCTCATAAATGTACAGTGACGGTAGGGTGAGAATATTTATTTCTTTAAATTTATCTCTAAGAGAATCTCGGGGGTCCAGCGAGTATATTGCCTTGATGGCTCTCTTTTGAAGTATAAAAATTGAATCTAAGTCTGTTGCGGAACCCCATAACAATACGCCATATGACATGACACTATGAAAGTAAGCGTAGTAGACTAATCTAGCAGTATCAATATCCGTCATTTGTTTAATTTTTCTAACCGCAAACGCAGCTGAACTAAGCTTTTTTGACAATGCTTCAATATGGGCGCCCCATTGTAATTTAGAATCTAAGGTAAGACCTAAGAATACTGTGCTTTCGACCAACTCCAATTGACTCCCAACTAATGATATATTTGTATCTATTTGCGATGTATTAGGTGGTGAAAATCGGATACATTTTGTTTTTTTAGAATTTAAAACGAGATTATTGGCATCAAACCATTTTGAAACAGATGTTAGAGTTTCATTTAGTGCCTTAAGATCTTTGTCTTTTCTACTCACTTTGAAAACTAAAGATGTATCATCTGCAAATAGAACAATATCACAGATATTTTCTACAACAAGTGGTAGGTCATTGATATACGCTAGAAACAGGAATGGGCCTAGTATGGAGCCTTGCGGCACGCCTGTTTTGATTATTGACCCCTTGGATGTTACACCACCGACGCCAACTTTCTGATGACGATTTGATAGGTACGAGGATAAAAGGTCGAGAGCATTTCCGCGAATTCCATAATAGTTTAGCTTAAGAAGTAGCGTACGATGATCCACACAGTCAAAAGCTTTAGAAAGGTCACAGAAGACTCCTACTGCGTCATAGGCGCCCTCCCAAGCCTCAAAAATGTGTTTTATTAATTTTGCTGCCGCGTCCGTTGTTGATCTACCTTTAGTGAAGCCAAATTGGTGATCGTGCAAGATGTTATGTACGTTAAAGTGAGCTAACATCTGATTAAGCAGAATTTTTTCAAATATTTTGCTAAGCGCGGGAAGAATCGATATAGGTCTATAATCAGAAGGATCTTCTTTAGAGCCTGCTTTAAATATCGGTATTACTTTGCTATATTTCATAATATCAGGAAATATACCTTGATCTATACATAAATTGAAAATAGAAGCTAATGCGGGAGCAATCGTTATTATAATAGATTGGATACTTTTAATTGAGAGTCCCCATAAGTCCTCCGTATTTTTAATATTAAGCGATTTAAATGCCTTCATGATATCAATAGGACGTACATGTTTAAAACTAAAATCTGGGAAGCTTTTTCGTAACGATTGTTTCAATAAGCCTTCAGCTGTATTCGGACTAGAGTTAAGATGTTTGGTAGTCTCTGTGGGAATGTTAGCGAAAAAATTCTCAAAAGCAGTTGCGACCTCTAACTTATCCGATATAATACTATCATTGATTTTAAGCTTACTTACTTGCTCTTTAGTTTTATTTCTACCAGTCTCCCTGTTTATAACTTTCCAAACAGTTTTTATTTTATCATCAGAGCGGCTAATTTCACTACTTATATGTTTTGATTTGGCAATCTGGCAAACTCTTTTAAATAATTTTGAGTACATTCTAACGTGACTATGAAAAGCGACATTAGTTGTTTGGGCTTTCTTGTGGTATAACTCATATAAAGTGTCTCTACTTTTCCTTATGCCCTTGGTTGCCCAGTTGTTGAACTGTAATCTGTTATTTAATTTATATTGTTGTTTAGGACATGCCTTGTTGAATTCTGTACATATGACATCATGTAATTTATTGAAATATTTGTTTGGTTCGCGAGACTCTGCTTTTTTAATTTTTAACTCAACATTATTTTTAAACTTCAGCAGTCTATGGACAGAGAGAGGTTCATTATGACACGTCATGTGTACGATACCTAAAAGTATCAATGTAATTTTATAATTTTTGCGTAAGAGTAAAATAAAGCTATATATAAATGCTATGTCCCGCTGTTTAACCTGCGTAAGACATAATTTCGACTAAGACTTTATTTCGTGGAACCTTAGCCCTTTCACAGATTAGCTAGAACAAACAGACAGAAAGCCAGAAAGACTGACAGCCAAACATAAAGAAAAACAAATACAAAATAGTTTTTTATTATATTCCTTAATCATAAATATTCACCACCCCGGTGGTGAAGGCAGAGGAGTAGTAATAACACTCACTTTTCACCGAAGATGATTGAGTGCCAACGTGACAGATGAGTCTATCGCCATCTCAGACACTACCTCTCAGACATATGCAAGTTTCCTCACGATGTTTTCCTTCACCGTAAAGCACGTAGTGTGAAATCACTGCACATGAGTTTTTAGAAAGTATTAAAAATATCATTCTTTAATTACTTAGCCTTATATGTTTTGCTTCCTCAATATTAAATGCCTCTCACATGACATGCCCGCTGGGTGCTATTTAATACCTAGATAGCCTTCTCACTTAAACTCATTAAAATAATAATACACTCGAATAATAAGGTATCATCCGTGGTCAAATTGCTCCGACAAGTGTTACACAATCATATCACCTCAATAACAAATTCAAAGTTACATAAGGCCGGCTCGCATACATTATTCCAGGAACTCGCACACGTAGACGCTTTCAAGCTCTTAAATTACTTCTAAAATTAGTCCTAATTGATCCCAAGATTATTTTAATATTTATTTAATAGCTGTGCCCCGTGGTTTTGTCCGTGCAGGATTACCAACTAAAATCTTATCTTAAGATTTATAGGTAAGTTATTCCTTATAATATCAGCTATGCCAAGTCCTGTTAAAATCCAGTCCAGAAGGTTTAGAGATTAGATAGAACAAACAAACTTACAGACAAATAAATATACTATGCAACTTTCGTATGCATTTAGTTGAAAGCTTATAATTTGGAACAGACTCTTAAATTGTATTTATCTGTATAGATTTTATTAATTTTCTTTCTTTATTACGTTGTGTCTTAGGTTTTACGTTTTTCGCTTAAGTCGCAGAATAACAATTCGAATATCATTTGCCAGAATTTTTACATATCTTGTGCACACTCTTGCGTGTGTGCGTGTGACAATCTTCAACCAAAGTAGAAAGTCTTCCTTCTGTTACCATTTTATATTGTATCACAAAACAACAAAATCAATTGAATTTCGTAGCACTTTTGTCAATGTACGCACGACTTTTGCGAATATTGAATAGAGTAATTCTTGGGTTATTTACCATCTGTTGACACTGCTGTAACATTTTATTGTTAGCCTGTTATTGAATTACGTCATACTTACCGTTAAAATGGGCCACAAAAATATAGTAATCGTGCGTAAATTTATTGACGATCTTACCATAAGCTCGTGGGACAAGTGAGATCATGCTATAAGCGCTTATTGCCATGCTAGTTTGGCTGCGTGGAAGTCGCTGCGTATAAAAATGAGGTGAGCAGTTACATCGGGTTGAATCAAGTGCTGACCCCAACAATGTATGGGATGAGGCCAGGGAGATAATGATGATTCATCGGTCTCATAATCATTGTCTACGATTGCAATACGATAACTTGGTAAAGCCACTTGTCCACAAATTACAGAACGAGTGTTGCTTAATTTCAGGACTTGATCAATTTGTGGGAAAATGATTCCTAGATCAATCATTGATAGCGTAAAATCAAAGCGAGAGTGTAATAGTACAAATTATTCAAATTTACTCCACGTGCCCATTTTACAACTCATTACGCCGTCAAATTACGAACTTAGATTATAATTTGATAATATTAGTACATAATAGCTGTGTCCCACGATTTCGCCCGCGTAGTCTAAACCAGTAGTTAATTTCATAGGTGCATTATTAAGGGAATGCTTATTTAAAAAAATAAAATAAAAGTAACCTAAGCTACTCCTCGTTACCAGAAATAAGTAAAATAAAATTAAACAAAAATTTAATTTATAATATTTAAAATAGTAAAACATAAAATAGTTAAATAAATAAACAGGACTACTCGGAACATTTTTTAAAGAATAAAAAATAAAAACTTTGCTACTTAAACAGGAAACTTTTTATAAACCAAGAAGAATAATGTATAAAGAAGAAACCAATGGAATGATAAAAAACATCCCTGAGTAAGTTCAGGGGAGACACACAAAAGGCCTCCAAGGCCTCAAAAAAAAAAAGAAAAAGCTACTCCTCGTAACAACAGCTATCTGCTATTTGGAATTATGAACAGATACTCCAATTTTACTTATCTGTATGTATATATTACTTACCTACATTTGTAAATTGCAACAATAGTGTATCAGCAGTGTATCGACAATGTAAGGATAGTGCACGTTTAATAAGTCAGCATTGCATTGGAATAAGGTATTGCGTTTGATTGAGAAATGAATAGTGAAAGCATTATACCTAATAGTTACTTAATAGTTACGGTACAGTCCCTTGAGGTGTTTGGACGTGCACATGTAATAATTATGTACTTGGTGACATAACTGTATACAGGTAATTATTATCACTTCACTAGGTGTGTCCCACGGTTTCACCCACGTAGACTTAATTTCTAGCGTTTCTTTATTTCGCGGAACCAATTTGTTATTAAATTACAACTAGCCTAAGTTAAGTACTCCTTTCTCCAGTAGTAGAATAAGCAAACTCAAAGTCCCGTTAAAACGGTCCAGCCGTATTTATGTATAGATAGATATTTTATAGATTATAGATAGATATTTTAATACGCTCTGCTTAAAGCCATCATAGCTGACCCCCAGCAGAGTTTCTCAACCTTGGCTCTGTTGATAAATTAAGTATGAGATAATTTTTTGTATCAGTTATCAGCGAATCGTAGTAAACTTAGAGAATCCTAGTGTTGACGGTATTCAAATCGATCGGACTGCCACAAATTCACAAAACTTTCGATATAATACTGAAACGTCATAGCCAAAATATTACGATAAGGAATTATAACAGTCTAAATACACACCTTTATGAACACCGTCTGATTGAACAGTTGTGTAAACGTTTTCTTCAAAACAGTTGGTGCGTCATTTACTCTATAACAATAACTACTATTGACTTTAAAGTGCGATGGCAAATCGATGTATTGTTTTATTTTGAATGATTCTTGATTTCGAACATACAATTAATTTAATGTAAATTTAAGTTTAAACACTGGCTTGTTGTCTAGTGCCCGGTTAATGGCAATAGGCTCGCCTTCTATTACATGCGACTTAAACACAGCTGCCGAAATGTGGGTGTACTATAAGAACCTACACGCCTTCCCCTTTGGGAATTA
Organism: Watsonalla cultraria; assembly: GCA_964035505.1. NCBI lineage: Eukaryota > Metazoa > Arthropoda > Insecta > Lepidoptera > Drepanidae > Watsonalla > Watsonalla cultraria. The sequence continues at coordinate 7,123,468 of OZ037731.1, forward strand.
CAGGCGTATATGTAAAGTTTAAACACTTATATAGTCCTAGTGGCCGAGTGGCTGCAGAAACAATCTCCTACACAAGAGTTTGAATCAAAATTTTATTCGTTACAAACATAATTGCATACAAATCTTTCCTCTTTATAAATTCAGTAAAGGTATAGATTTTCCTTAAGAACTTTTGCAGTATAATTTGATACCGCGCTTACGACTTCAATAACGTGTTAAAGAGCATTTCGATTACACCTTTTAGCGTATACTTAATAAATAGTCATTTAATAAGTGTTGGAACTTCTGCCTTTTGCATAATTTTACATACAAGACGTCGCGCCGCTTGCGCAACGTGTGAACGCAGCTTCAATAATATCACAAAACAGAAGAATAGCTGAATGTCGGCTTCCTATCAACTCGTACAAACACACTCGAATCATGTTGGGCTACTTCGATTAGTAAAATAAAAATAATTATGCTCACACTATTCCAGAAGGGTCCCCGAAGGGGAAAGCAAAGGTGTTGTAACAACAACAACCACATTTCACCGAATATGATTAAGTGCTAACGTGACAGAGTCCATCGCCGTCTCAGGCACTTTAATGCACATACGTTTTTAGAAAAACTTACAGGCTCCGCTGGGATTCGAACTTGCGTCGCTTGCGTAGCAGGCGACTGCTCATACCCCACGGCCACCACGGCTCTTAGTTTTTAGTAATCCATATTAATATTAATATTATAAATAGAAAAGTGTAAGTTGTCAGATACGGATCATTTGCAGATTTAAGAAAACACAATCTTTGTATAATCTAACTGACGTAAGCGCCATCTTGTTGTTAAGTGAGTATTCTGAGGCTGAATCGATTTTGCCGAACGTTGTAATAGAGAGGGATAAGAGACTTAAAAACTCATTTCGTGAAAGAAGTCGCAGGTAAAAGGTAGGTTATATCAAATTTTATGCGAGACCATTGTAAGTGTAATTTTATGAGTGCTATTTCAACCAATGAATGGGAGCTGAACTTCTGTAAATGTATAGTTTGTGATAATATTTATTCATTGATTTTGCCTGATTTCGCATTTTACTTTCACGCATACTGAGTACATGTTCACTAATGTATTGTTTGCGTCAGGATATTGTATGATATTGATGTAATTCTTGTGGAAATTCCTCTTTTTGTAAGTTTGTCAGCATTGTTCCCTTGAGACTTTTTTTTGCCAACGAAGTAAATAACGTAACATGACTGTAAGCAATTGCTTTGACTTTGAAGTGTAAACATATTAAGTTTCAATGCTCTTTAAGGGCCACTAAGTAATTAATTACTTTATAATATACTAGCGGACGTCATGTGGTTTCACCCCCGTAGTTCCCTTTCCCGTAGGAGTACGGGAATAAAATATAGCTTATGTTACTCGCTGATAATGTAGCTATTCATTGCTGAAAGAAGATCGGTTAAGTAGTTTCGGAGCCTATTCATTGCAAACAAACAAAAAAATAATCAAATCTTTCCTCTTTATGATATTAGCGTAGATGTAAAGTCGCGCCATACCTGTCATGTCAGTACATATCTTTGGTAAAAAAAAATGTACTGGGACACATCTTCCAACCCCTTTGGGTTCATAGTGGAAAAGCTTGAAAAAAAAACATTATTCCACTAAGTGACACTGATTATCAAGAAGTACTCAAAGGTCGCTATTATTTAACAGATACTTACCACAATGAAGAAATCGTGGGCGCAACACTGGTAAAGTAAACAATCAGTTAGCAACCATCGTTGCTAACCAATCGAGTTGTGCGTGCGTCACAATCGATTAACATCGCCATCCGAATAATTCGAGTAATCATCACTGTCATTTGTAATTCGAATAAGGTAAGACTGATTGAATTGCATGCGATTAAGGCTAGTGTAATGCTGACGATTGTAGTCGGAATTACGACTGGACTTGTAAATAAATTGCAAGCTAATGGACCAGTAGTCAGTGGTCCTGTTTGCGAAGTTGGACGTAGTGGGTTCGATCCTACTGCTGACAGAGAGAATTACTAGGCTCAAACATACAATTAGGACTGTTTTCGGATGGTTGTTCTAATTCAATTCAAAATATCTTTATTTAATTAGACTTTTAACAAAGTACTTTCAAATCTTCAGAACGATATTATACCGGATTTAGGACGGTATTTTTGTGTAGGTATTGTGGAGATTCCACCACAGTACCGGACACAGTAAATACTTAGAAGCAAATCAAATTATACAGAGTTACTTATTAAAATATATCAATCTAACAGTTTTTATAGGTTTTTTGCCCGTCCGTCCCTTGTCAGAAAAATATCCAATAGCCCTAGGAAAAGTAACATTCTCTCGCGCTTGCACTAGAAACGATACAAAATGTATGGGAATGACATAAATCAGTCACGTGACATATGTCATTCCCGTAGATTTTGTATCGTTTCTACTAGCGAAGCGTGAGGATAATGTTACTTTGTCTACAGCCCCCTGGATCCGCCCTCCTTACATTAACATTGTTTTATTCCTATAGCACCAGTTCAGCTCAGTGTGCGACTAGCTCAATTTGTGAGGTATTTTCCCAAGATATATTATCAGTTCAGCTTTAAGTAGCAATCGAAATGTCACGTTCCTTGCTTTACAATATTTCAACATACTGCATTTGTTATCCTGCGGCTAAGCGTTATGAAGGTCTTTTGTACGCAATCGCTTATGATGGAAGTACACTTGTTCTCTTTAGATTAATTAGAATTACACATTCAAATGATAAGTAACGTCCGGAAACGGTATAATCATTAAAATTAAAAGGTTGACTTGTTTATTAACTTGCCCTTTGAATAAAGTCCACGTAACTTCAACATGCTTTGTTGTTTGTTTGTTGTGTTTTCGGAAAATTGTTGGTGTGTTGTAACTGGAAGCTATTATAGTAAAGTCATAATTATATTATGAATGATGAAGATACCTTATTTTCCCTATAATAGCGCCGTTTTCTGAAGTCAACTTGGAAAACCCAGGAACCACCCGTCAGCAGACTTATTTGACTTCATCGCATACATTGTTGGGGTTGGCACTAGTTAAAACCCGATGTGGCTGGTCACCTAAAATTTAAACGAAGCGACCGCCATCTGACCTTCGTAACCTATTTACGTGGCAAATCGGTAATCTGGTTTAAACCAGGTGTCAGACTCTCTAAGGCCACTGACTGACTTGTAAAGATTGCCAAAGGTGTTTAATTGGCGACTGGGACCGACGGCTTAAAGTGCTTTTCGAGGCACGGAGGGAACTCGAGGAAGCTTGGGCTTGGGTTTGCTTAACTTTGCATGAGCTCCTCTGATTCGTTTAGAAAAGTATATATATAGGCCAATACACGTTGTATCTTCAGAACGGCTAAGAGCCTTACAAATATAGTAAAAAAATGTAATAGATCACACTATGTACAAAATGTGAGTAGTAGAGTAATGGCGCGACCGTCCTACGTCCCTTCGCCGGTCTGTTTACATCGGTTGACCGCATTCTTAGCACATGTCCGCGGCGCCGGCGCACTAAATGGCAACGCTCCCTTTTACTAAATTCCTAGCTCCTGTGTGTTGGGAAATTGAGCGATTTGAGCGTTTCCTCGAATACATTCATTTGTAAATCGACATTCTAATAGGTGATCTTTATGAAGCGAATGTTGCTGGTTTGATCTCAGACGTTACTTATGTAGTGGTTTTTGAACATGGATAGGTCATTTCATATGCTCTTATTGCTATCAAAGTTTAACTCATATTATGAGACTGGTATATAAAAACGTGTTTTATCTGTCAAAGTCTGTCACCGTCACATAGCTGAACTATTTGTCACCGTTACACAGATGAACTTAGATATCAATAAAAGCTAATGGTGGTATCCCCAGGATTCTCCACGGACTAATAGCTACCAATAATCGTTCATAATCGCAAACCCGAAAATGACAGGCAAAATTTTTACATTTCTGACTAAGTTCTAAGTTAGAAGTCGATGTAATTTTGGTTTGGTGTAAAACGTAGAGCTTGAGGCAATGTATGAGGTACTTAATTATAACTGTAACAGCGATTGTGTATGACAAAACATTTTATTGAAATACTAATTGCCTTGATCTGTAAGTATATATTTCATAATGAATAAAAAGTTGCAAATTGAACATTATCTTTTCTTATCTTTGCAATGTTAACATTTTGATGGCGTTGGCTTACTTGTTGGTCTAAAAAGGCCACTTTCGGAGAATCATAATGTGATCCGAATATGATTCATCACCGAAATGACAAAATGGTCACTTAGGTGCAATTCATATTTATGATTCACGAATGATTACAATAATTGTAGATGTTAGTCCCTATGTAACTTATTATGGTTCTGCGATTTGTCAAAAAAGCAATTAAAATTTGGTGGACCATTTTATGAATCTTCACAGGAAAGTGTCAAACAGGTGAATTGCGAAATATGATTAATTCCTGAATCATATTCGGATCACATTATGATTCTCCCAAAGTGGCCGTTTTAGACTTACTGTCCTGAGTATTTGATATAAATTTCGGCTTGATACTTCCACGCGTTCCTTAGAAAAAGGGCCTTGACAGACAGACGGCCAACAAAGTGATACTATACGGGTTCCGTTTTTTCTCTTAAGTTACGGTACTCTAAAAAGTACATACCCAAGATTAGCAAAGTGTTGATCAATTTACATATCATAAGCCCCACTTACCTAGTTCATGCTACAATTTACTGGTGGAAGTTGAAACCGTCAATGAAAGTGCTTCCTGTATCGACCGAGATACAAATACTTACATGCGCAACGTTAATTTAATACAGATCAATTACTAAACTAGGTAGCTTTATTTTGCATTGCATGAAATTACCCGTACGTGTAGTAATATGCACTTGCGAGTCTGCTGACCTATCAGCTGTCTTATCTGTATTCACTCTCTTTCCAGCCCTTTCTAGTCATATCACTTTTCATATAATGCATCCATCTCTTCGTCTACTCTTCTCTTTTCCACATTCAAAAACAAAACTTTATTGCTACATTGTCCTCATCCCTCAGCATAGCACAGCCTTAGCGAGACAAATGCTTATTTTTTCTTATTATTTATTAGCAGTTTTACTTGCGTAGATTTCATGGGTGTTTTTATTTCAAGGAACCTTTAAAAAAAAAACTTAGCCTAAGATTCTTCTTGTAACATCAGCTATCTGCTATGTCCCGTTAAAATCAGTCGAGCCGTTTCAGAGAGAGCAAACAGACCGAAAGACAGATTTTCTTTTAATTTAGTTTTTCCTAGTTAGATGCTACCGAATATACTTTCACATTATGCACATGCATAGAAACTTCAATTTTGTTTATCATTTTACACAGAAGATGTACGTCTTCAGAAAAACCGCGAGTGTCGCGACACCCATTTTCCGCAAAAACAATAAAGTTAACGTGACAGATCGCCGTATCAGGCATTACACACAGACACACTTCATACGTTTTTGAATTTCTTCTCACTTATGCAGGTATCCTCACAATATTTTCCTTCACTGTAAAGCTTATGGTTTGGCGTCACTGCTCTTCAGTTTTAATAAAAACTCATTGGTACAGGCGATTACACAAATCTCGGGTCTAGCACGCCTCTATTGAATGAATTTTAATAACAAAAAACCATGTTTTACTAAGCTAATGAGACATAATCACAACATTATCACCGCGTATCCCACACACGAGCATTGTCTTAAGTTTTCACACGGAGAAAGCAGATGTTCGCACAAAATGGGAATTGTTTATTGTATGTACACTCATAGAAATCGCACTTTTAATTGTTTACTACCGTGCGGTTATGTTAGAGGCTATTTGGTTTAAATTGCACACTTATTACCTACTGGTTTTTAAAATTAATCGACCATTAAATGTTCGTATGAGGTGCGGTAAATAGTGCTTATCTGATTCAAGATTGCTTCGTGAAGGAAGAACAAACAAAAGAATCCGCTCTCGAGTGTATTTGTATGATAGCTAATGTATTCGAGTCCATATGTCACCGTTTTTCCCTTTTTCTCATGTTCGAATCCCAAGCGCCTAGTGCGAGTTTTCTTAAAATTGTGCCCTCTGTGGTCACAGGTGGCGCTGTTTCGATTCGATACAAATCTGCGTTTAGGTCAACGCGATTAATATAGCATAAGTTAGGTTTTTAATTAGTCCACAGCTTCACCCGCGTGTACCATATTTACTTTAATGTATGGGATTCGTAATTTAACTCTATCTGTACAGATAAATAGAATAAAATTGAAGTGACTGTTTGTAATACCAAAATTACAGCTTTTCGCTTAATGCATATGAAAGTATACGCGGTACTGACATAGAAAAAAACAATAATTTTTAAAATTCTCCGTCTGTTTGTCTGTTTGTTCCTGCTAATCTCCGAACTGAAACGATTTTAACGGGACTTTCACTGGCGTATAGCTGATGTTTCAAGGAGTAACTTAGGCTAATTATATTTTTAAAATGGGCATAAGGGACCCCATGAATATTTTCATGAGAGTTATTACTCTACGCTGGTGAAACCGCGGGGCACAACTAGTAAACAATAAAACCTCTACTCTGAAATTATACAAATGTGTACATTTTAAATCAGACCAAGCGGGCAACTTAGATCGTTTAGACAGCGCGTATTTAGAACTTCTTAGCTTTGGCATTTCATTTTACAGCAGCAATATGAAACGGCTAAGCTCAGTACCCCTATCACTATGTAGATTAGGAAAACGGTGGCAAACTCGTGAGCTAGCAAGGTATCTAAGCTAGGAATTTGCCATGCTCACATATATTTGTAATATTTTTTTAGTTTTCTGTTTTGACAATTGAGCATTGGAACTGTGTCCATGGGCTTATAGGTGCTTGAGTGATTTATTTTGTATTTTTAAAACTGTATAATATTCTTTAAAAGAGTAATTACTGAGTTTCTTGCTAGGTTCTTCTCAGTAAAAGCAACCTTCCGAACCTGGCGGCAGCATGTTTAATCCTGTGTTATTGTGTCATTCTGACGATTTGAAAGTACTTTGTATAAAGTCTAATTGAATAAAGATATATTTGAGTTTGAGTTTGAGCGTCACCGACAACATTTGTATGACATATTTTAGTTCTTTACGTCACCACTAGGAGGCGCTGTACAATTTCGCATACATTCGGCGGAGACGCTAGCGAGTATAAATTACTAAAACGGTAACAAAGTCGTGATAAAGGTACAGCTTACTTCTTTTTACAGTACTTAGTACAGACTAATTAAAGTAATAAAGTATTACCTTCTTTTCAACAATTCAACAAACATTTTATGAGTCAGTCAGTAGGTTTGAGGTCATTGCTCCTATAAGTTCAATATAATAACAATAAAACGTTACAATAAGAATTTGATTCAGACTTGTGAAAAAAAACTTATAATTTTTCTTTCTTTCCAGGTAATTTCCACAAAACAGAAACTCATCGCACTCCCCGCAGTAACCATAAACAGCCGCGTTATTCACTAAGGTTTCTCAGCGTTGAACTCGACGACGAGCGTTGGTTTCAATCATAGGAATTGATACATAATACATACAGGATAAGGTTCAATTTCGTATCTTTAAAACCGACACTCGACGTCGAGTGCGACGCTGAGAAACCTTAGTGAATAACGCGGCAGTATACAAGCAATATTTCCTACAAAAGGTTTGAAATTGCTTTAGTAAAGTTGCCGACTCATCAAATCTAAAGTGATAGACAGTTAAGTAATTGCTTCACAAAGCTATTAAGTCTTTCAAACTGGGGGCGAAGGCACGACTCGATTGATGGCAAAGCTATATTGCTAAGTTAGGGACGCTGGTTCGATTCCCACATAGAATAATACATCATGAATCATGCTTATTATGCAGTAAGCAAGTATTTCACAATATACTAATAACGCTTTCTAGATAGGATCCTCTTTGGTCCATAGATATAACGATCAACTCTTCTTAGTCCATCCAAGCTGCACTGAAACGTTTCCATGTTTCTATATAGATAAATAAAGTTGGTGTGTCTGTTTGTAATTCGAAATTAACAGCTGATCATTAAATGCATATGGAAGTGTATACGGTACTTTTAAAATCTAAGATTTTAAAAACTGTTTGTCGACATGTCTGTCTGTCTATTCCGGCTAATCTCTAAAACGGCTGCATTACACTGACCGGTGGATAGCTGATGCTATAAGGAGTAAGACGGCTTTTATTTAAAAACTAGCTGTGCCCCGCGGTTTCACCCGCGTAGATTTAGTTTCATCCTTATTGTTGCGGAACCCCTATATTTTTATTAATAAAAGTAGCCTAATTTACTCCTTGGAACATCAGCTGCCAGTGAAAGTCCCGTTAAAATCGGTCCAGCCGTTTCAGACAAACACCCGGAACAAACAAACAGACAGACAAGAAAATATTAAAAATTGGTTTTTTAGTGTCTGTAGCGTGTATACTTTCATATGCAATTAGTGAAATTTTGGAATTACAAACAGAAACTTCAATTTATTTATCTGTACTGTATCAATAATGGTTCTCGCCGATGCAGAAAGACAGATAGATTCTATTTTCACTTTAATACATATAAATGTATAAATGTATGTATGTACGTATTGTATAGATACGTGACGAACACTAGTGATAATCCCAACGGTTCCACGCGATGTCTATTAAACATATATCATACGGTTTTACGAGTTCAGTCTAGCGTTTCAGTTGCTGGATGAAAAAGCAAAAGGACTAGCTAACCTTTAAAAGCTGAAAGAATAGCAATAACATTTTTATTTCACTCAATGTCATGCTTTGCAAAGTATTTTATAAATAAGTTTCTTCGGATGTCTATTCTAATATAATAAAGAGGAAAGATTTGTATGTAAGTTTGTATGTTTGTAACGAATTGGCTCAAAAATTACAGGGCCGATTTAAAAAATTCTTTCACCATTGGAATGCTACATTATCACTGATTATTATAGGCTATATTTTATCCCCGTACTCCCACGGGAACGGGAACTATGCGGGTGAAACCGCGTGATGTCCAATAGTATATTTATTTTTGGACACAGTTCCAATGCATAAAATTCCATAAAAATATTTAAAGGAGGTATTAGGTATAGTTGTAGATAGAATACTACACATTATTTTTTTTTTATTTTTTTTTTTTATTGACGAGGGGGAAACCTTCAAAAGGTCCCCGACCGCCCTGGGAGAGGCAGATCGGGGTATGTGGGATTTTTACCGCACTAAAACCCCCCGGTGGCCATCCTCAGTGCTCAGGGGGGACTCCGGGTACTAGAATACTATACATACTAATCTAACCAGGAACTAACACGACAATTTAACACAAACAAATTGCTTGCTAAACAGACACCAATACATTTTAAACCAACGGTTTCACCAAATTACCTTTCCCACTGTATAAGGTGTTAGAAAACTCCTTGGGTTACCGTAGACAAAGTAAAGCCTGATGTAGGTATGCTTACTTTAAGTTTATGTGCATCTTGCGGTGTGTGTGCAAATGGGACGTTGCGAATGAGTAACAATAACGCAATGTAGGTCTGTGTGTCGGCTGCATACATGTAGCACTAAGTTTTACTTTGAACTAGCTGTGCCCTGCGGTTGGCACGTAGACTTTACTTCATGGGTGGCCAGTGAAATCCTAATTAAAAAAAAGTCACTCAAATTAGTTATCTGCCAGTGAAAATCCTGTAAAAATCCCGGTCGAGCCGTTTTGGAGAGTAGCCGGAACAAACAGACAGACAGACAGACAGACAGAAAGAAAAAAAAAAGGTTTAGGTAAAGGTTTTTTTAAAGTGAATTCCGTCTATAATTTCATATGCATTCAGTGATTTTTGTTTTTTGTGAATTTCGTGCTAAAAGACGTCATAAGGGCGGAATCATTACCATGAGGTATAAAAAGTATCCGATTTCCAAACAAAAATTATGGAAGAAAATAATTTTCCGACCGAACAGCCTGAGAACTGATTGTACGATCCATTGGACTAGCTCAATCAACCACTGGCCCACATAACCTGCCATAACATTGAATGTTCCATGTCAAACAGGTTATGGCGGAGAAAGTGATCGTTTATTCTTTACTTTTTATTTATTATTACTGGCACTAAACGAGGTTTATGATTCATGTAAGGAGTTTATGTTAGACTGTACTTGGGGCCATAATCGGTTTAAGCAGAGTGTATTGAGAACTTCTGTAGGCAAAGTATCATTCTCTCGCGCTTGCGCTAATAGAAACGATACAAAATGTATGGGAATGACATAAATCAGTCACGTGACACATGTCATCCCCGTACGTTTTGTATCGTTTCTACTAGCGAAGCGTGAGGATAATGTTACTTTGTCTACAGGCGCTGAGCTTTGTCGTTCTGAGCGTTGACGATGTTTTCCTTCATCGTAAAGCACGTGGTACGAAATCACTGTTCTTAAGTTTTTTTTAGGAACACTCATTGCTATTTTGTATGTTTAAAGCTGTGCCCCGCGGTTTCTCCCGCGTAGATTTAGTTTCATCCTTATTGTCGTGGAACCCTAATACTTTTGATAAATAAAAGTAGCCTAAGTTACTCCTTGAAACATCAGCTACCCACCAGTGAAAGTCCCGTTAAAATCCATCCAGCCGTTTCAGAGATTACCCGAAACAAACTGACAGACAGACAGAGAAAAATTTTAAAACTTGGTTTTTTAGTGTCAGTAGCGTGTATACTTTCATATGCATTTTGTTAAAAACTGTAATTATTGGATGACAAACGGACACTTTAATTTTATTTATCTGTATAGATGTATAGATTGACTCAAGACGGATCATAAAGTTAAATGAAACAGAAAAACACATTACGCCGCAAATACCCCGACATCATTGGTGTACCCCAAATAAAAATTCAAATTTTATCTGAAAAATTGTCAATTAAAAAAAAAACTTGTTATTTATGTGGGCATAATTTGTTTTGCCTTCTCACAAGGCTAATCAAATAAAGAATTGTATTCTTTTCTATTTGCAATCTGTACCACATTAAACAGGTGTATAGTACATCCGGTATAAAGGCCGTTGACCCCATACTGATACTAGATTCCATTACGTCACGAGATCTCTAATGCAGTGTCGAATGACCTACTTTGTACCAAAGTACATGTGCTTGTGTGGGTTTATGATATTAATCACGTATTTTGTTGTGTGTTTCTCTCCACGTGGATAATTAATTCGTCAATTTATTGATTGCTTTTTGTTTATTGAGCTTAGTTTGTTGGGAAACTGTTTTTTTTACCAATGAAAAAATTGGAAGGAAGTTCTTTAGTTTTAGTTCGTTATCCCTACAAATATTTATATTTATCCGATGTAAGCTTCGCTTAGTTTGGGACAGGGTGGGGTTGTTATTTGGCAAAAAATACATTTATTAGGTATTATATAAAAAAATATTAAAATAACATTGCGCATATATTTTACAGATTCAGTATTCAGAATTCCGTTCGGAGTTAGTACAATATAAATCTATATCTATACAGCTAAATAAAATTGAAGTGTCTGTTTGTAATTCCAAAATAACAGCTTTTTACTAAATGGATATGAAAGTATATCCGATACTGACACAAAAAACCAATTATGATTTTTTTTTCTGCCTGTCTGTCTGTTTGTTCCGGGTAATCTCCTAAACGGCTGGATACATTTTAACGGGACTTTTACTGTCAGGTAGCTAATGTTACAAGGAGTAACATAGGCTACTGTTAAATCCACGCGGGTGAAACCGTAGGGCACAGCTACTTCGATATTAAAATTGAACCTTAACCTTAAAATAGGGGATGATTTATAGTTCCCAGTCTAGTTCACCCACTGTGTCTGGCACATTTTGATTATGTCGATGGTATTTTAGGTATCGGCGGTCTAATTTTACTGAATGTACTTTAAACCTTTTGGTGATGTTTAATTTTTTTTTATTTGCGGCTAGCGGACGTCACGCGGCTTCACCTGCGTAGTTCCCGTTCCCGTGGGAATACGGGGATAAAATATAGACTATGTTACTCGCTAATGCTGTAGCTATCCATTGCTGAAAGAATTTTCAAGATCCGTCAAGTAGTTTCGGTGCCTATGCAATGCAAACAAACAAACAAAAAACACCCTTTCCTCTTTTTAATATCAGTGTGGATCTAAAAACTGACGCATGGCGTCTGTTTTTTACTGGCTTTATAAGTATGTATATTTTAACAAGTCTATTTGACACGCTAAGCCAATTATGTTACGAATAGAGGCCAAATGGACAGACAGATCTTACAATAAAAAATATCTGCAACATTTCTGTGGGGCAATTGACTTGAGGCTGACAATTTGACATGTGAATAGCATAAAAAAACTACAGTAGCTAGTTAGATACTTTATCTTGTAATTTTTTTCGCATAAATATAATATCTTTCGTATAACAGTTCTAAGAACTTAAACCACCATAGTGTCCGTTACCTATACAGTCTAGTAAGACTGTATTTTCGTAAAAGCTTGTTTTAAAATATCTATGGAAATAGATTATTTGGAAACAGACCTTAAAAGTGATGACTGTGATGATAAATTGTTAGAACCATTTGATCGATTATTGGAAAGCGATCGCTTCAGCTTAAGGTTCATGAAATTATTACCATAGTATATTTGTTTTCTTTCTGTGTCCAACCTACGTTTATCTTTATATTTAATCACAAAAGCAAGATATAAAACGGACACTTAAGGCATTAAAACAAAGTTACTAACTTAGAACTTAGGTACTCACGTGAACAAAAGTGATAAGGAATCCAAAACTAATTTGAGTAAGTTGTATGAGGCGATAAAATCTAACGCGTCAGAGGCGGCGGTGGCGTGACGCGCGCGGCGCCGAGGGTAGCGATGACATTCGCCTTGACACTTCGTAATCTTTGTTCTACCCTCATATTTTACTAGGGCTATCACCCCGCATTCCTATTTTACTGAAGCGATATTAAATATATAAACGCCGTATCAGAAGGGTAGAGCTAGTGTGAGCATCACTTTTCACCGTAATACAATAAAAAAAATGCAAATTTCAATAAAATCGGTACGTATTTATCTATATTATAGTAAGTTAGTTAGATCGCACAATCATTACGTTTCCTTAAAACATGCTCAAATACCCCTACCATTTTTTCTGAGCGCTGATAGCTCGTGACGGCATCAGATTTAAGGATAGTTTTTGAAATATTAAATTAAATAACAAAAACAAGTTCATAATTTGTTCAGTGAAAGTGAATTAAGATTAAAATCTTTTAAAGTTTTTCTTTTTCTAAATCGCCGCAGCCCTGGCTGGAAGCCATTTATATTTTATGTAACCCATTCTAGATCCGCATGTGATAGCAACAGAGACTGTAATTGACTGTTTGCGAATTTGCGATCGCAAATAAATTGTTTAGTCTATTTTTTTTAGTGTAGCGTAATATGTTTAGGTTTTTTCTTGTTACATAACATATAACAGTTAGTACGTATTAATTTTAGATGCTTAGGTAGGATCTCTTTACAAAACTTTACCCGTTCAAAAAAAGAATGACAAAAAATTGCCTAGTTTCTTTTCCGATAATTACCTAGGCGATAATTGCAGTAGGCGACTGCTACCCCATGGCCACCACGGCTGTAGTATAATAAGTAACACTTAAGCACCACAAACTATACTCGCATTTGTAATTACCTACATCAAAATCTTTATGGTTCAGTGACAGTCACCATACATTTTTTGTAAAGCAATCAAGTATAATAGCCGTCGTAAAATAGAATAACAACCAAAACATTATCACGAAGACAAGCAAGTCAAGGTGATGGTTACCACCGGCTTGTGGTTAAGATAACACGTCAGAATGCGTTATAACTTCTTGACACGCGACAATTTCATCGTGAATTGAAATTGTATGATCGTTCATGCACCGCATGCAAGCTTTAAGAACTAATTTTGAAATAGATATTGGTATGTTAACGCTTTTTGTTTTGTTTGGTTAGCAAATTTAAGTTTATAGACAAATCGCGCTCTTAAAATTATAAAACGACTAGCTGTGCCCTGCGGTTTCACCCGCGTAGATTTAGTTTCATCCTTATTGTCGCGGAACCCTAATATTTTCGATTAATAAAAGTAGCCTAAGTTACTCCTTGAATTATCAGCTTCCTACCAGTCCCATTAAAATCTGTCGAGCCGTTTCAGAGATTACCCGGAACAAACAGACAGGCAGACAGGGAAAAATTTAAAAACTTGGTTTTTTAGTGTCAGTAGCGTGTATACTTTCATATGCATTTAGTTAAAAGCTGTTATTTTTGAATTACAAACAGACACTTCAATTTTATTTATCTGTATAGATGTATAGATATGCAAGAGGAAATTAAAATTAAATGTCACATAATTGAACATAATTGTTTTAAAAGTTTCTTTACCTCAGCTCATTACGCATCATTACGCATGTCCAAGTAATATGTACTCTGTCATGCATATTATATTATCATTAGCTGTGGCCGGCATACGTTATATTGCCATATTTATTTTGGGTGGATCATTCGTATCATTTATGGGTATGAAAAATAGATGTTGGCAGATTCTCAGATATATGCACGCTGTTTTCCTTCACCGTAAATCTCGTTATGTGAAATCACTGCAACGAAATTTTAGATCACATTTTTTTGAATTTTTGGTATAAGTTCACACTGCCACAGTATAAGGCAATAAGATGGTAAAATAAAATATATATATTCTCTTACAGATATTTATGAATGATGATTTAACGTCTCGATGTCAAACCCTTGGGGTTAGGGTGTGGGGACGATTACCAAGAGGCACGCGATGTAGAGAAGTAAACTAAAGTAGTCAAGCGCACTTCGAAATTTGTTAAATCGTTTATCAAGTCACTGTAAAGGTCACTGCTCACGGCATGCTATAGAATATTTTGCATGGAAGTGAAAAGAATTGACTTATCTTTATATTTTGGATAATTGACATGACATCTTTATTAATTAAGTCTTCTTTCTTAAGTCTAAGTCTATGTGTTATTCTGATGTGTTACCTATTTTATTGTAAAGTTTAATTAAAATACCAAAGTGTTTGCGTGAAAGAGCAACAAACATACGTCCATACAGACATTCTTAAAAACTTACAAATTTATTCTCGTAGTATTGGCAGGACAATGAATGGTTAAAAACATAATACACTGCAGGGAGAGTGGTTATTTTTTTGGATTAACGTTAAAAGTTACGTATATCTGTTCTTTTTAGATTTTGTCATCAAACTCCTAGCTGGTCAACTATTCACTAAGGTTGAGTAAAATTGATTATGCATACGAAAATATACCTTATTATCCTTTGAAGTGCAAATTGTATTAGATTTTAAATTGGTCAGCTTTCATGGCTTTCATACATCACGAAGGATGTCGACGCATCCATCTATGGATTTTATATATTAGGAATAATGGCAAGGGCTTCCCGTTTTTAGACACCTTATCTTCGACATTGTAACCAATACTTATAAGAAGAGAGAAGCGTAACTGCTTGCTACGCTTGCTATTGCTACTAAACTAAATTTGTTATCGCTTTTCATTCGCTTCAATATATTTTCTACCGTGGTACACAATCTTAATGACCACTTTGCATCACCTCATTAATGTTAATAATTTCAAAGTTGTAGTTTGGGTGAGTTGCTGAACTAAAACACTTTAAACCCAAGTAAGGTATACCGCATTATGTATGTATGTTGCCGCAATATGCCTTCGCTATCAAAGTTTAATCGTGCTTAAGTTTCTCTCAATATTCATTTCGAATATCTATATCTATACAGATAAATCAAATTGAAGTGTCCGTTTGTAATTCCAAAAGTACAGCTTTTCACTAAATGCATATGAAATTATACACGCTACTGACACTAAAAAACCAAGTTTTAAAAAATTTCTGTCTGTCTGTCTGTCTGTTTGTTCCGGGTAATCTCTGAAACGGCTGGGCCGATTTTAACGGGACTTTCACTGGTAGGTAGCTGATTTTTCAAGGAGTAACTTAGGCTACTTTTACTTATCTTTATCAAAAATATTAGGGTTCCGCAACAATGAGGATGAAACTAAATCTACGCCGGTGAAACCGCGGGGCACAGCTAGTATATCTATAAAGATTCAGGAAAGGACAGATGGCAGTAGCTTCGTATAAAAACCAGGTGATCAGCCACATCGAGTTGAATCAAGCCTTCTGATAACAGCCTTATTCTACGTGCAATAGTAGGCAGAAATATATTAAAGCAGGAAGCTTATAGTGATATTACAAAGAGATAATCTATACAGCTATTTATACATCTATATCTATACATCTATACTCTATACAGATAAATAAAATTTAAGTATCTGTTTGTAATTCCAAAATAATAGCTTTCCAATAAATGGATATGAAAGTATAAACGATACAGGCATAAAAAAACAATTTTTAATTATTCCTCTGTCTGTCTGTCTGTCTGTTTGTTCCGGGTAATCTCCGAAACGGCTGGACCAATTTTAACGGGACTTTCACTGGCAGATAGCTAATGTTACAAGGAGTACTTTTATTTAAAAAAAACATAAGGTTTCTGCGGGACACCCATGAAATTAACTCTGCGCGAGTGAAACCGCGGGGCACAGCTAGTTCACTTATATAATGCTACTTTATAACTGAGTTTCGTAGGCTTTACTGGTATCTTAAACTGGTCTATAGAGATAAATACAATTGAACTTTGAAGTATATGCTAGTAATTCGAAATTAACAGTTTTTCACTAAATGCATACTGTCTGTCTGTCTGTTTGTTTCGGATTATCTCGCCTCTCATTATCTCGGATCGATTTTAATGGGCATTTATCTGGCTCATGTTATTAGTAACATAGGCTTTTATAATAGAAAAAAAAATTATGTGACATCGTTTTTATTATTAAAAAATCCCACAGGTAGTCTACTACATCTTCTTCTATATCGATACAGATAAATAAAATTGAAGTGTCTGTTTGTAATTCCAAAATAACAGTTTTAAATAAATGCATATGAAGGTATACACACTACTAACACTGAAAAACCAAGTTTTAAAATTTTTCTCGTCTGTCTGTTTGTTCCGCGTAATCTCCGAAACGGCTGGATCGATTTTAGCGGGACTTTCACTAGCAGATTGCTAATGTTACAAGGAGTAACTTAGGTTAAAAAAAACATTACGGGTCAATTATAAAATTAACTCTACGTGGGTAATACGGGGCACAGCTAGCACTATAATATAATGAACACTGTTTATATCTAAGTATAAGTAGTGTTCAATAGAGAGGAGATAGTTTGTTGTGATGATGCGGCGCACACGAGCGCGTGCGCAGATCAAAGGCCCTCGTGCCGCAACACTTGACTCCGGTCGCCGGTGGATCCGCGGCCTTTCACTTTCCCACAGTGCGTGCGCGTTGTATCACGTCACGGGAATGTGTCATTGTCTCTGCGTTAGCGTTCTAACGCTTAAGTAAGGCTCAAATTTGGAATAGATCTAGTTTTGTCTCCAAAGACTTAAAAACATCAGGATGCGGATGAAGTTGTTCATTGAAGCTTGTATTTACTTTAAATGTTCTGAAGTAACTAAAACGAAAAAAAAATTAAGTATAATTGAGAACTTCCTCCTTTTTTCAAATCGGTTAAAAAGTGTCCTCGTGCTTTTCTTTTTAAAGGCTTAAAATAAGGACGTTCTCTTTTCAATTGGATTAAAATTAAAAGTGCAAATTGCTAATGATAATAATTCATACTATATTTTTTGTGCAAATCGATTGCGTTATTTTTAGCCGACTCCAAAAAAATTGAGAGGGTATCAATATGACGCCGTTTGAGTATTTGATTTGTCATACCCATGTTTTGTAGATATTCTGAGATGTTATTAAGACAACCTGCTATAGTAATTTCACTACATAACCTAAACTAATTATTTTTAATTGTTAATTCAGTGTGAATTTATTACTTTAAGGTAAGAAGTTCATTGCTAGATGTTTATGTAAGTCATCATCTCCCTGGCCTTATCGCATACATTGTTGGGGTCGGCACTTGATTCAACCCGATGTGGCTGATCACCTGATTTTTATACGAAGCGACTGCCATCTGACCTTCGCAACCCCATTTAGGATGACAATCTGTGGTTAAACCAGTTGTCAGATTATTTTTAGGCCTCCGACTGACCTGTAACGATTGCCAAAGATATTACATTGGCTAGATTTTTATGTAAGTACTTAATAACATTCTTAGTCACGTACCTAATTGACTTAATGTATTGAACGACAGATAAAGTTGATCGAAGGTTTTAATAACAATCATATATGCAGTCAAACCTTGCCAACGTTTCCCCTTCAGAGTATAAACGTATAAAGTATAAACATGCGAAATTAAAAAACGTGTCAAGTACGAATCGGAGTAGTGCACGAAGGTTTCCGTACCATCTATAAAAATTAACAAAATATCACGTTTGTTGTATGGGAACTTCCCCTTATTTTTTTGTTTATTTCTATTCTGGGTTTAAGAAAGAGAGAAAGCAGGAATGAAGAAAAACACGTATTTTTAGTTATAGCGATAGCAAAAATACATCATCTGTGAAAATTTCAACTGTCTATCTATCATAAGTTCATGAGATACAGCCAGACAGACGGACAGACGGATAGTGAAGTCTTAGTAATAGAGTCTCGTTTTTTAACCCTTTGGGTACGGAACAATAATGCGACAGTAGAAATACAAATCTCAGAAAAAAACATATATCACTAAACTCTGAAAATCTCAACTATCTAACTATCATCCCGTTTTTTATCCTTTTTTAAGGGGCTCTAAAAAGCTACTCGTGTCTTTTTTTCTAAGGATGGGAAGGTCAACAGTCACTCGAACTTATGTTATAATGATGTGATGTCATCTCTTAAAATCTCGTTGACATAACATCCAAGATATAAGTACTTGAGCACGTAGGTCATTACACGTACCTACGTCGTTTTGGGCGTGGTCATATTTAGTATGGCTACATCAAGTTCAAAGGTCCATTATAATCCACGAGTGTTGGTTTGGAAATGTTATGGCGTAAGGCTTTGTCAATAGGTTTTCATTCTTCATGGAAGCAATATCATCTTGACCAATCCTATGCCTTCGAAGCCTATGGCTCCACATGTTTGAGATTGATATAAGCATTAGCAGCTTTATGGTGTGACAGAAGTATTAAATTGTCATAAAAATTAAAAATATTATGAATAATCAACAACTTATCGTTCGTTACCAGATCTTAAACTAATATTAAATGAATATTTTTCAAAAAATTCATAAATTATAAAAATTCCGAGAATAACAGACAACAAACTTAGGATCTTCGTATATACATTTCATTAAAGCTCTCAATAATTTAGGGTGTATTTTAATAAATTAATTCACAGCATGATCTTTACCATGATAGCATTGGATCATAGTAGAAGTGGGATTGTAAACTGGCAGCTTTCTACGAATCCCGTGCGACAGTGGAACTTGGTACGAAGGCGCGTCCGACCCGTCCACGGGTTGTCGTGCAAGTTTTTGCTCGCACTTCGCAGAAATGAAAGCCGCCTGAGGGTACAATTGCACCCAACCTGCTCGTTGCTCGCTTCCGCTGGACACGGAACTGCCGTATTTGTCTTGTGATTTGTTTTCCGACAGCGGCGAAGGGTTATTGATGTGTCGAGATTGAATTGATGTCGTTAAGTGTTTTTCTAACATGCGATTAAAACGACCTGCAATTTGTTCGTCGCATATGGGACTACTTGTCTAGATTAAACTTTTTATGCTTACATACAATAGCTTGTGCTTTTAAGCTTTTATTGACAATTGAAGGAATTTATTGAAACAGCTGATTTTATAGCTACGAGTATTTTATGTATGTCTGAAGTAAACATTTGTCGCGTTTTTAACGTGCGTTTATTGTCGTGTATTATACCAGATTGCTAAAATAAATTACGTTATTTATTTGTTCGCCTTGCTCATTGGTCTTATGGTTGCAAGCGCTACTGTGGAACATGAAGTCCTTGGTTCGATCCCAGGTTCGGGCAAAGTGTGATTTCCATCTGTAAATTCCACCTTCAGCCCGGAGTCAGAATGAGTGCTTGGTCAATGGCATTACGCTCACCACATATTGCATGGGACTTACAAAAACTGGTGAAATGTGGGTGAACTTCAAGTCACCTCTACCCACTCCTTCGGGGAATACAGTATCACGAGTTTGCCACCGTTTTTGTAATCTTTACTCGCTAGCGTCACACATTATTTCTATGAGATATTTTTTTTAGTTCTTCACGTCACCGCTAGGAGGCGCTGTGCAATTCCTCATACAAATATTCGTAGGTGACGCTAGCGACTATAATTCACGAAAACGGTGGCAATCTCGTGATAGGGGTACAGAGGGCCTAGTGCGAGTTTTCTTAAAATCGCCGTCACAAGTCACCGCGTCGACGCAAACGCAGATTTGTATGGGCTCACAATTGTGTCATCTTTAGGCCGACAGAGGCGCTGCTCCGATCCCATACAAATCTGCGTTAACTTTGACGCGGTGACTTGTGACGGCGGCAGTGAAAAACTCGTACTAGGCACTCAGGTGTACTTTGATTAATTTTTAATTGAATTTTGACGATAAACGAGTACGGTTATAATAATCCGTCATTACATGTCATCGATACACAACCACCCAAGATGTCGGTAAATCATCGACCGCTGGAGGCTGTTACCAAAAAGGCTGACCTCAAGACATCTATCTATACATACAGATAAATAAAATTGAAGTGTCTGTTTGTAATTCCAAAATAACAGCTTTTCACTAAATGCATATGAAAGTATACACGCCTCTGACGCTAAAAACAGTTTTAAAAATTTTCTCTGTCTGTCTGTTTGTTCCGGATAATCTCTGAAACGGCTGGGCCGATTTTAACGGGACTTTCACTGGCAGTTAGCTGATGTTATAATGAGAAACTTAGGCTACTTTTATTTATTAAAAATATTAGGATTCTGCGACAATAAGTATGAAACTAAATTGAAACCGCGGGGCACAGCTAGTAAATAATAAAGATCCAAAATAATACCTTGCAGTAATTGCATGACATCTTATGTAATGTTCATTGATTACTTTCACATTTCAAACAGCTTCGAGACAAATATAAAATGGATAATTTAATAAATGGGAACTAAAGGTTACTTTATTAACATAATTTAATTTAATTATAAACATAACTTAACTCTTAAATAAAAAGAAAAGAATATAAATAATACACGGAATTTAAATGTGTGTCTGGGAATGGGAACTTATTATTTTATGAATATAATTTGTTCAGATATCGTCAACGTTTTTAATTATTAACAACATTAAAATAAAAAATAAAAATATAAATAAAACACTAAATTTAAATTTGTGTCTGGTAATGAGAAGTTATAGCTTTATGAAAATAATTAATTGATCTCCGCTTTTCTTTTATGTTAGTAACTTGTGACCCACCCTCGCTTCACTTTGGGCTACGATTTTTTAATACTAGTCATATTAAAAAAAGTTGTCTTTACTCTAATCTATACAGATAAATAAAATTGAATTGCCCATTTGTAATTTAAAATAGCAGCTTTTCACTAAATGCATACGCTCCTTAATACGAAAACCATTTTTTTTTCTCTATCTGTCTGTTTGTTCCGGGTAAGCTCTGAGACGAAATTCTTACTTATCTGTATATACTACTTATAGTATATTGATTATTATATATTTGTTTCTAGGTATGTTCTGTCAGTTGTTGAGTCTCGTAGGCACTTCACATGCATTGATCTTTTCTCAGGCGTGTTTGCACATAGTTATGTATCATCTATTACCCGTGCCTATTGCCAATCTAAGGAAGTACAAAAAAAAATATGAATGTTACATAAATCCATTGCATACGGCAACACTTGTATTAAGGCTAGTGGCTACTGGTGTTAGTTACAGAGAACAAACAAACATTATCTCATCCGAGTGAAGTAACTATGTCTTCCTGCTCGTCTTTCATAATAAGTTCTCTTTCGCGTTATAATTGGTGAGATTACGTATTAATTAGTTCACGTTATAACTAGGTAAGTGCCTATTTGAATTCACACCATCAGCATTTTATAGTGTCACACAAACATCCATTCATCCAACATTAGATCCATTATTTTCCATTTTTTACTCCATTATTAATATTCACATTTTCACACCTATATTATGTCTATACTTGGTACGTAGGTACTTAAAAGCAACCATAGAATGCTACATTTTAAGAAATTATTGGTATTTAATCGGTCGTTTCGGTCAAGAAGTGTGTCTTGTACATTCGTATTTAAAAACAGTGAGCTTTTAAAAATAACTTTATTTGATTTGTATAACGATTAGAGAACAGCAGGAGGCGCGGGCACAGCATCAAAGACGTCAAGAGGACGTATGACATTTGTTTAAAATGACAGCTGACAGCTAATGTCAATAAAAACGATTAGATTACATCTATTTATTCTGTTACTTCTGTATTTATTATAACATGCGTTAAGAAAAAAATAACAAGTCCGATGATTTTAAAAATAAGTAATTTGCATGAAATATAATAACAGGATGAAATCAATAAAATAATGCTTGCAAAGATTGCGAACCTGCCAAACAAAGCATAGCCCAATCATTTTACAAACGAACTTGTTAGCAACAAAATATAATAGAGAGCACGTCCCAATTGGTACGTTTTCGAGTCTTGAATTCGTCACGCGCTATGTATGACATATCTGCCTCATTCATCTACACTAATATTACAAAGAGGAAAGATATGATTGTTTGTTTGTATCGAGTAGGCTCCGAAACTACTTGACCGATCTTGAAAATTCTTTCAGCAATGAATAGCTACATCATCAGCGAGTAGCATAGGCTTTACTTTATTCCCGTACTCTTACGGAAACGGGAACTACGTGGGTGAAACCGCATGACGTCCGCTAGTTAAATATAATATCATTGCTAACACCTTTAAATTTCACCTGAAAAGGATTATCTCATCAAAGTTATAGCTTCCAACTCACAATCGAAACAAAAGAAAGAAGGAAACCAATGATTACGAACCTCGTTCTACTTCATTGCAACGTGAAATTATTCGGAATCAACGCGGAAAACACGTTTACTAATAACGGAAGCTATCATGTCATAGTTGGTAGTTTAGGAAGTGACATGAGCGATTAGACGCGCTAATGGGGTGACAAAGTACTATGTCTAGATCTTGCGGTGGCTCCGGTGATTGTAGAAAGTTTTATAAAACATAGTTGACCCGCCTCCATTTCGCACTGACTACAATTATTATCTGTTTATACGTATAAAATTCATAGACTTGACTAACTGACTGAATAATTTTATACATAGATATATGCTGGCGCCTGTATTCCCCGAAGGGGTAGGCAGAGGTGTTGTATTAACAACACCCACTTTTCATTAGAGTTTCATTTCGAAGATGATTAAGTGCCATCGTGGCAGATGGTAAGTCTATCGCCGTCTCAGGCACTTCATATACGTCTTTGAATTAATTTCAGACATGTGCAGGTTTCCTCACGATGTTTTCCTTCACGATAAAGCACGTAAATTGTAAAACACACTTTAAAATGGCATAAATGTAGGAATTAGGGTTATTTCTCCAAGCAAGTTGAAATATATTTATAGTATAGATATACTGTGAAGAATAAACAGCTATAAGATATAATATGCACAGGTTATCCAAAGCCCAACAAAGTATGAATCAAAGTAAGTTCACATAAAGTTACATAAGTTGTTATAACTTTCATCTCGAGTGAAGACAGATGCGTTCCCATCGGTGGCCATCAACTCGTGACCACACAATCTTTGATGTATCGTCGCTTTGAATGCCATCATGATATTTATACTTATATATCTGGTTTGTATGGACCACACTGACTATGTTAAGGAAATGTCAGGGTGAGTGCAGCCGCGATATTCTCTAAGGTTTCTAAGTATCGCGCTCAAGTCATGTCAGTTTCAAACAGAATTTAACTTTATCGTCTAAAGAAAGAGGAGGCTGTCGGACATTTGAGTAACTTTATAAGGAGGATGTCTGGTATTCACGTCATACTTGTGAACAGGTGGTGGTTATGAAAAATATTTTTGAACAGAGTAACCTTCTTGGTAAAAACAATGTCCCGAACCCGCTGGTAACATTTATAATCCTCTATAATCATGTCGTTATGACTATTTATAACTTTTTTTTTAATCACTTCAAGATTGTTGACGGCGACTATTCTGGCTGTTAGATATGCAGTAACATAATATTAATAAAATTATATGTTGAAAGTATTTGCATATTCTTGTGATCATCAATTACTGACAGGAAGTGTGAAACAAAAATATTTATCTAATTTCCGTGTTGAAATAAATATTGTTTTTATCATCATCAAAACTACGCATCGTACACCGACATCCGATAAAAGTGAAACTAGACATTTGAGGCATTGTTCAAAATTAAATTATTAAATCTTTTGCATTTTTACAAATTTAAAATTTATACTCAAAGTGCAATTATGATAAGATTCTTATTTTTGTCTGGTTTATTTACTTACAAAATTACTTACGACCTTTTACAAGTCAAATACGCTGTACCCGCTCTCCACACAAAATAGTAATAGTTGATATACACCTTATTATACCTTAACTCTTTTATACTGCTATGCTGGTAAGGTAAGAACCTACGATACATCAGCGCGTTTAGTTTGCCCGCGAGCTTCATAATTCTATACGCATCTACAAAAATAGTCATGTCTTGTCAATTTAAAGTTTCAAATTAATATAGCCGTGTCGTGACTGTGATTATTTGATAGCTCAATCTGAGAGAAGGCGATCTTAGTGAACTTACATTGTGGTGAAAGGAAAGGACGCTCGTTAGAAGTATTGACAGATTGACATATTTTTTGGATGCACTATAGTGATGTAACATCATTAAAAGTGTTGTATTATACAAGAGAGCGCTGAGTTTGAAGATCATCGTCTTGGGATCTGGGTTCTTAGATATTTGATTAGATAACGACATCTTTTTTTGTACCGTTGGTATTTTTTGACGTTGAGAAATAGCTTAGGATTATTAACCAGGGCCTTTAACTGAATAAATTATTTTCATTTTTGTTTTTATTTATGTTCATACCATTACGGTGGGAAACAAGCTTACCTGAATTAGTAATTGTTCCGCGGTCTGCGGACGCTAAAGGGGCATACAAAGGTGTTGCCGACCCTTCAAAAATCTCACCACCTTTGAAAGCCCCAATTTTTAGATGTTCGTAATTTTCATACGATAATTATCCATATGTCATCTCCCTTGCCTTATCCCATACATTCCTGGGGTCACTTGGGGGCACTTGATCCAACCCTGATCACGTGATTTTTATACGAAACGACCGCCATCTAACCTTTGTAACCCCTTTCACGAGGAAAATCGGTAATCTGGGTTAAGCCAGTTTTCAGACTCTCATAGGTCTTCAACTGACCTGTAACGATTGCCAAAGATGTTAAATTGCCAACTGGGACCGACGGCTTAACGGCTAACGCGTTTTCCGAGACACTGATGGGATTCGGGCGGTCACCAATCCAACAAAACTTAGGTAAAGATTTTTCCTAACTTCGCTGATCGAATGATTTACGCAATGACAGCTGTGCCACGAGCTCTTCCTTTATAAGGTAGTTCTAAGAAAAATCTATTAAATCGCATTTAAAAAAAAAATTATTTGAATAACGAGATTCAATACACACCACTCCTATTTCCTTGAGAGGAAAATTTAACTAGTTTTTCTGTAGTTCAATTTTCCGCTCGCTTAGACACGAGTAGTGTTCTAGAAAGATCAACTATCTCGTGAAAAAACTACATAATAACACTGAATTTGTGAATAATGAGACGTTGAATGGAACAATTATGAACGTAAAACAAATTATAAAAAATAAATTAAATTAGGTTGAATACTTTGAAGGTCTTTTCCAAAGTTTTGTTTATGAATGTTGCTACAAGAGGAGAAGAAGACTTAAGAAACGATGGATGGGTTGTGTGAAAGATGATATGTCTAGAATGGGATTGAATACAGACATGACGGCTGATAGAGAGAAATGGTAGCCGACCACCAATAAACATGGGATAAGGGCAGGAGAATAATGATTTTGAGAGCCTTTTCTGACCACTTCCCGAGATAATGGTTGACGAGGGGAATTGATCACTATAATCTTCAATCTGGACACTTTGGTAATAAAAGCCCAATGCTATAATGAAAAATAGTTAGGAAAACTAATGCTATCCATTTGGTGATCAATCAAACTTATCGGATCGCACTTTCACTCGCATTTTTGAGAACACTCTTGTTTTAACTGTACGGACTATTAGTATTACAGGGCTGTCATATTTTAGTAGGTACCTTAGGAATTTTTTGAATATGTAGAATTATACTTTGTAATAATAAAGGTTAATGATTGGCAACGTGTGATCGCAATGAATAGAAGAGGAAGAAGTAAGAAGTGACGGATGACAGAACGATGGTGGATGACATATATCTGGCGAACTATATTACACCCAGTACTATAAATACACCTCTGCATGGAATACAGGCATGGGCATATTTTCATGAAAAAGGCTTAGAATTACATAATTTATTATTTTTATTAAGAAAAAAACAAAACCTTAATATAGTTCTTCAAATAATTTTATTCTTAAGTAGTAGATACGGTTTTACGGAATTTCTATGGTTGGTAGCCCTAAGTATACATAATTTACTTACTGTATTACGCAACAGTTACATAACCATTATTTAATATTCTGATACATGGTCGTTAAATATTGATAACTCAAGTATAAAGTTTGATACTTAACGATAATTCATAAAATGGTGTCGTTATAACTTTGTCGGTTAATCACATTCTAATGTGGAAAATTGGAACTGATGGGAAATGTGTTATTACATAACTATTTAGGTTAATTTTGTGCTTTATAGCGGAGGAAAATACGGTAGATTGTGAAAATCTACGAGGTTGTAGGAATATCTTTCGTAAGACATTTCCACAGAGAGCGTAATAATTATGTATCTGTATTTAATTTGTTTTTTTTTCTTTACAGGTAAACCACAATGAAAACGTCACTAGGAAGATAAAGTATGTGTCAAACTGATATAGTTATAATGTAACTTGTTATAAATAAATTATGCTCCACATCTAAATACTACACGTTTTCGTACATTCTTAATAATTTAATGAAAGTAAATTAAGAATGTATATCATCATCTCCCTGGCCTTATCCCATACATTGTTGGGGTCGGCACTAGATTCAACCCGATGTGGCTGATCACATGATTTTTATACGAAGCGACTGCCATCTGACCTTCGCAACCCCATATTAGGAGGAAAATCTGTGATCTGGGTTAAACCAGTTGTCAGATTATTTTTAGGCCTCCGACTGACCTGTAACGATTGCCAAAGATGTTAAATTGGCAAGCAATTAAGAATGTATAAAGTACAAAAAAATCAAAGAGACCTTTTTGTAGTAATTTTGGCAACTTTCGACCGAAGCTTTGTTTTTCGTAAAAAGCGGGCAGAACCGTAGATCTTATCTTCTCAGTCGGTGCGCTCTTGTCAGAGCGGTCGTGGTCGTCATGTAGTTGTATTGTTAGGAGCAGCTGTTATTTGCTTTACGATAGCCCGCCATCTATCTCTATTGGCCGCCATCCTTGAGCATTGGTGCACCGGCTCGCCAACCGCCGATTTGACCTGGTCTGTCCACCGCATAGGGCACCTCCCGCGTGCTCTGGTGCCTTCCACTTTACCCTGCACAACTAGGCGTTCTATAGAAGTGTTATCCCGCCGAGACACATGGCCAAATAACTTGAGAATACGAGACTTTACCAAGGCTGATTGACGCGTCTTGATGCTTAGTTCTCGGATTATTGAGTAGTAGATCTTATAGATAGCCAATATTTACATGGAAGTATTGATAATTAAAATATTATTACAATAGCCCTTTCTAATAGATATTTGTAAGAAACAACCCGACACGACCTATACCTAATGTAATATAAACTAAAGTAATATTTTTACCAAAAATAAAATAAAGAGTCTTTAAAATGTTCCGTTTATTGGATGTTTCCTTCTGAATTTGAATGGTTTGTGTAAAATAACGATTAGAATAGATTATACGTTTTGATTTGACATGAAATCTATGACAGCCGGTTGAAAATACTTTATTACTGTTCTTTATTGTAAAGGATTTACGCTTTGTAAATCGATACGAATTATCTGATCACATATCGACTTTTATAACATTGCGATTGCAAAACCAGCCTTCTCGATTACGGTAGAGCTATTAGAGTACATTAGGATTATAATATTTTCTACATTCAAACAATGGTCTTGTAAATTATAACTAGCTGTGCTCCGCGGTTTCACCCGCGTAGATTTTAATTTCATTATTGCCCGCGGATCCCTAATGATTTTAAAAAATCTAAGTAGCCTACGCTACTCCTTGTAACATTAGCTATCCGTCAGTGAAAGTCCCGTTAAAATCCGTCCAGCTGGAACTAACAGACAGACAGAGAGACAGATAGACAGACAGAGAAAAAAATTAAAAATTGCTCTTTCTATGTTAGTACCGTGTTTACATTTATATGCATTTAGTGAAAACTGTTATTTTGCATTTACAAACAGACACTTCAATTTTATTTATCTGTGTAGATTATTTAGATGTCAATTGTTCTATTCCCCAATCGCGGCGCGTGATTCTGCCGATGCGAGTTATCGTCACGTATTTCGATTACTGATTTCAATAACGATCATTTATATCGATTACGATTTTATGGACGCACGTTTTGATAATTATTTTTTATTTGTTTTTCTTTATTTACTACCCAGCTGTGCCCTGCGGTTTCACCCGCGTAGATTTAGATTCATCCTTATTGTCACGGAACCCTAATATTTAAAACAAATAAAAGTAGCCTAAGTTACTCCTTGAAACATCAGCTACCTGCCAGTGAAAGTCCCGTTAAAATCGGTTCAGCCGTTTCAGAGATTACCCGGAACAAACAGACAGACAAACAGACAGAGAAAAATTTTAAAACTTAGTTTTTTAGTGTCAATAGCGTGTATACTTCCATATGCATTTAGTGAAAAGCTGTAATTTTGGAATTACAAACAGACACTTCAATTTTATTTATCTGTATAGATGGAACGTTGGTACAATTCAATATTTTGTTTAATATATCTTTGGAAATGATTATATTTTTTCTACAAACCAAATCCACTGCTTTATATAGTTTATCTCCTTAGCTATTTTTAAATGTAAGTCTGATCTTTATCAGTTAACTCAACTTAACTCAAAAATATGTTAATTCGATTAGACTTTTTACAAAGTAGGTTCTTTCAAATCATCAGACTGACATAATTATACTGGAATATACATGCTACCGCCAAGTTCGGAAGGTTGCTTTCACAGAGAATAACCTAGCAAGAAACTCAGTATTTACTCTTTTCAAAAATATTATACTATTCAAAAAATACAAAATGAAGCTTATTAGAATGGACACAGTTAAGCTATTATATTTTATCTCTTTTCCACACATGACAAACTCCGTAAGTGAAAACAAAACAAAACATCCGCACATTCGTTAGAATTGACCGCTGGGTCATTGTATAGAAAGAAGATTATTTTTTCCCACGGACGCAAAACGTAAAAAAAATAATTAACATAAAACATATTATTTATCTATACTCAAAATATTGTGAGTCTATCGAAGTGGATTTGAGTCTGGCTAGTTTAAAAAATACAATATCACGCTCATAGAAATGTAAGTCCATGGACACAGATATAATGTTGTATCTCTTTTCCACACGTGACAATCCTCGAAAGAGAAAACAAAACAAAAAATCCGCACTTTCATTAGAATTGACCGCTGGATCATTGTATATTATTCTTATCAAAAGCCAAAGTTTGATAAGCACTGTGTGAATTTATATTCTTAACGCAGTGGTTTCTAATCAAAATATTTGTGTGAAATTGCAATTTGTGTTAGAATCAATGAATTCGTGCAACACGCTACGAGTAGCTCACGGCAATAAGACAAAGTAATGGGCAGTGTACAATGGCTGGCAATTAAATTGGCGAGGCGAAGTGTTTACTTTAAAACAATTAATTTGATACGGAAAGTTAATGATTAATGCTCGGATACGCGTAGATTGAACAATTCTCAACAGACTACACGCATGAATGAAATATTGTTAATGCTGTAGTAGTTGCTAGTCTTAACGGCTGTACCAATGAGTTTTTCTATAACGTATATGCAGACATCACGAGATTTCCGGTGAAGGAAAACATTGTGAGGGATCCTGCATATTAACGGTGAAATGCATCCTGTAATTATAATTTTATTTAGTACTAGCTGTGCCCCGCGGTTTCACCCGCGTAGAGTTAATTTCATGGGTGTCCCGCGGAACCCTAATGTTTTTTTTTAAGTAAAAGTAGTCTAAGTTACTCCATGAAACATCAGCTACCTGCCAGTGGAAGTCCCGTTAAAATCGGTCCAGCCGTTTCGGAGATTACCCGGAACAAACAGACAGACAGACAGACAGACGGACAGACAGACAGACAGAGAAAAATTTTCTAACTTGGTTTTTTAGAGTCAGTATCGTGTATACTTCAGAAGCATTTAGTGAAAAACTGTTATTTTGGATTTACAAACAGACACTTCAATTTTATTTATCTGTATAGATGTATAGATATAGATTATTTAAAATATATTAGGATTCCGTGAAATAAAGCACGAAACTAAATCTACGCGAGTGAAACCACGGGGCACAGCTAGTTTAATTATGAGAATGGGCACCGGGGCTCTACCACGACTTCTTATTGCCACGATAGTTTAACTCTTATTATGAGATAGATGTATATGACGATAAGTCTAATAAGATCACTGTCACGCAGTGGAACTATGATAAGGGATTATGGTAAGTCTACAGCCGCGTTACTCACTAAGGTTTCTCAGCGACGAGCGTTTCAATCATATGAAATTGATACATACTATATAGAGGATAAGGTTCAATTTCGTATGTTTAAAACCGACTTTTGACGACGAGTTCGACGCTAAAAAACATTAGTGAATAAAGCGGCTGGACCGAATTCGCACACTCTTTAAATTTTAAGCTCAATTTTTGTGGACATCCAATTGAAAATTACACTTATTTCTAAAGAATAACTTATATTTTAAATGGTAACACGAATATTATCACTTGAATAGAAAAACAAGTATTTCGGAAACCAATTTCAAAGACAAAGCTTATTCTTTATTTATTTTAAATACTTAAAAATAATAAAGGATGATATCATCGTTATTCAAAAGCAAGTACACACAAGAAAATATGAATAAAAGCTGTCAATAGCGTTAACTAATGTTTAACTTTTATTATCTTGCAATTACTTTGGAAAAAACTAACACTACATAGCCAGACACTGTACGACGTCACGCCTTTCAATTAGTTCTATACTAATTATCATTACCGTCGTCACTCGTCTGTCTGTCACGTAACATTAGCATCACAAGAAAAATACTATAATTTAACCATGCTCTTCAAGATGCATTGTTCATCACCACTTAGAAGTAATTAAAAACATTTAAATATGAATACATTATATATTGGCATATCGTTAAATCATTTGACCACTTATATACATACACTAGCATTTGCCTGCGTCTTCTTCCGCGTGGAATGGTTACTTTTGCCTAACGCTCACTTTAACCCGCGATTCTTCTTAGCGTGATTATAATATAGCCTATAGCTTTCCTCGATAAATGGGCTATCTGATACTGAAAGAATTTTGCAAATCGGACCAGTAGTTCCTGAGATTAGCGCGTTCAAGCAAACAAATAAACTCTTCGGCTTTATATATTAGTATCGATGTATATGCAACTTTCAACTGCGGCTGCACCCGTATTGAAAACATTTTTTAATGAAATATATTCTATGTTACTTCTAATACCTCCAAGAATATATGTATAAAGTTTCATAATGATCACTTAAGAAGTTTTCGCGTGAAAGCGTAACTAACAAACTTACATTCACATTTTATAATATTAGTAGGATTATGCCCACGCCTGTATTCCCCGAAGGGACGGCCAGCGGTTATATTATATATATATATATATACACGCATCCGTTATGCCAATTATATTTAAGTCCCAGTTGTCACTTCAAGTATTTTTAACTTAGTATTTTTTACTGTCAAAGTAATGTCACATTTGTCGATTTGAAGTTACGACGTTACTGACATTATGACATCGTCGCTTATAATCTCGTAGCGCGTGCGCGTCTGTGTGAGTTAATTACGAACGATTTGTTCCTAAATTCCCTACTGCTTGTACTAAACTCATATGTGTACTGTGGTAGTAATTTGACCATGACAGAAAGCTACTGAATTCAAATTCAAAATACTTTCTTCCCACGCATCTAGTGTCTAATAAAGTAAAACATTAGCTTGTAAAGTACCTCTCACACTTTCCTCTGAGTAATTGAGACTAATACATGCTGTAGATCATTGTTTTGGCGATGAATGAGTTCATTACCATGTTTATATCTACTAATGATAGTGGCGGATAGGAGTGATGTCTAGACCCGATTCTTAATAACTTTTTTCTGCGAACTGTAGGATTAGAACGTGGGTTGGCATTTCGATAATGTATGATAAAACTGAGACGCGTTTTAATTATTATGAAACATTTCCAAAGACATAATTACTTAGTTATATTATAGCAAATAATGTATTCTTAGCTTATTTTTCTATTGTAAATACTGAGATGTTTTTGGGACTGAGAACGCAGTCCCCAACGCCAACCTGGATTTAATAAATATTTTAATCCATAATTGTTTTAAATGCTAAAATGGAATACTCGCGGCCTTTTTAGACCTCATAAAGGGCTTTTAGGACTGCGGTCCTTGAAGCCAGCGGGGCTTCCAAGGGGACTCTAGAATCTCAAATGGGTCACTAGAAAATGTTTGTGACAGAATTCTAAACTAGAGAATGAATATTACCTGTATTTTTCATGATATATAATTATTTTAAGTAAATTTATGGGTGTCATAGCAAAACGGTAGGTAAATTGAGGGACAAATGAACAACGTCGTGGTCCCTAAAGCCTTCCTACCCAGAAAAGCACCGACAAAATATTATCAAGCACCGTTTTTAATATTCTATCCATCTGTCATTTAAGTAGCTAAAGATAAACAAATCTATAATTTTGTCCTTACTTTCATACCAGTAACTTATCGCTATTTAATATTATTCCGAAATTGTAGGTATGGATAGATCAAAACTGACAGATAACTGGGGATAGCAATCCATCTGTGAACTTTGATAGGTTATTGAAAACGGCCGATAGTCAACTTAGCCTTTTAAACTGCTATTCCTAGGACCCAATTTGCTGAATTCACCGTCGTATCTAATCGTAATTATACAAACATAACTATTTATGACGTCATACCAGCAAAAGCATCCTTGAGACATGGAAACACGTGACCATTAACCTAACAATACCAATCGTAGCGTTTTGTTCTAAACATAATACAATGACAAATCAATAGGTAATTCTTACAAACTACAGCTTCTTTATGACTATGAGTATAGGAACATAAACTACGACACTAAAGGTTAAATCCTAAATGAACTAGGATTTTATTGTTATGAAATCTTACGGTTTTTAGTAAGTTTTAGTACACTTTGGTAGATCTAGACCGAGCTAATAGCGATGAAAGAGATGTCCAAAAACAACTGCACCACTGACTTCCTGGTTTTATCTAACAGGCATAAAATCAAAAAATCAAAATCAAAAAGTTTTATTCAACATAAGGGACACTTGGAACACTTATTGAACGTCATTTTTCTTACGCTAACTTAGGTTAATTTTACTACCGTTTCCAAAAGTAAGCCTGTCAGGAGAAGAAACGGCGAAACAAACTCCCCGGTTTTTTTTTTACATGTGTCCCTTCTATACACATAGGGTTGTTTAAGTACATTTCAATGGAAGAGTGAGCAACTCATTGCCATGTTTGGCTATCATCAATATACTCAGTTACACTATAATATGCTTTTTCACAAAGTTTCTGTTTGATGCTTGCCTTAAAACTTAAAAATGGTAGTTCACACATTTTTAATGGTAGTTTATTGAAAAGGCGTATACTTTGCCCCACAAAAGAGTTACTAGTTTTGTGCAGTCTAGTCACAGGGACACGGAGTTTATCCCTCTTGCGTGTATTTATATTGTGCATATCACTATTTTTCTTAAAACTATCTATATTCTTTCTTACATATATCAAATTTTCAAATATGTATTGACATGCCACAGTCATTATCCCTATTTCTTTAAACTTCTCTCTGAGAGAATCTCTAGATTTGAGTTTATAGATTGCACGAACAGCCCGTTTCTGCAGCACAAAGATAGAACTGATGTCCGTAGCATTTCCCCATAAAAGGATGCCATAAGACATAACACTATGGAAATAACTAAAATAGACCAACCGAGCTGTGTTTATATCAGTTAGGTGTCTAATTTTCCTTACTGCGAATGCTGCAGAACTGAGTCTTTTCGACAATCCAGCTATATGGGGCCCCCATTGCAATTTATGATCCAATGTAACTCCAAGGAAAACTGTTGTTTCAACAAGGTCCAACACTTCGTCGTTGATAAGTACATTGGTTTGCACTTGTTTCACATTTGGCATAGTGAACTTGACACATTTCGTTTTTTTACTATTGAGTACTAAGTTATTAGCGCTGAACCAATGTACTACATCAGAGAGAGCATTATTCACATCGTCAAAGTTAGCTTTTTGCCGGTCTATCTTAAAAATCAGAGAAGTATCATCAGCAAATAATACAATATCGTGTTTATTGCTTACCATGTAAGGTAAATCATTAATATAAGTTAAAAAGAGAAACGGACCAAGAATTGAACCCTGTGGAACACCCATCTCTACTGGGCACCCCGGAGATGTTACGCCATATACTCACGATTGTATTCTTCAAAGGATAATTTAACGAGATGTACTTATGGTTGCAACCAAATTTCAGCAGGTATGTTTAAGGCTTTTGTAATGGGGGCACTAATCCAGATTAGGAAATTACAGATTAAAAACCCAATAATCCTTTGCCCTACGTAGCACTAGCGACCACTGTCTAATCCAGCACAAATTGATCTAAGATCATCTTTATAATCAAACAAACACTTATTCCAGCTTTTGATTTGGATTCGGTGTTAAAACTTCGTGGAAATCTTGACTCAAACTTTAATGGTATGATTAATAGGTAAGATGTCCGATGTAACCTTGAATATGTTTGTCGTGCTCAGCGTACACAATGTCCAGTGAATCATTGTTATGGTCGTCATGGCGCGAGTGCACCATTGTTCTACACCTGGCCTTGTAGATGCGCTTCAATTGTTCATATATCTTACCATGTGGACAATATTAGATTTAATCTTTACCATATTCTTAGAAGAGCTACAGAGTGGTACCAATCACTTATCAACCGTACTCAAGCATAGGTCTTAAGCAGAGGTGGTGTAACAACAACACTCACATTTCACCGAAGATTATTAAGTGCCAACGTGACAGAGGTGAGTCCATCGTCGTCTCAGGTACTATGCATATGTCTTTGAATGACTTCTCGCTGGTTTCCTCACGATTTTTTCTTTCAACGTAGAGCACGTTGGGTGAAATTACTGTACTTAAATTTGTATAAAAACTTATTGGTACAAGCCACTGGGATCCAAACTTGCATCGCTTGCGGAGCAGGCGATTGCTCATGACTTAGAAAATACTTTGCTGAAGTCTAATCTAATGAAGATATTTAGATTTTTTTCAGTTTTATAGACTTAAGTTAGTTAACTTGAGTGACGTGTCCCACCGTTAGTCATGGAAGTAATTACCGGATCTAATTCTATTTAACAAGAACCTGACATTGCAATATCGTAATGAAAATTACACTTAATAATCATCCTTTAATTGAATTACGGCCTATTATATATTTAAGTAACATAATTATATAACTTTTTCTCTCATTTATTGTAACTTTGTCACGCGAAGTTGCCTTGCACGTTCAACTACGTGCGAGGTTAAACTTTGAGAGCCATTGACGCTGTCGTGAGGTAAACATTATTTTTCTACAGACTTAAATGTTTAAGGCAGATCAATCACCTTATCCATATATTTATTTATTTTTTTATTAATATGCTCTTTTCTGGTACGTGAATGAAGATGATTCGGGTCCGACGTGATAGATAGTGAGTCCATCGCCATCGCATTAACTTTCCTTATACATACGCAGGTTTCCTTGTTGAGTGGTCTAAAAATGTTAAAAAATAAACCCTTAAAGGGTTTATTTTTTAACATTTCAAGATCAGGGGCCTTACCATGAGCTCTTATTGCCATGATAGTTTCACTCATTTATGAGACAGATGTATATGATGTGTATATCTGTCACTGTCGTACAACTGAACTATCATTGCAATAGGAGCTCATGGTCGGGCCACTGAACCCTAGTTAAATAAAAACAGCGTTTTCTTTCGCAAAAGAGCTCAGCCCTAGACAAAGTAACATTCTCTAGCGCTTGCGCTAGTAGAAACGTTAAAAAAATGTTTGGAAATGACATAAATCAGTCACGTGTGTATATGTTATCCCCGTTTCTACTAGCGAAGCGCGAGGATAACGTTACCTTGTCTACATGCCCAGGGATAAAAGGTGAACTTTGCAAACGTCTCTGAATTTGTTCTCCACCGTAAATCTTTTATATTTAGCCAATGACTGATGAAACAAAGAAAACATAACCACCGTGGCGTATGACACCCAAGGAAAGTGAACTACAGTAAAAAACAAATCAAACTTTCATTTTCACATTGTGCTCGATGGCTGATCTCAATTGAGAAAAACGCAACGGTGTGAACAGAGGCGAAGAAATCAAACCATTGTGCCAAATGACAGCACGTGCTGTTGTTCAACATTCTTTTACTTTTATGAACACTTTTGAAAGATAATACATATTTATACCACGAGACTGTACTGCTGTTGGTCTAGTAGTCACACGAGATCCCGGGTTCGATGAGAGTGCGATGGCTGGCATTCTCGTCATACTTGTGAACAGGTGCTGCTTGCTGGTCATCTCAAGCTACGCATTTAGATATAAGTACAACTACAAGACTTTTTTTTTATATATTTTAAGTGATACATTTGTTTTTTTTAATTGTATAATATTTTTGAATAGAGTAATTACTGAGCTTCTTGCCAGGTTCTTCTCAGTAAAAGCAACATAATAAAAAAAATCAATAAAGCATGTATAATCCTGTAAAATAATGTCATTCTGAAGAGTTGAAAGTACTTTGTAAAAAGTCTAATCGAAAAAAGATATTTTGAACTTTTTGGTTTTCCCAACTATAATTTCCCAATTAGGCTAGTGCCATTAACCCATTAATTAGCTTGGTAATGGTTAATGGCAATAGGATCGCTCCCTATTACATGGGAATTTTGCATAACAGGTGAAATTTAGGTGCACTATAAGTACATTTCCGCTTACCCCATCGAAGAATACAGGTTGAAGCCCCATACCCCATTAAAGGTTTTTGTTTCTTTGAAGATGGAGTTTCAAAGACTATATGAATAAAATTTTAGGTTATTTTTATTTAACGGCAAGAATGGTGAAGAAAATTCGTATACACCTCAGAAATCAATGAAATCAAAGTATAAAGCAGGCTGCTCGTTTTTACACGGAGCTAAAAAGTAGGCACTAAATGCTGCCTTCGCCAATATCCAATACGCAGTAATTTTGCTATACAATAAAATTTTCCCACCGGTACACAATAAAGAAGTTTTTGTGGTCACTACAATCCTATTGTTAATATTTGAATGTAAACATTTCCTTTTTATGTAAAATGAACACGAATATCTTGTTAGTTTAAGGATTTAATGATGATTTTATTGTTATAAGATAAATCGAGTCGGCTATTCAAATGAAAAACTTATTTATAAATGAAATTAGCTTATTGCGATTATTTATTTACATTTCTCAATTATTTCATTCAATCGCGTTCCATTTTAATTCGGGATCTATTGAAGTAGTATTTGGAGCAAATACTAACTTGAAAAGAAATGTATTTACCTTATTAGAGAGCTGTTTAATTTTTTTAGTTGTACTAATTTTACTTTGTAAAAGTTAGCTTTAGAAGCTTACTTAACTATTCGAGAGTCGGTCAAACAATTTCGCATACGGAATAGGTTTTAGTTTGGAGTAAAGTTTCGATACAAGGCTGATAAAGCATTTAAACCTTCCCTTTGCTTACAAAGCATGTGTAACTCATGTACGAAGTTCCTTACAAACGAATTACCTCCTATATTACTAAAGATTATATAAGTTTCTAGGCCCTAAAACCTTTTAAAACAATAAGGTTGAATGTCATTTACACTTCATAGGATGATAACACGGTGCAATTATTACATAATTACGTTTGCATATTCATACAAACATACATATTCCCGGAAGAGGTAGGCAATAGTGTTATAATAACAACACCCACTTTTCACCGAAGATCATTAAGTGCCAACGTGACAGATGGTGAGTCTATCGCCGTCTCAGGCACTATACAAACATCTTTGAAATACTTTTCAAACATATGCTGGTTTTCTTCACCGTATAGCACGTGATGTGAAATCACTGCACATAAATTTTTAAAAACTCATTGGTATAGGCCCCGCTGGGATTCGAACTAGCGTCGCTGGCGTAGAATGTTACAGCTCATACTCCACGGCTTCTACGGCTTTCACCTACATTATTATAGTAAAAATGATTATGGATATCAGAATTAATATTGAAAAAGAAAACAATAAAGATGTGCGTGCGATACGTTAGCGGCTCGACTTCACACATCCATTAATCACCCTCAATTTACACGGAACGGGCAGGTACTGCTATCTCCGTCATCTGGTACGCGTGAAATATCAAACCATCTGCGTATTGCGCAATCATACTAGGAACTACGTACGTAACACGCAACGTTGGAAAGGTGTATCTATTTGTAGTTTAGACTGAATACAAACATATTCTCACTAGCGGACGTCACGCGGTTTCACCCGCATATTCCCGTTGCCGTGGAAATACGGGGATAAAATATAGCCTATTTTAATCAGTGATATTTTTTTTATTTCTTTATTAGTGTAAAGGAAACATACAGTTTTATGTAAAAGAAATTAAACTAAACACATTTAAATTAAACATAAACCAGTTAAGTTTCCAAAATGTAGCAGTTAAATCGGTACCGAACTTTTTGAGCCAATTCGTTACAAACATACTTACATATAAATCTTTCCTCTTTATAATATTAGTAAAGATATCATTATATTTTATAGAAATCCTTGAAGTCACTAAAACTAAAAAGAAAAAGTCTCTCTATGGTTTCAGATATGCCTTACCCAGTAGGTTCATTCGCCATCAGGCCAGTGCGTCGCAAGTGCATATTAGGTGACTCATGTCGGCTTCTGATTTGCCGTACCTACATACCACGTCGTCGGATCAGTTCATCAGCATCACTATATAACATTGCATCAGCATAATGTAGTTACGTCTTGAGACGTCCGTTGTACAAAAACATGAATAATTTGTCCATTAGCGTCTCACCTGTGGGAACACGGGACCACACAGCCATACACATCTTGCATACATTTTGCATGCATTTGCGTTCCTTGACACTTCCTCAAGGTTACATCACACATTACACTATCTAGTAGGGAACTCTACATATATGTATATAGGGCCTAGATTTTTAAGGCGTCCATTTTTATTACAAAGCAAAAGTTAATTATAATTTTTTTCCTGTTTTTTAAATAATTTTAGATGCATTTTAATTTTACAATTCTATTTTACTAAGTTTTCATTATATAAATAAGCTTTCATTTTACGTCAATAAGCATTGTTTTATGTTCCACATATCATCAAATAAGCATCGAACCATTAGTAACCTCTAACAACTACACTTTAACACAAAATAAATAGTATCATTAACTACAAAAAAATTTTTTTTGTGTACCGTATATAGTTTAAAATGCATTTAGTGAAAAGCTGTTAATTTGGAATTATAAACGGACACGCTAATTTTATTTATTTGTATAGATGTGTATATAAAAGTCATTGTCAGCAGAAACAGTGATCAGGCCACAGATTATAAATTTATTATTCACTTTAAACAAAAGTATAAACTTTCAAAATACATAATCTAATATGAGAATGGCTGGAGAATTTAACTGTTGTTCTAGTTTCGCTTTGTTACAAATTAATTTAAATTCATAAAGAAAGTACCGTTCAATTTACATAAAACATGGCTTAACATTTATGAAGCTCGCCCGACTATGTTAAAATCATATTCAAATTGTTACCGTCTGTATTTGTACAGACAAATTATCTAAGATAAGACAAGATATGAATAGTTTTACTAACAAGAAATTATGCTACATTAAGATTTTTAGGTACTCACATAACACATGCGTTATATGGCAAGGAATTTATTTATTATCAATTAATAATTATACGGTTAAAAATTAATTAAAAAAACTAAGCTTTCGAAGTCGACACAAATTGTTAAATTATGATTAATTCCGAATGTCGCGAAATAACCTCCTTAGGTACTACTACTATTAAATAAAGTTAGCTTTTATCGATATTTGGCGGTAATTATTGGATAAGTGCCGTCATGAGCTTTTGAGCGCTGGCATTAACAGCGCATATGCATTTTTGATACAAATATCACATGAGTAGAGAATCGGAGAGGAAGAGAAAGACCAAGGCTAACATACACGGGACAAATTAAAGAAAAGGTCTGTCATGACGTACAAGGATGTCATAGAGATGGCACTGGACAAAGACAAAATGGAAATCGGTTACACCAACACCGAGTTACTCCTAAATTCATGATGATGAAATATACCGAATTTCTACTCATGAATACGTGCACATCCGCACTATTTATGCTGAGCGCTCACCACTGGTGACGGCGCCAGTATTTGGCGTTCACATATTTAAAGTATTTCTATTACAAAGAACGTTTAGAACTATTTCTATTTCATAGAGCATAGTTCTAAAATAGGCATTCTTATTCAAATTAACAAGTATTTTGTCGGTCAGCAATCTTCCCCCAGCAAGTTGTTTATTATTTGCGGTGTCAGGTAGCCATGTTGCGTAATTCCAAACGGGAAGCCATAAATCAATACGAATTTGCATAGACTGATGCAATTTGTAAGAAATTCAATTTAAAATGTATTCCAATGTCCCCGTTTAGCGACAATCAATCACAACGAGTCACATTCAATGTGTATCACCATTTTGATGTTATGTACTTACGTATTTTAAATCAATGTTGTTAAATTAAATTAATGTTGTATGCCATGGTACAAGGGGTGATCAAACGCAGACTTTGACCATGTTTTACTATACTAGACTTATGTTTTATTTTTGTTAAGAGTAACGAAACTAGTCGCTTTTTGTGTACCAATAAAAGTGGCGTGAACTCTGTGCAAAAACTCTTTTTTATAAGTAGCTGTGAAAAAAAAAAAATGATCAAACTAATTTCGCTTTAACATTAGTTGTAGCATCCATAAATACTTTGTTGGTTTTCAGGCTTGTTCAGGGAGTATTTGAGGAGTCAGGGACGTAGAGCATAAGGGCAATGGCGGCACAAAAGATCCCAAGGGTCGACGTGCTTCCGGGCAACCGATTCCAATAATGCCACAAACAAGATAAAATAAGATCTAGTTTATCCCTAACAAATTTTTAGAGATTTTCTATTTTTCAACATAATCGGTTCAGTCATATAAAGTCAGGAAAAATATGCATAATATTAAGACATTTTAACGTATAAATTATTCCGGTCGGATACCCCATATTTGATACACTGGGGGATCAGTTTTATTCTGACAACAGGGACATAAATTTCAGACGCCTCTTTTCTGCCAGACTAAAAATAATGTCGAGTCCCTTTTAAGACCCAGGAAAAGGATATAGTGGAAGGCGGTAATTTGCATACATACACACGGACAGACATTATAGTTGTAGTAATACTAACGGTTATATTGCTGCGTACAAGGTACAGCAATTATTGTTAAGATTATTGCAAGTAGAGTTTTATCTTTGTTCCTGTTATAAATAATTAAACAGACTGAGGTTACTTTAGTGCCATCTTAAAGCCAAGCTGTTCCATACAAACGTACAGGTGCAACCACGAGTTAAGAGTGTCTTTGAATGCGTTGTAGACATTTTATGAGTCTTTCTCTGTCTATAGGTATGGCGTGAGGCGAATAAAAACATGCGCAGTATCCCCACCATTTTTTGCTGCACGTTCTTTACTCGTGACGGAACCAATAGGCCTAGAAAAAGTAACATTTTCTGGCGCTTGCGCTAATAGAAGCTGTAATAACAACGTGCAATTATCTAGAACGAAAGTAACGTACCTGCTTATTTATCGCGTGAATGAATACTAACCGACCCAAAAATTTAAGGGTTGCTAGGTACCAAAAGTTGATAATTTACGGTTCATTTGATTAGTAGGTAGGCTACTAACCTATCTTTCAATCGATAGAATCGAAGAATCGAAAAGACGCTTGTATGGATCTTCGCATGCTCTTAAATGGTTAATACATAACAATAATAAACGACCCAATACATTATTATTATTATCTACAATAAACCAATAAACATTTATAATTCCCAGCTGCCATTAACAGGCGTGTCCGTTCGGGTTACATCGTAAATAATCGGGTAACATCGGGAGCGGACATCTGTGTCCGTGGGAGAGTTGGTTCGTGCTATCTCACGCAAGTGTAAGCTTGCCCTTAGGTTGTGAATGCTACCTTTGCTTCCTGATAGTCTGGTACTGTTTATTGAACTGTAAACTTAATATTATATCTCTTTGGTGTCGTCACGAGTTATGACTACTGAACTTGAATGCACAGTCGTTATTTTATGCATCTGTCTCTGTCTGTATGGAATAAAATATATGCGCATTAGATCCCCCTATTTGCGCTGAGCGCTCATATCTCGTGACAGCAGATGTATAATTTATTCACCAGTTGTATTGAGTTGAGTGGTTTGGGTGCCTACTTCGCAAGTCGCTAGTTGAAATCCTAACGGTCGTAATTGTCAATGAGTTTTTCTAAAAAGTTAAGAGACGAGATGTCCCACAATTAGTTTAACGATGAAGGAGAACATCATATCGTTAGGAAAACTGCATACGTCTGAGGAACAGTTCCAAGACGTATTATTAGTGTCTCGGACGGCGATGAACTCTTTCGTGGCGATTTCGACGGATGGTGAATCCAGTAGTCTTTGTCTTCCCAGATATATGAAGGTTTCCTCGCGATATTTCGCTAAATTAATAAATACTTAAATATTAATGAACCAAATCGGCCCCCGACATCTTCGGAAATATATATTTTTGAAAGGGTCATCAAAGAGACCGTGTTTAAGTAATATTCTATATATTGGGAAGGTATACGTCTCATGTGAACATTTATCACCTATTACTTTCTCGTCGTCATAATATAAAGTAAAAGTAGGTAAAAGGCGTCTTCATGCACTGCCATTACACCGCGTCGTAACACGCTCGAAGATTTTTATGTGCTATATTGAACTGTTGATAATTTTCGTAATGGTAATACGTTGCGAGTTATGTAAGTATTATTAATATATAAATACTAGCTACGCCCCGCGGTTTCACCCACGTAGATTTAGATTCATGCTGTTTTTTTAAATAAAATTAGCCTAAAACATTCCTTGAAACGTCAGCTATCTGCCAGTGAAAGTCCCGTTAAAATCCATTTAACTGTTTAGGCGTGATGCCGTGACCAAGGGAAATGGGGATTCATTTTTATATATAAAAAGATTATTAGTAATATTATAAGTATTATTAAAAAAAAATAAGAATTTTTTTTTTTGGATAATTAATATCAAATAACTAAGTATTAATTTTACTAAGAATTAGTCTTTGGCTTGATTTTTTGTCTCACACAGGGCGCTATGATACCCTATTTTTTGGTTTCATGTACCACGTGCCGCTATTCTATTTGTAGAATCAGCCGTTCAGATCG
The DNA here is from genome assembly GCA_964035505.1 of Watsonalla cultraria. Taxonomy (NCBI): domain Eukaryota; kingdom Metazoa; phylum Arthropoda; class Insecta; order Lepidoptera; family Drepanidae; genus Watsonalla; species Watsonalla cultraria. Next base: position 7,167,590 of record OZ037731.1, read on the forward strand.
AGTAACACACATAATCTTTCGTATCAATAATATTACTTCAATAATGTCTTATGTAATATGGTGTAAGTAATAACCAAACGTGACAGTATAATAAAAATACACGACAGTGTAAATCAGACACGGTCACATTAGCGGGAACACGTTTGCTCTGTGAGCTCAGAGCAACTCTGTGTATCGAGCTAAAACGAGATTGGCTCATTACGTACGAATTATAGTGATGAGCGCACTCGCGAAATGCGCTTTCCAAAATTTCCAGATTTTTCACTTGCGTTTGTTTTGTTGTTACGTAAGTTTTTGCGTGTCTTTTCATTACTGAACATAAAAGCTTCAAAATGACATCCAATGAATGTTTCAAACGTCCCTTATGTAGAAAATGTTTTTGAGTTTTGATTTCGCTGCTACTTCACGCCTCGTGTTCGAGATTAATTTAATTACAGTAGTAGCACGTAAGTGTCACCATTCTTGCACTTGATTGAAATATATTTCCCGTTTTATTAAATCAGCTTTTTGTTTTTTATACCTTATCCTATATATACCTATTTTATTTCACCAAGAGTGTTGGTTTTACATTTTTTCTGAACTTTACATTAAACTAAATAAATATCTTTTTTTTTTTCGATTGAGTCCTTCTTTGCCTAAGACAGTCACATGGATACTAAGATCGCGGGTCGGGGGTCAAAAATAAAATTTACCTAAATAAAATATATAATGAAGTTTCTTACCGATTCTTCTCAGAATGTTATTTTCCCGAGCTAGGTACAATTATGAATGAATTTTCGTTCTTGGAAATGCAACCAACAACAAAGTTAGTCAACATTAAATATTTCCCATTGTAAACAGGAACAAACGACTGTAAATCATAAGGCACGTGTATTGTTTAAAATTACGACGTAATTACTTTGTACTACTACCTAATTGTTTCCAAACTCTAAACGCTTCTAATTTTAACACCCTAAAAGTCTTTGGAAAATTTCCAATTTTATAAATATTCAACCACGTTTTTCCTTTATGGTCGATCCTTGAAATTCGGCATAACAAGGTTCTAAGAACCTACCTGTTTTGTATATCATTTATTTTGCTAGAAAGTAGGTTTTATTCCCGCTGACGGCAAGTTCTGAATCCCTACTATGAACTTCTTTTGCTTTGATAGTTTGACTCATTATATACATGAGACAGCTGTATATGACTCGTATAAGTCTGTCACTGTCACAGAGCCAAACTGTGACAGGAATAAAAGCTTATGGTAGGGCCTGGACCAACTATGATCGTTAAAGGAGCCCGTATTTAGAACTTCTTAGCTTTGACGTTATATTTTACGGTACCAAAATGAAAAATGACGTCAAAGCTAAGAATTTCTTAAATCACTTATGGAAGGTCCCTGATCAGTATTTCTCCGTACTTGAATGTTCCATGATCTTATAGATAATTGTACATTGTTTTAACAAAACAATTGGCCACTTTTCTGTCCGATAGTATACTCATGCGACAAACATAAATCTATTAGATAAAAGTAATCGTAAGAAGAAAAGTGTCACGTGTGTCCCTCCCATTATATTCCAACAAAACAACATTCAGCTTATTGTCAGTTGATATTAAACCCTACCATTAAGAAAATAAAAGCTACATGCCTTATCATAGTAAGTTTGTGTGTAAAACAAAAGGTATTGTCTGGTATTCCCATGTTGATATCTCTTCCAGAGTAGAAAGCAGCTTTTCTTGAGAACTCCGGCTAAGATCCACTTCGGTATTTGATTAATTGTGACAAATGATTAAGATATTTGCAGTACAATGTAAGAGTAATGAAATAACTCTTCACAATACTCCCGCACAATATCTAAGGGATCGGGAGAGGCTGAAAATCAGCGTAAAAAAAATTACGGGCAGCACAGGCTGAGCCCTTTGTTTTTAAAGAGCCTTAAACATTTTTTTCTGTAATTTTATTATATTGTGTTTATGTACTAAGCTAAAAAGCAATGAAAGATCATTTATTTATTTATAATGTATGAATTTGTAACATTCTGAATATTGGCATAGCTTAACTCATATCTCCCAATATAATTAGAGTGTAAATCAAATTGATTATGATGAAGAAGTGTATCATATTTCACGCAAATAAAATAATATTATTCGATTCTTGCCAAATGATAAGCGAATAAGATTATTTCTTGAAATACACAATGTAATATTTTGGATTTTTTTTTCTAATTTCAAGTTCGTCAGAATAATAAGTAAGCAAGTAAGTAAGTTGGTAGTAGGAGTAGATACAGCTTGAGACATACAATTCAAGTAATCTAACTACATATATGCATGCTAGCTATCTACATGACTGTTAAAGCTGCAACCTACGTTGATTCGTTCTTCTCAATAAGAATTTAAATAAAAGCAAACCAACAATTATATTGGAATTTTCAAACGTACCTAAACTCTACCACCGTCATTACAAAACATTAGACCAAGACTTTATCCATCCATAATTAAATATCCATCAATAAAAAGAGATGAAAATACTTGTCAAGGATTATCTAAAGCGATGTTCTGTAATAAAGAGTTATGGGTTTATACAACGACAGTAAAATAAACTGTAACTTTTCCTTAAAGATTTAACTCTAGAAATGTCCATTATTAAACACCGAGTTGATTCACAGGTCAATTAACAATTACAAGTTCTTCCTTACTAGCCAAGGTGAGGGTCAATCTTTATACCTTTTTACTACTTGGAGGTCAAATGCCCACTTTCGTCCGTAGTGACCCAGTAAAGGTTATATCCACATATGGCCGCGTGTGGTCGCATTATCAAGGTTTGCGGAGATATTTATAGCATATAAACACCTTCATTGACTTGACAGGCTTTTGACTTAATTATGAATCGTGTACCTATACTGGGTGTCCTGAATATTATCCATAACTATGACAGATACCGAGTTTGCCACAGTTTACCTAATCTATAATCGCTAGCGTCACCGCAGCGCCGTACAGCGTCACTCTGCATACTATCACAATCAGTCAGAATTAATTGCAGTAATTAGGATTTTTTTTACAAATCATTAGATTTCTCATCATATAAGAAATCAAGACACTATTGTGGTATGCATGCATATGATTACGTCTGTATTGCCCGAAGGTGTAGACAGAGGTGTACTCATAGTACACTCAAATTTTGCCAGTGATGTTTAAGTTCCATGTAATAGAATAAAAGGTGGACCTATTGCCAACAACCGGTCACAAATCCAGACTCCGGGCTGCTAAGTATTGGGAAATAATAGATGGAAAAACCCAGTATCACTTTGACCGAATCGGGGATTAAACGAAGACCTTGTGTTACGCAGTAGTGCTTGGGAACTCTAGGCCAACGAAGCAGGTAGAATTGTGATATGCCTTGGTGAAATTAAATTATTTCAGGCTTGCATGCGGATAGGTTACAGAGATCTCTCTTTCCGGCTTTACTAAGCATTCTAATTCTAAAGCTTTCAGTACACAAGGTGGCATTAAGGACAGCCTTTGTAAAAGATGGAGTAGACATGTGGTTTGAGAAGTAGTAACAGGGTCAAACCTCACCGGTTACTATGTATGGTGGTAATGCATATTTCTAAACCTAAGAATTCATTTGTCACAACATGAGCTTTACAAACATCGTGAGGATACCTACATAAATGTGGGAAGAAATTCATGGGCGTATGCATTCACCTATAATGCCTGATTGACCATCTGTGACGTTAAGCACGTGATTTTTGCATGAGTAGGCAAATACACTGGACAGAGACAAGTGGAAAGAGTTGCATCGGCTACACCGACAATGGTTTCATTACTCTTAAATTCATGATGAGGCACGCAAATACACTTCCGCAAACTTCTTATTTTATTGGTCTGTTCTACTTTGAATACCTGGGTCGTTATTGGTGACTCTTAAATAGTACTAAGAGCACCAGCACCATGTTATATTGAAAGCGTAAAGGTGCGTAAAGGACATAGAGTCTACTAAGTCTTCAAAGCCGAAAAGATCTCTAGGAAAAATAGGCGGTTCTTACAAATGGCATTGCACAAAGGCAACACTATGGAAGCTGATACTGGTATCATATTTTTCTTTCTCAACCATTGTATAAAACTGTTTCTTAGAAGTCAAAGTCTACGGAAAACAATATTTAATTCGAATAATTGTTTGTACAGGAAACAATTTGCCTAGCACTGTCGGGTTATCTAGTGTTCTCAGCGACATTGTGACTAGTTTTCACCATTCACAATCGTTCACATAGTTACGCTCTTAAATTGTTTCACATTGTCAACTTGGAGTTATTAAATTCAAACTGCTACTAACCATCCTGATTATACAAATTAAAAATAAACAAATAAATAATGGATATACAGGTGTGATGAAGTACACCAGAAGAGAGCGTAGTGCGTCACGAGATCTGTACCTTCGTGCAGCAGATCGCAAATTACGCTTCCTTTGAGTAATGTTGTGTTCCTGTTATAGTGTTGTGTTCCTGTGGTGAGTAAGATCGCCTTTGGACTCCCGGGGGAGAGTTTAGACGCTGAACTAAGCTTACGTGGGCAACTATCATCTCTTAATGTGTTAGCTCAGTGACACCATTTTAAGGATATGCAAGTGACACTTTGAAATTGGTCACTGTATTAACCTGCTAATATTCTATTAGATGCCCAAGAATGATCAATCATAATAAGTATACCTTAAGCTCGTAGTAAGTAATCTCTTAAGCAGCTGATTATGTTGTAACGTTTCGTTTCAAAACAATCGAGTTGTTTCTATCACAATCGAGTTAAAGTCATAATAATAAAATTGTTAGTTACTTAACCAGACCACCCAGTTTTGAGATTCCTCTCTCGGAAATGCACTACATATTATGTAAAAATGATTTCTCACGCCTAAATGCAATTGTTGGTGTAACTACGGTTGACTGTGGCGCAAAGTGCGAGAGGCCGCGATAGCGGGTTGACGTTATCAGATTAACATAATTTCAGACGATTTATTCCGGTCGGATCCCTGATCTGATTACCTGTTGGTTATTATTGTTTTAATTCCTGTCTGAGCCACAGTAAAAATATTGGAAGAGATTTTTTAACGTCAGGTTCTTGCTAGATTTATCCATAGGTAATTAAAATAGTATACTTTAGAATTTCTCATTTTTTGGGTCTTGTATGGCGCGAGTGCGAAACAAATACATGCGCAGTTGTCACCACGACTTTCGCTGAGCGCTCAAAACTCGTGAAGGTATCTGTACAGAAACATAATTATACAGTCAAAGTAGTACACTTAGTCGCCCAGCTTCCAAAATCACATCTCCGCAGGTAGCCTGCGAATATCAGCCACCCAGTTGCGTCACTTAATGCATTGTATACCAAAATGTTCATGCTTTTCGTCACGATCATATTTATCAAAGGAATCTTGGGTTATGTAAAAATATCCCATTCAAATCGGCCAATTCATTTGAGAGCCACCATAACACGGAAATACAAGAACACAGGCGTTCAACTTACAACACATCTCCTTTATTATAATGTCAGCGTAGCAATATCTGCCTCGTTGGTCTAGTGGAAGCCCTACTGGGTTTTTCCATCTGTAATTTCCCAGTAGCAGCCCGGAATTTAGATTAGTGTCCGGTTAATAGATAAAAGCTCGCCTCCTATTACATGGGATTTCAAAACATATGCTTACCTGCCTGTATTCGTTGAAGGGGAGGCAGAGGTGTATTGATAGTATACCCACATTTAGCCAGTTATTTTAAACTCCCATATAATAGGGGGCGAGCCTATTGCCATCAACCGGGCACTAATCCAGACTCCGGGCTGCTAATGGGAAATTTTAGATCTTGGGGCAACTATCATCGGTTAAAGCAGAGCGTAAGAACTTCTGAGCATTAACGATTCATTTTGGTACTGTAAAATGAAACGTCAAAGCTAAGCAGTTCTTAATACGCGCTGCTTAAACGATCATAGTTTGGCCCTCTTGTCTATTAAACCACAATTAACAAGAAGGTTTGACACATTAGTGTAAGAAATGACGAGTGTAAGTTACATCTATGCATACATATGCTCACGCCTGTATTCCCCGAAGTGGTAGACAAAGATGTTTTAATAACAACACACAACTATCGCTGGTGAGTCTATCGCTGTCTCAGGCACTATACATACGTCTTTGAATTACTTCTTAGAATTATGCAGGTTTCATTCACCGTAATGCATGTGGTATGAAATAACTGCACATGAGTTTTTTCAAAAACTCATTGGTATAGGCCCCGCTGGGATTCCAACTTGCGTCGCTTGCATAGCAGGCGACTGCTCAAACCCACGGCCACCACGACTCTACATCTAAGGTTTGTCGTTAACCATCGCAAATAGGAAGCGCGTAATTTTACAGCCCAAGGTGTCGCACGACTGGTATTGTTATACTTTTTGTAAACACATATACATTAATACACCACACTAATACGGCTTTCCCCATTGTTAGCAATTTTGAAGAAATCTCTGTGGGAAGTCTAGCGTAGAAAAAGTTATTTTTGCTTTGAACACTTTGTCATTATGGTAATATTATTAAGTTTGGTCAAACAGATGCTATTATAGAAATCTAGATTTAACGTATTGACTAGCTGTGCCCTGCAGCTTTACCCTTATAGAATTAACATTAGTGATTTTTGTAAGCCTCAAATGCCTTTTGTATTATCTATCTGTCAGTGAAAGTCCCGTTTAAATCGGTCCGGACGATGTGATGTGTTTGTATATAAACACGAGGTCCTGCGTTCGATCCGTGGGTCGGGCAAAGTGTTTTCCATCTGCAATTTAGCAACTCGTAGTCTGGATCAGTGCCCAGTTAATGGCAATAGGCTCGCCTCATATTACATGGGACTTAAACATAAGTCAGGTATGTTAAGGGACCTGATATGGTGCTATATGTTTCTATATAAGAAATCCTGCGTTCGATACCTGAGTTGGGCAAAGTGTTATTGGGTTTTTCCATCTGTGATTTCCCAGTAGCAGCCCGGAGTCTGAATAAGTAAACAGCAATTGGTCCCGGCTTATTACATGGGACTTAAATACATTTGGCGAAATGTGGTTGTATTTTAAGTACACCTTCTACCCTTCGATAAATACAGATAAAATCATAATATGTATGTATGTACTAGAAGCTAATATATAACAATGACTATGGAATAGGCACGCAAACATAGAATCCGTGAAGCGTTGCCAACGGTCTAGTTAAAACCAGTAACTTAATTAACTTAACGAAAGTTGTTCATACATGCACTTATGTATAACACACGTATCTTGTTTAATTATGTAATGTATTAATTATTTGTTAAAATGTGAAAGCTGGATTAGAATGGCATTAAAATGGTTTTTAGCGACATTCGAAGTAACTTGATAACTATTAAGTATTTATATTGTTTACTAGCTGTGCCCCGCGGTTTCACCCGCATAGCTTTAGTTTCATGCTTCATGGCGCGGATCCCTAATATTTAAAAAAAAATAAAGTAGCCTAAGTTACTCCTTGAATCAGCTACCTGCCAGTGAAAGTCCCGTTAAAATCGGTCCAGCCATTTCAGAGATTACCCGGAACAAACAGACAGACAGACAGACGGACAGACAGACAGACAGACAGAGAAAAAATTTAAAACTTGGTTTTTTATTGTCAGTAGCGTGTATACTTTTATATGCATTTAGTGAAAAGCTGTTATTTTGGAATTACAAACAGACACTTCAATTTTATTTATCTGTATAGATTTTTAATGAGGAAACCTGTATATGTCTGAGAAGTAATTCTCAAGACGTATGTATAGTGCCTGAAACGGTGATAGACTCACCCTGCCACGTTGGTACTGAATCTTCTTCGGCTAAAAGTGTGTGTTGTTAATATAACCCCTTTGCCTACCCTTTCGGGGATTCAGCCGTCTCTGAGATTGGTCGGAACAAACCGACAGAAAGAGAAATTTATATTTAATTTTTTCCTTTATAATCATCATCTCCCTGGCCTTATCCGAAACATTGTTGGGTTCGGCACTTAATTCAACCCGATGTGGCTGATCACCTGATTTTTATACGGAGCGACTGCCATCTGACCTTCGCACCCCCTGTAACGAGGAAAACTGTGATCTGGGTTAAACCAGGTGTCCGACTATTTGAGACCTCCGACTGACCTGTAACGATTGCCAAAGATGATAAATTGGCAACCGGAACCGACGGATTAACGTGCTCTCCGAGGCACGGAGGGAACTCGGGCGGTCACCCATCCAATTACTGGCTAGGGCTAGGGTTGCTTAACTTCGCTGATCGAAAGATATACGCAATAGCAACTGTGCCACGAGCTCATCCTTTATAATATTTTTATAAAAGTAAATTAATTTTATTTATCTGTATGTAGGTATGCATATCTACACCTACCTACATTTTGGCATGGCTAGATAGCCATAATTCGGAATTAGCAAATGTAGGGAGGAATAGTACAGATATTTCTGCCTCACATACGTAGTTTTCGCAAACAAGCACTCAATACACGACTTGAACTCTTCACAAAGGAGTCATGAATATGGAGTGATTTAATTCACCGTGAATTTTGTATGAAATGTGACATTGGAGGTTGTTGACCCTCTGTTTGCTGAGGTCAATGTTTCAGGTCTCCTTGGAATACTTTTAAAGAATTCGATACTTGAAGACGCCAAATATGTTTGTGGATATAATTATACTACTCTATTATGTCCTTTGGTATTTGCGTATTGTATCCATTACAGAATAGGTAGTTTAAAATAAAATTAAATTGGTTAAGTACATACCTAATCAAGCATTGCATAGTAAATTATCTTAAGTTAGCGTAAGAGAAATGACGTTCAATAAGTGTTCCAAGTGTCCCTTATGTTGAATGAAACTTTTTGATTTGATTTGCATAGACGTACAGGTGCCGTCACGAGTTATGAGCGCTGCCCTAACAAAATAATGACATAATTTAGCAGATATCGCAATTTTTTATACCTGCATTATTCCGATTACAGCTTTGCTTAGGCTGCCTGAGGCTTCATCTGCCTGGCCTTATTATTGGGGTCGGCACTTTATTCAACCTGATGTCACCTGATTTTCATACTAAGCGACTGCTATCTGACCTTCGTAACCTCTTTTACGAGGAAAATGGGTACCTAATCTGGGTTAAAACCAGTAGTCAGCCTTTTTTAGATCTCTGACTGTCTGTGAAGCTAACGATGTAAAATTGGCAACCGGGACCGACGGCCTGAGTGCTCTCCGAGGCACAGAGGGAACTCGGGCGGTCACCCATCCAACTACTGGTTTGGGTTAGGGTTGCTTAACTCCGCTGATCGAATGATATGCGCAATAGCTGTGTCTCGAGCTCCTCAGCTTTGCTAAATAATAACTTCAAACATATTCGCACGTACATAGAGTCTTAAAGGAGTCGCTCTTTTTCTAAAAAGAAAGTGTTTGGGTGAAAGCAGACGCTAACATTACAAATTGGACGTCTTAAATTATGACTAGGAATTTTAGCGCCGAGAACTCAAATCGATTCGAGATGCTTGCCTAATGGATATCGAATTGGAATCGATGGAATGATCGATTCTTTTATTTGATCACTTGGTCTACTGTAAGTAGTCTATTATTTTAACGATAACGTTGTTTTATTGCTGGAAATATGCCCTTTCAATTCGGTTCCTATTCGAACATTTACTTTCTAAGATAGAAAGGTTGGATTATGGAATAATTCAATAGTATTTCGTGCCTCTATAGAAGCGCGATTAAATTATGTATAATGGTTGCTTAGAACTGCAGGAAAAAAAATGCTTTTGTACAATTACTTACCTATTAAATAAACATAGTGTGGACAATATTTAAGGCAAATTATTTTTAAGTTTAAATTCCTTACGCCTTCAAATTCAAATTATATAAATTTCCTATTTGAAAATATTTTTTACAAAGTACTTTTAAATCGTCAGAACGACTTTATTATACAGTACATACTACCGCTGGGTTTAGAACGTTATCTTCCCAGAGAAGTCCCTGACGCCAAATTACAACACCTACTTTTCACTCAAGGTCTCAGGTGTCAACAACATTAATTCCTTACATTGAGTTCGTCGCTTTAACACAGAGCATACGTTAATGAATGTCTTCACAGAGATGCAGATTTCCTTGTTTGTTGATGTTTTCCTCGTGGTTTGACATCACAGTATTAGTACGCGCCGCTGGGATTTGAAATTACGTAGCTTGGGCAGCAGGCGACTATTCAGCTGCTCGGCCATTACGGATCTTGATTTTCAAGCTAATGTTTATAAATTTCTTGTTTGTTCCAGAATCACGATGACTGTGAGGAAGACCGCCCGTTGCGGCGGTTCAGCAGCTATAGTCGCTCGACAGAAGCTTCACAACACCAGCCAGCAGTTCGACGTGATGGCAGTAAAGTCACCTCACACCTACAACATCGTGGTCGGCTTCAACGAGAAAGACCAACTGCAATTCCTCACAAAGGATGATTCCAAAGATGATGACAAACATAAAGAATACACAGACTATAAAGCAAGCAAAACAGAAAACATATCCGTAGACGAAATAGCAAATTGTGTAAATATTGAAAATTACCCCAACTGTGAAAACACTCTAGTCTTCTACGTAACCAAAAACATCGGCAGAGAAGCCATCGCGCTCAAATTTGAAAACGAACAAGATTTCAAAAGGATATACTTTACCTACAAGTATTTTAAGATGCGAAATCGATTGACAAATAACACAAACAATCACACAAGCACCGACAACTTGTTCTCTAAAAAGAAAACCTATGATATTTTCAAGAATAGAAAGAATAGTGTCGATGATTATAGTTTGTTTGATAAAGGTCGCGCCGACTACGAACTGATGACGACAGAGAACGATGGAGTAACCCACATCTCTGTTCACCAGAAGGGACTGAGTCGGTTCGAACAACCAATGAGTCTTATTGGCTTAAGGACTGATTCTGGCGACGTGGGAGAGATAGACAGCATTATATACACGGATATAGACATACCTTCAAAACCGGATAGGAAAAGATTATTCTACAAGAAAACTAAAGCACCCCAACCGCCTCTTCTACCAAAAGATAACCAAACAAAGGTGCTAAAAGGAGAATTTGTAAGAGTGAATGTAGACCGAGCCCCAGATATAATACCCAAAGATAATAAGCTGAACAAAGTGCCAGATATATTGATGTTCAGAGACAGCAAGACTAAGCGTAACAGTCCGCCGAGCAATCATTGGTCAACCAGCAATAAAGGTGAGTTGGAACAGTTTAAAAAATAATCTATCTATACTATCGTGATCTATCAACGCACAGCCCAAACCACTGGACGCATCGGGCTGTAATTTGGCATACAGGTAGATGTTATGACGTAGGTATCCGCTAAGAGAGGATTTTGATTAATTCTACCCCCAAGGGGATAAAATAGGGAATGAAAGTTTGTATGAAACTAAATTTACGCGGGTGAAACCGCGGGGCATAGCTAGTCTCTACATATAAATACAATTGAAGTATCTGTTTGTAATTTCAAATTCACAGCTTTTCACTAAATGTATAAGAACGCAGTTACGTTACATAACAATTTTATCTATCTGTAGTATCTGTCTGACTGTCTGTCTGTTCGTTCTGACTATTCTCTGGAACGATTGGTTGGACCGATTTTAGCGGCATTTTCGCTGGCAGACAGCTGATGCCCTAAGGAGTAACTTAGCTTAGTAACTTTTATTTAATAACAAATTAGGGATCCGCGAAATAGTTCCACCCATAAAATTAAGTCTGTGGGACATAGTTAGTCTATAGTGATATTATAAAGATACTGACATATTGTTCGTTATGATTTAACTCAAAAACTTACTTATTTCAACAATTTTAAAATCATTTAGCATTTAGAAAGCTACATCTTCAGCGAATAACAATACAACGAATATTGTTGATCGAGGGTAATTTGGGGATCTGTAATAACCCGTGGGCAAAGCCGCGAACGGAAGCTGCTAAGATATAAAATTTTATTCTTAAGCTTTTATGTTAGGTAATATGGTATCACAACAAGTCTTGATGCGGAAATGTAACAGTGATCGTAAAGTTACGTAGAGAACCATTGCAATTTGCCATCCTTCCATGTTCTAACTCAAATAGGTATACTGAATGTCGTAACTGCAACCTTTAGTTCGATTGATCGTTTCCTCGAGAATGTATTGATCTTAAACAATAGGCTTCTAGTACTTAGTGTTGATTTCATACTATGGAGAATTAGCAGTGTCACAGTATATATATAAGCTTACTGCAATCAGTACGGAGTCTAGCGTACACATGGTGGAATCCAGGGTCGGGAGTAGTCTCACTCACACAGACTCGCGGATCTACGAGATTTGTATCTACACTAATATTCTAAAAAGAAAATATTTGATCGTTTTTTTGTTTGTTTGCATTGAATGGGCTCCGAAACTACTTGAACAATCTTAAAAATTCTTTCATCAATGGATAGTTACATCATCACAAATAATATAAATTATTCTCTGTCTGTCTGTTTGTTGTGGGGGATCCCTGAAACGGCTAGACCGATTTTAACGGAACTTTCACTGGCAAGTAGCTGATGTTTCAAGGAGTAACTTAGACTACTTTTATTAATAAAACTGTATTAGGGCTCCGCGACAATAAGGATGAAACTAAATCTACGCGGGTGAAACAGCGGGGCACAACTAGATAATTAATTATATATTACTAGAGACAGCAAATTGATTCATACCAAATATTATTTAAGACTGTGTATGTAATATAGCTTACTCTGGAACCTAGGCACAGGCTACCACGCAGACGAATACGCTGACAGGGCCCAAACCATGAGCTCTTATTGCAATGTTAATTCAGTTGTGCGACAGTGACAGATGTATGCACGTCACATACATCTGTCTCATAAATGAGTGAAACTATCATGGCAATAAGAGCTCGTGGTAAGGCCCCAGAAGTTAGTTAACTATAAGACTATAAATATAGGCAATAAATCAACACACGTAAGTATTTCTGAGCTTTCAGTACATTGCGTATAACGATGCATTGTTATTAAATACTCTGAAATTTTACAATATACCTACAGATATTAAATTTAGTGCTGCATCGCTTATGGTAATTTAGGTCTTATTCAATGGTAATGAGATTGAAAATGAAAGGCAGCAAATGTATTGCTTATTGTTATAGGGTCTTATCCGGCTATAATTAGTATGAGAGTTTACTTCTCTCTTTGCATAATGAATTTTGAAAGTTACGTCTTCTATTTACATGGGGTTTGTGATTATTTGACTGCCTTGTTGGTCGAGTGGTCACAAGCATTACTTCGAAACCCGAGTCAGGCATATGGTATTAGACTTGTCACCTTCCCAGTACAAGTAGCAACACGAAGTCTGGATTAGTGCCCGGTTAATGGTAATAGGCTCGCCTGCTTTTTCATGGGCCTTGAAACATAACTAGCGCAATGTGGGTGGATTATAAGTAGGTACATCTCTGCTTACCCCTTCTGGAAATATCATCATCATCATCAGTATCTTGGTCCACTGCTGGACATAGGCCTTCGTTAATAGTGCCATAGTGCCCTGTCTTCAGCTTGGAAATATAGGTGTGAATAATATATACGTATGTTAACTTATAAATGTTATTATGAGAATAATTTTTGTTTATGATTGTGGGTGAATGTGATTGAAGGGCAACACATGAGAACGATGGATGGATTGTGTGAAAAAGATGATACGGCCAGAAAGGGAATGAATACAAAGATAACGTTTGATGGAGAGAAATTAAAGAGAAGATTCGGTCCCTAATACCATGAAAAAAGAGCAGAAGGAAACACGGTATGAGGTAATGAAGAAATATAATCAATCTCACTTAATCATTGAGACGTCGAAAGTCGTCCTTACTTTTACGAACAAAAGTAACAAATCAGCAAAAACTTCACTACGAAAAATCTCATTAAGAATGAGTAAACTTTTGCCTTCCACCTTTTTTAACCTGCAATACAAATTAGGTACCTCTGTTACGTAAACAGTCTAAACAAACCGTATAAAAACGAAAGCAATGAACCATGCGAATGATTAATCGATTTGCTCGGTTGACAATCGGTAATAAAGCAAATGAATCGCCATTGTATGAAATTTATCGAGCGATTTTGTTTAGTGATTCGATATTGGATGCACCAAAACGCAATGTTACAAGTGCCACTTCGGAACTGAGCCAAGGCCACGGAACCATCACTACAGAGAATATTACTATTTATATAGACCAGGCAGTCGATTGAAAATGAATATTCTTTTCAGGCCTTCGAAATAAACTCATTTATTTATTTATGACTTCTGAGAAGAATCAGGAAGAAAAGCTTAGTTGATTTTTTGATCAGATTTGTCAAGTGGACAAGATAGTTCATTGAAAATGAAAATGATTATTATTTCAGGCCTTTGAAGAATATTTATTATATACTCGTACCTATTATGACTTTTGAGAAGAATCGCGAAGGAAAGCTTAATTGATTAGATTACTCGATGCATTTTAGAATCCATGTAGTGATTCAACTATCATCACCAATACTTTATGCGTCCCAAAAAATACTTATGGGACAGTAAGCAGTTTATTTAATTTATTTAATAAACGCTGCCCATTACATTCGTAGCTGGTTCTAAAGATTTAAAGTTAAGTGTTTTCACAATATAAGTAATTTGTTGTTTATTTCACCATGAATGTCCATAATGACTTAAAACTGGCAGGCGAGTTAGAAACGAAATAATATTCTTTGAACTTAAACTCTAATAAATAAATAGCCTGCATAAAGTGCATCATTGCTGCATAGGACTTGCCATTCTGTACTTGTATATTCTACCAATTTCATCTGACTTGCGCAAAAGCCAACGGTCATTCGCCTGCGAAATTCTTCAGACATATAACAGATAGGATTCGTTCTGTTGTCTTGTCACGTAGTTGTTGGTACCCAACACACGTGGCTGACCCAGTCTCGGTGTTACTTGTACATTGTCGTAATTAATGGGTAACTGCAGTTCTATAAATAATATGCTTCCGTCATCTATGTCTAACCTAGTATATTCTATATATACGTCTGTTTATCTGATTCATTTTCTTTATGGTTTTATTGTTTAGTGTATTTATAAACCTGTGCTAAGATTTAAGCTGAAAAGTGTGGAACTAGAAATTCTGCACTTGCCTGCATGGGTGATCATTGGTTATTTTCATAGGGTGCAGTAGACAGCCGCATCATCAACAGTGATCGATTAAGTCATTTAATCGATTAATCAAGATTGGTAAACATTACACAACTCAGTTTCATTCAAACTTTGTTTCATACTCTTAGTATTTACGCATTGAATAGGCTCCGAAACTACTTGACTGATCTTGAAAATACTTTCAGCAATGGATAGCTACATCATCAGCGAGTAACATAGGCTATACTTTATCCCCGTACTTCCACGGGAACGGGAACTACGCGGGTGAAACTGCGTGACGTCCGCTAGTAGGCATAAGACGCGGGTGTAATCGCGGGGCTCAGCTAGTAATAATATATTACTTTCTGCTTCTTCAACTAACATTACAAAATAATATGAAAATCTCGGAATGCGGGAAACGAAGAAGCTCACATAGTTAAATTAAATGGAGCCTCTGTAATTGACATTATCGCTCGGCTCGGAACCAATTTGCACAAACGGTGGTCCGCCTTGCGACACACTGGCACGACTTGCAAGATGGATGTCTTCTTAACTAGAGGTGGTTTTACTTTCTCTACATAACGATGCTTCGCACCCACTATTGCCTTTATATCATTGGACATGCTGGAGGAGCTAGTGGTACAGTTGCTATTGCACATATCATTTGGTTAACGTCAATGAACATCAACCCAGGCCAGTCTGATGGGTGACAGCCCGAGTTCCCTCAGACCCAGATCACCGATTTTCTGAGTAAATAGTCTAATGGCAGTTTTTCCAGTCGTATGCTACGCAAGCGATGCCAGTTCGAATCCCCAGCGAGGCCTGAACCAATGAGTTTTTCTAAAACAACGATATCACGAGGAAACCTGCATATGTCTGAGAAGTATTTCAAAGTGAAAAGTATAGTGCCTGAGACGGCGATGGACTCACCATCTGTCAAGTTGGCACTTAATCATCTTCGGTTTAAAGTGAGTGCCCTTTTTGAATGTATGTATGATTACTGACTCAGAAGTAAGAGTGTCTTGGATTACCCTGTTACATAGAGTCGATTAGTTGTATCCTAATTGTATCTGTTGATATTTTCTATAGTATCTTTGAATGTATTTTGTTATTTACCCCTTGATATATTATTAAGACACACGAGGGGGATTAGACACTCTGTCAAAAACAGTTACCAAAACCCATGATTGCGCAGCTACTGGTGTGCCTTTAGAAGAAATATTTTTGTTTGTAGTCCACGGGTGTTGCAAAGTCCACGCTCAATAAGCAAGGGAAAATTCCTTGTAATTGTTGTAATGTAAAATCAAAATCAAAATCAAATATATCTTTATTCGATTAGACTTCATACAAAGTAATTTCAAATCGTCAGAATGACACAATTACACAGGATTATACATGCTACCGCCAGGTTCGGAAGGTTGATTTTACTGAGAAGAACCTGGCAAGAAACTCAGTAATTACTCTTTTAAAGAATATTATACAGTTTTAAAAATACAAAATAAATTGTTCAAGCAACTATAAGCCCATGGACACAGTTCTAATGCTCAATTGTCAAAAATAAAAACTAAAAATATAGTACAAATATATGTGAGCATGGCAAATTCCAGCCAGTCAAAGCAAAATTAAGATTAATTAATTGTAGCAAAAGTACAGTGCCAATGGGATTATTTACAAACATTATCAGGTACATCCCAGGCTCCCTTATCACAAATATAATCACTTACAGTATAATATCCTTTTTCAAGAAAAACTGATTTAATTGTTTCTTTAAATTTGTTGAAGGGCAAGTTTACAATTTTTGTTGGTAATTTATTATAGAAGCGTGTGCTCTGTCCTAAAAATGAGCCATGCACTTTTTGTAGGCGATGCGCAGGCACTACAATTTTATGTTTGTGTCTTGTGTTTACGTTATGCACATCACATTTCCTTTGAAACGATCCAATGTTTTGATGCACAAATAATAAGTTAGCTAAAATATACTGTGAGGCCACTGTCAAAATTCCAATTGATTTAAATTTTTCCCTTAACGATTCTCGCGGTCCCAAATTATATATAGATCGTATAGCCCTTTTCTGTAGTGTAAATATAGAGTCTATATTAGCAGCTTTGCCCCAAATTAAAATAGCATAGGACATAACGCTATGAAAATAAGAAAAATATACAAGTCGAGCTGTTTCTATGTCGGTGAACTGTCTAATTTTTCTAATTGCATAAGCTGCGGAGCTGAGTTTTCCTGATAACTTGGATATATGTGGGCCCCACTGAAGTTTATTATCAAGGGTTACACCTAGAAATACTACAGAATCTACTATTTCCAAAGTTTCACCATTTACCATGACCTTTGTATCAACAGGTTTGACGTTTGGTAAAGTGAATTTAATACATTTAGTTTTTTTGGCATTTAAAACTAAGTTATTTACATTAAACCATTTCAATACCTGATCAAGTGCACTGTTTACATCTTCATAATTCGTTTTGGCTCTGTCGACTTCAAACAAAAGAGATGTGTCATCAGCGAACAGTACAATATCACACGTATTCTTTACTAAATTTGGTAAATCATTAATATATACTAAGAATAGAAATGGTCCTAGGATTGAACCCTGTGGGACGCCCATTAGTACTGGAGAACCGGAAGATCTGACCCCATTTACTTCGACTTTTTGAATCCGTTGACAAAGATATGATTTGATTAGGTCGAGTGCCCTACCTTTGACACCGTAATAGTTTAATTTAACTAATAAGGTTTCGTGTTGTACACAATCGAATGCCTTGGATAGGTCGCAGAATACACCTATCATGTCGTGAGCGTTTTCCCACGCTCTATAAATATGTCTAAGAAGTGCAACACCAGCATCAGTGGTTGAACGACCTTTGGTGAAGCCATATTGCTCACCATGTAGAATATTATTAAGATTAAATTTTTTTTTTTAATTGTTTATCTCCAGACATATCAAAGACAAGTCAGCGTTTCACACAATTTTCGTAACCTACATGGTTGGTTAGGTTTAGTTCCATCAAGTTTAATGCATTCTTCAACCATGCTATTACCGGTTTGTATCTTGCTTGACAAATTTGCTGCAATAAAATCTGCCGGCTTATCTGCAATCACAAAATTGACATCGCCAAAGAATGGTAATGTCTTCATGAACGTTTCGCCTTGTTAGCCTGTTACATCGTTGTGTAAGCAACTTTAGTCATAATGACGACACCAGTGTGACTGTATTTGCATTACCTGGGCTTAGTCAAGTACGTGTCGTAATTAGTTAACTTGTGTGGTTTTTGCGAATTCATTCGTGTTTTACATCACTTGCTAGATAAAACTGAAATCACCTGATCTATATATTGTTGACGGAGATTTTAAATTTTGAATTAGGTAAGTGAGCATGTACCTATCACGATATGATAAAGTTTATGAATGGCGTGTATGATTTTGTACGTAACAAACTTTTAAGTATGAGAAATGAAGCATTTTTCAAGGTGATTGCTACCCTGGATATTTAATAATTACGAGCCATCCGAGGTCTCTCATAAAAGATATGTGAGCTTTCAGTATTTAGTTGTAAATCTCCTAGTAACTACCTACTTAGTTGCAAAGTCATCTTACTTACGACATAAAACACTGGTTTTTATACGTTTGTATGTAACATTCAAATAAATATACTCAAAAACTGGTAGTACAAAGAAATGTAATGTGCGTAATGTATTTTGTTTTTCGTAATACTACGAGATTCGTAAAACACGCTTTTGAAATATACATGCGGGAAAAGAACGTGTTATCCGAATGGGTCGTAAAAACTTTCATTGTCTTATTATGCCCCGAGTAAAACAAACAATCGAAACATCGATGAACGAAGTCATTCAATCGAAGTCGTCTCCCAATTCACAAGATCCAAAATCGTAATTCTATAAGACTAGACTCAATAGAACGCTTTCCCGACGACGACTGTAACTCAGTCGTCCTTTGGTTCTTTTATTTCATATAATGAATAAAAAACCACCGACAACGACTACGTCGCTATGAGACTGTTAAGGTTTTCATTACGTGAATCAGGCTACAGATCAACATGTCAGTCGATTAAAAAATTTGCTCTTCAATTGAATCGAAAAGAACCCCGGTACATTTTTGATTTTGAAATAAATCTGAAAAATTCAAACTAAAAACACCGGCAATTTTTTGCTGAAACAATTACAAATTATCAAAGAGGCATCCTTGTACAGCCACGATTCGAAAATGTGATTCAAAATTATCATTATATTATTCAATATAGTATTGTAAATTTTCCAAAATTACCCTTTTTTGACAGCTTAACTTCTTTGGGCCAAGTGTGCAATAAAAGTTCAATTTGTAACCGGCCAGTCCATTTGGGAGGCTGTCTAATAAAACATAAAGTGGTCTTGTCTATGGTACTGGTTTTAAAAACAATTGGTCAGCTGTTCAAACCATAATGTCTATGTGAAATGAACCCGTCTCTCACGTACTCGTCCTACAAAGTGTGTTTACTGGTCGTGAAATTAAGCAATGTTTGTCCGCAAACCACTTAGTGGTGCGGAGCTAAGAAGGTCAGTTTCTGCTGAGATGAAACTGAGGACATTTTGTTTACTTTCCGTGTCATGGATATTAGATAACCCTAGATGAGTACTTTTCATTTTTATTATTGACGAGGGGGAAACCTTACCCAAAAGGTACCCGACCGCCTTGGGAGGGACAGTCGGGGTATGTGATATTCTTATCGCACTTAAACCTACTGCACGCACAGTTGTAACGGTAATGGCACTTGAGACGTTCGAAAATCTCTCGTAACGATTCTAAACTAAGGATAGACAATTTTTCTTAAAAGTTTAAGTGTTTCCACAGACACTACTACTCTACATCGATAAATTGACATTGATCCACAGAGTTGACTTCTAATGGTATATCCAGCTATTCTATTCTATTTCATATACTGTATGTAACAAGAGGGACCCCGGATACTCTGTTAGATCGCACCAGTGTCCCTCTGCACTTTGCCGTGGCTGTTGCACCTCGCTGTGCAAGTCACCTTACCGGACCCACAGCTTGGCGGATCTAGCTCCCACTCCAACTGCCGCCAGCAGGCCCTCTGACCCCTTTTAAGCCGCCTTTTACGACAGGCAGGGGGTACCATAGCCATATTCTTAGTCCCTGGCTATTGTATGACACCTTAGGTGAAGGAAAACATTAGCTGGTCCGATTTTGACGAGACTGGCAGAAAGCTAAAATTATCAAGAACCGCGGGGCACAGCTAGTAAATAAATAAAATAATAACTAAGTATAACAATGCCGCGCACCAGTTGTGTAGTGTTACGGAAGGCTGTAAAATGACACGCGCGGGAATCAAACCTGCCCTTCATGCTCGGATTAAGTAGCAGGTATTATTACTGCAACCAGTGTTGGTTACCTGTTTCTGATATGTATTTTGATTATATCTTTAATCTTTGCAATTAGATTTCTATATGAAATCACATTCAATTTTAACTTGAGCTACCTTGAGTTTGATTATCTCCTGAATGCATGTTAGTCTGGGTATTTTTCTGAGAGATTATAAAAAATTAGAACCTCTGGAAGTCTGCAGAGGGGTCTCTCGACCTCGACCCCTCGACTTCCAGAGGTCCCTGAAAGGGTAGTTAGGAAATATACTCACTTTTACCTCCTGTAGGCATAGGCAAAAGAACATTACCCTCGCACTTGCGCTAATAGAAGCGATACAAAATGTATGGTATACTATGTTTTCTAACTTTAGGGATTGGCAATCACCAGTAAGAATGGAACTTGCATCGTTTGGGTCGCAGGTGACTTTACAAATGACGGTTTTTTAAATTTCTAGATTATGATAATTATTATAAACCGATGTATGAAATGCACGACACATCCGGAGTGAAATTTGACACTAAATCTGATTTTCCGGGTCATGAAGACATGGTGTGACGTCACAAACTAGGCAATGGAAACCACAAAAGTGGCAGTGTGGATTTGCAGTATTCTATGCAATGCATTTCTCATACAAGTGCGTCATTCATCGGTTATTTTGCGAGACTATTGACACGGATTCAACCACACTCATCGCTTACAAGATAACCCTCGCTTTTAGGTGTATTGCATTTTGCATGATCCCGAATAAATGTGAGGCCGTTGAACCGGTCACATCGAAAAATTAAGCTTAATAATAACTAAACTACACATGCAAACACTTTACTTTACATAATACGGTTATTAACAGAACATATCCAATAATATTTTTACCAGCTGGTGTCCGCGACTTCGTCTGTGCAGGATTTGACTGATCTTTATATTTTGACAATTCAAACAACAACTGATGTATAAGCTATAAGTAGATAATATTAAATTAATAAAATTACGGGGAAAAGGCGAGTCGGAAGGAGGAAGTTGTCATGGCTCCATAACCTAAGGCCAACCATAACTGGGATAAACAGTGTCGAAGAATTGTTTAAGCTTGCAAAAAATAAGGACAAATTTGCGGAGCTGACGGCCAACCTCCATTTTAGTGGAGAGCCACCGCAAGAAGAAGATACTATTGTAAAGTTTCAATAAATATACATCGATACTCACAAACTTTCACGCTTATAATATTAGTAGGATATATTATTAATATAGATAAGGAACTAAGGAGTGTCTACGTTATAGAGATGATGAGAAATAGCTTATTCCAATGATAAGTAATTTTACATAAGTTAACATCGTAATATTTAAATTCGCGTGACATAAAAATACTATGCGAATATAAATATAATTTTGTAGCATTAATATAATTGTTGGGTACCGAGACTTACGTTAACAACCAACAATTACTATAATGTGGCAAATATAAAAATAATGTTCTGTACTAATGTCAAGGCTAATATTTAATTAAAGAGAGTTCAAAGGTTTCGAAATGAAGACACGCGAACTTAAGATTCCAAAACAAGGCCAGTTTATGAAGGATCCCACTAAAGATAAAACCATCTTTCGAATACTATTATGTTCGTATAAAAGTCATTATTCGATCAACGAAGCTAAGCACAGTGTTGCCAACTCGGATTTTGAAAAAAGCGTAGAATAAACGGATAGTTAACTTTTTTGCGCAAGAGGTACGTATTTTATTAAGTACGCCCATTTAGCCTAATGAAACCTACTTTGCAAATAATTATGTTAAAAAATACGTACTTAGATTCTGGACTGGTGTTAATAGTTTTGCAGAAAAGGCCTAAATTACTTAGATCTATTTAAAAATACGTACAGTTACCGGAGGGCCTAGTGCGAGTTTTTCACTGCCGCCGTCACCGCGTCGACGTAAGCGCAGATTTTGAGTGCCTAGTGCGAGTTTTCTTAAAATCACCGTCTCAAGTCATCTCGTCGACGTAAATGCAGATTTGTATGGGTTCACAATAGTATCTTTAGGCCGACAGAGGCGCTGTTCCGAGGGCCTAGTGCGAGTTTTTCACTGTCACCGCGTCGACGTAAATGCAGATTTGTATAGGATCGGAACAGCGCCTCTGTCGGTCTAAACATGACACTATTGTGAGCCCATACAAATCTGCGTTTACGTCGACGCGATGACTTGTGACGGCGATTTTAAGAAAACTCGCACTAGGCACTCCGACTCATAAAATGACTGACGCATTGAATATCAGCGCTCATTACTCGTGACGGCACCTATACAAACTAGTTAGTAAAATTATAGTCATCAAATTGTTCAAGACAATGAACATTTTAATATCACTCATACAAACACACTGATTGCTTTTACGATCTTATCTAATACGATATGATCAGAGATTAAAGAGATATTATACATAAACTATATTCTTACCTTGCCATTTAAAAGGTTTATTTAATTGTAATGTTGGGTAAATGGTCGCTCTTCCACATTCATATTTGAATCTTAAGTTTTCATTACTAAAGCACATTTTTAACTGCAAAGTAGTTGGATGATGTAAATTCAATTTTACATCGTTAAACATAAGGTTTGAATTTAAATTTCGATGTTTTAAAGATGCTGTAGCGAATTTCAATAGTAAGGCATAATATTTAGGTTGCGTAATTTATCGAACCTTTATCTGTAGTCGATAATTTTCAACATACGATTTCATAATATTCTAATATACAAACACAATATGGGATTCGAACCCACGACCTTGCAGTTTTTATACCACTTGAGCTACTCGTTCTCTCATGTGTCGAATTTTTTTCGTGTTGGGGATGCTTTCAATGGCATACCATAATATCCATCACAAAATATTACTATTAACTTGCAACCCCCACTTAACCCCCGTAGGGGTGAAACTACCGCAACCTCGTTCTTAGTGTATAATACCTGAACTTCACGAAGATTTTTTCTTCTTCGTCGTTTTCCTCATAGCTGAGGGTCGTGACCACCATAAGTAGCTTTATCTGTAAGAGCTCTCCAGGCTGTTCTGTTCTGAGCCTGATGAAGTGCGGATTGTGTGCCACTATTAAGTGCCTCTAGGAGAGGATCCGTCCAGCGAGTTGGAGTTCTGCCTCTACTTCTCGTTCCCTCGACACGGCCAACCATTATATTTTTCTCTAGGGTGTGTGGTTCTCTTCTTGCCACGTGTCCAAAGAAAGAAAGAGCCCTCCGCAAGCAGACTACAGAGAGAGGAGTGAGGACTTCACTAAGAATACACTCAGCAAATTTAATGTCATTAGGTCCAGCGGTGAAGGCTGTGCATTGATATACGTAATCAGTCAGTCAGTTAGATGGCAGTTGCTTTGGGTTACAATCAGATCAGCCACATCGGGTTTTGAAAATGAAAATGAAAAATATTTTTTCAGTTTAGGCCCTGGTAAGGCACTTATGAAAGTCGAGAATTTACCACCGGTTCGGAAACTAGCCTTCTGAGAAGAACCGGCAAGAGTCTCAGCCAGGCATCATGTACATATCATCGTAACAATATAAATCATATGAAATCATCATACAAAATAAAATTTGATCATAGGTATAAATATTCACAATAGTGACAAATTGTATTAGCATGCAGTTCAGTATAAAACAAAATCAAAGAGAAAAAAAAAACAATAACAAGTACAAAAGCAAAGTTAGGAATAATAATATGATATGATATGACATAATAATATCACAGAAGATGAATGAACATCAACGCGTCAATATTTCACGATTTTTTTTTACATAAAAGGTACTAGGTACCAATTATAAATATTAAAACTGATCTTTTACTAGCGTCCGTGACTGAAGGACAATCCGTCTCAATACATGACTTTAATACGTATAATTTCCGAGACTCACCTCAATCGGATGGGTCATCACTCCATTTAACCTACAATTTGTATGCAGACGAGCACGGAAGTTATTTGCCGACGGAATATATCTCCTATTAACAACATATCTGATGTAACATTTGTCGTAATTCGCTTATTAACATTTTAATCAAGTTTTGAGGCCTACTTAATTGTTTACGAATGGTAATGAGCTCCAAATTTAGATCTAATTACGTCTCAGTAAGGATTATATATTTTTATCTCGTTAACTGTGTAGTTGGATATGGTTTTTGCGGAAACATATTAGGGCTTTGGGCCCCGATAATAATTGAGAAGGACAATCGCCACTCACGCCATACTTCTGAATAAGTGCAGCTTGTGGGCGCCGGTCATCTTAAGCTGCTATATTTTTATCAACGTTTGTGCATAAGTACCTACCTGTAGGCCTAAACAAAGTGACATTTTGTAAAGTAACATTGAACCGATACAAAATGACATAAATCAGTTAAGTGACATATGTCATTCCCGTACATTCTACTTCGTTCGTGAGGATAATGTTACTTTGTCTACAGGCTCTGGCAGTACAATCTCAGTAAATAATAATATAAACTTAGAAAGCAGTATGGAACATAGATCAATTTTTTTAAATAAGAACGGTTGTAACTCGTATTTTAGAATCCTTAATTTACTATCGATTTGTCGACTTGAAATTTAGAAAAATGTCTGTATAACACGTAAATGGCGTTACGCTGAGTAGATTATAATCGCGGATGTGTACAGCTTGTAGATGGCTCATAATATGTACGTATACTGTGAAAAATTCCGATATAATCAAGTCATTCTGTCAATTTGAGTACTTTATCGAATAAAGATATTTAGAAATTAAAGATGAAACAATATTAATGACGCTTATCACAAACAATTTGAGAATACCGTGAATCGTGAACACACACGACTTATTTTATTATCTCTTTACAAAACAAAACATTAAGCATGTTATCATTATTATATAACGTAATGACCTACAGAATTAACTATAATAATTATGGAAAATCTTTGACTATACTTTAACTATGATAACTTAACCAAGAACATTTTCCATTTCAGCGAATGGCTACGAGTCCGACCGCGAAGAGTGGAAGAGCAGCCGATCCCAGTTCTCAACGACAGCATTCGACAGCCTCGCGCGACCAACCAAGATGGCGATGGCCTTAACCCTCAGAAAACCACAGAGAGTAGAACCAGTCACCCAATACTACCGCCTGCCGTCAGAAAAGCCCAAAATCACCCCCGTATCGTTCAGACCGAACAACTTCCTCCAAAGACCAGCACGTCTCCCCCGACCAAGCCCCGAAGTCAAACGGAATGTCCTCAACACAGATCATCGGAAATACACCTCCCTGCAGAGTTTAGAGCTACCCAAAAAGTTGAGCGAACCCAAAAAGAATGAGGTTAAGAAAACGAATTATTCTAATCTGACGCATAGGATCACTGGATTGACAAATAAGTTGAGGGATCTGGGGAACCCTAGTAACACCCTGGGGAGATTTAAGGCCCAGTCTCATGGAGATGTGGCCAATCTGAAGCCAGTGTTGAAGACCAACGGGCAGGATGGGGCAAAACGCTCCGTAGTCAGGACATGCAGTGCTGAACCACCAAAGAAAGTCACTTTTAGCGCTTTTGCCACTGTGCAAGTGGTCTGATTTATATTGTTTAGTAATTTACTACGAATTTACTTCAGGTTTAAGGAAACCTTATGAGCTCCAAATTATGTTAGGCTTTGACCAAATTTGTCACGTCTATATTGAAAGAAAGTCGTGTCGTGTCAATAACTGAATCAATCCTTACTTCTGTGAGTGATCTTGGCTGGTTAAGACGTGGTTTAATGTTTTATCTGGATTTTATGAATTCGTGATGTCTTATTTATATTTATGTATTACATATAACATTTAGACCCTTGACTTATATCATAATATTTGTGGTTATATCGTTACTTATAAATAATTTCAGTGTTTCCGTCTTCAAACTTATAATGTATCTAATTAGTTGTTTTAACCTGCGGACTGATTGTAATCTGTAAATTGTAACCAATAGGTACTATAGTGCGATAGGATTGTATTGTAACTTAGTGCAAAGACTTTTAAAGGTTAAAGATAGAGCCGGGATCTGTGTAAATAATTGTTTTCGTAACGTAATGTAAATCCATTAACGTTTATTGATCAGTGGGACTTTAATTCGTAATAACTTATTTGTTTATATTAATTTTAGTTAATTCATCTTTAAACTGTAGTATTTCTTTGATTAATTGTATTTTCCGTAACTGAAAACTAAATTAATATTTAATTTATGAGCACCAAAATTTCTGTTTAATTTGATTCTGTACTGACATTTTATAGATAGTTAAAAGCTGGAATATGTCTGATTGGATTTCTAAAACCTTTCATTAAGAAAATCATATCTATTTCAAAGCACAATATACCAATACCAGGGGCCTTACCATGAGCTCTTATTGCCATGATAGTTTCACTCATTTATGAGACAGATGTATGTGCCTTGTATACATCTGTCACTGTCGCACAACTGAATTATCATTGCAATAAGAGCTCGTGGTTGGGCCCCAGGTACGTACGGCTTAAAATGATATGAAATGTAATTGTTCGAATATTTTGGTTTGTTCAAAAGCTACATTCGATTTGAAACTGTACTATGTCCTTAATGAAAGGCTAGAAATTTAGTTAAATTGAAATAACTTCGACTTGATTTGATCTAACTATAGTGTCGAAATTATGAAATGCCACCAATCTTTGTGAGAGATTGCTGTCGGTCAGTTTCAACTATATAATAGAAATTCGATGTTTTATTGTTATTTATTTATTCTGTACGAATAATATATCATAATACACAGTGAATTAAATGTTAAGTGCCGTCAAGAGTTTTGGGCGCGCAACGAAAATAGTGATACAAGACCTCGTCATACAAGACCCAAAAATAACTACTGCGCTTTCAAGATCAGGGAGGGGCCTTACCATGAGCTCTTATTGCCATGATAGTTTCACTCATTTATGAGAATTATGAGACAGATGTATATGACATGTATACATCTGTCACTGTCGCATAACTGAATTATCATTGCAATAAGAGCTAGTGTCTCCGCCGAATATTTGTATGAGAAATTGTACAGCGCCTCCAAGCGGTGACAAATATTGTCGGTGACGCTAGCGAGTAGATATAGATTTCGAAAACTGTGCAAAACTCGTGATAGGGGTTAATGACAAACTCATAACAGCACTTATACATCAATAACCACGTACAGGTATTTTTCTGCATCTTCTACCAGGACGTGATTTTCATCACTCTATTGTCCCAGAAAACGAATAATTCTTTCCTTGACTACAAAGTTCGAAAAAAAACCGACTCCACATTTGACCCAGGTTTAAAAACAGTCCCAACGTAAGACAGTTGAGGAAGGTAGTTCGGGCACTACCCCCTTCACGATTGCTTCGTCTTATGGTAACTAACCCTTAAGAACTCGGCGAGATTAAAATATTATGTACCTATATATGTATATATACATTTATATATTATATAGATTGATGTAATAATATAAAATATGATGATTTTTCTGTGTTGATTGATACTACAGAATATATTTTATTGTTCCTTCCTAGTCTATTATATATTATATTATTTAGAAAAATATATAATATCAGATAATGTTTTTTTTTTTACAGCAACTCAATGACTTCCTGTGTTTATAATTTAATATGTATAAATATAACTATTATAATTTGTAAATAAAATAAATATGATAAAGAGTGTTAATAACAAGTTTGCTTATTAAGAGATAATATATTATTATGTATATGAAATTAATATAAAACATAAAGATAGTAATGCTTAAAAGTCAAAACTATTGTCATATTAACATAATAAAATTAGTTTTAACATGTAATTAAATTTGAATTATCTGAATACGTAGAAAAGAGTAGAATTTCGTTTGAATTTACTAATTATAGTGACGTGTGCATTATTCAGTGTTTAACCTATTTGTTGTTAACTATTATTTTGTTTCGAATTAGGTTTGTTTGAAAAATAATAAATGTTTGTTAGAATTTCAGTTATTTTTTTATATACCCTTTTACAATTAAAAAAAAACCAAACACTACTGATCAAGGCCACGAAACATCACAAAATTACAGATATAGACAGACAGATATACATATATCCGTGCCGAAAATCCATGAATTAATTTAACCTAAGTATAGTTTAAAGTCGCTCAGCGAGCTATGGAAAGAGCTCGGAGTTTCTCTGAAGGATAGGATTCGCAACGAAGACATCCGACAGAGAACCAAAGTAATCGACATAGCTCAAAGAATTAGCAAGCTGAAGTGGCAGTGCAGTGCTGGATGCGGCAAGATGAAGACAGGGCGCTATGGCATTCATTAGGGGAGGCCTATGTCCAACAACTTGCCTATGGACAAACATAGGTTGTAGATAGATAGATAGATAGAAGTATACCATAATTAAGCGAGATATGCCGTTCTGTTCCCCACTTTTCATCCACTCTTGGTTACTCTTAAGCTATATAGCATAGAAATTTTGACCTAATATTTTATCTGATTTGAAACGCCCCTAGCGTCTAAAGTGTCTCCGAAACTAGGTAAGTACTTAGTTACATCTGTATGTCTTAGTGCCGTGGAATCTCGCTATAGAAAGGTAGCAGCGTTTCTCCATTCGCTAAATAGATGGCGCTACTCGCTAACATTTGCAAAGTTTGAGTTCAAATACACGAGAACCTAAATCGCGCAATAAGAGTTTTCGAGCGAACTTGCATCGGTAGCAAGCAACTAATAAAACCACTTGGCCAATACGAGTCTGATAATAATTATGATAATGTAGTAATGATAATAATAACAAATATATCACCAGATACCTACTCGGAATGTGGGGTTATCACGTACAAGTTATTATCGTTTTTAATTATCTTCTTTTGCTACCTTTAGCAACCAAGTTTGTATTAAAACTCACCATTTAAATTTAAAAATAGACGTGGCTTAACTACTTAATAAATAAATATAGACAACTTCACTCCTTGCCGATCCCCATATTCAAGACTTTTATCTATACATCCATACAGATAAATAAAATTGAAGTGTCTGTTTGTAATTCCAAAATAACAGCTTTTCACTAAATGCATAGGAAAGTATACACGCTACTGACACTAAAAACCCAAGTTTTAGAATTTTTCTCTGTCTGTCTGTTTGTTCCGGGTAATCTCTGAAACGGCTGAACCGATTTTAACGGGACTTTCACTGGCAGGTAGCTGATGTTTCAAGAAGTAATTTAGGCTAGACTTTTATTTATTAAAAATATTAGGGTTCCCGCGGGGCACAGTTAGGTTATATATTCAATAATTGTACAATTCTAAGGAATCCGAAACTAAGTCCATCTCAGAATCGTCTCAAAGTCTCAATATTATGAAATTTTGGTTTATTCTTCCTTATTTGAGTGAAGTTTCAGTACCTAGTTATTTTAAACTGATGGAATATAGGAAATTTGCATCTCTTACAAAAATAGAAATAAAATGCGTCTTAATTGAAATTAAATACGTCTTTCTTAGTTGAAAAATACCTAAATGTTTGTCTGCTAATTTGAGCGAAGTTACAGTACTTATAATACTATAGGATAAATTTAATACCTATAATAACTAATAAGACGGTCTTTCATACTCTCAATAATATGTTGATGTAAGTTCGTTATCGCAGGACAATTCTGGCAATTTTTATTGCTTCGAACAATCAGTGTTGTATGAGAACTCGGCCAAGCAACGCGTATTTTATAGGTGAGTTGTTCATATGTTTTAATTTTACGTAATTTATGCGTTATTGATGTGTTAAGGTCATTGTTTAAGATCCATCTGTGAAGACAATGAATAAGTACCCATAGTATATAGGTCTCAATATATCAACTAATAATAAAAACGTAGCGGCAGCGGCGGTATACCTTTAGATAAATATATTTTTGAAATTGAGAAGTATTACCTACCTACCTAATTCTACGGATATAACTACTACAAACATTAAGGTGAAAGAATATTTAAATCATATGAATGAATACGAAAAATAACTCCTATATACACACACGCCCTTAGGTACCTAGAAGGTATGTATAGATACAGAAACTGAAACAAGTCATTCTCACACGTACACGCCTGTATTCTCTGAAGGTCTAGGCAGATATGTACTTATAGTACACGCATAGTTATGTTTAATTAAGTCTCATGCTTGCATTGGTCAAGGATACATATTTTCTGCGTTTGCGGTTGAAACTCTGGGGCCTTGGGGTCCGGATACTCATCAGCTTTTCAAAGAGCTTGCACGTCGTCTGGTAGAAGCCTCTCGTGACAAGAGAGCTGGGGCTTTTCTCGCCCAGAGAATCAGCATTGCTATTCAACGTGGCAATGCTGCCAGCCTTCTTGGCACGATCCCGAGAAACACCGTGAGGGACAAGTTTTCTACCTTTAATTAGTTTTAAGTACTGTTCCTTGTATATATAATTAAGTTTTATTGAATAAAGGTTAGTCTCATGTAACAGGGGAATGAACCTATTGTCATTAACCGGGCCCTAATCCAGAACTAATCCATTACTCCAACATTATTTTTTTAACTTGAATGAAACTCGGTAAAATCCCACGATCAGGGGCCTTACCATGAGCTCTTATTGCCATGATAGTTTCACTCATTTATGAGTCAGATGTATGTGACGTGCATACATCTGTCACTGTCGCACAACTGAATTAACATTGCAATAAGAGCTCATGGTTGGGCCCCAGCGTGCGGTTATAAGCATGTTAATTTCCCACCGCACATGGGGTTGGTATCTTTTCGACCAAGTATCAATATGTAAGGACTGGTTCGATTAAGGTGAATCAATTCGTGTTATCAAATACCAAGACAAGTCGATAGTCAGAAGCTAGTGTGAAAATAAATTACTTCTTTGTATCTATGTTTATGTGAACATTGCGGTCTATGGGACATTCATTCAGATGAGCTGGTAAATGTCGTTTGTTAAGTTAGAGCTGTTTACTTTACTCATTCAGACGTTGAAACTGTGCGCTTCCATCTTGTCTATCTTCTGCTAATAGGTGGGTATAAAACATACATAATCCCCGAAGGGGTAGGCAGAGGTATTGTAATTTTCAACACCCACATTTCACCGAATATGATTAAGTGCCAATGTGACAGAGGGTGAGTCCATCGCCGTCTCAGGCACTATACATACGTCTTTGAATTATTTCTCAGACATATGCAGGGGTCCTCATGATGTTTTCCTTCACCGTAAAGCACGTGGTGTGAAAATCACTGTACATAAAGGCCTCTCTGGGATTCGAACTTGCGTCGCTTGCGTAGCAGGCGACTGCTCTAACCCCGAGGCCACCACGGTTCTTTAATAAATATCTATTAAAATACAGATAGTAGGTAAATAGTGCAGTCAGCAAAGTTCTGCAATGTTATGCACAAAATTATCCTAAGTTACTTTAGATCTACCCAAATTTTAATTAGGTAATTTATATTAATATTCCAGCATCACGATGTCTCTGGTAGCGCAAGCGTTTGTGTCGAGCAAAATCGTTCCGGATGTCATCCCCACTGCTCCTACGCTCAACATTGAGGTAAATATTCATAATTTATTTTTGTGCCAACTTTAGCGGTAGTTGAACCTCCAAAAATAAGCATTGTCTATATTCCACGTAGGTACTTACCATCCAATAATCATGGAGCGTTTTGTATGTAACCTCTAACAACTGCCGACACTTTAGCATAAAAATAAATCCAAATATAATAACGAGAAAAAAATATAAGTGATTTATTTTATTTTTAAATTGATATTTTCCACCAGCCGATGCTCCGTGTCAAAACTGTGATCCTAAAAAGTCTCTATATTTATGGTGTTACAGTTGAAATACCCCAGCGGTGCCGTCGCCTCCCAGGGCAATGAGCTGACTCCAACCCAGGTCAAGGAGCAGCCCTCCGTCTCCTTCGCTGCTGACCCTGCCTCCTTCTACACACTCGTCTTCACTGGTAACATATAACTACCTACCTAATAACACCTTTTCCTATTCCATTCTAACAAAAAAATCATGATGATAATCTAAATATTAATAACACAAAGACTGACATTGTGATCTATCAACGCACAGCCCAAACCACTGGACAGATCGGGCTGAAATTTGGTATGCAGGTGTGCAGATGTTATGACGTAGGCATCCGCTAAGAAAGGATTTTTATTAATTCTACCCAAGGGGATAAAATAGGGGTTGAAAGTTTGAGACTTTGCATGCATCATTTATTTATAAAAAATGTTAGGGTGCCGCGAAATTAAGCATGAAACTAAATCTACGCGGGTGAAACCGCGGGCACAGCTAGTTAAATTATATATTTCAAATCATATTTTTGAAGTCCAAATAGTGCCTCTTAGGATACCATTATAATTAAGTTTACTTTGAATCTTTCATGAAGCAACTTAGATTAATATAATGAATATGAAAAATCTTAGATATAGATTAGATTAATATAAAAGATAATTATTATGTCACTCCGCAGATAACAAATTACGTAGATCGTTTTTGTTCGTTATTTAATAATCCTTATTGATTGTTTATACCTAGCATTGTTATCGCTAATGTTACCTAAGTATTGTCGATAATGAAATCTTGAGCCTACCTACCCATTTTTCCATTCACATAATTTTATTGATACAAGATATAACCTACCCATTATCTGAAAGCAATTTCGGTTGGTAAATATTTCATAGCCACACGTTTATTTATTTACTAGCTGTCACCCGCGTAGATTTAGTTTCATCCTTATTGTCGCGGAACCCTAATTTTTATTTAATAAATAAAAGTTACCTAAGTTACTCCTTGAAACATCAGCTACCTGCCAGTAAAAGTCCCGTTAATATCCGTCCAGCCGTTTCAGAGATTACCCGGAACAAACAAACAGACAGACAGAGAAAAATTTTAGATCTTGGTTTTTTTGTGTCAGTAGCGTGTATACTTTCATATGCATTTAGTGACAAGCTGTTATTTTGGAATTACAAACAGACACTTCAATTTTATTTATCTGTATAGATGTATAGATGAGTGCTTACCTTGAATTTCGGTTCTAGACCCCGACAACTACGACGGACCAGAGCCAGTATACCGCGAGTGGCACCACTGGCTGGTAGCCAACATCCCCGGCGGGGACGTCTCCCAGGGGGAAGTGCTCTCCGGGTACATCGGCTCCGGGCCCCCCAAGGGTACCGGTATCCACAGATACGTGTACATCATCTACAAACAGCCTGGGAAACTTAACTTCGATGAGGCTAGGCTTACTAACAAGTGAGTTTGATTTTTTACGATGTTGGAAACAGTCGATTGTTTGTTGCCGACGGTGTTTGGAACTAAGGCTACAGTAGCCTTAGTACCGCGAAAAAATATCCATTAAATTATGTCTAGGTAGGCAAACCTCGGGGTATAATATTTTTACCCTACGGATGCCTTTACATTGACAAATATAACAGAGGTCTCATTAACGCTTGGGGCCTTACCATGAGCTCTTATTGCCATGATAGTTTCACTCATTTATGAGACAGATGTATGTGACGTGTATACATCTATCACTTCTGAATTATATTGCAATAAGAGCTCATGGTTGGGCCCCTGATAGTAAGCAGTGATTATTGCCTAAGGGCAACGCCAAAATTTTGATTATTAGTACCTACAGGAAGAAGTTCAAAATAGTGTAGTCAATCTTACTATTAATATCTCCTTATTCTAACGTAATTTTAAGTTTCAAATTTACAATATTGCTCTAAGTAATTTACAAGGCGCATACAACAATAATTGAAAACATTGCTATACGAAGTATGATAGGCGCTTTTCATAATGTCGACCCAGCTTTCTTAGGAAATTTAAATTAGCTATCGTCTGCGAACAATTATATTCCCATATCAATCCCGATTTCATAAACATTTTGGTTTCAGGTCTATCGACGGTCGTGCCATGTTTTCTACAAAGATGTTTGCTGAGAAATACAACTTAGGCGCTCCAGTTGCAGGCAACTTCTACCGCGCACAATTCGACGACTACGTACCCCTTTTATACAAGAGCTTGGGCGCTTAAATACCACCTTTAGTGCCTACGTCCTAAGTTCAAATTGCAATGAACCTTTGATGACAGATGATTAATCACTGTCATTCTACTACAACTTGGACGAACGAAAATGAACCTAATTGAAGTAGCGCGAAGGTTAAAATTGATTATTGTATGTTTATTTTGTTATTAATAAAATAAAATTTTACCTAAATACTTAGATATAATTTTTTTTCATCTTTGAAATTATCTGTTTAGGCTTACCTGTATAGAATTGATTATTTTTGCATTTAAGTTATTGAATAATAAATCTACCGACATATTGAGTAAATAAATGAGGGTTAAGTTGCAGGTTAAGTAAATTTAGTAAAAAAAAGAATTGATTCTTCGATGATTCTATTGATTACATAAACAGTTGTTTGTCCAAGATATATTCTTCAAAGTTTTCAGTTTGATAGAAGTTGCCAGCTACGGGACCAACCAGACCATATTTTCTCGCGAAGTCTTCCGCTGAGAAACTTTTTCGTCCTTCAAATGTGGCTCTGAAAAAATTATGTATCTAAATATATATATAACTCAAAGGTGACTGACGGACTAACTGACTGACATAGTGATATATCAACGCACAACTCAAAGCACTTGACGGATCGGGCTGAAATTTGGCATGCAGGTAGATGTTATGAAAGTAGACAGTAGGCAGTAGGCATCCGCTAAGAAAGGATTTTAATCCAAGGGGATAAAATAGGGGATGAAAGTTTGTAAGAAACTAAATTTACGCGGGTGTAACCGCGGGGCACAGCTAGTTCTTACACTATAGTAGCAAAGTATTACTTAAACTATTTTAAAGAAATCAGTCTGTCATGTTGGTTTCAGCTATTCTCAGAAAAGGCTAGGCCGATTTTAACGGGACTTTCACTGACAAATAGCTGATGTTACATACAGCAGCATACCTACTTTTATTAAATAAAATAGGGATAGCGCGAAAGAAAACCCATCCAAATCATGCCTACGCAGGTTAAATAATAAAAAAAAGTGCATATTTACTGAGGCAGCTCATCAAAGGTGACGTAACCAGGTTGTGTATACACCAAGAACACGTATCGGTGCTTGCCGGTGCCTGGTTCAGGGTGCGAGGGGAGACGAGGCACCACAGTGTCGCCCTGACTGAGCTCCGAGCCTGGGGAGTTAGTGACGAGCCAGTGGAGGTAGCAACGTGCATCGGGGGACACACGGGACGGAGCGTCGGCATCTACGTAGTATAAATATAAGCTTACTGTAAGCAGTAGGTCCTTCGAAATAACATACGCAGGCGCATCTACGAGATAATAGGCCTAGACAAAGTAACATTCTCTCGCGCTTGCGCTGATAGAAACGATAAAAAATTTATGGAAATGACATAAATCAGTCACGTGACATGTCATTCCCGTACATTTTATATCGTTTCTACTAGCGAAGCGTGGTGATGTTACTTTGCCTACAGGGACTGCGTAATTTCAGTAAGGAGTGTCACGTCATGGCCGTGTATACGTCATTTAAGTCTCTTACACACATACGTAAATAAAGCTCACGCCTGTATTCCACGAAGGGGTAGGCAGAGGTTTTGTAATAACAACACCGATATTTTACCGAATATGATTAAGCTACAACGTGACAGATGGTAGGTATGTCTATCGCTGTCTCAAGCACTATACATAGGTACGTCTTTGTATTACTTCTCAGACATATGCATGTTTCCTCACGATGTTTTCCTTCACCGTTAACCACGTAGTATGAAATCACTGCAGGTACATAAGTTTTTAGAAAGAGTATTTGGCACAGGCCCCGCTGGGACCCCGCCACGGCTTTTTCGATGATGGTGCTCCGTCCAATGTTAGTAAAAACCGTTTCAAAATCCAAACCTTCCCAAAGCGATCAATCGAAACAAATTTGATTAGATCCGATTAGAAATAAAATATAGCTTCGATTCGATTTGTTACGAATACAAAGGAAAATAATTAACTCACCACATAATATAAGAGTGTAATATTCATTAGCATCAGCGTTCCACACCACAACGGGGTCCCCAGCCACCTGCTCTATCGATAGCAGGTTACCTCCTACCACTTCCACTTCATGGGGGAAAGTCACCTATAATAAAGAGATAACGAAGAAAGAGTATAGAGATAAAACAAATTCTTCACTACCAGGCAGGTATATAACCTACCTGAAAATGTTGATCAACTTCATTTTGTAATTTTGTATTTGTGCCTATAAGAAATATAAGTATTTATTATTATAGAGCGAGCCCCGCGGTTTCACTCGCATATCATTTAACTTCCACGAAAACAGCCTATGACACTCATTAATAACGTGGCTTTCTATTGGTAAAATATTTTTTTAAATTATTTCAGTAGCTCCAGGGACTATCCCGTACAACCACACTAACTACCACTTAATAGTATTCTAAAATCAAAAATTCTAAATACCTATCTTTATTTGATTAGATTTTATTTGATTTAATCTATTAAGACCTCATATTTTTCAACATTCTTGAAGTCATTAAAAACATATATGATTACTTACAGACAAAGCACCCGAAGGCGGCGTTAGGATCACATCTGGAACAACCTCATGATCTATAAATGATTGGATGACTTCCCAACTTTGTACACTGCTAGCATTCACTATAAGAAAATATATAAACGATAATAAAACTCGACCCATTTTATTACTTACTAAGATATATGTGATGCGAGTAAGATATATGTCATTTTATCCGATCGTGATAAGATTATTCAGACATCACATGATTACTTTATCTTAACACAGTAATACAGAGGCCGTCACGAGTTAAGAGCGCTCAGCGAAATTGTGGGGATACTGTATGTTTTTAGTCGCCTCGCGCCAGAGACAGACTCATAATTTTATGAGTCTGTCTAACTTTTAACTTAAATACTTGATGTTCACTTATGTTTAAAGATACTTAGCTTCAACCTTACTTCTTAGATATAACAAGAATACACACCTGATATTTAGTTTAAAGATATTGGAAGTAATCATAGCCTTCTCTTCTTCCTTCATTTTGCGAAAACTGCTCGCCAGCCAACCGATTTCATCGATGCGATGCGATGTTTTAATCTCAGCGCTGCAGTTAGGCGAAGGTCCAAATGAACCTATCTTCGATGGACTGGGCATGGTCCATCAATTAGGTATGCCGATGGACTAGACATCGGCCTATGGGACGGATACCTGGTCCTTACTTAGAGATAAGCTCTTAAATGTCAGCTCACTCCTAACGTCGACATTATTAGACATCATCCAATGAGCCCAATACCTTCCATCAATTACCTACACATGCTTCTAAACAGAAACCTATCCTTAAGTCAGATAGATTAGGTATCATTCTTATAACGGCTGTTTGCAATATTCTATCCATCTGTCATTTGGATTACTAAAGATAAAGAAATCTACAAAAATAGATACAAAAAACACTTATCGCTTGTGAACGAACGTTATTATGAAATTTAAGGCATGGATAGATCAAATCGGACAGTTACGTGGGGGTAGCAATCAATCAAGTTATTGAAAACGGCCGTAAGAGAAGCTGATACTAGATCCATCCTAAACAGGTATACTACGAGACGTAGCTTACTCTTATCGATAAACTAGGCATCGTCCATAAAAGCCGGTCGATACCTTGTCCATCCCAAATAAAAACGCTTCTAGACAGAAACCTCTTCTTAACTCAGATGGACTTCGTATCTTCCAATAAAAGGTGAAACCAGATTCATCCTAATAAGGCATGCTTCTAGACGAAGCTTACTCGTAGCAATGGACTAGGCATCGTCTTAAAGACAGCCGAAACCTAGTCCATGTTTAAGTACGCTTACGAAAATAAGCTTAAAACCTGATTTGGTTACGAGCCTCTCCAACCCCGTAGTCTGGGGAAGATAAAACCGGATATTGCTTGCAGCTCTACTCTCGTCTCTTCCGAGCAAATCCACTAGCTTTTTACGCTCATCGAGGAGACATTTGCAAACCGCGATAGTTCGGATGGAACCACCGGGGCAATAGGAAGCCATCAAACACTAAGCACTTCAAGAGGTCTCCATTTGAGGAGCTTAATATTTGATTGGCCTTAAAGACACTACCACCGAATACCCTCAGAGGTGTGGTTGACAAAAGGACTTATCAATGAAACTGGTGTATGTTTCTCAGTCTGCACTAGGCCCTACCTCATGCAAAGGTGGTCAATTCAGTCGAGAATTATTATATGGATTTAGTGCTTAGGACTGACTTGAAATATATTCGTGGCAGTCCTAAACAACATTATAAAACCCTTTGGTCAACCACACCTCAGAGGGTATCGTTGACAATGCGTAAGACGCTATTTGTGACCGGTCCGCAGCCGCAGCCTAGTCCCAGTCACCTTATGCCCTAAGGCTTTATACCCTTTCGGGCCTTTCGAGCGCAATGCTCCTTTGGAGTGGGAGAGGATTAAGGAAAGGGTTAGGGAAGAATTGGAGACGCCCGAAGCTTTCAGTTACACTTGATTCAGAGGGAATCAAGTCAATAGCAGGCAGCAACCTCAAGCAGGATAGTGCATCGGACTTGCCTTGGGGATCTAAGCGACCTGCGCTACTCCCAAGACCGGCGCCAGACTGCTCATCGGACAGATAAGCAAAATAGGTAAGCAGCTAGCACACAGGATATAAAAGCATAAGCAAAGCAAAGCGTGTTCTAGCCCCTTCCCCGCCCGTACAATCTTCTTCCGCTCAGAATCTTCTTTCACACACCTCATTGTAGCCCTTACAAAACGTGGATACAATAAAATAATCATACTCCAATTGTAGGCCATTCCACGATTGTTCAATCAATAACTGTACTTGGATGTTAATCACGTGACCTATCACGGGAGGAGTGTACCAATATTATTGTAACATATCTCAAACAACTCATTACTCGTATCAACTCTTTTACAATCACGATTTAAATCTTCATCCTAACATAATGCTGAGTATGTTAGTATAGCGATTGGCGCAACAATTTTCACACAATACAGTTTACATTTAGTAAAATGTATGAACGAACTAGAAGGGGAAAAATTAAACAGAAACTTAATAGCACTTGGAGCACAAGGACGGGGGCCTACCATCATCGGGTAGGAGCGCGTATTAGTAACTTCTAAGTTTCTACGTCATTAAACGTCAAAGCTAAGAAATTCTTTATACGAACCCTTTCAAAATAAGAATAGGATTATTCAAACGCCATTCATTCGGTCTTGCTCACACACAAATGACAAAGACGGATATCCAAAATGGCGATTCCATAGACTTATTCTTATTTCAAACTTTGTGTGCAGATATACAAATGTTCTTAGAAAAAAAATTAAACAACTCCATAACCAGAATGTGCAATATCT
Source organism: Watsonalla cultraria (assembly GCA_964035505.1). Classification (NCBI taxonomy): domain Eukaryota; kingdom Metazoa; phylum Arthropoda; class Insecta; order Lepidoptera; family Drepanidae; genus Watsonalla; species Watsonalla cultraria. The sequence continues at coordinate 7,207,583 of OZ037731.1, forward strand.
TTTATTAACCACAGATGATACATTAAATGCAGTTTACAAAACTTCCTCTTACAACTAAGTAAAATGTCTCACTGGTCATACCTGTGACTGTGATTATGATTCTTATTTTTTACCCATTAGGTATATTATTGCGTGGCATTTTATTGTGAGTTTGACTTGGTTGAACTTATTGTCAATAAATTGATTATGAAGCTGATATTATATTGGAAATTCAATCTTATTTCTTCGATAATAAAATGTATTTTTAAGTAAATACATACCCAATACATTTTTTTTCTTTTTATCTTTATCGGTCTTAAAGAAAGAAGGAATCCTCATAAAAATTGAACCTTACAACACGCTAATAAGGTTGAAAGTCAAACTCAGATAGTAATGTGATTTAAGCTCTAAGTTGTTTGTATAAAATGGGAACGTAGTCGTCGTATTGAGCTTGGTAGAAGTTGCCAGCGATAGGATCGCCAAGATTGTACTTCTTGGCGAATTTAGCGATGGAGAACATTGCTCGGTTGTCGCCCGACCTGAAGGCAAGGGTTTTTTTTTATACTTGGCCTTAAGGTTTTTAAAAGGCTTCCTTATTTAGTACTAGCTGTGCCCCACAGTTTCACCCGCGTAGATTTAGTTTCATCCTTATTGTCGCGGAACCCTAATATTTTTGATAAATAAAAGTAGCCTAAGTTACTCCTTCAAACGTCAGCTACCTGTGAAAGTCCCGTTAAAATCCATCCAGCCGTTTCAGAGATTACCCGGAACAAACAGACAGACAGACAGTCAGAGAAAAAATTTAAAGCTTGGTTTTTTAGTGTCAGTAGCATGTATACTTTCATATGCATTTAGTGAAAAGCTGTAATTTTGGAATTACAAACAGACACTTCAATTTTATTTATCTGTATAGATATAGATTTTAAAGCTATGTGATAATTCCCTAAAGGTGTAAGCAGAGGTTTAGTTATAGTACGCCCACATTTCACATGTTTAAGTCCAACTAGCTGTGCCCCGCGGTTACACCCGCGTAGATTGAGTTTCATCCTTATTGTCGCGGAACCCTAATATTTTTAATAAATAAAAGTAGCCTCAGTTACTCCTTGAAACATCAGCTACCTACCAGTGAAAGTCCCGTTAAAATCCGTCCAGCCGTTTCAGATATTACCCAGAACAAACAGACAGACAGACAGAGAAAAGTTTTTTATTGTCAGTGTGTATACTTTCATGTGCATTTAGTGAAAAGCTGTTATTTTGGAATTACAAACAGACACTTCAATTTTATTTATCTGTACTATGTACTATAGATATAATATCCAGTGAGCCCATTGCCACCAACCGGGTACTACTCCATTGTTGCTACTGGGAAATTAAGAGATGAAAAGCCCTAAGGGAATCGAACCCCGAACCTCGTGTTCGGAAGTAGCGTTTGCGACCACAAAACCAATGAGACTATTCCAGCGGAACCCATCAAAAAAGACAAATGTACCCTCCGCTATCTGCCAGTAAAAGATCCGATAAAACCAGCCGTTTCAGAGATTATCCGGAACAGACAGACAGACAGACAGACGAACGGGCAGATAGGCAGAGAAAAAATTAAAAATTTTTTTTTTAATATTCTCTATTGGTTTATATGGGTACTTTCATATGCACTTACTGAAAAGCTATTAATTTGAAATTACAAACAGACACTTCAATTTTATTTATCCGTATACATAGCAAGATATGCCTCACCTGTTAGTAAGTCTGGGTTCATCAAACTGCAGTTTGCCCGGTTGCTTGTAGACAAGGAACACGTAGCGATGGAGACCGGTGCCCTCTGGTGGTCCTGAGCCTACGTACTGGGAGAGAGCCTCGCCGCTGCTGACGTCAGAGCCGAGGATGTTGCCCACCAACCAGTGGTGCCACTCGCGGAACTTAGGCTCCTTGCGAGAAGGCGCGTCGGGGTCTTGAATTTTAAATAAATGAAAATGTTTTATTCAGTTTAGGCCCTGGTAAGACACTTATGAATGTCGAATAATTTACCACCGGTACGGAAACTAGCCTTCTGAGAAGAACCGGCAAGAAACTCAGCTGGCATCATGTCATATGCTATTGGTCCCGGCAGTTAGAAATCTGACCCTAGAGTATGGGTTACTGATTTTCAATTAGTATTAATTTGTGGATGGAATTACGTCTGTCTGTACATTTGATTAGTTTTTACATATCGTAGTTTCTTAATTAAATCGTACAGTAGTATTATTGCCAATTTAACATCTTTAGCAATCGTTACAGGTTAGTCGGAGGCCTAAGAAAGTCTGACAACTGGTTTAACCCTGATTGCCGATTTTCCTCAAAAAAGGGGTTACAAAGGTCAGATGGCAGTCGCTTCGTATAAAAATCAGGTGATCAGCCACATCGGGTTGAATCAAGTGCCGACCCCAAATACATGGGATAAGGCCAGGGAGACGATTAGTATTAGAACAGGTATGAGAGACCCAAAAAGTGTCAACACATGTCCAGTCAAATACATAATCTTCACAATAATACTGTGGATTGCGGGTGGAACATGCTATGGTCGGAGTGCCTGGTGATCTGTGACAAAGGATGAACTCTGTGGAGGCTTGACTATCGTAAATAATTGGCATTGCGGTATAATTACTAAATAACCCGTATATATTTGTCGCTTTTAACTTAACTTATTATTTGTGTTGCACCGTCAAGTCTTCCTTTAACTTAGCCAAGTCGGTCCAGACATTCTCGAGTTTGAGTGAGACAAACGAACAGCAATTCATTTATATAAATATTACTAGATTGAATAGAAAACTCCAGTATCCAACTCACCAGTCATAGCCAGGGTGTAGAACTGATCAGGCGCAGCCTCCCACGAGACGGTGGGGACGTCCTTCACTTGAGTGGGAGTGAGCTCATTGCCTTCCTTTACCTCCACGCCGCTGGGATATTTCACCTAAAAAAAAAAAAAAAAACGTAAAAAATCAAAACCGGCAATCTGCAATTCGAATGAAAAGAGATTTAGACGTCAAATCGAAGTCATTTAGACAGCGAATGTTGGTATTCACGTGGTCCAATAACTATCGTACCACGAGTTTGCCACCGTTTTCCTAATCTACACACGCTAGCGTCTCCGCCTAATATTTGTATGATAAACTAGCTGCGGTCGACCCACGTAGATTTAGTTTCTTCCTTAATGTCGCGGAACCCTAATATTTTTAATAAATAAAAGTAGCCTAAGTTACTCCTTGAAACATCAGCTAACCTACCAGTGAAAGTCCCGTTAAAATCCGTTCAGCCGTTTCAGAGATTACCCGGAACAAACAGACAGACAGACAGAGAAAATTTTTAGAACTTTGTTTTTAGTGTCAATGTCGTATGTTATTTCGGAATTACAAACACTTAAATTTTATTTATCTGTATAGATATAGATAGATGTATAGACTGTACTGCGCTTCCAAGCGTTTGTACGACATATTTTAGTTCTTCACGTCACCGCGACTATAGATTACGAACACGGTGACAAACTCGTGATAGTGGTAAGTACAGCTCTATAGGATTGAAACTGAACGCTATCTCGACGACTTTTCTTCGTCGTCGTCAACGACTAAGTTGCTTCGATATTATTAGGTACCTACATACTCTGTGCTCCAAGTATAGGTTCACGTTCAAGCGTCTTCGCTTTACCTTGCGTTCTAGCGTCGCTCAAAATGTTTCAGCAAAAGCAACCTTCCGAAGTCAAACTAAAAAATATACATACATACATATGCTCACGCCTTAATCCCATAGGGGTAAGCAGAGATCGCCGTTTGCGAAAAATATTTTTCATCCCACCATCTCGGAAAGAGTATTTTTAATCTTCAATATCTGAGTGGAAAAGCCGTTTTTATTCTCGTGAGGATAAAGTAAATTGAATTTAGAACATCGTGTGCACTAAGTTTGTGAATTAAAAAAAACATTAAACCTATTTACTGCTACCTCTATGGTGCCGAATATATCATACAACTTTTTTTTTATTTGTTAAAAACTCAGACTCGGAACCTTCTTGGTGTTCTATTTTCAATTTGGTTTTTTTTTCAATTTAGTCATTTCCTCGCTGAGGTGGAATGAAAAGTTACGTGTTGCACTTGAGTGCAAAGATTTTTCACCTCGTGCTCTTTTGATTCCCTCGCTAACGCTCAGGATTCTAATTTTGATTCCCTCGCTAACGCTCAGGATTCTAATTTTGAATCCTTCGTTTGCTCGGTCATCAAAATTGAACACGCGGTTAAAAAGCAACTTTGCACTCTTGTATAACAAATAACTATTATTCGATTACACTTGTACTTTTAATAAAGTAGGTATGTACTTTAAAATTTTCAGAATGACATGATTACACAGGATTATACCTTCTTCCTTCCAACGATTTAAAATACTTTGTAAGAAGTGTTATCAAATAAAACTATTTGTGTTTGAGTTTGAATAAACTTGATCGTTTACAAACCTACACTTGGGTCCACATATGTGTGAGTGCCTCACACACCTTGCGAATGCCAGTAATAACTACAGAGTTAGATTCTCGTAAGTATACGTCAATTTGCACCTGTGAGTGTTTGCGCATGTGTTCTATATTGTCACCAGTGGCGTGCATTGCATATAAGCAGGTAAGCAGAAGTTACAATTTGTGATCACTGAATACACTCGTGTCGTGTGTGTGTGTGTTTATGTTCGTATTTGTATCTTTACCAAGACGTATGTACCAACGCCGCGTCACGTAGGTTTGTACTTAGCCTGCCTACCTACCTACTTATTGTTTATGCCTACCCTGATGAAAATCCAATGCACGCCCCTGATTTGGGGTCAGCACTTGATTCAACCCAATGTGGCTGATCACCAGATTTTTATACGAAGCGACTGTCATCTGTAACGATTGCCAAAGATGTTAAATTGGCAACCGGGACCGACGGCTTAACGTGCTCTCCGAGGCACATGTACATGACTTCATTACAAGTAAATAAGTACCTACGTAGATACGGACATATCATTAAATTACTGACAAAAGACACCTAATTTCTTATAACAACAGGACAGGCGTACATTAGCGGCTAATAGGTGTTATTTCAAAGACAAATTCATGCTATTACAGACCTATTGTCCTGGTACGTAATGTGGGGGAACTAATAAGCGTACCTATGCTTTGAGTTTTTTATTGTTTTAATCTATGTTGTGTAATTACTTAACTTATATAGGTAGGTAACTAATGTGATCTTGTTATAATGACAAACTAACTATGTAATTGTCCTACCTACAACTATTTGCAGTAATATACCTAAAACTAGTTATCTGGCTCAAATTTTCCAAGCTTATTATTTTATTTTCGTGAGTATTATTAACAGACTTCCGCAAAATAAGAAGTGAAGTAATTTTGATTTCAAATTTTTACTTTACTTTAAAATTTTAATTGTGACTAGCGGACGTCACGCTGTTTCTCCCGCGTAGTTCCTTTTTGTTTTTAAAATCGGTCTAGTATTTTTTGAGACAATTCGTTACAAACATACTTACATACAAATATTACTTCTTTATAATATTATTATGAGTAACTAGCTGTGCCCCGCGGTTTCACCCGCGTATATTTTAATTTCATGGTTTCCCGCGGGTCCTTAATGTTTTTTAAAAATCTATGTAGCCTAAGTTACTCCTTGTAACATTATGTATGTTGTATAGATTACTATAGAAGTATAGATTATAAGAACGCAATGTGATTTGATTCGGTGCCTCGATTTCGATCCATGTGTGAGCGCATTATTGCTATATTCTATTTTATGTATATGTATAGATTACACAGGGCACACATTTGGTTGGAAACTAACTTTCTATTTTATTGTTTGCATGTGTTTATCTCCACTGACACGGTTTCTTCGTGAATAGGGTCTGTTAATTGCTAATATTTACCACATTTAAAAAATAAAAACGTTAACTCACACATGTAATGTAATGAATACCTACTAAGAATTTTAAATCGGAAAAGAATAGTTATAAATTACGGGGATTCTTAAAAGTATAGGTACTAACTACTACTAGGAACTTTCACTGGCAGATAGTTGATGTTACGAGGAGTACTTAATACGTTTATTTATTAAAAATATTAGAGTTCCGCGACAATAAGGATGAAACTAAATCTACGCGGGTGAAACCGCGGGGCACAGCTAGTATATATATATATATATATTTATGCAGGTATTCTGTGCATTGGAACTGTGTCCATGATGCATTTATTTTGTATTTTTAAAATATTTTTAAATAAGTGTAATTATTTTTTGTCAATTCTTCTCTGAAAAAGCAACCTTCCGAACCCGGCAGTAGCATGTATAATCCTGTATATAAACATGTCATTCTGACGATTTGAAAGTACTTCGTAAAAAGTTTAATCGAATAAAGATATTTTTGAGTTTGAGTTTATATGTATAATTATTATTAAAAAAAGTGACTCACTTGGGCCAAGGCTGCTGGGGCTTTGGGCACGACATCCGGCACCACCTGGTGAGCCTCGAAACTCTTCGTCACAGTCGACATAGCTCTTGCTAGCACCCTAAAATTTACCATAGTGCTGTCTGCTATTAACAAAACAATTGCACATCTCAATATACGACCCATTGTGTACATTTTAGGGGCATACACGAGAAGAATAAAAAAAAGATTTTATTTAAATAAAAATGAAAAAAACTACTTTAAAATAAGAACAGAATAAAACAAATTTCAAAATGAGAACAGAATATTGTAATGGTGGGCACGACTGCCGTCCAGTGAATGGTTGCAAGCAATGTAGCAAGGCATTACATAAAGGTAGACTACCTACCTAACAAGTTTTTCAATAAGCATGAATGTGTACAGATAGGCACAAAAGTGTTAGGTTAAAGATTTGTGAAAGTTTTGTGTGTGTTTGAATTTATTGAATAAAAGAATTGACTGGGGTTGTGGGGCTTGTGTGACACAATAATATTGTGTTATAACATATTATGTTCATTTAATCAGACAGGATCAATTATAATCTCTGAAAATATTTTATTGCCATTGAATTAATTAAAAATACAAGCCTGTTAATTGTATTTTGATCAATGATTATTGTTAATGATGTTAGAATGATTACATTAATGGTTTGAATTATTTACAACTGAAACCATATGCCTTATAAATTTGACCAAATTCCTGAATTTATCTCTTTTGGTTATGAATTTGTATAATATAGACAGAATATTCATTCCACAGATGATGCTGTGGACATTTTATAAAAGAATTTTTACTAAAATCATACAAATAAATTATACCTAATACAAATGAATTATAACAATTAAGTGACAATTTCTTTTGTACTTTTTACAAATTTTCGACACACCAGTACAACAGTAAAACACCATTATACTGTAATGATGTGTAGGTGTCAGTTTGAATCAGTTTGCAACTTCATTACTCGGTGAATATTGTACTGGTTCATGATGACTATGTCATTTGTGTTGTGGCTTACCATGTGCACTCTACACTAAGTCATAGAATAAAATTGTTAGTAATCTATACTATTATTATCTATACTAATATTATAAAGCTGAAGAGTTTGTTTGTTTGTTTGAACGCTCTAATCTCAGGAACTACTGGTCCGATTTCAAAAATTCTTTCAGTGTTGGATAGTCCATTTATCGAGGAAGGCTATAGGGTATATTACATTTTCAAAATAATTAGGGATCCGTAAGGAAATTGCGATTTTGTAACCCAAGGTGCAAAATTGAAAACTATTTATGCATACGCTGCAAAAACTATTGACAATAGTACAAAATGATGTACTATGGGTTTGTAGGTCTTATTAAGATCTACAAAAAAAGTCCGCGAGAGCATATATCTAACTCTCATAGTTTAGTCACAATAATTGCTTAAATGTTCATAAAAAAATTTAAATCGCCCGAAGAAAGAAACTACGTTAAATGTGTATCATAATATTAATTCATATCCAAATTAAGCATAATGCTATCAAGAGTATTCATGTAGAAGTAAAATACTGTTTGTTTTATTCCAATCGAACATTTCGTTGAGAAATAATCACGAGTATAAAAACGCAAAGAATCGGTACCTAATAATTTTATTTGCCAAAGAGAAACGGCTAGACAGATTTTAACGGGACTTTCACTGGTAGATAGCTAATGTCACAAGGAGTAACATAGACTACTTTTATTTATAAAGAAAATTTAGGGTTCCGCGGGAATCAAATTAAATCTACGCGGGTGAAACCGCAGGGCACAGCTAGTGGATATTATAAAGAGGAAAGATTTGTTTCTTTGTTTGTATTGAATAGGCTCCGACACTACTAGACCAATCATGAAAATTCTGTCAGCAATGGATAGCTACATCATCAGCCAGTAACATAGACTGTATTTTATCCTTGTCCTCCCACAGGAACGGGAACTACTCGGGTGGAACCGAGAGACATCCGCTAGTACTTAATGAAGTGAATGTACAGCCCATGACCTCTTGTAGCCATGATAGTTTAACTCTTATTATGAGACAGATGTATATGACATATATAAGTCTGTCACTGTCATACAGTGGAACTAATGGCAATAAGACCTTATGGACCGCAGATTTTAACAGTTATGAGAGCTGGATGAAAGCTGAGCTTGAATTATTGTAGTAACTTAATGGGTCTGGTATGGAGCAAACACAAACAAAATACATGTGCAGCTATCCTTCTCATAACTGATAGCAACTGTATTTAAAAATAGGATTATTTACTACCCACTTTTTTAGCATAATATATTAATGTGTGTAAAAAAATTTGGATGTTGTAGGTTTAGGCTGTATTTTAGGTTTATGGTTATGTTTTGGCATATGAAAATATTTAGTCTGTTGATTAAAAATATACAAGACACATAATAGTATGTGTCTTGTATATTATTAATGCATGCAACACCGAGGATGTATCCTAAGTCTCAAGTAAATGAAATCTAGGTAGGTACAATATTTTTTCTCACAATTGTAAAGTTTAATAGACATTAATTAGTGACACCAGAATATACTACCAGATTTTGTGAGATGCAGTGGGTTAGCCATCATTCATTCAGTTTTCTGTGGGTAGCGGGTACTTACAAATAATTACAAATCTAATTTGGTACTAATTAAAAGTGGGCTTATTCTGAAGTACTTATGGTACCCGATACTTTAAAATGTTTCTATTTAAATAGGTTATTCACACATGAGATAACAAAAATATCTTTGAGCCATTTAGGATGTTCGTAAGATTTTTATTACGAACTTACTTATTATTAAATTACGCGGGTAGGATCTACAAAAGTATAAATATCTGTATTTTACAATGTCGTAAAGAGGTTGATTATTGAATATGTTGAGCGGTAAGCCATATTTATTCAAGTTTCAATGAGTAGATTACGTAATAATATAAGTAAATAAATTGACAAACTAATATGCCGCTAAGCCGGTAGGTGTTGTTTTTGATTAAAATACTTTAGCAGGTTTCTACACCAAACAATTAATAGTTGAACATGCACTTAACTAACGAACAATATCTGTAATTGATTGAAAAAATAACATACCGATATAAGACGAACACGAAATAAGTTAAGTTTTCACGTAATGAAAACCGGAAAATAACCTGTCTTGTCGTTCTTCTTCTTGCAATGCAAATAAAATAAAAAAAGTTATGTGGATTGGATCATAGACATAAAAAAACTACTCACTAGGTTTATGGTTTTGTCTCTGGTATGATTTGTTACCAATCAAAGATAAAAAAAAACATTGAACGAGCCTCTTTTTTTGGAAGAAAATCCGTCAAAAGGTATGGCGAAGATCTGCCTCCATAGATATAGAAAAAATTTCGCTTCTGCCTCTATATGCTTAATGCTAAGCATGTCAAAGTGAAAATGTCAAAGCCTTGCTTTACTGACGTTTGACTGACGTTACTTGCATTACTCGTTGTTGCGAATTGCTTGCTTGTTGGTGTTTCGTTTCGTTTCTTCGTATTTTCTCGAAATCTAAACAACTTATTATCTCTCAAACTTTTCGCGTTAAACTAAAACTGTCTTAAATTAACTTCAAAATGTCTCTAATCGTGTGAAAATCATGCTTGGGGATATACAGCTGACAAAACGTCTACTAGTTATTGCTGTAGCACTGGGCATTATTTTGATCTTGAAAGAATACGTATTTGTTTCGATATGAGTCAACAAAGGGTGGCTTATTTTTATAACGCAGACGTGGGGAACTTCCACTATGGGCCTGGACATCCTATGAAGCCGCATAGGCTATCAGTAACGCATAGCTTGGTACTAAATTACGGGTTACACAAGAAGATGCAAATCTATAAACCGTACAGGGCCAGTGCTCACGACATGTGCCGGTTTCACAGCGAGGACTACGTTGAGTTCCTTCAGAATGTCACTCCGCAGAATATACAAAGTAAGTTATCCAAGTACTGATTAAGCTGTCAGAGTATTTTGATGATATTTATGACTAGTCCACTGTTTTGAATCTGCACACTTGTATAAAACTTATATGTGTGTGTTATGGTGTTATTTGTAGTGTATTTGTCATATACTGAAGCCGGGTGTGTTTTTGTGCCTGAAGCCAGCTACAAGCATAAGCGAGAAACAGGTATTCTTAATGATAGTGAATGAACATGTATACCTGTTTTTAATGACTTGCAGTAGGACTTAATCCCTCTAAATACATATAGACTTAATTAGCCCTTGGTTTTAAAGTAACTCTATCTCTTTGTAATTAGTATCTTAAAATTTAAAAAGGAATGGACTTAGTTTTAGTCCTTTAATCTAGTCTGTTTATTGTTCTAGCTTACTCAAAGGACTTGCTTCACTATAATGTTGGTGATGATTGTCCAGTGTTTGAGGGTCTGTTTGACTTCTGTTCGATGTACACCGGAGCGTCCCTCGAAGGTGCAATGAAACTGAACAACAATGCTTGTGACATTGCCATCAACTGGTCCGGAGGGCTGCATCATGCAAAGAAATTTGAGCCTTCTGGTTAGTATATGTAAAGTGTTTTTACTTTTTCTGAAAACAATTTTTTTCTTTAAAGTGGTTATTGCCACTTTAAAAGGGCTTGTTTAGTTCGTAAATAATTTTTCTGTTTCATGTCCTAAGGGTGAGCCCTTGAGGTAAGCCCAATTCACATAATGAAGCTGTAACACTTTTGCAGAGACTTAGTATTTGACTGTATTTTCTTATCATTTTAACAAATAAAAACGGAATAATAAGGTGAAAACATTGTATATTCCTGAGTCGTCCTGGGTATATCCTGAGTCGAGCCTAACAATCTACAATTTCGGGTCACATTTTTATCACTTTGGGAGAAGATTTTGATCAAGTTACTTTAATTCTATAATCATTTTAATTTTGATTGTTTGTTCTCGGTGAATCAGGGCAAAAGGATTGTTGCATTATCAAATAAATAGTGTTGTAATATCTGCTATTTTCATAGCAATTGCGACTGATACACTACCAAAACAGTTCTGTGATACATAAAAATTAATTTAATTTCCAGGTTTTTGCTATGTAAACGACATAGTAATAGCAATATTAGAACTCCTGAAACACCACCCCAGGGTTCTCTACATCGACATAGACGTACACCACGGTGACGGAGTGCAGGAGGCGTTCTACCTCACTGATAGAGTCATGACAGTGAGCTTCCACAAATATGGCAACTTCTTCCCTGGAACCGGAGACATGTACGAGATAGGATCCGAAAGTGGAAGGTACTATTCGGTAAATGTGCCGCTGAAAGAGGGTATTGATGATCTTAGTTATGTACAGGTGAGTTATTAAATATGAAAATAATGGGTATTGGTAGATTGGAGGATGTATTAAAATTTACTGATATAACCAAAAATTTACTAAACTACAAGTGGTAAAAAAAGAACTCACTCTCACGGAAAGGATGGGTACTATACATGCTTTCTTTGAAATTCTTCTTTGAAGTGCTGCTTCAACAATGTTTTCGTGGTATGACGTCACTAATCTTAAGCTCTTAGAAAATTCATTAGAAGTGCGAGTTTTCTCACTACCGCCGTCGCGCCGATCCCATTGGTTTCCGCGTTTATATCAACGTGCGACGGTGGTACCAATATGTGGTATCAATAGCAGGCAATGACTTACAACCACTCTGCCTCAATGAATCTTGACTGTATTAAATGTGTTGATATAATGTTCCAGGTATTCAAACCGGTAATATCAAATGTGATGGAATTCTATCGGCCTACTGCCATAGTTCTGCAGTGCGGAGCGGACTCTCTAGCCGGCGACCGCCTCGGGTGCTTCTCGCTATCGACGCGCGGACACGGCGAGTGCGTGCAATTCGTCAAGAATTTAAATGTACCCACACTTGTTGTTGGAGGGGGAGGGTAAGTTATACCTTGGAATAAGTCCACATATACATATAAATAATTAAATAAAATGTATACAAAGCTTCTACTACACAATTATATGATAGGTATATAGCTAGTATGAACACAGTTATGTCCCTATAATGTGTGTACTTAGTACATAAAAAATTAAAAAAAGATAATTATTTTTCAAATAAATATCTGCCTTATGTGGGTATCACAACATTTTTTGAGCAGTCACCAACCATGTAACCAACCCGAGTTGATCATATTTTTTTAAATGGAAGGACATTTATTAAATAAAATAAAATTAATCATATATACAAGGAACTATACTTAAAACTAAATAAAGGTAGAAAACTTGTCACAATCTTGGTGGAAACAATATTAAAAAAAAGAGACCTTAACCTGCATGTTTGAGACATTATTAAAAAGACAAATGAAGCTTACAATCTGACACATTGTTTAGATACACATTGAAGAACGTAGCACGCTGTTGGACATACGAGACGTCTCTACTCGTTGACGAGAACATATCCAACGAGCTGCCCTACACGGAGTATTTGGAGTTCTTCGCACCTGACTTCCAACTGCATCCTGATATTGGCAGGTATTGATGACATACCTTCAGCATTTGTGAAAGTGTAGTGTGTGACGCACCTCCTCCCGCGACTTGTATGCATTAGTTAGTAAGATCAGTATCAAAGCAGCACTGCTTCTAAACACCCCGACCCTTCAATAATATGTCAAGACCAGCCCAGCTCCCTAGCTCGCGCACCAGTAACGTCCTAAGCCGAGGTCCGAACCCTACTAAGGGGCGCCCTAAGCCGTGTTGCTTAAATCTTTACGCCTGGCTAGAGGCTTTAATTAGTCTTGCCATTGTCCGGTTAAGCAGAAATTACTTGAATCTGCAAGAAAAACAAAACAACTGCTTCTAACAAGTTGTCTCATTTATCCAACACTCCCGTGCCCCAAGTAATACAGGTTTTGTGCTTTATAATTTTATTTACTTTTCTTCAAATGGCATGCATAATTCAGTTACTATGTGTCAAGATGCAGATAGTGCAGGAATATTTTTAGCAGACTCAGGAAGGTCAAAAAAGAATGAGTTTTATTGTTCGACGCGTATGTTTTGAAGTTTGTTATTTATTTTAATTTGACATGATATAAAATAAGTTAGATTTTTTAATAATTGTTTCAGTACATCGAACGCCAACAGCAAGCAGTACTTGGAAGCGATCACCAAGCATGTGTATGACAACCTCAAGATGTGTCAGCATTCTCCAGCGGTGCAGATGTCGCATATACCAGGTACACACATACTTATTCTTTTATACAGTCAACAGATTACATTATAAATAAGGGAAGGAACAGCTTGAACAACTCTCATTATAATGTTGGCATAATGATTTCATTAAAAAGGGACACATGTAAAAAAAACCGGGCAGGCTCTTTCGCCGTTTCTTCTCCTGACAGGGCTACATTTGGAAACGGTAGTAAATTACGTTCAATGAGTGTTCCAATTGTCCCTTATGTTGAATATTTGATTTGATTTGATTATAAAGTTGGCACTGCACAAGTGACATTACTGTGTTGTATGGTGCTAGTCATGTTCTAAGACTGCAGTAGCCAATTATCATCAGGCACACTGCACACTTACCACCTGAGTGAAATAAAAAAACAATTACGCAATTAGGCAATACTGTCAACCTTCTTGGCACAATCCCTAGAGACACCGAATTGGGCCAAGTCTTGTAATAGTTTTAAGTATTTATTCATCATCATCATCATAATCCACCTATGTTAGTCCACTGCTGGATAGGCCTCCCCTAATGAGTGCCATAGCGCCCTGTCTTCAGCTTGCCGCATCCAGTATCTGCCAGCAGTCTTTCGCAGATCGTCATCCCACCTCCCCAACACCACCCCAGAATTTATTCAGTAAAAAATAATTGCTTATTACGAAAAAATCGTTTTTCAGGTGACTTCTTCCCCGAAGAGTACAGAATAAAAGATGACCCGGACCCAGATATCCGGGTGAGTCAGGAAGAACAAGACAAGATGGTGGAGCCAAAGAATGAGTTCTTTGAAGACGAGAAGGACAATGAGAAGGAGCCGATAGTGCCTGAGCCGAAGGAACCATAGCATACGATCGGGGTCGAGGACCCCCTCGCCATTTGACCCGAGGAAACCTTCAAGAAATACAAGAAGAAGTTTATTGTGAACTTTTTGTGAAAGTGGGACTGATTGTGACAGTTTTAGTGTAGTGTATTGCAAGCAATATTAGGCTATTGGACTTAAGTATAGATGGCAAGTAAGTATAAGGAAGAAATATAACATTTGCAGGTTTGGGGGCTTACTAGGATTCTTCGAGAAACGAAACTTCTAAGTTCCTATCACAGTTCATATTCGTTTTAAAATTAAGTCTGAATGTGGTCTGCTAGAAAATTCTTTGACGTTTACATACTCTACATAACACTACATACATTCTATAAAACAAAGAAATACTGAAACTATGTTTGAATTTCGTTAGTTCTCTAGGTTTCGTTTTCAGAGAAAGAGTATAGATCTCCTGGTTTGATCCAACACCATTTTGACCCTTGACTACAAAACATTGCCTACTCCTTGCTTTAAAAATTATTTCCATCTTTTTGTGATGTGTTCAAAAGAGTTGGCCATTGTTTTAATCTGAATTTGGTCTAGTCTCAGTTTAAACATGTTTTGTAAACTCAAACTCAAACTCAAATATATCTTTATTCGATTAGACTTTATACAAAGTACTTTCAAATCGTCAGAATGACACAATAACACAGGATTATACATGCTACCGCCAAGTTCGGAAGGTTGATTTTACTGAGAAGAACTGTAAATAAGGGCGTTGGGATGTTGCTGCAGTATAAGGGAATTTAAAAAATTATAAGTTTATTGAATGCAGTACTGCTAGGTGTTACACCTGCATGGAGTGAGAATATAATCATTTAATAATGCTTAATTATATCTGACTACTGCATGTAGAACTCGTGATTATGTGAATATAATGTATGGTAAGTTTACTTACTAAAATTTATGTAAAATGTCAACTTGGAGTTTTTTCACATCTTTATATAGAAAAGTGTGTACCTCATAATTTATCTTATGAATTTTACAAGATTTTTATAATTACCACATAAAAAAATCACTCGCAAAATTGTTTTAAAAAACAAATTAAAAAAGAGAAATAGTAAACTATTTATTAGGGTTTCTGTGAAAATAATATGTAAAAATTATAGATAAAAAATCTTGTTGTATTGTGCTTCCTGGAATACAAGTTGGTAGAATAAAAGTGCTCTTACTTTGCTCATGCCAACCCTGATAGCGGGATATGTAACAATGTTTTGTTATACAAAATGAACCTTATTGGTTTACTAAAGGATATAGAGTACTTCTAATGTATTTGTGTGTTCTTTAACACTAAAAATCTATGAATTATTATTTTCTGGTTAAATCTTTCCTGTACAAAAAAGTATGTGAGTTCATAGATTATTGTTTTTGTTATTTGTGGTTGTCAAATGTCTTAATTTATCGATAGTAATAAATAGGAATAATAATACATAATGTATAGCTTTTGGCTAGCGACCCGTGTACCGGCTAAGTATGGATTAATAAAAAGCGTTAGTTAGATTGTTGATGACATAATATCTGAAGCCAAACAATGGTTTCTTAATTATGAAGGGCTTTGTAATTGCATATTATTTAGTTTTTGATATTAAGTCATTGACATATAGATTTTTTTATTTAAGGGAAGCCTAATTTTTTTAATATGTATTTAAAAGAAAACAACAATCTTCCTATGAATAGCATTAATGTGATAGATATAATGTATTTATGATTAATAAATCAATTGGTCAAAATTTCAAAAGCATCTGACAGACTTACAAATTGCTAGAGATGTTTATTGGCAACTGGCAACATTTCTATAGGATAGCAATGAGCATTGAGAAATATATTATAACTAGCCCTTGGTGGCACGGAGGGAGCTTCACCTGATAAAGGATCTATATTATTGTATATATACGTATATGCAATTAGTGAAGTGTATAATAACTGTATTGTATGTTTTTTGACCATAAATACTGTTTGGAATTGCAAACTTATGTACAGTATTTTCACATCACGTGCTTTACGGTGAAGAAAAACATCGTGAGGAAATGTATAGTGCCTGAGACGGCGAAAGACTCACCATCTGTCACGTTGGGACATAATCATCTTTGGTGAAATGTGGGTGTTGTTATTATAACACCTCTGCCTACCCCTTCGGAGAATACCAGCGTGAACATATGTAGTATGGAATTGCAATCGAACGAATGGTTTCCAAAATGTAGTTATGCATACTAGTAGTTCTTGTATCAATGTATATTATAATAACAGAATATACATATAACTTTGTAGGTGCAAAGTTCCCAAATCTTGACTGCAGATGATCACATACAGTCAGGAGTGCATAAAAAGAGCGCGTAGTTTTCACCTGGATCTCATAATGTTGCTATATAATAAGATAATGTTAATTATCCTCTCGCTCCGCTAGTAGAAAAGATACAAAATGTACGGGAATTACATGTCACGATTTATGTCATGTCCATACGATTCTATTAGCGCAAGCGCGACAGAATGTTGTATCATTGTTGTGCATTGAGTAACGATTTGATGATTTTATAGTTTTTATCGCGCTAATACCAGTATTGCATTTGAGATATCAATACATTTATTCAAATTTGTAAATATTCATGTATATTTTAATAGAAAATACTTTTTACAATCATTGTTTTATTTTTCACTGGTTTCTGTAGTTTGGAATAAAAGAAATTTAAAATAAAATATATCTTTATTTCTACACAGCATGTAATAACAATAAATACAAATAAAATTATTGCTTAGGAGCATCTGCTAGTAACTACCTAACTTCAAATCTAAATTATTCTCATTTATATATTTGTGGACATCACTCATTTCCTCACAAAAATCTACTGTAAACATTTGTAACTTATCACACATTTGTATTATTTGTTTCACTACACTCTTCGAGACTTCTAAAGTACAGTCCAACCATAAATAGTTCAAGTTACTCAAACTACCTTTGCGTAATAAATGCATTAGAGTATTATCAATATTCATTTTCGTTTGGTATTTCAATACCAATTTCTGTAAATTATTTGTACAATCAAGAAAGAAAGTCAAAATGTCGTCTATATTAAAATTCTCATTACCTATTGTTAAATTTCTGAGTTCTGAAAATATGTTTTTTGGTCTTCGAAAGTACCTCGGGATGATCAAGCACTTAGACTGCGTAACCAAACATAATGAATGCAGATTGGGACAACACTCACCTATTATCAAAACTGCATCTAAAGTTAGCGAATGCTCAATTTCCCACAAAGTAAAATGCGTCAAATATTTCCCTTTGACTAATAAAAGCTGCTGCATTGAATCCGTAAAGGAGAAAAATGACAAGTCTAGCCTGCATAATCTTAAGTCACTCATCGACAGCTGCGCCAATATTTCATCCTTGTTATGTTCTGATAAATGCGTGACCGAGAGTTCTCTGAGGAACGGACAAATCTTAACTAGTTTCCTGATGCCGTCAGCTGAGGCGAAGTGCGAATTGATTTTCCTGAGACTAAGTGGACCTATATCCATCACGGTGCCTATCAACGTCGAACCAATATCACAGGACTCGATCCGCAGTTCTTGTAAAAATGGAAGCTCACTAACCAACATAATTATTCCCGCTTGAGAGACACACCTGCCGATCCGATTCGCTCGTTCATTCCTGGGCGGATCCATTGCTAATATGCGAAGCTGTTTCAATTTGGAGATCGAACAAAGACCGGCGTCGGACACGTTTCTGATTAGAACAGAGGCATTGAAAAGGGACTTGCAAATGTCTACCCTTGAGACAATGTTGATTTCTTCAAGAAGGGGGCAACTGACACCTATAACTTGGAGCATTTCATCCGTGCAAATGAATTTAAGATCGAGAACAATTAGTCGGGAGAAGGTGGATAGATTCTCGATCCAGAACAGTTGTGGTATGCTGTTATCGAGGTCGCATTTGCGGAAGACGGTCATGCTGGGGTGAGTCAACACGCGGAGTTGAACGCGGGGGTCGCCGCGGTACTGGCAGCATGTTCGCTCAGAACAGAGGACATCAAATAACCTGCAAAGTAAACATCACCATTAGTTACAAGATAAGGAATAAAAACTGACTATGATGGTAATTTTACAAATTAATTAATTGTTATCAATAATAACTCAAATATCTACGAAGCTAATGATCATACATTTAACCATTTGATTCTTTTATCATGAATCATTTTCTTTGCTAAAATTTGTATAAATCTGAGATCATAAAGAAACTTGAATACATTTATGCAACAAACAAATTATAAAATACTACAGTGATAGATAACATTGGCCCAAATCAGTATTCTTTGTTAAGAATTTTTACAACTTTAAAATACAAGGTGCTAAGTTTCTCTATGCAAAACTTCAGACAGCAACCAAATAACTTTTGCATTCATAAATCACCATAAAATATACATTAGTATCAATGAGTTACAGTTCTAAAAATATATGGTGATATTTAAAGGTGAATGTGCATGAAAGAGTTTAATATTATTATTTATGATTTTGGTGCTGTTATTACAAGTGATTATTTAATTATTTTAGGGATGACAGGATTGACAATAAACAACAATTGTGTAGTGTAATGATAGTGTACCATTGAAAATGGATAAGAACAGTGATTATAAGCGTTTATTGAGTAAAATCTTACCTGGCTGGGAGCATTAACATTAAATGGCGCTTCAAATCAAACGCCTCCCTTTCGACCTCGTCAAACTGATTCTCAGGATAACTCTTTTCGATAACATAACAGGCAGAATTAATTAAATTTATACAATTCTTAATACATATTCTAAACAAACTTAGGGGCTGCTTTGGAGGTGACATTTTGAAGCCCTTCACACGCAGTACGCACAGGGAACAGTGATATTTAATAATTTACATTGAAAGCCGTGAAACAACCGCACATTAATTTAAAGCAAATTATGGGAATTATGATTACAAATAGAAAAGGCCACTTTATTTTCTTTGTTTGTACTCTTTCTCCTAATCTAATTATTGCTCGAATCGTATCGTATTATTTTATTCCTGCTGCATTTTGAGAACAAAGTAAATTTACGATACGAATGAAATGAATGAATGAAATTATCTTAAAGTGCGGGGGGGATCTGTGTTTGACACATGATTTGACATCAACAACTTGACGTTATCTATGATACGAAATGTTTTTAATTTGTGATTTTCAAACCAAAAATGTTTCTTCTTTAGAGCGCCTCTAAAACTTTTACGTTTATCTGTACAGTTGCGTTCTCTATATTTAAGCCACAGATAGAGAAAAAAAATTGCTTGTTTACCAGTATCAAATTTTGTAGCATAGAGATTTTTTTTAACTATGTGGCAACGACATCTACTTATTACCATCGTAAACTTTTTCTCTCAAATAGCGGTGCAGAAGTGTCGATAGATGGCAGCGCTATGAAAAGAAATATCCGTGTCCGAAAATTTTTAGTTCGTCGCATACAGTCAAGTCAAGATAGTGCAACGTTTATATAAGTTAGTTTCTAAAATAAACAAGTTTCATGACTACAAGTCATTTCGCTAATCGAATATCTACTTATTTCGGCGAGGAAAACATTTTCAAGATAGCATGGGGTACTTAGCTAGCTCACAGAAGACAGTACAGAATAAAACAATAACTAGATTTCATTATTTTAATTCTCATTGTTTCGTATCATTTTATTCTAAAACTAAACAGTTTGTTATTACCTATTGGGTAGTTAAAATAATGTATTCGTCAATACATAGAACTTAATCTATGTTGCTAGAACTCCAATTTAATCGGATCCAATAAATAGGTCATAATTTTGATCTGTGTTCACATTTACATCGGTTCTTATTAGCACGTAGTTTAAATTACAGTGGTACTTATCTACCTTCTACCTACGAAGCTATTTTTGTATAAGAGCAGGATAGGTAGTAGGTATTCAGTATGTATGTAGTAAGTACTTACAGTTTTGTGCTTGTTAATTTTGTAATCGGGTTTATACGTGTATTTAGTGATTTCGAAAAACAATAAAATAGATTTTTACCTTCATAATAAGTCGGTAGGTTACCATCGTAAATAAATGATTCGCAAGAGAACATCCCGGCAGTGGGACAAAAACGGCTACGATTAAAAAGAAACAATGATTGGTGAAATCTTGTTGATAAATTTAGGATCCAAAACATTACTTTTACACTTTATATAATCTTTCTCCGCTTTACTATTCAGTCAAGTGAATTTAGGAAAGTGTGAATACGTAGGTAATATCATTTTATCGAAACTCAAATATGGACCATAGAGTGAGAATGGCAAAACGTTATGTAAAAAATATAATTAAAAAAGTAACACATTTTTTTTAAGTGGCAGCATTGATAATTATGAAAGTTTTAGAATTTAATTTTACTAGCTCTGTATTTTAAAAACTGCGTTTATTTTCTTTAAATTAACTTTACTTTATTTAATTTCATAATATACGTACTATTTCAGCGCGATGCCTAAGAATTTTGTTTGTTTGTTCTGAGAATTTTTATAAGTAGGTAAGTATTATAAATTTCAAATACAACGTTACGATAATTTCTATATTTATATTAGGTAACTATTATAATTTCCTCACTTTGATTTCTGTCCCTATTGCCTAACTACCTATAGTATCATCTCTCCATTTTAGGTCAACTATTTGATTTAGATAGGTATCTTAAGTATCATTATTATTAATAATAATATTATTTACATTAAAATATGTATATAGGCTATATAATTGTATCTCATCTATATATTTTTTATATATTTGTAACGAATAAGTAAGTACCTAGTTTTATAATAATTGTTTGGCACTATATTATGTAAAGTAGGTAGATTTATTTTAATATTATTCTTTATATACACCGCTATCTACATTTTAGTAACTATTACGTCTATATTTTGTATTAAGATACTTTTTAAATACTTTAATATTTTATTTTACAGCATAAAATTGATATTGTGCTTGACTTTCAATTTGGGATTGTTAAGTGCTATAAAATACTTCTATATTTTTTGGTTAGTACCTGTTATTAATGTGATATTTTAAGACTAAATACTTCTTTTAATATTATGGCTCAAGTGGCGTACGAATATAATATTTAGCTGTCGTAAGGTAAACATGTACCTGCTACCTATTAGCGTAAATCCAGAACTTAGATTTAATACTCGTAGAAAGGGGTTTGGGTAATTTTAATGGTAAGTAATACCTATTAGCATATTGCAGATATACTACCCCTTCGAGGACTATATATATGAAAATGTTTGATAATTTGAAAGCAGGTGAGCTATTTCATAATGGGTTTTTCCAAAAATCTAAGTGTCGATTTATTTGTTCCGTTTGTTGGCAGCACAAAATATTGTATTAATGCAATATTTGTATAATATTACATATGGCAAACCTCTTGCATCGACCTTGGCTTGCATGGAATATCAGCTCCGCAGTCACATCACTACAATGTTTTTTTAGCTCCGACGATGATAACGGTGGTCTCTGCCTGCCCCCATGGGATACAGGCGTGAGAATATGTATGTATGATGACTTAAGTTTGATCTTAGGTCGTGTCGTGGCGTGTCGGCTACACGCACATCTTTTTTGAGTATGAGCGGCTAGCCTTCGTTACGTAGGTAGGTTTATTTACGATTCAATTAACGTCTAAAAAATTTGATACGTTATAACAGTAGCCGCGATGAAAATCAGACGTACTTAGTAGAATAATAGAATTGTAGATAAAATCCACAAAAAGTTACTCAAACCCCTTTCTCACAAGTAGACATTTAGGTACATCATCTCATTTTAAGAATATAGTCAGATCAATTTGTGCATAATTCTAAATTTAGCAATAAGAATGTCTAACAAAACGATATCGAAGTTTAACTTCTAGATAAATCTATTAAGAGTCTAGATTAAGACTTTACTTAAGTAGAAAGAGAAAATCCTACTAAAGAGTAAAAATTACAATATATCTAATAGAGAAATGATCGCACACATACACAAATATTTACTCTAGAATAAAAAAACATACATAGTCGAATTCGTCGTAGCATAAAATGATCACTATCAATAATTGACCGCCCATGAGCTGATCAATCCGATTTTCGCTTAACCTAATCTCTCTTGAATTTTGGCCTTCATTACTCGACTGTAATCCATTTACTAAATTGGGTGCTGGATCGTTTGATTTTAAATCCGTTGCGTCTTGATCAGTAACATTCTTATAAACCTTTTCATTCCTGACCGATGTCTTTTCGTTT
The DNA here is from genome assembly GCA_964035505.1 of Watsonalla cultraria. Lineage (NCBI taxonomy): Eukaryota > Metazoa > Arthropoda > Insecta > Lepidoptera > Drepanidae > Watsonalla > Watsonalla cultraria. The sequence continues at coordinate 7,230,346 of OZ037731.1, forward strand.
CGATCATAGATCGGGTTAGTTTGGTTCATATTACAAGGACTGCGGAAGTGTTGTCGTTCAAATCTGCGGCTTACATTCCTGCTTCTATCCAGATCCTTGCTTACATCTTGTTTATTGTTCTTGCTTTCATTTTGAACTGGTTCACGATTGAAATTCCTCTTGAAATTCCTACGTTGATCCAGTTTATTTTCGAAGTTTTGTTTTCCGTTCCTACTCTGATTCGGATCGTGATTAGGGTTGCGTGTGACGTTTCTACTCTGATCTAGAACACGATCCAATTCATGAGTGTGGATTCTATTTGAATCGGACCTTCGTGGTCCGTTAGTCAAGCCGGATCAGAGTCGCTTATGTGAATCAGTGCTGGAGCTTTTGAGTGAGCCGAAGCGTCGTGTGACTCGTGTCGGGGGAGAAGATGCGCGCGGACGGTCTAGGCTCGACGCGCGTAGGATCAGCCCGCGGGATTGACTCAGAGAGCTCTCACCCCATACCTGATACACATTTACAAACATATTATTACACTTTCCAAAGCGGTACGCTCAACGGGAAGCCGATGATCGCTTCGATGACAAAGAGTGTTGAAACTTTTTGTCATCGAAGATAAATTAAGTCCCTAAGTGACAGATTGTCTAGCTGATTTGGTACCCTAATGCGGGCTGTGGTACATTGGCAAAGGATCATCATCTCCCTGGCCTTAATCCCATGTATTTGGGATCGGCACTTGATTCAACCCGATGTGGTTGATCACCTGACTTTTATACGAAGCGACTGCCATCTGACCTTCGCAACCCCTTTCTCGAGGAAAATCGGCAATCTGGGTTAAACCAGTTGTCAGACTCTCTTAACGATTGCCAAAGATGTTAAATTGGCAACCGGGACCGACGGCTTAACGTGCTCTCCGAGGCACGGAGGGAACTCGGGCGGTCACCCATCCAACTACTGGCTAGGCGTATGGTTGCTTAACTTCGCTGATCGAATGATATGCGCAATAGCAACTGTAATAGCCTTTATGAAATTAGTGGACGTTGAAACAATCAAAATGACGTGAACATACATACAAGGGCATAGCAGGGCTCTGCTTGCAAAATATCGACGTCAAATTATATAACTATTCTGGTTCCAGGAAATACGAAATCTAATTTGAATAATTTTATTTAAATAAGAGACACTTGGAGACACTAAAATATCGTAATTTTTAAGACTAAGTAAATTTAATTACATATCCAAATTAAAGCCTGACAGAAGACGAAACGGCGGAAATGTTTTATATAAAAACCGCCTTCAAAAAGAGAAAAAGTACCCATAAAACCTTAAGAGTAAGAAAAGGTAATACATCATTCTTTACCGGATCACCAAGCGAGCCACCCCGTTGGTGTCTGGAGGTGCGCGCCTCGTTCTCCGTGAAGGACGTCTCGAGGTCGCGAGGCAAGGGGTCACTGACCGACTGGGACAGCAGGTGAGTCGTTGACGATGAGTTAGAGTCCTCGATGTTGGAGAACTCATCAGGACTGTCGTCTCGCTGAGGGGTGTCTGACTCCTAGAGATAAGAAAGAAAGAAAGAAGTATTTATTTGCACAAAACATGGTAGTAAGTGAATTATACCTAGTGTACCTGTCGCCGAGGTGTAACCATGAATATCACCAGAATATCTATGCACATAAACAGAATTGAAGTGTCTGTTTGTTATTCCGAATTAACAGCTTTTCATCTAATGCATATGTACCTAGGTATATACGTAAAAAAATTCGTCGGTCTGTCTGTTTGTTCTGTTGGCCTAATCTCTGAAGGGCTAGACCGATTTCAACGAGACTTTTACTGACAGATAGCTGATGGTACAAGAGACAGCTAGTAAATAATAAAAATTGTACCTTATATTTCAAACAAATAATGCATCCCATTTTTGAATGCAAACATAATCCTAAACAGCTTTCGGACGTTGACCGAAATGACCTCGCGAGTTTCGCAAAAACTCAATCCCTACTTACCCACATACACAAATCTATCCCAACAATAATACCGCAACGTCCTGTCTTATATACTTTCAATGAAGGTAACTTAACGTGTGGTGGCAACATACGAACCTCTTCTAAATCCCTCAGAGTGGTTGGGTAATGGAGTCTCCTAGCTTCGTCCCTCTCCTTGTCCCATTCCCGCTTCTCCAGCTCGTCGGCTAACATCATTACTTCCCAGTCGCCCCCGCTTCCAGAGAGTGCTAGAAGATACAAAACATATTCAGATTTACTGACTCTCCCATGAATGAATCTGATGGTCTTCTGCAGGAAATATTTTTCGGTATTGATAATCACATCTAGTTGTAGCAATAAGGAGAAAATATAGGTTCTATTTAATTTAGTAGCTATCTCTACATGAGAATCGCTATACCCTCAAGTCATGTTGGTATCATACGTCAAACTCTCCCCAAAAAATCTTTATTTGACTAGACTTTTAACAAATTGTACTTTCAACTCATTAGAACGACACGATTAGGTATACAGAATTATAAATGCTTCCGCCATGTACGGACGAACGCATCCGCGGTAGCGCGAGAACGACTTTCGCATGTTTGAATTTCGGATCGGCTCGAAATTCATTCCTAATTCAGCTACTTTCCTAATAGCGTCGTCTACCTGCAAGGGGCGATAGGCTTCCATGGTTCGAGCTGCTGGCACGGACTCGCCGGGAGCTGTGTTCAACGAACTCCTCAAACATTGGTGTACGTGGCAGAGACTCCGAGTCACTGCTTGTTGAAGTGCTGGAAACATATTCAAAGTGCACATGATTTTAGTATATTGTGATATCATCGGCAAGTGTTATAGAATATGTTCTTCGTGAACATATGTTATCGAAAAACTGTAAATTAGTAAAAAAAAAGAAATTTACAATTTACAAATTTAGCATTGATAATTTTTAATGAAGTTTCTTATTCCATTGGTACGAAGATAATGTTAATCTTTATATAAGTCATTTTCCAAAAAAGATATATGTCACTAGTGTGCCGAAAACGGCTTTAAAAATTTAACGAACTCTAGCCTGTCCTCTAGCTATAGCTATAACGTATGCACATGTTTTAGTGCCCTCTTTTTTACAGGAGAACTTAAATACATACGTATCACTCCAGCTGCAGTCGCTGCCGATGTCCATCTCGACGTCATTGCAGTTGTTGGCTGCCTTGTGCACGCTGCCGCGATGGTACCCGAACAGCGAGCCCAGGCTGAACTTGCGCTGCTGACGAGGCCGCACTTGCTCTGAAACAATAGGACAGAAATTACAACGGAATTTGGAAACGTCGAGAAGGAGAATAATGCTGTGTCTATATGGATTAAAATTTAGCTTATAATGCTTGTACAAAGTAGGTGCTACTACTAATACTGGAAGTGATGCGTTCTTGCAATGAGTAAAATATTCCAAGACAATATCTCAAAAGGAGAGCTAGAGCTCAGCAGGATTTTAGTTTTGAAATCGGTCCTACTTAATTGGTACAATACTTTATAGAGGATAGCAGACAAAATGATACCACTTATTACTCTATTGCTTACCATCGATCGGGGTGTGTACAATATGTTTCTTGGTTTGACGAACCATTAGCTAAATAAACATTGAGCATGCTTCTAAACCTACTTCCAATATGGGTATTATTCTTACTTCGATCATTCCTTCCGGTGTGGTGCATTCCAGTATCAACAGAGAGAGTCTTCTTTATCTTGGACTTGGTGTTGTCGAGATGTGTTCCGAAAAAGTGGAAGGGATGGATGCCGCGCCTACTACTCCGAAGGCTCGACTGTTCTGGGCTGAGGAGAGACCGGTCTTCTGATGTAGTGTGGGGAGATATTGGCCTGAAAGGCGAGGGTTTATTGGTGATTGAACTTGACAGACTATTCAAGGTTTTGCTAGGAAGAAGAAAAGCATAGATTGCTCGACTAAGATTTGTTTATTGAAACTCAAAAACTTTTAATAGCAAAAGTAAAATCTAGTCAAGATTTCAAAATAAAATATCAACAGGGTTCAATTTCCTACTACGACTGTAAATAAAGTCACTAAAAAGACCGCTAAGGATTTGTCAAAGAACATAAAAATATTATTCACCTAGTAAGGTCCTGCATCTCCATGCTCTCCTGGTCACTCTGATCCTCCCAAGACTTCCTTTGCCTCAGCTTCGCGGCTCGTTTCCTCGAATAAGTTCCAGCCTTGCCATCAAGATTCAGGTCCAACCTCTTACTCTTGTTTACTGTCCACTGATCTTTGCTTGACGAAGTCTTACCAGCTCTGTTGGACAAGGACTCTGCTAAGCTTTGTAGTTCTGAATATGAAAGTTTTCCTAGTTCAATGCCTTCAGTCATTTCAGATAGCTTTTCTTCCGTTATATCTTCAGCTGATGTTTTCTTTGATGACTTCTCTTTGGATTTGCTAGCTGACTTGTCTTCTTCGTCCCCGCTTGCTGTTGGAGGAGACGTGGCGAATACTGTGTCTAGTGAATCACCTCGCTGAAATACGTTGCATAATTACAATCTCATCTATTAGATATATTCCTGAATTTTGATTTACGCACAGTTTTACACGTTTAGAATTTATGTTTTCATATAACTATTTTCAATCCCTTTAGCTTGGATTTTAGAAATCGAATAAACTAAATATTACACCATTCTACATATATTGGGAATCCATTGAACCAGTAAGTCTGTGCGCCAAGCACATATACACCTTATATTAATAAGTACATACATACCATAAATCCTTCTTCAGTTCCTGAAATTTCATCACTACCAGAACTGCCATTCTTTGTGAGTTGTATGTTAGGTGTACTCACATCTTCAACATTCGGTATAGGTATTTGTGGATGCTGTGCACCAGGACTGAGACCTGACAAACCGAGCCTTTCAAGTTCTTGAATGCGCTTTTGTAATTGACTTATGATTTCGTCACGTTTTCTCACTTCGTTTTCTAAACTGTTAAATCTGAAACAATTTTATGGTTTATTTTGATCGACACCTATTTTTAATTCTAAGTATTATAAATATAGAACGCTGCTTATCTATACAGATAAATAAAATTGAAGTGTCTGTTTGTAATTCCAAAATAACAGCTTTTCACTAAATGCATATGAAAGTATACACGATACTGACACTAAAAAACCAAGTTTAAAATTTTTTCTCTGTCTGTCTGTCTGTCTGTTTGTTCCGGGTAATCTCTGAAACGGCTGGACCGATTTTAACGGGACTTTCACTGACGGGTAGCTGATGTTTCATGGAGTAACTTAGGCTTTTATTTATTAAAAATATTAGGGTTCCACGATAAATAGGATGAAACTAAATCTACGCGGATGAAACCGCGGGGCACAGCTAGTTTCAAATAAAACATTTAGTTGGTTAACATACCTATCTTGAAACTTCCCCTGAACATCATGCAAGTGTCCCTGTATGACTTGCTTGATCCCTAATAAGACTTCACCAAAATATTCTTGTTCTTCTAGAGAACCTCTTAAGAGCTTTCTTTGGTTTGCAACGGCAGATATTAAAGAAAGCTTAGGTTTTTCTGAAGGCACTTTTATATCTTCAGGCCTCAAAGTCTTAAAGTCGTACATAGGGTCAATATTTTGCTGCAATTCATACTCTGCTCTTATATTTAGTCCGTATTCTTGAGTTTGAACCATAGGCTCATCTGTTGATCTTGCTATTTGGTTTTGAGGACATATAGTTTCAGGTATTTCAGGTTCGGTTGATGGTGGGGGAGATATTTGCGGTACATGTTCTGTATTTGTTTGCGGAAGTTCAAAAACATCATTATCAGCATCTGTATCGGCATCTAATGGGACACTAGATGGTGGTGATGATAAAGTATGACGATGAAAAGTCACACTTTTAGCGAATTTCGAGTGCCTTGCCGCATAGCCTTCTAAGGTTGGTGCTCGAATCAATCGCTTTAGTTCATTACTCCTTTCTGGACTCTCTGCTGGGGTAACATCTTCAGATAATTTCTTTAGAATTGACTTGAGTGTTCGTCGCTCTAAAGTTTCATTTGATCCATGACTGCCCATGGAATCTATTGATTTTCGTTTGAATTTTCTCTTATCCATTGTGCTACCCTCAGAATGACTCCTAGTTAATGTATCGCCAAGGAGATCTTCAGATGAACTTGTGCAGTCTAAACTTGAACTTCGTATTTTCACAACTCTTTCTAATTCAGCAAGTTTTTGTCTTTCGTTTAATATTTTCAACTTTTTAACAAACGGTAGACCGCCATACTCAGGTGACAGGTCATCGATTGACCTATATTTCTTTACTCTTGGTAGTAATAGTCCGGGTGTTTTACACTCAGTTGGTTTCACTACATTAGTTTTCTTCGGAGGTAAACTTAACAAGTCTAAAGATTTATCTTGGACGGGTTCCAAAGGGCCTGTTAAGCAAATCTTAGGTTTATCTTGCTTACCATTATCGCTACCAATTTCAATATTATTATTGTCTATTTTAACAAGCTCCGCGGTAGTAACTATAGGCACGCTTATATGTACATCTGCCTCCGCGTTACTATTTTCTTTTGTTTCCTTAACAACTTCAGACTCCTTTTTCTCATCTTGGCTAGACTTACTTTGATTTTTTGACTCATTTAATATTGCTGCCTTTTTGAGTTTATTCCATGGCTTTTTACTTTTGGCGTCCTCTTTGCTTTCTACTGTTTGAACCGGCGCTATTTCAATTGAAACTTTTTCTATAGACGGTGGCTTAATTTTTTCAGTTGAAGTGTTTTCGGGATCCGTTTTTGGTTCAGTATGTTTCGGTTCAATATGTTTCGGTTCAGTATGTTTCGGCGTCGGTGTGTTTCCACTTTGTAATAATTTTAGCTTATCTCTGAACGTTGATCCAACTGCTTTTGCTGGTGATTTGATCTTGCTAACGACCGAGTGAGGTATTGAAATAAGGTTACTTTCTGTTTTAGGTGTAGGTTCAACTACGGCCGCTGGCTTTTCACTGACATCCTTGTTCAAAGGCTGACATACAGCAGTACCATCACTCTGTACTTGTAGTATTTTATCTCTAAAGCTAACTTTTGGACGAGAAGTACTGTCGCTGGACCCAGAAGAATTTTTCCTTGAAGTTCTAGCAGTAGGACTTTGTAGTTTCCCCGGTGAACTCGATTCTGAACCTTTTCTGATCGGACTTAAGGTTTTAATTGTAGGACTAAGAGGGCTTTTTATCGAACTGGGGCTTATAGTATCTGAGCTAGAAGGTTGGTTGCTCATAGTAGGAGTAAGTTGGTTCTTTTCGCGCTCTTCTTTGGCTTTGAGGAGAAGTAGTCTTTGGATCAGTGGAAGACCAGCACCAACGACCTCTGGTTCATCAGGAGCCGAGCTAGTTGATGGGGTAGGCTGTGGTGTTAACGACATGACAGAAGACGTTGAATGTCTCTGTTTAGCATTCTTTTCTTCACGATCCTGTAGAAAAGAACAAATTTATAATCAGGCCGCAGGCAGGACAAAATAGATTTAAATTCTTAATAAGGTTGTTAGTAATTTGATCATTACCTGTTTCTCCTTCAATAACTTTAACCGTGATAGCAAAGGTAGGCCTGCACCGATGGGTGATATACATTTCTCGTCTTTAATGCTTGATGTCGCTTCACCGATTTCCTGTGAATACACATTAACATGAGCGAATCACAGCTTAGAAATGTTGTTATCAACACCAAGGAAAGCTTAAGTTTAATTTGTCCTTTCCAACAATCTAGTGAATAAGTCACAAAACATTGATTACAAGCACACAAGAACAGGGGTCTACCATTATGGGTTTAAGCAGAGCGTATCAAGAACTATGAGCTTTGACGTTTCGTTTTGGTACTGTAAAATTAAACGTCAAAGTTAGGAAGTTATTAATATGCGCTGAAACGATCATAGTTGGCCGCCAATACACACTTACCTCTTGGTTGTGAGGTTGAGAATCATCACTTTCCACTCGAGGCATCCTTCGAAGAACTTTACTATCGTTAGTTCGTTCAGCACACGCTAGATTTTGCAGTTCCAAAGATTCTCCGGATCGACGACCCCCTCGTGATTTACTTCGGATAGCGTTGCGAATACCCTGTTTACGAGAAGAATTTGAAAATGAGAATGATTTATTAAGATTAAGCTCTGCTAGTAAGACCATTTATGAATGTCGAGAAAATTGCCATCGGTCCAGAAACTAGCCTTAAAAAATGAACCCGGTTGTGTGCGTATTTGCTTATAATAGTTGCAAGAAGAATTTTTATTTTTGGAACTTTTGTCTAAACTCTTGGGATGCCGAAGGGAAAAGTATGTCTGAACAGTTACTATAGGATTATTATGGTATTATAATGTGCTATACGTAGGTACCAATCCGTAGAATCTATTATAACCTACCCACGTCACCCCAGTGTCCACTTTCGTGGTTATTACAAAACTAGCTAGCTGTTGTCCGCCACTTAGTCTGTGCAGAATTTGACTTATTTTTATATGTATTCTGGTCAATTCACGCAATATTTTTATAAATTAAAGCCTATGAGTTATTCTTATAAGCTACATTATTGTTAATTTTAATTATTATATCAGTAGCTTTTGCGTGAAAGAGTAACAAATATCCATAGGTACATACAAACTTCCGCGTATTTAATATTATTAGTAGGATAGTGCTGTAAGTATACACTGTCACACAGTGTAAGAGCACGATGTCACTAATAATTATATTACTTCTATTATGTTCACCACTGTCTCTACAAAGTATTGCAAAAGAATCCCTCACCTTTACATCACTGCGTAGTTTGTGAACTATTCTCTTGGAAGTACTGTCGTCACCCATCTTATCTGGACTGACATCGCCTGAAATGAGAACTTTCAAAATTATATTGTGATTATTATTGTTAGAAATAACCTGAATGGAGGTTACAATTCATTAATATTTTCAAGCCTGCTCTGAAAGCCTTCGAAGGAGATGGTAGAGGTACTTACAAAACTACCGATAATTTGCATCGATCGTGACAAATGCTGATTAATAATCTCTTAGGCTGATGCCTGACTACAAACATAATCTTTACGTGGAGTACTGGAGTGCAACCTTGATTATTATCCAAAAAACCTTAACAATTAAAATGGTGATGAATAAACATTGTGTCGCAACTCACCTTTGACCTTCTGCCGTGACATGTTCTTGGCTTCCTGCAGTCTCTTCCTGCCAAGAGTCTGCAGGATGTCCTGAGCTTCAGGGTAATCCTTCATGGCAGCCAGTACATCCTCGCGAGACAAGGAGAACAGCTCTGAATAGCCCACTGAACGGACATCGGCCGTGCGTCTAAACAAATACAAAACAATTATCAGAATCTATACAGATAAATAAAATTGAAGTGTCTCTTTGTAATTCCAAATTTCCTTAAATGCATATGAAAGTTTAACGGTACTCACGTAAAAAAAGTGTCAGTCTGTCTGTTTCGGCTACTATCTGAAACGGCTGGACCGATTTTAGCATTCACTGGCAGAGGTAGGTGACGTTACAAAGAGTAACTTTTGTTTAAAAAAAAAGCCTTCCGCGAAATAAAACCACCGATGAAATTAAGTTTACACGGGTGAAACCGCAAGGCATAGCTAGTGGGATATAAATATTTTATCTCGCAGAAACACCGAACGACGCGTAAACAAGGAGAGGTAACAAAAACAAATTCCACGATATTCCTTTACTTAAAGTGATACAATGGATATTGTTAGCGTAATAGGGATGTCTATCTGTTCACGACATATAAATAGAATCAATTTTACTGAAATAATATCTTTGGAAATCGTGTCATGAAAATGTATATCGGAGGCAGTGAAGTTCGAAGTGAAGCTTGTCAATTATCAAATGTACTAGTTTTTACCCCCGATTTTGTCTAAGTCTAATGAAATAAATATATTTTGAATTTAACAAACAAACAGACAACTTATTTATCCACGAGATGGCACAAAAGGCACATAGGATAATTTTCCCGATTATAATATTTATATAGTGTGAAATTTAGCTATGTGAACTTAGCACCCGACTTAAAAAAACGCAAAAATTTTTTCGTATGAAGTTGTTTGTAGTGAAAATGATTGGCCTCCGTCAAGGAAAAGTTCACTTCAGCTATTTCGAAGCCTTACTAAGACGGTAAAGACATTTCCCATCATACTTACTTGTTAAGTCCATCCAAATTGAGGATACCGATCTCTCCGAAGAAATCCCCTGCCTTCATAGTGGTGAGAACCCTGCCCGTTTCTGATATCACTTCGAGGATACCGTCAGCAATGATGAACATCTCTCGAGCCACTTCACCTGATAAGAATAATGAATAAATGTATTTAACTGTATACAGCTTTGTTTAGTCTAAATCAAAGCCTAAGGTGACGCCACGAATTATGAGCGCTGTCCTTGAATGTAGATATTTTATGTGTCTGTTTTTATCTGTCTGTGACGCGACGCGAATAAAAACATGAGTAGTTATCCCCACTATTCTCACTGAGCGCTCATAGCTAGTGATAGGATACGGACATTATGCTTCTCTATGTATAAAATGCAATACCTAACACTTTATTGTACATCCCTTTAGAAAGTATAAAATACAACTCAAAAGTAAAGGGTACAAAAGAGAGTCTTATCGCAGAGATTTCTCCCAGACTACCTTGTTTTATTACTTCTTTACGAGTATTGTAATATTTCTTTTATTACAAAAATATTTTTGTATTTTCCATTTATCACACCTGCGTAACTTTAATTACTGCTAATTTCTTGCTCTTCTGTACCATAAGGTAAGAAATAAAGAAATAAGTCATAATAGGCTTTAATGACACAAATAAGAATCGCACTATGTTTAAAATAATTATAAAATAATTTAAAATCGAAGAACTCATTGGTTGCGTCGCTTGGGTTGCAGGCGACTGCTCCAACCCCACGGCCACTCCGGCTTTTCAGAATATTAAGTGTACTTACCTTTCCGACATATTGAATCTCCCGGCGTGAATATGTAGGCCTTCATCTTAAGAACTAGGTCGTGAAGAAACTCTGGCTGGCATTCTTGGAATATTGTAACCTGTGGAATTAAAAGGGTTCATGAGTGCCGCTGCTTTCTATGGCCCCTGTTCATGCTGCATAATATGCAACACCTTCTAAACTTGCCTGGAGACCTACCATCATCAATTTAAGAAGAGCGTATTGAGAACTTTGAGCTTTGACGTTTCATTATGGTAAAACCTAATATTATAGTAGGTTCCAGGGCCTACTATCATCGTTATAGCAGTGACATCTTACTAACTTCTAAGCTTTGAAATTTAATTTTAGTGTGACACAATGTAACGTCAAATCTCAGAAGTTCTTAATACGCTCTGCTTAAACCGATGTTGGTAGTCCTGGTTTAAGTTGCTTTACCATTCAAATTTACAACACATTTTAATCTTGTTAGATGTGACGGCGACAATTTGTCACATTGAATATGCTTAACGTTAAATATAGAGGTACCTTGTTATCCTCTGAGATGCTAATGATATTCGATCTTCTCGAGCTACACATTTAAGTAGAACTACTTACTAGACTGTGACTTTATTTTAACTTTTATTGGCTGTGTACATGGGCTTACATTTCTTATGTGATTTATTTTGTATTTTTTAAATTGTATAATATTTTTGAAAGGAGTAATTACTGAGTTTCTTGTCAGCTTCTTCTCAGTAAAAGCAACCTTGGTTGGAAGGAAGGCGGTTCATTCTGACGATTTGAAAGCTAAAAATCTAATCAAATAAAGATATTTTTGAGTTTGAGTTTGATCTTATAGTGAGGGACTAGAACATTGCATAGTAATCTATACATCTATATACAGATAAATAAAATTGAAGTGTCTGTTTGTAATTCCAAATTTACAGCTTTTCACTAAATGCATATGAAAGTATACACGCTACTGACACTAAAAAACCAAGTTTTAAGATTTTTCTCTGTCTGTTTGTCCGTCTGTCTGTTTGTACCGGGTAATCTCTGAAACGGCTGGACGGATTTTAACGGGACTTTCACTGGTAGGTAGCTGATGTTTCAAGGAGTAACTTAGGATACTTTTATTTATTAAAAATATTAGGGTTCCGCGACAATAAGGATGAAACTAAATCTACGCGGGTGAAACCGCAGGGCACAGCTAGTTCAAAATATTATGAGATCAAACAAACTTTCTGAGAGTCATTATTACAATGAGTTGTTCCGTTCGAAATAAAATTAGCCATGCGGGTGAATCATTTTGAGCAAAACATGATTTGTGACCAATTATTTGACTCAACGATGCGACATCGTTTATAATATCCTTTGAAAGTAAGTATGCCTCGGGGTATATTAAATTATTGCATTATATAAGCATGTGAACTTCGAGTGAATTTTCAGCAGCGATTCCGTTCCAGAGATAAATTTAAAGCATTACTTAAGGCATTCCTGTAAGAAGTTTAATGAACTTTGTAAGGAAATGTTCCCTCAGAAAAGGGTTCTAAAGAGCCCATTGCAGAGCTTATTATGAGTATGAAATCTAAGATATAATAACATAAAGTACCTACTCGAGTAGAAAGATCTTATCTATACATCTATACAGATAAATAAAATTGGAGTGTCTGTTTGTAATTCCAAAATAAAAGCTTTTCACCAAATACATGTAAAAGTATACACGCTACTGACACTAAAAAACCAAGTTATAAAATTTTTCTCTGTCTGTCTGTCTGTCTGTCTGTTTGTTCCGGGTAATCTCTGAAACGGTTGGACCGATTTTAGCAGGACTTTCGCTTGCAGGTAGCTGATGTTTCAAGGAGTAACTTAGGCTACATTTATTTATTAAAAATATTAGGGTTTCGCGACAATGAGGATGAAACTAAATCAACGCGGGTGAACGGGTCACAGCTAGTATTACAATACAAGAGTCAGCAAATTGTCTCAACCAATAATTATAAAAGTTGTGAAATTAATGCTACAGATTTTTCACGTCGATTTGTTTTCCGTCGTCAACACTTATCGAACACTCGTTGACATGTCAGTGCATTGGCGATAGGATTTACTCGGCTGGATTCAGCTCTGTTAATCGACTAGAATCAATTGATTAACTCAAAACAATCGAACAACTTCTCGATTGTTTCATAGCTACGGCAAGTTGAATGTTGGACATTAGACCAACTCAGATTATTTCGATTAAAGATAGATCAGAGAAAATGAAAATGAAAAATATTTATTCAGTTTAGGCCCTGGTCAGGCACTTATGAAAGTCGAGAATTTACCACCGGTTCGGAAACTAGCCTTCTGAGAAGAACCGGCAAGAAACTCGAGAGATTCGAATAGAGGCAGCGGGGTTGTGTGATTCTCTGCTTACGCCGTGAATTAGGCCATACAATGAAATAAAACATTGTGATATCAGAATGTACTTTGATTTTACCTTCTTGAGTACGCTCAAGTTGACATGCAGAGCTAGTTCTGTTTTCAGCTTATCTGGCAGCAGGCCGAGGGCGGTGTTGATGTCTCCTCCGCCCTGGATGCGACCACGAGACCACGAGTAGTCATACCACCTGAGTACACGCCTCTTCATACCACCTGGCACCTGGGGGAGAATGTGGGTTCAAAAACAGATGACGTCATCGTGACCGTTGGGTCAGTAGTGATTGGTCGTGTTATATCGATACATACATATTATGCTCATGTCTGTATTCCCCGAAGTGTTGTAATAACGGCACCCACTTTTCACCGACATTGATTAAGTGGCAACGTGACAGATGTTGAGTCTATTGTCGTCTCAGGCACTATACATACGTCTTTTAATTACTTCTCAGACATATGCAGGTTTCCTCACGATTTTTCCTTCACCGTAAAGCACGTGGTGTGTAATCACTACACATAAGTTTATTTTTAATTCGAACTTGCGTCGCTTGCGTAGCAAACGACTGCTTAAACTCCACGGCCGCCACGGCTAAAGGTTTAAGTATAGCTAAAAAATTTGTATTATAGATGGATATTGTTTTTAAGCCTTCGAAATGGAACCTGGAGTGAAGCGGGGACGGGTCGCTAGTAGTGTATAGAAACCCATACCTTATGGTGTCTCATGTAAGTCTTAGCGCCATCCAGCAGCCTCTCAAACTCCAGCCTGTTGGCGTTCCTGTTGGTGATCACATTGCCAACTTGGCCAACGATGGTGGCGAATATGAACACGCCAATCAAGTAGCTCACTATCGTGAATACATACCTGCAACATTATATTATAACTTCAACACAGTATACATATAAGATTTACAAGCAGTATCTAGGCCTATTTTATTGAATAAGAAAGACAAATTAAAGCAGTTTTAAAAAATGACAGTGAAACACTTGTATCACGTATAAGAGTTCGGCCACGGCCCACGACGTGACACCTCTTACTGTCATTACGTGAATTCCGCTTATTGAAGCACGCGTCTGCGTGAGTGTGTTTCGACCAATTTGTTCCTAGATTCCGAGCTGTAAAGTTTATATTTAAACTGTGGTTTCAAGGTTCTGGGGCCTTACCATGAGCTCTTATTGCCATGATAGTTTTACTCATTTATGAGACTGATGTATGTGACGTGCATACATCTGTCACACAACTGAATTAACATTGCAATAAGAGCTCATGGTTGGGCCTCTGTCTGAATAAATGCTAAACACATTAAAACAATCCCAAATTTCTAAGGAACATGCGGTATAAGAATTTGCAGTTTTGAATTAGAATTTTGAACATACCGGCTAACCAGAGACAATGTGAAACATAACTAAAATGTAGTTTAAACTCTAATTAAATACAATGTTCTACATGTGTTCTACACGTAGGGATTTAACTGCCCTCTGGGGCAATACAACCTGCACCCTATAGCTTCTAGGGAAAGATTATTTTTTAGGTTTAAATAGTTCAGTTACTAATGGAAAATTGTCCTGTACTGTAAGCATAAGAAAGTGTGTACAATGAAAAAAATTATAATGCTTTGTTCAAAGTATAGGTGATATAAAAATAAGGGGTAAATTTGAAAAAAACTACCAACGTTTCATAATACGACATGTCACAAAATCAAGGCACGGAATTATTTTATACACGAGACGGATATGAATTGTGTTTTAGTATTTCTAATCTATACATCTATATCTATATACAGATAAATAATCTATATACATATACAGATAAATAAAATTGAAGTGTCTGTTTGTAATTCCAAAATTACAGCTTTTCACTAATTGCATATGAGAGTATACACGCTATTGGCACTAAAAAACCAAGTTTAAAAATTGTTCTCTGTCTGTCTGCCTATCTGTTTGTTCCGGGTAATCTCTGAAACGGCTGGACGGATTTTAACGGGACTTTCACTGGTAGGTAGCTGATGTTTCAAGGAGTAACTTAGGATACCTTTTATTTATCAAAAATATTAGGATTCCGCGACAATAAGGATGAAACTAAATCTACGCGGGTGAAACCGCGGGGCACAGCTAGTTACAATATAAATTTAAGAACAAAATTTAAATGGAACTTTCTGATCATTCAATAAATGGGATACTAATAGTTTCCAACTCGAAAGTTTATCGTTCACTCCCCACAGAACTTGCCTTTACTGATATTTCAAGCGATAAATTATATTTATAGGTATCTATTTCTGATCCAATGTGGGTGTTACAACACTTTTGCCTACCACCTCGGAGACAGTAGGTCTAAAAAGGCCACTTTGGGAGAATCATAATGTGATCCGAATATGATTCATCACCGACATGACAAAATGGTCACTTAAGTGCAATTCATATTTATGATTCACGAATGATTACAATAATTGTAGATGTTAGTCCCTATGTAACTTTTTATGGTTCTGCTATTTGTCACAAAAGCAATTCGTATTTTGTGGACCATTTTAGGAATTTTCATAGGAAAGTGTCAAACAGGTGAATTGCGAAATATGAATCATTCCTGAATCATATTCGGATCACATCATGATTCTCCCAAAGTGGCCGTTTTAGACCTACACTTCTGGGAGTTTTGCAAAGGCGGGACTTTACACATTTATATCTGAATATATTATTCAAAATCTAAGAGAATACAGGATTCTTACTTCTTAAACTTCGCAAACAAACGAAAATCAATTATCTATGCAGACGTACTTATTCCATGATTTCCTATGATGATTAATTGATTGATACAAAAGTGTGTTCCAAGACAGTCGTATTGTAACCAATATCGAATCCGATCAAGGTCATGGGCAAAGAGTTATATAGTTAGGGCGGGTTGCATCAACTGACTTTAGCTTTAACAGTTTGTTACAGAACTGGTAAGGCAAAGAAATAAAAACTCCAAAAACATACGTCATATGAATTAACATCGACTAAATTCTTAAAAAAAGGCGGCCCTTAAAACCGTAAAGCAAGGGAAGGAAAAATTCGACGCATGAGGTGGGATCACGAGTAGCTCAGTTGGCTCAGCAACTGCATGGTTTGCACGGGTTCGAGTCCCGTCTCGTGTTAGTATTTTCCTGACCATTTTTAAGAATTTAGTATACGTCACCTAACCACGCATGTTTTTCTGATTGCATCTATTTCGATATCAATTTCAATAATTTATTGCAAGTATTACATTACAAAGGTTCGTAATATGTCAAAGTGATATTCGATTGTTCCATCTGTAATTTCCCAGTAGCAGTCTGAGTCTGCATTAGTGACCGGTTAATAGCAATAGACTCGCCCCTTATACTTAACCATAACTGGCGAAATGTGGCGAAACAAGTACAACTCTGCCTAGTCCTTCAGGGAATACAAGCGTGGGCATATGTATTTACACAAACATATTATTTAACATACATACATATATTTATTATTATACAGGTAAAAATTACACGGCCAATCGACAGTATAATGTGGTGCAACGCATTTCGCCGTCACAGCGTCACATAGCTATTGTCATAGTTAAATTTGCTTTAAGTTGCTTTAACAACTATTATCGTGCAACCCACCCTTAGTCAGATAAAGCGTATAGAAGTTTCCGTCGCCATTTTGACGGGGCGCGTCGTTATTAATGTTTGTTTATCTCGTAGGAGCTATTTTTGAGGTTTCTCTCCACACAGAAGTGCGCCAATTGTTTCAGAATAGATTTTTTTATAAGCTCAATTGGGATTTGGGACAGAATTATGCCGGATGTGGTAACGCATAGTAACGATTTTTATTATTAACCGACTACAAAAAAGGGAGGTTCTTAATTTGACAGTATATATATTTTTTATTATATATTTGCTACCAAAAAATATTCAATTGGGTGACCTTCCCATCTACCATCAATCCACTTGTGGTCCCATTTATGTTTTACATACGATGGGAGGTCTAAAAATCCGCGGGATGGAGGGAAGGGGCAAGATTAGGGACACTTATTTGATTGATACCATTCAAATCGCCTGCTATTTGTCGTAGTTTGTCGCAATTCTAATAACCCTTCCATTCCGCGAACTGTTCTCCTCCCCTCGTAGATAAATAAAGTGGAATCATAGACAAGTCAATTTATAATACGGATAATAAATGAGGTCAATAATACACTTTACCATACACTCTTTTTAATAGTATACTTTCTAAAATAATGTTCTATTAAAAAAGACATTAGAAGGTAGACATAACAATTTTAAATATAGCTACTAGCTAATATAGCTTTAGGTAACCTTTGTCGATACTTATAAATAAATTAAAACTAGGACAACATATGCTACGCAGCACTTTCTCTGTTCGTTTATCTAAGCTATTACAAGCATTCGTGCAATGAAAACAAAAAAAATTTTTTCAAGCATACGTATTCTATGACGTGGTTATCTCAGCTTAAGTTAACAAACAATCTACGACAAGAACACAAAAAAAGTGCAAAGTTTTCGAACAGTTGCAATAAAATAAACACTTCAAAAGCAATAAAAAAACACATCTAGCGGCATATCCAAAATGGCGGTTTCAATCAATGAAGGCTGTTCGAAAACTTTCAAAAAACTTCCGTTACCGATGTATGATAAAACAAAAGGGAAGAATGAATAAATAAACAATAACAACCATTTATTATGGAGGAACTAATCACATTTATTAATGTTACCCAAAGTTTATCGCTGAAGCGAACAGCCTCCAAATTTCTGCCGCCGCCATTTTGTTTTTTTATTTTTATTATACTCCTGGCTGTTTTCCTCCAACAATACATTTTGGTACAGTGGTGGAATAGTTGTTATTCAAGAAATAAAAACTATTACAATATAAAAGATTTGGATTCCATACCCAAACTCATTTGGGCAACTGCATTTTAGATACGTATTCGCTGTCTAATAAGGTCAAACTACCTGATTTTAGAAGTACTAGGACCTACCATGATTTCTTTTTGTCATGATAGATTGAAAAGTATGATAATACAGATGTATATAACATGTATACGTCTGTCACTGCCATACAGTCAAACTATCACAGCCATAAGATCTTAAGTTAGGTTTCGCTTGTTACTTTAACTCATTTGAAAGAATTCGGTTAATTGGTTAAATGGAAAATCCTTATGTGTGATTTACGCATGATAACTTTTAATAATACACATTATAATATTTGTTGCTCCGAGTAAATGCACACTTTAATGATGTCATTTGGATACATAAAATGTTTAAGTATTAAATATCCAAGGCGAATTCCCATTTTAAATAATGGTTTGCAGTTAAAAAGTTTTATGTGCCATGTATTGCGACAGACATTATTGTGTCTCATGGTAATACTTTTTATTTTATTGCACTGGCAATACAGAAACATTTCAATAAGATCTTTTAACACTGCTCCCAAAATATATGTTGTAGGTAAACGATTTCTTTTTTTTATAATTAGACTATATTTGTATAAACTGTTAAGCGATTGGTCAGATCACAGAAAAGTGGTATTCTCAATATGGTCACCAAGGTCAATGTTAAGAAGGGTAGGTTTATTTCAAACAGCGCAAATTCACTTAAGAAGATAAGTTTCTCGGTTTATTTATTTGATTCCTGCTGAATCGGTTTTTAAAGATAAAATTGTATCCTTATCTTTCGGTTCTTTATCACTTAGTATATAAAAGTTATTTCATAGTTATGTGAAAGGATAAACGTTAGGCTTCAACTTATTAATACAAGAATGGCACTGCTTACTTTTGTATAGGTTATATTATACAGCCCTGAAAATATTAAAGGTCTCCATGATTTATACGCATGAAGTTATGTCCAGTGATGACAAGCGATATCATGAAGGTATACAAGGGGACCTGTGATGATTTGTAAGAATTTCCCCAACCTACTGCAATAAATTCTGGCTTATTGTAATATGCCTACGTGGAGTTACGGCTCATCATGACGGCTCATAACTTCTTCTTCTCTTCTATATTACATGCAAGTTCAGTATTATATTAACTATCTAAGTATGATTTAATTATTATTATTAACGATTCACCTACTTGCATCCAATTTTGCGTACCTATTTTTACCTACACCTACATAAAATACTTTTATTGTTCTGATGAAATTGACAATATGCCTGGCTGAGTTTCTTGCAGGTTCTTCTCAGAAGGCTAGTTTCCGAACCGGTGGTAATTTTTCGACGTTCATAAGTGCCTTATCAGGCCTCAAACTCATCATCTCCCTGGCCTTATCCCCTACTTTTTGAGGTCGGCTTGATTCAACCCTTCAGGTATGCCTGATCACCTAATTTTCATACGAGGCGACTGTCATCTGACCTCAGTAACGAGGAATATCGGCAAACTGGGTTAGACAATCTGTCAGACTCTCTTAGGCCACCGACTGACCTATAACGATTGCCAAAGATGTTAAATTGGCAACCGGTACCGACGGCTTAATGTGCTCTCCGAGGTACGGAGGGAACTCGGGCGGTCACCTAACTACTGGATTGGGTTAGTGTTGCTTAACTTCGCTGATCTAATAATATGCGCACTAGTAACTGTGCCATGAGGTCCTTGCCCGCGCTCAATCCTTTTACCAGCACACTCGACAACTAGGGCCGGTTTAAAACATACGAATATGAACTTTATCGTCTAATCATTATGTATCAATTTCCTATGATTGAAAGCGACGCTCGACGTCGAGTTCAACGACGAGTAACCTTACAGAATAACGCGGCAGAGCCAGAACTGAATAATTTCCAAAGCTTTCGGTATACATTGTAACATTGAACACAATCTGTATATAATCAAGCAGATTTTCAATAAATGTCTACAAAAGCCGAATAAATTAGAAAATGTTCGCGAACGCTTCGAAGAGAGATTAATGGATTCTTTAATCTAAGCCTTGCCAGTGATGGCTGCTTAAGGAATTTGATATTATACATTATACCTATCGTTTATTAGGTATTATCAAATTTAATTACTTAGAATACCGGTATCTTGGGCTTGGTACTTGTCAGTATATAAATACTACGTCTTCCGTAATATTTAACGTTTATTCTATACTAACTGTGCCGCGCGGTTTCACCCGCGAAGAGCGAATTTCATGGGTGACCCTTATGCTTTTTTTTAAATATAAGTAGCCTAAGTTACTCCTTGAAACATCGGCTACCTGCCAGTTAAAGTCCCGTTAAAATCGGTCCTGCCGTTTCGGAGATTAGCCGGAACAAACAGACAGACAGAGAACAATTTTGAAAATTTTTTTTTCATGTCAGTGTCGTCATATACTTTCATATTCATATTCATATTTAATGAAAAGCTGTTATTTTGGAATCACAAACAGACACTTAAATTTTATTTATCTGTATAGATATAATATATAACATATTTAAATACTATCCGTTAATTAGTACCTATAGTAGCACTAATATGGATAATGCCCAAAAACTATTTGTCTAAATATATATAAAATTCACTGACTGAGCGACCGACATAGTGATCTATCAACGCACAGCCCATACCACTGGACGGATCGCGCTGAAATTTGGCATGCAGGTAGATGTTATGTCGTAGGCATCCGCTAAAAAGGATTTTGATTAATTTTACCCCCAAGGGGATGATAAAATAGGGGATGAAAGTTTGTATGAAACTAAAATTACGCGGGTGAAACCGCGGGGCACAGCTAGTTTATCAATAAAATAACTCCGACCGAAGCACCTGTTTTAAACGGTATTTACTTTTTTTCACTATAGCTAGCTAGTTTTATTTATATAATACAGGCTAAATATTTAAGTGGATAAATTATATTTTTTTAAGTTAAATTGTCAATCATTTTGTACTTAATTAGTCAGAAAAAATACATTTGGTGTGTGACCAGTGGTACTTCGTTTAACGTTTATAAGTACCTTACTTAAACTGAATAAATTATTAAAATATCACATAAAAAGATCCAATTACTGTTAAAAAGCTGTTGGTTTTTTATTTATAAAATTACTTCGTTCCTAAACGTTCCAAAACATTCGAACAAAACAAATGTTTCAAACATTCCAATTAATTGAAATACAATGACACAATTCGAAATTCAAATTGAGGAGGAAAACGACCGATAGTGACAGTTAAATCTCGTTCGGGAATTCGTATAAGAGTTATTGGTTCGTCTATGGCGCAAATTAAGCGCTTCAATTACTATTTTGCACCATAGACAAACCAATAATGGGTCTCTATGGCTTCGATAATTGCGTAGCGATAATAGAGTATGTACAGTACCCCTATCACGAGTTTGCCACCGTTTTTGTAATCTATACTCGCTAGGTGTCTCCGTTGAATATTTGTATGAGAAACTAGCTGTGTCCTGCGGTTTCACCCGCGTAGATTTTAATGTCAATGTTGCCCCCGGATCCCTAATGTTTTTAAAAATCTAAGTAGCCTAAGTTACTCCTTGTAAAATTAGCTATCCGTCAGTGAAAGTCCCCTTAAAATCCGTCCAGCCGTTTCGGAGATTATCCGGAACAAACAGACAGACAGACAGAGAAAAATTTTAAAACTTGGTTTTTTAGTGTCAGTAGCGTGTATACTTTCATATACATTTGGTGAAAAGCTGTAATTTTGGAATTACAAACGGACACTTCAATTTTATTTATCTGTATAGATGTATAGATTGTACAGCGCCTCCAAGCGGTGAGGTGAAGAACTAAAATATGTCATACAAATATTGTCGGTGGCGCTAGTGAGTATACATTTCGTAAACGTTGCAAAACTCGCAATATGTTCTAATTATTTATGTTAAGTTATTCTGAATCAACATCGAAGAATTTTCTCTACAACTCAGTAACTTTTTTAATTTTTGTATCGCTCTTACGTTTTGAACGCACGTCTTTGATGATATGAAAATAATTTGAGTTTTTAATTTGGCATTGTTTCCGAAATTTACGTGGTATTTAGGGTACAGGAGATTTCGTGCGAATAATAAGCGTTTATTGTAGCTATAAGATTTGATTCCAAATATAATAGCAAGCAAAATAGCCTATCACAATGTTTTATTACCTATGCTAATTTAAAAGCCTTGGTAACAGACAGTGAATTCTTATTGCCATGATAGTGTAACTTTTATTACGCGACAGATGTATATGACGTGTATCAGTCTGTCACTGTCACACAGTGGAACTATGATCGCAATAAGAGCTTATAGTAAAGCCCCAGACCAGAATACAATGATTTCGAGAAAATAACCTTAATTGACTTTAACCTAAAATTTACATTAAGAATAAACTGGAAAAAAGGTTACCAACGTAATCATCTCTGATATATAAAAAAAAATTCATTACCCTTCTTATACCTTCCCTCAGTCGGGTAAAATTAGAAGATGGTATTGAATAAGATTTAAGATTAGACACCGGCAAAAGGTAGTTTATATTGTGAATAGGACCTTAACAGGTTTCCAGTGTGGCGGGTCCTGAAATGAACTAATTCCAAGATGGACCCATCTTATCGAACGATCTCTCTTTGACAAACTTAAACGTAGGTGAGCACGCCTCATCGAGAATACGCAAATACCTTTGTTATTGAGATTAAGAATATTAGACTATAAAATTAACCAACTATGATTGAATTAGTTGCTATTGCGATGCCTAGCCAATAGTTGGATGGATGACCCGAGTTTCCTCCGTGCCTTGGAGCACGTTAAGCCATCGGTCCCGGTTGCCAATTTAACATATTTGGCAATCGTTACAGGTCAGTCGGCCTAAGAAAGTCTGACAACTGGTTTAACCCAGATCACCGATTTTCCTCGATAGTGGGGTTACGAAAGTCTGATGGCAGTCGCTTCGTATAAAAATCAGGTGATCAGCCACATCAAGTGCCGACCCCAAATACATGGGATAAGGCCATGGAGATGATGATAGAATTATGCTTGAATACAATCAAGCTTCATGTTTTGTTCCAAACTTATGTACTGCGGAATCATTGTTAGTCGTTATTTAATGACGGTTCCGTGCCAAAACTGACCGTTTTAGGGTGCCAGCGGAACCCTGTTAAGCCTTCACTATCCGTCCGTCTGTCGGTCTGTCAGCGGGCTATATCTCACGATCCGTAGTCTATTCTAAACATTATTATATTGTGCTGTTATTGTGTGAACTTAACTTCTTTCACGGTTGTTTGTGGCATACAAGTCGAGCTATTCTTAACCAACTTCAAATACAAGGTAGGTTCTCAATTAGACTGTATTTTTTTTTCCATAATATTTTACGATTGTCGTACGTCATTTGAATAGAGAATATCACTAATGTGTCGTACATCTATACTACTATTATGAAGAGGAAATATTTGTATTTCTGTATGTTTGTAATGAATAAACTCAAAAAATACTATGCCGATTTCGAAAATTCATTCACTTATGGAAATCTACATTCACCTTGAGTAACATAGGCTATATTTTATCCCCGTACTCACACGGGAACAGAAACTACGCGGGTGAAACCGCGTGACGTCCGCTAGTTAGAGATATTCCAAGCAAAGCGAAGTACCGTTGAATGGGATATAAAACTTTAATATCGTTTGAGCAACCACGGTTGGGCAGATCTTCCTTATATCACGGCACAGACACTTGCTTTATGAGTCAATTTCTTAGCAATCCTTTCTGATACGTGTCTAGTGTGTGGAATATACTGCGGCGTTGTTCTGTAAGGTTTCAAAGCGTCGCCCTCGACGTCGAATTTCAAGACCTTGGCATATGGTCGAGATAAAAAAATATTGGGTGTATTTTTTGAGATGAGTAAAGGTGCACTAACAAATATTTCTTGAAATTAAGCCCTTAAGGGGGTGTAAAATCGCGAAAGTTTAAGAAATATTATTGTTTGGGTACACACTTAAATCCTAAGTACCTACCTGGTATGAAAGCGTTCAGGCTTTATAAAATAATTAAGCCCTAAGCAAGTGCTAACCAGAAAATTAATTCCCTTAAGTATACTTCGTTGTTTTAATTAAAATATAGAATTATTACATATCTGTATTTTGATGATACCTTTGTGCTTAAAAAATGTAATTCAAAATTTAAACAGTGCAAAAAGCGCATATTTGAATTTGGAATTCTGAGATCCGACCAATCGTGTGCCGTCGTGAATGTGATCTGACCAATCACGTGCTGTTATTAGAACATACCCTCGGTTGGACCTGAACTGCAGCAGGCGGGATTTCAACCCGCGACGCGGCAGAAATTTGGGGCCTCCATGCAAGCTACTATGAAAAACCCTTAATATTAGTTACTTGAACACACTTAACATCGGTTACGGCATTTGATAAGCAAGAACTATTTTTAAACGATCCTTTTATGTGAGCAGTACAAGCCATATTGAACTTTATTGAAAGCTTGTATGTTATGAGCCATCATGGTTGGTAACGGTCACTTTAACAATTGGCAATAAAGTTTAATATACCTTGTCTGCTTGACGGCTTTGGGTGCGAACCTAATCGAACCGTAACTGAAGAGCAAATCAGCTGGAGTATGTACCTACCTATAATGTAAGGCTTGTTATCCACTAGTTCTGAGCGAGAAGATTCCGCATAACAAAATGTATGATCAACCTCGTACAGCGATGATGGATAACGGGCATTATATCCAAGTGATCAACTGTGTGATGATCGTTTATCAAATAACCTATCCATTGCGTATTTGGTATGGAGTGTAGATAACATTTAAGTCACACACAGAGCCGTGTACTGTACAAATATGTTCACTTACGAGTCCCGTGAATTATTCGCGTCTTCATACACACTAGGGACTTGGATTATGTGTGTGTGTGTTATGGAAAAGAGGCTCTCTGTTTACACACACGTAAATAAGTTGACAAACTTTGTCGACGCTTTTGCTCTAGTGGTTGGTATATCTCACTGCTACACTAGGTGTAGTGGGTTCGCTTCCCGCGTCATGTAATACATTTTGTGTGTTTGGTATGTATAGTATACGTATTTATTTAGAAAAAGGTATTATATCCATTATCTGGTACCTGTAATTCAAGTATTCATAGTTTAGGACTATGTGGCGTTGTGTGTAATATCCGAACATAATTTTTTTATATTTTAACGCACACATACAGCTTGAGAATTTGTTACCTCACTGCGTGTGTATTGATAAAGTAATCTTTTTTACCCACACATTCATGTACAGCTCGCGAATTTGTAAGTGAACAAATCTGTATAGTAAGAAGCTTTAGCACGCAATGATTAGATAAATCGCTCAACAAGTCGGAAGTCGTTCTCTCAGGTCAACCCAAGAGTAGAATTCGCTTTACTATAACGGCCATCTTGGATTTGTACATGCAATGGCTTATGAAAAGCTGTTTTTTTATTTCTATCTATTAATGGTTTGTTAGTTACATTAGTAAATACCAATTCATTATAATTAATAATAAAAGCAATGTTTTCCTCTTTGCTAGAACGGGACAGTAAATAACTCAATCGGAAATAATTTCAATTGTTTCTTCATATAAGAGGAAAACCGTAGTTCCTGGGTAGTTTTTCTATAAATCAACGTAAAAGTATATCGATCGAGTCAAATGTAACTTTGTGGGCAGAATACTTGGTTTTATATGAAGAAAGTTTCACCCATCCAAAATAACTAACATTGTTCTGGACATAAACATGTGGGCTATCAAAATTGATCTTTATTGCGAATGTGATGGGGTGCTTTTTGAATAATAAAAATAATATTATTATTCTGTTTATTTCTTTAAGATCTGCCCAGTATTTTCTTGATTTATTATTTTTGTTTGTCTTATGCGAATGCCACGCCAAGAACGATATATTGTTTTACATTATTTTTTGAACATTTTTATTAAATTTAACTATGTGATAAAATTCTGCAATACAAAATTGTTTCGCAAGAATATAGTTCTTGTATAGCGTTAAATAAAGTACATATTGCAGTGACTGTATCTCATCTTTTTATCGTATGTTTAAATGGATTTTTCGTGTAGCGGGTAAAGATAGCACTCGTAAAAAGAATGAGAAGTCAAGTATGTGCTGGGATTTTCTCTCCCCTTCTTCCTACAGTTATTATTTTCAGTACCGTCTGAAGTTTTCGTACGAAATTCAATTTTATTATGTTACGTATTAGATACTTTATCGCAAAATATATGCATTACTTGAACATCGTACATGTTATTCAAAATTCAACTTTTTATTTTAATTAATTAAATTACCGATAAAGAAATATTCCACAAACATAAAAATCAGTATTGCAATCAACAAAATTTAGAACGGATTCTTTTGCATAGCAACACTGTTAAATCAGATATATTATAGACTCACTCAGCATTGGTCTCCGGCGTAGGAAGGTCTCCAATTGTGGTGAGCGTGAGAGTGGACCAGTAGAGTGAACCGAGATATTTTCTCGTCAGGGTCGCGTAGTCACCGGGCCGATGGGGGTACACCCAGTCACCCTGTTTAACGGACAATACAAGTATTAAAATCATAATATCTATACAGATAAATAAAATTGAAGTGTCTGTTTGTAATTCCAAAATAACAGCTTTTCACTAAATGCATATGAAAGTATACACGATACTGACACTAAAAAACCAAGTTTTAAAATATTTCTCTGTCTGTCTGTCTGTTTGTTCCGGGTAATCCCTTAAACGGCTGGACGGATTTTAACGGGACTTTCACTGGTAGGTAGCTGATGTTTCAAGGAGTAACTTAGGCTACTTTTATTTATTAAAAATATTAGGGTTAGCATAAGTTAAGTTAAGAAGACAATAAGGAAGAAACTAAATCTACGCGGGTGAAACCGCGGGGCACAGCTAGTAATAATACTAATAATGATCTCCTACCTCTTTTAAGTAACGGTGGCAAATCTCAACGGAACTAGCCCTCTGTGCAGAAGATATGACAGTGCACAAGTGTGTGCACAAACACAGGTGCACACTTATTCCCTCGCTCTCATAGATGGGACAGCAGTCTGACATGAGGACACCAGAGGCACAGAAATTACACTGTCAATTGGCAAATTTTAATGTCAGTGTCAATTTTATTGTTGTCAATTGTCAATAGTTGTACCTTAGCAATCATTTTAATCAGAAACATACGAATGCTATCCACCAGGTTAGCATTTCATACATCTCTATATGTATTTATATACATCTATATCTATACATCTACACAGATGAATAAAATGTAAGTATCTGTTTGTAATTCCAAAATAACAGCTTTTCCCTAAATACATATGAAAGTTTAAACGGTACTTATAAAATGCTGTCTGTCTGTTCAATATCTGAAACGGCTGAACTGATTTAGCGGGAATTTCATTGGCAAAAAGCTGATGCTACGAGGAGTAAATTAGGATGCTTTCATATCAGAAAAATGGGGTTCCGCGAAAGCTACCAATTAAGTTGACGTGGGTGAAACCGGGACACAGCTAGAGTGAATATATTCACTTTGAATGTAACACACAGATATACTGACTGCCTTGAATGCTTACCATTAAGCTCAACGAAGGATTTAGAAGTTCTGCAATTCATTTCAATGGATGAGATTAGTTGGCCGTTTACAAAAGAGCCTGTTTGGAAAAATTGTACTTTCCATTGTATGTGGATTTAGCTAGAAAAGGATGGAAGTGAAGGAAGGAAAAATCCTGCAAACATATCTATTCTATATTCTATATCTATTCATTATATACACATATTATAAAATTGAAATGTCTGCTTGTATTCCCAAAATTACAGCTTAATTTAATGCATAATGAAAGTATACACGGTACTGAAATAGAAAATTCTATTTTTTTCTCTGTCTGTGTGTTCCGGGTAATCTCTGAAACGGCTGTTCCGATTATAGCGGGACTTTCACTGACAGATAGGGGGGACAGCTGATGATACTCATAGTATCATCAGCTATAGGGGAATATCCCCGAGGAATTTGCCTGCGTGGTGTTAATTTCATGGGTGACTCGGGAAAACCCTAATGTTTTTTTAAACAAAAGTAGCCTAAGTTACTCCTTGTAATATTAGCTACTTGCCAGTGAAAGTCCCGTTAAAATTGATCCAACCGTTTCAGAGATTACCGCTTCAGAAAGGTCAATTTTGGAGCACTCGTAGGAAGTGTATGAAGAGATGCATGAATGTGGATGAAGTGACAGAAGTGTGTAAGGATCGTAGCATATGTCAAACGGTGGTCTCTGCCTACCCGCTTGGGATACAGGCGTGAGCAAATTTATGTATGTATGTATGATGCGATAAGAGGTATCATATGACATATATAAATAAAAGAAAAAAGCTGTGAGTATCAATTCCCCAGTACATATTGGTTTTCCATTTCCGTATATTAATTGTTTTTTTTGGCTCGACTGGGGACTGTATCTACCCTACAAAAGATTGCAAGAAAATCTTGCTAGCATCGTTTTGGTATTCTTTATTCGTCCATTTATAAATACGGAACACATGTAAAATATCGGGTAGTTTTGCCAGACATGCTTAAACTTGGAAACGGTAGTAAATTTTAAGTTAGCTTTAAGAAAAACATGCATTCGAATTGATAACCTCCTACTTTTATTGTTTTACGAAGACTGGATGCGTTACTAAACAATTTCTATACTATTACTAGCTGTGCCCCGGGGTTTCACCCGCGTAGATTTTAATTCCATGGTTGCCCGCGGATCCCTAATGTTTTTAAAAATCTAAGTAGCCTAAGTTACTCCTTGTAACATTAGCTATCCGTCAGTGAAAGTATCGTTAAAATCCGTCCAGCCGTTTTAGAGATTACTCGGAACAAACAGACAGACAGACAGACAGACGGACAGACAGAGAAAACAAATTAAAATTGCTTTTTCTATGTCAGTACCGTGTATACTTTCATATGCATTTAGTAAAAAGCTGTTATTTTGGAATTACAAACAGACACTTAATTTTTATTTATCTGTATAGATATAGATAATTCGATGGACATACTATCGGCCCAGGCTTACTCTATTGTGGATTGAAGCACCGTTTGCTATAATTTAAACAACTATTAATAATAATAACAACAAGTTTTGCTTCCTAATAAGCGAACGGGCAAAACTTCGTAGCAATTGCTACGGCGTAGCTCGTAGCTCGCGGCGTAGCGCTACGGTAAACACTGAACTGTGTTGTTATGCAACGAATACCTACGCAACTTACGTATACAACCAAACAAATAAAGCCTTATATTTTTGGCTGTTATATTTATCTTGATGAATGTATTGCAAAAAGTGGAATACCTACATATACGGCAAAGATAATTAAGCACCAACATGGCGTCGCCATTTTATGACGTCACGTAGTCACGTAATTAATTTTTTTGGTCTCTCTCTCAAACACGTCAAATATGTGGTTAAATTCTGACATATGCAGGTTTCCTCACAATGTTTGAATTATTGAAGCTACTTGTCTGAACTTCTGACGCTCTAGTACTTTAGATAGATCTGTACCCCTATCACGGGTTTACCACCGTTTACGTAATCTCTACTCGCAATATTTGTATGAGATATTTTAGTTCTTCACGTCACCGCCAGGAGTCGCCGTAAAATCTATAGAAGTGTATCGTAGATAAATAAAATTGAAGTGTCTGTTTGTCATTCCAAAATTACAGCTTTTCACTAAATGCATATGAGAGTAGATACGAAAAACCAAGATTTAAATTTGTTTGAACCGGGTAATCTCTGAAACGGCTCTACGGATTCTAACTGAACTTTCACTGGTAGGTAGCTGATGTTTCAAGGAGTAACTTAGGCTACATTTATTTATTAAAAATATAAGGGTTCCGCGACAATAAGGATGAAACTAAATCTACGCGGGTGGAACCGCGGGGCACAGCTAGTTTCTTATACAAATATTCGGCGGAGACGCTAGCGAGTGTAGATTACGAAAACGGTGGCAAACTCGTGATAGAGGTACAGGGGACGAGTGGAAACATCAAAAATTTAAGGGGAGGAGTGGGTTTTTATACTCTTTTATAACCATTGGCTTAGTTTGGGTAACATTATGACTATGATTTTTATATCACTCGTTAGTATTTCTAGTATTTCTAGTGTGTTTCGCTTTAAATTTGCCTTGACTTAGATAATTATGTAACTGTGGAGGCTTGTTAATAGCAATCTTTATTGTATAACTATATTGTATTTTCTATTAATGTAATTTGTCTGTAAGCCTTCTTAAAATAAATAAAAAAAAAAAAAAAAATTGTTATATGTTATCGGTATATGTTACCTGAAACCCTTCAGCTTCTGAGAGTAGGAAGTAGAAGCAGCCGAACCAGTGCGCCAGGATGAGCAGGATGTGTATGAGGTTGATGACCCTCCAGAAGTTGGGGTACACCGTGCGGGACTCCACCATGTAGTAGCAGTGGACCGCTCTGTATACCTGGAGAAAAAATTATGCACGTTATGTTATATCTTTAAACGAGAAATTCTTGTATGTACCTATATATATATATATATATATATATATATATAATCTGGATCTCGGAAACGGCTCCGACGATATTCATTAAATTTTGTGTGTAGGGTTTCGGGGGCAAAAAATTGATCTAGCTAGGTTTCATTTTTGGAAAACATCGTTTTGACCATTCATGCACTGAAAAACTAATAAAATATCAATACAATACGACAGTAAATTTCGCCGACAACTGTCAAGTTATGATAGCTCCGAGGTGAGGCTGTCAGCTTACGAGGTGATAACGAAACTAGAGTACTCCGGTTCGAGACTGACGTTCACCGGTTCGATTTATTACTTTTACTTCCGTTTTTACTTATAGCTTTTTTGAGAAAACGTCAAGTTTTATATTGTCAACAGATGTGATTGCAGTCACAGAAATGTACCTTTATTGCAAGCGTCCTCTGAATATGTTTCATTTATCAGTAGAAACTTCACTGGTTCATGTATAACTTTACTACTATGATAAGTCTTATAATACTGTTTGTTTCTCTAAAAAATAAATAAATAATTAAAAGTATTTTGTGGGAAAAGGTTTAGTTTTTTGTGAGAATAAGAAACCGAGCACAGCTCGGTCAACCAGGTACTGTTATTTTAAATGCACCGTCTTATTTATTACTAGCTGTGCCCCATGGTTTACCCGGGTAGAATTAATTACATGGGTCGCCCGCGGAACATTAATGTTTTAAAATAAAAGTTATTATTTAAAAACACTAACAACAAAATAAATTCCTAGTTACATTAGCTATCTGCCAGTGAAAGTCTTGTTAAAATCAGTCCACCCGCTTCGGAGACAGACGGACCGGATCAAACAGATAGAAAAAATAATTAAAAAACAGTTTTTTTTTCAGTCAGTACCCATTAATAAATCTTTTTTTCTTTTGTCAGTAGCATATATACTTTCAGATGCATTTAGTGGGAAACTGTTTATTTGCTATTACAGGCAGAAACTTACGTTTTATTATGTATATCTGTATGTATCTGTAGATATGGTTCAAATATATTACCGCAGGCGGTTAGATAAAATACTTTAACATTTTGGAAATTGAAATTTATATGTTTATAGGACGCAAGCAAAACATAAAGAACGCTAGGACAAGTTCCCTCGGGCCAGGTGAAAATATTTAATACCAAACTAGGGTTCCTCATACTTTTCGGAAGAAATTGAAAACGTATATACTTTATAGCAGTAGGAAACCGGTTTCCGTGATCAATTAAACTAAAATCTGCATTCAGAGCAAATACAGTATATCATCATCATCATCCTCCTTTCCATCATCCATCATCTCCTGCCCTTATCTCATGTTATTTGTGGTGGGCGCAATGTGTTCTTCT
Organism: Watsonalla cultraria; assembly: GCA_964035505.1. Taxonomy (NCBI): domain Eukaryota; kingdom Metazoa; phylum Arthropoda; class Insecta; order Lepidoptera; family Drepanidae; genus Watsonalla; species Watsonalla cultraria. The sequence continues at coordinate 7,262,472 of OZ037731.1, forward strand.
CTTCCATTTCTCTCTATCAGCCGTCACATTTGTATTTACTCCCATTCAAATACTGTAAATAATTTATCTATACATCGATACAGATGAAAAAAACTTAAGTGTCTATTTGTTTCAAAATAACAGCGTTTCACTAAATGCATATGAAAGTATACACGGTACTGACATAATTTTCTGCTTTCTTTTTGTTTCGGGTAATCTCCGAAACGGCTCAACCGATTTTAACGGGACTTTCACTGGCAGATACTTAATGGTATAAGGCGTAACTAATTTTATTTAAAAAAAACATTAGGTTACTCCGGGTCACCCATGAAAATGAAACACGCAAATGATATTACATTCATCAACTAGCTAACTTAATTACAACAGAGAAAAAAAAATTGTTTCTTTTTTATATCTGTACCGTAATACTTTAACATGTATTGAGTGAAAAGCTGTTATTTTGGAATTACAAACAGACACTTCAATTTTATTTATCTGTATGTATAGATTTCGCCTTTCAATCCATAGATAACAACATTATCTCGTGTCATTCTTGTGTTTAATCATTACCGAGATGGCGCGAACCCGATCTTAAGCGAAAGCTTTTATCTCAGATGGGACACGTGACACAATACCCCAAGTATAAACTATCATGTTGCCGTTATGGTAATCCTATTGCTGTTTAAGATCGTTGTAAGTACGTTTGTTTGTTTTTAGTATCAAATATATATGTCACAGTCAAAACTACTTTTGACTGAATAGGTTAGGTAAAAATATTTTTAATTAAGAGAGCCGTGATGTCCCTGGGATTCGAGCGATCACCTGTACGCAAGCTACGTAATTTCAAATCTTAGTGGGGCCACCAATGAGTTATTCTGTGCAGTGATTTCACACCACGTGCTTTACGGTGAAAGAAAACAGCGTGAGGAAACCTGCGTATGTCTGAGACGTAAAGACGTATGTACTATAGTGCTTCAGACGGCGATAGACTCGCCCTGTCACGTTGGCACTTAATCATCTTCGGTGAGAAGTGGGTGATGTTATTACAACACCCGTTATTTTCTGCCTACCCCTTTGCGGAATATAGGCGTGAGCATATGAATGATTTACTTAGTAAAGTAGTAGTATTTAATCACTACTTAGATAGTGTTCAATATATACATTGAACATCTGTGGTTAGTTAACAACAATAACTCACTAAAATGTAATCGCCTCACTACTGCCTATTGTCTATGGGCACGCTCTCTCTTCACTTCTTGCCGCCATTATCTTGTTACACATTATATTTTACTTTATTTAAAACAACTATAAAATTAGTTAATTTATCTACAAATTGTGCTTCATTCAATTATATATCGCCTAGATAGAAAACAAATTGTATTACAATGCCGACGTGGTATTGTGTAACAGTGATGCGAATCCGATATGAGAATACGCACACGAGTTGGCTTGTTTCTTCAGTAAACACAGTACTTATCTATTACCTTACCTTATTATGAAGCAAAGTCCGAATAAAATACAAGATTAACAAAATACATTAAGGTACTTACACAAATTTGAATATAATTTAGTATATTTACTTAACCCAAAGAATTTAAGGCCCGAAGGCATCTTTGTAATATCGTTCTGGATTTGAAATGTTCTGATTCATAAATGTGTTTGATTTAAAGTATCTAAATATTGCTTTACTTTGTAATTTGTTCTTTAAAAAAGTTATTAAGATGGCCCGCCTGAAAGCATATGAATTCTGGGTTGTTCCAATAATCCCCATAAATAGGAAATAGTGCAAAAAAATGTCAAAAAATCCCCGTTGCGATCAAAAGCAGCTCGGAATGGGGATGGGATTTTCATTGGGGATTATTGGAACGACCCTAAATTCTCAGTGTATGTTTATTCTTATTTAGAAAAAATATAATGCATAATATATTTACACGATTTTACCGATACAAATAATTTATATATATTAATTTATTCATACAGATTTTGCTGTATTTAATACACATTTATTGAATTAAAACTCAATAATCTGTAGTCCCTCAGTATACCCGACCAAAATAGAATTAAAATATCATAACAGAAAATTTAAAAGAAATATCGTTTTTTATTTATTAATTTACCTTATAGAATTGCTTAAAGCCACAAACTAAAAGGAAAAGGGAACATGTAGTTATATAATAATGATGACACAGAGAGCCGTGGTGGCCTCGGGGTTAGAGCAGTCGCCAATACGCAAGCGACGCAAGTTCGAATCCCTGCGGGGCCTGTACTTATTAGTTTTTCTACAAACTTATGTACAGTGATTTTCACACCACGTGCTTTATGGTGAAGGAAACATCGTGAGGAAACCTGCATATGACTGAGAAGTAATTCACAGACGTATGTATAGTGCCTGAGACGGCGATGGACTCACCCTCTGTCACGTTGGCACTTAATCATATTCGGTGAAATGTGGGTGTTGAAAATTACAACACCTCTGCCTACCCCTTCGGGGAATAGAGGCGTGAGCATATGTATGTATGTTGACACAGTACCTTAAGAAACCGAGGGAAGCGAATAATGGGTTGTGTTCCGAACTGGAGCTGCAGCAAGTCCAACGGCGTAAGGGATGCGATGTCCAGCAGAAAGGGTCGGGACGTCAGGTAGTGTTTCGCCAGCTTCTTGGAGTCGTACACCTGTTTAAATAAAACCATAATTATCCACAAATTCTGCAAGTAAATTCGCTTTTCTGTCTATTGAGATGTAGTCTATTGAATATCGTCGTTTTAAGAACCAGTCGTTTTGCTACCAACTCATTCTTAAGACATGTTAGTAACAAAGACAACGTTTCGACTTTAAAAACAAAACAATTCAAATAAAAAACAATTCCTTAGTTCCCTTTTTTGTAAAATGGCTAATGTCTGTACACCAGATTTGTAACAATGCCGTCAATAATCAGGTTTGCGTGGTTGAATTTTTCAAATTTCCTCACGATGTTTTCCTTCACTGTAAAACACGTGGTGTGAAATCACTGTGCATAAGTTTTTAGACTAACTCATTGGTACCGGCCCCGGACGAGCATTCGTAGTAGGCGACTGCTCAAATCTACGGTCACCACAGCTTTTCAATGTCAATATACAAAATGATTTGGTCATTTACTTAAGTAGTGAAAATTGTCTATACGCTGCCTTCGATTCCCAAAAGGATGTCAACGGTAAATTATAGGCAATATAGGTAAACGAAAAATGTACTTAAACATTAAATTACCTGATAAGTTATTTTGGTAATATTACTACAGACCCGGCCATTAGCCGGCTATATAATTTGGTGGCTATGCCTTGTAACTTGTCCACATTTACGATCAAGTTTTTGTGAGTCTCTCAGGAAATATTTAAAGGTACCGTTGTTTTTCTTCTATTTTATATCTATACAGATAAATAAAATTGAAGTGTCTGTTTGTAATTCCAAAATAACAGCTTTTCACTAAATGCATATGAAAGTATACACGCTCCTGACACTAAAAATCCAAGTTTTAAAAAAAATCTCTGTCTATCTGTCTGTTTGTTCCGGGTAATCTCTGAAACGGCTGGACCGATTTTAACGGGATTTTCACCACCGGCAGGTAGCTGATGTTTCAAGGAGTAACTAGGCTACTTATATTTATTAAAAATATTAGGGTTCCGCGACAATAAGGATGAAACTAAATCTACGCGGGGCACAGCTATTTTTTAAATAAATTTTAACCTGTTTGCAGGAGACTACTAATATTCTAATTACTCTTCTACATTTATAATGTAACAAATAAATAAAGTTAAATGCAACCTTATCTAAAGGGAATAAAGTATTCAATAGTGCTTACCATCAGGCCTTGTTCCAAGTAACCAGTTCGGAGCTGAACCACGAGGTCCAGGGCGAAGCAAATGTCACTGATGCCATCGCAACTCAACCAGAAGTAGTGACACATTATCTGGTGACAATAGTATCAATAAACTACTCATAACTATTAAGTAATATAGAATGCCAAAGTTTGTCACAAAAAATCACATCAAACGCCATTAGTGTTTACAGGCCCATTAAGAAATTTAATGATTTTTTTACATGGACAGTAAATTGACTTAAAGCTTCAATAAATTAAAATTGTAAATATGTTATTTTTGTGACACTATCTATGACGTGGAGGTGTGTTGAAGATTTCTCTGTAAGCTGTATGCTTAATTGATAATGAATTATTAATTAAAAATTGCTTAGATTAAGACACAGGATAGTTATTATTCATAAAAAATATTTCCTTTTAGATTTAATGGTACCTATATAAAACGCAAGCGAAGCTTCTGGCAGATGTCACGGTTAGGTATGTCCCGGAAAAACCGAAATGTTACTAGGAGCAGTTATTTCATGAAATCACATATTAAGAAAAACTCATCATCTCCCTGGCCTTATCCCATACATTGATGGGGTTGGCACTTGATTCAACCCGATGTAGCTGATCACCTGATTTTTATAAGAAGCGACTGCCATCTGATCTTCGCAACCCCATTCAGGAGGAAAATCTGTGATCTGGGTTAAACCAGTTGTCAGATTATTTTTAGGCCTCCGACTGACCTGTAACGATTGCCAAAGATGTTAAATTGGCAACCGGGACCGACGGCTTAACGTGCTCTCCGAGGCACTGAGGGAATTCGGGCGGTCACCCATCCAACTACTGGCTAGGCGTATGGTTGCTTAACTTCGCTGATCGAATGATATGCACAATAGCAACTGTGCCACGAGCTCCTCACACATTCACATATTAAGAAAAACTATCGCTTGTTATAACTTCTGAAATATGTTATAAATCAAGTGAAGGGCAAAATATCCGAAAGGGGAAAGCGATAGTCTAGCAATCGGTTCCTATCTCGAATGTTTTTTACGAACAATGTGAGGGCAAAATCAATTTTTGTCGCCAACTCGTGTTTTTTTACGGCATCACTCGGCGGCCATAAAATAATTTCTTATTTTCTTTCAAAAGTATTGTAGTAAAGCCAGCTTTATGTGGAAAATGTAGGTATATAACTTAAAGTTCCGACAGAATACCGAAAAATCTATAACAAGTTCAGATAACTTTCAAATATTTCTCTTGCTAACACTTTTCCAATTATAATTGTATTTTTCGCCAAAATGACGAAACAATCAAACTCTAGTTTATTCGAAAAATAGGTTGTAACTTTTTTGCTCGCTTCCTCAGAAAAGTTATTAATTGTATGTCAGATTATACGAAGAAATTGAATAAGTCGAACTGTTGTTTTTTTCTTAATATTAAAAGACGCGTATTGGAAACTTGAAAGGAAAATAGAACTTGTTACATAAGAACAAACTGTTCTCAAATATTATAATATACCATGTACCTTTAGAAAAAAGATCTTAGGTGTAAATAATACTCGCCGGCACTAGTTACTAAAATGATTATCTTCTTGCCCAAAAGTAACTTTTTGTGCAATTGTTATTTGTGTTTTAATTTCTCATGAGATGTAATGACATCAGTTTTTTTTAACAATTTTGTGTTAGGAACACTACATACTATAATTCAAGCTAAAAATAGACGTTCTATTACATATCTTTAAACTAACCCCAAGTAAAGGTTTTGACGAGATCGAACGTCGTCGCTTGACTTTGCGGTTTACGCTTTTTTTGTATGGAGACGTAAATCTTCCTACACTCGCCGCTTGGGGCACTTTTTGCCGTTCCCATACAAAATAAGGAAATTACGCACATATCGTCGATGGCGATATCGTCAACGTAAAACATGTTGAAATCTATACTTGGCGCACTAAGTCTAATTATTACGATTTGTAAGTAAACTTACACCAAAGTCATAAAGTAAAGTAACACTTCAAGCGAACAAATAAACACGTGGTACAATACTCCATCTGCGAACGTGTGGGGAACAAACAATGAAATTGTTAGAATCGAGTTACACAAGATCGGGCTGGAAGTCTCTCGGGGGTATTTTAGACCGAGCACGCAGCCTTCTATTTACTTAACCCATCGCCTCGGGAGATATATGAAGGGTACATATAACACTGCGGCTGCTATCCGATTTGCGGAAGTTTTTCTTGGTAACCCACTCAATATTCTGAATTCTGAGATCCGATATAAAATATGCCGGGATGTAAATGAATTTAAAAATATTCCAGACCTTCATAAGAAGGATATTATTATAATTAATAATTATTTATTATGTGATAAAATATACATAATGCCAGCAGAGTTCCTTGCCGATTCTTTTCAGAAGGCTAGTTTCAAGACCGGTGGTCGTTACTTCGAAGTTCTACCCTGTAGATTGAACATCATTCTATCTCATCATTAGTACCCCAAGTATACATTTTTACATGTATAGCCATTGTCGACATTCGATTGCGCATTTCATGAAACTGTCGTTCAAAACGAGTTGATTCTACACCTTTGAAATTCAACCACAAACAGAACAGCATCCAAAAATACCAACAGATTTTGAGCCATGCAATATAAAACGCAAGGTCATTCGACCACGTTTGAACGTGTCAAAATGTATACTCGAGGCATTGATTATCCATTATTTTCTCTAACGCAATAATACACCTGAGGTCGGGCAACTAAAACTCTAAACTACAAAATGAAATCGAATATCAATTTGTACTAGAGTTAAATCGATAATCACTGTATAATCGAATCGGTACTGCATAAGGCATCACTTTTTGACTCTATCTCAGAGCTACTTATTCGATCCTGTAATCTTCAAGAGTATTTTAAACGATTCGTGAACTTAGCCTCTTACCAATGCATCGGAAGAATTTAAAAGTAAAATGCTTCTCGATTCACTCGACGCTTCCGAATCAAACGTTTCAAGCGAACGGAAATATTTCATGACTTGAGTGTTCGGGGGCGTCAGGGATAACGATACGGAAAGAATTCGTATAATGGGCTTCTGCGATTGGCACGAATAGGGAAATCGATGAATCGATAATAATAATATACCTTTCAGTGTATTGTTTTAGAGAGCTAGCTCATAGCTGTTATTTTTAGCTTTCGAAATCATTTTCGTCCGTACCCAAAAGGTAAACAACGGTACCCTCTTACTAAACCTTCGCTATCTGTCTGTCCCCAGGCTGTATGTCTCATGAGCAATATTTAGACAAATGATGTATTTCTATTGCCATTATAATAACAAATACTAACAAAAAAGAATAAAATAAATATTTAAGAGGCTACCATAGAGCAAAATTGACTTTTTACATGTTTTTATGCCGCGAGTCCGACTCGCACCTGGCCAGTTTTTTTTCTTTTCATATACATTCCGTGTTTTGCTAACAAAGTGACGGATAGACAAACAAATACATATACAATCATAATAGGGCACTAAGTTAATAAAACAAACACGTAAAGATTCTTTATATATTCAAAATACAGCTACAAGAAGCTTTCGTGGCACACGACATGTGGAATTCACAGCTTGGAAATGTCTAATAGCGTCTGAAGATATTGTCGATATCAAGTCGATTCTGACAGATGTTTTCGATTGGTAGCTTCAATTCGAATCTTCACTCGATTCACAGTCGGCGTCTCAAAGGAATTGTAGAGAACGAAATTGACACTTATTCGAATAAATTCGGTCTCAAATTCAAAGCTGATAAGAATAAACATTTAGTTAGAGATATAAACATAAGAGATGAAATGATGTTCATTATAGCTAGCACATCGCCTTCACTACCCTCCCCCAGACGAAGCATTGGCGAACTTACTAACCGCGGGAAGACAAAACATCTAAAATGTTGCGATCTTCTATAAGGTGGACGATCTGTCCCCATTCGGGAAGAATTTCGAAAGGGGTGGGAAGGAATGAAATCTCCCGATTTTAACAGGGTTTCACAATTAATTTGGCTGGTATATTCTATCGGACTAAAAGAGTGCCGTTGGGCTTATAGGTGGTCAAAGTGACTAATTAAAATATTAGAGTTGCATCAGGCAGAACGATGCGAGCGTTCATGAGGCAGAACGATGTTTCTCGTACTGCTAGTATTTCTACAAGAATTAAGGAATCTAGAAACAAACGAATAAAATAATTATATGTATGGTATACTGGTATACTGGTCCCATAGTTACGTTTTCTTAAATTGTCTTACTATGGTTTACATCCTGTCTCATCTTTGGGGAAATCTTCAAAATGTGAATGTAATGCTTAATGTTATGTGATTGTCCTTACCTGTAACTCCGGGAAGCTTTGCCTGACGATGAGTGTCCATAGATTATACAGCACGCAGAGAGTGATCACCCATAGCCAATAAAAGTAGAAGTTCTCATCAGGGTTGACTACGGTGCGAGGGGCGCGCACCTTACGCCTCCTCTGTCTGTTAGTTGATCTGTGTTCACCCGTCGCGCCTTCTGATCCTGTGTCTTCCACCTAGAAATAAACCTAAACTTAGACTGGCTTTTGGTGTTACAAGCATTTATTATAGCCTTCACTAGTCGCCATCAGGCGGGCTGTACGCTGGTTTGTCACCTTATTAGTATAAAAAAAAACTCCTATTTTGATCAGGAAATCCAAGTTCTACTACACTCAAACTTTGCAAAATATAAGTCTCTCTCCCTCCTTTATTTTAAGTTTTAAAAAGGATCATTATGTCCATTACTTCATTTAATGATCACTTAAAATAACGGGAATTTGTATATTTCTACTAGCTGTGCCCCGCGGTTTCACCCACGTAGATTTAGTTTCAAGCGGTTTTTTTTAATAAAAATAGTCTTAAAATACCCCTGAAACATCCGCTATCTGCCAGTAAAAGTGCCGTTAAAATCCATCCAGCCGTTTAGGCGTGATGCCGTGACCAAGGGAAATGGGGATTAATTTTTATATATAAGATTAGAGCAATTCATGTAACACATGTTAGTATGTATAGTATGAAATATGCACGCGTTGAAAGACATTACTGATTGAAATGGCCCTAAATTTGAGCAATTAAATTGCTCGTAATAGAGCACTTTAGTTACGCTTTATCGACGACAAGTGTGAAGTCATAAGGTCAGTGACGAAGTACCTAAGTAACTGGGTATCAATGTGATTTATAAGTACACACCTCACGACTTCGTAGAAGGCGTGGACAGAGATGATAATGTGACAGGGGGTCGTCGCTTTAGGCACTATACTGCCAAAGATACATATATCTTTGAATTTGTTATCTATACATCTTCTATACATACAGATAAATAAAATTTAAGTGTCTGTTTGTAATTCCAAAATAACAGCTTTTCACTAAATGCATATGAAAGTATACACGCTACTGACACTAAAAAACCAAGTTTAATTATTTTTCTCTGTCTGTCTATCTGGCTGGACAGATTTTAAGAGGACTTCCACTGGCAGGTAGCTGATATATCAAGGAGTAACTTGGGCTACTTTAATTAATTAAAAATATTAGGGTGCCGCGACAATAAGGATGCAGCTAGTCAGCTACGAAGGTTTCCACATAATGTATGTTTTCCTTCACTGAAACTCGTTGTGTGACACCACTGCACATAAGCTTAGAGTCACACGACCGAGTGGTTTGGATTATCGAAAATGCAATGGTTATAAATGGAGGCCATGAGAACCATAGCGGCCTAATTCAATGGACAATATTTTTGATTACCATAGAAAATGAAAACAGTATTTTTTAATCAACTAGCACTCTTCAGGATACATACTATCTATTACTTTTATGTTTTATTTGACCTATTAACTTTCACTTTTAGGTCACTCTGGTTCTATCAAAATGATCAATTTGAACTGTAAAAAATCATAAACTCAATATTGTAAAAAAATTAGTCAGGCCACTATGGTTCTCATGGCCTCCATTTTAAGAGTAAAAGTAACACAAAGCGACGCGCGGTTTTTAAGGCTGATGGGGATATAAAAGTAATGACGTAATGATACCCAAGTTGTCAGTTTTTTATTCCATACATTATTATCGTTTGCGTCTTTTCCGGGCTTGAAGGATTTCAACGTATCATATTTGTTATGACAGACAATAACAATCCCACACAAACAGATCGATATCAAACAGAATGAAGAGAATACCTACATATTGTACCGTTGTAAGCCATATAACTAACATATCGTAAAGTGTAATTAATTTCACACATGTTTTAGGGGGCAAAAACCAGAGAAAAAATCAGTTTTTTTATCTCAGAAGAAATTCCATGACATATGTATACGTATCGTGCCTCAGACGGCGTACTGTCACGCTGGCAATAAATCAATCTTCAGCGTGAAGTTGGTGTTGCAGAGCCTTTGTCTACCCTTTCTGGGACCCTTCGGAGAAGGCGTGGGTATAATTATGTCGTATTTACTTCACCACTGTACCTTACGCTGTACCATCATCTTTTATCGCTACGTAAGTTCGGCTGTGTGACAGATTTATGTGCGTCATATACATCTGTCTCAATCAAACATCGATACTACTGAGGCAAAATTAAGGGTACAGTCCGCCTGATGGTAAGCGGCTAAGGGAGCCGATGAAGTAATGAAATCTCTGTGCAATAACAACGATAGCTAGCTAGACTACACTCCTACTCCGTCCCCGAGAGAGAAGAGTATACCTGGCTGGAATATAAGTATTCCTATAGGCCTAGACAAGTAACGTTCTCTTGCGCTGGCGCTAATAGAAACGATACAAATGTATAGGAATGTCAAATCAGCCACAGGACATATGTCATTCCGTTTCTATTAGCGAAGCGTGAGGATAATGTTACTATGTCTGCCTGTTACATACTTCCTACATATTCATGCATTGAATACACTCCCACCGTTTGAGATTTGCATCCATCATAAACTTGCAATTATATACAGATGGACAAACAAATTATGAGATATTCGTAATAACACTACACCGCCAAATTCAAATTCAAATATATCCATATTCGATTAGACTTTATACAAAGCACTTTCAAATCGTCAGAATGACACAATTACACAGGATTATACATGCTACCGCCAGGTTCAGAAGGTTGCTTTTACTGAGAAGAAGTAAGCCAGGGTAAGGGACTAATGTAAACCTGCGACTAAAAGGTTATCATTAAACACAGTACATGTTTAATTGTCTGTCATTATTCTAGTACACTAGAATGTCTCTTCAAATCTCCACATCTGCTACGTGAATTAACGAAAGAGAAATTATATTTACGAGTGCAATAAAGTACCTACTCCATTAGTGTTATGATTCTTTGTAGTGTTTTTCATTGCAGGTTCGAAGATATCTCAAAGATATTAAACAGCTATTTTGCTGTCAGTGTCATTTTTTATGTACAAACGGGATATTCCACAATTCACCTTACCCCCTTACGCCAGGGGATTCGTGGACAAAAAGAAGTTCACGAGTACCCTTGCCAATATACGAATTTTTTTCGTTTTAAAATCATTTTGTTTAAAAAGCTTCTTAAAAAAAAATCACGAACGCTTAGCCTGCTAATCCTATCCGTGTGGGATCTACTTTTGACGAATAAGTTAGTGAAAATGAATACTTGATTTGGAAAAGACAAGTTAAAATATTGATAAGGGGATTTATGGAATATGTCGTTAATAGTTGTAAGTATATCTAAAGCTCTTACCAGAAAAACGTATATGGTCCTAACGTCATCTGACAATTGAAAAATGGTGCTTCTATTTTTTTGAGCAGATAATTTCATATGTAATGAAGATACCCGCTGAGTTTCAGCCGGTTCTTCTCAGAAAGCTATTCGAGATTCATAAGTGCCTTACCAGGTCCTAAACTGAATAGTTAATTTTGATTTTGATTTTTGCCTAACCTAATCTAAAGTAGTTAGATACTTTAATATTTTTTTATTTCTAACTAGATCACCTATCATTACTAACAAGACTGTAAAACTGATATCGCGTCTCGTATAAACATGCCTTAAATCTGAACAGACGATTTATTCAAATTGCTCCTTCACTGCAGTACCAGACAGGATTACATGCGGTCGGCTTGTGTGCGCTGACCCTTACTGAATTGTACCACGGCGCTTCACGATTCAATACTGCAGTTGGAGTTGTTAGCGTACTTAGTATACATCGGGTTCCATGCCAAGCCAAATAAATACTTATTTGCAGACTGGCTGGATTTAAGATTAAAACAGAATTTTAGTTGTGGAAAAAGTTAAAGCGAGCATAATGACAACTACGAGCTTAGACTTTGACTTCTAACGACGACCTACCGCATTATTCTGTAAGGTTTCTCAATTTAGATTTTTAGTTTAAAGTATATTTATCTTCATACGATGTAGATGCCGTCACAAGTTTTGAGCGCGTAGCAAAAATAGTGGGGATAGCTGCTCATGTATTTGTTTGAACGCGCTCTATACTAGACCCAAAAATTACTACTTCGGATTCAAGGTCAGTGCTTCCGACTCGTAACGGCACCAGGGGCCTTACCACGAGCTCTTATTGCCATGATAGTTTCACTCATTTATGAGACAGATGTATGTGACGCGTATACATCTGTTACTGTTGCACAACTGAATTATCATTGCAATAAGAGCTCATGGTTGGGCCTCAGGGCCTGTAGACAAGTAACATTATCCTCACGCTTCCTAATAAAAACGATACAAAATGGCACGTGACTGACTTATGTCATTTCCAAAAATTTTGTACCGTTTCTATTAGCGCAAGCGCGAGAGAATGTTACTTTGTCTATGCCCACCGTCAGGTATATTTAAATGTATTTAGTATGAATTACTCACTGTTTCCTGTGTAAGCGGCGTTTGTCGAGTAGAAAATCTTTTCAGGAAGGAGTCTTCTCTTTTCAGCGGAGGTTTTTTCTGCATCGCCGAGCTCAGTTGGACGGTTGTGCGCAGTTTCATCCATCTTTGATTGGACTTTGTTCTGCATTCATACATTAGTTCATACATTAATAAATGAACTTTTATACACAATTGGGAAGCAAAGTAGCCATGCTAAGACAGGTCAAGGTAGATTAAGAAGTTACTAATTTTTAATCTGTTTAATTAAGTCTTTTTAAGAAGGAAGACACTATTTCTTTTTAATTTGCACATTTTCATGTGAACAAATACAATTTCAAAGAACGTGCAAACATACAATCTACCTTTATCGACATGCGGCATGGCAGTTCTATTTATGTAACTAAATATAATCAAGTTCTAACAATATAAATATATATAATAGTTTGTAGAGTGAAATATTAGTGAGTCGAATCTATCTTGACTAAGCTAAGGTCTAAGATTACTCTATGTTAAGTTCGAAGGCTAAGTTTCGACTATCAAATGCATATAACAGTTAAACACCGAACACGAGATCACCCAAGTGATAGGAAAGTAGAATCTTCAAGGTGAACTAGATAGGAACAATTAACTCACAAGAAAAACACACACAAAATCCAGTGATTCATAAAAAGTCCTAAACACAGACGAAGGCTCGTTAGTGGGAAATAAACAAACAATGAATACAAAACGGTACGATTGGCGTTACCATTGTTTTATCGAACCTTTTTATTTTCCTGAGTGCCTGGTAGTAAGCCATGACGGCTTGTACGTGTCTCCACTTATGGCCGCGTTTGTCAGACTCTGTGCAGGGCACATCAGAGTCCTGCATAGACTTGCGTGAGCTTGATGAGCTCGATGCAATGATTGCTCGCCTGTGTACGGATGGACTGGGTTATACGAGGGCGGTGTGCACTCACCCCTACCGTGAGGCTGGCACCCACTTCGGCGATATCAAAACTCAAATTCGACTTTTAAGAGACATGCATATCTCAGTCTTCATCACTTCTTAAAAATTTTTTAAGTACTATTAATTCTAGTCTACGTTCAGGATAGGGTTCTATAGCTATGAGCTTACCTGTAAATTTTAAATGAAATAAATGTGTATTTATCTCCGAAATGGGCACCTCACTCACGGCGATCTCGATGTTAGGACATTTGGTACGAGACTTCACAATAGCATGCATATAAAGTCATCCTCGCACTAGGACGATCACATTGTAATAAAGGTGTGTATCCATTGTTAGCATACAGTGACTATTCGTCCAGCTGTGCATGATTGTGAACTAATATAACATACTATTGCATTATGCATAATTTTGTGAGACGCTGGGGTACCAAATATACGCATTTGTACGTTGCGTAATTGTGGCTATCGAGTTACATACGAAATTACAAGGACAGTTAAAATCTTGGAGAATCCCATAAGCATCCTTTATTAGATTAAGGAGACATTAAAATCAACATTAAACACGTCAAGTGCCAATTTACGCGCCCTATTACGTAACATAATTACGTAATTAAGTAGTTTTTACATGGCAATTGCGTACGTCACTTGATAGCCACAGCTTATGGGCATATGTAATTGGCGTATTGGATAACGTGCTCATTGCAAGGATCTCAGCTAAGCGAATCCAAAGCGATGTCTATCTGGCCACTTACATATCATCTGGCCTTGCATTGGGGGTGAATGGAGACAACTTGCTCAATAACCTAGACAGGTTGGAAAAAATGGGCTCATTTATTTTTTTAATTCAATAAAGAAAAAATATGTATGTAGAAATGGTTTGAGTACTTATTATAAATATGGTAACGTTATGATTTATTTGATAACGGTAGTCATCAGTACCGCTATTACGAGTTTGCCACCGTTTTCCTAATCCATAATTGCTCTCGCAGCATCTAAGCAGCTCTTGCAGCGTCTCTGCTGCACAATTTCAGTTTTTCGCGTCACCGCACGGTCCAAGCGGTGACGCTAAAAACTGAAATATCTCATACTAGCGGACGTCACGCGGTGTCACCCGCGTAGTTCCCGTTCCCGTGGGAGTACAGAGATAAAATATAGCTCATATTAATCAGTGATGATGTAGCATTCAAATGATGAAAGAATTTTGAAAGTCGGTCCAGCACTTTTTGAGCCAATTCCTTACAAACATACATACAAACCTTTCGTCTTTATAATATCAGTATAGATAAATATTGTGCAAAACTCATGATACTGGTCAACTATACGATGTTAGTTAGTTATAGAGTGAATCAACTATTCTATTAGTCGTAATTGGAGATAGAGCAATTAAGATGTAATAGCAAGCAAAAGTAGAATGTGACATCTCATGGCAATAGCCATTAAGTGTGTCAGTTACAACATTGGGAGCGCAATTAAGTAATAACCATGGGCTCGACTTAATTGCCTTATACCTTTAACGACGAAGCATACCTTGTTTGCACGTAGGCTTATTATGACCTATTTATTATTTATAACTATTATGTGCGTAAGATATAATAGATTATTATTAAATTAAACAGCGCATATTAAGAACTAGCTGTGCCCCGCGGTTTCACCCGCGTAGATTTAGTTTCATCCTTATTGTCGCGGAACCCTAATATTTTTGATATATAAAAGGAGCCTAAGTTACTCCTTGAAACATCAGCTACCTACCAGTGAAAGTCCCGTTAAAATCGGTCCAGCCGTTTTAGAGATTACCCGGAACAAACAGACATACAGACAGACAGACATTTTAAAACTTGTTTTTTTTGTGTCAGTAGCGTGTATACTTTTATATGCATTGCAGTGAAAAGCTGTAATTTTGAAATTACAAACAAACACTTCAATTTTATTTATCTGTATAGCAGCTGTATATCTGTGTAGCAGCGTTTCTCCACTCGCTACCTAGATGGCGCTAGTCGCTAACAAATGCGAAGTTTGAGAACAAATACACGAGAACCTAAATCGCGCAATAAGAGTTTTGAATCGCATTGCAGTATACTCGTATATACAAGTTTCCAACTAGAATAGTTGGGGCCGCGGTTCCCCAGGCAAGACACCCGCCTGACTGGAAGATCTTCCCGTTGCTGGGGACGAGCATGATAGCAGCAGCACTCGCTCACTCCACAAGAACTTCTTAGCTTTGAAGTAAAATTTTACAATACCAAAATTAAACGTCAAAGTTCAGAAGTTCTTAATGCGCTCTGCTTAAACCGATAATGATAGGTTTCTAGGGACCTTACCGTAAACTCTTACCCCTTTATTACAAAACATGTTTTTTACGAAGACTAGAAAAACTGTCTATTTTTAAATTGGTATCGCAGAAAGAGATAGGAATTTTAAACCAAGAATAATTTTAGTCTAGATTTTGTAATAAGAGGGTTATTGCCATGACTGTTTGGTTGTGTGACAGTGACAGGCTCGTCATATAAATCAGTCTTATAATTATTTCTTCTAGCAATGTATTTGCAATTCAAAGTCATGACTGACTAAATTCAATCCACAGTTTGAACCTCTGGTCCAGGAGACTTGAAATTTTGCGGGTGTATTTAAAAAATAAAAGTGAACTACGAACTACACACTAAGAAAGTGTTTTTCGAAAATCCTTAAAAGCGTGAAATGTGGGTAGAAAATTATAATAATATGTTTAATCTTACTGCCACGCAGGTGAAGCTGCGGGCGGAAGCGGGTTCAAATTATTATGTTGGCTATTACGGATCATGGAATTAGACCTCTTTTACTAATTTAAAAGTTGGCAACGCGTAAACTGGTGGAATGAAATGAAATGCCGGGAAATCTTGCAGAAACGTAAAATGCCTTGGAATCTCATTTCAGAGGCCAGACATTTTGGTTCGCTGTCTCGTTGGTGTGAAAACTATTTTATAATCTATATCTAAACCGATAAATAAAAATGATTCAATAAATGCATAATATGAAAGTATATACGGTACAGAAATGAAAAAAACTATTTTTAAAAATTTCTGTTTGTCTGTCTATTTGTTCCTGCTAATCTTAGAAACGGCTGGACCGATTTTAACGGGACTTTCAATGGCAGAAAGCTAATGTTACAAGGAGTGTGATTTAGGCTATTTTAATTTAAAAAAATCATAGATTTTCGTGGGTCACCCATGGAATTAACTTTACGCGGGTAAAACCGCGAGGCACTTTCAATTCTACACACTATATGCCTTAATTTGATATTCTCCTTTTTATAACGTTAAGTTCCATGAAAATAACTGTATATGGATGTGAAGTTACTTTGAAAAATTGCATTAATATTGTATCTTTAATAATCGAATGCAGCAGAAATTTTATTTATAACATGTGACCCCATTATTTTATCCCGTCGCGTTTCTATTGTATACCGGGTGTATTATTCTCATTGATAAAGGTTCTACTAATATTATTAACGTGAAAGTTTGTTAGTCATCATCTCCCTGGTCTTAATACCATGTATTTGGGGTCGGCACTTGATTAATCCCGATGTGGCTGTACACCTGATTTTTATACGAAGCGACTGCCATCTGACCTTCGCAACCCCTTTTTTGAGGAAAATCGGCAATCTGGGTTAAACCAGGTATCAGACTCTCTTAGACCTCTGACTGACCTGTAACGATTGCCATGTTAACGTGATCTCTGAGGCACGGAGGGAACTCGGGCGGTCACCCATCCAACTACTGGCTAAGCGTATGGTTGCTTAAATTCGCTGATCGAATGATATGCGCAGTAGATACTGTGCCACGAGCTCCTCGAGTGAAAGTTTGTTAATATGGATGTATATATGTTTTACCCCTTCACAAAAACTACTGAATGTATGCTTATACATCAGACTATTCTGAGCTATAGTAAACATAATGTGTGAATAGTGAAAAAAATAAAGATAAGTCAAATCCTACGCAGACAGAGTCGCGGGCACTAGCTATTTATCACATAAGCCTATTTGCGTATGTTTCATAAATATTGATTTAAATTCCTGTAGTTACTTAGCATTGATACAAAATTATAAAAAAATATTTTGAAACTGAATTTGCAGTAAAAAATAAGAGTTTTCAGTAGAAGCAATAAGGAAATGAGTAAAAGAATTTCATTGATTGCCGTTATTCAAAGCCTCCGTTAATAAACCCGATTAATTGGACCGCTAATTGGGTACACAATTTAATTGGGGATAATCCAATTAAATTGGGTAACTAAAACTTTTGTAAATAATATTGTTTCGTGAACAGGTGTTTGTGTAATTAATTAACAATTCGTTTGTGTTCGCATTGAAAAGGGATAAGATGTTTATTGTAAGTAATTCACGTTCTATTTGAATGAACATTTTCAAAGTTATACGAATAGGCAAAACTATACGTATCAGGTAAAGTTAGAGTGTTTGTTCGTAATTCCAAATTTACAGCTTTATTATGTATCTACGATAATTACATAAAAAAAAACAATCTTTAATTTTTTTCAGTGTCTGCCTACTATCCATCTGTTTGTTTGTTATTTTCAGGTAATCTCCAAAACGGCTGGACCGATTTAAACGGGACTTCCACTGAAAGGTATGCTACAAGAAGGAGGGAGGAGAACTTAAGCATTTTATTTAAATTAGCGTTCCGTGAAAAAATCCAACCAATTAAATTAAGTTTAACCACGGGACACAACTAGTATACATTATTTTAGTGATGGACGTTTTATTTGAAGCCTGCGGCCGGTAGCCTTTAACTATTTTTTTGAAACAAAACAACTTCACTAAAGTAACTGGTATACATTTTCTATTGTGTGAAGTTCCAGATGAACGTAGGAGTTCAATTCAAAGTTCTCTATTTCCAAGTAAGTCTGGGTCAGTTATACCGAGGCGCAGTATCGATTGATATATTCTCGGATCACGCCGCGTCTACGACATTGACACACTATGTGTCAGTTCAATGACTTTATATTTCTGAACTAATTCTATAATATTGCAACCTTTGAGTTAAGATAAACTAAAAGGTCGGTCACTTACGCAATGGGTATTAAACTACCCTTCTAAGTATTAGAAGAGGTTAACGGAGGGCAATGTCAAGGGTGTGGAAAGTCATCCAGGGTGCGAATATAAGATCAATATTAAATACTTGTTTGTACTTCACGGTTTCAATGGCATCGCTGCTTAGATTTTTTGGACAACGTTTTTTAATTAAACCTACAAAAATATAGGTTTTCTTTTGATGTTACAGATCAACAAAGCCTTATTAACAACTAGCTGTGCCCTACGGATTGTCCCGAGTAGACTTAATGTCATGGGTTGCTTTATTTCACCGAATCCGTTTTTTTAACATAAATTAAGGGTAGCCTAAGGCACTCCTTGTAACATCAGCTATCTACCGGTGAAGGTCTCGTTAAAATGATTCGACTGCTCTAGAGATTACTCGGAACAAACAGACAGGCAGAGGGACAAAGGGAAGAAATTTTTAAAATGTTATTTTTTTTTAATTTGAATACCGTATACTGAAAGCTGTTCATTTGGAATAGGGCACTTCTATTTTATTTATATATGTCATCATCATGAATTTAAGAGTAATGAGACTCTTGTCGGTGTAACCGATGCAACTCTTTCCACTTGTCTCTGTCCAGTGCCATCTCTTTGACCTCCTTATACGACATGACAGACACGTTTTCTTTAACTTGTCCCATGTATGTTAGCCTTGGTCTTCCTCTTCCTCTCCTCCCTTCTACCTTTCCATCTACTATGATTTTAAAGAAGCTGTCACGTCGTATGAGATGGCCAATCATTTATATATGTATATATATTAAATAGATATTCGCGTTATTTTTTTTTAAGTGCACGCCATATTGTCCATCCTAGGGCCCAAAGCCTATACCAAATTTTTGCTTCAGTGGTTTACGTGAAAATTTTACAGACAGACTGATATAAGTATGTATAAAATAAGGTAGATGACTTACTTCTAACATAACAGTGAGTTAATAATATAAATACCTCATTTCATAAAAAAATACACCTCATAAATAGCACCACTATTTCGTCTACAAAATGATCAGTGGTATAAGTGTCTGCAACCCCTTTTCATATGTTTCTCCGAAGGCGGTCTTACAGCCCTTAAGTAACTTTACCGTAAGGATATGTGGTCAACTTTATAAATGAGCTTGTCACTGTTTGTTTACTCTGCTTGACTGACATACGTTAGACAACCTAAGCCCACTGGCTTTTGGCCCCCTGAGCGAACTATTATCATTTTAAGCAGCGCGTATTATGAACTTCCAAGCATTGAGGTTTAATTTTGTCACTAAAAAATTAACACGTTGGTCACGTGGTTGAAAACGCTACTGCGAAACATGAGTCATAACGTTTAATTTTATCTACAAAAATTAAACCCATGGTTTCAGTGGTTGCAAACGCTACTGCGAAACATTGCGTTTTTCCCTTTGTAATTTCCCAGTAGCATCGATGGGAAATGACTTAAACATATCCGGCGAAATGGGGGTGTATTGTATTGTGTAATATTAATCTCTAAAAACCTTTTTTTGTTATTGTAACCTGTGTGTAACCGTTATACAATCGTTATAGGTCAGTCAGAGGCCTCAAATAGTCTGACAACTGGTTTAACCCAGATCACTGATTTTCCTCGTTAAAGGGGTTGCGAAGGTCAGATGGCAGTCGCTTCGTATAAAAATCAGGTGATCAGCCACATCGGGTTGAATCAAGTGCCGACCCCAAATTCATGGGATAAGGCCAGGGAGATGAACCTGTGTGTAACCATAAATCACTGAGCAAGCAGAGCTTGTATACATTATAAGTAATATACAACCATTGCTTTATGTGCTACTATCGACCCGCCATCGCTTCACTATGTATTACGATTTTCAAGACTATTAAAAACGCTGACTTTTCTCTACCTACTTTAAATATAAATTAGATTTTCTTTGCAACATATAAACCCATTGAGGTTCAACTCCATGTTAGTAAAAACCGTATGAAGATCCGTAGCGCAGCTTAGAAGAACGATACGTTCAAACAGACAAAATAATTGTGCATGCAAATGGCGACTTAAGCTTACACTACTTAAGGATGAAAATGTAAAAATCAGACATAATACTTATTAGTTTCAACGTACTAGTGTAATGCGAGAATTCCTAAATTTAGTTAACTTATGTTTACAAGTACTTTAAGTAACTGCTTGAAGTTCAGAGAGGATCGTTTATTTTCTGCGCGAGACTTTAAAGTGTCTGTCAACTATGTACCTACTCACTTAGGGCTGGGAAGTTGGCTCTCTGATTGAAATGAGTTTGGTAAGAATGTTTCACTTGGCCCTTTTATTATCTACCTACGTTATTCCACTGCTGGACATAGGCCTCCCCTAATGAGTGCCATAGTACCCTGTCTTCAGCTTGCTGCATCTAGCATCTGCCTGCAGTCTTCCGCAGATCGTCATCCCACCTGTAGGCCTAGACAAAGTAACATTATCTCGCACTTGCGCTAACGCTAACGATAAAAAATATATGTAAATGACATAAATCAATTACGTGGTATATGTCATTCCCGTACATTTTGTATCGTTTCTACTAGCGTAGCGTGAGGATAATGTTACTTTGTCTACAGGTCCCGGCCGGAGGGCGTCCTACACTACGATTGCCGAGTCGCGGTCTCCACTCAAGAACTCGTTTACCCCAGCGGTTGTCGGTTCTCCGCGAGATATGACCGGCCCAATGCCACTTCAGCTTGCTAATTCTTTGAGCTATGTCGATTACTTTGGTTCTCTGTCTGTGAAGGCCTTGGAACCATTCAATAAATCCTACCAATATCTATGCACTCGTCATCATCACCTGCACCCACTGTTGGGTATAGGCCTCTTGTGAGGCGTCACTACTCTCGGTCCGAGTTAGTCTCATGTCTATGCACTGATATGAATCAACAGAAAACGCTTATTGTTGGTCTGGTCGTTATTAAGTTCGCTTGCCGATCATGAGGTCCCAGGCTCGATTCCCACTGGGGTCAGAAAATTGATATTACGTTGCGTATTTAAATGCCCGGGGTTTGGAAGTTGGCGGTGTTTACTCCCCCGTGTCTCAGAAAGCATGTTAAGCCGTTGGTGCTACGCCTGATCTCTCTCCGGTCGTGCCGGATTGCCGTCCCATCGGACTATGAGAGTGAGGCAATAAAGAGTGCACTATAATATCTCCTGCGCAGATGGCTGATCCCCGTTGAGATTAACCGCCGTAACAGAAATCCGGTAGGAGATCATTATTATAGAAAACCCACTTCTTGCATTTTACGTTAAAGACTTTACTCAGTTTGTTTGGTAACGTTAAAAAGCGCCTGGTAAAAAAAATATGCCTCCATACAAAAAATGGGCAAGTTCCAAAATAAGAGGTAATTTCTGACCTATTTTGTGTACTTTACTCTATTCCTCATAGCTTGGCCATTCACTCTCACCTGTATAGCTGTATAGGTACAAATTCGGAGCAAAATTCGTATGGAGCGTGCTCGTGATAAATATCTCTTTAAACTCTCAAATTAATTTTGGAAGCGTTCCTTGTTTAGGACCAAATTGTTTGTAATAATTACCATACTGATTGCAAGAACGTCACGTACTTGTTTGTTATAGGTGTTGATGCCTCATACCTATAGGTACATGTATAATTATTTATATTAATTTGTCATATTGTGAATCTTTGATCAATGCAGGAAATAAGAATGAAGAATACAGAAAAGAGAAGTGCAGGTGCCGTCACGAGCGTCACTTTTGAGCGCTGGCCTTAAAAGCGCGATAGTAATTTTTGGTCTTATAACAAATGCATGCGCAGTTATTCCACTCTATTTTCGCGGAGCGCTCTTATCTCGTGACTCACACTCGTTTCCCTTCTTTCTGGGACCATTTTGAGAGTCTGTTCACAGACATACAATAATTATAGTAACAGAACGACCACAGTCCTCACGCGTTATTCTGCATTGTTTCTCAGCATTGAGCGTCGGTTTCTTGCATAGGAAATTGATACATAAAACATATGCGATAAGGTTCAATTTCTTTGAAACTGACAGTCAACGTCGAGTGCGACGTTGAGAAACATTACAGAATAACGCAGCTGGGGGCCAACTATGATTATGAAATGTATGGTGCTGAAACGAAACCTTAGTTTAGAAGATCATTAAAATTTACCCCCTGCAGTCAAGTGTGCTAATTGCCTGCAAATATTTCTTTTTTTATAACGTTTGAAATTTTTTTTAAAGCCAAGCTAGCTTTTTGTTTTTATCATTTCCTTTTCCCTGTCATTTTAGTTTTCGTCTAACTTATATTATACGTATTGTGTCTCATTAAATGGAAAATATTTTCATTCATTATCTTTCTTTCTTCTTTCAGGGGCCTACCATCATCGGCTTAAGGGCGTATTAGCAACTTCTTAGCTTTGACGTTTCATTTTAGTCATCAAATCATCAAAATTCAACGTCAAAGCTAAGAAGTTACTAAGACTGCACTGCTATAACAATAATAGTAGGGCCCCTGTAGGTCTAGACAATGTAATATTCTCTCGCGCTTGTGCTAATAGAAACGATAAAAAAATTATGGTAATGACATAAATCAGTCACGTGACTTATGTCATTCCCGTACATTTTATTTTTTCTACTAGCGAAGCGTGAGGATAATGTTACTTTGTCTACAGGCGCTAAGGGCCTAGTGCGAGTTTTTCACTGTCGCGGTCATAAGTCACCGCGTCGACGTAAACGCAGATTTGTATAGGATCGGAACAGCACCTCTGCCTACAACAAATCTGCGTTTAAGTCGACGCGGTGACTTGTGACGGCAATTTTAAAGAACCTCGCACTAGGCACTCTGTTCTGTGTAAATAAATGTAAGAAGTGTTCTTACCGTTGCCCCGGGCTTTTGCTTTCACTACTCGCGTTGTTACTGGAGTCCTCGTCGTCTTCCCTGGAGGTGGCTGCGGAGAGCATCCTGGAGGAGCCGGCGTTGACCTCACTGCCATCATTGTCTTCACCCTCGGATGTACGACACGTGCCTTCTTCTGCCTGTTAAGAGAAGCATTGTGTTAATAAATTATTCTGGTTCGTACTTATCTGTATCATACATGTATATTGGCTATTCGACGACGTCGTTGGTTTTGTGGTTATACCGGTGTGAGAATTCGTGTTTTCTTTGGGTTTGGTATGTATCTAAATATATATAACTCAAAGGTGACTGACATAGTGATCTTTCAACGCACAGCCCAAACCACTGGACGGATCGTGCTGAAATTTGGCATGCAGGTAGATGTTATGACGTAGTCATCCGCTAAAAAAGGATTTTGATTAATTCTACCCCCAAAGGGATAAAAGTTTGTATGAAACTAAATTTACGCGGGTGAAACCGCGGGGCACAGCTAGTTTACTATAAACGTATATAAGACACGAGATGGCGCTGTGTGATACTTCCCTAACATTATCACCCTTATTAAAAAACGTAGGCGCTAAACTGCGATCTTTTGTAAGGTGAAGATACAATCCCCAGTCGGACAGCTAAGAATTTCGAAAGGGAACCCCGTAATGCCCTACCTTTCTTGAAAACCAATGAGTATTTATTATTAATCAATTAATTCCCAATTTCAAATTGAACCTATTTCAAATTGATCTATCAATATCAAATACAGCAGAATAATTTGTTTTATTGCTTTAGATAGAAGGTAATACGAATTAATATCACTTTGACTATAAATTGAACGCTGTGATTTAATGCTGGGGTAACTTGGGTGATTTCAATTGATGAGGATAGTAACTCCTCTGGCTAATTACAACGATCCAATTTCGTAATATATTTCCTGGACGCTATCACTGGCCTTTATGGAAATAACCTTGGCAACTCAATTCAATTATTGAGCCCCAAATTGACGCAATTCTATGAATCTTCTTGTATATACAATTCGCAGAACTTTCTCAATGAAAATGAAGCCTCAGGCTTATTTCAAGTAATATTAAGAAATATATACGGAAAAAATTAAGTACCTACTTCTTATTCGTGAATCAAAACAAATTTATTGAAAATGTTCTTTTATCAATAACAAGTTACTTACATATTATTCAATTCATTAGAATATGTAGCGGCGTTTCTCCACTCGCTCATAGATGGCGCTACTCGCTAACAAATGCGAAGTTTGAGTACAAATACACGAGAACCTAAATCGCGCCATTAGAGTTTTCAAGCGCATTGCAGTATATATACAAGTTTCCAACTAGAACAGTTGGAGCCGCGGTTCCCCAGGCTAAACACGCGCCTGGCTGGAAGATCTTCCCTTTGCTGGGGATGAGCATGATCACTCACTCTCCCCACAAATACAAAAATGAGCAACATTCGATTACGTAACAATATATTATTCGAATCGATTCCAGTTTCTACATAGTTTCAACTCGATCGCATATAGACGTTAGTTTAAGGTGATTGTTGCGGCCGGGCTGCGCATGAGGACTGAGACGTGCGGGGACGGGGGGACATGCAGAGAGACCGGCGCCGGCGCAGCGGGCCCACCACCGACACTCGCTTTCGGACTCCGCCCGCGACGGACGATACCTCTTCCTTATAATTTTGTTTGGCGAAATAGAACCAGTTGCATACTTAATACAGTCCACTTTTATTTTATACCCCTAATACTCGTCAGAGGATTAACAATGGTCCTTTAAAGGTCTTTTCTCGCCGTAATAAAGTACAAAATTTACACCGCTTCAAGTTCGACGGTCTTCAGTTGTGGTCTTCAGCTGCGAACAATCCTGCAGGAGCCTTACTCTTCGCAATCCTGTCGGGGAAGATCCGCATAGCAACCGCACACGCCTGAGAATAGAAGCCCTTTCTTCGGAGGTCGCCCGCTCAACGGACTTTGGACCCACCGGCTGTTGCGAGGCAGATTCAAATTTTAACGGACGAAAGTGCTTCGTCATTGTGTCACAAGTGAACGGTTTGGACATTGAGTGAGTCTGTTCCAATTTTTTCCTTGCTTTCCCAGTCTTTTCCAGTCATTTTAATACTTAAGAAGCCTATATTTACCTGAGTGCTTGCCATTTTTCGTTAGTTAAACGCTTAGCAACATTATTCATAATTTTAAGAGCCTATCATTGATATTTAGAATCTCAATCTGCTTGCACCTGTTATTACCGCTATACACGCCGAGCGCTTCTTATCTATAACAGCTGATCGATGCACAGCTGATCTTTTGTTCTCGCTCGACCGATGTGCGGTCGTTAACTCATTAGTGAATCTATAACTGCATTCTTCATATTCACCCTTTGTTTCTTTTACTTTGCTATCCACCTTCATGTCTATCAAAATGTCGGACGAAAAGATAGAAAAATTATTTAAAAAACGTAGTTGTATGAAGTCCAAGCTTACTATCTTTAGTAATTACCTAACTAAGCTTAATTCTTCAAAAACTGTTAGTAGCCTACAACTATTAGATTTAGAAAGCCGCTTTAATAAATTTGATGCCCTATACGCGGAATTTGATAAATTACAGTGCGACATCGAGATGCTTTCGGGGGTCCCGGATGACGAGGATACCGAGCGCGAGCAATTCGAGGACCAGTACCACGCGCTGGTAGCAACGGCACGCAGCCTTCTCGGCGCGCGTCCCTCCCAGCAACGCGAGCTTCTAGATGGTTCCGTATCGAGTTGCGAGGACTCAAAGGCATGTGCATTCAAATCCAGTTGCGTAAGATTGCCCAAAATTGATTTGCCCGTTCTTAATGGTCACTATCAACATTGGCTAGAATATAGGGATACATTCATTTCATTAATTCACTGTAGGAAAGATGTTGATAATATAAATAAACTCCATTATCTTCGCGCATCTCTTAAAGGTAGTGCTTTGCTTGTAATAGATAATTTAGATTTTAAAGCCGAGAATTATGATGCTGCTTGGAAGTTGCTATGCAGTAGGTACGACAACAAAAGACTGCTCGTAAATAATCATGTTCACGCACTTTTTAATGTAGAACGTATGCATAGGGAGTCGTGTGCTTCTATCCGCCATCTCATAGATGTCACAAATAAAAATCTACGTGCATTATCTACTTTAGATCAGCCTACTGAGCACTGGGATACGCTGATAATTTACATGATGGCAGAAAGGCTAGACCCAGTTACTCACAGGGTTTGGGAAGAGCATAGAAACTCACTCACTGATCCTCCTTCTTTAGAAGTTTTTATTTCTTTTCTTAGTAACAGGGCAGACTTATTGGAAACCTTGCAGGAAAGTAAAAGTAGCAACAAAATACAAAGATCAGAAACTTATAAATCTAATACAAACTTTCTTATGACTACAAATAATTCTAATAATATTAATACAAGTAATAATAAAAATCTAAATAGAAAATATAATCAGTACAATAAAAATTCATATAAATGTCCAATGTGCAATGAAAGTCATTATATATTCAATTGTGAAACGTTCAGGTCATTGTCAATTGAAAATCGCATACAAAAGGCAAAAGATATAAATGTTTGCCTTAATTGCTTACGACCAGGCCATAAAGAAAATAATTGTAGTCTCGTCCCTTGTAGATATTGCAAGAAAAAGCACAACACGCTTCTTCATTTACATGAGCTTGCCGCAACCCCTGTACCTGCCATGCCAGTCAATAACATCAATAACTTCGCAAGTTCCAACGATGTTCAACAGTGTACTACTCCTCCGCATGTTTTACTGTCCACAGCGCTCGTGAGGGTGGTCGACGGCAAGGGTAAAGCGCACCCAGCCCGAGTACTGCTCGACAATGGTAGCACGGCGAACTTTGTAACTGAGTCACTTTGCGGTAAGCTGGGCTTGTCGCGTCGTAGTACGAGCTCCACGGTGACAGGTATAAACCACCATACTTCTCATAGTACACAGTCTTGCAGCCTTACAATCACGTCAATCCATGACGACTTTGCTCTTAGCATCGACTGTCTTATTTTGCCTCATATCACTAAAACTTTACCGTCTTCATACATAGAAATTGAACACATTCCTCTTCCAAAGGGAATCTGTTTAGCTGACCCTTCTTTTAATATACCGTCAGTCATAGATATTTTAGTTGGGGCCAACGTATTTTGGTCCGTCTTATGCAATAATTCTATTGACTTAGGTAAAAACCTGCCTAAGTTATATGAAACCAAACTGGGTTGGTTGGTGTCTGGGTATGTTGCCCGTCTTAATCAACCTTCTATTCCCGTTTGTCATTTTGTAAATGAGGAACCCAACCCGGACTTATCTCGTTTCTGGGAACTAGACACTGTAGCAGCCGAGCACTCCATGTCCCCTGAGGAACGTGCCTGCGAGCAGAGCTTCGTGAAAAACACCACACGCAAAGACGACGGCCGCTTTGTTGTAACTATGCCGCTGAAGGAGGACCCTTCAGTCTTAGGCGATTCATATCAACAGGCCAAATGTCGCTTCCTTTCTTTAGAGCGTAAATTTCTTCGCGATCCTGCCTTTAAAGACAGGTACATGGAATTCATGCACGAGTATGATTCCCGCGGTCATATGACTGAGAACAAGGAGCCTTCGCCTAGCTGTCTTCAACAGGTCTCTTATTATTTACCGCACCACGGTGTTATTCGTGAGGAGAGTCTCACAACTAAACTTCGTACAGTATTTGACGCTTCGGCCCCCTCTAGCACAGGTGTATCATTGAATAATATACAAATGGTCGGTCCTACTGTACAGGAAGATCTTTATTCCATTTTGCTACGTTTTCGTCAACATAAATACGCCATTACAGGCGACATTGAGAAAATGTATAGGGAGATTGAGCTTAATCCTTCTCAACGCTCTCTACAGCAAATCATTTTTCGATTCGACCCCACAGAGCCATTAAAAACTTACACTCTTAATACAGTGACCTACGGCACTGCCTCTGCCCCATACTTAGCTACTAAATGCCTTGTTAGTTTAGCATCCAGTGCTCCTGATGATGACGTAAAACAGGCAATTCAGAGAGATTTTTACGTGGATGATTATTTAGGAGGGTCTTCTTCTATTGAAGATACTATTAGAATTTGCAAGGGAGTCATATCAACATTAAAATCAGCACAATTTAATTTAAGGAAATTTCAATCAAACAATCGACTAATTTTAAATCAAATCTCCCCTAGTTCTCCTCAATCTGAAAACATCTTAGAATTTTCTGATACAAATAAACAAGCCTCATGTAAAACCCTTGGTTTGAATTGGATTTGTGATTCCGATACTTTGTCATTTTCCATAAATATTGAACATCATAAAAAGGTAACAAAACGCCACATATTGTCTGTCATTAGTCAGATCTTCGACCCATTGGGTCTAGTAGGCCCATGCGTAGTCGATGCTAAAATAATAATGCAGAGGTTATGGATTAATAGGTGTACGTGGGACGAGGAGGTTGCAGAGGAAATTCAATTGCTGTGGTTCGAGTTTGCTGATACCCTTCCATTCCTTAACGAGTTAAGAATTCCCCGTTGGGTTCTCATCGATAATCCCATCACACATGAGATGCACGTCTTTTCTGACGCGTCAGAGCGTGCATACGGAGTTTGTGTCTACATTCGGTGT
The DNA here is from genome assembly GCA_964035505.1 of Watsonalla cultraria. Classification (NCBI taxonomy): domain Eukaryota; kingdom Metazoa; phylum Arthropoda; class Insecta; order Lepidoptera; family Drepanidae; genus Watsonalla; species Watsonalla cultraria. Next base: position 7,291,699 of record OZ037731.1, read on the forward strand.
ATAGATGAAGCAGGGTTAATAAATGTTCAACTCCTAACTTCCAAGAGCAGAATAGCACCCATAAACCCAACTACGATTCCGCGCCTGGAGCTTTGCGGAGCTTTGTTAGCAGCAAGACTGTGTACTAAGGTTATGGCTTCTTTAACTCTTCCTATTAGAAACTGTAGATTCTGGTGCGACTCTACTATTGTATTGGGGTGGATTAAAACACCACCTACTGAACTTAAAAGTTTTGTTCGTAATCGCGTTCATGAAATTCAGGAGAGCACAGAGAGTCACACGTGGAGCTACGTACCGTCGAAAGACAATCCGGCGGATCTTGTTTCCCGGGGGCTGAGGGCTGACCTTATCAGCAGTTCATCCTTGTGGTGGTCAGGTCCCACCTTTCTCATGAAAGATGAACCCGACTGGCCAAAAATGCCCAACGTAAAGCACGATCTACCTGAATTAGTCTCATGTTCTGTAGTAGTTGACAGTAGTTTAGAAGTTGATTTAGTTTCTGCTTTCATTAACAAAAAATCTAGTTTTGCTTCCTTAGGTAGATCAATAGCATATTTGCAGCGATTTATTCATAATTGTCAGAATAAGATTAATAAGCTAAATGGCCATTTGTCTGTGCAAGAGCTTGAGAATTCATTAAATTTAATTATTAGAAAGGTTCAATTGGAAATGTTTCCTGACGAATATGCTATTCTTAGAACAGGTAAACCCTTACCAAAGAAAAATCGCCTTCTTTCATTATCCCCATTTTTTGATCACAGTAATATTATTAGAGTTGGTGGAAGGCTAGAAAACTCTCCTTATAGTTATGATGCCAAGCATCCGGTTTTATTATGTAGTAAGCACCACTTTACTATCATTCTTTTTGAGTATTTTCATATAAAATATTTACATGCCGGCCCTCAACTACTTTTAGCTACCATACGACAAACCTATTGGCCCTTAGGTGGCAAGAACTTGTCCAAGGCTATTGTCAGGAAATGCGTAACTTGCTGTAGGTACAAAGCTGAAACCGTGCAGCCAATCATGGGTCAGCTACCGGCATCCCGAACTACCATAGAGTTTCCTTTCTTACACTGTTGTGTCGACTATGCCGGGCCTGTGTTAATAGCAGACCGAAAAGGTAGAGGTAGTAGATTGATAAAATCATTTTTGGCAATCTTTATGTGCAATGCGGTGAAAGCCTGTCACATCGAACTCGTTACGGCTCTATCTAGTCAAGCATACTTAGCCGCTTTGAATCGTTTTGTGTCTCGTCGTGGGAAACCTAAAAGTATTACTTCCGACAATGGCACAAACTTTGTTGGCACTTATAATGAGTTGTCAAAATTTCTTGTTGAAACTGACCTAGAGGGTCACATAGCACAAGAGGGCATTGAATTTAAATTCGTACCGGCCTACAGTCCTCATTTCAACGGCTTAGCTGAGGCAGCTGTTCGCTCCACTAAGCATCACCTTAAAAGGTTGTTAAAAACCACTCATTTTACTTATGAGGAGATGGTTACTTGCCTCAGTCAGATAGAGGCTGTCTTAAACTCTCGTCCTCTAACCCAACTTTCTTCAGATCCTTCCGACTTTTGCGCCCTTACTCCTGCTCACTTTTTAATTGGACGACCGCTCTTGTCCATTCCACATCCCGAGCTGACTGAAGCCAACATATGTCGCTTGGACAGATTTAGGAGAATCGAGCTTATCAAGCAACACTTTTGGACTCGCTTCTCACAAGAGTATCCAGCCCTTCTACAGGAGAAACTCAAATGGAAGGCGTCAAATAGAGAATTGAAGCTTGGCACTCTCGTACTCATTAAGGAGCGATCACTTCCTCCTCTTCTGTGGAGTATGGGAAGAGTGATTAATGTCTACCCAGGTTGCGACGGAGTCATTAGAGTCGCAGAGATCAAAACTAAAGGCGGCACTTTAAGGAGGGCCTTCAATAATATCTGTCCCCTTCCAGATTTGTGAAGAATACTATAATTTTGAATACTTCAACCCGGGGAGCATGTTGCGGCCGGGCTGCGCATGAGGACTGAGACGTGCGGGGACGGGGGGACATGCAGAGAGACCGGCGCCGGCGCAGCGGGCCCACCACCGACACTCGCTTTCGGACTCCGCCCGCGACGGACGATACCTCTTCCTTATAATTTTGTTTGGCGAAATAGAACCAGTTGCATACTTAATACAGTCCACTTTTATTTTATACCCCTAATACTCGTCAGAGGATTAACAATGCATATAGACGTTAGTTTAAGGTGATAAATCTTTCCAGTCGAGGTAAACCTGAATATATGTTATGCTCTATGTAATTTGTTGCTTTATCTAATCTGTGACATTGAAGACTATCTAATTTATGCATTTATTTCTTGATAAATTCACTCTCGTAGAATAAAATGGAATAAAATAGTAAGTACCAAATGCAAATTTGACAATCACAATAAAAGCTCCATCAGTGTGTGAAGACTGCAAACTAATTGTATTAACCTCTACGCAAAAAGAGGGGTGTTATAAGTTTGATGTCAATGTCTTTCTGTCTGTGTGTGTCTGTCTGTCTGTGGTATCTTAGCCCTGAAACGGATGGACAGGTTTCGATGGGGTTTTTTCATTTGAAAGCCTTCCTTGCGGTGGTTCTTATCTATGTAATGTAATATCAGTCTAGTAGTGTAAGAGTTTCAGCTCTTTTCCAAAATGATGTAAGGCGATTGTGGTGTGATTACTCGATTAAGTACTGAAATGATTATAGTTAAATTAAAACCAATTGATAACTTCTACCCGATGCTGCGACTAGATTTTTTTACTTTTTAGGCAGAATTAAAGAATTAGCTGTACCTACATTATTTTTACACCTGTAGGAACATTGGTTACACATTGTCGACATTCGATCTTTGGTGTAATTGGAGTGGATTGAAATGTGATTGACTATCATATTCCTTCTGCCACACCCAGCATTCAAAAACTCACTCCCAATATTCAGTAAATATAGTGTGGTTATAAATACACAGCGATCAAGTGTATCGGTCCACGGAATCTTATTACTAACCCTCAATCAATCAATCCTAGAAACCCATGTCAAATATGTCCACAAAAATTTGGTGTAAAGATAAATTGATGGATTCGTATGTATCTTAATACCCTACAAGGGTTCTCCAAGGGGTGGACAGTAGGTGTGACAAATTTTCACCGATTAGAACGTTCAAATTAAGCTTATCGCTGTCCTGTTCTCGACTTCAGGTAATACACCTTCGAATTGATTTTGAGAGTTTTTTGGGATTTTTTCCTAAATCGTTAAGGTACCTACCTCTATTACGATTTGCTAATACTTAGCTAAGATTGTGAGTTAAAAAAGTTAGTACATTCAAATACATTTCCTATTTTGGAGTTAGTCATGTGTTTCGTATTCTAATACTTACTATACATACCACATAATATTTCTATGAGAATATGTATACTGCCTTCTAGCAGTCACATAAAAAAACTAAACTAAATATTAAAACGTAAATCTCACACGTAAAAATATCGTGTAAGCGAATAATATATCAAACTCGGACTATAACTATATCCATCCCTTTCAAAATCAATAACACAAAAAGAGATAGAGTTACTTCTAAACCAATGATTTTCAAAGTCCATGTTTTGATAAAAGGGGGAGTATGTATCACTTAAAAAATTCTTCTTGGGAAAATACGAACACGAGGGGGTACCTAAAACCGCAAAAACAAGGGAAGGAAAATCGGCGCATGAGGTAGTATCACGAGTAGCTCAGTTGGAAGAGCAACTGCGCGGTTTGCATAGGTCCTTGGGTTTGAGTCCCGCATCGTGTTCGTATTTTTCCTGATCATTTTTAAGAATTTTTCACTGAATTCTTTGTGACCGCGGAAAAATAATTTCCTAACCTGTGAAAATTTAGTAATAAAATATGCAGTTCAAAATATAAAAGTACACAAAACACACAATATTTTTTGAACACAAGCATGCAAAAGTCAAATATGCAATAGAATTAAATACAGTGCAAAAACTTACCTGGATTCGTATGAGTGGTATGGTCTCCTCTGTGTACATAATTAATATTGAGTGTCGGTTTGTGTGTCCGAGGTTTTGGTAGCAATATAAGTCTTATAACATCTGTGCAGTTGTGTTACAGGTATTTACATAAAATATGTGCGGTATATTATGTATGTTTATAAAAGTATGCTAAAAGTAAAGTTCTAACTGTACTGGGGACCTATGATTGTTTAAGCAGCGCGTATTAAGAACTTCTTAGCTTTGACGTTTAATTTTACGGTACAAAATGAAACGTCAAAGCTGAGAAGTTCTTAATACGCTCTGCTTAAACAGATGATGTTGGGCCCAATGTTTATTATGAAAACGGGGTCCTTACCATGATCTCTTATTGCCATGATAGTTTGCCTCATGAAACAGATGTATATGACGTGTATACATCTCTCACTTACACACTGCTGAAATATCATCGCAGTAAGAGTTCATGGTTGGACCCCAGTTTGATGTAAGCATTGTTGTTATTATGAATTAGTGATTTGTAAGTACAATGAATAAGTATATGTAAGTAAGTGAAGTAAGGTTGTATTTACGTTTTGTGGCTAGAAATAGGTTTAATTTCATGATGCAATGTATAGAATAACAATTTCTACATTATACCTATGTCTAGATGCAAAAAAATTAAACCAAAAAATAATTTTCATGTCGATAAAAATAACAATAATACAGCTACAGTACAAAATATCTCTAGACATGCACTTTCTTAGACGAAGCTCGTAAGATGTAATAACTAACATTACCTAATTGTTTGATGCCATTGTGAAATCTGGCGAATCTGTTCAGTCTCTGTAGACAAAGTAAAATTATCACGCTTCGCTACTAGAAGCGATACGAAATGTACGGGAATGACATATGTCACGTGACTGATTTATGTCATTTCCGTACAGTTTTGATCGTTTCTATTAGCGCAAGCGCGGGAGAATAGTACTTTGTCTAAGCCTACAGGGATGAATGCATTGAATTTCCTTTCGGAAAAATATCTTACGAAATAAATAAATAATAGTTTAAACCGTGGTTTCATTGCTTTTTTAAACTTAATATTATGTTCTTCCTACTTTTAAATTTGATTATCTATAAAAACGTGTTTTAATTGAACTGTTTTTACATACATCTTTGTTTTTTACTACTAATCAAATAATAATCATAATCAAAAAAGTTTTGTTTATGAATGTGGATGGTTACAAGGGAAAAGGAAGACCTAAGAAACGATGGATGGATTGTGTGAAAGATGATATGACTAGAATGGGAGTGAATACAGATATGACGGCTGATAGAGAGAAATGGAAGAGAAGAACACATTGCGCCCACCACAAATAACATGGGATAAGGGCAGGAGGATAATGAATCAAATAATAATTGATTTTATAGTATTGCCATAAAGTCGATTATTTTTTGACTCGTCGATAATTCTTACATTAATTACGAGGATCCTTGCAAGCATTATAGAACAAACTATAACAACTAAACAAATTACCGATAAGTTGGGAAAGTTTCAAATCAATTTATTTATCTTAATTTATTTATTTATCGTTTTAAAGCGGTCAAAATCATGTTCAAATATTCCGTTGCGTAAACACATAGATATATACATATATACAAGATGTCGGGGAAACCGGGACAGCTCTTAGAATATGTGATAGGGTATAATTTTAGGATGCAATTAAAATTATTATGACAAAAATATTTTCTTCTATTTTCGAGTAATTGATTGTTCTTAGTTGACCATATCAATACCTTATTTTCGCATAAAAATCATCTGTAACGTAGAGTTATTCACGTGAAATCTAACTACGTTTTTTTTTTCTCCCATTAATGAATCCTGAAATAATCCAATAAAACCATTTTTCGAAACCATTAACCTTCCCCTTAATTTAAAAAGTTGAATGATCGCGTATGGAATGTAGGTAAACGCGGCCGCGCATTCATTCAATCGCTTAAGGCCTTAAGCTCTTCGGCCATAGCTTATAACTACGTTATCGTTGGAGCTAGATATTTTACGATTTCTTCATAAAACCCTACAACTTCTAGAAGACAACTGTTCCTTTTTCTCCGATACCCTGTATATATACTAATATTATAAAGAGGAAAGGTTTGTATGCATTTTTGTAATGAATTGGCTAAAAAGTACCGGACCGATTTTAATTATCTTTCACCATTTGAATGCTGATTAATATAGGCTATATTTTATCTCAGTACTCCCACGGGAACGGGCACTACGCGGGGATAACCTCGTGACGTTCACTAGTAGTTAATATAAAGGTGTAATTAAGTAGCTATCTATAAGATGTGAAGTATATACTCGATGGAATGTGGAATGTAATGAACGCAGCGTGACCGCTAGCTATTGTGCTGAAGGCGCTAAAGCATCCGAGATTCTTTATTACACATATTGCATACGTGACCACACAAAAATAAGGAAAAGCATGAAACTATTCCCGCATTGATAGGAGGATTGTATTGTTCTATGACTCTTTGTCTTAATATCTCTGGATTTGATGGATGTCTTCATATTCTCTGCCTCTTTGGTGTAGCACGAGATGTTGGAGTCGATACCCGGGTTGGGCAAAGTGTTATTGAGTTTTTCCGTTGAAGATGGGTACATTCTATTTGTTCAATTTACTAATGACTAGCTGTGCCCCGCGGTTTCACCCGCGTAGATTTAGTTTCATCCTTATTGTGGCGGAACCCTAATATTTTTAAGAAATAAAAGTAGCCCAAGTTACTCCTTGAAACATCACCTACCAGTGAAAGTCCCGTTAAAATCGGTCCAGCCGTTTCGGAGATTACCCGGAACAAACAGACAGACAGACAAACAGACAGACAGACAGACAGATGGACAGACAGACAGACAGACAAAATTTTTATAACTTGGTTTTTTTGTGTCAGTAGCGTGTATACTTTCAGATGCATTTAGTGAAAAAATATTATTTTGGATTTACAAACAGACACTTCAATTTTATTTATCTGTATAGATGTATAGATAGCTGTGATGATATATAGATATAGATATATAGATATAGCTGTGGTTTTTTAAATAAAAGTAGCCTATGCTACTTCTAGAAACATCAGCTAACTGCAAGTGAAAGTCCCATTTAAACCAGTGCAGCCGTTTCAGAGATTAGCCAGAACAAACAGACAGAATATTAAAATTATCCATTTAGTGAAAAGCTGTAAATTTGGAATTACAAACAGATACTTTAATTGTATTATCAACTATATAGATATATATAAAAGAACAGTATTCATCATCACCTAGGCCTTATTCCATACATTGTTTGGCTCAACACCCGATACAGCCCGAACGGAACTTTAGCTGCAATCAAATTACTAGCTCTTTGTCCGTTATGTGCGCCTGGTACTTAGTTTACCATACTGATATCGGCCGGGCATTTTCCTATACATTGTTAGGGTCGACACCCAATCTACCCCAACATGACTGGGCGAATCCTACACAAAGTGACTGCCATATGACCCTCTCAAACTCTTAAGAGGAATTAGAAACTTTTTCAGCCTTTCTTAGGCTATCGTTACGGATCTGTAAGGAGTGCCAAAATCAATGTTCAATTAGCAACTAAGGAATCTTAGTCTGGGTTTAGCTATAAAATATCGTGTTTAGGAAAACGCATTATTGAAACATTTGAAAATTGTGAAATGACGTCATGATTTTGCCAGCTTTAACTGTCGATGTTATTCTGGTAAACCCTATTGATAAAGTTATAGCAAAATATGGCAAAAGGCAGCGTAATTTGACGCAACGCATTTCACCGTCAATGCTAATGGTACTTGAAAGAAAAAATATTTTATTTTTCTCTGTCTGTCCGTGCCCGCGCAATCTCCGATACAGCCGTACCGATTTTATGAAATTTTACTAGCAGATAGCTAGTATTACAATGAGTAAATTTGGCTACTTTTTTTAAAACATTAGAGTTCCGCGGGCCGTCTATGAATTGTCTACGCGGGTGAAGCCGCGGGCTCAGCTAGTATTTTATAATTTAAGCTTCCTTTGCTATATTAAAACTCATTGAAGTTTAAATAAATACGCAGTATAAACACAGATTTGTGTGAAGGAAGTATTCCCGGAAAACGTAATAAGTTTGGATTCGTCCCTTTGAATAGCGGATGTTGTGAAAAAGAGGAAGATCAATTTCAAATAAGGTGGAAATATATTCATCATTTGCAATGGACATTACGTACTTTTTAGTTCTGCTTCAGACTTCGAATATCTGCAGATTGACTAAATTATGGCATATATTTGATAAAATTATATTTTAAACAAGTGAGCACTTTTCATTGCAAAGGACTTTGTAGTGAATTAAAAGAATCACACCACATGTCACACACCCGTCTTCCAAAAAATATGATTAATCACCATAATTATCATTTCGTCGCCTCAATGTCACTAGATTCTTATACGAATCCATACATCTGCCACTGAATTAGGAAAATTGGTAACATTAGTGAAGCCAGACGTCAGATTTTCATGGGCTTCTGACTAACCTCATGTATGATACGAACAAATATTACGTACATATCCAATTTTTCAAATTGAAATACTTTATGTTTACTTTACCAAAGTAAAGTTATTTAAAATCACGTAAGTGTCCTTAAATTTATTAAGATTATAATCTATCTCGCGAGATTGTGAACGGTCAAAATAATGTGATCCAATTAACAAACCGTTTCACTTCGATAGATTACAATCTACCGAATAATAATATTATGTTAAATTGTAAGCAGTATATTGCGGTTCACAATCTTTCGACAGTTCACTATCTCGCGAGAAAGATTATAATCTAATCGTATTTACAATTCTACGATACATTATTGATAGCTTGATCACGCGTGTAGAATATAGTTCCAACTTAAACCAATCCTGTTTGTATCAAAATAAATGGTATCGACAGTGTCACCATTTTGTCTCTTCCAGATTGCATGTGTGTAACTTGTCAATGGATGAAAGTGATCAAAGACTGTCAATCAATTTTTATTTTTCCTGTTGCAACCGACTCGTTTGTTTGATGAATAGCCTACATTTGAACTGTATTTCGAACGATTCGACTGATACTAAAAATAAAATTCAAAATTATTTAAATACTAATTATGCCCCGCGGTTTCATCCGCGTAGACTTAGTTTTATACTTTATTTCTTTTAATATGTTTTCTAAATAAACTCCTTGAAACATCAGGGGCCTTACCATGAGCTCTTATTGCCATGATAGTTTCACTCATTTATGAGACAGATGTATGTGACGCGTATACATCTGTCACTGTCGCACAACTGAATTAACATTGCAATAAGAGCTCATGTTTGGGCCCCAGCTATCTGTCAGTAAAAATCCCGGCAAAGATTTTTTCTAAAGTATGTACTTACCATGCTTGGGTTTTTAAAAAATAAAAAAATACTTTCTACTTTATGTTGGACCTGGGCAATGTGGTTTTAATTTCGAAAATCAAACGACCGTTTTGAGAATAACCTTTAAGAGAAAATAATGCTATAATTAGCCGTTAATTAACTCTCAAACTATTACCACGAACTACATATATTTCTGAATCCATCGTATTTATTTGGCTACTACTGTCGTTCAAACTCAACAAACACGTCGGCCACTTCTGTCAGAAGTTATGACAGTGTAAACACAGCTTTAAGCTTCCATCTGTCCGGCTTATGCTGACAATATAATATTTTTTAGTAACAAACGGATGTTCCCGTGAGATTTCAGCAGTCGCCTGCCGCGTAAGCGACGCAAGTTCGAATCCCAGCGGGGCCTGTACCTATAAGATTTTCTAAAAACTTAAGTGCTTTGAAGGAAAAAATCGTTGGGAAACCTGCATATGTCTGAGGAGTAATTCAAAGATGTACAGGGACTGAGACGGCGACTGACTCACCGTCTTTCACTTGGCACTTAATTAGCTTCGATGAAAAATGGGTGTGTATAGAATATAAGATGTGTGTATATAACATACATGAAAAGTCGGAAAAAGTGTCTGCCATGACGTATAGGGAGGTCAAGGAGATGGCACTCGATAGAGACGAATGGAAGAAGTTGGATCAGCTACACTGACAAGACTGACAACTCTTAAATTTATGATGATGATAAAATATAGGTGGTTATAATATAATATAGGTGCTTCTCTGGGTGTAGCACCGATTTCAAATGAGAAATCCTGTTGTACTCTCTCTAACTAACATGAATATTCATTGAATCTCTCCTACGTTACTTCAAAGCTCGAATCTAGTTAATGCGTGTAAAAGCAAAGCGTTAAAAAGCTTGGATTTAGTCCTGCCTTATGTAAATCACACACCAAAATGTGTATTATTTGCAATTTTAGTAGTATTCCATTAAATTCCAATCTAGTATTTCAATGTGAATTATTTATTAATATTATACACTAGCGGACGTCACGCAGTTTCACCCGCGTAGTTCCCGTTCCCCTGAGAGTACAGGAATAAAATATAGCCTTTGCTACTCTCTGATAATGTAGCTATCCATTGCAGAAAGATTTTTTAAGATCGGTCAAGTAGTTTCGGAGCCCATTCAATACAAACAAACAAACAAATCTTTCCTCTTTATAATATTAGTATAGACTAGCTGTGCCACGCGGTTTCACCCGCGTAGATTTAGTTTCATCATTATTGTCGCGGAACCCTAATATTTTTAATAATTAAAAGTAAAAATCTAAGTTACTCCTTGATACATCAGCTACCTGCCAGTGAAAGTCCTGTTAAAATCGGTCCAGCGGTTTCAGAGATTACCCGGAACAAACAGACAGACAGACAGAGAAAAAAATTTTAACTTGGTTTTTTAGTGTCAGTAGCGTGTATACTTTCATATGCATTTAGTGAAAAGCTGTTATTTTGGAATTACAAACAGACACTTCAATTTTATTTATCTGTATAGATGAGAAAAGTGTCTTGTATGTGTAAGAGCTACAATAAATTTGAGGAAAGATAATTATTGGACAATTTGACTGACTTGAGACGCCATCTTGCGCATAAATCTATACTTACTAATATTATAAAGCTGAAGAGTTTGTTTGTTTGTTTGTTTGTTTGAACGCTCTAATCTCAGGAACTACTGTTCCGATTTCAAAAATTCTTTCAGTGTTGGATAGTCCATTTATCGAGGAAGGCTATAGGGTTATATTACATTTTCAAAATAATTGGGGATCCGTAAGGAAATTGCGATTTTGTAACCCAAGGTGTAAAATTGAAAACCTATTTATGCGTACGCTGCAAAAACTATTGACAATAGAACAAAATGATGTACTACGGGTTTGTAGGTCTTATTACGATCTACAAAAAACTCCGCGAGAGCATATATTAATGTTCATAAAAAAATTTAAATCGCCTGAAGAAAGAAACTACGTTAAATGTGTATCATAATATTAATTAATATCCAAATTAAGCATAATGCTATCAAGAGTATTCATGTAGAAGTAAAATACTGTTTGTTTTATTCCAATCGGAAATTTCAGTTTAGAAATTATCACGAGTATAAAAACGCAAAGAATTAGTACCTACCTAATAATGAGTTATTTGCCAAAGAGTAATCTCTGAAACGGCTAGACCAATTTTAACGGGACTTTCACTGGCAGATAGCTAATGTCACAAGGAGTAACATGGGCTACTTTTATTTATAAAGAAAACTTAGGGTTCCGCGGGAATCAAATTATTATTAGTCCCGTTACATTCCTCTCAAACAGACCGACAGACAATCAAATAACTTTTTTAAAAGAATATTTAAATTATTTTATGTACGTATCGTGTTTATTTTCCTGTAAATTTGGAATAACAAACAGACACTTCAACTGGATACTTCTGTATGAATATGTATAGATCATAATACCCAACCTCAGAATTGATTTGATGTAGGTATCCATCTCATATCCAATTCCACCTTACGCAAGCTATCGTGTATTCCTGAATTACATGTACATTTGCGGTTCGGAAAATTAATCATATTTCCACATACTCAGAATTTGCATTAATATTATGAATTTCTTAAGGACGCGAATGATATTTTATGCTACTGAAGATTTTGATTAGTTAACATATTTTATTTATTTTATTATTATTATTATCACAGCATAAATACATGTTCAATATTCAGTGTTCTCAATTCCTAATCTAGGCTTAGACTGTAAGACAGGTAATTGATTCATACATATGCTTGTATCCCATGGGGGTAGGCAGACACCACCGTTTGCCATTTGCCAATTGATTCATTTTAGAAGAAACTTTAGTATTTGTGTTCCTAAGAGAAGGCAACGGACTAAGTTTGCTATCCAATTATCGGTGCAAGCTTCTAGTTGTTGCAAATTAGTGCATTTAATTATAAACTTCCTTTGATTTATAAAACAAATCGATTTAATTCACTGTATAATTAAACTTCACATATGCTCACGCCTGTATTCCCCGAAGGGGTAGGCAGAGCTGTTGAAATAACAAAACCCACTTATCACTGAAGTGCCAAAGTGACAGATGGTGAATCAATTGCCGTGTCAGGCACTTTACCTACGTCTTTGAATTTCTTTTCAGTTTTATGCAGGTTTCCTCACGATGATTACTGAGTTTCTTGCCAGGTTCTTCTCAGTAAAAGCAACCTTCCGAACCTGGCAGTAGCATGTATAATCCATGTCGTTCTGACGATTTGAAAGTACTTTGTAAAAAGTCTAATCGAATAAAGATATTTTTGACTTTGACTTTGATGTTTTCGTTCACCGTAAAAAACGTAAAAGTAAAGCACGTGGTTTGAAATCACTGTACATAACTTTTTTGAAAAACTCATTGGGAGAGGCCCAGCTGGGATTCGTACTTGCGTCGCTTGCGTAGCAGGTGACCTCATGGTCACCACGGTTCTTCAATTTATACTATTTCAAGAGGATAGACAGTAAAGCATTATCGAATTACTTTGTTCATGTTTTTTTAGCATCTAGCCTAGAAAATACTAAAATTTAGATTAGGTATTTAGTAATTTACGTCAAAACTCAGAGATAACCCTAATATACCAAGCAAACTAGGAATATACAGGATGGGAAAATAGGACAGCTGTTAAAATATGTGAGAGGGTATAATTTTAGGAAGCAAATAAAATGATTATGACAAAAATATCTTCTTCCGTTTTCGAGTAATTGACGTTCAAAGTTGACCATATCAAGACCTTATTTTCGCATAAAAATCAGCTGTAACGTAGAGTTGTTCACGCGAAATCTAACTACGTTTTTATTTTTTTTCTCCCACTAATAAATCCTGAAATAATCCCATAAAACCATTTTTCGAAACCATTAACCTTCTCCTTAATTTAAAAACTTTATTACCGCGTACGTAATGTAGGTAAACGCGGCCGCGCGTTCATTCAATCGCTTAAGGCCGCGAGCTCTTCGGCCATAGCCTATAACTACGTTATAGTTGGAGCTAGATATTTTACGACTTCAATATAGTGATATATTCATAAAAACCTACAACTTCTAGAAGACAACTGTTCCTTTTTCTCCGACACCCTGTATTTTACAGCTGTCTTCAATTTCGAGACACTGTCTAGTCTGTTGACGTCATTACTTAGGACAAGAGGTCTGGAGCCCGAGGGAAATCAAAATAACGAATGTGCTTTAACACATTACCTTTTTTATAGGACCACCGTATTGGGTAATTAATCTAGTCGACGTGTCGTTTTTGTAAGTGATGTATTGAGGAAAATAACTACCATGATTTTTATTTTAATCCTGTTATTTTTGTTTGATGAAGAGCAGCCTTGTTTAGCATTTTCAAGTGTAAATACAATCTATACTGATACATAATATTAAAACGTGTGTTTGTAATTCCGAATTAATAGCAGTCTGTGTGTTCTCATCTCTGAAGCGGTTGGACCGATTTTAACGTTTCGTTGTAGTCCTATCAAAGCGCGATCGGAAAACAGGTGAATACCAAGTCATATTCATATATTTATTTCACGAGTTGGTCACAGCTTACATTTACATACAAGTATATTATAATGGTAATAACTTATAACTAACAACCCTGTTAGGGCACAGCAATGTGAGAGGCACTATTTTTATATCTCCTAATTATTTGTTTCTTGGGACTAGTTTTTTAAATTAATTATTTCTATGCTTTCATGCATTTTATAGTAATCTTATTTCCTACTAGCTGTGCCTTGCGGTTTCACCCGCGTAGATTTAGTTTCATCCTTATTTTTGCGGAACCCTAATATTTATTATAAATAAAAGTAGCCTAAGTTACTCCATGAAACACCAGCTGAAAGTCCCGTTAAAATCGGTCCAGCCGTTTCAGAGATTACCCGGAATAAACAGACAGACAGACAGACGGACGGACAGACAGAGAAAAAAATTTAAACTTGGTTTTTCAGTGTCAGTAGCGTGTATACTATCATATGCATTTAGTGAAAAGCTGTTATTAATTTACATGTAATAGTCTCGATAGACTGCAATTGAACGAGGTTGGAACTTTAACGCTATTTGAATTGAACATTTTTACGAGAATTATCCCCCTGGTGATTACTCGAATCACTCAGTTATGGTATGTCTAAACAATGGGTAGAAACTAATTACAACTAATCCAATGCTCGCCAACTATGGTGTTAAAAGAAAACAGCGAACTGTAAGGGAAGTGTACTTAAATTAATGAAAAAACTTTCAACAACCCTCGCCCTTCTAATTGAATTTGGACATTTATCATGCCAGATCTTTGAACCTAATGCTTTCGGAACAGGGATCTTCATTTGTTATTGCCTCATTAAAATTATGATCATAAAGCAGCACTGAAGGAAATTACCGTGGAAACACCAGTGCTTACCGATGAACTTTTCTCAAAACAAGTGCAATGACATCAGCTTGACTCTTTCAGTAAGGGAAACCTACGCTGCAAGTCTGAGAAGAAATTCAAAGTCGTATTATGTATAGTGCTTGTGACGGCAATGGACTACCATCCGTCACGTTGGCAATTACTCATCTTTATATATATACTAGCTGACCCGGCCACGCGTTGCTGTGGCTAAAGTAAACAATCTAAGAGAAACAATAAAAGAACATCAAACACGGAGTCCACTATGCTTTTTCACACAGATGGTATTTGTAAAAAAATATGGTGATCTCCTTATTTGACTTTCTACTACTATAACCCTTTAGTACAATGAAATTATTTACGAACAAAGACGAAAATGCTGATGTTGGTTATTTATATATATAAATTATGCTGTTAAAATGTAGCTTATATGACACGTTCGTAGATTTACCATAGCAGCGCCATCTATTGATTACTTACTCAACCCAGTCGAAAGGTATCGACATCTGTTAGAATCATTTGGAGTTAACAGATAATTGCGACTGTCAAATAATAACAGACAAATAGTTAGCAATAAATTAAAATTGCGACTATAATTTGAGATTTAAACTATCCTATCTCTCAAGTTGGATCGAACTGCACATGGTGTGCGAATTTTATTATAATCGGTTAAGTGGTTTAGGAGTCCATTAAGGACAAACATTGTGACACGAGATTTATATATATTAAGATAGAAATGAATCCCCATTTCCCTTGGTCACGGCATTACGCGTGAACAGCTGGACCGATTTCGATAATTCTTTTTTTGTTGTTATCGTTATTGTCAGGAGATGGTTCTTATGAATGAATAAATTAAGAAAATTGCGCGAAAAATTTGAAAATTTAAGAATACTTAACAACCATATTAAATTCTTTCTTTCTAAAGGTTAAATTTAAGGTTAGATTTAAGAGCTTACCTTAGCGCTTTGGACAATAAAAACTTTTTGATGTAACCTTATGACGTTTGACATAGAATTGACAGAATACGTGCTGCATTCTCATAATTAAGACAGGGCAACGTCTGTCGAGTCAGCTAGTCTTCGATAAAAATTGCGTGTTCTCTGTGAAGGGAAGACGTGAGCCTATATTTCTGTACCTCAGAGGTATAGAATATTAAGTGCCAAAATACAAATTTTACAGGAGCGCCAAAAACGCGCATTTAAAAAATTTAATGTGTTGATACGTCGATCATGTATGAGATAAAATTATGAACTAAACTGGGTTATTAATTATATGTATGGGTGATATATAATCATATTTTAGTACTGTAAAAAAAATATTGCATGTATGATTTCGTGGACTTGAGGTTGTTTACTTCCAGCAACAAATGCAGTACACGGTATCAATAAAGCATTATTGGATCATGATGTTATACATTACCTCTGAATAAAATACAGATTATAGATAACATTCCGGGGTATAAAACCTCATGTGTTTGAATAGAATCACATGGACCACACAATTAGGCCAACATCTACTTCGGTGCCCTTATTTGAAAAGGTGTCATGAAAGGGGGCAAGTATTATCATACCTTGAATTCGAAGTATACTAACTGATCTACCGTTTCAATTTAAACGAGGTCAGTATCTGTTCAGTTTTGCTATAACCATTAACGAAGCCGTATCTTAGTGAGGTCAAATCGGACTAAGTTCAGACAACCCCAATCGGATATACTGGTTAGCGTACTTTCGATTACGACGAAGTCATTCGGGACTTTCCTCCTTCGCGGGTTGAGGGATATCAGATAGAGATAGCTAGATAAATAGATCTGCAATAAATGCCACCAATAGAAAGTATATCATTGATATGCAGTAAAACAGAGTTGGGGACAGCACATAACCTTGCGGGACGCCTGCATTAATGTTTATGCTATCAGAGTAACTACCATCGACGACGGCTCTTGTGCATCAGCTGGAAACTGGTCAACCACTTGCACAATCCCTCAGGCAGCTCGTAAGATGAAAGCATCGATAGAAGACTGCGGTGCCAGATCCGATTGAACGCCTCTTCCTGACTTTAGATGACGAGCAACCAACGCTGCCTAAGACACACTAGACGGTTACTTTGAGCGACTTTGGCGGAAGCCATATTGTCAGGCTGTTCAATCAATTTGGACCGTCTAGGTATCTTAGAAGCTGCGTTTTGATCACTCGACATTCCATCACTTTCGACAGTAAAGAGGTGATGGTGATCAGCCTGTTATTCGTCGGTCTTTTTGGGCACTGGATGCTCGTGAACGTTCTCTACTTAGTTGTTTTTTTGTATGATAATACTTGGCAAGCAGTAGTATTCCCAAGTATTTAAAAAGAAACCTTAACGCACTGAAAATAAAGATGAGAATTGATCTATTGCAAAGTCGGAGATACTACTGTTTACCCCCTAAAAATTTATCGCTTAGCGGTAAATGACATTAACTCCTTTAAAGAACATTACGTTCGAGCGGCATTTAGGAGTAAATGAACTTATGATCCTTTGAGATCCTATACCACGTTAGTATCTGCGGATTTCATGTCATATACAATTGTTTATCTCCTTACCTACTGCTCGTAGGATTTAATGCTCTATACCTGTATGTAGAACTCGTATTCACAATTTTTTTGGTGCAAAAAAACATATTTCGTAAAAAGTGGAGTTACTACTCTATACCTCTCAGGTACAGATTTGTTATTCTAGTCTATTTACATATCACTTTCGCTTCAACCAAATTCATCCACATTAATCCATCAAATGAAACAAAGCGTATTTTTACTGCGAACAAAACCCCATAACATTTTAATAACGAGCTGAGCGATACCCTTCGGGTATAAATAGCTCTTTGTAATATTGAACGTAATAATTTAATGGTTTGAACGGGACTTGCGACGTGGGCGCCCAACAAGGGACAATGCTTCTATGAATATTGAATTTAATTGACTATATCAGGTACATTGCAAATCTGTTTCATCGAATTAAATCTGTAATGCCTGGGGTTCCCTAGAGGGGGTTAGGGGCAAAACTAATCTTGTTTAGCCCCAAGCCATTGTTCAGGACAAGGCAATCAAAATGTTTTGACAAAACAAAATAAGCTACTTTCGTTATCAATTTAACTGCGAAACGTATGACTTGTGGAGTTATGGAATTTTATATTTCTACATACATATGCTTGAGTCTATATTCCCCGCAGGGGTAGGCAGAGGTGTTGTGATAACAAAACCCACATGTCACCGAATATAATTAAGTGCCAACGTGACAGAGGATGAGTTCGTTGCTGACTCAGGCACTATACATAACTTTGTATATGCAGGTTCCTCACGATGTTTTCCTTCACCGTGCAGAACTTGATGAGAAATAACAGCATTTAAGTTTTAGAAAATCTCATTACCTTAAATATATATTGTTTACACTCTAAAGCCTCTGGTTCCAATGGGACATAGTAAAAGCTTTCAAAGTATTAGTAATTCATATTTCTGCGTTATTAACATAAATATCACTCTCATATTCCATCGTGTACTTTGCCATTTAATTTAATATTAACAATCAAATATTTCAAAGGAAGGAGCCTTAAGTCTTGTTTTTTTCGTGTCACTTCATAAATTTTCCACTCCTTGATTCTATAATTTATAGAATCTTCATTCGTCTGTCCATTTTTAAGAATTCCTTTTATATATTCACAGATAATTTTGATTGGATTATAATGTAATGGCGGAGCAGACGGTTTTGGTTGTCTGTTGAAAATCTTTGGGTAATTGTAGCAGGTTTGTTAGAATCCTAAGAAATTCTGGCATCTGGCTTAACCCAGGTTGCCTATCGGGAAGGTCAAAATGCCAGGTGATTAATCACATCGAAATACTTTTGATATTGACACCAGAGACATAATAAGTGATTAAGCCAAGGCAATTATCAATCAGATGCGGTTGATCTCCCGATTTTTATACGAAGCGACTGCCATCTGACCTCCACAGTCCCTATTACGAGGAAAATCGGTGATCAAGGTTAAAGCAGTTGTCATACTGTCTCACACTTGCCAAAGATGTAAAATTGACAACTGGGACCGACGGCGTAGCGTGCTCTCCGAGGCATGGAGGGAACTCGGGCGGTTACCGAGTCCGCTACTGACTTGGTTTGGTGTTGCTTAACTTTGCTGATCGAATGATAAGCGCAATAGCAACCGTGCCATGAGTTAACCAACAATCATAATGATTATAATTTTAGAAAGTATACATGCAATATTTATTCTTACCGTTTCTAACTAACTAAAGAATCAAATATTCATGTTTTCAATTTAGGTTTTGATAAGGCACTTATGAACATCGTGAAAATTACCACGTCAACAAAAGCCCAAATACACTTTCTCTCTAGTAGGTAAACATCTTAGCAAACAACACAGTCCAGAAAAATCTGGAATAAAACTAGATTTGTGCGTTGATACGGTTATTGTATTGTGACGGTTACTGCTGTCATTCAGTGAGTCAGTCGAGTGAGAGTGAATCTTTTAGAAGCGCTTTTATTGTTCCGTGCCTTGACGAAGAAAAACGTTCAACACTTCTGTTTTCATTTCCTAATGGAATTAATTACTTATATGTTTGGTTTATTCATTGACGTCGGAGAAAAATAACCAATTTATCAATTACCTAATGTATACTAATATAATAAAGGCGAGTGTCTCTGTCTGTCTGTTACCTTCAAGGCTAAGTCGGTGAACCAATTTGGAATAGAGATGGTTTCAGCCCAAAGACTGTATATATTGAATTTACTCAAAAAATATTCGCGGACAAAGGGACAAAATAATTTTGTATAGAAATAGCGACTTCAATTTGTAATATTTAAAGATGATCTTAAATTTGCTAGAAAACGGACATATAGACAGCTATTTTAAAAGTAAACTTTTGTACATATACCTTCATAAAGCAGATTTGTGACATTACAAACAGAACACTTCTTTTAACTAACTTTGATTGGCGCTATCCAATTTAAATCGCGCTTTCAAATCATTCCCAACAGACGCAGGAATGTCAGTCTAGCAGGCTAAACCGATAACGTTGTGGTACCAATATGAGCAATGATATTGTATGAATGCGGCATGATTACCGTAAAGTAAGATTGTTTTCTAAAAGGTCATAGTCAGTCCCCTGGGGCCTTACCATGAACTCTTATTGCCATGATAGTTTCACTCATTTATGAGACAGATGTATGTGACGTGCATACATCTGTTACTGTCGCACATCTGAATTAACATTGCAATAAGAGCTCATGGTTGGGCCCCTGGTTCTAACCAAAGATATAAGGCATGTTTAAAAAGAGGTTCCTTACAAAATATTTTTTGTGAATCACCACCAACGTCACGTTAAAATGTCTCACACCATTTAGTAGTTACGAAACGACATGATTTAAGAGATATCAATAAAACAAAACCATTACTTGTTAACCGAAGTATGATAGTTACACAATTGTGGGCAAAACCCGAACAGGAATTTGGAATATGGATGTTGGAAATAGTTTCGAAGATTGCCAATTTCTTCCGGTAGTAAGAAGTTTGCGGCAAGAGAGAGTCATTAAGTTACCCGTAGTTTAAACGACGAGTTAGTTTCCAAGAGGTCCTATTACGAACATAGCTCAATGTCCATAAGTGAGGTCCCGCGCAATACGTGTATGTCCAAAGGGTGAGCGATATTGGCTTCTGTGAAAAATTGATGCAATTTTCTAAATTGCACTGTATTATTGAGTGGTTAAGTTTGGAATGTAGTTGAATTAGTCAGTTTTTCAATATTCTATGCTGGATTATTTCATACAACTATTCGACTATTTATTTACATACTAGTAAATAAACAGCTGAATAGTATCCCTTTTGTATCTGTTTACTCTGTGAATCCATGCAGATAAATTAATTTGAAGTGTCTGTTTATAATTCCAAATTAACAGCTTCTCACGAAAACATATGAAAGTAAGTTACGGTACTAAAATAGAAAACTATTCAATATTTTTCTCTGTCTGTCCGTTTGTTACGGTTAAACTCTGAAACTGCTCGACCTATTTTAACGGCTGATAGCTGATATTACAAGGAAGTCACCCAAATTAAGTCTATGTGAATGAAACCACGGCCCACAGCTAGTACTAGTATAAAGCGTAGCGTCAACGAGTTACTGGCGATCTTACGAACCATAAAAACATAATAGAAGTATTATTTGGTTGCGAGGTATTTTAGTCTGAATATTATATCCCTAGAGGCAGCTTTGAATTTATCTCTCAAATAGTGTAGGGATATTTTATCGAGATTATAATATCATTGCGCCATTAAAATTCCTTGAGGATTTTTTCTCCGTATCCTCATTGTTACCGATTCAATATAATCGAAGGGTTACAAGTCACGTGACGTCGTTAAGGACCTTATTGTTAGTGACGTAACTGACATCGCTTCGACGGAACCATTGTTAAGACGGACTACTTACAGAACCTTTGGATTATGATATATTGGTAGTACAATACGTTAGTGGTAGCGCGTGAATATGAGATTAGTTATTGAATAAGCTAATTCTTAAATGTTATTTTTATTATGTACAAGCTTTTTATAAAATTGTATCCCTAATAAAAATAATATTTTATCTTGTCCTCCTCAGCAACCGCTTTCATTTGCTACCTATACTGTAGTAGTGAAGAAAAAATAACTAGTCCGCCATCATGGATTATCCGCCATATTGAAAATTAGAATGACGTCTCAAAGCTAAACATGCATTGACATCCAAAATAAGGACGTATTCTAAATTTCAGCACAAATAATTACTTACTGATTTCAAATTAAGCAGTAAGATTATACCCAGATAAAAAACATTGCAAGTTAGTAAAAAGTTTATAATAATACGAGTAGCTATGGGAGCAACTTATCACACACTGCTGTGCGGATAAGGACAACATCATGAGAAACCTTACATACAACTACGTGTGTGAAGAGGTTGGCACATAGGCCACCTCATTCTGCAGGTGAAAATGAGTGTTTCTGCCTTACCTAACATACCTTATAAAAAAGCATGGAAACAAAAAGAGTTGGGATAACGAGACCTCCCTTTTACGCATTGCGCTTTACTTTTTACGGTTCACCCTCGGAAATTACAGTTATAAAAACCCTATCCCCCTTATAACAAAACTTGGTTAAAACCAAACACGGACTAAGACTATGTTCATCCCTTTTTAAATACGTATCATAGAACGGGATCGAGCTACATTTAAATCAAGGATTGTCTTATATTTTGGACAAGCTGTGCCCTGCGGTTTCACCCGCGTAGAAATAGTTTTATTCCCGCGGGACCCTAAATGTTTTTTTTTAAATAAAAGTTGCCTAAGTTACTCCTTGTAACATCAGCTACCTACTAGTGAAAGTCCCGTTAAAATCGGTCCAGCCGTTTCGGAGATTACCCGGAACAAACAGACAGACAGAGAAAAAAATTAAAACTTGGTTTTTAGTGTCAGTAGCGTGTATTCTTTCATATGCATTTAGTGAAAAGCTGTTATTTTGAAATTACAAACAGACACTTCAATTTTATTTATCTGTATAGATGTATAGATTAAGGAAGGAGGTACAACTTTATGCCCAACCACTTAGAATCAAACGAGCATGCTTGTTTGTCATCTTTGTGGTATAAATAAGCAAAAGTGTTATGTCATCTATTGAAACCATATTAACTCGTATCTGTATACAAAATCGTAAAAAAGGCTCTTCAATAGCAGTTTACAAGGGACCCAAATATCCGATAGTGTAACATTTACGACACATAGCGATAAAAGTTCTAATATTTTAAGATACCCGAGGAATACGACCGCCATCCGTCAAGTATTGACAGGCGACGAGGAATATGGTGGTTTTATAATCCTAGTTTCAGCTTACCCAGAATATAATAAACATACATTTGCTCACGGCTGTATTCCCCGAAGGGGTAGGCAGAGGTGTTGTAATAACAACACCCACTTTTCACCGAAGATAATTAAGTGCCAATGTGACAGACGGTGAGTCTTTCGCCGTCTCAGGTACCGTACATACGTCTTTGAATCACTTCTCAGACATAAGCAGGTTTCCTCACGATGTTTTCCTTCAACGTGGTGTGAAATCACTGTACATACGTTTTTAGAAACATCTTTTTGGTACACGCCCCGCTGGGATTCGGACTTGCGTCGTTTGCGTACATAATAAAATATTTTTTCAAATCCGACCATTAGTTCCTGAAGATGAGCGCGTTCAAGCAAACAAATAAACTCTTAAATTTAATATATTATTATAGATTTCGGTATGAGACATAATATTTTGCTGTATATTTTGTTTTCTCTCGAGTTTTGTTGACTCACGAGTACACAAGTGTAAGCGAGTTGATTTAGAGAAGATTTTTACGACATATTTTCTTTTGTTATTTCATGTGTTTTCACTGTTTTGGTAGTCGACTTTCTGCAAATAACAATTTGAGGGCCTTTCAAGTCATGGATGATACGAATATTGAAACAGGAAGCGTGGGGTAAATGTCATGTCATATTGAGCAATCCGTAGGTAATTTATTCATAGCTCCATCGATTTTACTCAGTCCACTGAACATCTGTGCATATTTAAATATCTTTGTTTACAAAGCTATGTGACTTGTAGAAAGTGTATTAGTAAAATAGTACAATTATAAGCTAAATATTTATCAAATAGGACAATCACAAATAGGATAATCTAAGGACATGCAACTAAATACTTGCTCCTTAATCATATTCGCTCTACCACTTCGAGATTCTTCTTGGAGTGGTAGGCAGAAGTGCTCAAAGGATAGAGGGCGACATGGAAGATGCATGGTGAGTCCATCGCCATCTGAGGCACTTATCCATAGGTACCTACAGCTTTGATTTTGGTTTTGCCACGTGCTTTTTTTTCACCGAAAAATCGCTGTGAGCTTACACAAAAACATACAGTTGAATTGATAACATCTGCCTTTTGAAGTAGGTTGTAAAGAGTTTATATTAGGTAAGAGAAAATAGAGAATTAATTTTAAAGATTATCTAAATCTACTCTAATAGCTGACTAGCTACAGACAGACAGACAGACATACAAACAAACGGAGAAAAAATTGGTTTTATTTATTTGAATGTCGTATATACGAGTACTTTCAAATGCATTTAGTGGAAAGCTGTTAATTTGAAATTACAAACAGATACTTCAATTGTATTTATCTGTATTGATATTTCTACAAACTGATTTTTAGTCTTTAACTCTTTAGGCAATTGTATACCTACATATCTAGCAAGACACCCGTTTATATCTCTTAAATGTAGGTAGTTGTTCTTTGTAAGCTGATTACAAAGGTAAAATGATATCGTTGTGGCTGTAAAGCTATCTCAAGACATCAATAAGACCATGAGAATAGCTTTAGAAGAAATATTTTTAGATTTATCCTTCGCATGGGTATTAAATATTCGCTATTTCTCCTACCGTCTGGATCGACTATTGGATATACTATACGCGTAGGATGCCACCGTCTATTGGTAAACTAGCTGTGCCCCATGGTTTCACCCGCGTAGACTTAATTCATGCGAAGCTTTATTTCAGAGAACCCTAAATTAAAAAAAATTAAGTTGATTAAGTTACTCCTTGCAGGAACGGCTTTCTACCAGTGAAAATTGAGCCAGCCGTTTCTGAGATTAGACAGAACACACAGACAGACAAATAAAGAAAATATATATATGAACCATGTTCACTTTCATATGTAATAAATGAAAAGTTGATAATTTGGAATTACAAATAGACACTACGATTTTATTGATCTGTATAGATATAGATAGATACCTGCTGCGTCTCTCATGACGACATGGCACGTGTCACCTAGACGAAACTAGATCTACGTACACAGATTTACTGGCTACGGGTAAAACAAACACAAACGCTAGAATATCTCCGTAGCACTAGAATTATGGTTACGTTTTGTAAATATTTAAAGTCAATAATATTACTAACTCAAGTATTCCAACCGGGAATATTTTTATGTGTAGTGACGCGAGGTTTCGAAAGTACTTTGAATAATACCTGAGAACAGTTGTGATCGACTCCAACACTAGATCGCTCTCTGACTGTCAATATTGTGATTTGACTTTAGTGGCTGTATATTTATTTCTGTACTATAATAATATATATCCAACAACAATATAGTCTATGACGTCATGAGTGTTAGGGTTGGATAGGTATATTTTACAAATCGCTGTGCCCTGCGGTTTTAACCGCGTAGACGGAATTAAAACATGAAGTGATCTAAGTTTCTCTCTTCTAGAGAAAGTCCGTTAAAATTCAGATTATTCAAATATTCGATGGGTCAGGTTAGGTAAAGTATAAAAAAGAACGGTTTCAGAGATAGACAAACCGAAAGAGATTTTTTTTATAATTGTTATTTTATGTTAGATGTTTATTTTGGAATTGCAAACAGACACTTAAATTTTATTTATCTGTATAGGTGAATACATATAGATTACGGATTCGGCTTTCTGAGAAGGCATGAATACATGATATAAACCAACGTGAAAAGCAATTATTCCACATCACATAATATGCTCTCAGAACTGCTATCGTCCATATTTTTTCTTTCAACTTTCTGTCTCTTTTTCGTGGTTATTAAGAGGCGAGTAAATAAAGACCCGGAAAGCCTTCAGGGACCAGCCTAAATTGACAGAGATCGAACAGTAATTAATATCTAATATTGGATTCAAATACACAATTCGGATCAGGGCTTTACCATAAGCTTTTATTGCTAATAAGACAGACAGGTGTATCGATGCTATGATATAAGACTTTATTCAAGAGGTAGTTATGTCACTGGTAACTGCCTCGTTGGTTTAATGGTTAATAAGGTCGGCTGGTGAGCACGAGGTCCCGGGTTCGATTCCCGGGACGGGTCAATTGGGTTATTCTGTTAAAAAATTCACAATGATTTTGGGGGTTTGTTGGCGGTGTTTACATCCCCCATACCTTGGAAAGCAACTGATTTGAAAAAATATTTCAGCAATGGATAGCTACATCATCAGCGAGTAACATAGGCTATATTTTATCCCCGTACTCTCACGGGAACGGGAAATACGCGGGTGTAGCCGCGTGACGTCCGCTGGTACGTTATACATATACATTGTGACTTTTACTCACTTATTTGACAATTGACAAACTGCGGAGCTTTTTTTTCGTTGGTTTTGTGAACGTATCTAATTGATCGGTTGAGACAGATATATATGACGTGTATAAGTCTGTCACTGTCACACAGTAATAAACATAATGGCAATTAAAGCTCATGGTGTGGCAGCAGACAGGTATAATTAAGTCAGAGAACATTTTTTCTAAGTTTGGCTAGTGTCTGTCTGTTACGTATACACGTCTAGTCTGTATTGATTTATCTATCTATAGCAATAAGAGAACTGAGACGCGACATAAGGATTTTATCGCGAATACTTACACCGGTTAGATGTATGTCAAATTTATGCAAATGCGCTTAGCTGTAATTATGTCTACATTGTTTTGTCTGTTCAAACACATTACGTATCATGATAAAAATTTTATTACCATGTAGGAGTTCCGAGAAGACAGTGTATAAAAGTCAACGTTTTGTAATAGTATTAAATAACAGTAATTTGAACCAAACTGAGGGCGGGTCGCTAGTATATTATAAATGTGAAAGTGTCTCCGTCTGCCTGTATGTATCGGCTTAACTGAGAGTTGGCTGAAACTTGGTGAAAGACAGGCTTACCCTGCGTGACATAGGATACTCAGAAAACGCGCAAGTGGTCGCATGCCAGATCCAGTTTCATCATCATCTCCCAATCCTTATCCCATACACTGTTGGGGTCAGCACTAGATTCAACTCGATGTGACTGATCACCTAACTTTTATACGAAGCGACTGCCATCTGACCTTCGTAGCCCTTTTTACGAGGCAAATCAGTAATCTGCGTTAAACCAGTTGTCAGACTCTCTTAGGTCTCCGACCGACCTATAACGATTGCTCAATATGTGAAATTGGCAACCGGGACCCACGACTTCACGTGCTCTCCGACGCACGGAGGGAACTCGGGCGGTCACCCATCCAGCTACCGGCTTGTGTTAGGGTTGCTTTCCTTCGTTGATCGAATGATATGCGCAATAGCAACCGTGCCACGAGCTCTTCTATGATAATATGGTTCTTTTAAACGTATTTTCTCAACGTAACGCCTGATCAAATTCAATCAATCAATAAAACCTTAGGTAATTTGAGTGTGAAAAATAATTTTGTGGAGTTAATTCTAAAGCTTCAAGAACCCTTTTGAAACCGCAAATTGGCAGAATATTTTGATTACTCGTCCTTTGGTTTTTTCGTACTGTACGAGTTTTCACTGACATGGGACAAGGGCAAGAGAATAATATATTATACTAGCGGACCCGACAGACGTTGTCCTGCTGCCGGGCTGATTTGTGAATCTAAATCATCTAGGGCGCTGTTTAGGAAGTGTTCAGTGACATACAAACGTACAGAAGAATTATTTACACAAATATTATAAAGAGGAAAGATTTGACTGCTTTTTTGTTTTTTTTGTTTGTGTGTTTGCATTGAATAGACTCCGAAACAACTTTACCGATCTTGAAAATTCTTCCAACCATGGATAGCTACATCATCAGCGAGTAACATAGACTATATTTTATCCCCATACTGCCACGGGAACGGAAACTACGCGGATTAAACTGCGTGACGTCAGCTAGTGCTCGTATACATAATTATAAAGATTCAGTTTCACACATACAAGCATTCACAGCCTTCTGAAACGGAATGCTATAACACTTTATTTTCACCGTTGTTGCTAGCGTGACAGATAGTCTATCGCCGTCGCAGTCAATACACTCATAAATCATCATCGATGAAAAGTGGGTAATTGTTTGGGTCTGGTATGGAGCGAGCGCGAAAAATACAAACGCAGTCCCCACTTTTCGCTGAGCGCTCAAAGCTCCTGACGGTATCTGTACCCCTGTCACGAGTTTGCCACCGTTTTCCAAATCTACACTCGCTAGCGTCTCCGACAAATTTTGTATGACATGTTTTGGTTCTTCACGTCACCGCTTGGAGGCGCTGTACAATTTCTCATGCAAATATTCGGCTGAGACGCTAGCGAGGAAAATGATGACAGACTCGTGATACTGTACGCAATTTCAAAAGCAGTCCACGGTCGTGACGCAGAATCGACACCGTGTATCGTAACTAGACGATTACAGACAAATGTCATTCGTACGACCGTAATCCAATTGTAGGTACGGTCTTATGGTTTCAAGACAATGTGTAAATATTTTATCATCACATACATTTTCAATGTTCGCGTGTCTGGCATATTAGAGAATGCTATTGGAAAATGTTAGGTTTTTTAAATATTTGCCGGCTTGGTAAATTAAAGGTTTGAGGACGCTATGAAATGTTATTTTTGATATGATATAATGTTGAATGTTTTAAGAGTATTTATAGCTAATGCTATACATAGCGTATGCAAAGTCAAAGTCAAAAATATCTTTATTCGATTAGACTTTTTACAAAGTACTTTCAAATCGTCAGAATGACACAAATTACAGAATTATATATGCTACCGCCAGGTTCGGAAGGTTGCTTTTACTGAAAAGAACTTGGCAAGAAACTTAGTAATTACTCTTTTCAAAAATATTATACCATTTAAAAAAAGAAACTAAATAAATCCCTTGAGCAATATAAGCCCATGGACACAGTTGCAATACACAAATGTCGATAAAAATTAACATAAAGAAAAGTCTAGTGGTTCTACTTATGTCTAAATGCGTAGCTTGAGATGACCAGCCCCCACAAGCAGCACCTGTTCTCAAGTATGACGAGAATATTGTGCAATGAAGTTGTACGTGTACTTGTAAAATGTTTATAATGTTTATATCTATACAGATAAATAAAATTGAAGTGTCAGTTTGCAATACCAAAATAACAGCTTTTCACTAAATGCTTATGAAAGTAAACGCCGTACTGACATTGAAAAACCAATTATAATATATTTTTTTCTGTGTCTGTCTGTTTGTTTCGGCTAATGTCCGAAATGGCTGGACCTTTTATTGTCAGATAACTAATGTTACAAAGAGTAACTAAGACTACTTCGATTTAAATAAAACAGGGTTCCGCGGGTCAACCATGAAATTAAAATCGACGCGGGTGAAACAGCAGGGCACAGCTAGTATATTATACAATAGAAACATTCCAAATGTTGTTCAGTGTGTAAGTTACTTAATTAAGAGCATGTCGAATATGACCCTAGTAGGGAGCCCAATATCGTCCACAAACTCCCAAATGTTACCCTTTATGAACAGATGCTACCTTAGGACCACGGCATAATAATATGACGAAATATAAGATAATTATTCAAATTACATGTATGCTGTCTCGTTGGTCTATCGGTCACGAAAACTACTGCGAAATACGAAGTCCTGGGTTTGATGGGATGAGCGAAGTGTTATTGAGTTATTCAATCTGTAATTTCAAAAAGTCTGGATTCGGGCTTACTTTTTTGTTTACTTACGTTTCGGAAATTAGCCAGAACAAAGGGACAGATAAACAGACAGACAGAGAAAAAAAATTAACATTGGTTTTTTTTCTGTGAGTACCATGTATGGAAGTATTCATATGCATAGAGAAAAGCTCTTAATTTTAAATTACAAATAAACACCTCAATTTTATTTATTGTAAAAATGTACATTGAATTACGAAACCTTATATTTCCCATATGTACGTTATTATTCGCAAGGAATTGTTTCTCAGAATCGGGAATCTTACCTTATCCATTAACGTAATCCCATTCATGCGACTATGCAGATGTTATAACAGCCATAGTATATGGTTCATTACATATACGTTCCTATAGGAAAATATAACCCGATCTCCTTCATTTCCATGTGTATGGGCTAGCGACAAATTTCAAAGGTATCATGAAATAAGCACACGGAAGGGCGGCTTCCTTTTTACACACTTTATATTAGCTTTACTATGTTTGTAACCGACTCCTTTAGGCGCAATTTCGACCCACTTTAAACGGCCAGATTTAATTGAAACTTTTTAGATTTATCCAGGACCAATGACAGTATACTTATTTGATAAGATAATTCCATTATTCATAAAAAGTAAAAAATAAATAATAGTAAAAACAACCAAAATACAGGCTTAATAAAGAAAACCAAACTAAATATTCGAAAATTTTAATTATATGTGGTCGTCAGTTGGCACGAACATAGAAGCTAGCCGCATCATCGAGTTTTTCTAAAAACGTATGTGCAGTGATTTTACACCACGTGCTTTACGGTGAAGGAAAACATCGTCAGGAAACCTGCATATGTCTGGGAAGTAATTCAAAGACGTATGAATAATGCCTGCGACGGCGATGGACTCGTCCTCTGTCACTTTGATACTTAATCATATTCGTTGAAATGTTTACCCCTTCGGGGACCCTTCTGGGATGGCGTGATCATAGTCGAATGGGAGCTAGACCATCTATGTATGTTTTCATTCTGCGATAATACGGTAAAATGGTGACGTTGATTCTCTCCTACGTATCCACACGCTGTGTTTACGGCGTAATAAATTATTCAGTATTTGGCACCGTCACACTGAGAGACAATTGATAAATTTTGACCCGTTTTATAATACCAATTAAATTGACTTGCGGACGCTACACTCTTGTAATATAAATATTGAGTCCTTTTTGTATGTATTCCTTGTCCTATAATTAAATCAGTAGTTTTGTGTGAAAACGTAACAAACATCCATAAATAAACTTTCGCGATATTAATCTAATAACCTATTATTGCACTTAATGATCTCGTATAAAACCTAATATTTTATTTGGTTGAAAGAAGTTTAAAGAACTACCTTAACTTAATAAAAGCCAATACTCAATTTAATTACTTGGTTTACTTTTCTGGGATAGAAAGACATTCCCCACGAGAGACGATACGGTATTGAACGTGTTGAGGGTAAATCCCACTAAAAGCACGGCTTAGACAACTGAAATACTTGTGTGTAAGTACACACAAATATACAGGGTATGCAATAGGATATTTTTCTTTTTAAAGTTAGCAGTGCTTAGGGAACGCGTGAGGAGTTGGCAGTTGCTATTGCGCATATCAATAGAACAGCGCTTTAAAAAAAAATATTAAAAAAAATATGCCCTCGCCATCCCAGAAGGGTCCCCGAAGGGGTAAGCAGAGGTGTTGTAACAACAACACCCACATTTCACCGAATATGATTAAGTGCCAACGTGAAAGAAGGTGAGTCCATCGCCGTCTCAGGTACATAAGTCTTTGCATTACTTCTCAGACATATGCAGGTTTCCTCACGATGTTTTCCTTCACCGTAAAGCACGTGGTGTGAAATCACTCGAAAAATTTTTTTAGAAAAACTTATTGGTACCGTTGGGATTCGAACTTACGTTGCTTGCGTAGCAGGCGACTGCTCAAACCTCAAGGCCACCACGGCATGAAAAAAATATCTTTGTTCGATTAGACTTTTAAAAAAGTACTTTCAAATTGTCAGAATGACACAATTTACAGGATTATACATGCTACCGCCAGGTTCGGAAGGTTGCTTTTCTGAGAAGAACCTGGCAAGAAACTCTGTAATTACTCTTTTCAAAAATATTAAAAATACGGGACACAGTCCCAATGCATATTAAATGTCGATAAAAGTTAAAATAATGTAAAAGTCTAGTAGTTCTACTTATATCTAAATGTGTAGCTTGAGATGACCAAGACCAGAAAATGAAAATGAAAATGATTTATTCAGTTTAGGCCCTGGTAAGGCACTTATGAATGTCGAGGAATTTACCACCGGTTAGAAGGGTTAAGCAACCCTAGCCCAAGCCATTTATTGATCCAATAAGCAGCAACAAAACAAATAAAACTGATACAAAAAAGAATACACAAAATAAATAAGTAGTGTTATTATGGTGCAAAGTGGTTCGCACCAGTACATCGGGTGTTGCCGCACATTGTCATCAAAGGGCCACAACTCAACTATACCCGTAGATGGATGGGTGCAAGTCCCCTACGTGCCTCGGAGAGCGCGTTAAGCCGTCACACTACTTTCACAGCGCTCATAGCTCGTGATGGTACCTGTACCACCGCTTATTGCCCACTATACATTTTTTTTTATATTGAATTGTATAATAAAATTAAATGATGCCTACAAACGTTCAAAAGGAAATGATTAAAAACATTCCAATTTTATTGAAAGGAAAAAGCTTAATTTTCTTTAATACTTTTCTTTGCCTACAACTTCAAATATTGATATACTGTTAAATATCAACATCATTTTATGAGCCATGGTGGCTGTGGGGTTTGCGCAGACGCAAATTCGAATCCCAGCGGGGCCTGTACCAGTGAGTTTTTCTAAAAACTCATGTGCAGTGATTTACACGGTGAAGGAAAAAAACATGAAAACAGCATATGTCTGAGAAGTAATTAAAAAAGAATCAATGAAAATGATTTATTCAGTTTAGGCCCTGGTAAGGCACTTATGAATGTCGAGGAATTTACCAATGTATAGTGCCTGAATTTACAATGTATAGTGCCTGAGACGGTGATAGACTCACCATCTGTCACGTTGGCACGATCTTCTTCGGTGAAAAGTAAGAAAAAGAAGTATTAGAACACATCTTATCCCTTCGGGGAATGTTATAAGTCCCTCGCAGGGTAGATAGAGAGGATCATCAACTGCCTCGTTGGTCTAGTGGTTAGTAGGTTCGCCTGCCAATCACGAAGTCCCGGGTTCGATTCCGGGTCGGGTCACTAACAGATATTGGGTTTTTCTGTCAAGAAATTCACAATATAATGCCCGGACTTTGGAAGTTGGCGGTGTTTATACCCCTGTGCCTCGAAAAGCACGTTAAGCCGTTGGTCCTACGCCTGATCTTTCTCCGGTCGTGATTGCCGTCCCATCGGACTATGAGAGTGAGGGAATGAAGAGTGCACCTGTGTTTGCGCACACACTTGTGCACTATAATATCTCCTGCGTACATGGCTAATCCCCGTTGAGATTAACCGCCGTAACCGAAATTCGGTAGGAGATTATCATCAGATAGAGAGGACAGAACGCCATCTCACTCTACGAGTAGATTAACCTTCTCTCTCTCTATCATTAGGAAATCTCAGGACATTATTTTGCAAAGCAATTAGGGACATATTTTTTTTAAATCATGTAAATAAAGTCACAAAAGTGTAAGCACATAAATATGTAAACTCAAATGAAAATATGTAGATTTGTTGTTGGGAAAAAGGGCTATTTTTGTAAATAAAATATTATACTAGATTATGACCTCATGTAGCTGAAGATGTCGTTGTTTTGATCTTAGGAATAAGTACTTTTACACTGTACTTTTAAACTTGGCGTCACGTGTTTTGAGCTCTGGTGCGTTATTCTGTACAATATCTCGGACTTCACAAACATACATACATGGGCTACAAATATATAACATTTAGCTTTGTATAGTGTTATTATTTAACAATTACTTATGATCCAAACGGACACTCGACATCGAGATCAACAAATCCGCAATAAAAAAAAAAAAAAAATTCATATCTATAAGTCGGGCCTGTCTATATGTCTGTTGGCTCCAGCTAATCTATGAAACTGCTGGACTAAAGTTAACGGGACTTTCACTAGCAGACAGCTGATGTTTCGAGGAGGAACTTAGACCACTTACTTATGTTTAAAAAAAATTAGCGCTCCGCGAAATAAATCCATCTATGAACTCAAGTCCACGTTCGTAAAACCGTGAGACACAGCTACTCGTATATCTATATGAGTAAATAAAATTGAAGTGTCTGTTTGTAATTCCAAAATAACAGCATTTCACTAAATGTATATGAGAGTATACACGCTAATGACACTAAAAAACCAAGTTTTAAAAAATTTCTCTGTCTGTCTGTCTGTCCGTCTATCTGTTTGACTGTCTGTCTGTTTGTTCCGGGTAATCTCGGAAACGGCTGGACGGATTTTAAAGGGACTTTCACTGGTAGGTAGCTGACGTTTCAAGGAGAAACTTAGGCTACTTTTATTAATTAAAAATATTAGGGTTCCGCGACAATAAGGAAGACACTAAATCTACGCGGGTGAAACCGCGGGGCACAGCTAGTATAATATAATATTATTTCCCCTCCCCTATAAGGCTAATCTCATTACATTCACTTTCTTTCTGTAATGCTACGCCGTAGCGCTACGGCGTAGCACTGTCTACGACACGTAGACGCCGTTCACGATATCCCACAGAGAATTAACTGATGTATGTTACTACATAGGTACTTTTCATTAGCATTTACTAATTATAAGGTTTCTAAGCTTAATATATTCATAATATCTATCTATATATATATAAAATTCGAAGTACTGTCTATTATTATTATTATTATGAGCCTGTTGTGTCCCACTTCTGAGCATATGTATATGGGAGAATATATATGAAATTAGACTACTAAAGTAGTCTAATTTACTTATATTATTATATCAACTCACAGCCTTAAGCATTGATCCTAGAGACATGAACTTTGGAGGGAATGTTGTAAGGACGGTGTCGATATTCCATAGTATTTGTAGGTAGTATCTTTAGACTTTAATTTCATGGTATTTTCTCGAGCAGGCAAAGTTGATGCGAGGCTAGTTACATAATATTTACAAATGCAATGATTTTTTTAAGATGTGCGGCTATTATAGATGAAATACCGTATTAATTATAAGTTTATTAAGCAAGCCTTCTTTCAAATGCATTTGATATCCAATAATACCCATACTGTATTAGTACCTACAGAATAAAATAACTTGTCCGCCATCTTGGATTATCCGTCATATAGCTACTGCATGCATACGTCATATCGTCGTTGCGCGTGCAAAAGTCGCTATGTGTATTTCGTGAATTCTGTGTCAAAATTTCCAGTAATGTTTAATTTTGTCATTATTAATAATAATACCTATCCAACATTAATCTAAATAAAAACTATGAATTTTTTTTATATGTATCAATAGTAAGAATATTTTTTTTTTCAATACTCGGGCCATATATCGAGAAAATTATTTTCTGCGTCTCCTAAAAAGTGTAAAAACACATAGCTACTTTTGCACGCGCAACGACGATATCGAATTAACCATGCGGAAAAATATACAATCATTTCAATGTAAACAATAACTTGTAAAAATACGTGTTATATCTGGTATACAGAATTATATTATTATTCCACAAGCAAAATCAAATTTAATCAAACCACTCCCAAGCTGACCATCGTATCCATAGCCCATCCTATCTCGAATACGCATCCCCTACTATTATTATATTCATAGTTTTTTCATAAACTCATTCCGTTCGCGTGTTTTCGCGCAATAAACTCTAAATAAGACAGTGAGATACCAATAATGGAATTGATTACTACGAATGAGTGTACGTGGGGAGATTTCGTGAGTACAACCACAGTGTTAAAGCTTACTACAATCAGTATGGAATCTAGAAACAAATCGTTCGAAATAACACACACACACTCACACAGACGCGCATACGAGATTATAAGTAACCCTGGCGTCATATCAGTAAGGAGTGTCACGTCGCGGCTGACCGCTTATACGTCATTTACGTGTTTAACAGACATTTTTACAAACTTCAAAACGATAAATGACTACAAGTAATACAATTTGACATAAATAAATGAGCAAGTAAACATTGTTATTTTAGAAAATAGACGTAGATTGCACACTGTTTGGTAAGCTTATATATTTACTGTGGTACCCTAATGTAATCTATGGAAGTAGGGTTGAACAGACTAAATGGCCCATTTTAGGGCGAATGATTGTGTAATAAATTAATTATTTACCAACATTGTTCGGACGGGCTTATGCCGACCAATATAGACTTAGAGTCCAACTTGACCTTTTTATATAAGTTCAAATGATGGTAAATCTCTTGCAATGGAAGAGAGGATTTTAGGATGCGGATTAATTAGGCATCTTGCCATCATTTCACAGCTCATCTATTACAGAGGCTTTTAAAAGACTTTTATGTAAATGTTTTGTGACGTCCTGGCCTTTTCCCAAACATAATTTGCGAATGAATTCTAAAAGATAGCTTGAGGAATAATTTAAATCTATACATCTATACAGATAAATAACATTGTAAATAAATTTGAAGTATCTTTTTTAATTCCAAAAGAATAGCTTTTCATTAAATGCTTATGAAAGTACTCTATTTACATTAAAAAAAAGCATATTCTTTGCTTGTTTTTTCATATTTTTTTAAAATAAATAGTTGTTGAGCTATTGCCAATAAACCCAATTGAGATATTAAGTTGAAATTAATATCAAATACTCAGGTCTACAAATTACTCATACTTCGGAAAAACTGTGCAAATCGATAATGTTTAATCGTATAAGAAATTTCGTCATCGTTTAAAAATTAATCAATCGTTACAACAGGAGCTTAATGTCGATTGATTAGGGGATCATCAGGTTTTAAGTAACAAATTGATGGGCTTAAGGGCAGTGACAACCCTTATACTTCAGTTGCTATGTTTACAGTATGCTTTCACCGTAAGGGTTAAACAAAAAACGCACCCCCATTCTTTAAAGTAGGTTACAAACTTTTTTATCTATATAGCTCGCATTTTTTTCCTCAAAATGCCGTGGTGGCCGTGTGGTCAGCAGTTGCCTGCTACGTAAGCGACGCAAGTTCGAATTCCAGCAGACTGTTCCTATAATTTTTCTTAAAAACTCAACTATAGTAATTTCATCTGTGCTTCACGGTGAAGGAAATCTCCATATATCTGAGAAGTAATTCAGAGACGTATGTAAAGTGCCTGAGATGGCGATAGACTCACCATCTGTCACGTTGGCCCTCTTAATCCTCTTCGGTGTAAAGTGGGTGTTGTTGTTACAACACCTCTGGCTACCGCTTCGGGGAATACAGGCGTGAGCATAATTATATATGTATCATCATTATCATCTCCCTGGCCTTAATCCCATGTATTTGGGGTCGGCACTTGGTTCAACCCGATGTGGCTGTTTTTTTTTTTTTTTTTTTTTTTTTATTTAGGTTCACCAACAATTTGTTACATTTATACATACAGTTGTTGCATCTGAAACTTATAAACTAAATGTACAAATTACTTATAGGTAAACACAGCTTGCATAATATTAATCGTGTACAACTTAAAAGAAGACTAGTAAATGTTTGAGTGGATCTCTGTGTGTGTGTGAGTGTGTGTGAGTGAGTGTGTGTGTGAGTGTGTGTATTTGTGTGTGTTTGCTATTTTTCGTGTGTATGTGTGTATGAATGTGTTTTAAGTATTGTTATTAACTGTGGCTTATTATAACTTTGATTCGAGGTGTGTGCGTATATTTTTACAAAACATTTTCCTGGAGTCAAAATGGATATCAGAAACATCACTACACTCATTTAGTAACCTGCTGAGACGTGTAACAGGAGAATTTGCACCAAGTATTGTTCTACGCAAAGGAGGGTAGAGAGGTGTTATTTGTCTACGGGGTATTCTGTTGGGCACTCGGAATTTGAATTGGGATAATAACTGCGGGCAGTCAATTTGGTTCCGGAGAATCTTGAATAAAAATAGAATATCGATTTGATCCCTCCTCTTTGATAGCGAAAGCATTCTGAAGTGCCGTAACCTCTCGGTATAGGATATGATTTCCTTTGCCTTCCCCACAGAGTAAGTAAGGTGCCAGAGAAAGCGCTTTTGCACCCTTTCCAGGCGTAGTGTATGTGTTGCGTAGTGCGGACGCCAAACAGTGCTGCAATACTCTAGAGTGCTTCGTACAAGGCTATTGTATAAAATAATTTTCGTCGTTGGATAGCGAAATGTTTTGGTATTTCTAATAACGAAGCCTAGCATTTTGAAAGCTCTTTTAACTGTGTGATCGATATGCGGAATAAAAGTAAGTTTTTTGTCAAAAACGACACCAAGATCTCTGATCACCTCCAACTCCTTGATAATGTTATTTTCGATGTAATAATTTGACACCACCAAACTATGATTTCTTGAAAACCTGACAAAGGAGCATTTTTTATGGTTAAGTTGCATACCATTCATTTTACACCAACGTACAAGCCTGTCCAAATCTTGTTGAAGCATCATTTGATCCTCCAACGTATTGATTATTCTGCCAAACTTTAAATCATCCGCATAAATGAACGATTCAGAGAAATTAAAACATGATGTTATGTCGTTTATAAAAGTGATAAACAGTATGGGGCCTAAATGCGATCCCTGGGGCACGCCAGATGTTATTTTGTATGACTCTGATTGGTATCCATTTACAACAACATAGAAATGTCGGTCTAATAAGTATGATTTGAGCCAATCCAGCAAAGCGTACCAGATACACCATAATTTGATAGTTTATGACCTAAAATCTTATGAGGGACTCTGTCAAATGCTTTGGCGAAATCTGTGTAAATTACATCATATTGTTTACTGGCATCTATGACGCTCATTATAGTTTCTGAAAAAGACACTAGGTTAGTTGCTGTAGATCGAGACTTAACAAAGCCATGCTGATTATTACTGACGAAGGGTTGCAGGTGATTTCTTAGTAACTGGCATATGAGAGACTCAAAGACTTTAGCAAAAACTGAAAGGATGGAAATCGGTCTATAATTGGAAAACGTATTTTTGCCTTCTGATTTGTAGATAGGGACAACTTTTGCTACTTTCCATATTTTCGGAAAAACACCCGAGGACAGAGATTTATTATAAATTAACAATAATGGGGCGACCAAAGCTGATGCGCAAGATGTTACGAAAATTGGTGGTATGCCATCGGGACCTGCTCCCTTATTGCAGTTTAGAGTTTGTAGCTTTTTTAACAAGGTTTCATACTCTATTCTTGCACTCATCAAGCAATGACTACCAGCCCACAAGACGTTACCATTCACATGATCTTGATGAATGTCTTGTCCGTCATCCCTAGTGTAGACAGAGGAAAAATATTTTGCAAAATGTTCGCAAATTTTTGATCCGTCAGATGTGGTAATCACACCATCTGTCATGGACTCCGGGAAAGCACTTCGTCCTCCACGTTTGGTCTTAATGTGAGCCCAAAATAGTTTAGGATTATTTTTTATTTGTTGTTCTGTTTTTTGTGTAAATGCGTTATAGCATGTTGTTGCTATTTGCTCACATCGTTTGCTGAGTAAACTTAATTCAAATTTATCTCTAGGATTACCGTATTTCTTGAACCTTATTCTGATTTTATTTTTTTCTGATAGTAACTTAATTAGATTTGAACTAAACCAAGCAGGATATTTTTTATTTTTTAGTTTTACTTTCGGCACATGATCATTAATTATTGACTGTAAAGTTTCATAAAATGCTTTTACCATATTATCTACATCAAGTCCACTAAATAAATCTGTCCATTTGATGTCTCCTAAACACTTATTTATAGTATGATAGTCGGCTTTATAAAAATTATTTTTATAAATTACTGGGTTATACGGGAGGCTGGAGTTGATAATTTGTGGTAAAGTTACCTCTAAGGGTGGGTGTATCTGTTCAGTGTTAGTTAAAGAACTGATAGCATGAGTGACTTTACACGAGTGTAGTGTAGTGAGAACAAGATCAAGTATGCGTCCGGTGTTTGTTACAGTATTGCGTTGATACAGCTTGTTAACATGAATAAAATCAAACATAGCCATACTTGTGTATGGTAACGTATTACTGTTAATATTGTTGTTAAAATCAGTCCAATTAATGCTGCCCAAGTTAAAATCACCCAAGATGCACACATTTGAATTTGTTTGCTCAAAAACAGAGTTACAATTACCTAAGAAATAGTCTAGTATATTACGATTAACAGGTGGTGGCATGTAAACCGCACAAAGCGTTATTCCATTGACAAAACCTGGGGCACCAAATTGGACCCATACATCTTCACATCGACTGTCCCAACTAACTTTACGAATCGGTTTTAGCTTTTTAGAAATTGCGATCAAAACTCCTCCTCCTTCTTTACCACTTTGGAACGTTGTGTTTTCCCTATCTCTTCTGAAAACTTCATACCTGTCATCAAATAACTCTTCACTCAATACTGAGCTGTTTAACCAGGTTTCTACTAACATTATGATATCATAGTTATTACATAAAACATTATTTAGAAATGAATTAGTTTTACTGCGCAAACCTCGACAATTTTGGAAATATATTTTTAAATCTGTGAATTTTAAAATATACAGCGTTAAATCTTGCACGACTAAAAAGAAATATAAAGAAATAATTACATAACATGATGAACAGTATCCATGTTCTTAATAAGTATAAATGCCGAGTCATCACTTTTTCTAACGTAAATTTTACCGGCCCTTATCCAAACATATTTGTAACCTTTTTCCTTGGCTTTTATTCTTGCTGCGGCATGAAGCGCTTTATTGGACGGTGACAAATGCTCGGCAACGTATATTGGAGACTTTGTGCCACCAAAACCCAGATGTGAGCTATTGAGCTTATCTGATGGATTGGCCTTATTGTATTTAGCAACGGACGCAAGATATTCATCGCGAATTCTAGGTGAGGATAGCTGTACAACTATAGAGCGAGGGCGCGTGCTGTTAGGACTGACCTTTGAAGTACGGGTACATCTCATGATTGCGCTTTCGTCCAGTTTACAACTTATTATAGAACCAATCTGCAAAATTATACTATTAAGATTTTCGTTTTTATTTTCTGGCACACATTGCACCTCAATATTATTAGAACGTAATTGTTGTTCTAATGAGTTTAATCTCGGTTCGGTTCCATTTATTCTCGCGTCGAGCTCACCCATACGTGTTTTTAAGGCAGCATTTTCC
Source organism: Watsonalla cultraria (assembly GCA_964035505.1). Lineage (NCBI taxonomy): Eukaryota > Metazoa > Arthropoda > Insecta > Lepidoptera > Drepanidae > Watsonalla > Watsonalla cultraria. The sequence goes on from OZ037731.1 coordinate 7,332,415, forward strand.
TTATGTAATTCTTCTATAGACGCTTTTGCAACTGATTGTTCCTTTTCTATATCATCGAATCGCTTGCTCATAAAAGTTATGGCTTCATTTATATCATTCATTTCTTTTCTCAGTGGCTCCAATTGCTTATTGATTACTCCTGTTAAGTTTACACTAAGTTTTTCAAACATGTCACCAAATTCTGACCTCATAACTTCTTGCACAATCTCTCTTATGTCATCTCCAGTTACAGTCTTTGATCCAGGTGGAGAGTGCAATGCAGGTCTTTTATTACCTCGTCCTGTGTTGACATTCCGGATCACCTGATTTTTATACGAAGCGACTGCCATCTGACCTTCGCAACCCCTTTTTCGAGGAAAATCGGCAATCTGGGTTAAACCAGTTGTCAGACTCTCTTAGGCCTCTGACTGACCTGTAACGATTGCCAAAGATGTTAAATTGGCAACCGGGACCGACAGCTTAACGTGCTCTCCGAGGCACGGAGGGAACTCGGGCGGTCACCCATCCAACTACTGGCTAGGCGTATGGTTGCTTAACTTCGCTGATCGAATGATATGCGCAATAGCAACTGTGCCACGAGCTCCTCTCATCATTATATATGTATGTAAATATGAAAGTCATTATTTGATTCGAATCGAATATATTGTTACATGCATCACGAGGTCATAAAAGAGACAAAACAAATGATTTAAATGTATATATTATACTTATTATACAGTAAATGCTATACTTATACCCATAATAAGTATAGCATTTACTTAGCAGTGGGACTTAGCTTATCTAACTTAGACGAGGATACCTCTTCCTATTCCAGTGGGATCCCTTTTGGGCAGGTTTAAAGATAGGGATATTTTGAGAGGGTGTTCACGACTTGAATGTTGTTTTCATCTAGGTATACAGATAAATAAAATTGAAGTGTCTGTTTGTAATTCCAAAATTTCCAACAGCTTTTCACTAAATGTATATGAAAGTACGTATGCTACTGACACAAAAAAACCAAGTTTTAATCATTTTCTCTGTCCGTCTGTCTGTTTGTTTGTTCCGACTAATCTCTGAAGCGCTTGGATCGTATTAAAAGGCTGGGGCTACTCGCATTTTAGAAAAGAATATTACTAAGTAACATAGTTTTTCCTCGTTAGCAACGGGTAAAACCGCAGGACATAGCTAGCCGCAGGATACAATAACTTTTTTTAAAAAAAGAACTCACGAAAAGACTTGGTACTCAGTTTATTTTATAAGGAGGAAAAAAAACAACTGACCCGAAAAACACCGATCTTGCTTGATCGGAGATTGTCGGCTCGTGTTTATGTGAACCTTTGTATCCAAGGCTGCGTTTCCATTAGAGATGTTCAAGGTAGTGAGCGGTGAGAATAACATCTTCACAGATAAATACAATTGTTGGAACTACAAAAGCGTATTATTGTAATTCCAAGTTGACAGTTCTTACATAAAACAGTGCATACATAAAAAATGTAAGCATCGTAAATCGTAACCGTATTTAAAAAAAAAATTAGTGAGTTGTATTTTTGTGACGGCTAATCTTCGAAACAGGTGGATCGATTTTATCAGAACTTTCACTGGCAGATAACACAGACTTTGCAAGAAACTTATGCTACTTTTGTTGCGAAAAAAAATGTAATCTACGCCGGTGAAACCGCGCCGGGCACACAGTTCACACAAAGCGCGTTGGTTTTATATTTCCTTACCAGACCGGGCTATTTGTAAATACAAAAATTCATATCACCAATACGTATATAGGTCACCAAATTATTATTGACTCAGATGACTCAGATTAATATTATTCTATTACATACACACATACGTATACTCACGTCCGTATTCCCCAAAGGGTTAGCCAGAGATTCATAGTATACCTACATATCCTCATCATCATCTCCCTGGCCTTATCCCATGTATTTGGGGTCAGCACTTGATTCAACTCGATGTGGCTGATCACCTGATTTTTATACGAAGCGACTGCTATCTGACCTTCGTAACCCCTTTTTCGAGGAAAATCGGCAATCTGGGTTAAACCAGTTGTCAGATTTTCTTAGGCCTCTGACTGACCTGTAACGATTGCCAAAGATGTTAAATTGGCAACCTACATATCTTATTACCATAAACCAAGCACTTATCCAGACTCCGAGCTGCCAATGGAAAATTACGAATTTGACCTTACAACTTTGTGCATCCTAGGACCTACCAGCATCGGTTTAAGAGCGTATTAAGAACTCCTGACTTTGACATTTAATTTTAGTATCGTAATATTAAACGTCAAAGCCCAGTTCTTAATACGCGCTGCTTTAAAGATCATAGTCGGCCCCATGAAGAGAGAATCTAAATATATATAACTCAAAGGTTGACTGACTGACTGACATAGTGATCTATCAACGCACAGGCCAAACCACTGGACAGATCGGGCTGAAATTTGACATGCAGGTAGATGTTATGACGTAGGCATCCGCTAAGAAAGATTTTGATTAAGTCTACCCCCAAAGGAATAAAATAGGGGATGAAAGTTTGTATGAAACTAAATCTACGCGGGTGAAACCGCGGGGCATAGCTAGTGAGAAATAAAAAATCTTTTCGTCTTCCAGATCAAGTATCAAGTGAGAAGCCTTTTTGTACATTTGTATTTTGTACGTCCTTGGTAGTTCGGTGTTTTTGTCACAGCTAGAGACATCAAAACCTCTTCAAGGATAATATCGATCGGCAATAAAACTGTTATTTGCTATGTATATGAAGTGATTACTGACAGTTTATCCGTTATTTTTATTGAATACTTTATTGAATGCCTCCTAGTGGTTATGACGATAAAGCTTAACATTCAAATTCACGCTTGTATTGTTATTTTTATAATTTTTCCAGTGATTATATTATTATTATCTCACTTTGACGATAATAATATCGATGTCATATAACATCTTTGTATTTTCCATGTGGTAAAAAATAATAACGCTCACACTATCCCAGAAGGGTCCCCGTAGGGGTAAGATGTGTTTTATTAACAACACCCATTTTTCATCGAAGCTGATTATATCCCGAGTGATAGACGGTGAGTCTATAGCCGTCTCTACTATGTATACATCTTAGAATTGCTTCTCAGATATATGCTGGTTTCTTCAAGATAGATTTTTTTATAGTTTTCGTGGTGTGAAATCTCTGCGGTTAAGTTTTTAGGAAAACTCATTTGTAGAAGGCACTGGGATTTGAACTTGCGTAGCAGTTGACTATTCAAACCTATCGGCCACTATAGCTCTCAAGACTCTAATCTGTCGTAGTACCTATCTACTATACATTTAATCTAATCTAATCTAATATAGGCTGTTCTGTCTCACTACTGGGCAAAGGCTTCTCTCTCCCCATTTTCCAGTTACATCTATATCTATACATCTATACAGATAAATAAAATTGAAGTGTCTGTTTGTAATTCCAAAATAATAACTTTTCACTAAATGCATATGAAAGTATACACGCTAATGACACAAAAAAAAATCTCTGTCTGTCTGTCTGTCTGTTTGTTCCGGGTAAACTCTGAAACGGCTGGACAGATTTTAACGGGACTTTCACTGGTAGGTAGCTGATGTTTCAAGGAGTAACTTAGGCTACTTTTATTTATTAAAAATATTAGGGTTCGCGACGATAAGGATGAAACTAAATCTTTCAATCACCAGCCGTTTCAGAGATTACCCGGAACAAACAGACAGACAGACAGACAGAGAAAAAAATTAAAACTTAGTTTTTTAGTGTCAGTAGCGTGTATACTTTCATATCCATTTAGTGAAAAGCTGTTATTTTTTAATTACAAACAGACACTTCGATTTTATTTAACTGTTTAGATATTAGGGTTCCGCGACAATAAGGATGAAACTAAATCTACGCGGGTGAAACCGAGGGGCACAGCTAGTTTACTATAAATTAAGTTAAATGTTCATTGTTATTGGTTTCATTCATTTATGGGCTCGGGTGATCTAATCCCGTATTATTATATGGAGTTATTTATCCCATAAAATAATTCCAATTTGTCGAAGATGCAGAAACTTAGACAAAGACACACCAAACATATTAATGTATTGCGCGAAGTTTTATTCAATCAAAAAATACTAATATACATAGCATTTTATTGGGTCAACCGTTAACCTAGTTTCGACGAGTTGTCAGACTTTCTTAGGCTTCTGATAAACTGAGGGCGACGGTTAAACTCTCCTAGTCAAGCGACCTCTATAATGATAAAAGCCATTCTATCAAGTACCTATAAGATTATACTTGCTTACAACTAGTTATTCTTGTGGTTTCACCCGCGTAGATGTATTCCATGTGTACCTTTATTTCGCGAACTTTAATTATTTATTTTGTTAATTGTAGCCTATGTTCCTTGTAACATTCGCTATCCGCTAGCGGTTTCAGATATTAGCTGGAGTAAACAGACGGACGGATAGACCGACAAACAGACAGGCTGATATTTTCCTTTTAAATTGTTTTATTTTAATTTTAAGTAACTTTAAAAACAAACTAAGGAGCCGTGGTGGCCTCTGTCACGTTGGCACTTAATCATATTCGGTGAAATGTGGGTGTTGAAAATTACAACACCTCTGCCTACCCCTTTGGGGAATACAGGCGTGAGCATGTGTATGTATGTATGTTTAAAAACAAGGTACAAAGCTATGTAGCTTAATTCGCTTCGCTTACATTGCAGGCGATTATTCAAACCAAAATTAAATTCGAAAAAGTGTGTGAAATAAATGCATGGTATTTTTTTTTTAACAGTTTATTGTACATTCTAAAGTAAACGGATACAACGCGCATATTCGACAAAGCAAATGAAATGTTTATAGACAGAAAATTTAAAATTTTAACCACTTCAAAAACAATTGAACTCCTCTCGTCAGATTTTATCCGTCGGACCTATTGCTTTGTATATTGGTAACCCACGATAATTTAATAAATTAATCCCTTTAAGTATTTCAGATAAATGTGCCATATAAAAAGCGATTTATACAAAGTTCAGTCATGCATCCCCGATCGGGAAAAGCGGGGATACTTTTCCAGAACGTATAAAAACATCCCTACGACCCATCCTCCCTTTGATGTCAATTTGAATATAAATAAAACACTCGAAGCACTTCGGTAATAAAGCATGACATAGCATGGTAGAAACCTGTTGGCTCTCGAATATTATATTTAATATCGTAAAGTGATTTATTCCGGTAATAATGTTGTTTACAAATAAAATACGTAGACGCGGCGTATTGGCTTGAAATATTGGCATCCTACTAAATGCGAAAGTCTCTGTTCGTCTTCGTTACTAAACCACACCCTAGTTTTCAAAATAACGTTTGACACCAATAATATCAACCTGATGAGGCCGATCGCCATCTGACCTTCACAACCCCTCTTACGAGGATAATCTGGATTAAACCAGTGCTCAAAGTATAGGTTTTCACACGTTCAAATGTCGTTCGACCTTCCGTTTTAGGGTGACTCAAAAGGTGTTGATAATTTTGCGGTGGCGGGTTATACTGGAATGCCCAAGATATCAGACGCATACATAACCTGTATGCATGACACACATGTTATTATTCAAACCATGACAACTGCTCTTAAAACTGAGCAACTCGTGAGCACACCTCATATATTTTTTCTTCTTTTAATTATAGTACGTGGTTCTTTTTCTCACAAAAAAACCCACCAAATAAAAAAGCGAAATTTACTGTAGTATTGTATTGATATTTTATGACTTTTTCAGTGCATGAAAACATGGTCAAAACGATATTTACTGAAAGTGAAAGCTAGATGAATTGATTGCCCCCAAAACCCCCTAAATACAAAATTTCATGAAAATCGTTGCAGCCGTTCCCGAGATCTAGATTCTATATTTACAAGAAATGCTTGTTTGAAGGTATAAGGTATAAGATAAGATTTAGGGGCCTCCTTGCGCCATCTTTTGGCTGGTAAATCAAAACTCAACTGATATGGCTAATTTACAATTGGCAAAAATAAAAAATTTAAGAATTCAGAATGTCTAAATAGCAGATCTACACATTACAACGTTTGAAGATTTACAGACGTATACTAGGTGTACACTTGTCCATGTTTCTTAGGCTTTCAACTGACGGTATCGATTGCCAATGATATCCAGTTAAATTGACAACCGGGACCGATAATTAACGCTCCTTAAGAGGCAGTAGGGAACCTGGGCGATCACCCATCCAATTAATGACTTGAGGTTGCTTACATTCTCTGATCAATCTACTGATAATTGTGGCAAATAACAACTATCACGAAAAATTTGTAACTCCTACACGTTTGTAACAAAAATCTTGGAGAAATATTCATGGGATTTGATAAAAATACTAAGGCTATGTACCTATAATAGCGGGCAAAACACATCACTAAATTAAGGCGAGTTTTTTTTTGTTGTATTTAAATTGTGTTAAATAAATGTATCTATACTGATAAATAAAATTGAAGTGTCTGTTTGTAATTCCAAAATAACAGCTTTTCACTAAATGCATATGAAAGTATACACGATACTGACACTAAAAAACCAAGTTTTAAAATTTTTCTCTGTCTGTCTGTTTGTTCCGGGTAATCTCTGAAAACGGCTGGACGGATTTTAACGGGACTTTCACTGGTAGGTAGCTGATGTTTCAAGGAGTAACTTGGGCTACTTTTATTAATCAAAAATATTAGGGTTCCGCGACAATAAGGATGAAACTAAATCTACGCGGGTGAAACCGCGGGGCACAGCTAGTTCCAAATACAATAAAGTCTTTCGTCCTTGTCGAGTTTCCAGGCAGAAGATTTCATTAAGTTAAGAAAATACAAACAAAAGGCAATAATTTTATTAGGTTAAACAAATTGGTGTTTGTCTGAAGTGTGCTTGTTAAGAAACTTGTTTTGACTTAAATATTATGATTTTAGTATCACTTAAGGTCAAATATATGATTAGAATATTTATAATATATGAATATTATTTATTTCACTATTACTTTAATCATAAGTGCCCGATAATAAATCACTATGTTTGCTTATGTTTTGAAATATTGTATGTTGAGAAAAATCTGTCGTTTACATAAATATTTGTACACCCCTATACTGGTTTTATCCTTGCCGTTTTATACAAAAATAGAAATAAAATGCTGTTCCTTACTTTTGCTTAAGCTTTAAGGTTCACTGGTGTTAAAAAGTAAAATTCCAAAAAAATACAAAATTAATAATATCTAGTTGTGCAATGAAATTGTAACCCGCGCCTGGTCGGGCGAGTCCATTAGTTCATGATTAAGATAAAAGAGTTCAATAAAATAAAAAATCATTCTTCTAACAACTACGGTGATAGTGCGTGCAAAACGAGAGAAGCCAAAATTGTACCAAATTATGTAAAAACCTGTACACATGCTACTATTTTTAAACAATCCCATTCATTTTGTGCAGAATCATCACACTTTTTCATTCAAATCTTACCACTGACGGCAAGCGCACAACATTTTTTTTAGTTGACATTTATCGGCTTATATTTAATTTTTTTGTACACCATATCACTTTGTCCCAACACTAGGTACACTCGTGTATATAATTCGCACAACTTTGTTTACTCCATGCGTCGCGGCACTCTGTGTCCGACTCGTCGCACGGCCGGCATTCGACTGACTTGAAACCGCCGTACAGACGAACACTGAAGTGTAATCTTTCGTACTTTTAATTAGCGCCTTCAGCTTATTTGTTTATTTGTCGATGTGAATGACACTGGACGTTTTACTCCCGTACTAAACCTAGTCTTACTAACCATGGCAATAAACCGGTATTAAGCTGGTTTTCGATTCTTTTGATTTATTAAAAAAGTGTTTATTATTCTAAATTATTCAGCTTTACACTAAATGTATATGAAAGTATTTACTGTATAATTATAATAAATAACAATTTTAAAAAATTACTCTGTCTGTCCGTCTGCTTTATCGGGACTATCACCGGCACATAGCTGTTTGATACAAGGAGTAACTTAGGCTACTTTTATTTAAAAAAATGAGTCCAACAAAATAAAACCACTCGTGAAAACCAGTCTACGCGGATGACACCGCGGGACACAGCTAGTAAGTAAATAACTTATCTGTCTATCTAGCTGAACTGCTGAACAGATTTTACGACATTTGTAACCTCAAGAACGGACCCCAATGAGTACTGAAAACATCAGTCACATACAAAAAACATAACATTATGCTCACGCCTGTATACCCCGAAGGGGTAGGCAGAGATGTATTCAAAGCACACTTACATTTCAGCAGTTATTTCATGTCCGATGTGATAGGGGACTTTTTTGTGCCCGGTTAATGGTAATGGGTACACATTGCCATCAACCGGGCACAAACAAAAATTGTAAAATTATGACCAAGTTTTAGAAAAGGGTACGTAATTTCTGAGTTTCTTGTAGGGTTCATTTCAGTAAAAACAACCGAAACCGGCGGTAACATTATCCTTTATAGTGTGTTTTTTCTATGTCCTTCTGACGTTTATAAAGTACTTTAACAGAAGCCTAAACATAGAAAGATATTTCGAATTTTGAATCCGGACTCTAACCTGCTACTTTGCCCGTTCCGGGGAATGAACCTCGTGCTCTGCAGTAGCGTTCACGACCAGTGAACCATCGAGGCATGAAGAGGAAAGTAATCTTAATAAATCCTAAACACGCTGCACATCTCAAGTTAGCCTGATATAAGATTATATGCCAAGACTAGCTATGCGCCGAGGTTTCACCTGCGTTGACTTAATTTAGTTGGTGATTTAATTTCGTGAACTTAAGTTTAATTGAATAAAAGTAACCTCAGTTACTACAGTGAAAGTCCTGCTATAATCGGTCTAATCATTTCAGACTCAGAACAAACAGACAGAAAGAGATTTTTTATGTATTTGCTGTATAATTGAATTTGCATTTATAAAAAAGCTTGTAATTTGTTGGAATTACAAACAGACAATTCAATTATTTATCTACATAGATGTATAGATCTTTGTACGTCGAGAATAATTGGTGATCGAATATCAGATTAATATGTGGATTATCTATTACCAGAAATGCGATCATATTCACTGCTAAAGCACATCAAATGACCATAATTAATCAACCTCATTATTTCAGGATCAACAGCCGAAAGTGATTGGATTAAGGTGGCATGTGAAAAGCGACTTCAAGTCAACGCAGTAAGGTGCGATTCGGCTCGGAGTGAAATCCGATCGACAGGCGCGCTCATATGTTGGGTATCGGATAAGGTGTTTGATCTAGTTCAAGCCGATTACGGTGGTTTAAATATAGATATCATATTACCACAGAACACGGCAGTATATTTGTATAATACAAAGGAGATAATTATATTGTAATATAGCCGAGTGAGAGCCGTGGTGGGATTTGAACCGTCGCCAGCTACGCAGTGATTTCACGCGTGCTTTACGGTGAAGGAAAACAGAGTGAGAAACCTGCATTGTCTGAAAAGTTATTCAATGATGTATAGTGCCTGAGACGGTGATAGACTCACCATAATCTGTCACGACTTAACTTTTGTCTTTTGACTTGACTTTGTCTTCGGTGAAAAGTGGGTGTTGTTATTACAACACCTCTGCCTACTCCTTCGGGGAATGCAGGCGTGAGCATATGTATGTATGTATATAGTAATACTGGTTTCCGTCAGCGGTGTCTCCCGCGTGTTGTTAGCGATCCCTAATTTGACCCGAGTAAAAATTTAATCAGTAAATAGTACAATAAAATACATACATCACATTCTTCTTTTAACATAAGCATTTACTATCTGTTTATAAAATAATATATCATATACTAGCTGTGCCCCGCGGTTTCACCCGCGTAGATTAAGTTTCATCCTATTTGTCGCGGAACCCTTATAATTTTAATAAATAAAAGTAGCCTAAGTTTCTCTTTGAAACATAAGCTACCTACCAGTGAAAGTCCCAATATAATCCGTCCTGCCGTTTCAGAGATTACCCGGAACAAACAGACAGACAGACAGACAGACAGACAGACAGACAGAGAAAAATTTTAAATGTTGGTTTTTAGTGTCAGTAGCGTGTATACTTTCATATGCATTTAGTGAAAAGATGTTATTTTGAAATTACAAACAGACACTTCAATTTTATTTATCTGTATAGATGTATAGACTAACGGACCCGACAGACGTTGTGCTGCATACATACTGCAGCGCGATCTTCCGGGCTGATTTGTCTATCTAAATCATCCAAAACACTAGAATTATATAGATAAAACGCAGGCGAAGCCGCAGACGGAAGCTTTATAACATAACAATAGATATAGTTCTATGAATTAATTAATTACACAGTATATTACAAAATTTACATGCTTCACTATACAGGATGTAAAACGAGGCCATAGTATAAATATAATCTTTACAAGCGGTATGGAATCTAGGAACAAATCGTTTAAAATGACACACACACACGTGTATAACTACGAGATCAATAAGGGGTGTCACATCGTGTCTGATCACGTGTATGTCATTTACATGCAAACCCTTTATTTTTTACGATACAACTGCATTACTTTTGACAGTAAAAAAGGATATATTTTTAAATCTTTACGTTTGACAGCTCTCACGCTTAGTGGAGCATACGTTCTTATTTCGAACTAACTGTGCCCCGCTGTTTCACCCGCGTAATTTTAATTTAATCAGTTGCTTTTATAACCGAACCCTAATTTAAAAAAAAGTTACTCCTGGTAAAAATCGGTCCAGCCGTTTCAGAGGTTATCCGGAACAAATGCTTACATTTATAAAGTGATTTATTTTGTTTTTTTTTTAAATTGTATAATATTTCTGAAAAGAGCAATTACTGAGTTTCTTGCCAGGTTCTGCTCAGTAAAAGCAACCTCCGAACCTGGCGATAGCATGTATAATCCTGTAAATTGTGTCATTCTGACGATTTTAAAGTGCTTTGTAAAAAGTCTAATCGAATAGAGATATTTTTGACTTGACTTGACAAATAGACGGACAGACAGAGAAATATACTTTCAATGCAATCAGTGAAAAGCTGTTTATTTGGAATTACAAACAGACACTTAAATTGTATTTATCTGTATAGGTTTATAGATGCTTAGATTCCATACTGCTTGTGAAACTTATATTTATACTGTGACGAGGCTGTAACCATACTTTACGATGTGGAAGTATACTTCACCCCCAGTACACATGTAAAACACAATATTTGGATGTGCTAAATTAACATTAGGTTCCTGACAATATACAGCTTACTCTATTAAGAGTCAACTATAAAGATTGCAGAATATGAGACTGCTGACCGAGTGATTTGGTCGTCTGCTATAAAGCGACGCAACTTCAAAACCATGTGGTACATACCAGTAGTTTTTTCTAGATACATAACACATACATATGCTCACGTCTGTATTCCCCGAAGCGGTAGGCAGAGGTGTTGTAATAACACCCACTTTTCACCGAAGATGATAAAGTGCCAACATGACAGATGAGTCTATCGCCGTCTCAGCCACTATTATATACATCTTTGAAATACTTCTCAGACATATGCAGGTTTCTTCACGATGTTTTCCTTCACCGTAAATAACGTGAAAAACACATTGTGTTATAGGCGACTGCTTAAACCCTACGACCAAAATAGTTCTCTAAAAACTTAAATGCAGTGATTTCACGCTACGAGATTTTTAGTAAATGAATAAGTGTAGAGGAAATCTGCATTTAGTTCTGAAGAATTGTAAGAGAGTCGATCCCTTGTATGTATTTAGTTAGTGATGGTAGAACAGTGCCCTTCGCACCCGAGGTCATCAATCATAATTCATCAACTTGGACATGGAAGGAAGAGGTTTTATGGGGCTATTAAATTATTATTTATCGCGAGACTATGATTAATGTCTATAGGTATATATGATACATTATCATAATGAGAAAGGGTTAAGGACCATATCTTTTTATTGCAAGACGCAAGTATATAGACGTAGTGACTTGCAGATCTTATTGACCAGAATCTATACCTTCTTAAAAATTATTAGAAAAAATACGAACACGAGGCGGGACTCGAACCCACGTGCTCTGCAATCCCCTGTCATCTGAGCTCAAGGGCCTAACCATAAGCCAAAACCATAGCTCTTATTACCATCATAGTTCCACTGTGTGACAGTGACAGACTTATAAACGTCATATACGACGTCTTATAATCAGAGTAAAACTATCATGGCAATAAGACGACATGGTAGGGCTCCAGATCTTGAGTAGCTCAGGGGTTCCGCAAAAGCCACCCATGAAATTATAATATACTAGCTGCGGTTTCAGCCGCGTAGATTTAGTTTCTTCATTATTGTCGCGGAGCCCTAATATTTTTAATAAATAAAAGTACTCATTGAAACGTCAGCTACCTGATAGTGAAAGTCCCGTTAAAATCGGTCCAGCCGTTACAGAGATTACCCGGAACAAACAGACATACAGACAGAGAAAAAATTTAAAACTTGGTTTTTTAGTGTCTGTAGCGTGTATACTTTCATATTTAGTGAAAAGCTGTTATTTTGGAATTACAAACAGACACTTCAATTTTATTTATCTGTATAGATGTATAGATAAGATGAACAAATAAGGTAAGTATAATGCCTGACTTGGAGATGACTTTAAAATCACTTTTGCTGTGAAAAGTAGGGGTTGGTATCTTTTGGTCCAAGTACGAGTATCAATATGTCTAGGTAGCTTATATGACTACATCGCGATACGTCTGAATCGCGATTTGCTGTCACACCTCTGCGTACCCCTTCCTGGACCCTTCTTCCCAGAAGTGATCTTACATGCGTAGATTATTTCAAGACTATTTAATCTGTCTGTAGTTTACTTCTCAACTTATACCTATGTGAAGTGAAACTATAAGAGTACCCATCGCAAGCTAGAAATATTCAAATTTATGTGTTTTGCATTACCAACCTTGTGTGATTAGCATAAAGTATTAAATTGTGTGGCAGCGAATTGTATTAAGCCGCAGATTATGGATGTCACAGAATGAGGCACGCTCAAGATAATTTAATTTACACTTAAGCCAATTTCCATGAATTGTGTCCGCAAACTATTTTTCGAAGTTGTGTCAATATAACTTTTAGGAGTAAATGTCTTATCTCTATATTACAGTGTCATGAAAGAACTAATTTTATTAGGTAAAGTAGAAAAAAAATGTTTTTTAAAGAGGTCGCTCGACCCTAAAAATAGCCTTATTTTCAACCAGCTGTGACCCGCGGTTTCACCCGCGTAGACTTAATTTTATTTATTGGTATTTAGTAAAAAGCTGTTAAATTGAAATTACAAAGAGACACTTCAATTTTATTTATCTGTATAAATGGTTTTAAGTGATTTACGTCTGTCTTCCCAACGATTCTAGGGAGGCAAGCGGTCGCATTAAGGCGAGTGACTTGTTAGTTTTCGTTGAATAGTCTATCTCTAGACCATTTCTTTGGAGTAATATGGAATGATTTCTTTGTTACTTTTGTTCTAAAACTGCTGAAAAATAAAATACTAAGTATCTTAGCGCATACTTTAAGAAGTATATATATTTAAATGAATACAATTTAAGAATTTGTTTGCAATTTCAAAATAGCACTTTGACGGCTTATTCTCAGATATCCAGAGCCCAAGATTTTGAGAAATAAACTTTTATACATTAGTTCCGCGACCTCCACGACAATTCAATTTCTTGGATGTCGTGAGAATTTATTTGTATACCAAAACAAAAGCCGTGATGGTAATAAAATCATGGATGTCTGGATAATATGCGTGCAATATGAAAGTATACACGAAAAATATTTCGCAGCAAATATACATTTCAGTCCGTTTGTTACTTCGTTGAATGGCGAATTAAACGGGACTTAAACTGGCAATACTGATACTTGAAACAAATAATAATAATAATGATCTCCTACCGAATTACGGTTACGGCGGCTAATCTCAACGAGGGTCAGCCATGTGCGCAGGAGATATTATAGTGCACAAGTGTGTGCGCAAACACAGGTGCACTCTTTATGCCCTCACTCTCATAGTCCGATGGAACGGCAATCCGACACGACCGGAGAGAGATTAGGCGTAGGACCAACAGCTTAACGTGCTCAAAGCTTAAAGTTCTGTAAATCCTATATAAAAATAGAAGTACCTACAATTACTACCATACGTTTTGTGTAAAGATAACGCCTGATTCTGACTGAAAAGTTGAAATACACATATTATGTTGAAATGTATGATTATGCATCATAGACTGAAGGTGAGGCGTACTCATAGTATGTCCATGTTTCACCAGTTATATTTAAATCCCATGTAATAGGAGACAAGCATACTGCCACTAATCGGGCACTAATCCAGACTCCTGGGCTGCGACCAAGAATTTAGAATCGACGTCGATTGACGGATGAGAATACGTAAACGCTGTCTGCGACTAAGTCCCTTCGATTTCGTAACGGTTTTCATTACGAGTATTCGCCTACTGTAGATCAAATCCAGGAGCTCGTGTTACGCATTTGCTCTTGTAACCGCAAAACCAAAGGCAGACTATAAAATTGTGTATACGAGGGTGTCGTAAACGTAAATATGTAAAAGAGTGTATAGAGCCATTCCCCTCCAGACGACGAGGTACCAAACACACGATTCCTTTTAAGAAGCGCTTTTACCTAATTTTATCAGGGATATCAATCGCAAGTGAAGGGTGAGAGATATAGTGCCCGCCTTATTGTCCTTCAAGGGTATAACCTTAAGGTGCGTTTCCACGAGAGATGTGCGAGGATGCGAAGCGAGGGATGTGTTTGTTAAGAAACAGTCACTGCGCTGAGCGAACTTATGTAGACTGCCTCGTTGATCTAGTGATAGGTTTTTCCATCTGTTCCATCCTGAGTCTTGATTAGTGCCCGGTTAATGGCAATAGGATTAAACTGACGAACAGGTTGTGTCACGAATTTTTCGTTATTCTTAATGTAACATCACTATAGTCTACAGAGCCTTAACATTAAGTAACATTCTCAGGATAATGTTACTCTTTACCGATGTCGATGTGTAATATACCAGTACCCCTATCTCGGGTTTGCCACCACTTTCGGAATCTATACTCGCTAGCGTCTCCATCGAATATTTGTAGGAGACACTGTACAGCTCCTCCAACCGGTGATGTGAAGAACTAAAATATGTCATACAAATACAGTAACTTGCGTGTGTAGCAGTCGAATATTATATAATGGGATCTAGCGAAAATAAATTACCTCTCAGACCACTCGGCCACCACAGCTCGATATTTTTACTGAATTCGATTTAGGTATACTGCGTTTATACTTATATACTAATATTATAATGCAAAGTTGGCTTTGTCTTCCTATCACCTTTTCACGGCAAGCCATCGAACCGATTTGGAAGAAATTTGTATCACCCAGAGATAATTTTGGCTCTAAGGAATATATCCGTACAGAAAAAAATTACAATTTGTCGAAGTCGCGTGTATATACTACATAATATTTACAGATACTTAACCAAGAGTAACGATAAATTAATTTAGTAGTAAGTGCTATATACGTACGTGCTACGCTCGGCTACGACGTAGCTCGTAGCGAAGACAACTTGGTCCAAAGGTTTTGTAAATTCAATTTGGGGCCAAAGGCATTTGCTTAACTTTCTTTATGATAAGGTTTTTTCTTTTGTATATTTCAAAGTACTACAATTGTACTGCATCGTCTACATTCATCAATGTCGTTGTACGTTTTCTAGATAAAAAAAATAGAAAAATATTTCTACGACAAGAATAAAAAATATCGAGTAATAAAAATGCGATGAATTGAAATCCTTTTAGTTAAGAGTTGAAAAACTACTCATGATTTAATTAAATTAAATCCATATAATTTTAAAAGTGCCTGAAAATATCTGAAGTAGATTCTGAGTGCAAATTAATTAAGGTAAGGTTTTGTGGAGAAATTAAAATAAATATTTATGCTGCCTATAGTCTGAGACCTTAGCGCTAAAAGCTTTAAACAACATTTCGGAGAGAATTCTAGCACTCATAAAATTTTAGCACCAGCACTTTTTTTATCAGACTGTCGAGTGGTCTTCTGTACATACTAAAAGGTATATTTGTAAGTATATAGTTACTGCTAGCAGTGAAGAAAAGGTCTGGAACCCAAGTATAGGTATTAACATTGACTATATCGTATTCCGTAATTTCCTCATTTATTTTGGGAACGTTAAAAAGCGCTCCAAGCGGCGAGTGTGGGAAGAAAAAAGCCCTTAACGCTACGTCAATGGACCACGACCAATACTTGGGGTATAGAAACGTGGACATCATTGACGAGCTGGTGCTTAACATACGCTGTTATTGCCATGATACGTCTGTGACAGTGACAGACGTATACACGTCATATCATAAAGTGTAAAACTCTCATGCCATGCTCATGAAAATGAAAATGATTTATTCAGTTTAGATCATGGTAAGGCATTTATGAAGACTTGACCACATGTTCAGAAACTAGCCTTCTGAGAAGAATTGACAAGAAACACGGCTTGAACACTTCATTACATAATAAGTAATTATCATAAATAATTACATTTGTATAAATTATTTACAATGAGAAGTTAAAAATTATCAAAAGGCATGTCTAAAAAATCATGATTAGAAACGCAAGAACAATACCAATAGGATTTGAATAATTTTATATTTACACATACCATGTCATTCCCTGCAGCTACTTGTGCTTTAATTCCATGTATGTTTCTAAAGTGTATTATAATAAAAAGATGATTTAAGAGAAAATGCTACTCTTTATGTAGTGTATAAAATCTTATGTGTAACTAGCTGTGCCCCGCGGTTTCACCCGCTTAAATTTTCCTTTCATCCTTATTGTCGCGGAACCATAATATTTGTAATAAATAAAAGTAGCCTAAGTTACTCCTTGAAACATCAGCTACCTACCAGTGAAAGTCCCGTTAGAATCCGTCCAGTCGTTTCAAAGATTACCCGAAACAAACAAACAGACAGACAGACACAGAAAATTTTTAAAACTTGGTTTTTTAGTGTCAGTAGCGTGTATACTTTCATATGCATTTAGTGAAAAGCTGTTATTTTGGAATTACAAACAGACACTCCAATTTTATTTATCTGTATAGATATAGATATAGATGCATAGATAATGACTGAAAATAAAAATAATTACTAAAATTTTACATTAATATAAATTATTTACTAAGAAAACAACACAATATTATTTTATGTAGTCGCGTCCCAAGAAACTAGATCGACGTGGAATTCCTTTGTGTGACGTTATTACGTCGAAGTCTACGAGCCAAAATTACTTTGATAATTAATATTAATTTTACTTCCTTCATCTAAACACATAAAATTGATAAAGAAAATTGTAATTCTAAGAATTTGGACATAACTAAGACGAGGATAAACGTCAGACAAGACATTACATTGTATTAAAAAAATAAAAAATTCATGAGATATAACTCACATTAATATATTTCACTGTCACAGCATCACCCCTCCCACAAAACCACACTAGCTAACACATTTGATATCTCATTCATAATTAATTTCTTGGTTTCTCAAGATACAGGCCTCGCCTAGTTTGAGAACCCCTGGCAATACCTTGTTATTCCCCTACAATTTCACTATTTTACACTACACACACCCGTTTACAAACAATTAATCCACTGTGTTATTTTTATTCAGCTCTTTAGTTAACATTGTTATTTTTTCGTTTTTTTACCATTATATTGAGTACTTGAAATTAAAAATGCCATTTGAAAATTTGTGAACCAATAAACATTTTTTATTTTATTTTATTTTTATTATAATTAGCTAAAGCCTGAGGAAATACGGTAAAATGTAAAAGTTATACTAGCTTCTGAATGTGACTTCGTCTACGTGGAGTAGTTACTTTGGGCTAACGCTATCTTTGCGCCCTTGGTCTTAGTGTAATGATAGCCTTCCTCGATAAATGGTTATCTAACATCGAAATATATTGTCATATCAGACCAAGTAGTTCCTGAGATTAGCGCGTTCAAGCAAACTGGTAAACTCTGCAGCTTTATATCATACTAGCGGACGTCACGCGGTTTCACCTGCGTAGTTCCCGTTCCCGTGGGAGTAAGGGGATAAAATGTAGCCTATGTTACTTGCTGATGATGTAGCTATCCATTGCTGAAAGAATTATTAAGATCGGTCTAGTAGTGTCGGAGCCTATTCAACACAAACAAATAAACAAATCATTTCTCTTTACAATATTAGTACAGACTAGGTTTTTTAGTGTCAGTAGCGTGTATACTTTCATATGCATTTAGTGAAAAGCTGTTATTTTGGAATTACAAACAGACACTTCAATTTTATTTATCTGTATAGATTAAGTAGATTTACTTTATTACATACTAGCTGTGCCCCGCGGTTTCACCCGTGTAGATTTAGTTTCATCGTTATTGTTGCGGAACCCTAACATTTTTGATAAATAAAAGTGGCCTAAGTTACTCCTTGAAACATCAGCTACCTACCTGTAAAAGTCCCGTTAAAATCCGTCCAGCCGTTTCAGAGATTACCCGGAACAAACAGACAGACAGACAGACAAAAAATTTAAGACTTGGTTTTTCAGTGTCAGTAGCGTGTATACTTTCATATGCATTTAGTGAAAAGCTGTAATATTGGAATAACAAACAGACACTTCAATTTTATTTATCTGTATAGAGGTATAGATTGAAAAAAAATGTTTACCTAAGTGCCGTATATACTTTCATATGCATTTTGTAAACGTTATTAATTTGAAATTTGAAACAGACACGTCAATTTTATTTATCTGTATAGATATAGATAATAGATAAGTAAATCTTAACCTATTACGACTATAGCGCAACTAGGCCTCATGTTTAAACCATAAAAAACTGTCGGTGTCTGATTAACCTTTAGCTCTATAAGTGCCTTAACTTTCAAATGCCATCTTAAGCTAGTGTTGTCACTGAAAATTACCACAACTTATAGTCACTAGTTGCGAGAGACCAAATAATATTCGTGGACAGGCACGTTTGTTGACCCTGATCGATTTCACACCTTATTCACATAATCTTATTTTGACATAATTTCATATAGCGACTCAAAGAGTTTCAGGTTAAAATCACAGTCCAAAGATCAGGGGCCTTACCATAATCTCTTTTTGCCACCATAGTTCCAATCTGTGACAGTGGCAGACGTATACACGTCATATACATCCGTCTCATATCCGACAGTAAGAGACTATCATGGCTACAAGAGGTCATGGACTTAAAAAATTAGTTTGAAATCCTATTATACACATTTTTATAAAATGAAATACTTTTTAATCGAATAGGGAATTGACAGACATTAAAATTGAAATAAAATAACGATTTAATAGTAATAATGAACACGAAAAAAATATAATTAACAATCACTGTGGAAACGGCTGTCTTTCCGAAGCTTTCACTTGTCGATGCGCGATCGCGATTGTTTCGATAATTAAAACATCTCGATGGGTTGCGAATGATTTCAATTCCAGTCTATGGTAGCGGTCGACTCGCGCTTAGTCGCCACTAATCGAACACGGCGCGACTAGATTCAACGCGACTCGGACAAATCGCTTGTATAAAACAATCGAAACAACTCTCCATTGTTTCATCGCCAGGGCGAGTCAATCGAAAAAATTACCGACTGCGATTGTTTTGATTGTAGAAACATCTCGCATAAGCATAAGCATTTGGTATATCTTATTTACTACTAGCTGTGCCCCGCGGTTTCAACCGCGTAGATTTAGTTTCACCCTTATTGTCGCGGAACCCTAATATTTTTGATAAATAAAAGTAGCCTAAGTTACTCCTTGAAACATCAGCTACCTACCAGTGAAAGTCCCGTTAGAATCCGTCCAGCCGTTTCAAAGATTACCCGGAACAAACAGACAGACAGACAGACAGACAGTCAGAGAAAAATTTTAAAACTTGGTATTTCGGTGTCTTTAGCGTGTATACTTTCATACTAATTTAGTGAAAAGCTGTAATTTTGGAATTACAAACAGACACTTCAATTGTATTTATCTGTATAGATATAGATGTATAGATACTGTGTATTGCGAAACAAACTTTATTTTTGTTTACATGGAACACTTGAAGCGGAGTTTTATGAGATACGTTATTTTATTCTATTGATCCGATGTTCTATATACTTAGCAGAATCGGGGCATAACTGGTATTGTTATTCGAAACTAGCTGTACTTGTGGTTTCACCCGCGTAGATATAATTTCATAAATGTAGACTAAGTTAATAACATCTGCCATCTGCCAGTAAAAGTCCCGTTAAAATCACTTCCACCATTTCAGAGCTTAACTGGAAAAAACAAACAAATAGACAAAGAAAACTTTAAAAATAGTTTTTTCCATTTGCGAATACCGTATAATCTTTACTAGCTTCTGTCCGCGACTTCGTCGACGTGGAATAGTAGAAGACTAACGCTAACCCGCTTTTAGCCTCATGTTAAATGTCCTCATGGTAAATCCTTAATCTAACACTGAAAGAATTTTCCAAATCAAACCAGTAGTTTCTTCGATTAACGCGTTCTAGCAAACGAACAAACAAACTTTTCAACTTTATCTATACATCTATGCAGATATATTAAATTGAAGTGTCTGTTTGTAATTCCAAAATAACAGCTTTTCACTAAATGCATATGAAAGTATACACGATACTGACACTAAAAGACCAAGTTTTAAAAAGTTTCTCTGTCTGTCTGTCTGTCTGTCTGTCTGTTTGTCTGTTTGTCCCGGGTAATCTCTGAAACGGCTGGACGGATTTTAACGGGACTTTCACTGGTAGGTAGCTGGTGTTTCAAGGAGTAACTTAGGCTACTTTTATTTATTAAAAATATTAGGGTTCCGCGAAAATAAGGAAGAAACTAAATCTACGCGGGTGAAACCGCGGGGCACAGCTAGTAATATATAAATGCAAAACACAGGTTATTTATAAACGTAGTTAATCTCCAGGGAAATGTCCCAACAACTTGACGCCTGCAGTTTATCACCCGTGCAGAGGCGGTCGACATCTCACAACTTACTTGTAACGTTGTTTGTCGGGTGTCATTATGAGCAGACTAGCTTTATTCCCTAACAACGGGGGTCTCGTTAGCTCAGACGGTGGTCCATTCGATACTCCTTGTTTATTGGCCACATGTTGTTGAGTGTTGTTTAATACGAGTACTTACTATCATCCTGTCTATTTGTGTCGAAAACTATGAATACTATAGCTTATACTGCACTTGCCTGCAGAGGGCTCTATGACACAGTAGATATTGGGTTTAACTGAGCAATTCACAATAAATGCCCGGAATTTGGAAGTTAGCGATTTTTCTACCCGCGTGCCTCGGAAATCACATTAAGCCGTTTGTCCTACCTGATCACTTTCAGGTCCCATCAGACTATGACAGTGATGGAATAAAGAGTGCACCTATGTTTGCGCACTCTAAGTGTAATGTCAGGAAGGAGTATCACTGCCAACCTTCTTGGTACAATCCCGAGGGACACCAATTCATTAATCCAAATTAATAGCTTTCCACTAATATAAAGATATAAAAAACCTATTTAAGAATCTCTGTCAGTCTGTCTGTCTGCCTATTTTTCCGGCTGCTGGACCAATTTAAACAGGACTTACAATGGCAGATAGCTGATGTTACAAGCAACTTAGGCTACCTTTGATTTAAGAAAATCGGATTCCGCGAAATGAAATCACGCGTGAAATCGAGTGTACGTGGGTGATATCGCGGGACACAGAATATTAATAAGAGAAATTTGCATTCATATTTACTAACGACCATAAATAGAAAAGAAATATTATTAAGTGAATCCTTTCAAAAACCTCAGACATTCCACTTACGCCATACTAAACGTAACTTGGAAGAGAAACCCAATAAAACAGACTTCTATGAGTGAGCTCGATGGAAATTTAATTTTGTAACTCACTTTGAAGAATAAACGTAGCCGGAAACCCTGTAGTAATTGAAAAATTGCTTAGAAAATTACTTAATTGAAGAAGGATATTGAAAATTGAAATGGAACAGTCCGCGCCATGCGGTTTTTTAAGGCTTGTCTGCAATACTTTTAAAAAAAACTATTTATAACTATCTGCATGTATAAAGTATATTCACATAAATATTTATAGAAATACTTTTTTTAAAAGATAAAATTCACAGCTAAAAATCACGTTTGCTGCATGGGAGCCCTTTAAATATAAATTTTATTCTGTTTTTTTTTTTATAACGGCATCAGTAATAGATCATCTGTGAAAATGTCGGCTTTCGAATGATTACGGCTTATGAGATACAACTTGGTAATTTTTTTTCATTCGGTAATTAATTTTTAACTAAGTAATTTCAGACTCAAAATTTGTACCGCATTCTTAACTCGTGTCGAGACCTATAAAAATATGCCCCAAGGTTTTCTAAATGATAAAAAAAACAGCATTTCTTACCCATGTCATAGAGATAAGGTAATTTTAAAAGTTATCGAGATCATGTGAGGTTACTTAGGTTGATATTTGAATAGAAATCGAGTATCCTTCAGCAGGAATATCGAAGGAAAACTCAGCAAAATTTGTTGGAACTAATTCTACCGGGTTTTCCTTGAAAAACAGAGCTCGTGTGGGAAAATAAAAGCCTTCAAACGGTATGTAACAAGGTAGGGATGAGAAAATCGAAGATAACCGTTACTTTGGCAAAGTACACAAAAACCGAATGTATAGTTTTCTGCCCCATGTTTTGCTTCTTTCCCACGCTTGAGGTAAAAAGAGAAAATATTAAAAAAAAAAGTTAGAATCCCATGAATGTAGCCGTTGGAGGTGATATTAAACTGTTGTTGATTTTTGTTAAGTGCATGCAACGTTTTATTGAATCTATACAGATAAATAAAATTGAAGTTTCTGTTTGTAATTCAAAAATAACAGCTTTTCACTAAATGCATATGAAAATATATACGATACTGACACAAAAAATAAATTTTTTAAAATTTTTCTCTGTCTGTCTGTCTGTCCGTCTGTCTGTTGGTTGCGCGAAATGAAGCATGAAACTAAATCTACGCGGGTGAAACCGCAGGGCACAGCTAGTAGTTTTATAATTAAGTAGCTTTTCTCGTTAGGTTGGCTTGAAATTGAGTAGAATCATACCTCAAATCAATAACTCTATTTCAAAGTTCCGCCATTTTCTGAAAAAACAAACTCACAACGCCATACATCAAAACTTTACTAACAAAAGTCTGTGCAATAGTTCATTGAACTTCTTCCTTGCGATTGTAGATCCATTATCTTAGTACAGTCGTACTACATAATAAGCTTGTATATATCTATATCTATACATCTATACAGGAAATTGAAGTGTCTGTTTGTAAATCAAAAATAACAGCTTTTCACTAAATGTATATTTAAGTATACACGTTACTGACACTAAAAAACCAAGTTTTATAATTTTTCTCTGTCTGTCTGTCTGTTTGTTCCGGGTACTCTCCGAAACGGCTGGACGGATTTTAATGGGACTTTCACTGGTAGGTAAATGAGCAACTTAGGCTACTTTTATTTATTAAACATATTAGGTTTCCGCGACAATAAGGATGAAACTAAATCTACGCGAGTGAAACCGCGGGGCACAGCTGGTTGATAATAAAAATAAAGTGTATTATTCTTTATCTATTATAATTAGGACACAATAAAAATATTTAGCTTAAGAACGAAGAGTCCACAGAACTGGGAACATAGTAATTCCTCCTTAACCAGTGGAGAGGAATGAATCTGCTATTTTCTGAAGAAAATACAGTGGAGGAATAAGCCAGTACTTCGAGGCTAGTGTAAATCTGCGCTTCCTTGGGGAGTGAAAATAAACTTGTCTTCTCATTGTCGAGGCGGTTAGCGAGAAATGATAGGACTGCCGTCCGTGGCGATTCAGAGTGGGGAATGATTGCGCGTATTCTGGCTATGGTATTTATATTTAATGTTTATTTATTCACTACCTGGCACGAATAGTGGGGTATAACGACTCTCGTTCGAAATTCGGTGCTTTTTAACGGATATACATTTGCTCACGCCTGTATTCCCCGAAGGGATAGGCAGAGGTGTTGTACCAAATTTTCACTGAAGATGATTAAGTAACAACGTGACAGATGGTGAGCCTATCTCGGTCTCAAGCACTATACATACTCATTGATGCATATGCAAGTTGCTTGATATATGCAAGATCCTGGAAGGGTCAAAAATTTATTAATTCACTAGCGGTGTCCCACGATTACACCCACGTAGATTAAATTTCACGGTCGACTTTAACGAAACAAATTTTGTTTAAATAAAAGTTATAATAAGTCAAACTATCAGGGGCCCAACCATGAGCTCTTATTGCAATGATAATTCAGTTGTGCCACAGTGACAGATGTATGCACGTCACATACATCTGTCTCATAAATGAGTGAAACTCTCATGGCAATAAGAGCTCATGGTAAGGCCCCTGTACTGCCAGTGATAGTCATGTTAAAATAGATCGAGTCGTTTAGAGACGGAACAAACAGACGGACAGAGAAAAAAAAATTTGTTATTTGTATGGTATTGGCGTATATACTTTCATATGCATTTAGTAAAAAGCTTTTTTAGATCTGGAATTGGACATGACAAACAGATACTTCAATTTGTTTTTATCTGTATTTTTATGTTTACTCTGATCATAATAAATATTTAAATGTAATAAATATGTTACTGACGTCTCTTGTTAAATAAATACCTAGTTATGAATATCAACAAGAGACCTAATCAAATACAAATTCTCGCTCGCACCAATAGATCCAATAGGCGCTAAACTGAATACATATTTATTCAGAACCTTATTATCGGTTATCGAACGAAACGAAATTCCACGAAATATATACAGATAAATAAAATTGAAGTGTCTGTTTGTAATTCTACATGAACATATTTTCACTAAATGTATATGATAATGCGTTACCTACTTATATAAAAAAAAAACTTATAAAAAAAATCTGGCTGTCTCTCTGAAACGAACGAAATCATCTTCGGTGAAAAGTGGATGTTGTTATTACAACACCTCTGTCTACCCCTTCGGGGAATACAGGCGTGAGGATATTGTATGTATTCTTAGTGAAATGTTTTCAAACTGGACGTGTAGCGCCACAGAATCTTTGAAGGAAACTCTTAGAATAATCCGGTGTGAGAAACGCCGAGAGGTTGCAACTTTAGTACTAGCAATGTTGGATAGAGGGCGCTTTTCGTTACTTTGGCTATTAAGAAGAAGGTGCACAACATACATACATACATACATATGCTCACGCCTGTATTCCCCGAAGGGGTAGGCAGAGGTGTTGTAATTTTCAACACCCACATTTCACCGAACATAATTAAGTGCCAACGTGGCAGAGGGTGAGTCCATCGCCGTCTCAGGCACTATACATACGTCTTTGAATTACTTCTCAGTCATATGCAGGTTTCCTCACGATGTTTTCCTTCACCGTAAAGCACGTGGTGTGAAATCACTGTACATAAGTTTTTAGAGAAACTCATTGGTACAAGAAGGTGCACAAGGTTGTATTTTAACTGAATAAATCTCTGCATTCAATCTCTTCATACAGCAGAGGCAGAGATTAACTTATAGACCACCCACATTTGCCAGGTATGTTTAAGTGTACATGTACAACTTTATTTCTGACTAGCTGTGCCCCGCGGTTTCACCCGCGTAGATTTTAATTTCATGGTTGCCCGCCGGTCCCTAATGTTATTTTAAAATCTAAGTAGCCTAAGTTACACCTTTTAACATTAGCTATCCGTCAGTGAAAGTCCGATTAAAATCCGTCCAGCCATTTTGGAGATTACCCGGAACAAACAGACAGACAGACAGACGGACAGACAGACAGAGAAATTTTTTAAAACTTCGTTTTTTAGTATCAGTAGCGTGTATACTTTCATATGCATTTAGTGAAAAGCTGTTATTTTGTAATTACAAACTGTTGAGGAGGAGAAGGCGGGCAGTTCAGGGTGTTGAATGACAGCTTTATTTCATCTCTTGTATCGTTTATTTTCTTGTTTTTTACAATATTACAATAGGTACACGTTAAATGCGTAGTCGGTCGCAGCGAGAGGACGACAGGTAAGTATGGTGGGGGGACGCGAAGTTAGCTGCAAGCAGCTAGGAACGTTTCGATTGACGTGAAGTTGGCTTGCGCGTTAACATGCCCCCGGCCTTGGAAGCTGGCAGCAAGCAGCAGCTTTCAATGGTTCAGCTTACTTCGACAGGCAGCGGACAGATCTTCGAAAATGCCCGCCGTATTGTTCCTGCAGCAGTGCGAATGTCGGCAACTCTGGAAACGCCATCATGACCCGGTAGGACGGAGATGATTCTGCCGAGGTTCCATCTGAGAGGAGGGGAGTTGGTGTCCTTAATGACTACCAATGTGTTGGGTTTCAGATCCGTTACATTTGACTTCCATTTTGCTCTGGTCTGTAGCTCACTCACGAACTCCGTGGACCAGCGGTTCCAGAAGTGTTGTCGTAGTTGTTCGACTCGCTGATATCTGGTCAGACTCGAAATCTGCCTTTCTTGTAGGTCAGCGCAAACAGGTGCAGTCAGCGGGCGACCAACTAGAAAATGAGCAGGACAAAGAGGGGAAAAGTCGTGTGGATCAGAGGAAAGAGGAGTTAGGGGCCGAGAGTTCATTATGGCCTCAATTTGAGCCAAGGTCGTGCTTAACTCTTCAAAAGTTAAATGCGCATTACCTACTACACGCCGGAGATGGTATTTACAGCTCTTTACTCCGGCTTCCCATAATCCACCAAAATGAGGCGCATAAGGGGGGATGAATTTAAATTGTATATTCTGACCGGCAGCGTAATCTAATATTTCTTGTGAACAGGTTTTTAGAAATTTAGCAAATTCATTCATTAGCCCAACAAAGCATTTCCCATTATCAGAATATATTACTGAAGGTTTTGAACGCCTAGAGATAAATCTCTTTAATGCTAAACAATAAGCATCTGTAGTGAGGTCGCTAACTAGCTCCATATGTACGGCGCGGGTCGCGAAGCACACAAATAAACAAATATATGCCTTTACAGTTTTAGCTCCCCTGCCTTTTCTGTTTAATATGAGCACTGGACCGGCGTAGTCAACACCACAGTTTAAGAATGGATAGCCTGGATGCAGTCGTTCTTTAGGTATGTCACCCATGATAGGCTGTGGTGTTTTGCCTCGCAATCGTGTACACAGCACACAATCATGGAATATTTTCCTAGCCAAGTTGCGCCCTCCTATTGGCCACCAAGTTTCTCGCAATGTGTAAAGTGGTAACTGTGGCGCAGCGTGTAAAAGTTTAATATGTTCATAGCGAAATATTAAAAATGTGAAATGATGTTTAGATGAAATTAAAATCGGGTGCCTTTTATTATAATCGAATTGTAAATTATTGTTGAGTCGACCCCCTACTCGAATTATATTATTAGAATCTATAAATAAATTTAAATTAGACAGTTTGTGTTTATTGAACAACGCTTGTTTAGTTTTTAAATTATCATAAACGTCACGAAAAGATTCCTGTTGTGCTAATCGAATCAATAAAGTGAGCGAGTCTTCCAACTCATTCACACTCAGGGGGCCTGTGCGTGATGCATTCATATGGCATTTATTGAAAGAAACGCGCTTCAAACGGGCAACGCCACGAATCATTTTGTTAAAATCAGAAAATCTATCGAAGGGAAATTTAAATTCTTTTTTGTGGATGTTTGTGACGTATGTATGAGTAGTGTTCGCATTATGAGTTTTCATATCAGGGAGATCACTTTCTGCGACAGAAATGTCTGAATTGTGAGTTGAGCAGTTTAGAGTTGGATTACGGAGAAATTCCGGGCCATGCCACCACAGGTGAGACATACTGAGCGAGTCCAGTGGTATGCCTCGTGACACGAGGTCAGCTGGGTTGTCTTTGCCACTGACGTGGCGCCAAGGATGCTCTTTCGTTAACTCGCGTATCTCCACAGTCCGATTTTGAACGAATGTTTTTAATAAACTTGGTGTCATGCGCAACCACCCGAGAACAATAGTGGAGTCTGTCCAGAAAATTACCTGATGAAAAGCACAGCGCATAGATTGTTTAATTTTATTATACAAGTTAGCACTTAATAAAGCCCCACACAATTCTAATCGGGGAATACTAACAGGTTTAATAGGTGCGACTTTACCCTTTGAGCATAAAAGTGCTATGCTAACTGTATAGTCAGTGTGTATAGTTCGAATGTATGCGCAAGCGCCGTAGCCCAGCTGAGAGGCATCGCTGAAAATGTGTACTTCGACATAACTGGGGTTTGAACCAATGACATGACGCGGTATACGTAATGTATTGAGGATAGGAAGTGATTTTTCAAATTGGTTCCAACTAGCAGCTATGTCGCTAGAAACTGGATCGTCCCAGTCGAGTTTTAATAGCCACAATTTTTGTAACATCATTTTCCCCATCATTAAAAATGGACTAAGCAAGCCTAGGGGATCGAATATTTGAGATATACTTGAAAGTATGAAACGCTTTGTGATATGTGTACTATCATTTGGTTTGAATTGTGTGTGATAATGAAGTTCGTCGGTTGAATTGTTCCAACCTAAACCGAGTGTACGGCAGTTAGCATTCTCGCCCAACGAAAGATCCTTATAATTATTATTGATGTAAGTGTTGTCTAAATTGCACTCGTTCGGATTAAAATTAAATGTCCACTTACGAAGTGGAAAGCAACCTGATTCAAGGACCCTTTTGGTTTCGTGACACAGAGATAAAAGATGTTCAATCGAATCTGAGCCCGTAATCATGTCGTCAACGTAAAAATCGTCATTTATAATCTGTTGCACTTCCGAGTTGGTGCACTCTGCTGCTAACTGCTTTAAACACCTAACAGTAAGAAATGGAGCAGAGGCAGTGCCATAGGTGACTGTGTTCAACTTGTAACATTCGAGCCGATCCCCAGGGTTTTCACGCCATAATATTATTTGAAGCATGCGCTGCTGCTCATTAATTAGCACTTGTCTGTAAGCCTTTTCAATATCAGCGCACACCACAAACCTATGCTGTCTAAACCTCAGCAGTATAGAGAATAAATCCCCTTGGATTGGCGGCCCAATTAACTGCAACTCGTTAAGTGACACATTAGAACTTGACCTTTGACTGCCATTGAACACAACCCTTAATTTTGTTGTGGTGCTGTGTTCACGAAAAACGCCGTGATGCGGCATGATATAATATGGCTTATCGTATGTATCTATTCGAGTCATATGTCCTAAATCATCGTACTCCTTCATAAAATCCGCATACATTTTCTTAAATACAGTGTTACGCTGTAATCGTTTTTCAAGACATAAAAACTGCTGTTCAGCTATCGCATATGTATCGCCTAAACTGTCAGGAGAACGCTTGAGAGGTATTTTGACGCAAAATCTACCATCAGCCATTCGCATCGTATTTTCGATGAAATGTTTTTCGCATGCCATCTCATCTTCGCTTAAAATATTAGCTTTTGGTAGCTCCTCAAGTTCCCAAAACATTTTCAATTGAGTGTCAATTGATTGTGTGAAGTTGCAATGAATTAAATTATTGCCTTTTGATTTATTTGTATGTATGAGTCCTGAAATAATCCACCCTAGCTTTGTATTTTGAAGGAAGGGTCCATTTTTAAGGCGCATCCGTCCTTCACTCAATAAGTCCCAAAACATGTCTGCACCGATTAAAATATCAATGTTTTGACTTTCGTTAAAATGTGGATCGGCTAACTTAATGTTGTTGGGTAATTGTAAAAGATCGCTTTGTATGTAAACGGGTGGTAAACAAGAAGTTATCTCAGGTAATACAAAACATTGTAAACGCGTAATGAAAGTGCTGGCCATCGCTTTAATTTCAATATCACACCTTTGCGAGCTGTGTGTTATTGAATTTCCAACACCTTTTATGTGTGTAGTGGACTGTATCGTAGGAGTGTTAAGTAAATCGCATAATCGCTTTGTAATGAAGCATCGTTCGCTCCCACAATCGAGCAGAGCGCGTGCAACATGATATTTACCGGTATTAGTTATTATCTCCACCTGAGCCGTTGACAACAACACAGGATTCACACTAGTTAATAATTGTTCGCATTGTGTATTTAAGTGTGAAGTATGTGCGTACGTATATTGTGCAGCGACAGTCGCATCGGAAGAGTTGTTTTCGCATTGAGAAACCGGTTTGTTATTATCGCTAGCTGTGGTCGCGGCGGCGATCAGCTGTTCCGTGTGGATCATTGTGTGATGCCTTTGATTGCACTTGCGGCATGAACCGAACCTACAGTTAGACACTGAATGACCTGCGCGTAAACAATTAGCACACAGGTTGTTATCGCGTACGAATTTTAGTTTGTCTTGTAAATTGAAGTTAATAAATGATTGACAAGTGTAGATTGGGTGATGATAGTTACATAGTATGCAAGCGCGTATTGGTTTTTTAAAGTGTTGTTGTGAGTTATTCGTATTGTGTGAAACTGGTGACACATGGCAGTGAACCTTAGATATTGGCAATTGTTTATTCGCTTTATTGTGAGCGCTATGTGTAACCAATAAAGTTTCTAACATGTCCGCCCTATCTTTAAGAAATTTAAGTAAATGGTCAACTTTAACTACCGGTGTACTGTCTTTGTCTGACTCGGTGGCATGTATGGAACCGCGATATTGTTCCCACTCGCGTTCTGTACTGCTATCTAGTTTACAGACTACAATATATATAATGAGTGTATCCCACGAGTCTACCGGTTCGTTAAGTAATTTTAAAGCGCGTAGGTTTTTCAATATCGTATCAATTAATTTTCGAATATGAATGGGAGATTCTTTAACTAGATTTTGAATAGAGAATAGGGCTTTGACGTGGTTGTGTACTAACAACCTAGTATTATTGTACCTATTGCAAATTAAATCCCATGCTACTGTATAATTGTTTGAACAAAACTCTAAGGAATCAATTACCAATGCTGCGACGCTTTTTAAAGAAGACTTTAGGTAATGAAATTTCTGTATTGAAGAAATATCTGCATTATTATGAACTAAAGAGAGAAATGTATCTCTGTACTCCAGCCAGTGCTCATATGATCCATCAAAGGTTGGCATAGCTATGGTAGGCAGCTTTACAGCATGTGAACTAAAATGTGAGCTTGTAGCGGTTTCACTAAAGGAAAGCAAGCTTTTAGCTTTAGCTATAATGATATAATATGCACTTTCAAAGCCTTCGCGTAATTCTAATTGTTGAAAAAGCTCATGATCATTTACTGACACTTCGATTTCACTTTGTATTGAATCAAAATCATTGAACATTTTGGAAGCTCCCTCAAGGCGTAATTTTAATTCCCCTCGTTTATTTGAGTTGGAAGCTAAATCATTTTTATCTAAATTGTTAATATATTTTGTTAATGCCGTTAATCTGCCTCTAATGACACCCCTTTTTTTATTGAAAGTGTGTAGGAGGTCATCACTTTTAGAATTTGCACTTTTGGGAGATTTGTCTGGAATTGCCAATCTTTCGGTGCTCATTTTGGTGGATGATGAGAAAACACAGAGTACTTACAGTTTTGGTTGATTAACAGCCACGTGCAGTAAACTTTGCGCAGTATCCACGACAATATGGCGGCCGGTTGAAACACTGACAACTGGAATTTGCAGATAGAATGCTATTAGCACAGGTAGGCAAAGAAGTTGGGAAGGAAACTAGTGGCCGTCTTACCGAAAATACACCGTTTGCCACGCTGATTACTCCGTTTCGTATCGTATGTCGCTTTATCGTATGGTTCGCTTCTTCCGTATGTGATCTGCGCTTGATTGGCAGAATTTGGCTCCGATGGACCACTTATGTTGAGGAGGAGAAGGCGGGCAGTTCAGGGTGTTGAATGACAGCTTTATTTCATCTCTTGTATCGTTTATTTTCTTGTTTTTTACAATATTACAATAGGTACACGTTAAATGCGTAGTCGGTCGCAGCGAGAGGACGACAGGTAAGTATGGTGGGGGGACGCGAAGTTAGCTGCAAGCAGCTAGGAACGTTTCGATTGACGTGAAGTTGGCTTGCGCGTTAACACAAACAGACACTTAAATTTTATTTATCTGTATAGATTTTTGTAAACAAACTCAGAGGTGAATTGATGTTGAAACCTTAAACCGATAAAATAATTTATCGGTAATATTAATTACCGGTACTCTGCAACCGGGTAATGTTGTAACCGGACCTGTAAAAAACCTAAATTAATTTCCTCTTTTATCATGCTGTCAGTGAAAATTTTGTGGAGAATTTTTCCATGGTAAATTTGTAAAATTTTTGCTGGGAATGTGAGTAAAGTCATTAATGTGATGAGTACTTTTTACAGTTCAATCATTTCAGGTCATACATGAAACGGTAGTGTCTGTTTTTAATTCTTAATTAACAGTTTTCCCCTAAATGCATTTGAAAGTATGTACAGTACTAAAATAAATAACAAATATTGAATATTTTTTTTCAGACGATGAATCGAGGAATAACTAAGACTTCTTTTGTTTATTTACTAGCGAACGTCACGCGGTTTAACCTGCGTAGTTCCCGTTCCCGTGAGTGTACGGGAATAAAATATAGCCTATATTAATCAGTGGTAAAATTGCATTTAGATGGTGTAAGAATTTTTAAAATCGGTTTAGTACTTTTTGAGCCAATTCGTTACAAACATACATACAAATCTTTCCTCTTTATAATTATAATATTAATATAGAAAAATATAGGGTTCCATTAAATTAATCCACATATGAAATCTACGCGGAACACAGCTAGAATTTTATAAAATGTAACATTAGTATACAAGAAACTAAGTACATCTCCCTGGCCTTATCCCATACATTGTTGGGGTCGGCACTTGATTCAACCCGATGTGGCTGATCACATGATTTTTATACGAAGCGACTGCCATCTGACCTTCGCAACCCCATATTAGGAGGAAAATCTGTGATCTGGGTTAAACCAGTTGTCAGATTATTTTTAGGCCTCCGACTGACCTGTAACGATTGCCAAAGATGTTAAATTGGCAACCGGGACCGACGGCTTAACGTGCTCTCCGAGGCACGGAGGGAACTCGGGCGGTCACCCATCCAACTACTGGCTAGGCGTATGGTTGCTTAACTTCGCTGATCGAATGATATGCGCAATAGCAACTGTGCCACGAGCTCCTCTATACAAGAAACTAAGTATATTCAAAATAATATCATGAATACAGTTGTCAGACCGTTTCATTCCTTGTTATGTCGTCTACCACAGACCTTGTTTACTAGACTGTGTCAAACAAAACAACACTATCCTATATCCTAAGTAACTATCTATGTATGATCCCAAACAATAGAACTTTCCGTTATTATGTTTAGACATTTGGTCGGCATATGTCTAACTCAATTACCTCTTGTTCTTTAACACTATGTGTATATGTACTTACTATGACTGCCTCGTTGGTCTAGTGGCTAGTAGGTTCACCTGCCGATCAAGAGGTCCTGGGTTCGATTCCCGAGTCGAGTCAAAAATAGATATTGGATTTTTTTGTTAAGAAATTCACAATAAAATGCCCGGAGTTTGGAAGTTGGCGGTGTTTACACCTCCGTGCCTCGGAAAGTACGTTAAACCGTTGGTCCTACGCCTGATCTCTCTCCGGTCGTATCGGATTGCCGTCCCATCGGACTATGAGAGTGAGGGCATAAAGAGTGCACCTGTGTTTGCGCACACACTTGTGCACTATAATATCTCCTGCGCACATGGCTGATCGTCGTTGAGATTAGCCGCCGTAACCGTAATTCGGTTGGAAATCATTATTATTATTGTATATATTTACTTCGAGTTTACTCATGTGCGCTTTCACATTGGACGATAACGTAGTTTGTAGTAGTTTGATACAATTACTACTGAACGCTTTCACACTGTGTCGTTGTAGTCAAGTATCGGCGGACGATATCGTGGCAGTGGGAAAGCACCCATTGTCTAGTTATTAAATGTATTATTTAGAAAACTATCTCACGGCACTTTTTGACTAAAAATTATAATTATTAATATTAATAATACCTCTCCTCTTTCAAGTTAATTAAACGGTTTTAAAAAATAAAGTTTTTTCGCCCGTTGTTTTGGTTCTTGAAATTATAAAAAAACAGTGCATTATTTTTATCTGTAATTTTATTGAGTTCTAGAATCGTGGAATCCTTCCTTAATCTTTAAGTATTCTGTATATACCTTCATTTTAGGATGACATTGAGCAATTTATTTGTATAAGTGTGCCTTAAGTATCGTAGCACTTTTATTAAGTATGTACAGGATCAAGATACTGATCCGTCTTCACACTCTTAGCAAGAGTAAATGTATTAGCACCAAAGTAGGCACACACTTCAAGAAAATGAAAACAAGAAACAACTCAATCTAATGAAAGTGTCGAGACGATGTGATGGCGAAAGACCTTCACCTGTCCCCGACCTTTTGACCGAAATAAACTACTTTAACCCAATTTCATGAAGCCTATACGACTCGGTACAATATCGCCTTAATTAAATTGATATTGTATTGCATTGTTGATATATATATATATCGTCGTTGTGCGTTCAAAAGTAGCTATGTGTTTTTACACACTTTACAGGAGACGCAGAAAATTATTTTCTCGAAATATGGCCGGGTATTCAAAAAAATATTCTTACCATCTATATTTATACATATATACAGATAAATAAAATTTCTGTCTGTTTGTTCCGGGTATTTTTTTAAAAACATTTAAGGTTCCACGGGAATAAATTTAAATCTACGCGGGTGAAACCGCAGGACACAGCTAGTTGATACATATAACAAATTTACATAGATTTTTTTAGTTTAATGTTGGATAGGTATCATTATTAATAATGACAAAATTAAACATTACTGGAAATTTTGACACTTACGAGTTGACGAAATACACGTACCGACTTTTGCACGCGCAACGACGATATATATAGCGTAGTGTTGTGGTAATTGACTTGAAACTTTGATTCTGAGTTGCAATCCAAAACGAGCATGTCTTATGGATGATATTAAATATATTATTATTCTTTATTATTTTTTACTAGATGTGCCCCGTGGCTTCACCCGTAGACTTAATTTAATGGGTGGCCCTCGGAACCCTAAAGCTTTTTCTATACAGATAAATAAAATTGAAGTGTCTGTTTGTAATTCCAAAATAACAGCTTTTCACTAAATGCATATGAAAGTATACACGCTACTAACACTAAAAACCAAGTTTTACAAATTTTCTCTGTCTGTCTGTTTGTTCTGGATAATCTCTGAAACGGCTTGACCGATTTTAACGGGATGTGGGGCACAACTAGTCTAAAATAAAAGAAGCCTAAGTATAATAAATATAAAATTAAAATAAATGATGTGCATATCGTATATATATACGGTTTCGCACTTTCATATGTATTTAGTGAAAAAGTTATTGTTGATTTTAAATTACTATCTAATAGGCTTTAATTTTATTTTTCTTGAAGGTCAGATGGCAGTCACTTCGTATAAAATCGGTTAATCAGCCACATCGAGTTGAATAAAGTGCCGACACCAACAATGTTTGGTAAAAGGCCAGGGGCCTT
The DNA here is from genome assembly GCA_964035505.1 of Watsonalla cultraria. Lineage (NCBI taxonomy): Eukaryota > Metazoa > Arthropoda > Insecta > Lepidoptera > Drepanidae > Watsonalla > Watsonalla cultraria. The sequence goes on from OZ037731.1 coordinate 7,368,074, forward strand.
ACCACGAGCTCTTATTGCCATGATAGTTTCACTCATTTATGAGACAGATGTATGTGACGTGTGACAGATGTATCTGTCACTGTCGTACAACTGAATTAACATTGCAATAAGAGCTTATGGTTGGGCCCCAGGAGATGATCGATGTTGCGTTCAAAAATAAAGCACCCACACTTACACACATATGCTCACGCCTATATTCCCCGAAGGGGTACGCAGAGGTGTTGTAATAACGACACCCACTTTTCATCGAAAATGAAGTGCCAATTTGACAGATGGTGAGTTTAACACCATCTCAGGCATATACATACGTCTTTGAATCACTTCTCAGACATATATAGGTTTCGTCACGATGATTTCCTTCACCGTAAAACACGTGGTGTGAAATACTTAACCCACACACATTCACTGCTGAAATTTCGTGTTCTTCGTAAATTCTCTAACAGTTAGACGCGCAGGTGCGTCGTTAGCAGTGAATACGTTAAACAAAGAGCCCTTACATTCCATATTGCAATGCAACAATACAACATTAGAAAAGACAAACTATGACGTAGTAATCCCACACAATACCAGTTGAAAACAGGAATAAAAGCCAGCTAAGAGCACAGTGAAAACCTACCGTTATTAGTGCTTGAGCGCACGGTTCAGCGATTCAACTTGCGTCGCTTTACCCTCGGATCGACAAAACATACAATAGGTACTCGTGATTCACTCTACTGAGGTCGTATCTTTACTACGTAATGTGTGCACTATGTGGGATTTCTCATAATTGTTGCTCATCTATACATCTATACAGATAAATAAAATTGAAGTGTCTGTTTGTAATATTAATAATAGTTTTCCACTAAATGCATATCAAAGAATACACGCAGCTGACACTAAAAAACCAAGTTTTAAAATTGTTCTCTGTCTGTTTATTCCGGGTAATCTCTGAAACGGCTGGACCGATTTTAACGGGACTTTCATTGGCAGGTAGCTGATGTTTCAAGGAGTAATTTAGGCTTCTTTTATTTATTCAAAATATTAGGATTCCGCGACATGAAGCATGAAACTAAATCTACGCGTAGTACAATATAAAAATGATTATTCAGTTTAGGCCCTGGTAAGGCACTTATGAACGTCGAAGAATTGACCACCGGTTCTGAAACTAGCCTTCTGAGAAGAAACTCAGCTAGCATCATGTACAGCAACATAGTAAATAATTATTAAATAGCTAGAATTTTGGTCCGTGGACTTACAGAAACTGACATATTGAAAAGGATAATTTAAAACTAGGGCAGTGGATTTACGGGTAAAAAATATTACCGTGGACCCACTGTAGGTCAATAGCAGTGGGATCACGGAAAATATGTCGGCATGACTTTTCATGCCGACATATTTTCCGTGATAATATGTCGGCATGACTTTTCATGCCGACATATTTTCCGTGATAGGCTACGAGGGTGAAACCGTGAAATACAGCTTTATACTGAATGTCACCACAAATACGTGTATCTAAGCATCCCTTACTCAGTGAAGGGGTATCTAATTGGCTAATTACAGTCAGCCACATCCCTTGTTCGTCTGGAGTAAATTGAACTCGTAAGTTTCACGACGGCTTGTGTATAATATTATCCAATGTTTTGGTAGACTGGAATGGTAAACATTTGTGTTTACAGAACGGAATTTAAGAATAATACGTTCGATATGTGTACATTATTTTATTATTGACACTGTTTCTGTTATCTATACATACAGATAAATAAAATTGAAGTGTCTTTTTGTAGTCTCCAAATTACAGATTTTCACTAAATGCATATGAAAGTGTACACGCTACTGACAGTAAAAACCAAGTTTTAAAAATTTTCTCTGTCTGAATATCTGTTTGTTCCGGGTAATCTCTGAAATGGCTGGACGGATTTTAACTTGACTTGGGACTTTCACTGGTAGGTAGCTGATGTTTCAAGGAGTAACTTAGGCTACTTTTATTTATTAAAAATATTAGGGTACCGCGACAATAATAATGTAACTAAATCTACGCGGGTAAAAGCGCGGGGCACAGCTAGTTTCTATATATTTTTAAACGTATCTTTTAGCGCAAGCACGAGAGAATGTTGCTTAGTCCAAGCCTGCTGGGGGGGTTAGTATACATTCAAATTTTGCAAGTCATGTTTAAGTGCCAAATAATAGTGGTTACTCCTGGAAACATCAGCTACCTGCCAGTGAAAGTCCCGCTAAAATCGATCCAGCCGTTTCAGAGATTACCAGGAACAAACAGACGGACAGACAGACATACATGGAAAAAAAATTATCCTCGGCTTTTCAGTGTTAGTAGCGTGTATACTATCATATGCATTTAGTGAAAAGCTGTTATTTTAGAATTACAAACAGACACGTAAATTTTTTTTATCTGTATATATGATATAAATCAGTCACGTGACATATGTCTTTCCCGTACATTTTGTATCGTCTAGCGAAGGGTGAGGATAATGTTACTTTGTCTACAGGCCCAGGGAATGTTGCTGTGATTAAAAAAGAGCACACAAAGAAACATCTTCGAAGTAATGGATACAATTCGACTTAAGCCATAGTCCCAGCCAATCTAAGAGTTGAGATTGTTATCTGAAGCGAAGCGCCGGCAATATAAAGGGCCAATGAACCTCGGTATTGTTTTGGCGAGACGATTCGGAGATAGAACAGATATGCCTTATTATTAACTAGCTGTGCCCCGCGGTTTCTCCCAAGTAGACTTTATTTCATGGGTAGTACGCGGAGCACTACCTAACGTATTTTTAAATAAAAGTAGTCTAAGTTACTCCTTGTAAAATAAGCTATCTGCCAGTGAAAGTCCCGGAGAATAGCCGGAACAAACACACAAACGGACAGGCGGAAAGACAGACATATATGTCTGTCTCGGAATTTTTACTTTTTTTCCCTATAGGGAAAAAAAGTAAAAATTATTTTTTCTTTTTTTCAGTACCAGTATCGTGCTTTCATATGCATTTAGTGAAAAGCTGTTATTTTGGAATTACGAACAGACACTTCAATTTAGTTTATCTGTATAGATATCCACTTGTACTGTCTTAAGGAGTAATAAATTCTCCCAGTATGTGTTTAGTGTGATGACGCGGCAGATAGGGCAAATAGAAAATATCTATCTGCACATGGTCGATATTTGTCTGGAGTCGTTGAACGAAGTCCTTAAGTCCTACTTAAGGAGGATTGAGAAATACTGTTGAGGTGTTTTGTTATGATACTATTCTTATATGTAGTATTTTGGTAGAATTAGAAGACTTGTGAAATAGGATTTTACAAACATGTTTGAAATCAAAATATCGAGTAATGTGAGGTGAAATCACTTAACATACCATTGAGTCAGATACCTCATAGTATAAAGCTTCAACATTTTCCTATCTGGACAATCCCTTATATCTGGTGAAATGTGGGTGCACAGCGCACTAAAAGTACAGCTTTGCATACCCCTGAAGGGAATACAGACGTGAGCATATGTACGGGTAAAAATCACGGAGCACTGGATTTTAATAATTCGATTAGTTTTTACCATATTTTTTTAATTTTCTTACTAACTACCTATTCCCCGTGGTTTCATCTGCGTACAGTTAGTTTCATGGAACCCTATAGTTTCTCGAAATAAAAGTAGCCTAAGTTACTTCTTGAAACATTTATCTGCCAGTAAAAGTTCAAATCGGTTCAGCCGTGTCAGAGATTAGTTTAGATTAGATTAGACCAGTTTTTTTTAAATAGTTTTTTTTTCTCAATACCATATATAAACTTCATTATGCATTAATGTTAATTTGGAGTCTATCGCCTTCTCGGGCATTATACATACGTCTTTGAATTATACTCCTCAGATATATGCAGGTTTCCTCACGATGTTTTCCTTCACCGTAAAGCACGTGGTGTGAAATCACTGCAGATAAGTTTTTTAGAAGAACTCATTGGTACAGGCACCGCTGGGATTCCAACTTGCGTCGGTTGTGTAGCAGGCGACTACTCAAACCCCAAGCCCACAACGGCTAAATAAGATTATTAATTTAAGCAAATTTATAATTCTTAGTGTTGAAGTATATTTCTAATGGTATTCCAATGAAGCGACACGGCGTCGAGACTGTAATTATTGACGCCACTCAAAGGTGTGTTTATAGAGCTATTAGCGGGCTTTGATAACCGATACGGTTGCCTATTGTCAGGCAATTTACATTATTGTTAGGTTAATAAGCGTTTAATTTGAGAGGATACACTATCATTATGTTAACAACTAGCTGTGCCCTGCGGTTTCACCCGCGTAGCTTTAGTTTCATCCTTATTGTCGCGGAACCCTAATATTTTTGATAAATAAAAGTAAAGCCTAAGTTACTCCTTGAAACATCAGCTACCTAGTAGTTTCAGCCGTTTCAGAGATTACCCGGAACAAACATACATACAGACAGACAGAGAAATTTTTAAAACTTGGTTTTTGAATGTCAGTAGCGTGTAAACTTTCATATGCATTTAGTTAAAAGCTGTAATTTTTTAATTACAAACAGACACTTCAATTTTAATTATCTGTATAGATTTAGCGTTCTATAGACGTGTTTGTTAGTGTTGCGTTACACTTGATTGTATGGTATCTGAAGTATTAAACAGGATAACATTTAGACAATTATGTTATATGAACAGTTGAAAATACCGTTGGCTTATACACGGATAGCATCATCTGGCTTTGGCTCTAACAAATTATCAAAATAATGGCTAAAAAAAGAAAAAAAAATTGTTTACCTTCTTTTTTTTGGCTTTCATGCGATGTTAACTATTATGGCAATGAAAATGAAAAATATTTATTCAGTTTAGGCCCTGGTAAGGCACTTATGAAAGTCGAGAATTTACCACCGGTTCGGAAACTAGCCTTCTGAGAAGAACCGGCAAGAAACTCAGTAATAGGAGCCACGCATATACTCGTAGAGTCGCGTTTAGAACGATCTTGATTCCTATGAAGCTGAATGCAAAAAAAATAAGTGTGCCTGTTGAATGTGTGGGAACCAACCTTTTGTATGTTTCTATTTAGTGATTCTTAAGTGCCTGAGACGATGATAGACTCACCATCTGTCACGTTGGCACGTAATCTACCGTGAAAATTATGTATTATTTTTACAACACCTCTGCCTACCCCTTCGGGGAATACAGGGTTTTGTATAACTTATTAGATTTTTAATAACTCTATGTAATCTGGCTTCGCCTTAGCAGTCGTGCTACGCACTCGTAGTCTAAGAAAGCGCTACGAACAAGTAGCTAGAAGTCTGTTTTTGTAACATGATTACATATGCAACTTTTTATTACATCTCCAATTAAAATTAGACCTTATTTGCACCTAGTTTTCGTCCTCAAATGCATTATCATCGCAGCAAGAAGCACATTCAAGTATTTTCACTCAACTCAATACAATGGTTGATTGATGAGTCTCCTCAACTTTGTAGGGTTAAGAACAAACGAGATTATAAATTAAACTAGCAGTAATTAATCAATGTTGTTGGGGGAAGGAATTCACTTTTTTGTTTCCTCAACGATGATAAGAAATGCAACCGCGAATTTGATACTTTAAATTAATATTGTTGAATTAACGGTAATTGGGTACCAAGCGCCCAACTCGTAAATAGCTATCTGAAATTTGAGTATCGTTGTATTTATTTAATAACTCGTAAATGCTACTGCGGGATGCTTGGTTTTGAGTTCAATCCTCGGATCATGCAAAGTGTTATTGGGGTATTCCATGTATAATTTCCGAGTAGCTTGGAGTCTGGATTAGTGTCCGGTTAGTGGCTATAGGCTCGTCTCAAATTATGGATTTTAAAAATAACTGGCTAAATGTAAGTGGACTATAAGTATACCTCTGCCTACCCCTTCGGAGGATATAGATATAGAATATTATAAAGAAGAATTACTTGTATGTTTGTAACGAATTTGCTCAAAAAGTACCGGACCAATTAATAAAAATATTTGATCATTTGAATAATTTTAATTATTACTGATTAATATAGGCTATATTTTATCCCCGTACTCCCACGGGAACGGGAACTACGCGGGTGAAAACGCGTGACGTTCGCTAGTATTTAGTTTAGTATATTTAGTCTTTAGCAATGCCCTTCGTATTCGTTTAGAATATTTTTCTTTGTGTATATTTGTGTCTTTTATCACTTTACACACACATAAACAAATCGTACTCATACATATCTTGTATTGACAATAACGAAGATATATTGGGTAAATAAGTATAGCTTGAGACATACGCTTACAAACATTTGCATGACACACGTGTTTAAATACGAAATTCTTAAAAAGACACAAGTCGGGCCATTTTACGAATAAAGAAGTCATTTACGTATCTCACGAAATGGCTTACAATTAGTGCGGCTCCGTTGGGCGGGTGTCTGAAGCGCAATCATGCATTAACAAAGCATTGATTGATTCCCAAATCACGTTCGTACCCGCATCCGACCACTTCATTACTAACTCCGACTATTAATTAATTACTTCGCCTCGACGGTAATACATGGCGCTCAAATGTTCTCAATTTTAATAGTTTGTTGTTTAACTTATAATTGGAACGCCGAAGTCATTGGTCTAGTGTACTAACCACTAGACCAATGGCTTCGACTCCTACGGGTTGTGGGTTCCCACGTCAATGCTAACACTTTATGCGGTGAATATTTGGTACAAGTGGCCAAACAACCATAATCTACCTGGCTTTATCCCATACATTTTTGGGGTCGGCACTTGTTCAATCTGATATTGTTGATCACCTGATTTTCACCCGAAGCGTCACCTGTCCTTCGTAAGAGGGACAGATGGCAGTCGACCCCTTTTTATGAAGAAAATCTGGGTTACGCCAGTTGTCAGACTCTCTTAGGCCTCCGACTGACCTATATTGAGATGAGATTGGCAAAGATGTTAAACTGGCAATGAATCTGAACCATCTCATCTTATATATAAAAATGAATCCTCATTTCCCTTGGCCATGGAACTCGTGAACGGCTGGACCCATTCTACCGGGACTTTTACTGGCAGATAGCTGAAGTTTCAAGGAGTGTTTTAGGTTAATTTTATTTCATGTCAGTATCGTATATATTTTCATATGCATTTAGTGTAAAGCTGTTATTTTGGAATTACAAACAGACACTTCAATTTTATTTATCTGTATAGATGTATAGATATAGATAAGTAAATTAAGCTCCAGTTTGTAGAACCCTAACATAGCCTCTATTTCAATCTCAGATCTTCTATGAAAATAATCCTATTTTATCCCGTAATGCAATTGTGGTATTGATAGCCCGGCTTTCAGATTTTTCAATTAGTTTGAGTGGCGACGGCTTTAAATTCTATATTCTTTGTCGAGATAAAAGAGTCGTAGTGTCAAAGTGGTTTTACTAGACACAAGATCTCATCTTATCAATTTGTACGAGTACCTATAGTTAATTCAGTGAAAAATAATGTTACCATTCTCGGACTAATAGTGTTGGGTAAAGAACGAATTTAAAACTGATTTATTTTATTTTAAACTAGCTGTGCCCCGCGGTTTTTCCCGCGTAGATTTAGTTTCATCCATATTGTCGCAGAACCCTCATATTTTTAAGCCTAAGTTAGCCTAAGTTACTCCTTGAAACATCAGCTACCTGCCAGTGAAAGTCCGGTTAAAATCGGTCCAGCCGTTTCAGAGATTGCCCGGAAAAAACAGACAGACAGAAAAATTTTAAAACTTGCTTTTTTAGTGTCCGTAGCGCGTATATGCATTTATATGCATTTAGTGTAAAGCTGTTATTTTGGAATTACAAACAGACACTTCAATTTTATTTATCTGTATAGATTAAAATTTTGGACGTGGTATATAAGAATAAAGAATAATCTTAATCTATTTACTGATTTTTACGGGACTTTTACTTGCAGATAGCTGATGTTTCAAGGAGTAACTTAGAAATAATAATTCCACGAAATAAAGCAAGAAACTAAATTCACGCGAGAGAAACCGCGGGGCATAGCTAGTTATCAATAAATATATTTTCCGGACAGAAATTCCCTTAATTAAGAACTGAACCGACTTGGATTACGTGTCAGTTTTTTTTAAGATACAAAATCTGAGTTGAAATACTTGAGTATTTTTACAAGATGGCTCATTTTAATGCCAAAATACCTTAAGGTACGATAGTAGTACTAATGGATGAGTTCGTGATAATTTCATTACCGTATTTATAGTACCAGGACCAAATCCCGGAAATAAAAATGATACCCTAATAGTCGCTTATGAAAACCATAACAATGCTCATTTACTTTCAACCTTATTCAGCAGGCATAAAACCCACAATCGCTAACCAGTACTTGCAAATTTATTTGTTTACATTACCTTGAGAGCCTAATTTTTTATGTTATCGCGTAAATAGGCTATAATAAGAATTGAATGGCTTTATTATGGTAATGAATTCTATGGCATTTATACAGAGCCGTATTGAAGCAGCTTGTTTCATAATGATTATGTTCACGCCTCTGAAATGGTAGGCAGAGGTTTTATCATTAACAGTAGTTAGAGTAGTCGAAAAATATCTATACGGATAAATAAAATTGTAGTGTCTGTTTGTAATTTCAAAATAACAGCTAAATAACAGCTCACTAAATGCATATGATAGTATACACGGTACTGACAAAGAAAAACCAATTTTTTATTTTTTTCTCTGTCTGTCTGTTTGTTCTGGATAATCTCCGAAAATTTTAAATGGACTTTCACTGACGTATAGCTAATGTTACAAGGAGTAACTTAGGCTACTTAGATTTTTTTAAAACAATAGGGATCCGCTGGCGGCCATGAAATTAGAATCTACGCGGGTGAAACCGCGGGGCACAGTTAGTATTTTCATAAAAATAAAACAATTTTAAATTTTTTTCACCGTGTGTCTGTCCGTCTGACTGACTGTCTGTCTGTTCTGGCTAATCTCCGAAACGGACTGACCGATTTTAACTGGACTTTCGCTGGCAGACAAGCCACCCATGAATTTAAGTATACGTAAGTAATTATAAGAAATACTTAAGCATAGATCTGTTTGTTTTCTTATTTAGTATTATTTTATTCGTTTATTATAGTAGCGGGGATACAGCCAGGCTTTGACGTAATAGATTGTAAAACATGATTGTTGTTATAGTATGAATGAGCCCTTATGTTTATTGTTTGAATGTTGTCTGTTTAGAGAATTAACCATTATGGTATTAATTACTTTGTATTACGGAAATATATGTTGTTAGTGTGTTTACCGTCATGTGTTGTTGTGTACATCGTATGCAATAGTATCGTTTTGTAAGGTCACATATGCTCACGCCTGTATTCCCCGAAGGGGTAGGCAGAGGTGTTGTAATTTTCAACACCCACATTTCACCGAATATGATTAAGTGCCAACATGAGGGTGAGTTCATCGCCGTGTCCGGCACTATACATGCGTCTTTGTATTATTTTTCAGACATATGCAGGTTTCCTCACGATGTTTTCCTTCACCGTAAAGCACGTGGTATGAAATCACTGTACATAAGTTTTTTAGAAAAACTCATAGGTCCACGCCCCGCTGGGATTCGAACTTGCGTCGCTTGCGTAGCAGGCGACTGCTCTAACCCCGAGGCCACCACGGCTCTCTTTGTAAGGTCGTCTAAAGAAAGTAGAGAGACGTCGTTTAGGTATGTTCTTCAATAAGTATATAGGCATATATCATTTAATGAGTCTGGTATTAAGAACTTATGTTATCGGTAGCATGTATAAACTGTGTCATTCTGACGATTTGAAAGTGCTTTGTAAAAAATCTAATCGAATATAGATATTTTTGACTTGAATTTGACTTTGACTATGTTAAGGTAAGAACGAAGATTGAAACACGTAGCTTGCATTGCAGCCAATTCAAACCAAATTATTTAATAACTTTACGTCACGTGCCACTACTTCTTCTTCATCTTAGCGTTTTCTCGGAATGGTGCTGGGGTCCGCTTTACTACTCTCTCTTCTCCACTTGATCTTTTAAAATGATCTTTTATTGCTTTTTAGTACTTAAACACAATATAATAAAATTACAGCAAAATAATAAAATTACAAACCAAAAAAAAAAATGTTTAAGGCCTCTTAAAAGCAAGGGGACATGGCTCAGCCTGTGCTGCCCGTAAATTTAATTACCGTCTTCTTTTCGTCTTGATTTTCAGCCCTTTGCTCTGTCTTTAGAATCATCCTCTGTGAGATAATTTTCTTTCATGTCGGCTTTAATGTCAAGCTAGTGTTTCACGTCACATACCACTACTATTGCCAAAAAATGCAATAGTATTAGTGCCTGTTTTATATTGTAAAAAAATGCAATATATAGTATTAAAATTCCTTTCCGATTAGCGCACTAGCTGGTTCAATTAAAAGTAAACACAACATTAATTGCATACATCCTCTAGTTTACATGAAGTTCAAAAGCGATTATAAGTTACATCCATGTGTAAGTTACGCGGATGTTAACATTCGTTAACAAAACTTTTAGACCGGTAGGTTAAGTTGTTTGGATATCCTTCTAAGTAAATTTGTATTGTGGTAGGATATGTTCTAGTCCTACGTAAATATTTACATCTTATATTACGCACTAAATTGTGGGCGAAGGTTAGAAGTTGCGTAATTTAAGAAACTTAGAGGTATATACAATAATGGTAAAATGAAAGAATGCTTAAATGGCAGAGCCGTTCACTGACACCGGAGTCACTGTAGATAAATATGTATAAAGTTCATTTTGGATGGCCTGGGGAACTCTAATGTTTTTTTTAAATAAAAGTAACACCTTTTAACATAAGCTATAGCCTGTATAAGTCCTGCTAAGATAAATCAGCCGGAACAAACAAACAGACAGACAGAGAAAAAAATATAAAAAATTGGTTTTTCAATGTCAGTACCGTATACGCTTTCATCATCATCATCTCCCTGGCCTTATCCCATACAATGTTGGAGTCGGCACTTGATTCAACCCGATGTGGCTGATCACCTGATTTTTATACGAAGCGACTGCCATCTGACCTTCGCAACCACATTTAGGAGGAAAATCTGTGATCTGGGTTAAACCAGTTGTCAGATTATTTCCAGGCCTCCGACTGACCTGTAACGATTGCCAAAGATGTTAAATTGGCAACCGGGACCGACAGCTTAACGTGCTCTCCGAGGCACGGAGGGAACTCGGGCGGTCACCCATCCAACTACTGGCTAGGCGTATGGTTGCTTAACTTCGCTGATCGAATGATATGCGCAATAGCAACTGTGCCACGAGCTCCACAGTACCGTATACGCTTTCATAAGTGAAAATCTGTTAACCTGAAATTACAAACAGACACTTCAGTTTTATTTATCTGTATAGAGAAAATAGAGTATAATTAGGTATTAAATATGTTATGTTTCTTTTAAAACGTAGTAAATTTATTGGTACACTAGCTGTGCCCTGCGGTTTCACCCGCATAGATTTAGTTTCATCCTTATTGTCGCGGAACCCTAATATTTTTAATAATAAAAGTAGCCTAAGTTACGCCTTGAAACATCAGCTACCTGCTTGTGGAAGTCCCGTTAAAATCGATCCAGCTGTTTCAGAGATTACCCGGAACAAACAGACAGACAGACAGACAGAGAAACATTTTAAAACTTGGTTTTTTAGTGTCAGTAGCGTGTATACTTTCATGTGCATTTAGTGCTTCAATTTTATTTATCTGTATAGATAAGTGATTTTGGAAAAAATACAGGCCCCGATGGAATTCGATTTGCGTCGCTTAGCAGTCGACTGTTCAAACCCCACGGCCACCCAAGCTCCTCTAATAACAAATCAGTATAGAAATGAGAAACCGCATATGTTCGAATGCATTCAATTCCATTCGCCAGCTGTCAAAAGTACCCGATACCCAGTCAGTGCGGAACAAGTGATTGTATTCAGTAATTGCACAAGTTTCCCCGTTTTACAATTAGATTAGTGCAATTTGCTTGTTCCCACAAACCGCTTCGGAATATTAACTCGGCAAATTGTCTGCCTTAATGAATATCAAACCTTCTCTTTCATTACGTCGGGTAAGATTGATATTAACTTTGATTTAACCGTTTTACTTTCGAATCGAGTTTGTAAATTGACTTCCCAATTTATAGAATACGTTTTGAATAACGAATTTAACATATTTTACGTCTTTAAACGGGGTTTTCGCAATTGATTTGCTGACTTCAAACACAGAGGTTTGTAAAAATGCTCTTCTTAAGTTGTTTACTTAATACTGCAGACTGTGAATGAAATCTATACAAAAAATTGGTGGTAAATTCTTTGACACTTCGACACGCCTTACCAGAGTGTAACTGAATAAATAATTGTAAAAATAAAAAAAATCATTTAAATTTTTTGTTACTCTATACTAAGTATATGTTTGAAACGAATTGTTTCAAAAATTACTTGACCGATTTTAAAAATTCTTTCACCATTGGAATGCTATATTATCACTTCGATTAATAAAGGCTATGTTTTATCCCCGTACTCCCACATTTTATTAAAAAAAAACATTAGGGTCCCATGAAACTCTACGCGGGTAAAACCGCGGTGCACAGCTTTTTTATAATATTTAGTACCAAGTTAGTTGAAATATGGCAATAAAACTCATAGTGAAATACAGCGCCATCTGTCCCCAACCGTGGGAAACTGTCGACCGCTAATTTGGAAGGCCTGCCATTTTGAAATGAGCGGAGGCTATTCGTGTAGAGAGGCTTCTAATTACCATGACAATGTGCAGGCTTTCCTGTGATTAATGGCCATTGCTTCTCATTAAATTGACGACTAATGATGCGTGCTTTGGTTGAATCTGTTTAGTCTGGGAGATTAGAATATTTTGGTCAGGGCTGACATTTTTAAAGAGGCTTAGACACAAACCGAAATACGTATTTGGAGCAGCAGAACAATGCTTTCCAACTTGTCACTTGGTTACCTAATTTCGTTTATTGCTTGTAAGTACCTACATAGGTAATTTGGTTTATAATTTGTAGGTTAAATGCGGATTATGTCTTTAGAACACAAAATGCATTTATTTTTCTAACTAAACCAACGAGGCAGCTTTTAATTAGATTTTTTATAATTCCGATGGTAAAAAACCGCGACACATATATTTTATTTATGTGTTCCGTTAGTTAACAAACATAATAATTTATCAAAATAACAGCACCATCACAAACTTGTGTATATGTGTGATACGCGTATGAGTTTTCTTCGTTCCGTGCTGATTGACAGTAAGCTCGAAATACCTGATACACACTACTACTTAATATCTAAAAAACATCTATACTAATATTATAAAGCTGAAGAGTTTGTTTGTTTGAACGCTCTAATCTAAGGAACTACTCGTCCGATTTCAAAAATTATTATAGTTGGATAGTCCATTTATCGAGGACGGCTATAGGCTATATTTTATTTTCATAAAAATTAGGGATCCGTAAGAAAATTGCGATTTTCTAACCCAAAGTGTAAAATCGAAAACCTATCTATGCGTGCGCTGCAAAAACTATTAACAATAGAACAAAATGATGTACTACGGGTTTGTAGGTCTTATTAAAATCTACAAAAAAATCCGCGAGAGCATATATCTAACTATCATAGTTTATTACAATAACCGCTTTTATGTTCATAAAAAATATGAAATCGTCTGAAGAAAGAAACTACGTTAAATGTGTATCTTAATATTAATCCTTATCCAAATTAAGCATTATGATATCAAGGGTATTTATGTAGAATTAAAATACCGTTTGTTTTATTCCAATCGGACATTTCTTTGAGAAATTATCACGAGTATAAAAGCGCAAAGAATTGGTACCTAATAAAGAGTTATTTGCCAAAGAGTTTTATCAACACTTCTGTTTATTCTGGGTAATCTCTGCAACGGCTGGACCGATTTTAACGGGACTTTCACTGGCAGATAGCTAATGTTACAAGAAATAACTAACTTAACTATTTAAAAAGAACGTTTGGGGTTCCGCGGGAATCAAATTAAATCTACGCGGGTGGAACCGCAGGGCACAGCTAGTTTTATTATAAAGCACTAGCGGACGTCACGCGGTTTCACGTAGTTCCCGTTCCCGTGGGATTACGTAGTACGTAGTAGTATAAAAATATAGCCTATGTTACTCGCGGTTGATGTAGCTATCCATTCGGTACTTTTTGAGCAAATTCGATACAAATACACTTACATACTAAGTAGTATAGATATAGATGAAAGGTATTCTCAATGTTATTCTTCATACTTAAGTCTTAAGTATAATGAAACTGAGATGAAACTATACGATATGAAAGAAACAAGCGTTTATAAATAAATATTCATAAAAATCTTACGCCATAAAATCCCACAAAAGATTATGAAGGCAGTCATAAATCGTGTACCCCAGCGGAATCTTGGAGAGTAGGCAAGTTTTAGTTCACTTCAACATCGTAAAACTAAGAATGTGAATACTCCAATAAAACTGAGCCACGTTTATAGTAGCGGCAGGCAGGAAGGTTCCTGTATATCATAATCTATACAGATAAATAAAATTGAAATGTCTGTTTGTAATTCCAAATTAACAGCTTTTCACTAAATGCATATGATAGTATACACGCTACTGACACTGAAAAACCAAGTTTAAAAATTTGTCTCTGTCTGTCTGTCCGTCTGACTGTCTGTCTGTCTGTCTGTCTGTCTGTTTGTTCCGGGTAATCTCTGAAACGGCTAGACCGATTTTAACGGGACTTTCACTGGCAGGTAGCTGATGCTTCAAGGAATAACTTAGGCTACTTTTATTTATTAAAAATATTAGGGTTCCGTGACAATATGGATGAAACTAAATCTACGCGGGTGAAACCGCGGGGCAGAGCTAGTACTCCAATAAAACTGAGCCACGTTTATAGTAGCGGCAACCTTCCTGTATATCATAATTCAAATAATAAAGTTTGTGACGTGAATGTTATGAGAAATGGAACTTGAAACACTTTAAGTATAGTCAAAGATCCTAGAGTCAAAATACGAGTTACATCCTTAAAAAGTTCAAATCGGTCCAGCCTTTCAGATATTACTTGGTTCACATGGACAGACAGAAAGACAGAGAAAAAAAATTATATCATCTGACTTCAATATGCATACAAATGCTCACGTTTTGTAATAACAACACCTACTTTTCACCAAAGATGATTAAGTGCCATCTTGACAGATGGTGCGTCTATCTCCGTCTCAGACACTTTATACGAGTACAAGTCTTTGAATTACTTCTCAGACATATGCTTGTTCCCTCACGATGTTTTCTTTCAGCGTAAAGCACGTGTGATATTAAATAGAAAAACTCATTGGTACGAGTACAGGCCCTGCTGGGATTCGAACTTGCATCGCTTTCGTAATAAGTGATTACTCAAACCCCAAGGCTACCACGGCTTCTTATGGGTGATCCACCCCAAAAACAAATATAGCAATACAACGTTTATCGGGTACAGCTAGTAATATTTATAAATAAAACACATAGTATACTATACATACTATCAATGTCTATACACATACAATTCAAAGCTCTGACTGACTGACTTATATATCTCTTATTGCTTCCATTTCAACAAATTATCCATCTTTTATTATGAAAAGGAGTTCACCGCCAATTTTATTGTCATTTAAATAGCTGTTATATCTGAGAAACTTTACTAAGTGCTCTTGTCCCGTTCTATCTGTTCTGTTCTCTGTGGTCGAAACTACTGACTCCAAGTTTCCAACGCGACAACTAAGTCCTAATTATTATGCGCAGTCATACCATCTCCTCAACTGGGTTTGATTTAGAGAACTTAGGTTAGTCTGTGATATTAGTTTCAGCTGGACATGGCTTAGTGTTTTGGAATGTTAATTGCTATATTAGGAACTTATGGCTTTTCTTAAATATTATATTAATTAAAAACTTTATTTCAAACGACTTATACATTTTTGAAAATGCCTATGGCATTAAGTCCGCATATTCAAATATGTATTGCAAGATTTTGAATAAAAATATTGAATATTCACTTATATCATAATCAACAACAACTGAGTACTATAAGTACGCCTCTGCAGACTACAGGTTTTTATGTATCCTACTAATATTATAAAGGCGAAAGTAACTCTGTCTGTCTGTTACGCTTTCCCGCTTAAACCTCTCGACCGATTTTGATGAAATTTGGCACAGACAATCTTTAGATCCTGAGAAAGGACATAGGCTACCTTTTATTAATTGAAAATATATGGTTTCTGCGACCATAAGGATGAAACTAAATCTACGCGGGTGAAACCGCGGGGCACAGCTAGTGTTTCTATATATTTTACCCTATATTCTCTCATTCCAAATTTCATCTAAAGAAATATGATGAGATGGTTTGGATATATCGAAAGGATGAGTGAAAAGCGATTAACAAAACAAATTTATAGAGTGAATGTGAAGAACTACTATGACCAAATTAACAATATTTTTCAGAAAGGTCAAATTTGGAGCACTCGTAACCGCAGGAAGTGTATGAGGAGATGCATGAATGTGGATGAAGAGAAAGAAGTATGTAAGGATCGTAACTTGTGGGGAATTGTGGTATCTGCCTACCCCCATGTGATACAGGCGTGAGCATATGTATGCATGTATCTAAATTCGTGGTTCAGTCCTAAAAAAGGCAAAGGAAAAGTCTGCTACTTTCCCATTTTTGTGCTGGCTTGTATGTGTAAGGATGTAAGTAGGTTGATAATACTTAAATAAATATCATAATGTATTAGTCCACTATGGGACACATAATCTATACAGATATTATAAAGAGGAAAGATTTGTTTGTTTGTTTGTATTGATTAGGCTCCGAAACTTAAAAATTCCGACCGTACTTAAAAATTATATCTGCAATGGATAGCTACATTATCATTAACATAGGCTATATTTTATTCCCGTACTCCCGCTGGGAACGGGAACTACGCGGTTTAAACCGTGTGACGTCCGCTAGTAATAATATAAAGGACATGCATCTAAAGAGGAGCTCGTGGCACAATTGCTATTGCGCATATCATTCGATCAGCGAAGTTAAGCAACCATACGCCTAGCCAGTATTTGGATGGGTGACCGCCCGAGTTCCCTCCGTGCCTCGGAGAGCACGTTAAGCTGTCGGTCCCGGTTGCCAATTTAACATCTTTGGCAATCTTTACAGGTCAATCAGAGGCCTTAGTGAGTCTGACAACTGGTTTAACCCAGATTGCCGAATTTCCTCGAAAAAGGGGTTGCGAAGGTCAGATGGCAGTCGCTTCGTATAAAAATCAAGTGATCAGCCACATCGGGTGGAATCAAGTGCCGACCCCAAGTACATGGGATTAAGGCCAGGGAGATGATGATGACATGCATCTAAAAAAAAATATTATTCTGCCTCCGACCGACTGCATCATATTAAAAATATGCAAGTAAGTAATTTTAAAACATAATTACGTTTCTTCCAACTGGCAAACAGCCAAGTTGCATTCTCATGAAAATGCACAAATTGCCAACATCAAGTGGATGTTTAAAATGTAATGATTATATAATAGACTGCTCCGCCTAACTTGCTAACTTAATTGAAGATATTTTCTTCCTTTTGTTTAAAACACAAATGTTTCCCTCACTAATTTTGTTATTGATTTCATTAAGGGAATTTCTGCCAAAGGACTGATAAATTTGATATCTTCATCTATAAACATTCTAAGAGTAAAACTATCATGGCAATAAGACGTCATGGTCAGGATTGATTCACGTAAAACAAACGATCGAATTATCGTTGAACGATTAAAGTCATTCGATCGAAATCGTATCCCAATGTGGTAGTCAACCAATAATTATATTTTAATTATACCTTTGATATGCCGTGGTGGCCTTGGGGTTAGAGCAGTCGCCTGCTACGCAATCGACACAAGTTCGAATCCCAGCGGGGCCCGTACCTATGAGTTTTTCTAAAAACTTATGTACAGTGATTTCACACCACGTACTTTACGGTGAAGGAAAACATCGTGAGGAAACCTGCATATGTCTGAGAAGTAATTCAAACACGTATGTATAGTGCCTGAGACGGCGATTTAATCACCCTCTGTCACGTTGGCACTTAACCATATTCGGTGAAATGTGGGTGTTGAAAATTACAACACCTCTGCCTACCCCTTCAGGGTATACAGGCGTGAGCATATGTATGTAATTATACCTTTGAAACTTATTTTCGCTAAACTACACAAAAATACTATAAAATAACTTCAAACAAGTAAATGTAACTAGTTTAAAATGAGCTCCGGTTCTTCACAACTTCAGACTGACTTGAATAAGGAAAAAGACAATAAAGACGCCATTGGGATTTTATATGATGTCACCAGGTGCTTCAAACTGGCGTGAACTTAGCGATCGTTATTCGTTCAAAGTCTCTGTAGATCGTGGCAGGGGCGTGCATTGGATTTTCAGAGGGGTAGACATAAACAATAAGTAGGCAGGTAGGCAGGCTAAGTACATACCAATGAAGCGTGGCGTTGGTACATACGTTTTTGTAAAGACACACACGCACACAACGCGAGCCTATTCAGTGATCACAAATTGTGACTTCTGCTTACCTGCTATATGCAATGCACGCCACTGGATCGTGGACAGCCTAGACGTGAAATGTGGGGACTGGTGTTGTGGAACGTTTATTGTAGTACAATATTATAGTACACTAGAGTTGCAGAAAAGTGCACGCACAGTCGTTACGGTAACGGCCCTTGAGACGTTCGAAAATCCATCGCAATTATTATATCTAAAGGTAGACAATATCGAAAATAAGTAGAGTATTTCCACAGACACTATTACACTATATAGATAAATTGACATTGATAGTTCCAATGGCATATTCCACAGATACACATAATTCATGATTGAACGTAGGTTCTATCATACTTATACGAGCTGTTTCGTCCGAAGAGATAGCATGTGACTTATGCTAATCTCGAGTATAAAACAGTGAGTTTTATACACACAACTATTCGTTCGATTTATATACTTAATGTAACACTAGGAACAGTTAGTTGGAGCTGCGGTTTCCCAGGCATGACACCCCCGTGATATATGTCTCTCCCCTACAAACGATAATTTTATATGAATGTCATTGTAACTAATCATTATTTACTATGTAGTGAATGTACATGATGCCAGCTGAGTTTTTTGTCGGTTCTTCTCAGAAGACTAGTTTCCAAATCGGTAGTCAATTCTTTGACTTTCATAAGTGCCTCACCAGGGCCTAGACTAAATAAATAATTATCATTTTCATTTTCATTTTCAACGTATTTGATCCTCCACTCCCGTAGTAAAAACTTTATACTCTATAGTTCCTCATCAACTGCAAACTGTTTATATAGGAACACTATTTTTATTTCTTTTACCTAAAACTCAAACTCGGTATGAAAACATGATTTCAGTAGCAGAGTTATATGAACACGGAATTCCAACGAATCGTCACTCCACAATTTTCTCCTTCCACGTAGAAATAATTCGTATTTCAGTCCAGATAAATACGTTATTTTTATAAAAATATAGGACAGTATTCTATTTTTTTTAACTTGATTAATAATACTTATTAGATACCTAGTTTTTTAGTATGAGGGTGGTAGCGCCCGAGTGGTCTGAGTCACCTTTTCACCAAGCGACGCAAGTTTATATCACAACATTCTGTACCAATAAAAAAGAGGAAATCCCTAATAAAAGCCTAAAACTCTATGAAAGAAAAAAATACTGAGAAGAAATTAAAAGACGCATCTATTAGTGCAAGAGACGGCGATGGACTCCCATCTTACGTTGGTACGTGCTAATCATCTTTGGTAAAATGTCAATTATTTTTTATTCTAGAAAGATCTGCAAACAATCTTAATATCAAAGACAATAAGTACTGATCAGTTATTGCAGCTCATGAACATGACCAACCAAAAAGTTGTACGTATAAAGAATGTAATCATTATGTCCACATTGTAAGGGGCGATAATATATTATGCAATTTTATTCTAAAAATCCGATTCAGAACTTAGTTTTTATGTTCATGTCTGGAATGAATAGTGACGTAACAGTGTTCAAAATATCTGAAATGCTTTTTTGAACTATAAAGTAAGTAGATAAGGTGATTTTTGGAGTGTCACTCGAGCGGCGCGAAATCTACTAAGGCTATCAGATGCGACAGCGAAATCTTCAAGATTTTGCCCTTACATTGAAGGGCTTTTAAACAATTTACGCGAGAAAAAAGGAGCTTTATAACGCCCTTCTGCCTTCAACCAGCCTTCTTTAGCAAATTGTGGGAACACTTATACAAACAAATTTAATTAAGACATCAACATAATATTTTTTTAAATCCATGATTATTTTCGACTCTCGAACGAGGCAGTTGCTATTGCGCATATCATTCGATCAGTGAAGTTAAGCAACCCTAACCCTAGCCAGTAATTGGATGGGTGACCACCCGAGTTCCCTCCGTGCCTCGGAGAGCACGTTAAGCCGTCGGTCCCGGTTGCCAATTTATCATCTTTGGCAATCGTTACAGGTCAGTCGGAGGCCTCAAATAGTATGACAACTGGTTTAACCCAGATCACAGATTTTCCTCGTTAAAGGGGTTGCGAAGGTCAGATGGCAGTCGCTTCGTATAAAAATCAGGTGATCAGCCACATCGGGTTGAATCAAGTGCCGACCCCAACAATGTATGGGATAAGGCCAGGGAGATGAGATGATGATTATTTTCGACTACTCAACTCGAATCGTAATTTTGAACTTTGTATTTTGAGCAAGTTCCGTATTGCCTCGTTAAACCGATCTTTAGACGTTATCACTAGTGATATGTATAGAATCTATATCTATACATCTATACAGATAAATAAAATTGAAGTGTCTGTTTGTACTAAAATCTAGCTAGCTCTTAAGCTATATATAAACACTTTCAAGAACAATACCTTAAAGAATATTCTAACTCTTAAACTAAAAACAATCGCTGAACATACATGGGGGTGATTCCGGTACCCCATAGCATACGGCAAGTTTAGCTTTAAGTACTTTAAGTACCTTTTAGCCGTGTATGAATGGGCTGTACAAATAGATAAAGCTACACTTCTCAGCAAGGCTTAAATATTAAGTAAGTCGACGCGGGGAAACTCTCCTTCTGTTCTTCTATTGACGCTCCTCTTCTTCTCAATCTCTTGCTGACATCTTCTCATGATGATTCTGCTCGGTTCCTCAGGTCATGGAGGCGAGAGAGTACACGGTGGTTTGCACATATTCCTTCGCTTGCATGGCCTAAGGAGCTGAGCACCAGGACCAATTTTTAATTGCACTGCACTGAAGTACCTCATTTAAATAAGATTTAAAAAAAAACACGATACAGGTTTTGAATTTATTTTTTTCTTAATTCGAATGAACATACAAATATTGGACTTTCTTCTAAAATATTCAAAATTTTAAAAACATCACGAAAGAGGGTTTGAACTTGACAGTTCCTTTTTCTTAATTCGAACGAACATACAAATATTTTATTCTATCCTTAAAAATTCAAAAATGGGTAAAACATCACGAAAGAGGTTTTAAATTTACAATATTTTTTTTCTTAATTCAAATGAGCATACAAATATTGGACTTTGTTCTACAATATTAAAAAAACATCATGTAAGAGTTTTGAATTTAACACATTTTTTCTTAATTCGAATGGAACATATTGGACAAATATTGGATCTGTTCTAAAAAAAATGCGAAAAAGGTTTTGAATTTGAAAGTTCTTTTTTGTTAATTCAAATGAAATCTGTTCTAAAATAAGCAAAAAAAATAACGAAAGAGATTTTAAATTTGACAGGTTTTTTTCCTTGATTCAAATGAAAAATCATACAAATATTAGAATACAAGAATTTGACTTGATTAAACGGGTATTGTAAGCTAAAATAAACAGCTTGTGAGTAATGTATAAAATCATAAAATGGTTGCAAACCAAACCCTATTAATAATATTTTTGTAAAATTTATTACAAAGATTGTTATCCCACAATATAAATAAAACAAGTTAAGTAATAAACGTTTAATAAATAAAATTATTACATTATTTTCTAATACCTCCTTAACTCTAAACCTAGTTTAAGTGAAAACACGCATTACATAAAACTCCCACAAACAATGCTAAAATCATAACGCTTCATAGCTTTGCCGTAGTCGGTCAAAATATACCTACGTTTTCAACCATGTGAAATATGCTAGTTCCTTACATTCCCAATATCCCAACGCAGAATTCCTACACGAATCCGAACACTAAATATTTGAAATGCATATAGATGGATGCTTGATGATTCTAGACACGTATTCTCCTTCAAGGTCCTCCGCAGAGGATAGCAGATATGTTGCAAAGTCAACTCTTTATGAGATTGCTCACATATATTTGTACTATATTTTTAGTTTTTAGTTTTTATTTTTGACAATTGAGCATTAGAACTGTGTCCATGGGCTTATAGTTGCTTGAACAATTTATTTTGTATTTTTAAAACTGTATAATATTCTTTAAAAGAGTAATTACTGAGTTTCTTGCCAGGTTCTTCTCAGTAAAATCAACCTTCCGAACCTGGCGGTAGCATGTATAATCCTGTGTAATTGTGTCATTCTGACGATTTGAAAGTACTTTGTATGAAGTCTAATCGAATAAAGATATATTTGATTTTGA
Source organism: Watsonalla cultraria (assembly GCA_964035505.1). Classification (NCBI taxonomy): domain Eukaryota; kingdom Metazoa; phylum Arthropoda; class Insecta; order Lepidoptera; family Drepanidae; genus Watsonalla; species Watsonalla cultraria. The sequence goes on from OZ037731.1 coordinate 7,390,767, forward strand.
TTTTGATTTTGATTGCCAATATGACACATGAATTCTGCCACCATCTCTCACACATTTGATGAATTTTATCCTATTTATTAAACGTAGACTAGATTTAACTCAAACTAAAACGATGACCATCCCTTTTTAAATCTGTATCAGAGACAGAGATGGAGCTACTTTAAAACCAAGGAATATTTATGTCTATGTTTTGTAATAATCTATATGAAAAAGAAAAACTTTAGAATAAAATTGTATACGCGTATTCTGTAAATATTTTTTAAACTGATTCTTTTTTATCTGAATATGACGGTGACGGTAGCCGTTGCTTTTTCATTAATTGATATCTTTCTGACTTTCATAATACTGAGACAGTACCCAGTCAACTAATATCGAAATAATTATTAACCTTTTTGCATCTCGTAAAGCTCTTGACGTGATATAACTTCGGTAAGTATAAACAAACTTGGTACTTGCTAATATTGAAGGTTAGTTAATATAATTAATGGTCAGAAGCTCATTAATCTTGTGACCTATCAAATGCACTTCAGAAGGCGGGGGCGCCCTTGTTTGCTCGATCGGTGTGTGATATCAGTGACGTCACTACTTTCATGGTGATTGGAAAATAGATGGGAACTGTGCTCAACTGGGAGCGAATATACTCCATACTAATATAGTAATAGAGAGTTGATTGGCTTTTTTGTTAGTTTGCATTGAATAGGCTCCGAAACTACTTGACCGATCTTGAAAATTCTTTCAGCAATGGATAGCTACAACATCAGCAAGTAACATAGGGTATATTTTATCCTCGTAATCCCACGGGAACGGGAACTACGCGGGTGAAACCACGTGATATCTGCTAGTAATATAATAAAGAGGAAATATTAGATTTTTTGTAACGAATGGGCTCCGAAACTACTGTACCATCTTCCTGACCTTATCCCACACATTGTTAGTGTCGACACTTGATTCAACCTCAGTATTTTAAACGTATAGGTACTGCGGAATACGTGGGGAAATTATCATCTTCCTGCTAGAACTTACTTGCGCTGCTTAAAACAATCATAAATACCCCCATCTTGTGGATCAGAAAAAAAAAATTCGACTTATTAAGAGCCTTGGTGGTCTCGGGGTTAGAGCAGTCGCCTGCTACGCAAGCGACGCAAGTTCGAATCCCAGCGGGGCCTGTACCTATGACTTTTTCTAAAAACTTATGTACAGTGATTTCACACCACGTGCTTTACCGTGAAGGAAAACATCGTGAGGAAACCTGCATATGTCTGAGAAATAATTCAAAGACGTATGTATAGTGCCTGAGACGGCGATGGACTCACCCTCTGTCACGTTGGCACTTAATCATATTCGGTGATGGGTGTTGAAAATCACAACACCTCTGCCTACCCCTTTGGGGAAGAACAGGCGTGAGCATATGTACTTATTTATACCTTGTCCAAAGAATAAGTAGTCTTGAGGTGGAGTCAAAAATTGATGCCCTATGCCGTACTGATTTGATCGACTGAGTGAAAATTTATTTAACTCCAAAAAATCGAGTACCTTTATATTGAGTAGTGACATGACACATCGATATTAAAGTTATGACATTTCAAAACCGACTATAAAAGGAGGAAGTTCTTTATATATTTAAGTATATAGTCGACCCTTATATATTTTTTTAATTTTTAATCCCGTAATTTTTTTACCCTTGATGATATTAGGTACCAACTTAACCTAAAAGAATTAATTTGTCTTTTTTTATCTACGAACCAAGCATCACTTAAAAGCGTTACCGTTGAGATAACTGACTACATAACATAAAAAAATATGAGAGAGCAAGTGACAAATGGCCGTCATCCGCAGATCCCCCATCGTAGCTGTATAATTTATTAATCAACTTTAAATGACCTTCATACGAACCACTTACGAGGAACCCTTGCTGTCTCATCTCTATATCTCTCTGACGTGACTTAAGAGTAATGTTAGCGATTATGTGGCTTTGCTTTTTAATTAATCCTTCGAGTCTGCTGTCTGAGAAGGGTGTTTGTATCAAAGGTTGAGGACCCGGGTTATTGTGAACTAGCGGACGTCACGCGGTTTCACCCCCGTAGTTCCCGTTCCCGTGGGAGTAGGGGGATAAAATATAGCCTATGTTACTCGCTGATGATGTGGCTATCAGTCAAGTTGTTTCGGAGCCTATGCAAACAAACAAACAAACAATCAATCTTTCCTCTTTAAAATATTCGTGTAGATTATACTAATGAATAGCTGTGCCCCGCGGTTTTACCAGTCTAGACATAATTTTATGGGTGACCTGTGAAATCCAAATTTTTACTCTTTGTAACATTACTATCTGCCAGTGAAAGTCCTATTAAAAACGGTCCATACGTTTTGAAGAGCTGGAACAAATAGACAAACAAAGATTTTGTTTTAAATTTTGTTTTTTATCCATGGGTAATACTTTCATATTATGCATGAATGAATGAGAATGTTATTTAGAAACAGACACTAAAATTTTACATGCGCAAATACCCCCAATATTTTCGCTAAGTGCTCATAACACCTGATAGTACCTGTACACATTTCGCCAGTTATATTTAACTTCCACGTAATAGATAGCGAACTTTTTTTCATTAAAAATAATTTAAAAGTAAAGCTGAATCTAGACTAGCTAATTTATAGTAGATTCAAATTTCAATTTAAATCCAATTACAAAGAATGGAGACGGGCGGAAGTGACAAATTGCAGGAAACGGAAGCTCCCCCTTCGGCGCCATTGTTGTGCATACGGGAAGCGAGACGGATATTATAATGAATCTGTCTGAAGTTGACTGGTTAGGCGTTTTAAAGGAATATTAAAATTCATAAAAGCAAAACGCTTTTGATATGTTATACTAGGTCTGCCCCGGGGTTTCACCCGCGTAGAGTCGAAAATGAAAATGAAAATGATTTATTCAGTTTAGGCCCTCGTAAGGCACTTATGAATGTCGTGGAATTTACCATCAGGAAACTAGCCTTCTGAGAAGAACCTGCAAGAAACTCAGCTGGCATCATGTACATTTCATTACACAGTAAACAATGATAATTACAATAAAAAACATTTAAAATTATTCACAATAGTTACTTAATGGATACCCATGAAATTAACTAACCCGGAACCTTAATTAAAAGTATCCTAAGTTGCTCCTTGTAACATTAGCTACCTTCCAGTGAAAGTCCCGTTAAAAACAGACAGACAGACAGACACAGAAAATTTTTAAAATGGTTTTTCAATGTCAGCACCGTGTCTACTTTCATTGAATAAAAAATTACATACCTACATACATATGCTCACGATTTTACCCCATGGGAGGCAGATTTGAGTAAATGAAAATGATTAAATCAGTTGGGGCCTAATAAGGCACTTATGAACGTCGAAAATTTACCATAACAAAGTCTTAACTATCAGAGCATATTAGCATTAGCATATCACAACATATATACATCTATACAGAACAGATAAATAAAATTGAAGTGTCTGTTTGTAATTCCAAAATAACAGCTTTTCACTATGAAAATATACACGCTACTGACACAAAAAAAACAAGTCTTAAAAATTTTCTATGTCTGTCTATTTGTTCCGGGTAATCTCTGAATCGGCTGGACCGATTTTAATGGGACTTTCACTGACAGGTAGCTAATGTTTCTGATACTGGTACTGAGGAGTAACATAGACTACTTTTATTTATTAAAAATATTAGGGATCCGCGACAATAAAGAAGAAACTAAATCTACGCGGGTAATATACATAGAAATAGCACTCATTTACTAAACGTTACGGCATGTTTCACTTCATAGTTCGCGGTAGGTAATACTCATTAAGTCAGCCGCAGATCCATCCCGTACACCCGACGCGACCTTTCCAGCGCACTTAATCTGTTTGACATTACATACCCATCACGATATACCAACGGGCTTAAGACTGCACTGAAAATGGAATTCAGTTAAATTTACTATGAAGTGGGTTAAGAAGATATTACAATATATCTGTGAGAGCCGAGGTGTCCGTAGAGATACCAATGAGATTTTATAAAAACTTATGTGCAGTAATTTCACACCACGTGCTTTGTGGTGAAGGAAAACATCAAGCGGAAGCCTGCATATCTCTGAGAAGTTATCCAAAGACGTATGTATAGTGCCTGAGATGGCGATAGATCACCATCTGCCACTTAATCATCTTCGGTGAATAGTGGGTGTAGTTATTGCAACACCTCTGGACCCCTTCGGAGAATACAGGCGTGGGCATAATGTATATTTATGTAAATACCACGGTAGTATCTAAACACAATAATAACCACTTCTATACAATATAGCAGCCCGAGATCTTTAATAATCATTATATGATTATGATACTCGGTAATCATTCAATGGTATAAGACAAACAATAGCTGAATGGGGTGATTTCCACCCAATCATAGCTTCAATCTCATAATCCTAGCGATCTGATTGCAGTGGAATGGGCCAAGAGTCTGCTATTGTGTTTTGGCACAGTGACAAATGCTCCATTCGTATGCAAAATGTACTCAGAAGAATCACAAGGAAACCATTATGGCATTGAATATTATTTTCCTCTTCTCATATTTTCGTGTTTCATTTTTATTTGAATTATTTTTCCGAAAGTAAATGCTTGCAAGTGTTTAGGAATTTTGGTTAAATATTGCTGTTTTTACTGAGTAGGAAAACACAAATATCAGGGTATTATATACGTATTTACGAGTATGGGATGCAACACCTAACGATCTATACGTATGGTTTAAATTGCCTACATAATATGCTCACGTCTGTATTCACCGAAGGGATAGGCAAAGGTATTCATAGTACACCTACATTTCACCAGTTATTAATTTATACCTACAAATAAATAAAATTTAAGGGTCTATTTGCAATTCCGGTAATATACGGCAAAGACAAAGAAAAAGATGTTTTTTTAAATTTTCTATGTCTGTCTGCCTGTCTCTTTGTTGTTGCTGATCTCTGATACGGCTGGACTGAATTGAACGGGACTTTCATTGGCATACAGCTCATATTCCAAGGAGTAATATGCTGGCTGATTTTGTTTAGGAAATCCGCGATATAAAGCATGAAAATAAATCTACGCGGGTGAAATTGCGAGACTCAGCTAGAAGCAAGGGCGTGCATTGAATTTTCAGAGCGGTAAGCATAAACAATAAGTAGGGTAGGTAGTTAGTTTAATTACATTCCAATGTAGCGCGTAGGTACATAAGTTTTGGTATAGTCACACAGGATACAAGTGTATTCAGTCATCACTAATGGTAAGCACTGCTTATCTGCTTATATGGAATGCACGCCCCTGGCTAGAAGTTATTAGAATTCCATGTAATAGAGGTGAGTCTATTACCATTAATCGGGCACTAATCTAGACTCCGAGCTGCTACTGGGAAATTACAAAATTGAAAACCCAATAATTCTCTGTCCGACCCAGGAATCAATCCCAAGACCCCATGATCCAGAGCAGCGGTTTTCGACTTACAAAGACGTGTATGAGAGCATATATACTCGTATATACTTTGATAGGGTGTAATAAATGAACACGACTGACTCGGTCGACCGGAATGGTCAGCAATGTGCATTTCCCACTGTATCTCTTCCGGTCAGATTGAGACTGTAGTGCTCAAACTGTAAGGAAATAAAAATGATACAATATTTTTTATTACACGCGAATACATTACCTTTGGCGTTGTTTGATTGGTCAACCAAAACGAATTCAAAATAACCTTTTTTGAATGTGCGTTAAGCACAGTACAGATGATCTTATTGAGAGACTGTGAGTGAAAAGAGCAACTGATATTTAGATCATATTCAGATATAATACAGTGTGAAAATATTCCAATATATTAATATTATAATTATCTCAGCATTGTATAAGCTGGTAACAATATTTCTTATTTAAATAGACATTTCATCCTTAGAATGCCATCTACTGGGCAACTGGCCAAAAATATTAAGGGTGATCGAATAGAATTAAAAGTCTATTTAGGACTTGTGAGATTCGGTGTGACTAAGTACAAAACATATGTTAAAGAGGCGTCCGGAAGAAGTCTCGAGTGAAAAGCAGACTCGCGGTCAGAGAATCAGCATTGCTATTGAGCGTAGCAATGGTGCAAATGGGCACGAAAATTATTCAGATTGTTTTGTTTGAAATAAGTGGTTAGAATAGCTGTTTCTTGTAGATGATGTAATCAAGTCTTTGTTTTAAATGCTTACACGTTTACTAAGAACCTTTTTTTATAACAGGACGCTGTAGTTTGAGAACATCTGTCCAACAAGCGTCGACGCGGCACGGAATACGTAATGTTGTCGCCGGCTCTCGGAAGGAAACGCTAGCCGCTAGATTAGCCACTAGATATCTTCTCTATTAGGCACACTATAGTTACTATAGTTATGTATATATGTGTCCCAGAAAAAATTGTCATCTTATTTGTACACGTATTTTCGATTAGTTAGGTAAGTAACTAGATCAACATTTTCTTCCTCAGTTTCGTGCCGGGTTATTATTCGTAAAATCTACGCTCTGAACCTTATCTATACACAGATAAATAAAATTGAAGTGTCTGTTTGTAATTCCAAAATAACAGCTTTTCACTAAATGCATATGAAAGTACATACGCTACTGACACTAAAAAACCAAGTAAATTTTTTTTCTGTCTGTCTGTATGTCTGTTTGTTCCGGGTAATCTCTGAAACGGTTGGACCGATTTTCACTGGCAGGTAGCTGATGTTTCAAGGACTAACTAAGGCTACTTTATTTATTAAAAATATTAGGGTTCCGCGACAATAAGGATGAAACTAAATCTACGTGGATGAAACCGCGGGGCACAGCTAGTCTATAGTATAAAAATGAAGCTGACTAAATAAGACATACTCTATCTTGTAGTAGAAATGAACAAGTGTACTTAATTACCCTATTAGTTACTTCATGGCACCCCGGGGTGGGCATTTGTAGATAATAATATATCGGTAGAAACAACGTAATTGCTAGTATTGCAATGTAAACGCTAACACTTTTTGTGACGAGCATTTGTGTTTGCCTTGTGTCTGGGTGCTTGGTATGTATTTACAAAAAAATATGCGTTGTCTGGTATCCATAGTACAAGTTTTGCTTAGTTTAGGGCTAGATATCGCTGTGTGATAAATGTCTTTATATAATGTAAAAATATAAAAATATACCCACGCCATCCCAGAAGGACCCCCGAAGGGGTCAGCAGAGGTGTTGTAATAGCATCACCCACACTTCACCAAATATGATTAAGTGCCAACGTCTTAGGCACTATACATATGTCTTTGATTACTTCACAGACATATGCAAGTTTCCTCGCGATGTTCCCTTCACCGTAAAGCACGTGGTGTGAAATCACTGCAAGTAAGTTATTAGAAGAACTCATTGGTGCAGGCCCCGCTGATCTTCGGACTGCCCCGAGACCACCTCAGCTCTCGTACACTTACATAATGAATTTATTAATAATTAGGTAACAGAATTTCAACGGATATCAACATCCATTCTCTATCCGAACTCGGGCGGTCACCCATCCAACTACGGTTGCTTAACTTCGCTGATCGAATGATATGCGCAATAGCATCTGTGCTACGAGCTCCTCTTCAAATTTTACTCATATCAAAGTTAATAATCTTAAATGACCTAGCATCATAATTTTACATTAATAAGTAATTCAACATTTTTCACTTCGCACAAAAATCTAATTATCTCGAAAAATGACTTTCTGGAAGTAGAAATGACAGTTATTTCATGAAGTATGGAAGAAAATAGATCTTTAAGGTCACAAAAATCACACATTTCACCCAAAATCAGGACATGGAAAAATTTACTTTGTTACTTACTTACTGCAGTTACATTATAAGCAATTATTAATATTAAATATAGTTTTTTCTTATATACTTACTAGCTGTGCCCCGCGGTTTCACCCGCGTAGATTTCGTTTCATTCATATGGTCGCCGAAAACTAATATTTTTTATAAATAAAAGGTAGCCTATGTCCTTTCTCAGGGTCTAAAGATTGTCTGTGCCAAATTTCATCTAAATCGGTTGAGAGGTTTAAGAGGGAAAGCGTAACAGACAGACAGACAGAGTTACTTTCGCATTTATAATATTAGTAGGGATAAAACAAATATGTTGATTGGTTCTTGTTTCGTTATCAATTGTATCAATTCTCTTTCCGTATAAAACGTTTAGACCATGTAATATTGGGCACATACAGAGTGGTGAAAAATCGATATGCAATACAAAGCTTTGCACACAGAAACACGTCGCGTAATATCCGCGAAGAAGCGCTGTTTATTGCATACAGATAACGTGTCAATGGGTTTCCACGTTTCGAGTAAAGGAAGTATCAACAGGGCATATGAATATCTAGCTTTTTTTTTTTTTTTTTTTTTAAACCTTTTTATTTAAATTAAAAGTTTAGGATGACAGTGGTTGGGATATTTTCTTTTAAGTTACAATAACCTGTATTAGAAGAGTCCCCTCTTTTCCGTGGTCTTAAATTATGTAACACTTGTAAATATTAACATAGTATACAATGACTTAATGAAGTACTCAAGAGCAAGTAATAATAATGATTGTGTGTGTGTGGGTACGTGTGTGTATGTGTGTGTGTGTGTGGGTACGTGTGTGTGTGGGTACGTGTGTGTGTGTATGTACGTGTGTGTGTGTATGTGTGTATGTATGTGTGTGTGCGTTTATGTGCGCTTCTGTTTGTATACACGCAATTGTGTGTTTGTCTAAGTATTATTTAATTTCAACTTTCGACGCCAATTTCAGCCCTTTAAGGTTGGAATTTGGAAAAACCCCCTTTTAACCAAAACCACACATTCCAAATTGTCTTTAAGACCAAAAGCGTAAGCTGTGCATTGGTTACAGTCAGTCGGACTTAAAATGTTATATATTCTCGAGCCTGCATTCCCCAAAAGGATAAGTGTACTTATAGTACACCCACAATTTTCAATATTTGACATTAACCGGGCGATAATACAGACTCCGGGCTGCTATTCCAAAACAGTTGGAAAAACTCAATAACACTTTGCCCGACCTTGGAATCGAACCCAGGACGTAGAGTACCGCAGTAATGTTCCCGACCACTAGACTAATGCGGCAGTCACTATGTTGCACGATGTTTACGTCGCTATTCCTGTAGGCCTAGACAAAGTAGCATTCTCTCGCGTTTGCGCTAATAGAAACGGTAAAAATATTATGGAAATGACATAAATCAGCGACGTGACATACGAGTATGTCATTCCCATAGATGTATATATATAAAAGAAAGTCTTGTTTGTTACACTACTTATAACTCAGGAACGGCTGAACCGATTTTTGATTAAAAATTGGTGGGTAGGTAGCTTAGAACCAGGAGAAGGACATAGGATACTTTATACCGTTCTCTTGAAACCTGAAAAAAATCGTCATATAACACACTAAAGTCTGCGCGGGTGAAACCGCGGGGCACAACTAGTTTTATATAGTTTCTACTAGCGAAGCGTGAGGATAATGTTACTTTGTCTACAGGCCCTGGGGCTCAACCATGAGCTCTTATTGCAATGTTAATTCAGTTGTGCGACAGTGACAGATGTATGCACGTCACATACATCTGTCTCATAAATGAGTGAAACTATCATGGCAATAAGAGCTCATGGTAAGGCCCCTGGCCTTGAGCATTGTAACGTTGGTCCGTGACAAGCGTTCAAAAAGTGCTAAAAGAAATAAAAAGCATGGTATCAACTCCCGTCGTATTTTTGTTCAACTATTTCCTATCGAATATTCAAACACACTGCAGTTTTTATGAACTTCCCTTACATACGTAAAGTAAATAACTCGTGAAACTTTGAATGCGACGGACGTAACCTATTGCATAGTTATTTTGTTGCAAACAAGTAACGGAACGCAATCCAACTTTGATGACATCACAAAATATAAATAAAACTAAAATGCACCTGATTTCAAAGCACTTTTTTTCACAACGTGCTTTGTTTATCAAATGTTTTACCGTGCTTTTATATTATATTGTACAGAAAGTTGTAGAAATTTTCTAAATCACACCAGTGCCTTACTATTTTAGTATACTTAAAAATCATTGTATTAAAAAAATACGTGTCACGTTGATTGTCCTCGTTGGACAACTAAACTACTGAATCGATTTTAAATTTGATTTGCACACCGTGTAATTTGATCCAGGCTCAAATATAGGATAGCTTACATATGAACTTATAGTCGCAACTAGCTTCTGCCCACGACTTCGTCCGCCTAGAATAGTTACTTAAGGCTAACGCTTACTTTAACCGGCGATTGGTCTTAGCGCTTAGGTCATAATTGTGTCTCAGTCATGGCTCTAGGTAGAATAATTAAGTCACAAACTTATCACCAAGTTATAATGAACACTTCTTCATGCAAGTTACGCAACCTGAACTATTAATAAACGCCAAAGTGGATTATTAGCACAAATTGTAACCATTACAGTGATTTATACTAGATTCGAGTCAACGTTAAATTATTGAACATTGAACGCTCAGTCAATATTAAATATGGATATTTTCTAGCATTTTAAGCGCCCTTAAACTTAATAGGGGCTCTACCATGACCTCTTAAAGTAATGTGACATTATTTCTTCTAAATATAAATATAAAACAAACTACTTAATATAAAAAACTGCCTCGTTGGTCTAGTGGTTAGTAAGTTCGCCTACTGATCACGAGTTCGATTCCCAGGTCGGACCAAAAACAGATGGCTAATCCCCGTATGGAAATGGCGACTTCAATCTATACATCTATACTCTATACATACTCTACACATCTATACATACAGATAAATAAAATTGAAGTGTCTGTCTGTAATACCAAAATAACAGCTTTTCACTAAATGCATATGAAAGTATACACGGTAAAGACACAGAAAAACCAATTTTTAAAATTTTTCTCAGTCTGTCTGTCTGTCTGTTTGTTCCGGGTAATCTCTGAAACGGCTGGACCGATTTTAATGGGATTTTCACTGGCAGGTAGCTGATATATCAAGGAGTAACTTAGGCTTCTTTTATTATTTAAAAAAATATTAGGGTTCTGCGATAATAAGGATGAAATTATAACTACGCGGGCGAAACCGCAGGGCACAGCTAGTATTAAAAAAAATTATTCATAAAAAAAAATACCTATAGTTAATTCTTCCAGTTACTCAAAGATATAAAATAAAACATCATAGTAGGGCCCCAGGATGTTTCTTAGATCCACTTAAAACAACATTTCAAACGGAGAATAACTTTTTCGCTATCAAACGAGTGAAATTAAACCTTAAATCGTTCTACAAATGGTCCATAATGACATTGCATTCGAGGAACGCCCTAGTCGTACTCAATCATTGTGCAAGCTCTTGTAACTGCTGATATACGGGGCAATCTAGATAGATTAATCGATATTGTGACTTATTGTCGATCGCATAAGACTTATTTCATATAGCTAGTATGTTCGACGTGAATCTAAAGTAAGGATTTCTTGCATTGTCACGTTTCACCAAATATATTATTGTAATGGAAGTTGTTAATACGTTCAAAGTCACATCAAGGTCTTACCATAAGCTCTTTTTGCCATGACAGTTTGGCTATGTGACAGTGATAGAAGTCTATACACGTCATATACATCTGTCTCAAACTGATTGTTAATCTATCATGACAAAACCACGCGACTTGAGCCACCTGTTATCTCGGGATCGATATTATTATTCTATTCTACAACTAGCTGTGCCCCGCGGTTACACCCGCGTAGATTTAGTTTCATCCTTATTGTCGCGGAACTCTAATATTTTTAATAAGTAGCCTAAGTTAGTAAGTAGTCCTTGGAAAGTCCCGTTAAAATCCGTCCAGCCGTTTCAGAGATTACCCGAAACAAACAGACAGACAGAGAAAAAATTTAAAAAATTTTTAGTGTCAGTAGCGTGTATACTTTCATATGCATTCAGTGAAAAGCTGTAATTTTGGAATTACAAACAGACTCTTCAATTTTATTTATCTGTATAGATTACCTTTACGTCAAAATCTCAGAATACAGAGCAATCTGTATTCTGAGGTCAGAACATAAGAGAAATATAATTTGCGATTGGCCTTTTGAGAAATCCTCAACTTTCCATCATATCGTATTACTCAATAAATCACAAAACTCAATGATCACAGGTATACATAGAGTAGAGTATACCGTCAAAAAGATACCATACTCATGTTCGCTTCATTGTACCAGGAAAGTTCAATTCATATTTAAGAAGAAAGCCACTTGATAATCGTGCAAGATAAATTGGATTAAAATTTAAAAGAAGTTGATATTTTAATTATATATTTATACTTATTTTCCACTCTAATACCACTACTTCTGCTCATTTAGCAACCTAAGCATCAGTCCCGGCAGCCTGCACCTGGAACCCTCGCCCCCTTTAAATCCAGAGTGCAGGGATACCATGGATGGGTTTGGATACCATATCCACAGTTTAACCTTGATTATGATATATATAGTGATAACGATCCCCTCAAACGAATCCAAAGAAGGCTAGACCCTTGTTGTCAGATCTCAGGAGATAGCTTTGTTTGCGGATGAATGGAAGGATATCATGTCAGTGTGCTTGGAGTACTGCGAGAAGACTGAGCAAAAGTGCGTACCTATTAGTGTATGTGGCTTATAGCCGTTCTAACATGGATTTAATAAATAAATAAATAGCGAGCAGGACTGGCAAAACCAAATTTAGTCCTAAATATTCCCTTATATGGTGACACTCTCCTAAACTAACCTCGCAGGTAAGGTTTTCGATTAAGGTTTGGAACAAACTAAATGAAGACGTAAACCACAAACCCTCAATCTACTCGCAAAATGAGTAACCCGAGTCAGCAGGACCCTACGCCAAAGGGCACTTAGGGCTGTCCTTCGATATCGAGTGATTGATTTTTCCTTCAACCGCGAACTCCTTAAATATAAGGGACTATAATTATTTTGACATTACTGGGTCGAACAAGGTAGGGCTAGGGCTATTATATTACATCTTCATTCGAGTGAGGTAAATACTATTATAACTCACTCAGATATCAGAGCTTTATAGAATTGCGAAGCCACTTTAAAAATAAGTTCTTTTTTAGTCTCAGTTTCTCTAACTTCGGTTCCAGAAATAAGAAATTATAATCCCTCTATTCCACCCAGGTTGGATATTAGAAACTCACTGTGCCATCTTCCAACCTTCGGGTTGAAAATTCATAAAAAAATATAATTCCCATTCATAGTATCAGGTTTAGCTACAAAATGATTTTGTATCCTAAGTATTACAGTTTAACATGTTCCAACATTAAATACATGTATTACAAGCTTTTTATTAAATTCCGATGTATGTTTTTCCGGGTAGATTTTATTTTGATTATCTTTGACCGATCATGCTGAAGTTTGGTATACACGCTTGTTTTGGATGACAATCCATGCTATGTGACGTCATTTTAATTTCCAATATGGCGGATTCTCCAAGATGACGGACTAGTTATTTTTCTGCACTACCACAGGGGTATCCAATAAAAAGAGAACTCGATTTACTTACGCTTGCGCCTTGATAGCACAATTATAGTTCTTAAAAAAAAGTCGCTATAGCTTTAAAACACGCTGTCAATTGATACGTACATTTTGCTGTTAGTGTAATTTAGTTTCATGTAAAAGTTGTAACTATAGTAATAGCTTTAACTGAGGCGGTTACAGCCAATAGTTAAAATCGTGATGTCATCTGACACATTTTGAAAAATCTGCAATAATTTATTTGCCCTCATTGTGACTAAAAGTGACTTTACTAAAGTGGCAATAGCATTGACATAGACCAACATGATAATATAAATAAAATATCGTTTATGCTACGCTATTATACTCACCCCGCCTTAAGTACCTAATATGTGAGGTAAATTATGTTCCCTTGCCTGCCGTACGTCCCCTACTCTGATTTCCGCCTCGTAACCACTTCGGAAATGACAATCAAAACGTGTTCGAAATAAACTCACAATTTCTAAGCATTGCAGAGTATTACTCACGAGTAAGTCACTCGAACTCGCGTTAAAAGTTAAGGGGAATGTAGTAAGATTTTTTTGTACAATGTTGAAGAAAATCCAATAAAGGCTGAACATAGTTCTGTCGAGAACAACTCGACAGTCGAGAGAAACTTCGACATATTACGTCACGTATCCTGCACACGGATCAAACATGAAACTTGAAACTTCAACCACTCTAAGAAAAGATATAGCACAGTCATATTCTTTCGATATACAACTTTAACGCTGTTATATGAAGGTCAACATTTTCTAGCAATACTTATATGATTATATTTTAAGTTGCCTCTGCGAATATGTTATATTTTTTTTACCTTTCTGAAGTAGGACATATGTTAAGGGATTAACACCTGTTTCGTGGACTATCTAAAATAAAATGTACAGCGCCTCTAGCGGACACGTAAAGAACTCAAATCAGGCATAATACTATGCAGGGCTTGTAGACAAAGTAGCATTATCCTTATGCTTCGCTAGTAGAAACGATACAAAATGTACGAGAGTGACATATGTCACGTGGTTGATTTATGTCATTTCCTTACACTTTTTATCATTTCTATTAGCAGAGGCGCGAGAAAATGTTACTCTGTATAGGCGTACATCGAGTCATACGTCGAGTATAAATTACGAAAGTGAAACTTACTTAAAGAAACTTAAAATAACTCGTAATAAAGGTAAAGATCTAAGTAAGGTAAGAGATAAGTCTAGGGCTTAAATCAATATTTAATTATTTAGATAGATTAATTTGTGTAAACATGACGTAAATATTTTTCAACATAACTTATTGACCAAAACTGACCTGCGGAGTAAAGTTGGGTGGTTGTAGCGGGTTGCAGATAGGTGGCGCCGCGGTGCTTCCATAGTGTTGCTGGTAGGATGACGTCAGGATCTTTTTGTGGGCAGACGCATGCGCGCGGTACGCACTCACACTCAATTTCATTATTTATATACTGTTTGTTTGATTTAAACATTTGCGTTACACTTTGAGCTTATTTTATATATATATTTAAAATTTATAGCACAATTTGATTGAATATAAACACTCCGAATGTAAATATGTTTTTTTTAATATTCTCTAAACACAACCGTTCCAACTGGCACATTATTAAATCTGAAACAAAAAAAAATAGTTCAGAATAACCTTTTACATCAATAATAAACTAGTATGAGATCAATAATTCTGCTAACGACTTGACCTACGCTAGATTGGTTATAAAAATGGAGAAGATTTTTTTATGTCTTTTGCAGAACGTGTTGTAAGCGTTGTAAACGTTTATATATAAAGATCAGTCAGGGGCCTTACCATGAGCTCTTATTGCCATGATAGTTTCACTCATTTATGAGACAGATGTATGTGACGTGTATACATCTGTCACTGTCGCACAACTGAATTATCATTGCAATAAGAGCTCATGGTTGAGCCCCTGATGTATTAAATAAATCACATCCATCATTTGATCATTGATTTATGCGCTTTTCAATTAATATATCAAACCTGTGAATATAACATGAATGCAAAACCACGCGTTGTATAGTATTTTGAACGAAGCGAAGAAATAACGACGTTCTAAAGTTGATGTAATTCCTACTCTCTGAAGTACGATTAAGTTTAATGACGCCGATAAGCTAGCGATGTCTGCATGAATGTAATAGGTAGACACCTTAACTTATAGCGGTGTTCGAATTTTATTGTGGAAATTAATTAATTTAAGCTTTAATTAATGGACTTAATCCACGGTGAAGGGCTGTATTTAATCGCGTACATTGTGTGCGTTTTAATTATGTGTACGCGTATATTTTAAACAAGCTACACTCTATGTAGTTTGCTACATCTCAAGTTTTCTATGGAGTTACCCTCACATTTTTCAAGATATAAAATATTGTAAAATATTTTAGTTGCCTACGAATGTATACATCTATACAGATAAATAAAATTAAAGTGTGTGTTTTTAATTCCAAAATAACAGCTTTTCACTAAATGCATATGAAAGTATATACGGTACATACATCAAAACACAAATTTTAAAAAAAAAATTCCGTCTTTCTGTCTGTCGGTCTGTCTGTCTGTCTGTTTGTTCCAGCTAATCTCTGAAACGGCTGGACCAATTTTAACTGCATTCACTCGCAGGTAGCTGATGTTTCAAGGAGTAACTTAGGCTACTATTATGTATAAAAAATACTATGGTTATGCGAAATGAACCAGAAACTAAATCTACGCGGGTGAAACTGCGGGGCACAGCTAATCTTTCATATACCAGGCGCCAGCAGTTAGTTCTCAGAAGCTAGTTCAATATTAAAAACCTATCGGGTAAAATAAACTTAAAATACAGACGAATCGAAAAGTAAAGAACCAAGAAAACGCTCTATTTGCGTGTCTAAGTTTAAATAAATCTCTTCTTAAACCCAGCCATGAGCCTTGGCAAATAATTAATATTGAAAAATATATCGACTCTCCACTTCGCACCCCATTTCTCAGTGTTGGGTACAAGTTTATTTTGATCGATATCGATAATTACACCCTTTATCCCATCGACTTGTATTGGTGTGTCTTTGAAAGAAGTGTTAAAACATTCATGCTTCACCGAATAGCTGGCGTTCTAGACGGTGCGTCTGTCTCCTCTCAGGTTCGATTTCAAATACCGATGTATTGAGTAATGTAAAGTAAAAGCGCTGTCGAGGAGTTAAATAAAAGAGGCGAGTGCCTTTTGAGACGGTTTACTGAGAACCGATTTGAGAGAAATACAGAGACTATAAAACATAGGTCCTTGGTATTGTATTTATTTTATCTTAAAAGTAATATGTGATGTCACTACGCTGAGGACTAAATACCTGTATACATTATAACCTATATTAAAGCACAATAATTGGATCAGGTAGGTATGGATGCAATTCGTGCCCCATACGAATCTAAGCGTTACAGCTCTTGCGGATGTCAACACCACGCATCATAGTGCAGCGATATGAGGCGATTAAGACAGGACTTGAACTGAAATACATCCAATCTTTTAAATATTACTTCTTTAAATTAAAGTGGGGAGAGAGGGTGCCTCGCTTAACTTAACTTATTTTTTCACAAATAACGATCTAAAATAGAAATAACTGTAATTGAATCACAAATAAAAATTTAGCAAAATGTGTTTTTCTTTTAAATAAATTCCACGTAATTTCCCAAAGCTACTCAATTTGAGAACTCTCACATGAGTTTAATGAACGAGTCAAATCTCATAACATCTCACCATGAAAGGAGCGAGGGGTCGACAGTCGCAATAACTCTTCAATAAAATGAAACTATCGATATGATAACATATCTGTCAATCTCTATCGGTGTAGGCGCCGAGTAGTCGACGGGGAGCGAGGGATTGTCAAGTTCTATCTCGGCGGCACAGTTTTATTGATCTAACTAATGTCACTTTAAGATAACGAATACTTTAAAGTGCATTGACAAACAGTACACAAGATTATAATAATAGCATACACACATATTACATATGCTCACGCCTTCCTACAACACTTCAACGAAGATGATTAAGTGCCAACGTGACAGATGATGAGACTATCGCCGTCTCAGGCACTATGCATTCTTTGAATTACTTCTCAAACATATGATGGTTTCCTCACGAAGTTTTCCTTCACCGTAAAGCACGGGGTATGAAAACATTGTACATAAGTTTTTTAGAAATCTCGTTAGTACAGGCCCCGCTGGGATTCAAACTTGCTTCGCTTGCGTAGCAGGCGGCTGCTAAAAACCAAGGCATAAATTTTTTTTTCATGAAAATAAGTATAAAACTCACTATAAACTCAAGCTTTATTGTAATATATTAAGATGTATTGACGATGTTGAACTACTGAACGTTGAAATACTATGTCATTATGAAAACAAAAAGTAGCACGAGGAATGAGAAATGCTTGGAGACTGAGGGACTTCCTTCTACTAGAAGGAAAACTCGGATAGCGTGTCCGTAATAAGTATAAAACTTGAAAAACACATTTTTACAAAAAAGTAGAACCGACTTTAGTCACCAAAAAGTGATAAATAATATTCAAAGAAATTTTATTTGAAGTTTTTTCCTAATACATGGAACCATAATTTCATGTTTTGTGATAAGTTTGCGGTACAACATTTGCGCATATTATAATATATATTTTTTATAGTAATTATTATTGTTTCCCTGTAGTTACAAAGCGCGGTGAAGTCAGATGAACGGACGGATAGATATATAAACTTATTCTATAAACTTATTCGTTCATCTGACTTCACCGTGCTTTGTATTATAATTTTCTTAATTGAAAATTGAAAAATTTTATGAAAAAAAAAAAATATTTTAAAATAAAACACAGTACAGTGATTTACGTCACAGCTACATAAAAATAATATGTCAAAATAAAACGGGACATCCGCTTCCCGTAAACGGCGCAAATTAAAGGGAAGCCCGAAGTGCTACAGCCGGGACATAAAACATTTCATTTTGACGCGCGCTCACACATCTTGTGTTTCATTGTTGTCTAACGCGGGTCGTAGTCCAGGAGCTGGGGGTTTTTTAATTACCTACTTTTATGACGTTCAGGGGCCCAACCATGAGCTCTTATTGCAATGATAAATCAGTTGTGCGACAGTGACAGATGTATACACGTCACATATATCTGTCTCATAAATGAGTGAAACTATCATGGCAATAAGAGCTCATGGTAAGGCCTCTGTTGGCACTCAGGTGACAGGCATGTAACTAAAATACAACATAAATAATATTTTTATCTATATCTATATGTATTTATACATATACAGATAATATGTTATTTAGAGCAGCTTTTCACGAAATGCATATGAAAGAATACATTATTATAAAGAAAAAAATTGGAGAATTAAAAAAAATATATTGTTCTGTCTGTCTGTCTGTTTGTTGCGGCTAATCTCCAAAACGGCTGGACCGATTTTAACGGGACTTACACTGGCAGATTACTAATGTTACATGGAGTAACTTAGGTTATTTTTATTTAAAACTTTAGGGTTGCGCCCATTGTATTATGTGTACGCGGGTGAAACCGTGTGGCACAGCTAGTAATGGTATAAAGAAGGGTCCTCTTTTGGAAGGGTATGAGCTTATATACGAAGAATTGTAGCACCCGAACTTATCATCGAAGGTAATTCACTACCAACGTGACAGATTCCACAGTCTATCACCTAGAATATCTTCACTGACTTATGCAGTTCTTCTCACGATTTTTCGTTTGCATCACTTTCACAGAGATCAAAATAAGTTTTATTAAAATAAACATGTTTGAAAGGAGTGCGTGTGACGTGAAAGCGTAGCTCCGAAAACAACATATATATATATATATATATATATATATAGAAAAAGTCTTAAAAAATTGTCGTCACTAAAGTTTAATTCTTTAACAATGTAAGTACCTGTTAAATTATTTTGCTAATTTTGAATTATCCTCACATTTATAAAAAGTGCCCTTGTTTTTCACTCACAAGTTATTAATGCCTTAATATATAATTTGGTCAAGTCACCAGCTCCCAAGCTATCTGCATTTAAATTCTAACAATGACCTTGTATCAAATGTAAATTTTTATTTCGTGTAATTTAGCAAACGACAGACATCACGGTGTAAAATGTGAATGACATAGTAATGTAACCAGGGTAAAGTTTTATCAAGGTCTTGGGAAGAGTGTTAAAGCAAAAATGTATTTGTAACCAGCTGTGGCTCGCGCTTTTAACCGCGTACAGTTAATTCCATATGTGGCATAATTCACAGAAGCCTATAAGTTCTTTCTTCTTTATAAAAGTAACCTAAGTTAATTCTTGTAATTACCAGCTTGCTATTACCAGTGGAACTGTCGTTTCAGCCGTTTCAGATTAGCCGAAACAAAAATACAGAAGTTAAATAAATAAACAGACAGACAGTAAGACCAGACAAATGGCCGGACAGACAGAGATTTTTCTTTAATTGTTTTTTATATCGGTACGATATATACTTTAATTTGCACAATTCAATTGTGATTCCAAATAACTGTTGTTTATTAAATTTTAATGGAAAACAACAGAAATATTATTTCACTAGCTGTGCCCCGCGGTTTCACCTGCGTAGATTTTAATTTCAAGGTTGCCCGCGGAACACTAAGGTTTTTTAAAAATCTAAGTAGCCTATGTTACTCCTCGTAACATTAGCTATCCATCAAAGAAAGTCCCATTAAAATCCATCAGGCCGTTTTAGAGATTACCCAGAACAAACAGACAGACGGACAGACAGACAGACAGAGAAAATGTTTAAAACTTGGCTTTTTAGTGTCAGTAGCGTGTATACTTTCATATGCATTTAGTGAAAAACTGTAAATTTGGAATTACAAACAGACACTTCAATTTTATTTATCTGTATGTATAAATGTATAAATATCTGTATAAATGTATAAATCTAATGTATATGAACAATGCCCTTTTAAATTGTGACAAGACGTGACAAATATTAATCGTGAAAGTGATTTTCCGATGTAAAGATACGCGATATCGGATGGCACACGTATCACGAGCTACTTATTAGTTCAAAGGCAGAGGATGCCGCAGAGATATTACAAAACCTTCTTATGTTAAAGAGATCGTTTCCACTTTAAATATAAAGTGTAAAATTAAGTTACAAAATTATTTAGTCTGTTTTAGCGCGTCGTTATCAAAAACTATGTCATAGATATTGATACAGTTTTAAAAATTGTAACCCGTAGTGAAGCGAGGGCGGGTCGCTGTTGCTAACACCTATAATCTATACAGATAAGTAAAATCTAAGTGTCTGTTTGTAATTCCAAAATAACAGCTTTTCACTAAATGCATATAATGACAGTATACATAGTACTGACATGGTAAAACCACTTTTTGAATTTTATATCTCTCTGTTTGTTTAGGCTAATCTCCGACTTTAACGGCACTTTTACTGGCAGGTAGCTGATGTTACAAGAAGTAACATATACTTTTATTTTAAAAACACATTGAGGTTCCACGGGTCTCCTATGAAATAAACTCTACGCGGGTAAAACCGCGGGGCACAGCCAGTACCTAATAAAAGCCGAGGCAATTTTTGTTAAGTGCTCTTAATTCAGAAGAAGTGACCCAAAATTTTCTTTAACATTATTTTATTTTATTTATTTTATTGACACACCAACAGTTAATACGCTGAAAACGTAATTTAACAATTGTGTAATATATGGTCTAGCCTAGTCACAAATAACAGGCGTGAGACAGCATTCACAAATAACATTATTGTAAATATATGAAGGCTAGGGTTAAGATGTGCTGTAGTTTTATCTTATAATAATGGAATCTAATGTACAAATACTGGATTAGAGAAATTTGTTTTAATGAGGTGACAATGATAGACCCGGCTGCAGCAGCTTATGTTTCCACTGTGGGAAACTATCTCTAAAAATGTCCAATCCAATGGATTGGGGAATATTGTTGAACGTTGCTTGAAACCGCTTTGATTCCAAGCTGAACTTTATTGTATACCCAAATGTGGTAAAATGTCAAAAATGTGTTGAATAAATTTAATGTTAGTATATCCTATGAATACATTTACACAACAAATAGTAAGGAAAGAGTTGACATCGCAATCTTCCATTCAATTTGTTGACATGACGAAGCGAAATAAATTATATTTCAAGGCGTGACCCGCGGCACAAAATTAAAAAGTAACAAAAAGACGACTTCCAAAATTGATCCTGATTGATATCTAATCTCTATCTATATATATATATAAATGAATCCTTATTTCCCTTGGTCACGAAATCACGCGTGGACGGCTGGATGGATTTTAACGGGGCAGATAGCTGATGTTTCAAGGAGTGACTTAGGCAAATTTTATTTTGGAAACATATTAGGGTTTCGCGAAATAGAGCACGAAACTAAATCTACGCGGGTGAAATCCCGGGGCACAGCTAGTCATGTATATAAATGTGCCCAAACACATAGTAAATTTCACCAAAACAACAGAAATATTATTTTATATTTAAGTGTACTAGTTACATCAAATTTTAAATTGGAGGCAGCTATATCACCCAAAACAATGAAGTGGATATTCTAAATATTCACAATAGTGACAAAATGTATCAGCTTATCCGCAGAGTTATGAAGAGCCGTGACGTGGTAAAACGGTGTTTGAGTTCGAGTGAGGAAGGATTGATGCATCAGTCACATGCTTATCGCTTCAAATAGGCACTCTTAGTCTTCAGTACCGCGTATAACAACAAATGAGATAAGGGCTATGCATTATCCCCAATATGTGGAAGCTGGTCTTCTGTATGCATTTATGTAGTTTTGCGACCGGGGTGTACAGTGATGCGAATAATGTTTACGGATGGTAAAAATGCATAGTATTTGGAATTTGTCAATTTGTACATTTGACTAGTTCTGAACTTTACTCTTAAACACAATACAGATTTGCTTTAAGACTGTATCTTTGTATGCTGGGGTTTTAACTTATACAACCAGATAAATAACATTGAAGTGTCTGTTTGTAATTTGAAATTAACAGCATAATATGAAAGGTGCGGTACATACATTTCAAAAACTGTGTGCTATAATCTTTGACGCGACTGGAACGATTTTAATAGTATTCACTAGCAGATAGCTGATATCAAATGGAGTAACTTAGGCTGTATTGTTTTTTTGTTTCCGCGAAATAAAGCCACCTTTGAATTTGAGTCTACTCGGCTGAAACCACGGAGCACAGCTAGATTTAAATATAAGCTACACTCTAGAATACATCTTACTTTTTCAAATAAGCTCAAAACACTGTGTGATCTGGGATTTGTTTAATCTGATAACGATGTAAATAGTCCTGTAATCTACTATATAAAAATAAGTCGGGCTTTCCTTCCTGACGCTATAACTCTAGAACGCACGAACCGATTTCCACGGTTTTGCATTCGTTGGAAAGGTCTCGGGCACCGTGAGGGTTATAGCAAAGAATTCAGGAAAAAATCAGGACAAACCAACATTTTAAGTAGATGGCGCCGGTGCGTGATATATTGTTTGACAGCTACTCATTGATCTCTGCTCAGTTCATTTCATGTGATAAACCGGTATTGTGTTCACTGTGAAATTGTGAAAGTGGCGAAACGGAGTTCGCCGGGTTTGCTAGTTCTTGAATAAAATTGGTGTATTTACAATGATTTCTTACAAGGATCCAACTAATCCACGTCCGACAGAAACTTTATAATACAGTTATCACAAATTATTATTTTTCTTTTTGGGTGCGGAACCCTAACAATCTAGATATAACTAACTCTTTCCGACACTTGACTTCGATTGTCTGACCTCACCGCTACGAGCGTAGCTAGTGCTACGACCTGCTACGAATGTCGTAGCACTTTGGCTACGATACGCTACGCTTACGCCTACTGTGTTCGCAACTGCTGATCACGAGGTCCCGGGTTCGGTTTCGGGTCGGGTCAAAAATGTAAATTGGGTTTTTCTGCCAATAAATTCACAATTTACACCCGGAGTTTGGAAATTGGCGGTATTTCCACCCCAGTGCCTCAGAAAGCACGTTAAGCCGTTGGTCCTACGCCTGATCTCCGGTCGTGTCGGATTACCTCCCATCGGACTTTGAGAGTGAGGGAATAAAGAGTGCACCTGTGTTTGCACACACTTGTGCACTATATTTTCTGCACAGCTGGCTAATCCCCGTTGAGAATAGCCGTAAGAAATTCGATAGGAGATCATTATTATTACTATACTCCACTCGTTAAAGAACGTGCCAGTTATGTAAAAGTTCCCGTCAAGTTTCAACGTCTGTGTCATATCCCCATCCATGACCCGCATCCCCATTGTTTTGCCGCGGATGTCATTCGGATATTTCACCGGTCTCATTAAACTTCACTGAGTTTTTTGCAAAAGTTTCCGAATTCTCATGAGGGCTTTTAAAACTTTATTAGAGGAAGATACCATTTTTTACTGGAATAAACCGTTTAACTATTTGGGAGAAAATAGGAATGTTCTATTTATCGATTTATCTATATCTATATAGATAAATAAAATTGAAGTATCTGTTTGTAATTCCAAAATAACAGCTTTTTACTAAATGCATAATGAATATATACTGGTACTGACATAGAAAAATCAATTTAAAAAAAATTCTGTCAGTCTGTCTCTCTGTCTGCCTGTTCCGGCTAATCCCCGAAATGGCTGGACCGATTTTAACGGGATTCTCACCGACGGATAGCTAATGTAACAAGGGATAAACACTTTGCGCCAACCACAAATAACATGGGATAAGGGCAGGATGATGATAATAATGATTAGTCAACCTAATATTATCTTCACAAAATTACCTCCGTTTGGAAATAAAGAGTGGAAAATATTATTCTGGAGGGATTCCCACCTGGGACCGAGAAATTTAAACATTAAATTCTTACTTTATTACCCTTTAAGAAGCCTTTACACAACAAACAACAAACAAACAGCGTTATTACCCGTTTTCTATTTAGTTTTCCGCCCTAAATCCAAGGGATTCGTTAAGGCTTAGTTTTTGCATGGGGAAAACCTTCGAAAACCCGACTGTCCTTGCAAAACTGGATTGACTTTCAAATATGTATGCTATTTATTATTTATTATAATAAATATGCTCACGTCGTCCCAGAGGTGTTGTAATAACAATACAAAACTTATGTGCACTGAGCCGTGGTGGCATCGGGGTTTGAGCAGGCGCCTGCTACGTAAGCGACGCAAGTTCGAATCCCAGCGGGACCTGCACCGATAAGTTTATCTAAAAAAAACTTATGTGCAGTGATTTCACACCATTTGCTTTACAGTGAAGGAAAACATCGTGAGGAAACCTGCATATGTCTGAGACAATTCAAAGACGTATGTATAGTGCCTGAGACGGCGATGGACTCACCCTCTGTCACGTTGGCACTTAATCATATTCGGTGAAAAGTGGGTGTTATGATTACAGCACCTCTGCCTACCCCCTCGGGGAATACAGACGTGAGCATATGTATGTATGTGCACTGATTTCACATCACCTGCTTTACTATGAAGGAAAACATCGTGAGGAAACCTGCATACGTGTAAGAAGTAACTCAAAGACGTATGTATAGTGCTTGAGACGGCGATAGACTCACCATCCATCACGTTGGCACTTAATCATCTTAGGTGAAAAAAGTGGGTGTTGGTACTACAACACCACTGCCCACCTCTTCGGAGAATACAGGCGTGAGCGTATGTATGCATGTGTGTAGTATTTGCATAGATGGATAAATGTTGATGTTAGAAACTAGTATCTAATAACTCGGGAATGAGGAAGCTGGTTTTAACGCACACGCTGGAAGCAATTCCGATGTTTGATCAAAGTTATCCATCGCAGGTTGCATGGGGACAGCTGCATAATTCTCATAATGCAGTTTGAATTTGAAAAGTGGGTGTTGTGACAGGTCTGTTTACTTTCATAGATCAAGCGCTCTCGTCTTCCCAGAATGGACCTTAGAAGTGGTTCTAAGAAGGAGTGAGTGAGCTTAAATGTTATTTCTTAAAACAGCTAATTGAGCCTCTGGCTAATGGTTGTATTTTGTTGTGAAGGCTCCCTTATGTTTCCAAGAAAGGAACTCTTACTAGGTTAATTAAATCATCCGCTTTGCGATTCAGCGAATACTTTAGAATAAACATTTTAAATGGAAGAGTTGCTTTGCATTTCTTATATTTTACGGCACTTTCTTGTTCTTTTTGTACTTGAATTGTTGACTCGGACAATGTAGCACAATCCTTTCTTAATTAACCGCACTTTTACAAATTGCAGTGTTTGTCAAGTTGGCCGATTTGTTGATCTATTTGTTTCGTATTCTGTTTGGTGTTTGGGCTTATGTTTGATCACGGTTACTACCAAAGATATTTCTCTATGTTTTGTCGACCTCATGGAATTGTTTGAAAAGCCTTTTCCCTTGAAGACTTTTCAAGCTAAGTTCATAGCAAAAGTGAACCTGGTAAAATGAGGAATAGAGTCAGCTTGTATAAACGTTTTATTATTATTATTATTATTATTAGCCTGTAGTGTCCCACTGCTGGGCAAAGGCCTCCCTTTCACTTTTCCAACTTTCTCTGTCCTCAGCAGTCCTCTCCCAATCGCTCCTGAAAGCATCAAGCTCATCCCGCCATGTATAAACGTTTATTGTAGTAAAATATTATAGAATACAAATACTTTGAACGTGTAAGTTGGGGCTGCAAAAAGGTATTACACACACAGTCGTAACGGTAACGGCCCTTTAGAAAATTAAAAAAATAACGTTCGAAAATTACTCGTACCTAATCTAAAGGTAGATAATACTTCGTAGCCTTTCCACAAACTCAACTACTCGTCCTATTACTCTATCAAACCATTTTATGACAAAACACGGTTTAAACGAAGACCAAACTCTGACAAAATAAGACACCTCTTTTTAAATCCGTATCACAAAAAGAGATCGAGCTATTTACCAAGGACTCTCTTAGTCTATGTTTAAGGTTCATGTATAGTGAAAACTTCTCAAAGATTTGAAGGTGTTCTGAGTGTATATCAATGTAGCACCACAACGAGCAATGAGTACACGGATGATATATAAATAACAACCATCCCCCAAACGCTCACCCTTACATTTCCATTTCCTACATCACTGAAGCCAATGCCACCGTTCCAAACAAATTCATCGCCACACAAATCTACACCGTAGCACATACAAAATATAGACTAAATTCCATCAACTTAAAGGCGTAATTTTCTATAGATATTTTCTTAGTATAGATGTCGGTTCATCTTGAATGTTACGAATTATTTGAAGTGAAAATCTAAAGTGCAAATATTTGTAACCAATTCCTCCAAATGGGTGTGCTTGTATAATCGTATCGTCACAGCGTAAGCTTTGTTTGCCTGGCGGCTTACTCCATGTGCCTTAAATGCTTACTTGTTTATTACGGCACCAATTATCTTTATTTTGAACAAACTTTATAATTAGTAAGAGCCGTGGTGGTCGTTGCGTTGCGTTGCGCCGCAAGTTCGAATCCCAACGGGCCTGTACCAATGAGTTTTTCTAAAAAAACTTATGTGCATTGATTTCACACCACGGCTTACGGTGACGGAAATCATCTCGAGGAAACCTGCATATGTCTGAGAAGTGATTCAAAGATGTATATATAGTGCCTGAGACGGCGATAAATTCACCATCTGTCACGTTGACATTAAATCATCTTCGGTGAAAAGTGGGTGCTGTTATTACAACACCTCTGCCTACCCCTTCGGGGAATACAGGCTATGCTCACATACGCTTTTTAATATTAATTCGTGTAACGCTAACATTAAACCCGCGACTTCGATTTCGTAGCGGGATGATATATAGCCTTCCTCAATAAATAGGACACAGACATTTTTTCAAATTTGACCGGCGATCTTGCCATCATCGGTTTAAGCAGAGCGTATAAAGAAATGTATGTGGAAATATGAGAAACTCGTGGCACAGTTGCTATTGCGCATATCATTCGATCAGCGCAGTTAAGCAACCCTAGCCCTAGCCAGTAATTGGATGGGTGACCGCCCGAGTTCCCTCCGTGCCTCGGAGAGCACGTTAAGCCGTCGGTCCCGGTTGCCAATTTATCATCTTTGGCAATCGTTACAGGTCAGTCGGAGGCCTCAAATAGTCTGACAACTGGTTTAACCCAGATCACAGATTTTCCTCGTTAAAGGGGTTGCGAAGGTCAGATGGCAGTCGCTCCGTATAAAAATCGGGTGATCAGCCACATCGGGTTGAATCAAGTGCTGACCCCAAAACATGGGATAAGGCCAGGGAGATGATGTATAAAGAAATGTATGTCATTGTCTGATACAACAATTAAGCGTCAACGTCAAATGCTGGATCCGCTGTAGTTCCTGAGATTACCGCGTTAAAACAAACAAACAAACTTTTGAGCTTTATATTTTAGTATGGGTATAAATTCTATTAGCGCTATTCTCATCAAATATTTTCTCTTCCTTTACGTTACTTCAAGTTCATTGACCTTCAATAATCCGGACCCAGTCCGGCCCCGAATCCTCACGTGACTGGTAATCCGATTAGTGTTACTCAAACAGTTAATATCGGCTTATACCACTCATTAAATATGGCGTAATTATTGCTATTAATACTTTACTTTGGAATGCTGCACAACGCGAGATCATGGGTTCAATGCGTCTTGGCGAAGTGTTGGTGGGTTTTTGCATCTTTAACTTTCCCAGTAGCAGTACGGAGTCTGTCTTTGTATCTGGTTTGAGGGCTCGCCTCCTATTATATGGGGCTAATACATAACTGGCATAATGTCGATATACTATAATAGCCTCTGCCTACTGCCTACCCCTTTGGGGAATACAGGCGTGAGTATATCTCTATAATCTTCCGAGCTATAGGATAACTTTGCAGAATCCCAAAACATTGTTTTTTTTCTTGAGAAATAAGTATAGTATTTCCAATGACTATATAAAACTCTTTGTATTCTTTTTGTCTGTTCAGATTTAAAAAAAGTCATGACAGAACAAGATCAGTTCCTCGAGGTCGAATACAAATGATATATCGCACTCTCAAAGCGATCATAGGGCTTCAAATCAAAAAAAAAATTTTTTGAAATCTCAAATTTAGATCGGCAAGTTTGTATTAATATTTATTATCCAACCTTGCCGATTTTTATAGTTGAGTCTAGGTTTACTTTGTCGATAAATTAAAAAATAATCTCAACGATTTTTTTTCAAAATTCTGGAATTACGTGCATTTTAAGTTCTGTGTATGATATTAACTCATTTCGCAATTTTGAGTTGAGTCCCTATCGTTCTGAAGGTGCGATATACAAAAGAAAAAAATGTGTAAAACAATAAATCATATTACGTAAGAGGAAAACGTGACAAAATGAGAAAAACAAACATTACGAGCTATTTAAAATGAATCAGACTACGTTAGCGAGAACTGTCCTCCAATTATTCACCCGGGATTCTCGGCAACTTTTAATGTAATAGGACAACGAATATAAGTCTGCGCGATCTCTAATCTGAAATGAATTATGTGGCATTAAAACTTCATAAGCCAGTTCTTGTAGGCTTTCTTGAGAGTTCCTAAGACTATATTGGGAAAATTTATTTCTACTTTTATGTAAAG
Organism: Watsonalla cultraria; assembly: GCA_964035505.1. Classification (NCBI taxonomy): domain Eukaryota; kingdom Metazoa; phylum Arthropoda; class Insecta; order Lepidoptera; family Drepanidae; genus Watsonalla; species Watsonalla cultraria. Next base: position 7,419,983 of record OZ037731.1, read on the forward strand.
AAATAGAATTGTTTTAAAATTTTATTATCTTCTAGCTGTGCCCCGAGGTTTCACCCGCGTAGATTTAGTTTCATGCTTCATGTCGCGGAACCCTAATAGTTAAATAAAATTAAAGTAGCCTAAGTTACTCCTTGAAACATCAGCTACCAGCCGTTTCAGATATTACTCGGAACAAACAGATAGACAGACAGACAGACAGAGAAAAAAATTGCATGTCAGTAGCGTGTATACTTTCATATGCATTTAGTGAAAAGCTGTAATTTTGGAATTACAAACAGATATTTAATTTTATTTATCTGTATAGATAGTATTAGTGACGAGTTTGTTTGTTTGGTTGAACGCTCATCTCAAGAACTACTAGTGTGAATTGAATAAATATTTTTGTGTTGGGTAGTTAAGTTATCGATGTATAACATCACGCCAGAGCGTAGGATAAATGAAAAAAAACACTTAGTGTTAAACACAGTTTTTATTATAAATCCTACGTGATGGAATGAAGAGAATGATCACTCGCTCCCCCCACAGTGGTAACCCCATTGAACCTGAACCTTCTCATCCTCTTTACAATCATCATCAGTATCAGCAGCAAGCCAGGGTCGAGTATCTACAGATCCACTACAGGCGTCTAGCGAGTGGAAAAACATGTTATGAAAACATTGTATAAATATAAAGTACTATTATGTAATGCAAATGTGTGTCGCGACTTGTGTGGGAGGATCAGATGTCGCGGCAAATTCAGGTAACGCTTTTATTATCCTCACAAATATACGTAAGTTACTAAAACATTGTCTTTTTGTCGGTTTTTTATTGTACTTTTACGTAGCAACGTAGAAACTCTCTGTAAATTTAACTATGGGTGGGTTGCAAGATCATAGTAAAAGCTAAATCTGCCGCATTATTCACTAAGGTTTCACAGCGTCGTACTCAACGACTGTCAGTAGCAACTAACAGTGAGCAAAAATAATGAATAAGTAGAACTATGCGCTCTTAGCAACGCGAATCTACATTAAGTACTCCATAGTCAATCAATAACAAAAATTTACAAAATTACTGCACCGGTTTTGTCAATTTTATCTCAGTGTCTAGTCCGAGTTTTTCATTGCCGCCGTCACAAGTCATCGCGTTGACGTAAATGCAAATTTGTATGGTATCATAATAGTGCCATCTTTGGCCGATAGAGGGCGCTGTTTCGATTCTATACAAATCTGCGTTTACTTCAACGCGGTGACTTGTGACGGCGACAATGAAAGACTCGCACTAGGCCCTTTGAAGGCTAGTTTCAGTTTGAAACGTCAAGATCAAAACAGACTTTTGAAATCGAATAAGTTGTTCCTAAGATTACCTCCCACCTAAATGTTATATTACTAGCTGTGCCCCGCGGTTTCACCCGCGTAGATTTAGTTTCTTTCTTATTGTTGCGGAACCCTAATATTTTAAATAAATAAAAGTAGCCTAAGTTACTCCTTGAAACATCAGCTACCTACCAGTGAAAGTCCCGTTAAAATTCGTCCAGCCGTTTCAGAGATTACCCGGAACAAACAGACAGACAGACAGATAGACAGAGAAAAATTTTAAAACTTGGTTTTTTAGTGTTAGTATCGTGTATACTTTCATATCTATTTAGTGAAAAGCTGTTATTTTGGAATTACAAACAGACACTTTAATTTTATTTATCTGTATAGATATAGATGTAGCTTAGAAATAGCATAACATTTTGATGTCCGTTAATGAATTCTTCGCCTTAAATACTTACATAAAGTATGCTAAATGATGTAAACTAAGTTACTCACGACGTTTCGCTTAACAAGTAAATGTCTATTTATTCTTTCTTAAATCTGGGCACAAAATGAACGCCATTTTCATAAAATATTCACTTGGTTGAAGGACTCACGATAAATTTAATCAGTGCCTACCAAAAGCGACGGTTCAAACAGATAGTACATGTAGGAAAATATTATGTAAATGAAGCAATTTGTTCGTCAAGAAAAACGGTGCTCGAACATTTCCAGCTCTTCTTGCGTAAAATGAGGAAGTAACGAGTAAATGCGTAATGAATTATTATGTAATCAGAAGAAATACATATAGTATCACATATATATTTATATATATATATATATAGTAGCAGTGGCGTGCATTGCATAGAAGCAGGTAAGCAGAAGTTACAATTTGTGATCACTGAATACACTCGTGTAGTGTGTGTGTGTGTGTGTTAATGTTCATGTGTGCGTCTTTACCAAAACGTATGTACCTACGCCGTGACACATAGGTATGTACTTAACCTGCCTACCTGCCTACATATTGTTTTTGCCTACCCTTCTGAAAATCCAATGCACGCCCCTGTATAGTAGCCGTCTCGAGTTATGAGCGCTGAGCGTAAATAATTGGGATAACTGCCCAAGTTTTTGTGCACACTCGACAAAAAAAATGAATAGTGCGGTATCAAAGCCGTCGGTAAGACTGCGCATTCAATGTCTACACATCTATATTTATCGCGTTATTCACTAAGGTTTTTCAGCGTCGAACTCGACGACTAGCGTTGGTTTCAATCATAGGAAATTGATACATAACACATAGAGTATAAGGTTCAATTTCGTATCTTTAAAACCGACACTCGACGACGAGTTCGACTCTGAGAAACTATTTTAATTACGAGATCTGGAGTTGGCCAGGGCAGCTCCTTGGGGCCTTTACTCTTCATTGTGATGGTCAATGACCTTCCTGGAGTAGTCAACAAGGCAGTACCTTTACTATTTGCCGACGATCTCAAGTTGATTCTAGAAATAAGGCAAGCTGCGGATCATGACATACTGCAACAGGATATTAATAAGATTGTGAGCTGGAGCCTAAAAACAAACTTCTGTTTAACGTGGCTAAATGGTCGGTGCTATCGTTCAGTCGTGCTAAAGCCCCTCGACATCACCAGTACATCATGAGTGGAGCTCCGCTTCAGCGTGTAACAGAGGTGAAAGACTTAGGAGTTAGGTTCACGGCGGATTTGAATTTTCGGCAACATATCACCGAAACATGTCGAAAAGCATATAGAAATTTAGGTTTTGTATTACGGCAAGCAAATAACTTTTCTAACATCACCGCCTTAATGGCGTAATATGAAGCACTAGTTAAGAGCCACCTTGAGTGCAATGCGGTCATCTGGTCCCCTCATGAAAGCAAGTACAAATTAATGCTAGAGCGAATACAGAACAAATTTATGAGATTTTTGTATTTCAAACAATATGGAGTATACCCCGGATATCCTTTATTATATCCTACACTATTTGTTCTAGGTATGGTAGGCTTTTTCAAACTAGAATCGAGAAGGGATGTAGCACTAGCAACCTATTTGTTTAAATTGATTCGTGGCATAGTAGAAAACTCAGCCATCCTCCAGGAGATTAAACTGTGTGTCCCGGACTATGTGGTCGGTCGAAGGCGGAGGCCGCCCCTGCTGGCCGTGCCGCGCGCGCGCACCGGTCTGCTGGAGCACGCGCCGCTGACAAGGGCACTGCGTGCGCTCAACACGGTCGCTACTCATATAGACATATTTTCTTGCTCTCTGAACGACTTCATGAAGGCTACATATAGCACAGTGTGCGAATAAATAGTCTTATGCTGTTTAGTGTATAGTATGTACTTGTAATTGGAATATATATAACTGTAATGTAACATTAATATAGTAGCTACACTATCACCTTAGGTTAGCCTGTAACGATAATGTATGTATGTATATAAATAAAAAAAAAAAATTAAAATCTCGTCGATGCGAGCGCTGTGTGTCATTTCGAACATATAGTTCCTAGATTCCATACTGCTTGTAGTATAATAATCTATATCTATACAGGTAAATAAAATTGAAGTGTCTGTTTGTAATTCCAAAATTACAGCTTTTCACTAAATGCATATGAAAGTATACACGCTTCTGACACTAAAAAACCAAGTTTTAAATTTTTTCTCTGTCTGTCTGTCTGTCTGTCTATCAGTTTGTTCCGGGTAATCTCCGAAACGGCTGGACGGATTTTAACCGGACTTTCACTGGCAGGTAGCTGATGTTTCAAGGAGGCTTTTTAGGCTACTTTTATTTATTAAACGTATTAGGGTTCCGCGACATGAAGCATGAAACTAAATATACGCGGGTGAAACCGCGGGGCACAGTTAGTAATATATACTATGCCATTGATACAAGCATGAAAATGCAAATTAAGTTGCCGGCTTAGATAACATCTCTCAAAAGCGTAAGTCATTTGACATAACAGTTTAAAATTAATTGAAAGGGTTCCCTTCCTTCAGTTCACATTAGTTCATTCATCAGTCATTCACTATCTACTTACGGTTCAATGATCACAAGACGGAACTCTAAAAGGGGTCAATGGATGAATACTTAACTATAAGTCGTTAGTAAGTTTTGATTATCTTCGTGTGCGATGAGCTTAGTAAAGTTCTTCGTATCATACGTACATTTACTAGAGCTGTATCGTAACAGAGATCTCCCGACCGTATACATGCCGTCACGAGATTTGAGCGCTCAGCGAAACTAGTGGCAGGTAATACAGACAGACAGAGACGGACAACTGCGCATTCATCTGCAGTTTTTTAATCTATGTATATAAAAATCGTGTCACAGTGTTTGTTATCATACTCCTTCGAAACGGGTGAAACGATTTTGATGAAATTTTATATTCAGACTTGGTAGGTCTGAGAATAGTTTATTTATTTGTCATCCCCCTAAGAGATAAGGGTGGCCCAGTTAAAAAAAAATGGCAATACATTTTCTTTTTGTTTTATATATAAGCGCTTTAACACTAGCTGAGAGTTTATATATTCAAATCTAATAGTAATAGATAATTACAAAGAGGAAAAGTTTGTATGTATGTTTGTAACGAATTGGCTCAAAAAGTACAAATCCGATTTTAAAAATTCTTTCACAATTTGAATGCTACATTATCATTGATTAATATAGACTATATTTTATCCCCGTACTCCTACGGGAACGGGAAATACGCGCGTGGAACCACGTGACGTCCGTAAATAAATAAATAAATACAACGTTCGCCGGGTACAGCTATATTTTCAATGGTCATTATGAATACGATATTGTAATGTGTTACCTGAAATGTAACAATTATTCAACCATCCCACTGAATTATCTGCGCGTTCATCCGACTAATGGGTACGTAAACGTTGCGTTATTTGGCATATTCTGGATATAACCGGCGCGTACCGGAAATTTGACCGCAATTCGGTTGACTGGTGCAATCACTCGCTCCGAAATTGTAAACCTAACGTATTTGTATACATTCACGCCTTCCCACAAGAGCCTCCCGTATCTCCGATATGCAGGTGTAACACCACCCAATTTACACCGATGATATATTACATATGTTCACGCCCGTATTCCGCGAGGGCGTAGGCAGAGGTGTTGTAATAACGACACCCACTTTTCACCGAAAATGATTAAGTACAAACGTCTTCGAATGACTTCTCAGATTTATGTAGGTTTCCACACGATGTTTTCCTTAATCGTAAAGCACGTAAAATATATAAATAGAAAGAACCCAAGTCGGTAGTTGGATGGGTGAGCGCCCGAGTTCCCTCCGTGCCTCGGAGAGCACGTTAAACCGTCGATCCCGGTTGCCATTTTAACATCTTTAGCTATCGTTACAGGTCAGTCGGAGGTTTTAGAGAGTCCGACAACTGGTTTAAACCAACCGGCTTTCTTCGTAAAAGGGGTTACGAAGTTCAGACGGCAGTCGCTTTGTATAAAAATCAGGTGATTCATGAATGATTCATTGATGAATCAATAGCCAGGGTGTAAGAATTTGGCTATGGTATCCCCTGCCTGTCGTAAGAGGCGACTAAAAGGGGGCCGGAGGGCCTGCTGGCGGTGGTTGGGGTGGGAGGTTTTAGCACCGAGCCGCGGGCCCGGGAAGGTGGCAGCGCGATGTGGCTCGCGCTGCCTTGCACAGCGAGGTCTTCAGGGGCGGCGATACAGCTGCCCCGGGTGCCCCGGCAAAGTGTGGGGGGACAACGGCGCGATCTATCAGAGTACCCGGAGTCCCCCCTGAGCACTGAGGATGGCCACCAGGGGGGTTTTAGTGCGGTAAAAATCCCACATACCCCGATCTGCCTCTCCCAGGGCGGTCGGGGACCTTCTGAAAATTTCCCCCTCGTCAATAAAAAAAAAAGGGTCAAGTGACGACCCAACAATGTATGATAAGGTCAGTGAGATGATGTACATCATCTATCTATCATCATATGCATCTATCTATACTTGAAACTTGAACTTGAGTCAAAGCAGCCGCTCCAATTGCTTAGATGTGGGTGGATATAAAAGTTTGAGTCCGTTTGATTCGTTTCAATCCTCTTTATAGGATTGTTCGGCCTCGCAGGATGTGTTTGCTATGCATGAACTGTTTTTATGTGCATATAGGGAAAGTGAGTTTGCGAATTATATTCCTTTGTTGTGTGGTTGAAATAGAATTGTATGAAGTGTTTGGAATTGTTTGTTTGTTTTATCTATTAACACTCAGGGTTACATATTGAACTATACTTATATTATAAAGAGGAAAGAATTGTTTGTTTGTTTGTATTGAATTGGCTCTGACACTTCTAAGCCGATCTTGGAAATTCTTTCAACAATGGATAGCTACATCATCAGCGAGTAACATAGGTTATCTCCGTACTCCCACGGGAACGGGAACTACGCGGGTGGAATCGCGTGACGTCCGCTAGTTCAGTTTAAAATAAGAATGAGAATAGAGTAAGGTATTTATCTTATTCTTATTTTTAGTATAAAATTATCTCTTTTACAAGATAAGCTAACTTTATTTTGGAATGCATAGCATATTAATACCCGTGCTAGTTTTTACCCGGGACGTTGCCTGCAGTGGCTGTTTATAAAAAAGGTAAGGAATTTTGCATCGGCCTAAAATCAAGATCTTGCAATTATTTAATATATTATTCAAACTTACTATCAAAAATTTAAAGAGAGTACCTAGCTACCGCAAAAAGAGTTTGCCATTGCGTTGCACAATGCTACTTTCTACTTTCCACAATTCCTTAAAAATATAAAAATAGATAAAGTTGCCAATTTAACATCTTTGGCAATCGTTACAGGTCAGTCAGAGGCCTAAGAGAGTCTGACAACTGGTTTAACCCAGATTGCCGATATTCCTCGAAAAAGGGGTTGCGAAGTTCAGACGGCAGTCGCTTCGTATAAAAATCAGGTGATCAGCCACATCGGGTTGAATCAAGTGCCAACCAACAATGTATGGGATAAGGTCAGTGAGATGATGAGATAAAGTTGCCAACAAAGTGAGGTTTCCACGCAGTATGCGATTTGCTCTCGTCGATTTTGTCAACCAAATTGTAATATACGTGTTCAAATTTACGTGACTAATAAATGTATGGGGGTGAAAGAGAAAGCGAATTTGACCCTTTTCCCACATGATATTCGCCTTAGCGAGAGACTTTTAAAGTGACCGTTACAGTATATACAATTACGTCCACTTTTTGATGGAATCGTTGAAATGAAAAATATTTATTCAGTTTGGGCCCTGGTAAGGCACTTGTGAATGTCGAAAATTTTGCATCGATCGATTTCGATCATCGACGGCACTCTATATATATTAAGCATACGATAAGCAGTATGGAATCTTGGAACAAATTGTTCAAAAGGACAAACTCACACAGACGCGTGAATCTAAGAGATTATAAGCGAGCCGCGTCACAGTGTAAATGTACGCAGTATAAGCTTTACAAGTAGTGAATCTGGGCCTATTTTTTGAAATAAGAACGTTTCCTACATTGAGCATGACGGTTGTCAATCTTAAAGATTTTAATATTCACTCTTTTATTTACTGTCAAAAAGTATATTTATCGTTTTGAATTTTTGGAAAATGTCGGTGAAACACGTGAATGACGTATACGCGATCCGCCATGACGTGACACATCTTACTGTTATTACGCCTATACCGCTTATTTTCTCGTAGGCACGCACGTGTGTGTGTGTGCGCGCATTTCGAACGATTTGTTCCTAGATTCCCTACTACTTGTATTTAAACTTATATCCATAATTGCTGTGCCCAACAGGGTCCATATTATTAATCTAGGATAAGTCTTACTGTTCATGCTGCTTGTGGGGGCTGGTCATCTCAAGCTACGCATTTAGATATAAGTAGAACGACTAGATTTTTCTTTATGTTAATATTTATCGACATTTGTGCATTGGAACTGTGTCCATGGGCTTACATTTCTCAAGTGATTTAATTTGTATTTTTAATATTGTATAATAGTTTTGAAAAGAGTAATTACTGAGTTTCTTGCCAGGTTCTTCTCAGTAAAAGTAACCTTCCGAACCTGGCGGCAGCATGTATAATCCTGTAAATTAATGTCATTCTGACAATTTGAAAGTACTATGTAAAAGTCTAATCGAATAAAGATATTTTTGACTTTGACTTTGACTTTGACATACCTGTAAGTGCTAGGTTAAGAGTTTGTTGAAAGCAATAAATTTAAATTTAAATTTAAACTGTGCTGTCAGTAAGAAGTGTCACTTCAGTCGTGGCTGATCGCGTACACGTCATTTACTCACGACCACGATGGCTTTGAATAATTTCTTGAAACTTCTCAAACGTATGTAAGCTTCGTAAAGCTCAAGGAAAAAACTCAATGTTAAAAATTGACTTCTTACTTCAAAGTCACGAATGACCGTATTAATATTCATATATCAAGTAAGTTTAGGGTTTGTGAATAATATAATATACGGTTAAAAGCTTTCCTACAAGGGGCCTTCATCTCTGCGCTTATTGATTTTATTGAATAAGTCTTAAGAAAAGTTACATTTATTAACTGGTTGTCCCCTATTGCATGGGGCTTGAAACTATAACCGGCGAAATGTGAATATATATATATATATATATATATATATAATATTTATATATGCGAAATGCGAAAGTAACTCGGTCTGTCTGTTACGCTTTCCCGCTTAAACCTCTCAACCGATTTTGATGAAATTTGGCACAGACAATCTTTAGACCCTGAGAAAGGACATAGGCTACCTTTTATTTATTAAAAATATTAGGTTTCCGCGACCATAAGGATGAAACTAAATCTACGCGGGTGAAACCGCGGGGCACAGCTAGTGTGAATGTAAAAACACCTTTGTCGACCCCTTTAGGTAATACAGGCTTGAGTATAATTATGTATGTGATGATGGTGATGCAGTCATCTGCGCATATGTTCACCTGCATCAGCCTAGTTGCCCAGTCGCTAATCCCCTGTCTTGTCGTTATCCCCGTAGTGGATACGACCGGCGTGGAGTTCGGATGCAGGTTTAATTTCGAGTATTCCTTTTCTATCACTGGGGGGCAACTATAATCGTTTAAGCAGCGTGTATTAAGAACTTAGCTTTGACGTTTATTTTTACTACACCAAAATGAAACGTCAAAGCTCAGAAGTTCTTAACACGCTCTGCTTAAACCTATGATGGCAGCCCCACCCACGGTCATGTATCAAATGTATTTCTTTATGTATGTATCAAGTGGTGGTAAATTCGTCGACATTCATAAGTGCCTTGGCCTTCACCTTCACCAGGGCCTAAACTGAATAACTCATTTTCATTTTTCATTTTCAAGTACATGAAAAGTATAGCCTTTGTTAAAGTATTAGCCTTTGTTGTTGTTGTTAAAGTATAGCCTATAGAATTTGAATCCTGCGGTCGGAAGCGTGTCAACTGCCGTCTATCCGTCATTTTATTTGGACTAATAAAGTCACGTATATTGTGAACTCGGCAAAATAATACAATTGAAACTACGCGGTGATACAAAGCCGACCCAATAATCTATTGTCGGAGTCGATCCGCAACTTCTAAAAGGTAGAAACTATGTCAGGACGAAATAAACAACCACGAAATGCTTTCATGTTTTCTGTTGTACACGTGATCTCTATTTGGAGAAAGTATTTCCATAACTGCCCGGAGGTATATACGGTCTACACTTTTAAGGTACACATTTTTGTTACAACGCATCGATGAGTATAATTATCAATTTAAAAATGTATAAAAAGACCCTAAACATTTATCTTTTTGATTAATTCTATTTTCAATAATTGAGGCTGAATAAAAATAATCTTATGTTTCTCATTTCCAATAAGCATCGTATTTTTAGTAACCGCTAACTTCTCTTTAACGACTTCACCAAAAAAAAATTTAAGCTGACGAACAAAAATAATGTTAACGATTTTCTTATTTTATTTTTAATTGATATGTATCACCATGCTCTGTGCCAAAAATATGTCCCACAAAAGTATGTATACTATACATGTAATATACTTGTATTTGCGTCCCAAATGAGTAGGCAGGAGTAACAACACCTACATTCCACCGAAGATGATTAGGTGCTACTAAAATACCTTCTATTTAAAGATCAGCCGTTTTTAATTATAGACTACTTAATTTTATATATAACTAGCTGTGCCCTGCGGTTTCACCCGCGTAGATTTAGTTTCATCCTGATTGTCTCGGAACTCTAATATATTTAATAAATAAAAGTAGCCTAATTTACTCCTTGAAACATCAGCTACCTACCAATGAAAGTCCCGTTAAAATCCGTCCAGCCGTTTCGGAGATTACCCGGAACGAACAGACAGACAGACAGAGATTTTTTTTAGAAATTGGTTTTTCTGTGTCAGTATCGTGTATACTTTCATATGCATTGAGTGAAAAACTGTTATTTTGCAGTTACAAACAGACACTTCAATTTTATTTATCTGTATAGATTCTGTAATACCTATCTGCTAGTATTAATAAAGTGAGTAGGTAGGTATTAGAAGTAGCTCATTACATATTCTGCTCGACTGAACACATGTGGGTAGGATTTTCTTTTCAACCTTCTGAAATATTATTAAAATTTATATATTAATCGACACCCACACGTCTTAGTACGAAGCTATTAAAGACATAAATAAGTCAGTCTGCGGGGAAAAGTAGTCGGGCGTTTTATTCGCAATAAAATGTAATTTGTATTTAATATTAAAAATTAAAACTGATAGAATGAAAATGTTTTATACAGTTTGGGCCCTGGTAAGGCACTTAAGAACGTCGAATAATTAACGCCGGTTTGAATACTAGCCTTCTGAGAAAAACCGGCAAGAAACTCAGACCGAAATATTTTTTTTTATGTCTCATCTTCTAACTGCCGTAAATCCCTTCCTCTAGAGTCAGTTGACAGTGCTAACGACTTGTGTTGATATTTTTTCGATTGTGATTGTATTCCAAAAATAGTGGATCAACATTTCGAGCCACGCTATTACGCAATGAAATTCGTCGATGTTACTACTTGGGGCACAAAGTGAAATAGCTACACATCTTCTTAAAATAGTCATGTTACCTTTAGCAAATCAAATAAATCTTATAAATAGGTTATGGTAGAAACCTTTTTTTACGTGGAATCCGTTATGTATACCAGCCGCCGCGGGGGCAGCGGAAGGGTTATGTCGATCTCGCACCGACTAAGCTCCACGGTGATCCTCCTGATCGCTAGGGGGGGGGGGGGCGTGTAAGTCATATGTCTTCACATGCTTCACCGAGACACTGGCCTGTCTGTCTGTGAATATTTATACCTATTATCAAATTTTATTTTGTATGATGATTTCATATGATTTATATTGTTTCGATGATATGTACATGAGGCCTGGCTGAGTTTCTTGCCGGTTCTTCTCAGAAGGCTAGTTTCCGAACCGGTGGTAAATTCTCGACTTTCATAAGTGCCTTACCAGGGCCTAAACTGAATAAATATTTTTCATTTTCATTTTCATTTTCATGTCAGGCCCCTCCTTACGATAACAGGCTGAACCAGTCTTTTACACTATGGGAGGAAGCGATGGTAGAAACCTAGACTCAACACGACCACAAAAAAAAGTTATTACAGCAAATAAGATACATCAAATTTAAAAACAGGGTCTAAAATAATATTATTTGCAACAACAAAAGTGTTTTCACAGCGAAAGAAGCGCTTGTTTACTAATACCATTACATTGTTCAAACAGACGGAAAATATGAAATAAAAACGGTTAAATTAAACAACAAATACATTAACAAAATTTCCCTTTTCTCTTTATCGTACCCCCTAATACAATTTGTAATAGCCAAAAGGTTACATTTAAAAGGTTTTGTGAAATTAAGCCACTGATATTAAGTTTTAAAAGTATTCCGAACCTGGCGGTAACATGTATAATCCTGTGTAATCGTGTCGTTCTGACGATTTGAAAGTACTTTGTTAAAAGTCTAATCAAATAAAGATATTTTGAATTGCATTATTGAGAACGTGATGCCCGACGTGGCCGTGGGGTTTGCGCGATGCAAGTTCGAATACCAGTGGGGCCTGTACCAATGAGATTTTCTAAAAACTTATGTGCAGTGATTTCACATCACGTGCTTTACCGTGAAGGAATACATCACGAGGAAACCTGCATGTGTGAGAAGTTATTCAAATACGTATGTACGGTGCCTGAGACGGCGATAGACTCACGATCTAACCATTGGCATTTAAACATGTTTGGTGAAAATTAGGTGATCTTATTACAACACCTCTGCCTACCCCTTCGGGGAATACAGGCGTGAGCATACCTATGTATGTATTTAACAATATTGATACTAGTTTCTAAATGAGCGTTGTGGTTGTACAACGAACTTCTCTATACCATATAAGAATATGAGTGGAAACAACACCAATACCTAACCCAAGTATAGGTTTCACTATATCGATTGTCTGTCGTGTCTGTCATAACGTATAGGGAAGTCAAGGAGATGGCACTGGATAGAGACGAATGGAAGAAATTGCATCGGTTACACCGACAAGAGTCACAATTCTTAAATTTATTTTGTACCAGCTGTGCCCCGCGGTTTCCCCGCGTAGTTATAGTTTCATGCTTCATGTCACGGAACCCTAATATTTTTAATAAATAAAAGTAGGTTAAGTTACTCCTTGAAACATCAGCTACCTGCCAGTGAAAGTCCCGTTAAAATCGGGACCAGCCGTTTTAGAGATTATCCGGAACAAACAGACAAACAAACAGAGAAAAATTTTAAAACTTGGTTTTTTAGTGTCAGTAGCGTGTATACTTCCATATACACTTAGTGAAAACCTGTTATTTTGGCTGTATATAGATGAAATGTATGAAAACTAAAAACTTTTACATTTCATTCTGGGTAAAAAATCAAGGACATAAATAATTCGTGGCGTCTAATAAATAAGTCAGTTATGAAGGACATATTTTGGACAAATTGCGCCGCTTTAACTTGCCGTCTAAATCATATTTCTTATTCGCAGGAACGTTGTGTACGTGAGAGGAATTACCATCGAAATGGATGTGCGTAATTTATGATTAGTCGAATAGAGAACTGACGTGTGTAGATAATTAATATTATTAGAATCTGTAAGTTAAAGTGGTGTGTGTTATCAAACACGCAAAAAAATCCGACTTTTACATTATCATGATTCCACGCGGGTGATGCTTCGGGGGGACGCTATGTACAATTACGCTACTTCTTATCTATACATAAAGTCTATGAATTTGTTGCACCAATTAAAACTGTGCTATGTATTGCGATGGACTCACCATCTGTCACGTTGCCACTTAATGATTTTCAGTGAAAAATGTATGTTGCTATTACAACACCTCTGCCTACCCCATCTGGGAATACAGACGTAAGCATATGTATGTATTAAAAACAGTCGCATGACATGCATTTAACTATTAGCTTTAAGTACTTATGTTTTTCTGGATAAGTCTACTGCTAATAGTTAAGTCTTTTACATACAAAAATGACACTGACACCAAAAATTGCCAATTACAGCGTAATTTGGTGCAATGCATTTCACCATCCACGCTAAAGTCATAGCTATGTCATCGTAAAATCTGCCTTTAGCAATAGCTTTAACAACCATTATCGTGTAACTCTCTTGAGTTGACGGAAGCCTATTATTATGTTAACTTATGCAGCATTCCAAATAGCGCTGAGCCCATCTCGGTTTGTCACAGTTGTGAATAAAACATGTACTTACCGCTATGGAGGCTCACAAACAAAATAACCAGGAACTAAAGTGCTGGAATAGATTACTACTAGCGTAAAGGTGGTGCCAAATTATTTTGTAAAATTTGTGGGGGTTTAACTGCTTGTGTATTTGTACGCGCTCGCACCATACAAGACCCTAAAAAAACTACTGCGCATTCAAAGCTATCACATGTCTTCCAGATTATTCTATTGTATTCCCGACGGCTATCCCTTATCCCGGGAATATAGGTGTGAGCTTATTACAGCAGAGGTATTGTAATAACAACACCCACTTTTCACCGAATATGATTAAGTGCTAACGTGGCAGATGGTGAGTCTATTGCCGTCTCAGCCACTATACATATGTCTTTGATTCATTGGAGCCGTGTCCGGCATTCAGATTATATATATACACAAGAAGTATGTCAGGACCGTAGCATGTTTCAAACGGTGATCTCTGCCTACCCTCATGGGATACAGGCATGTATGTATATATATATAAGAATTTCTCGTTTCACCGCATAAGATATAGTAGTTGATGTTTTTTTTTTGTAATTATTATTATCTTACTGTGTAATGAAATGTACATGATGCCAGCTGAGTTTCTTGCCGGTTCTTCTCAGAAGGCTAGTTTCCGAACCGGTGGTAGATTCCTCGACGTTCATAAGTGCCTTACCAGGGCCTAAACTGAATAAATCATTTTCATTTTCATTTTCATTTTCATTTTCAGTCACATTCTGTTGAACTGTCTTAGAAATAACCCTTACTTAAAAAAAATAATAGTATCATTGAGCTAACGCTATCTTTTATAATAACATAGAAGTATAAATAGATATCTCTATTCTACACGTGCTATGACACTCTGCATCACTCAAAAGTTAGCTGGTAGAGAATGGCCGTGGCATTAAATCCACCTGTGCATATTTATACTGCCGGAAATATTTATAAATGAATAAATAAAAAGGTTCTTCCATATATCTATGTCTAGAATTGTTAAGATAACTCGTTGACATCACAAAGTGAAGGTGATAAAAATCTGTTCCTAGTGTCGGCTTGTCGCCGCTTCCTCGCATTGAGATGAAATATTATTCTACTTCTATCTCTAAATTGTATACAATATAGCTTTTAGCGTCTTCTTAGTATACTTCTTATGAGATACTCACTTAATGGTGACGCTTACTGTCTTACTTAGATCAATTTATACGAGAGCTTAGGATTATCTTTTGACACGATCTAATCTCTGCGTAACTTAAGTAATTCACCGGGGGCTACTGTACGAGTATAATATGCGGATATAATAATATTGGGAAATAAACACCAGTGAAACAATAGCTTGTTAATATCGCACTCCCGCCATTTATTCAAGTATGGAATGAACATAGATAATCCTATTCTTGTTCATAAAGGCTGTATTATAGGGCTGTATTATAGGCATAGGTCGCGTCTCGCATACATACTTAACAGCTACTAACTTCTTAGCTTTGACGATTCATTTTACGGTACCAAAATGAAGCGTCAATGCTCAGTTCTTACGCTCTGCTAAATTCATGATGGTAGGCCCCCTGAACTGTTTCCCCTAAATGCATTTATTACACTTTTAGTGAACTCTAACCACCTGGGGGTGTATTACAATTATTTAAAAATACTTTATTCGCCTCATTCGCCGTCGGAGTCAAAACTCTGATTTAGCTGAAATGAGTCTATAGGAGTCTATAGCAAACTTCAAGCGCATCGTTTCTTTTTTTTTGACGCTGGTTTACTTTTTTTTTTATATTCGCATTAAAACGTCTACTCCATACAAACCTCTAAGCATGATACGATTTCATTATTTGCTGTAGCATTTCTTGTTAGAATGTTCAAACTGGCCGATTCACGTATTTATTGGGCTCCAGATTTCCCCATTCAACCGGCTCGCCGAGCACGAAATGTAGCGTTGTACGCTTGATTGAACTGTCAAAAAAGAATGTAACACGACCGAAGAAGGCGAGCCTGCATTAAGGTAATAATCATTCGAGGGTTTCGAAAAATTTAAAAGCGATTCTATTTGAAATAGAGATACTAATAGAATGGCCAAATAATCAAATTTAAGTCTTAGGACTCGTAGAAATTAAGTTTAAAACTGCCCACCTGATGTTAATTTCATTTATAAAGTAATTTAACACGCATCCTGGGTAATTAACGTTCTGTCCAATCCTCCCGGCGGGTCCTTTATACTCTAACTTTGTTGTTCAATGGTCAAGTAATACCAAAGGATTTATCTCGGTTTGAAATAACTTTAGATGTATTTCACTTTGTTTAGATAGAGCGCTCCGCAGTACGTCCGTGTTTTCCATGAGTTCCGGATCGTTATTGTATTTATTTTAGTAGTATATAGTAGTAATATAGTTAATTTCATGGGTGACACGAGGAACTCTTATTTTATTTTTTTATTGGCCTATGTTCTTCCTTGTAACATTAGCTTTGCCAGTGAAAGTCCCGCTAAAATCGGTAGCGCCGTTTTGGAGATTAGCGGAAAACGAAGACAGACAGACAGTCAGACGGACAGGCAAGAAAAGGAAACGGAGATTGTTTTTTTTTATGTGAATACTATATAGTCTCGTATGTATTTAGTTAAAAGCTGTAAATTTTTAATAAAAAACAGAAACTTCAATTGTTGGATTCTCCATCAGTAATATCCCAGTAGCAGCCCAGTCTGGATGAATGTCATTAGTAATAGGCTCTCCTCCTATTGCATGGGACTTACACATAACTGGTGAAATGTACAGTACACCTCTGTCTACCCTATTGGGGAATACATACACGTATATATGTATTCCCCAATTCCCAAATACCAATGCCGATGGTACTTATTATTACTTATAAAGAATTCGTTTTTTTTCTGACAGAGGCTGTCATATGATAACAAAAAGAAATTACGTTTTATTTTCTCATTTCAGGTGAGTTGTTCTTTAGTTTTTAAGTTATTTAATTTTAGGTAAAGTAGAAGCATGTGTTGTGATGTTATAATAAGTCTTATAATAAAATCGAAATAAATTATTAAAAAAAATAAAAACTAAAATAATTAGCTTAGCCATTCAAAGGGGGAATGCTGCCAGTATCTTCGGAACCTTGCCACCATTAATAATATATTTTAATTACTAGCTGTGCCCCGCGGTTTCACCCGCGTAGATTTAGTTTCATCCCTATTGTCGCCGAACCCCAATATTTTTAATAAATAAAAGTAGCCTAAGTTACTCCTTGAAACATCAGCTACCTGCCAGTGAAAGTCCCGTTAAAAATCGTCCAGCCGTTTCAGAGATTACCCGAAGCAAACAGACAGACAGACAGACAGACGGACAGAGAAAAACTTTAAAATTTGATTTTTCTGTGTCAATAGCGTGTATACTTTCATAAGCATTCAGTGAAAAGCTGATATGTTAGAATTACAAACAGACACTTCAATTTTATTTATCTGTATAGATATAGATGTATAGATTATTAGATTATATTTTTTAAGGTTTTTAGCTGTAGTTAGTGTTTAAATTTGTCATCTTGCCATTAAAATCTTATTTCAAAGAACCACATGTTTGTCTATTGTTATATGTAAGTAACAATAAGATTCTCGCCAACATTTCACTCCCAAGTACAGAACTGAACCGACCAAGTCATCGACTCAATTTCAATTGAGTGTCAATTGGCTAACTTTGCAAACTGTTACCTTGTTAACAGTTTCAAGTTGTCGATAACGGCTATACTTGCAGTGTTACTCAGTTATAAGTTCATTCTTAATTTACTTACAGTTTCCAAGAGTCGTGTTTTTGTTAGCTATAGTTAGATGCGCTTACTGCATATTACTTTTTAGATTTGAATGAACATAATGGATGAGTTAAGTCATCTTCTTTTAATTAAGGGGATCTCCACTACACTCGAAATAAAAATAGTTAAATTTTTCATTAGCTGTGTCCCGCGATTATGCTCGCGTATTTTCATGGCTAGATGCATTTCGTAAAACCCCATTTTTTAAATACATGAAGCCTTATTGACCTACTCCTAGTAACATCATCTGCCAATGCATTTGCTGTTAAAATCGGTGCTATTAAGCCGAAATATAGACAGAATTATAGACATACTAGCTGTGCCCCGCGGTTTCACCCGAGTAGATTTAGTTTCATCCTTATTGTCGTGGAACCCTTATATTTTTAATAAAAGGTAGCCTATGTCCTTTCTCAGGGTCTAAAGATTGTCTGTGCCAAATTTCATCAAAATCGGTTGAGAGGTTTAAGCGGGAAAGCGTAACAGACAGACATAGTTACTTTCGCATTTATAATATTAAGTAGGGATTGGTTGGATAGATGGGTTTATTTCAACATAATTTAGCAACTTAAATGTAATTTTCCATTACCATTTAAATCAACAAATATAAGCTAACACTTGAACACCGTCCAAGCATTAAGCAATCCATCTAAATTAATAGGTGTTAAAATACTTGCGTTCGGATCAATGTAACAAATTCTCGGGAAGCAATTAACAGTAATTACATTAATCTTACAATACAGCCAGGGGTGTGCACCCCGACAGGCTCTCAAAGGGTGTAGGCGACGGGATTAGGATTGTTAGAAATCTGCGCGAACTTCACCCACCCTTCACTTCGAATTTAAACGTCGAGGAAAATTAGGAATTTCTGCGTTACAATTGACCGAGGTAGTATTATACAGGTATTTTATAAAGTAAAGCGTAAAGGCTCACGTCTTCCGTAAAGGGTCCTAGAAGGGTACAAGTATCACAACTCTTAGAAATAGAAGCCCACTGAATAAATCTAGCTAGCGGTTTCGTCGATTATCCGGTCAGGCCGACAGATAATCGTTCCATATACCTGCATATATCTTAAAAAAATAATTCAGCTTTACATTTTTGTGTATTGAAGTCCAAACAATCTTAAAGCGGGCACCCTCTATATAACCTTTAAGGATTCGCGATAAGGGGTGCAGATGTTAATTAATAAATTTACATTACAATTATAGTCAAGAAAACAGCTTTTTAGTAAGTGCATATGAGAGTATATACGATTCGATTAGCTGTCTGTCTGTCGGGATAATCCGCCAAATCACTAGATTTATTCTGACAGAAGTTCCAATAGTAGGCACTAACCTGTTACAAAAAATAACTTCTGCTTCTAAAGACATTTACTTCAACTTCAATCCCTGAAAAGTAGGTTTACGTGGTCAAAACCGCAGGGCATATAATAAGTATACAATTTAATTTATGCGGCAAAAACATAAATTAATTTATCACATTAATATATCAATTATTTTCAAATACTCTAAACAATTCTATGCATAATTCCTAAATATCTAGACCATTTAAATTAATGCGAATTCTTTAAAATAGCAATTGAGGCCGATGTCCAAAAGTGCAATTAATTTTCTACGATGACTGCCTTGGGAGCAATCGATGGAATAAATTAGCATCGCAATCGTAACGTGGAAGATTTGTTCTATTTCCCGTTTGGAGTTCTAAGCTCATATCATACTGTTACCTTACAGAATACCTTAGGGTACGGTTAAATTTCGGGAGGTCCTTGAGGTAAAAACTTGATTATAATATTAGATTTTTATTCATGACATACATGTTTAAAGTATAAATTCTTAAAAATGGTAAAGAAAAATACGAACACGAGGCGGGACTCAAACCCACGACCTCTGCAAACCGTCCAGTTGTTCTTCCAACTGAGCGGTAGGTGGCCCCTACACCGGAAAAACAAGGGAAAGAGTTCGACGTATGAGGTAGGATCACGAGTAGCTCAGTTGGAAGAGCAACTGCACGGTTTGAAGAGGTCGTGGGTTTGAGTCCCACCTTATTTTTGTATTTGTCTTATTTTTAAGAATTTGAAACTTGATTAAGTCCTCAGTTCTTGATATTGACCAGTGTAATGAGACAAACAATGCTTACGCCTTTATTCCCCGAAGAGGTAGGTGGTATTCACCACTGATGATTAAGTGCCAACGTGTCAGATGGTGAGTCTATCGCCGTCTCAAACACTATACATTCGACTTTGAATTACTTCTCAGACATACGCAGATTTCCTCACGATGTTTTCTGTACTTAATTTGGAAAATCTGTTAAGTTGGAATTACGACAGATAATTTAATTTTATTAATCTGTCTATAGATTTTGGTTTAAGAAAGGCAGTCTAAGAAAGGTTGGTTTTTTCTGGGCCATATTATGAGACATGCCAGATACGAACTGCTGCAACTTATTATTATGGGCAAAGTGGCTGGGAAGAGACCGGTAGGCCGGAGGAGAAAGTCGTGCCTGCGCAATATCCGCGAGTGGACTGGCATCAGCAGTGCTGCTGCACTCTTCCGCCTCGCGAAGGATAGACAGAAATTTTCCGAACTGACAGCCAACCTTCAATAGCTGGAGAAGCACTACAACAAGAAGAAGTCTATAGATAGATGATTCATGCATTATAATGATCCCATTTGTAACAAATACCCTATACAATACATATACCGCATCAAAACAGATATATTATGTGGGATCCTGTACCCGGATATTACACCCGGATATAGACGGTCCACTGTCAACCCGGATCAATGTTAGCAGATGTGACAAATACATATAGATAAGTAGGTATATACTCAAGATATTGTTATGGTCGTTTGTGTTATGCAAATGCGTAAGTATGCAACCCGCGACTAAAAGTCTCTGTTCGTTTGTCTATTTGTCAAAGACAAATAATTAGTTTAGCCCTCCAAAGAGGGAATGCTGCCAGTATCTTCGGAACCTTGCTTACAGGGATTCCCATTAATAATATATTTTAATTTTATGGTTTTTAGACGTCATTTATTTATTTATCAATAAGGCGTCATGGTAGGGCCAAAAATGTGTATACTCTATGGATTATTTTGGAATTTATTTTGCATTCTAAAGCAAACACTGCAAGACTTGAATTGGAAGGCTTATAAGCCCATTTGAAAAATATATCACGGCCATTAACTTCTATGAATTGGACGGTATATTTACGAGGTTCTATTAAAAGTTGGCAGACGTTTCTTCGCTATAACTGTGTGCTCAGCTGACTACTGCGAGTATAAACTCTGTCTTGAAATCCATCGACGGTATAAACTTTATAGTTTAAATCGTTTACTGCGTCTATGTACTGCAGCCATCAATGTAACAATGTAACCTGATTGCAGGCGACATTGTCGGCCTAACTGGCGTATTGTCACTATGACGTTTATAGCGCACGTGTTAGCCATTTTGGACTATATTGTAATGGACGAAGACTTATTTTTAATTGATTGGAGTCCGTTCACATACATGCAAATCGGGGAATTGTGTAATGTCTAGTGTGCCTACTCTGAGAAGCTAATGACGAGTGTTAAGAAATAATAGATTCAGTGCACTGAACTAAGCTAGGTGAATTAAGTGATTCTATTAAAGTATGCAATACCTTCTCAGAAATGTTGCCCGAGAAGTGCTTTAAATATTGAAAATGAAAATGAAAATGAAAAAAAATTATTCAGTTTAGGCCCTGGTAAGGCACTTATGAAAGTCGAGAATTTACCACCGGTTCGGAAACTAGCCTCCTGAGAAGAACCGGCAAGAAACTCAGCCAGGCATCATGTACATATCATCGAAATAATATAAATCATAATGAAATCATCATCCAAAATCAAATTTGATAATAGGTATAAATATTCACAATAGTGACTAAACTAAATATTAAATTGATATGCATGGCTCACATGTTTATTTTATACATTTAGTAGATGTCCAACTGAGGTGGAGAGCGAATAATCATGCTCATAGCGCAAATAAAATGTCTTCCAGCCAGGTGGGTGTCATGCCTGGGGAACCACGGCTCCTACTGTTCTAATTGGAAACTTGTATATAAACTTCAATGCGCTAGAAAACTTCCATAGCACGATTTAGGTTCTCGCATATTTGTACGCAAACTTGCGATTGTTAGCAAGTAGCGCCATCTATGTAGCGAGCAGAGAAGCGCTCTTACAACCAACAGATGGCGCAAGGCGGCTCCTTGTCCACTAAAACAAGGGAAGGAAGGATTCTACACAAGAGCCAAGATGACGAGTTGCTGAGTTGGAAGAGCAACCTGCACAGTTGCAGGGGTCTTAGGTTCGAGTCGCCTTCGTATTCGTATTTTTCTGAACGATTTTAAGACGTCAACTTTTTTCTCATACATGGGCAAGTTCTTCACGATGTTTATAGTCGACGAAAGGTGAGATTGTAGCTTGTGTCATTCATTAGCAGGCGACTTCTCAAACCTCTCGGACACGACGGGTCTTGTATATGGAATATCATACTTTATTGCTCAATCTAAGTATATAGTTTTCTATCAGACAAATGTGTATTTCATCTACAAAATAAATAACTACATAATCTACAGAGCAAACATGAAATCAAAAGCGTTCTAAAATGCGCAAATAGCACTCTCAACTCCTACAGCGAAAATACTAATCTCAGATAGATATAACATAACATTATATTAACAAAGCTATCTTATACTAATCTATACATACATACATTCTGATAAATAAAATTAAAATGTCTGTTTGTAATTCCAAATTAACAGATTTTCACTAAATGCATGAAAGTACACAGAGTCGAATCTTTTAGACGCACAACCCCGTAACATTTTTGTAAAAAAAATACGTTTTGATAATGCGCAAATAGCACTCACATCTTCAACGGTGAATAGATACTAATCACAGATAGATAAAACTTGATATTATACTAACAAAGCTATCTTATACTATATAATTGAAGTGTCTATTTGTAATTCAAAAATTACAGCTTTTAACTAAATGCATATGAAAGTATACACGCTACTGACATCAAAAAACCAAGTTTTGAAATTGTTCTCTGTCTGTCTGTCTGTTTGTTCCGGGTAATCTCTGAAACGGCTGGACGGATTTTAACGGGACATTCACTGGTAGGTAGCTGATGTTTCAAGGAGCTACTTTTATTTATCAAACATATTAGGGTTACGCGACAATAAAGATGAAACTAAATCTACGCGGGTGAAACCGCAGGGCACAGCTAGCATATATATATAACTAAGTAAAACATATAACTGAACGCGATGATCAAAATAAAGACCACCGCTGTTTAAAACCGCATAATTCTCATTTGGGTCCGTTTTATGTCAACGTTCTTACACAAATTTAGCCAACAATGTAATACTCAACCGCATATTTTTTCTGTAAGTACTATCTGTCATTTATAGTCATTTCCTTCTTTTCTTTCCGTCAATTTACTTTTGCAGTCTATGGTCTGTGACGTCAGTGCAAATATTTCTTTGTCCACGGTAATACGTCAGGCAAGACGAACAAATCTCTTAGAGGACGTAATAATGTTACCATTTGTATTCGGACACAATAAAATTCTTGCCAGTGGTTTGTCTTCGGTGATTCATAGCGGCTCAGTTTTGGTCAGACAATACGTTTTAAGACAAATCTGTACGTCCAAAGTAAATCCATAAAGTAAAGCCGAGCCGTGGTGGCCTTGGGGTTTGAACAGTCGCCTGCTATGCAAGCGACGCAAGTTCGAATCCCAGCGGGGCATGTAGTGAAATTATCAAAAACATGTACAGTGATTTCACACCACGTGCTTTACCGTAAAGGAAAGCATCGTAAGGATACCTGCATATGTCTGAGAAGTAATTCAAAGACGTATGTATAGTGCCTGAGACGGCGATTTTCCCACCGTCTGTAACGTTGGTACTTAATCTTCGGTAAAAAGTAGGTGTAGTTATTACAACACCTCTGTCTATCCCTTCGGGGAATACAGGCGTTAGCATATTTATATTGTATGGAATATCTGTGCCAATAGTCGGACAGCTCCAAATTTCGACGGTTTTGTCACAGTCTACATATGAGGTTACTATAAGCAGTACCAAATCTAGGAACTAGTCGTTCGAATTGACACAGTTGAATTATGAACGACCGTGGGCTTACATATTATTTTAAAGACTTTTTAAACTTCAGATCGACTAATCTTCATATAAGTTTGACAGTAAAATAACCCTCACGCTCGATAAGGCAGGAATTTCCTATGTTCCATACTGCTAAGTTAACTTATATTTATACTGTGGCTTTGCTTCTCTTAAAATACTCGAATGTTTAACTTGAAAAGCGCTTGAATGCCGTTTTAACATTGTAATTTAAGATGATATCAAGCATAAACTCTCCTATTAAATTTGGACAGCTGAGTTCCTTTCATAAATTATGGTGGATTTTAATTTTGGGATAGCTATTTGGGAGAAGGTAGGAATCTTAAAGAGGTCGATTTAATATTCATTAACTCGTTCCATGACTAATTAAAAAAAAATCCTGCAACCAAATTGATGAATCAATTAAGCACGGGAATATTCGAAACCAAATAGAGGGAATGAGAGTGAGTTTTCTGATTAAAATTATGGTAAATATTCGTCGCCTAACCCTCGATGTATTTCAATAATAAAATTCTATCATTCCAATTCCAATTTTCTAAATTAATGTTGACAAATTTTTAATAAACTAGCTGTGCCCCACGGTTTCACCTGCGTAGAGTTAAATTCATGGTAAAACACTCCTTGAAACTTCAGTAAAAGTCCCGGTAGAATCGGTCCAGCCGTTCACGCGTGATGCCGTGACCAAGGGCAATGGGTATTCATTTTTATATTATATATAAGAAGACGTAGATTTAGTTTCATGCTTCATGTCGCAGAACCCTAATATTTTTAATAAATAAAAGTAGCCTATGGTACTCCTTGAAACATTAGCTACCTGCCAGTGAAAATCCCGTTAAAATCGGTGCAGTCGTTTCAGAGATTATCCGGACCAAACAGATAGACAGACAGACAGACGGACACACAGACAGAGAAAATGTTTTTAAATTGGCTTTTCAGTGTCAGTATCGTTTTGTGCGTCAGTGCACTTTGTGTACCTAGATGTATAGATACATCATATTCACAAAGGGACAATAATTATATTCCCTTCCCATAATTATTTCGGCGTCAATATATCAAAGCAGCATTGATTAATGAAAGCACTTCCGCACGACGCCAGTCCACGCCTCACATCCCTAGTCAAAAGCAGACTAATCAATTATTAATTACTAATGAATCTCGACACTCATGTAATCACAATATCGGACAGTGATGTGAGTTTTGTCACAAATAATGCCTACTGACATATAAGCACGTCGCATTCGATCCAATTGTTTTAAAGAAAACCAGATAGAACAGATCAGGAAAAAAATAAAATTGCTTTCATATGCATTTAGTGAAAAGCTGCTAATTTGGAAGTACAAACATCATCATCATGAATTTAAGAGTAATGAGACTCTTGTCAGTGTAACCGATGCAACTTGTCTCTGTCCAGTGCCATCTCCTTGACCTCCTTATACGACATGACAGACACGTTTTCTTTAACTTGTCCCATGTATGTTAGCCTTGGTCTTCCTCTTCCTCTCCTCCCTTCTACCTTACCTTTTACTATGTTTTAAAGAAGCTGTCATGCCGCATGAGATGGCCAATCATCTTTCCCCTTCGATTTTGGATTGTTCTCCATAGTACTCTGTGTTCCTTCACAATTTTGAGTATATTTTCATTAGTTACTCTTGTACTGGAAGTACAAACAGGATACTTAAATTTAATTTATCTACATAGAAAAGCCACATGGTGCGTACACATAGATACGTACGAGCATCTCGTTAGGAACTGCAAGATGCAGACATCTTTTTGTGACTTTAATTTTTTGCATGAAATACACTGTAGTAGCGTTTTTCCAGCCGCTACATAGATGGCGCTACTTACTAACAAACGCGAAGTTTGAGTACACGAGAACCTAAATCGCGCTATAAGAGTTTTCAAACGCATTACAGTATATATACGAGTTTCCAACTAGAACAGTTGGAGCCGCGGTTCCCCAGGCATGACACCCGCCTGGCTCCAAGGCCGGTGTTCCCTTTGCTGGGGATGAGCATGATTACACAACATTATATATTTTTTTATTGAATATCAAGGAAATATACGGAATTGCACGGTATGCCGAAGCAGTGCATCCACTACAATTGCGATTCAATCGACTAAATTAATTGCAACTGCAATATTTTGACGCACATTATTCGAAATCAACACGTCAGGGACTGTTACGGCAATTAATTAATGAAATTCCGAGTGAACTATTATGAAAATGTGAAATTATGGCTTCAATTCTCATTAAAACGGAACGTATGCGTTGCGCGGCGAACTTTTTCCGGAACTTTTGTCTACGAGTCACTTTTAGCGGACAATTACGGAAAATTGCACTGCATTTAAGAGTAAACGAAACTACAATTAGTTCGAGATTCTACTCGAAAGTGGTAATGAATTTTATTCTTCTTCTTATTTATATTTCGGTAATCTAAGTGTGTAATGTCGAAGGCAGCCTCATACTCGTAATTTGGTTATGCTGGTTTTACGTAATTGCTTTTGCGCATATCATCCGATCAATTTCATACAAAATTACTTTGTATATTTGAACGCATCGTTTTCTAAACTACGTTACGGATGTTGATACGGTTTTTCTAACATATAGGACTTGATGATAAAAAATCCACATTCTATTTGTAGATAGTACATAAAAGTCAATGATTTGATCAACGCCACATAGCTAGTCATGCATTGTCATTAAAAATAAGCGTGTATACCAAATTTCAGTCAATCGTTTAAAGATATCTGATATCAAATTCAGTTGCAAGATTCTAACAGACAAACAAACATTGCAATTTAATAAAAAGCTTCTAGTGAGAAGGTGCAGCTATCTCTGTCTGTTTGGTTTTCACGACTAAACCAATGAACCTATTTATCTGAATTATCGGTATGAAAAGCTTTAACACCAATGCGATAACGAAGTCACTGGTAAAAACTAGTATTTTAGCGAACTAATTCGTCCAACACGATAAATTTCGCAATATCATTACAATTTTACAAGCATGAATAAAACAGAGTAAGTAGCCGAGACAAATACAATACCCGAATAAAACTGATGATCCACTAACCTACCTTCAATACAAACAGAATGTATTTGATCCTTGGGAAATGGTTATTGCTTAGGTAAATGTATAAATCCACGCACGAGCCGGGGTTGTTCGCTAAAGATCACAAATCCTTGTTCATATCCCGAGCAGTGTCAACACTGCCTTTTTCCTTATACCAATCGATAGATCATCCCGTATTGCCCGTAAAGCGTCGTACACACCGTTGCCACATTCCATAATACAAATTACGCAGAAGTGACACATATGAAGACATTTTATAAGCTGTGTGACAACAATAACGAGATTCCAAAAGCTATGAAATATAGGATTTTTAAGAGAGTGCACGCCATCTTATTGGAAACGAAACAAATCTATTAAATATTATTATTATTAATATAATATTATAAAGAGGAAAGGTTTGTATGTGTGTTTGTAACGAATTGGCTCAAAAAGTACTGGACTGATTTTAAAAATTAATTCACCATTTGAATGTTAAATTGACACTGATTACTATAAATTATATTTTATCTCCGTACTCCCACGAGTATAAGAACTACGCCGGTGAAACCGCGTGACGACCGCTAGTTTTATATAAAAAAATGGGTTTCGCGAAATAAAGCTTAACAATGACATTAACTTTTCGCGGGTGAAACTGCGGGCCAAATTAGTATGTTTTTATTGGATTAAACTCTCCCTCTTCAGAATAGTCACAGTAAAAAAATTCAAAAACAATTTCCAAAACACGTAAATTTTCAAAATGCGGCAATGTAAAGAAGCCCTTATTACAGGGAAATAGGGTACATTGTAAATAGCTAGCCATGTGCAAGTACAGTGCTTACCTCAGGGACACACTTTATCACCAAAATAGATAAATATCAATTAATGTATTAGTATCTAGTAAACAATACTGCATATCTAATTAAATCTAGACAGATAAATATAATTTAAGTGTTTGTAATTCCAAAATTACAGCTTTTCACTAAATGCATATGAAAGTATACACGCTACTGACAGTAAAAAACCATGTTTTAAAATTTTTCTCTGTCTGTCTGTCCGTCTGTCTGCCTGTCTGTCTGTCTGTTCGTTCCGGGTAATCTTTGAAACGGCTGGACCAATTTTAACGGGACTTTCACTGGTAGGTAGCTCATATTTCAAGGAGTAACTTAGGCTACTTTTATTTATCAATAATATTAGGGTAACAATAAGGATGAAACTAAATCTACGCGGGTGAAACCGCGGGGCACGGCTAGTATATTACAATGTTGTTGGAAAGTTTGCGGAATATCAATTTAGAAATAGAAAGGGTTCTTTATAAACAAAACGCAATTTTCCTGAAGTGACATAGATAGTAAAAAACTGCTAACTTCGTAAAAAAATATTGCAGTATTCGCATACTGCATGCGGAGCCCTAAAATGTTCCCCTTTGGTTACATTCATTTTATTGTGCGTCGTAAATCTTTTAGTGATGTCACATGCGATGCATTGACTTTCCTTATTGTTGGCATAGATACTATTTTAGAGGAATCGAGACTTTATGTTTGACACGAGTACAAATCGCTTCGGTAAATTGAGTTTTACAAAACACTAGCTGTGCCCTGCGGTTTCATCCGCGTAAATTTAGTTTCATCCTTATGGTCGCGGAAACCTAATATTTTTAATAAATAAAAGGTAGCCTTTGTCCTTTCTCAGGGTCTAAAGATTGTCTGTGCCAAATTTCATCAAAATCGGTTGAGAGGTTTAAGCGGGAAAGCGTAACAGACAGACAGACAGAGTTACTTTCGCATTTATAATATTAGTAGGGATTAACATGTCATGAGACTTTCCACTTTAGATATTACATACATCACATGTGCAATTTAAAAAGGAATTGAATATGATGTATTTTAGTAGTTCCAAACTAAAAAAGGGATGCTTAATTATTATTTTGCAAATGTGAGGCTGTCATGGCAGATTATATTGCACATATCATTCGATCAGCGAAGTTATGCCACCCCAACCCATATCAAGTGAAGCCATCCAGTTTTCAATTTTACACCTTTTGCAATCGCTACAGTTCAGTCGGAAGCCTAAAAATCTGGTAGAACTCAGGTAACCGATTTCCTTCGTAAAAGGGACTGCGGTAGTGGCAGTCGCTTTGTTTGAAAATCAAGTGATCAGTCACATCGGATTGAATCAAGCGCCGAACCTTACAATGCATAGGATAAGGCCAGGGAGATGGAAGATGCGATTTTTAATAAACATCAGGAGATCAGATAAAGGGAGCCGACAGGAATGAACCAAATAAAGTGTGCAGCAGTAAAACTGAAAACATCTAAAAACGTCAAACACAACCTATACATTGACCGCGCACATCACACATCTAGAGAGCCACATCAAAGAGCTCGAATCGAGTTTCAAGCCCAATAGACGACTAGTGTAACAAGTCAACTGGAAAATCGACAACAAGTTGTAAGTAATTAGTGTCCTTATTGTCACGTCGATACAGATAATCCAATGTTCATTTCGAGCTATTTGGAGCGTAACCGTAGGTTTAATGAAATTACTAGGTGTCGGGGTAAATTACTATGTAATTCAGAATCGGAGTGAGATCTTAATGGGTTTACAACCGGAGCTTTATAAAAAGTTGCTTGCCATTAAACGTACAACTATCATGAAGTTTGATGTGGTTTTCTAAAGCAAAACTGCATGAAAATCTTGTTTTAAAAATCTTTGTTGTAAAAATCATATCAAACTTAATTATGACTAAGTTCGATATGGTTTATACAAAGAAAGTACAGCTTGAAAATCTTTTTGATAAGTAAGCCCTGACGCGAGAATAAATCCGCTACACATATAGCGTGTAGTCAAGTATCCTAGTCAGCCCACGGGTCCGTTGAATTGGTTAGGGTACTTGACTCTTTTCCCCGTTTGTACTCTTCCGAAGTGACCAGTTCTGTATGTGATCACTTCGGAAGCTAACTGACTGGGACATACTTTGTTGGTAAAGCACGAGTGACACTTTGGTGTTGTTCATGGGCTGCAGTACCTTACCATTTGGCTGCACGCTTTTTTGCCAGCTAACCTAAAAAACCCGGAGGACATGTTTATCAAGGACCAAACCCACAGGTGCTTGGGTACCATAAATGACACTTAAGTAACAATATTGGATACGACAATCAACTTAATGGGTTTATTTGGAGAGCCGGAAAGCGATCAAGATCCGCACAAACTATCGCATACCAGAATTACACTAGTTCCGCAGATCAAAGCGATAGGAGTTAGCCCTTTTCACCGAACACGTGAAAATATAATGTCCACGGAACAAGTAAATCCTCTATTTCCTAAATGAGATTTCAATAAGCGATACTGTACCTCTGTCCCTATCACACGCACCTGGAAAGAGAGAGATAAATATGGAGTGGAAACGGAAAGATCAGATAGTGCCACGACAGGTTTCACGCCTTGAGAATCGATTTAATACCGAATGTATTGCTCCGAGGCGTATGCTGCAATATTGGCGAATGATGAATGTCACTGAAGCGAGCGAGACTACATGTAATATTATCCATACAGCATAAAATTGAAGTGTCTTTTTTCTTTATTATTTGATTGCAAATTAGCAGTTTTCATTAAATGCATGATAAAAATATATACGGTACTTACACAAAAGAACCAATTTTAATTTCTTTTTCTGACTCTTCTCATTTGACATGGATAGATTATCATAATTTATTGAAGAGCTAGGCTCTTCTCGGTGAAGCAATCGCAAACCCTTTATTTCAAATTTTCAATTAAATTTATTAATAATAATTTTAATAAATACATGACATGTTATACTGCTATCTAGTCCCAAACTAAGCAGAGCTTGTGCTATGGGTACCAAACAATGGTATAACAATATTACAACAAATACCTAACTAACACACATACTAACATAGATATAACATACTTAAATACAATAACTATATATCATTATGGTTTCACAATTCTGTGCGCATCCCTATAACGCCTATTGACTATTCCTGTTGGCCAGAAATCTGACTGGAGGAACTATATAGATAGATAGATTATAAAGCATCGAAATTTAATTAGTTATATTGTAAGCAGTGTGATACAGTTCACAATATATCGATAGTGACGATATATCGTACACCAACGGTGTTCACGGTTTAAAAACAAACTATACATAAATTAAGATGCAAAGGGATATAAAAGTTGTATGAATATTATAAAGTAGCATAAAACATTCATAAGAAGCCAGGTTACTGATTCGGCTGAAACAATCGTAAACAGGCAGATGTAATCAAAGTCAGGGATCCAAGATCATCATAATAATAAGCCAAGAATATGGCGAGCAATTGAGTAATCCATTAGTGATATCGAAACAAAATAAAATCTTATTACAGCCTCGATACGAGGGCAGCTTGAGAGCCAGTTAATCCGGATTAAGCCATATTGAAAATATAGTCTGACCTAAGCCAAGTGTAGGCGTTGTTATGTAAGGGTTTCTCAGATATATTGCTTATTCAAACGCTCTTTGTATTTTAATAATATTTTTTATATTCGCTCCTTCCTAAGAAGGCATCGAAAAGAGTCGGCAGAGGTTTTACAGCACCTAATTTTCACCAAATATAATGCCAATGTAATAGACGGCGAGTCCATCGTCGTTAGCAGTCTTTTTCTGACATATGCAGGTTTATTCACTATGTTTTCCTTCACCGTAAAGTAGCGATGAGCGGTGGCGAGTGGTTAATCGCGATTGTTCAAAGCGATTATTTTCAATCGCCGTAGATGGTAGCGAGTTCGACTCGCTTGTACTCGTAATCACCACTCATCGAACACGGGCGCGATTCCGAACAATCGCTTGTATCAAAACAATCGAAAAACTTCTCGATTCTTTCATCGCTAGAGCGAGTCAAGGGTTGAAAACAGAGATATAATATAGAGAATAATCCCACAAGGATTATTTCAAAAGGTTAAAAGGGAAAAATATTACAATGAGTTTGAGTATCAGCTGACTATAATACGATAATAGGGTCAAAATTGGGACAATTTTGAAAGTCAATTACGCGAAATAGAAAAAAATCTGGAAATCGGGAAAACTGTTATCATCATCCTCCTGCCCTCATCCCATGTTATTTGTGGTCGTCGCAATGTGTTATTCTCTTCCATTTCTCTCTATCAGCCGTCATATCTGTATTCACTCCCATTATAGTCATATCATCTTTCACACACACAGGGGAAACCTGTTAATTAAGAATTAAACAGACACTGCCATTTTCATGTATGACCTGAAATGATTGAACTGTAAAAAGTACTCATCACATTAATGACTTTACTCACATTCCCAGCCAAAAATTTTACAAATTTACCATGGAAAAATTCTCCACAATATTTTCACTGACAGCATGATAAAAGAGGAAATTAATTTAGGTTTTTTACAGGTCCGGTTACAACATTACCCGGTTGCAGAGTACCGGTAATTAATATTACCGATAAATTATTTTATCGGTTTAAGGTTTCAACATCAATTCACCTCTGAGTTTGTTTACAAAAATCTATACAGATAAATAAAATTGAAGTGTCTGTTTGTAATTCCAAAATAACAGCTTTTCACTACATGCATATGAAAGTATACATGCTACTGACACCGAAAAACCAAGTTTTAAATTTTTTCTCTGTCTGTCTGTCTGTCCGTCTGTCTGTCTGTCTGTTTGTTCCGGGTAATCTCCGAAACGGCTGGACGGATTTTGACGGGACTTTCACTGAAGAATAGCTAATGTTACAAGGAGTAACTTAGGCTACTTAGATTTTTTTAAACATTAGGGATCCGCGGGCAACCATGAAATTAAAATCTACGCGGTTGAAACCGCGGGGCACAGCTAGTCCTATCATATATTTCCACGACTGTTTCATATGGCGACTCGGCATATAAAAAACATAATATTATCCTTACATTGGAGCACGAGTAACCCTTATAGGCAATAATAAAATTGATAATACCACAATCAACTCATTAGTGTAAGCTTATAAGCCGAGGGTTAATAAATACTTTACCAACTGGACAATTTGAGGCGCCCCTTTCAACACCAGAAGTACTCAAAAATTAATAAATTTACAGGGTTTTAAAATGATGTGCCGACATATTAATGCCTTTTACATTTTTTAGGTCCGGAGAGAATATAATTAGATTCGGCGTAAGACTTACAAACTTATTCATATTCATATATTTATTGCAATTAGTTAGTTACATGATACAACATAAATTGAATTATAATTGTTACATTTATGTGTAACCAACATAAACCCTGTAAGGGCGCAGAAGTGTGAGAGGCACTACCTACTTAAAATTATATTATAATACTAGCTGTGCCCCGCGGTTTCACCCGCGTAGATTTAGTTTCATCCTTATTGTCGCGGAACCCTAATATTTTTAATAAATAAAAGTAGCCTAAGTTACTCCTTGAAACATAAGCTACCTGTCAGTGAAAGTCCCGTCAAAATCGGTCCAGCCGTTTCAGAGATTACCCGGAACAAACAGACAGACAGAGAAAAAATTCAAAACTTGGTTTTTTAGTGTCAGTAGCGTGTATACTTTCATATGCATTTAGTGAAAAGCTGCTATTTTGGAATTACAAACAGACACTTCAATTTTATTTATCTGTATAGATTATTTGCTGTAAATAACAACTATTTACATATAAATAACTAAAAGAATAAAATTCCGTGATGTTATGAATAACTAATATTCAAACGCTATCACAGAAGGCTCCCCAAAGGGGGACTTTACGTGTTGTAATAACAACACCCACTTTTTGTCGAAGATATTTAATTGCCAACGTGACAGAGGTCTTCCTCTGTGCCTAAGAAGGCAATGGACTCACATTCATCGCCTTCTTAGGCACTATACATACGTCTTTGAATTACATAGATCTCATATGCTCTTGCATATGGAGATCCTCACGATGTTTTCCTACAGCTGTGAAATAGCTGCACTTAAACTATGAATCCTTTATACCATGGATAAATGGCAGGTTGGTCAAAATCATGGACTCAATTAACCTAAAAAGGTTTAGTTCCCACTTCGAATGCTATCATTCTGTCAATTCCAATAAAATATTGTCTTTGCTGAAATACTCGTAGATCCGCTGAGATTGGAGAATAAAATGTATAAATCAAGTTAATAAATTTAATAAAAAAGTCGGGCATAAATGAAGGAGAATAGACTACTGGGGCCCAACCATGAGCTCTTATTGCAATGTTAATTCAGTTGTGCGACAGTGACAGATGTATGCACGTCACATACATCAGTCTCATGAATGAGTGAAACTATCATGGCAATAAGAGCTCATGGTTGGGCCCCAGGTCTGTTCCGGTGAGTAAGGTTGTCAGTGCTCCCAGATATTTCTGGAACAGACCGACAAACTGGCAGAGAAAAAATTCGTTTTTGAAAGTACCGTATATACATTCATAATTATGCATATAGTTAAAAGCTGTTAAATTGAAATTACAAACAGACACTTCCAGTTTATTTATCTGTGTAAAAATAAGGTGAGCCACTCAGATTTAAAGTGAACTTTATGAACGCTCACCATAGAAAAACAGGGTGACCCAAATTCAAGAATAAACTAAGGGACATCCCAACATAGGACAAGTATTAACAAATAAATTAAAAAACATCCTCAAATTTAGGAACACTTTGTACAAAGAACAGTCATTATTAGATCTTTACGTCCCAAAATCAATCCATCTTCGAGACCTGATCGTGGTCAGCCAATTGTAATCGCGAGCTCCGGCACCATTATCTGGGTGCCATAATTTTTTGCTGATAGGCCGCGGCTATAAATTGGTGTGGTTGGGTGCCGCCCATTCCGCTGTGGGTTCGATGCAATCGCCTCCAACAAATTTATCGACAGACGATAATATTACCGAATTTAGGCGGTCTTTTTATCGATTCAATGTTCCACGAATGTGCGTGTACATCACTATTAGACTTTGAATAATAGGTACAGTCATACTACTTTAAATGGTATTCGGATGAGAAGGCAACCACATGAAAGTTACCTATATTGTGTGCCAAATTTTTTTTTGTTTCTTAATGTATAATCTATCTTTTTTAACCAGCCCTACTAAGTACGCTGACCAATTTGCTTTGTTCGCATATTTCCCCAGGCAACACGCAAGCAGCGGGACGCCGGCGTAAGGCGTGTTTACACTGCCAAGGGCCCTTGACTGCCTCTAGACGAGCCTTAGGGCTCAGCCCTAATGAACACTGTCAGCAAGTGCTCGGTATAATGTAGCGAGGTGTGTATGGTACTTGACTTTTTCTTTATATTTGTTTTTGTAGTTAGACTGTACTGCGTGAGTTTAAAATTTGAATAAAAAGTATTTTCGAACTAAATTCCTTATTCAAATTTTAAAATATAAACTTTTTCTATAAATCTTTTTAGCATATGTCTGAGAAGTAATTCAAACACATAAGTATAGTGCCTGAGACGGCGATGGACTCACCTTCTGGGCACTTAATCATATTCGGTGAAATGTAGGTGTTGTTGTTACAATATCTCTGCCTACGCCGTCGGGAACCCTTCTGGGATGGATGAACATATGTATGTCAGTTTTTAAATATTTCTATATTACTTTAATTTTCAAAAATATATTTGTTCACCTTTGTTACTGACTAGACCATCTCTGCATTGCACGGTAGATCAGAGCGGAAAAGAAATAATCTATACAGGTAAATAAAATTGCAGTGTCTGTTTTTAATTGCAAAATAACAGCTTTTCACTACATGCATATGAAAGTATACACGATACTGACACTAAAAAAACCAAGTTTTAATATTTATCTCATTCTGTCTGTCCGTCTGTCTGTCTGTCTGTCCGTCTGTCTGTTAGTTCCGGGTAATCTCTGAAACGGCTGGGCCGATTTTAACGGGACTTTCACTGGCAGGTAGTTGCTGTTTCAAGGAGTAACTTAGGCAACTTTTATTTATTAAAAATAAGGAAGAAACTAAATCTACGCGGGTGAAACCGCGGGGCACAGCTAATATAAAATAAAAACTGATCCACAGGTGGATTAAAAATGTGGATCTGACCGACATAACCCAAAAGATTAGATAGCACTTACCTTTTAGTCTATGGTGCGAGTTTTAAAAAACACGAGCGATGCTCTGATTGGCTAAGAAAACTGGCCAATTACGGCGCCAAACGCAAATTCAAATTCAATTTGATTAGACTTTTAACAATGAACGCGAGTCTTATGCAAGTGCCTAGTGAACTTATTAAAATATTATATCCTTACATTACTAAGTTCAAGTATTTCTTATTACCATACTTAGATATTACTTACGTGAGAACTTAAGTAAGTGCGTAGTTTACCTGAAACAAAAATATTTTTATATTCGTCAACAGAAATGAATTTTTAAATTGATTAAAAACGTAAAGATCCGTGGTAGACTTAGATTTTTTTTGAAAAACTTATGTGTAGTGATTTCACACGACGTGCAGGAAAAAATCATCAAAATCAGGAAGTAATTCGAAGACGAATGTACAGTGCCTAAGATGGCAATAGACTCACCATTTGTCACGTTGGCACTTAATCATCTTCGGTGAAAAGTGGGTGTTGTTATTACAACACCTCTGCCTACCCCTTCGGGGAATACAGGCATGAGCATAAGTATGTATGTATGTAGATTAAAAACTTGTTACGTCAACAATATTTTTCCATACAAGTATTTCCATTGAAACCGAGAAAATAAGTAAGATTAATTACTCCCAAAATTCCATAGATTTACAGAATGTTCCGTGCTATATAACTCTTAAATGCTATTTATTATGTCTATGTCAACGGCAGACGTGGCTTTGTTGAAGCCACATCGTTAATATTAACTGAACAATTAATGAATAATAAGAAGCTAAAAGGGAATATTAGAGCAATATAAACGGCAATGGGAAATGTTTCAAAATCAAAATCAATAATAGCTTTATCAATACCACATCATTACACATAAATAAAATTGAAGTGTCTGTTTGTAATTCCAAATTAAAAGCTTTTTACATAACGCATAAGAAAGTTTATACAATCGTTAAATAAAAATAAAAAAACTAACCACCTGTCTGTTCTTCTGTTTTTTCTTCTGTTTAATCTCTGAAACGGCTCAATTGATTTTAACGGAACTTTCACTGGTATATAGATGATGTTGCTAGGAGTAACTTTAGTCTAATTTTATTTGATAAATAAAAGCAAGTTTCAGCGAAATAAAGTTAACGCGGGCGAAACCACGGGTCAGAACTAGTTGATGTCTTCACATGTCAGTAAACGCAGAATAATTTTGTTAAAGAATATATATACCTAGTAAATAAAGTCAATATCCTGACCTGACTGACTGACTTATATATCAGCGCACAACCTACTACGCTGATCTTAGAGAAATTAAATTTGGATGTAGTGTTTTTCGATCCACTAAGAAAAGTGTTTCAAAGGTGGTAAAATAGGCGGATAATATTTTTTTTAGAAACTGGGGCCTTACCATGAGCTCTTATTGCAATGTTAATTCAGTTGTGCGACAGTGACAGATGTATGCACGTCACATACATCTGTCTCATAAATGAGTGAAACTATCATGGCAATAAGAGCTCATGGTAAGGCCCTTGTTATTTTCTCGGTGTAATACTACTCGGGCAACGCCAATAGCGGAAGCTAGAATAAATATCAACATCATTATAAAACAAAAATAAATATGCTCACGCCATCACAGAAGGGTCCCCGAAGGAGTAAGCAGAGACGTGACAACAACACCTAATTATCACCGAATATGATTAAGTGCCAAAGTGACAGATGGCGAGTCCCTCACCGTCTCAGGCAATATACATACGTCTTTGAATTACTTATCAGACAAATGAATGCTTCCTCACGATGTTTTCCTTCACCGTAAAGCACGTGGAGTGAAATAAAGCACACCACAGTGTTATTACCCTGGTATGGATGATTCAATCGTGTCGTATCTATTTATCATCCGATACGATAGCATAGTCGACAAAAATATTGTCTGCAAGCCGACCTTTTTGTTAGGAAAATGATTAACGAGCTGTTAGGGTTGCGTCACGGGATTTACAAAACGGAATTTTTCTTCCTACCCATCTTTATCAGTCCTACAAAGAACCTACTTTCAGTGAAGAAATTCAAATAATCTGAGCGAATTCTTGTGACGGCGTGAATTCACCATCTATCATATTAGCACTCATCTTCAGTGAAAAGTAGGTTTCTGCCTATACTTTCGGGGACTTTTCTGAAGAGTTTAATTATAGAATGTTTTTTCACTACAAATATGGCAGAATCCACCTAATGGTATAGAATTTATTGAAGTTTAAGCAATGCAAAACAGTTCAGTCGTTTCCAAACCGCGTCACACAAAATCCTTCTTTTCTAAAATTGGTTAACAAATTGAATGCGTAGTAAAAACCAGCATCACCTCGTCCAAATCATAGACATTAAACGTTTGTGAATATTTTGACTTGGTCTAGTGATAGCTAACGCTATTCTGGAACACGAAGTCCTGGATTCGATCCTCGGTCGATCAAAGTGTTATTGAGTTTTTCGACCTATAATTCTCCGCCCTCTATTACATGGGACTTAAATATAACCCTCTCCTACCCCTTCGGAGAAAACATTCTGTACTTAATTATGAAAATGTTTTCGTAACTTACCTAATAATTATTTTAGAGCAGTAACTTTATTACGATTTTTGCAACAATATTTGTATCACATATTTTAGTTCTTCACGTCACCGCTTGGAGGCGCTGAACAATTTCCCATACAAATATTCGGCGGAGACGCTAGCGAGTGTAGTTTACGAAAACGGTGACAAACTCGTGTTAGAGGTACAGAACCCTCAATGCACGAACCAGACTCAGCTTAGCAAGTTTTTTATTGATAGCGAGGAAAGCCTGCATTTTGCTCTTGTAAAATGATACCCAGTCACCCGAGATAACGTTTGACAGATGTTTTTAATGAGCTATCACACACTGGATACTGTAGACTTTAACGCTACGTAATAAGAGCTATTCGATGCTAATGCGTCTGCGAGGAAAACTACGATCCTTCTGCATCGTCATCATATACATCCCACATGGGGAGCCTATACCCAACAATGGGTGCTGTTGGGTATAGGCTCCCCTGCTACACGTCACTGCTCTCGGTCTCTAATTAGTCTTCCCCACAGTTTCCCAGCCGTCTGCCTAGAAGGGCACCCGAAGGGGTAAGATATATTGAAACAACAATACCCACTATTCACCAGAGATGATTAATTGCCAACGTGACATATGGTGGACCTCAGAAACGATAAATACGTCTTTGAATTAATTCTCAAACCTGAAATTTTCTCCACGATGTTTTCCTTCACTGTTGAGCACATGCTGTGAAATCACTACCTATAAGATTTAAAAAAAAACTCATTGTTATAATACATGTCAAACGTATTGGTCAAAAAATATCCTTCTGAAATTTCCTTAACTAAACAAATTGGCTTTTTTTTGTTGTTGGTTCATTAAAACTAACAAAATGTTGAATTCACCGGAGATCAAGCAATAGCCCTTCAATCCGCCCTTATCTTAATGAACCACGCGGTCGCAATAACGAAGTGATTGAAGAACCTTCCAGAAGGATTCCCTCAAGATTATTACCTATAGAGGCCCTTAACTGGTTTAATCTAAGGCATTGTTCAGAAAATATAGAAACATGCTCATAAATTTCAATCACTTTACTAGTTTCAGACCGCAGATTCGCCAGTGTGACAGTAGTAACATTTGATATAGGAGAGGAATTTCAAATAATCCTTACTTACAAGTCACCAAGAACACACCCCCAAATTTAATGTCTCTAGGACCAGTTTAATCTGTGCAATAATTTCAGTCAGGCGGGACTTTTTTAATTTGCTCTTATACACCTAAAACATACATAGATATATGCTCACGCCTGTATTCTCCGAAAAGGCAGGCAGAGGAGTTGTAATGACAACACCCACTTTTCACCGAAGATGATTAAGTGTCAACGTGACAGATGGTGAGTCTATCGCCGTTTCAGGCTTGATGTTTTCCTTCACCGTAAAGCACGTGATCTGAAATCACTGCTCAAAAGCTTTTGGAAAAACTCATTGGTATAGGCCCCGTTATGATTCCAACTTGCGTCGCTTGCGTAGCAGGCGACTGCTCAAACGGTCACCACGGATCAAAATCCAATCAATTTCGGATACCACACTGATACCACACCAACTGGGGAGGCAACGGATGGGATCTCACCTGATAAATACCATGGTGTTTCTCCAACTCGCTTTTTGGAGGATCCGCGTTTTGCCCTACCTCTTGTAAATGTACATGAGCGAAACATACTGCATTATTCTTGACATTAAACAACTAGAAACTATAGTCAAGAGTCCAAAGGGTATCCCTTGACAGACGCACAAACATGACAAAGCCTCAGGCTTATATTATCCAGTGTATCAGTCACGAATATTTGTGTGTTTTCAGCTTCAGTGAGACGTGCGGACGCATAATGTTTATGAAAGACTTTATAGGATTGATGCCTATATATGTATATGCTTACTGATAATGTATGAAAACTTTTCTTACTCATTCTGAGATTTTAGCAAAACCCATTAAAATAAACAAAAAATTAAAAGATTTGTCAGACTCGCACATTGGAGGTTGCATATGAAATTGTATTGAGGGTTAAACATACGTTGTGTTATGATGATACTTGCAATACATGATAGACTAGCGGACGTCACGCGGATTCACGCGCGTAGTTCCCGTTCCCGTGGGAGAACGGGGATATAATATAGCCAATGTTACTCACTGATGATGTAGCTATTCACTACTGAAATATTTTTTAAATCGGTCAAGTAGTTTCGGAGCGTATTCATTGCAAACAAACACAAAAAAACAATCAATTCTTTCCTCTTTATAATATTAATGGAGACTAACATTGTCGTTGGAAGAATATTCTATACCTCAAGCACTGGCCAGAGACTAATTCCTTTTTTCTTTATTAAGAAAACAGAGCATATTTATATTACTGAGCCTTAGCTCAGAAATTCATAATATGCTCTGTTTAAATCGATGGTGGTAGGCTGCCTGTGCCTATACTTAGGGTACTGTGCGCTTGAATAAAGAAATGACAGAAAAACGTTTTCAAATAAACAATTAACTCCTTACTAGATACAACTTGAGCTTTGGCTTGAAGTTGTAATAGAGTTTGAGCAACTCGCGGCGGCCGGTAGCGATTCAAATTGCATTATGCGAAGTACGCTTCGGTTCACCAGCCGTCCCATGCAACCTGCGATGGATAACTTTGATCAAACATGGGAATTGCTTCCAGCGTGTGCGTTAAAACAAGCTTCCTCATTTCCGAGTTATTAGATACTAGTTTCTAACAGCAAAAGTTATGCATCTATGCAAATACTACATACATGCATACATACGCTCACGCCTGTATTCTCCTAAGGGGTAGACAGAGGTGCTATAATAGCAACACCCACTTTCCACTCTGACATACAAAAAATATTTTTTCTAAAATGTCTCTATCTTCCTGTCTATCCGTCTGTCTGTTCCAGCTAATCTCTGAAACGGGTAGACCGATATCAACGAGACTTTTACTGGCAGATAGCTGATGCTGACCAGGAGTAACTTTGACAATTTTATTTATTTTATTTTATTTATTTATCGTAGAGAAAGTTTATATTATTGATCATACCCGGGGGTTCAACCGCGGGTACAGCTAGATATATGAATAACATTGTAGTTTGTAATGTCAAAATTAGCTTTTTAGCATCTGTAAACTTTTTTTTGTACATTTGGTAAGTAATTCTAAGAAGAAAATTTTCGAAAGAAAGAGAATCTTCCTTCAGATCCGGGTAATTTCAGGAACTGCAGAACCGATTTTACTAAAGTTTGTAATAGAGGTTGCTTCTCTTAATCTAAAGTAACAGCTAATAATCATAGATAATGTCTGCAATCGTAGTGAAATTTAATTTAGCTGTCCAAACTTATAAAGAAATTTCTTTGCCATCTTTACATGATTTGAAGCACATACCAGATTGTCATTATCGTTATCTGAAATAAAGGAAAATAAATCAATTACTGGTCCCGTAATCTCGATCTTCAAAGGGAGGAATTTTCATTAATTTTCGGTTTGTCCTCAGAAAATGTAATCATCCGACATTGTTTCTAGTTTTTTACTGACACTTGGATATAAAAAAAGTCTTCACAGAAAGAAATAATAAATAACATAAATTTTCTCGCTCATAAAAAACATGTCAGAGGGTTTTAAAAAAAAAACAATTTAAAACGTGTTCACATCTTCCCAGAAGTAGGTTATAACACCAATTTTACACGTATGTTCATCGCCATATCAGGCACTGTATATATATAAATGAATTCTTTCTCATATATCTATATCTATACAGATAAATAAAATTGAAGTGTCTGTTTGTTATTCCAAAATAACAGCTTTTCACTAAATGCATGTGAAAGTATACACGCTACTGGCACTAAAAAACCAAGCTTTAAAATTTTTCTCTTTCGTCTGTCTGTTTGTTCCGGGTAATTTCTGAAACCGCTGGACCGATTTTAATGGGACTTTCACTGGCAGTTAGCTGATGTTTCAAGGTTACTAGGTTAGTAACTTAGGCTACTTTTATTTATTAAAAATATTAGGGCTCCGCGACAATAAGGATGAAACTAAATCTACGTGGGTGAAACCGCGTGGCACAGCTAGTAAATAAATTCTGCTGGATTCTCCTTCACCGTAAACTTCGTGATCTACCATTCTTAAGTTTTTAGAAATACTCATTAGTACAGACAGCTGGAATATGAACTTGCGTAACTTGCGCAGCACACGACTGCACAAACACAGGGCTTTGTATAGATCATCATAGGCCACTTCATCTTGTCAGATGATTGTTGCAGTGCTGTGTCCTATCTCATACATCTTCTCCTGTGGCTCAGCAGTCCAATGGCAGCACGGCATCTCTTGCCACATCTGTCGCAAGTGAACCGAGAATCTGAGGACGGAGCAGTGCCGGTTGTTCGAAGCCTTTTCTGCTTAATTCTATCGAGCCAGGCTTCGTCATGCTTTGACATCCCAGATGATATCTCATATAGATAAACTTCAAAAAATCAGCTAATGTTCAAGTTAATGATAGCAATGCCAAACTCTAATCAGCTAAACTGTTTAAAAAAAAGTTATAAGACACTAGCTGTGCCTCGCGGATTTACCCGCGTAGGATTTACATAATAATAGTTTAAAAAAACTAAAAAAAACACGCTTTCATAAAAAATCCAACTAAAAATCAGAAAATAAAATTTAATAAATTTGGATAAAGAATATTGTAAATTAGAAATGAATGTACATTTTTGTAAAAAAGCGTGGGGTGCATAGTGTTAATAATTATAAACATTTTATTGACAGATAATGAGTAGAAGAATCATCACTTTGATAATATAATATCTTAAAAAAAGCGCATTGAATACACCCCACGCTTTTTTACAAAAATGTACATTCATTTCTAATTTACAATATTCTTTATCCAAATTTATTAAATTTTATTTTCTGATTTTTAGTTGGATTTTTTATGAAAGCGTGTTTTTTTAGTTTTTTTAAACTATTATTTATTTTTCATTTTTTAGTTAAATTTTTTAAACTATATATTATTTAGTTCGATTGGCTAACTATCAACCGCCCTCAATACCACAAACCGCCCGCACTAGCTCTATCTCTCTTACTCGCATGCAAAGGATGCGGAAAGAAATTAATTAATCCTGGCGAATCTAATTAGGATAATCGGATGCTTCGATCGGATTATTGCATTGTCATCGACTTTTGACAGGTGTGCAAAGTTTGAATTAAATCTGATCGTACAAAGTAGGACAAAATCGAGCTCAAAGGGGTCGGTTACATACATACATACAGGTGAAGCTAATAAAAGCGTGTTAAAAACTATGTTACTAGTGATAATTCCCTCATTTCTATATTATTTTCCTATGTTTGCTCCCTTATTGGCCGCAGCATGATTTTATAACATACTCGTATAAGCCTAAAACCTTCCTCGATGAATGAAATCCAACACAAAAATATTTTCTCAATTCAAAGCTGTAGTTCCTGAGATTAGCACGTAGGTACCAAACAAATCCTAAAAGCTTTATAATAAAAGTATAGATTTTTAAAAAAGTTACTCGAAACCTAAATTTTAAACTTAAAAAGATAACACAAACGGAGTCTTTATGTTTACCGCATTTTAAAAATACAAAAAATAAACATTAGTTGTTCGAACACAGATAAAAGCTTAGCAACCTAACCTGGTTGGTACTTCGAAACCCGGAAGTCCCGGAACGGTTTGGGACGAACCAGCTAACCACGGGACGGAAAGTTTCAGAGTATTTACGGCGACACTACGTAGTTACGTAACTTACGTAACCGCGTTTCGAGAAAGTTTTTTCCTGTAAGGTTTTCACTAGTGGGTTGTTGTAGCTAAGTGCCGATGCGATGCGAATATTCTGCAGTACTTATCACGGCAGCATCTATAGAAGTTGTTGAGTTGTAGACTATGGCAATATGTACCTTATTCTTGGAGGTGAGGAGTAAGTAACTGGCCATTTACA
The DNA here is from genome assembly GCA_964035505.1 of Watsonalla cultraria. Taxonomy (NCBI): domain Eukaryota; kingdom Metazoa; phylum Arthropoda; class Insecta; order Lepidoptera; family Drepanidae; genus Watsonalla; species Watsonalla cultraria. Next base: position 7,464,674 of record OZ037731.1, read on the forward strand.
AACTTTGGAATATACGTTTTAAGGTTTTTCTCATTTTTAAATTTCTTTGTAAGTAGTTCTATAGCAAGAAGGTTAATCTATACTTAATATTATAAAGAATAAATATTATTATGTAAGTATGTTTGTAACGAATTGGCCCAAAAAGTGCTGGACCGATATTAAAAATTCTTTCACCATTTGAATGCTACATTATCACTGATTATTATAGGCTATATTTTATCCCCGTACTCCCATGGGAACGGGAACTATGCGGGTGAATTCGCGTGGCGTCCGCTAATGTATTTATAAAATAAAATGATGATTTAAGAGGAATGTATAATATTACAAAGCGTTATTTAAAGATTCAATAACGATATATAATTGTATATTAAGAGCCTGAAACCAAGTGACCTGTGAAATAATACTATCAACAATTAATTAAATCGACGTACTAATACGAGGTTGAATCGATTCGGCATAATTTTGAATTCATTAACATGAAAATAACAATTGAAGAGTCAATTCAATATCGGAATTAATGAATCGGTTCAAAATCCAAATTAAAAAAACAATTCAAAATCTAAATTAAAGTAGCGATTCAATAATGCAATTAAAGAATCGATTCAAAATTGTAAATGCATATCGTATACATTCAAGAGTAATACTATAATGTCCTCTCATATAATCCATCCAGACCCACCAAGGCATTTCCCAGCTGTAGTCCTCACCAAGTAGAGTGAGGCCATCTGTCATAGATAGGAAGTTGGTTCAAGTTGTGATTTATTACAGTTGAACCCAGCTGTTCGAGCACCTCCGCTGATGGATTGTTGTAGGCGTTGAAATGTACGACAGATTGCAAAGGATTGACTAATAATGTCCGTATTACGTTGGGGTAAGGTTGAAAATCTTGTTTGATTCACAGAAATATTACAGTGCCCCAAGTATTTCAACTTTCAGCACCTTTTTACTTTAATGTCGCCTGCGTATTTTTTTCATTTCGTATGGGACATTGAAGGCGCCGCAAGCGAGTGTAGGAAGTTTACGTCTCCATACAAAAAAGCGCAATACGCAAGGTTTAGCGACCACGTCCGGACGTGATCAGGGGCCATAATATCATCGGATTAAGCAGAGCGTATTAAGAACTTCTGAGCTTTGACGTTTCATTTTTGATACCGCAAAATTTAACATAAAAAATTCCTCCAGATTTACAATAAAATGAATACCAGCCAGTTCCAACATTTTTTTAAAAATTATAAACACATTTTTATTAAATAGAAATAATATTACGGGCCCGAATCCATTGCTACGTAGTATACATTGTAACGGTAGATTTATATCCTGCGCTATCAAATACCCCTCTTGTATCGAAATCAATATAAAGTACTCATGGAAAGTTCCATATATATACGTCACCGCACTTTGGGCTAGTTGATCCGACAAAATGCAAGTGTAAAGAAGATTCATCGATCCACTGACAGCCGATCGACACCCTCGACATACCACATACCACAGAATACAAACTTACCAAGTCAGTATCACATGATAATTGTAAACTTCACAAGCAGTAAGGAATCCAGGAACAAATCTTTCAAAATTATACACTTACTCGTACATTACGAGATTAGCGATTAGAGAGAGTGGAATAGCAGTAGCGTCAATAAGGGGTGTCACGTCGTGTCCGATCGCGTATGCATCATTCACGTGATTTACCGACTTTTTTCAATACTTGAAATGTCAAATTATTCAGAGTTGACAGTTTAATGACATTAAATAACAGAGTTACATTACAAATTTGTACAGCACTCACGCTCAATGTAGAAAAAGTTTTTATTTCAAAACCTAGGCCTAGATTCCTTACTGTTTGTGAAACTTGTATTTATACTGTGCACTCGACCACGATACCACAGTATGCATATAAGCTAACCAAGCCAGTATGGTAACTAAATCTATGTTTTAAAATGAGAACATTTCCTTCATTTTAAGGGAAAGATTGTCAATTGAAGATTTTTTATTTCTTAATATCCCGCCAAAGTAAATCAATTTGTCGTTTTAAAGTTCTGAAAAAAAAGTAAGTTACACGACTACTGAAAAATCACGTCCTGAAAAGTATAAAACAAGAGTAATGTTTAGATGATAACCGTAGTCTTACTATAAGAACAAAACATTTTTTACAGTATCGACGTATATATTAATAAATATAATTTTACAACAGTTTTTTTTCATAAAGTGAAATGTTGAAGCCACGAGCGGGCGCTGATAAAACAGCACTTATAATATGATTAATTGATGACAAATATACTCACAAAACACAAATATTTATATAGATTTTACACAGCCATGAAATATCTTGTTTAGGTATTATTCTCACTAAAATCAGCAAATAGAAAAGTACTTGCAAGAAAACTTAATCGAACAATTTTCAAGTTAGGCGAAAAAAGAATGAAGAATTTTTAAGATCTTAATTAATGAACTTATAATTGTTGGCCAAGACTTTTCGGCATCTGAATGAGAAAGAATTCGGGCCGATTATCATAGCAGACCTTTACGTGCAATTTATTTTACACTTTAAGTCTACAGAAATAAGGTCATAATTTGGAAAGAGCCAGAGAGCAGGAAAATAAGTTTTTTATTAATTCATTTAATAAGACAGGCGCGTAATTTAGTTATAATGCAGTAATTATTGCAGTAATTAGTAGAAAGTTTTTGTAAAAAATCATACCGCTCGTATGGTTTCAGTTCAGACATGGCCTTCAGTAATGACGAAACTAGAGAGAGTAACCCTAATTACGTAACCAAAAACTCCCTTATTTCCAACGACACAATGCTTTACATATAGGTAGTTTGATTAAAGAGTTTGATCCTTTTTTGTGTACGTTGCCTAAGGACCTAATAACGGTCGGTCACGTGCAGGTCATTGACCTTGCCCTTATTGAGTTCCCGCCCTTATTGCCTTTGCAGGGAATATTGCTCCGTCTTAATGGAACATCCTTTAGAGGTATGTATCACATGACACGTGTAGCTATTCTCATAAAACTTGACATCGTACTTACATTTATGTATATACAGATATAAAATTTTAAGTGTCTGTTTGTGATTCCAAATTAACAGCTTTTCATTAAATGCATATGGAAGTATATACGGTACTCACATTAAAAAGAAAAAAAACTATTTAAAAATTGTTTTTTCAGTCAGTCCGTCTGTCCGTGTGTTTGTTCAGGCCAACTTCCAAAACGGTGGACCGATTTTAACGGGACTCTCGCTGGCAGATAGCTAATGTTACAAGTAGCACTTTAGCAGTAGGCAGCTTAGTAGCAGAGTGTTTTAAGTTGTCGTCTGCTACGAAAGAGACCAAAGTTCTAATGTCACCGTGTTTTACCAATGAGTTTATCTATCTTAAAACGATGCGATGTTAGGAAATACTCGAGGTGGGGATTGGAACTCCACTTGAAAAAATATCTTCGGTGGAAAGAGGGTGTTGTATCCCCCCTTCGCGGACCTTTCCAACGCGTGAGGAAAATGAAAAATAATTATTCATTTTGGGCCCTAGTAAGTCACTTATGAATATCGAAAATTTACCACCTACTTACTTTGGAGAAGAACGCGCAAGAAACTCAGTCAGGCGTAATGAATTGCGTACTATCCTATTAGTATTCATTTATACAGCTCAAAAAACCACAACTCACTATTCTGGCAACTTTTTAAAACATACTTTAAATGTATCTCCATCTTAAAGCAAAGTTTTGCGGGCGAATGTGCTCGTAAGTTGGAATGAAGTGTAAAAGAATGCATTGAATTGTAAATAAGTACAGCTGAATAATATATCCGGTTCGCTTTGTGAGTATTCTCTCTGAAAAGTATTTATGTAACGAGGCTCGCTAGTATTTCGGATGCTATTCAATGTTTATACCTATGACCTTTGGTTGCACTTGAAGTAAGACTTTTGCTGTCATAGTGCTTTTAGTCTTCTGAGCCTGTAGACAAAGTAACATCATCCTTACGCTTCGCTAGAAGAAACGATACAAAATGTACGGGAATGACATAAGTCACGTGACTGATTTATGTCATTTCCGTACATTTTGTATCGTTTCTATTAGCGCAAGCGCGGGAGAGCACTACTTTGTCTAGGCCTACAGAGGGCCTAGTGCGAGTTTTTCTCTACCGCTTTCACAAGTCACCGCGGTGACGTAAACGCACATTTGTGTTGGATTGAAACAGCGTCATCTGTCGGCCCACAGACCGCACTATTTTGATTTCATACAAATGTGCGTTTAAGACAACGCGGAAGAAAACTCGCACTAGGCACTCTGAACAAGTTTTTCTCAAAACGTAAGTGTATTGATTTTACACCACTGACTTTATGGTGAAGGAAAACATCATGAAGTTCGCATTGCCCACCTTATGTAGAATGGAATGTATATAATCTATATAGTCATGTAAAATTCAAAGTTCTGACTATCTAAAATCAACGCACAGCCTACATCGCTGATACTAAAGATGTGAAATGTAGAGGGTGACACTAAGACAGGATTTTCCGAAATATCACCCCAAAGAAGGTAAAAATGGTAGTTTGGGTTTGTATGTGAAATCTTACTGCCACGCAGGCGAAGTTGCAAGTGCAAGTTAGTCGATGTATAAAACTATCCTAGCTAATACATTGCCTACATTCCTCATCCATCTACTTCATCTCCCTGGTCTTAATCCCATGTATTTGGGGTCGGCACTTGATTCAACCCGATGTGGCTGATCACCTGATTTTTATACGAAGCGACTGCCATCTGACCTTCGCAACCTCTTTTTCGAGGAAAATCGGCAATCTGGGTTAAACCAGTTGTCAAACTCTCTTAGGCTTCTGACTGACCTGTAACGTTTGCCAAAGATTTTAAATTGGCAACCGGGACGGACAGCTAAACGTGCTCTCCGAGGCACGGAGGGAACTCGGGCGGTCACCCATCCAACTACTGGCTAGGTGTATGGTTGCTTAACTTCGCTGATCGAATGATATGCGCAATAGCAACTGTGCCACGAGCTCCTCCTTCCATCTACTTCCTTAACGGAAAAGCGGATTAACTATTTATAAGTTAGTCTTAAACCTCAACGAGCTCGTGGCACAGTTGCTATTACGCATATCATTCGATCAGCGAAGTTAAGCAACCCTAGCCCAAGTCAGTAATTGGATGGGTGACCGCCCGAGTTCCCTCCGTGCCTCGGAGAGCACGTTAAGACGTCGGTCCCGGTGGGCAATTTTTCATCTTTGGCAATCGTTACAGGTCAGTCGAAGGCCTAAAATATTCTGACAACTGGTTTAACCCAGATCACAGATTTTCCTCGTTAAAGTAGTTGCGAAGGTCAGATGGCAGTCGCTTCGTATAAAAATCAGGTGATCAGCGACATCGAGTTGAATCAAGTGCCGACCCCAACAATGTTTGGGATAAGGCCAGGGAGATGAAGTGAGTCTTAAACCGTTAATTTCTGCAAATAGCAGTTTTATTTTCTACAAATATACCTAACATTAAATTGGTAAATCGTCAATATGAATTGTTAGAATGAAGGAAGCAGATCTCTAGTAAATATTTATAGAATTGAATTCCCAATTTATAAATACAAATTGTAGCATTCTCCGACTACCGCAAGCAATGTTGACATTATATTTCTTACAGTAAACATTTACAGTTATTTTAAGGATTCAAATGTACATTGTCTTTCAATTCCCTTCTATCTTATTTATGACTAGCTGTGCCCTGCGTTTTCACCCGCGTAGATTTAGTTTCATCGTTATTGTCGCGGAACCCTAATATTTTTAATAAATAAAAGTAGCCTAAGTCACTCCTTGATATATCAGCTACCTGCCAGTGAAAGTCCCGTTAAAATCGGTCCAGCCGTTTCGGAGATTACCCGGAACAAACAGACAGACAGACAGACAGACAAACAGACGGAGAAAATTTTTAAAACTTGGTTTTTCAGTGTCAGTAGCGTGTATACTTTCATATGCATTTAGTGAAAACCTGTTATTTTGGTATTACAAACAAACACTTCAATTTTATTTATCTGTATAGAGTATAGATGTATAGATGTATAGACTAGCTTCAGTCAGGCCACAACGTAAAACCTGACTTGTTCTTAAAATATGACTAAGTAACTTCATAGCTGTTTATTTCTGTAACCATAGCAAACTGCATAGTACCTGAGACGGCGATAGATTCATTTGTTACGTTGGCACTTAATCATCTTCAGAGAAAAGTGGGTGTTGTTATTACAACACCTCTGCCTACCCCTTCGGGGAATACATGCGTGAACATAGGCATAGCAACTACACGAATCAAAATATTATTTTAATCTCAAAGATATGAAAAGTGGGTCGGTGGCTGAACAACATTGCTTTGAGAGTTTAAAAGTAGACAGAAGACAACTGAGTCAATTGTACGGTGATTCTACAGTCCTGATTCCTGATTATTTTATGAACAGCTCAGTGACCCAGTGTGAAACTTTGGCTCCGAGCCAGACACATATACAATACGTACCGTAAAATAGCATGTCAAGGGGAAACCACGACTTTAAGGGTGTGAACATTACGCTTTCACACTGATATATTGTAAGCCTTTTTTTTTTTTTTTATTGACGAGGGGGAAACCTTCAAAAGGTTCCCGACCGCCCTGGAAGAGGCAGATCGGGGTATGTGGGATTTTTACCGCACTAAAACCCCCCCGGTAGCCATCCTCAGTGCTCAGGGGGGACTCCGGGTACTCTGATGATGTTAATATAACATCATTTTCTTTATATACATATGCTCACGCCTGTTTTCCCCAAAGGGGTAGGTTTCACTTTTCACCGAAGATGATTAAGTGCCAACGTGACAGATGATAAGTCAGTCTATCGCTGTCTCAGGCACTATACATACGTCTTTTGTAATTACTTCTCAGACGTATGCTGGTTTTTTCACGATTTTTTCCTTCACCGTAAAGCACGTGGTGTGAAATCACTGCACATAAGTTTTTAGAAAAAGTCACAGGTCCCGTTGATATTCGAACTTGCGTCGCTCTAACCCCAAGGCCACCAAGGCTCATACTATGTATTAAATCTGATATGTATAGATCTATAACAAATAATTTTGTAATAAAAACTGCTGAACAGAACCAAAGCAATATATCACACACTACAAAAAAGCTCCACTAGAGGATGTTCGACAAAAACCGATATACCGATTCGGAATCGGATATCTGTAATCGTTTATCAAAGACATGATCTTGCCACTCGCAGTAAATAAGAATATGTTACTATATACCTAAGTAGTTATACAATGTTATAGCTCTATAGATAGATAGAAGTGTATTACTTTGTATACCGAATGACAATTGAATGAAAATTGTTGTGTGAACACCTCATGTGTATTACCATTTTTAAGTAGTATAAATCGCAAAAATTATAAAAAAAATGTTTAAGTATCGTCTGCTAATGGTACTTTTATGCAAACTGTCTTTTAACCGTTTCTCATAATTAAAAACGTCGGGGTACTCCCGGACGTGGGATTCAGGGATCGGGGTACTCAGAGGCTAACCAATATGGAATCAAGACCAATTCATTCAAATAAGAACGTTTGCTGCATCGAGCGTGAGGGTTGTCACTTGTCACTCATATCCAAAATTTTGAAATTATAAGATAATTTGTCAAATTTAAAAAACGTCTGTAAAACACGTAAATAACTTATACGCAATCGGCCTAGACGTGACACCCCTTACTGACATTACATCCATTATAAACAATTCTACCTACTTAGAAACTAAATATACAGTGAGAGGTCAATTTATCCCGGATTTTTTATCTTAATGTGACGCCGTGGGTGACTCATTTCTATTTTGTTAATCAAATTGAGTATTGTATTTAGTGGATGCAACTACGACACTAGAATATTCTGTTCTATAAATCTTTATTTGGAATTCGTACCCAGAACAGAATCAACGGTTAATTTTCCCGGAATATATCACAAAAGTCTATTCAGTTGAAGTCACGCGTGGAATGCGAAACAAAAATCCTATTTTGACGAAAAAACTATTCGAATTTACCTTCGTGAAAATAACTCTATATATATAGATACACTCTCGCGCTCTAATTTAACTGATATTGTATTGGGTAATATAACGATATTATACAATATACAAGGGTCAAGACGATCAAATCCTATCCTAGCCCATCCCGTCTTACAGACATACATACAGTTACACCTGAGTGCCTATTACGAGTTTTCTTAAAATCGCCGTCACAATTCATCGCGTCGACGTAAACGCAGATTTGTATGGGCTCACAATAGTGTCTGCGTTGCTGCAGTGAAATACTCGCACTAGGCCCTCTGATAATTAAGTGCCAACGTAACAGATGGTGAGTCTATCGCCGACTCAGCCACGACTTCGAATTCCTTCTCAGTCATAAGCAGGCTTTCTCACGATGTTTTCCTTCACCGTAAAGCACGTGGTGTGAAATCACTGCACATAAGTTTTTAGAAGAACTCATTGGTACAGGCCGCGCTTGGATTCGAGCTTGCGTCGCAAACTATAACTATTAAGTGATGATAGAGCGTATAAAGAAGAGTAAAAAAAACCCGACAGATATATTTTATGAAGCCTCATTGTCGCCCAACAAACGAGCAGGCCGCCACTTGCTATCACAATGCACATTAAACAAACGACAGAAACCGCTATAATTATGATAAGCTGTTGTTTTTGTTAACCATTTAATGGGCGTGCATTCGTCCGCGATAATATGCCTATGAATCAAGTTTATCACTACATTATTTAAATGTACAGGGAGCCAACTATGATCTTCTTAGCTTTGACGCTTCATTTTGGTATCATAAAAGAAAATGATGAAGTTACGAAGTTACGATCACGTTGCTACCAAATTATCTTCGGTGTGAGAGCTTACATAGTTCGAGTTCCTTCGAAAAATTTACTTTTTAATACATTAACGTATTTATATCCATAACTAGCTATACCCTGGGAGTTCACCCGCATAGACTTTGCTTCGCAGGTGAACTCAAATAAAAAAAAAGAAGCCTACGTTACTCCTTGTAACATCAGCTATCTGTCAGTGAAAGTCCCGTTAAAATCTGTCCAGTTGTTTAAGAGATTAGCCGTAACAAACAGACGGACAGTCTTTTTAAATTGTTTTTGTGAACATTTAGTGAAAATCTGTTAATTTGGAATCACACAGATTTTATTTATCTGTATTGATAATCAAAAGCCTGATGAATAGGCGTGAGCATATGTATGTATAAGTAAATAAATCAAAGCATTTACGTACGAAGTATAAATCATAAAATATTAACTCATCTGTTAGCGAATTTAATCTGAATTGAAACGAACTTTGCAATGGTAATGTGCGACCCTGAGAGTTGTTGAGAGTCGTCCGGACATTTGTGACAAATGTGGCTAGACACGACCTTTCGGGGCACAGGTTGATTCAATTATTCGCAATACGAGAGTTTTATACATTTTGTGTTCCGTACCTAATGAACCCTTTCCCACTGCCACGACATCGTCCGCCGATACTTGACTACAACGACACAGTGTGATAGAGTTCAGTAGTAATTGTACCAAACTACTGGTCCGACGATATCGTGTCGTTACCGTTATCGTCCAATGTAAAAGCTCTCAATAGGTAAAAAACAGAACTCTATTACTAGACTTCTATGTCCGTCTGTCACTAGACTATATCTTTTGAACTGGCGAATATAACAGTTGTACAAGTACTAAAAAACCGAATAAAATAAATATTTAAAGGCGCTCCCATACAACAGACGTGATTTTTTTCCGTTTTTATAGATAATGGGTACGGAATACGTCGGAAGATTTTAATGTGTGCGAGAGGGATGATATTTGATTAGGCTTTAAAGGATTTCAAATGTAATTACATACTAATCACCGCACCCTAATTACATACAAGTCCCTTACAGAGTAGACGGATGGAATAGAGAAACGGTTCACTTTAGATTTTGATACTTTCGTGTCATTTAACCAACACTAAGGTTGTAATTCACGCGTTGCTTTTCGATACGCGGTTCTTTTTAATTATAAAGTACTTGCTCCCGCCCACAGCTTCGCATTCGTAGCAGTAAGAGTTCACATACAAAACTTTGATACCCTTTTTCGTGCCCTTAAGGGTATTTCGGAAAATGCATTCTTCTAAATTGTATGTATCTAGGAGCCGCGGTTTAGGCTGTGTTTATATATCAGTCAGAAAAAAGTCAGCACTTTGAGTTTTATGTGTAAAGACTAGCTGTGCCACGAGGTTTCACCCGTGTGTAGACTAGAATATCGGCTCGAGGACACGACGTGTGTGACTTACGTATTTCGTTGGACAATTCCATCACAAATAAAGAATACATTTTTATTACATATTTAGAACGAGATTCTGATACTAATTAATCCCCTGAAAAAATGTCCTTCGTTCAACCTTACATATATAAATCAGTTAGTCTTTGTTATAAGAGTTTGAATTATACATAAACCATCGGCAGTTTTAAAGTTATGATTTGATTCAATCAAACTAACCAATCCCAGGAAAAATTCAACTGTTTTTCCGGCACCGTATTGCAACCTTTTCAAATCTGCATGAATTTAAACGAAAATGTACTCTATAGCTTTTGCAATCAACTGCAATGAATTGTGTAACAAGTCAACATTTCACTTGCACTTGGGTTGAAATTAAATTGTAACCCTTAGCTTTACTTTAGTAGTTTTGCCAGTGAAGAGAAATCTGTTGAAAAGCTAATTTAAATAAATAAAGTCATTAGACGAATGGTACGTGAGGCGCACACTGTATTCGGAATACTGATGGCGCTTTTTGCCACAGAATAGGGAAAACAGCTTATGTCACAACACCGTAAACATTTTTTTTAACTTGAAATATACCCTGCTTACAAATGCGAGTTATGCGCGCTGACATTTAATGTGCAGTAGTAATTTTATGAGTCTGTCTGTCTGTACGGCGCGATGTGAATAAAAAACATACGCAGTTACCCCCACTATTTTCGTTCAGCGCTCATATCTCTTGATTGCACTTGTACCAACTTTAAGTTAAATGTTAATCATTGTAAGTAAATGCTGCCTTTTTCTTTGCTTAAATTTGATATTCTTAGAGATAATTTAACCCCGAGGTTGGATTAGGGTATAAGTAAAAATACAAAACTATGTACAAATAATAATTATTTTAATATAAACTAGAATCTAAAAGTTTGTACACAATCAGAATCAATTTAGTAGTTAGCTCAATTAGATTTGTAAAAAAAAGTGTGTAACACAATTTTTTTTTCGGATTTCTTGAACTATACATCTATACAGACAAAAAAATTAAGTGTCTGTTTGATATGATATGAAAGTATACACGCTACTGACATTGAAAAAAAAAATTTAACAAAAATTCTCTGTGTATCTGTCTGTCTGTCTGTTTGTTCCGGGTAATCTCTGAAACGGCTCGACCGATTTTAACGGGACCTTCACTGGCAGGTAACTGATGTTTCAAGGAGTAACATAGGCTACTTTTATTTATTAAAAATATTAGGGTTCCGCGACATGAAGCATGAAACTAAATCTAGGCACAGCTAGTGCACCATAAGCAATTTAACATTTTAATATTATTACTGCTGTAAGTTAAGCTGTGACCGTTGTGGGAACCGCCTAAGGAAACAACATTGCTAGGACCAATTCAACAATTTTACTGACTGTAAAATATCAAACCGACCCTCGGCTATTATTGAGGTCACGTATTCAAACATCGTTCTAATAAAGTAGTATATTCCCGTTGCTATACGGATTTAGGCTGAAAAAATATTTTACCACGAGAATAAATATTTTGATTTGAATACCCTAGTAATATATTTTAAACTAACTGTGCCCCCGGTTTCACCCTAGAGTTAATTTTACGGGTGGCCCGGGGAGCCGTTATGTTTTTTGTTCCAAATGTCCCTTATGTTGAATGAAACTTTGATTTTGATTTTGAATATTTTTTTTAATTAAGATCAAATTCAGAGCACTCGTTACCGAAGAAAGTGTTTGAAGAGATGCATGAATGTAGACGAAGCGAGACAAGTATGTAAGAATCGTAGCATGAGGCAAACGGTGGTCTCTGCCTACCCCCGTGGGATACAGGCGTGAGCATAATTATGTATAATTTTATCTGATGGAAAGTAATCTAAGGAAACCTTCGGGTTTGGGATGATGTTTTTTATCCATACATATTATACTTCTATGTCATATCAATCAGAGTATCTTTATCCCTTCCGGGGACGTGTGATGAGGTCTTACACCCACTTTTCATCGAAGATGATTAGATGACATTATGGTATATTGAACAAGAAAGATTTTTGTCAAATGAAAAGAGACACTTCGATACTTCACTGTTTAATAGAGTCTCATAGAAGAAAAAAATAAGAACTCAACTCGACAATTTTGATCACATCCCACTTTTACTTTTTTATTCCAACTCCTTAAAAAGTATGACCTCCTTAAGTGCCCTAACATTCTGCTACGAAAGCTTAATATCCGTAACTTCAATATTCCGATAAATCTCGTGAATCCTTGAAGCGAGTATTTATAGAGTTATCAACGTTCTGACGTTATTCACTCGGCCTACTTCCATGCCAACGCTTCCAATTGCGTTCGACAAGCGTTATTTGCCCCTTAACTATGTATAATTGTATTGATAATTGAATTACGAGTACTCCATGCAAATTTACTTGTGTATTTATTTTATTTATTGATAAAGCACTGGAATGGATATTGGAAACATAATAGTGATTCCATGTTTAAATCTATAGAGATAAATAAAATTGAAGCGTCTGTTTGTGATTCCAGACTTTTTCCACTTTCCACTCAATGCATATGAAACTATACAGTACTTACATAAAAAAAGCAAGTCGAAAAACTGCCTGATTCTGACGGGACTTTCACTGCCAGATAGCTGATGTCATAAAGAGTAACATAGATTACTTTTCTTTTACCCGTGGCGGGAGTTATACATTTAATATCATTCTAATTCAAATATGGCGGAACATCCAAGATGGTTGCCTAGTTATTTTTTGCGGCACTACCACAGTATGGGAATCAAATCAAAGGGCTTGACGAGGAGAACACGAAAAATTCATTCTTTTTACATAATATCTTCATAAAAGATTGCTTTTAAAAATGTAGAAAAAAGATTATTGATTAACTTACTATAGTCAATTAGAAAATGAATTTCCCCTTTGTCTGATACTTTTCTGTTAGTTTTAATAACAACAGATAATACAATAACGTTGAAAAGTGTTAATTATCCTCTCTGTAAGATATGTGTTTTATTTCTCCGGAATACATTTTCCTTTGCAGTTAGTACCAGGCTCGCATAAGCCCTAGGGGTAAAATATCTGATTAATCCGGACCTACCCTTCTCACGCTGAGCTAAGGAGCGAAAGCTGTGGAAATAAATCTGAATAGAACATTTTATTTACAAAAAAAACGTAATAACTTCACGTCGGTGTCAGTAATGCAAATAAATCAATCTCAAAGTTATTTATGTTCATGTATTATAAACTATAATTTTTTTTAATAAAACCGACGCACATCACAGAATAGTGAAACGTTCGGTCGCCAAAAAATATCAATTTTTTGGTGTTTGGGATGCATTAACTATATAATTTTTTTTTTGTTAATATAAGGATAAATATACGGTCAGGCGAATTTTAGAATCGATTCGAAAATCAAGCAGATATTTGTTTGTTAGATAGAATTATGAATATGATCAAAGCATAATCTTTTGTTTTACATAATACTAAGTATTACACGAGACTTCACACGCATAGTGTTTTTTATGTATCAGAATATGCCTGTCCTTGGGAGCAAAACTATAGAATTTCAGCAAATTCAATTCTGCGGTGTAGTCGTGAAAAGATCAGACAGACAGACGGAGACACTTTCCCATTCATAATCATATTAATTCGTCATCATTGTAATTATTATAAATTAATCCTACCCAAAATAGTCATTGTAAAGATATTTATAAGTACACTGAACAGCGCAAGGTTCTACCTTTATACAATTTGTCACTCGTATCATCTACAACCGAGCACAAAAGTGTCTGACAAATACGTGTAAACGCCATCCGAAATGTTTGTTCTATTTGAATACTTACGTGGTTTGGTTGCTTAATAATTCCTAAAAGAATACCGAATACACATTGCCTTTTTACGAAAAAAAAGAGAAAACTATTAAGTGTATATTTTTTTATTGAATAAAAACTTAAGTATATGTACAAAGAACAGTACTTAAAACTAATTAAAGGTCGAAAACTTGTCCCAAGTCGGTGTCTCTCGGGATCGTGCCAAAAAGTCTGGCAGCATTGCCACGTTGAATAGCAATGCTGATTCTCTGAGCGAGAAAAGCCCCAGCTCTCTTGTCACGAAAGGCTTCTGTGAGTGTATATTATGTGCTTTAGATACAGGCTCGAAATCTATACCCAAGTACAGGTTTTAACATGACGTTTTCACGTTGACTATATCGATTGCGTATTTTCCTCATTTTGTATGGGAACGTTATAAACTGCCCCAAGCGGCAAGTGTAGGAAGTTTTACGTTCCCATACAAAAGAGCGTAAATGATCAAGCGACGACGTTCGAACGTGACAAAACCTATGTTAACGTCTGCAAAAGCTTTTATATATATTTACGAAGAGGGAAACCAATAAAAAAAAATGTTACTTCCTGTTTAGGGAATACATGGTCCCGAAAAGTAGGCATAGCTGTAACAACGACTATTTTTCACCGAATATGCTAAGGTGCCATCATGAAGATTGTAAGTCCATCATAATATCATAGGGTGTCCGTATAGCTAGCGTACACATGGTGGCATCCAGGGTCGGGAGTAGCCTCAAAAAATAGTGCCTAATTAGTGCCAGATTTAAAAAACTAGTGCCACTATATTTACGAAAATATAGGGCTTTGTTTTTGGTACGCTAGCTTGACGTCAAGCTATTATTATTAGTGGCACTATTTTTTTAAATATGGCACTATTTAGGCACTATTTTTTGAGGCTACTCCCGACCCTTGATTCCACCATCTGTACGCTAGCTATACGGACACATCATAGGTAGTTTACATAAGTACGAGTATTTTAATCTCCTCCCAAACATATGCAGATATCCTCTACTGTAGATCCCATGGTGTGATACCAATGCACCACAAGTTTTTATGATCGTTAGGATTTTAACTTGCGGCGCTTGCGTAGCATGTGACTACTTAAACCATTCGGCCACGACGGCTAAGGGCATCGGACTGTGCTACAACTGGTTGGACTCTTGCCATACATTAGTCATACGCTAGGTCAAACACGTGTGATTCACATCGAGTACCTACATGCGTATAGACAAACAACAAAACCTAAATTCTTACTTGTGTTACGTAATGTCCTTGATTCGCAGAATAAGAGTATATATAATTATTAGGGATGTACATACGAACAGTGGTAACGCGAACCGAGTTTTACTTGGTAACGAAATCTCCGGAGAGGCGACGTCGGGTAACCCTATTAGCGGCCAAATTTTTTCCCTTACCTCGCAACCCTGATAGGGCCGACGTACGTATTAATGTGCAAGATTAATGACCAACCCTGTTTAATGGCGTTACACATTTGATTTGTGCGATAATTATTTGTGGTTTTGGGTGCTGGAATTTTGATTGTTTACATCTTAATCAGAGGGCCTATCATCATCGGTTTGAGCGAATTAAAAACGTTTGTAGGTCTTGACAAAATAACATTCTCTCGCGCTAGCTCTAATAAAAGCGATACAAATGGAAATGATGCCGTGGTGGCCTCGGGGTTAGAGCAGTCGCCTGGTACGCAAGCGACGCAAGTTCGAATCCCAGCGGAGCCTGTACCTATGAGATTTTCTAAAAACTTATGTGCAGTGACTTCACACCACGTGCTTTACGGTGAAGGAAAACATCGTGAGGAAACCTGCATATGTCTGAGAAATAATTCAAAGACGGCGATGGACTCACCCTCTGTCACGTTGGCACTTAATCATACTCGGTGAAATGTGGGTGTTGAAAATTACAACACTTCTGCCTACCCCTTCGGGGAATACAGGCGTGAGCATATGTATGCATATGTAAATGGAAATGACATAGATCAGTCACATGACATATGTCATTCCCGTACATTTTGTATCGTTTCTATAAGCGAAGCGTGAGGGTAGTGCTACTTTGTCTACAGGTCCTGATGTTTCATTTTGGTACCGCAAAATTAAACGTCAAAGCTAAGAAGTTCTTAATAAACTTAACGTGCTTTGGTTTTACATGTTCCGTCGTCGATTGACCTACAATTTTAAAGTGCCTAAAAATGTGTTGACACATTTCCGAGGTGGATCGTGGTTGAACGTCAAAGATGCGCGGATCAATACATTTTGAGCCACGCTAAAACATTTACAAAATATTATACTTATATGATGTATAAAACAATTTTTATCATACCAAAGTGACAAGAATATATCTATATACAGACAAATAAAATTGAAGTATCTGTTTGTAATTCCAAATTAACAGCGTTGCACTAATTAAATAAGAAAGTATATACGGTACTTAAAAATCTTTTCTTTTTTAAATTTTCTATGTTTCTGTCTGTCTGTAAGTTTATTTAGGCTGGTTGACACTGTAGGATAGCCCATGTTACAAGGAGTAACTTAGGCTACTTTTATAAGAGTGCCGCGAAATAAAGCCACCTATGAAATCAAGTCTACACAATAAAGATAATCAGGCATAAAATTATAGCATTAATTCCTCCGGTATTCTTGTATCATATTTGGGAACATAAATTCTTGCGCACGGACTTGTAATGCATATAGTACCATTATTTTTAATTCCCTCACTGAATTAAGTTACCCGCCTCGTGGGTATAACAAAGCAGATATTTTATGACAATACAAAGGGAGAATAAACAAAAGATCTTAACTAACAAATAACGTCTAATTGAACAAGCTGAGGAAATTAATCTGAACTCATTGAGACTTATCTACGCCGAGCTGTGTCAGCGCCGACCGTACACTTGCTTACACCGAGAAGTAGACACCGGGGCCTGTAGACAAAGTAACATTAACGCACGCATTAATTCACGCTTCGCTTATTGAAATGACACAAAAGTATGAGAATGACATATGTCACGTGACTGATTATGTCATTTGCATACATTTTGTATCGTTTCTATTAGCGCAAACGCGAGAGAAGTAGAGAGGATGCCTGGCTGAGTTTCTTGCCTATTATTCTCAGAAGGCTAGTTTCGGAAACGGTGGTAAATTTTCATTCGTAAGTACCTTACCAGGGCCCAAACTGAATAAATATTTTTCATTTTCATTTTCAGAATATTACTTTGTCTAGGCCTACAGTATCTCAAGTATACGTTTAACTTTTTTTTTTCAAAACCAACTGTCTATGTTTAGCTTACATTCCTATTCCAAAACAAGTAATAATGAGTATTAATGAGTATGTAAATTATTTAGTCAGACAAGTAAAGCCGTACTCAGAATTCGAGTATGAATGTTGTTGCTGCATAATATTACTGAAGATGCATAATAATATTAAGTACGTTAGTAATCCTGTGTCAATGATAAACGATTCGATCAAATTACCCGAATCGCGCAAAAATATTGATGATTGCAATCAATCATTTTGAAATATCCGTTTCGCACGATCGCTTGTCATGGATATTTTCATGTAATCATGCGTACTGTCATCATCTCCCTGGCCTTATCCCATACATTGTTGGGGTCGGCACTTGATTCAACCCGATGTGGCTGATCACCTGATTTTTATACGAAGCGACTGCCATCTGACCTTCGCAACCCCATTTAGGAGGAAAATCTATAATCTGGGTTAAACCAGTTGTCAGATTATTTTTAGGCCTCCGACTGACCTGTAACGATTGCCAAAGATGTTAAATTGGCAACCGGGACCGACGGCTTAACGTGCTCTCCGAGGCACGGAGGGAACTCGGGCGGTCACCCATCCAACTACTGGCTAGGCGTATGGTTGCTTAACTTCGCTGATCGAATGATATGCGCAATAGCAACTGTGCCACGAGCGTGCTGTATGTTCATAAATACAATATGTAAAAGAAAGCCTATTTTAATATACTAAGATAATTTAAACACATTTGAGACTTCGAAATATTAATCAATCAAAATATAAAAATTACAATTTCTATTATGATTGAATGAAACGATCGCCCATCGACCGAATGGGTACTAAAATATTATGTTTCTTAGAGCAGAGTGTCTACTATCTACGAAATCAAAATCTCGCAAACTAAAGAAAATCTTACATTATGTTTAGATCAAACTCCAATTTTCGTTCTTTAAAAAAATCAATTAGAGTAGACTTCGAATACATAAACGACATAATTTAAGAATGAATAAGAATAAAGGTAGGAACTTTTCAAACTGTCGACCGAAGCTTCGTTTTTAGGAGACAGCGAGTAGGCCCAGTACAAGTACAAATTATTGCAATTATTGATCGACCGAAAAGATCCGAGTCTTTTCACCAATCAAAACTTGAACGATCGAATCATTGAGAATGAACGATTGACACAGATCGTTAGATTTCAATGCGTCAGTATTCTTGGCCCGTAGTGTAATAGTAACCCCGCTCAATAATTGCATCCTTTGTAAAGCCTTCTGTTCTTAGTAACTACTCTATCTTTGGACACATCCTTGCCACGTAAACTTTATTATTTTCTGCAGAAAACAAACCTTTGAAGATAAAAGCAAAAATTGTTTTATTATGACGCGCCGTTGAAGGCTAGACTGTACCATCTATACTTTACCGATGTTTGACCATTTAGTGAAAGCTTTTCAACTCTCAGGCAGATTTACAGTTCAGTGTTATTTTTTTATTCCGAGTATGCTCCGAAACGGCTAAACTGTTATTGGAAAATAACAAAGGCTAGTTTTATTTATTTAAGAAACAGATTTTCAATCCATGATAGTAAATGCGGGTTATACTAATATATAAAGCTGCAGAGTTTGATTGTTTCTTTGCTTGAACGCGCTAATCACCTTACAGAATAACGCCAACCGACACTCGACGTCGAACTCAACGCTGACAACAGCGTCGAACTTAACGTCGGTTTCAATCACAGAAAATTTATATACATAATAAATCTATACATCTATACACATATACAGATAAATAAAATTGAAGTGTCTGTTTGTAATTCCAAAGTAACAGTTTTTCACTAAATGCATATGAAAGTATACACGCTACTAACCCTAAAAGCCAAGTTTTAAAATTTTTCTCTGTCTGTCTGTCCGTCTGTCTGTCTGTCTGTTTGTTCCGGCTAATCTCTGAAATGGCTGGACCGATTTCAACGGGACTTTCGACCTGACGGGACCTTCCAGCCAGGCGGGTGTCATACCTGGGGAACTGCGGCTCCAACTGTTCTAGTTGGAAACTTGTATATATACTGCAATGCGCAAACTCTTATGGCGCGATTTAGGTTCTCGAGTATTTGTACTCAAACTTCGCATTTATTAGCTAGTAGCGCCATCTATGTAGCGAGTGGAGAAACACTGCTACAATCTTAATCCCGGTTCTAAAATGCAGTTTGCAACAGAATACAACCAGATTTGCATAGTTGAATTCCAAGCAATTCCGTGTTGAATAGCACACTCATGTTTATACCCGGATAATACCCTAATACTCCATTTGGAACGGTGACAAAATGTGATCTACATTTAAACGAGATATCGATGGATTTGATTGATTGGAGATTATACTGGGATTGGCAACGTTACGGTGCGTTCCTGATATGTAAGGTTCATAGGTTTACCATATTTATTTTTATTTACTTAACCTTTATGGACTATCAAGGTACAATGGTGGTCTTAACACTAGAGCATTGAAAATGAAAATGATTTATTCAATTTAGGCCCTGGTAAGGCACTTATGAATGTCGAGGAATTTACCGGTCGGAAACTAACCTTCTGAGAAGAACCGGCAAGAAACTCATTTTTGCCAATCTACCGCTGACACAGGAGAAACGGCGAAATGGCGCCAATCAAAAAGGTATGTAAGTTCATGGCTATAGCCAGTTCAATGTACTTATATATTAAACTAAATTTTCTTGTGCTTTATGAATTGGAACAAGAGAATGATTTTCCATTCTTCTTCTTAATTTTTATGGAATTATTTAAATTTCACTGAATGACAACAGTGACATCCCCGAATTCCTTTCTGCATTTTTTTCTTTTTATTTTAAAACCATCAATTATGGAGGTTGGGTTGCAACTCCTTATACTGTAGACAGAGTAACATATGTCACGTGACTGATTTATGTCATTACCATACATTTTGTATCGTTTCTATTAGCGCAAGCGCGAGAGAATGTTACTTTGTCTAGGGCTAAAGAACTGTGGAAGACAGACGCTGCTTAATCCTGAGTTTTTCTATTAGAATGATAATTAAAAAGTAAATTTAAACAACCATTTACCTAATCTGTCTAACCATTTTGTTACACAACAATCAAATTAAATGGAAGTGTCTATAAATAGCGACCCCAATTAACAATTCCCTTTTGTCTGTCAATTAAAACGTGGGAACGATTCTCCCACAAGGTTGTTAAAAGTTTCAAGGTTCTACCTTTGCATGTGGTATTCTAGGTTAACGTTCATCTGAATGAAATGTTTTTTTAAATGAGGTCATAATATCCAAGGCAATGCATACTTTTTGATAATGTATTTTTTTTTAATGTTACTTTATATTCAGCCAGCTCAATGCTACTCAACGCAGATATTGCTTTAGCTGTCATATCAGCTATCTGTCAGCGAAAGTTGCTTTAAACTCGGTCTGGCCGTTTCAGAGATAACCTGGAACGAACAGTCAGACAGACAATCAGACATAGGGACCCACGACAGACAGAGAAAAAGTATAAATTAGAAAAAAGTTGCAAAAATATTTTTTTTGTTATCATTATCATTTAGTGAAAACTGTTAAGTTCAAATTACAAACAGAAACTTCAATTTTATTTATCCGTATAGATATAAAAGATATAGATAAGTAACTAACGCGCCTAGTAGGCCTAGACAAATTGACATTCTCCCACGCTTGCGCTAATAGAAACGATAAAAAATGTATGGAAATAACATAAATCAGTCACGTGACATATGTCATTCCCGTACATTTTGTATCGTTGCAAATGTTACTTTGTATACAGGCGCAGCTAGCAAACAGAAATCCAGTAAGGGTAGCCGCTTACTTTGCTTGCAGCTTTCTCAGAACTGACATAAAAAAAATGTTTTCTTATTTTTTATCTTTCTGTCTGTCTGTTTGTTCCGGCTAATCTCCGAAACAAGGAATAACTTAGGATTCCGCGAGTCACCCATGAAGCAAACTCTACGCGGGTAACACCTCGGGGCACAGCTAGTCTATCTAAATCCAAAGTCAAATCCTCCGATTAAATATATACCATCGTTATTATATCTATAAAATCACACAATACTATCTTAGCATTGTGAGCTGAAATCCATTTGTCTACGCCGTCGAGGCCAGGCGGGTATAATCCGGGGAATAGTAGGTTTTGTTCAGTAACATTATAGCATGAGGATGGATAGACCCATTGTCTAGGTTTTACAACAATGCCTAGTTGGGCTTATTTATTTGTTCAATCCTTTATATTTATATCAAAAAAATATCCTCAATATTTACTTGAAGAGCTCGTGGCACAGTTACTATTGCGCATATGATTCGATCGGCGAAGTTAAGCAACCATACGCCTAGCCAGTAGTTGGATGGGTGACCGCCCGAGTTCCCTCCGTGCCTCGGAGAGCACGTTAAGCCGTCGGTCCCGCTTGCCAATTTAACATCTTTGGCAATCGTTACAAGTCAGTCAGAGGAGTCCAAGGAGGACAGGGAAAGGGTAAAGGAGCGCCTCAAGGGCGCAGGTAATCGGCTCCTCGTCAAGGAGATCAAGAACAAGGACCCCCTTCTGGTCCTCAGGGACGTAATGTCGTATAACAGCGACGAAGACGTTACAAACGCCCTGAGGAACCAGAATAGGGAACTGTTTGACGGCCTCGACGAGGAAGACGTCCGGCTGGAGGTCCGCTTTCGGCGGAAGCTAGGAACCCATATATGAGATGGTAATAAATAAAAACGCAGTTGGCAAAAATCTCTGCTTATGGCAGCGGGACGCTCGCGACGCCTCCAGGGCGTCAAAAAAAAAAAAAAAAAAAAAAGTCAGTCAGAGGCCTAAGAAAGTCTGACAACTGCTTTAACCCAGACTACTGTAACAACTGTAATAATAGGAACATCTTCCTAGCCTTATCCCATGTACTCAATATTTACTTGAAGAGCTTAGGTCTTGAATACTCCCATTAGTATAAAAGCCGGGTACAGCCTGGTATCATAAGGCCCTCCTAATGATACCAGGCTGTCAGGCAGGGGCCAGTCACCGGGGGCGTCACGGTGAAGCATGTGAAGACATATCACGTGCACCCCCCACTTAGTGACGACGAGGAACACCGTGGAGTTAAGTCGGTGCGAGTCCGACATAACCCTTCCGCTGCCCCCGCGGTGGTTGGTGTATCCATAAAGGATTCTCGACGAAAAAAAAAAACTACGTAATGAGTTTTTCCAAAAACTCATGTGCAGTAATTACACACGGTGAAGGAAGTGTATGAAGAGATGCGTGGATGTGGATGAAGCGAAATAAGTATGTAAGGATCGTAGCATGAGGCAAACGGTGGTCTCTGCCTACCCCCGTGGGATATCGGCGTGAGCATATGTTTGTATGTAGATAGACCCACCATCTGCTGTTGGCACTGAATCATCTTGGGTGAAGTCTGTGTTGTTATTACAACACCCCTGCGTACCTTACATTACCGGCTGAAAGAAAAATAAAAAACTTAAAAATAATAACAATACGCCTTCATCGAGCTCTCTAAAATGCGATAACGTTCAGTCATTAGTGTTAATGTAATTTGCTTGAACTCAAGAAACCACTAACAGCTTGTAGCTGGGTGTATCAACTAAGCAACTAAGTAATTAATTTATCTTAAGTAATGTCAGTGAGGCATTCATTACATTAATTACATGCAACGTAGAATTAAACAACGCTTAACGATGCGACCCGGCCATTTGTTTTAACGCAGTGTACGTATTTTATAAGTGAAAGACCTTCAAATTATTCGTTTACTGGCTTTGCCCCGCGGTTTCACCCACGTAGATTTGGTATCTTGCTGTTTTTTTTAAATAAAATTAGCTTAAAACACTCCTTGAAACATCAGCTATCTGCCAGTGAAAGTCCCGTTAACATCCATCCAGCCGTTTACGCTTGATGCCGTGACCAAGGGAAATGGGGATTAATTTATATATATATATAGATTAATTAATTGAAAATTACTAGCTGTGCCCCGTGATTCCACATAGACTTAATTTAATGGGTGACTGTATTTAACCCAAGTTACTACTTCTAACTTTAGCTATATGCCAGTGAAAGTACCGTTATAATCGGTCTATTTCTGAGATTAGCCGGAACATACGGTCAGATTTAAACTGTAATTTTCATTGGCAGATAGCTGATGTATCAAGGAGTAAAGAAAATTAGGGTTCCGCGAAAGAAAGAATGAAACTAAGAAACAATTGGAGTGAGAAAAAAGGCTCAGTAAGTTAAATATGATTATGATAATGCCGTGCTAAGCTTTTCCCCAGTTCTTCTCAAAAGGCTAAGAAAGGCTCCGAAGCGCTGCTAATTTTCTCGACGTTCATAAGTGCCTTTCCAGAGCTTAAACTGAATAAATAATTGAAATATCCTAAGCCGTTTTGTTAAGCTACTTTCATTCATGTTGACCGTATTTAAAAGTTTTGCTTACATTGAATATACCTTCGAAAATATAAATTCGCGTCGCGTTTACACTGGGCCCAAACTCTTCAGTGAACAAATTAACTTTACACTGATCCTTAAGACGCCCGTATTTGAAGTTCAATCAACTGACGGTTTTTAACCTTACGTACAAACTTATTCGTACTTTAAATAAAAGGTGCTTTTGAAGGCGTCTTTAATATCCTCCTTTTTTAAAGTCGTCTAAACATAGTTTACATCAAATCGAGCACTTAATTTTTTCACAAATAAACCACTGAACCGATTTGGCTGATATTTGGAATTGAGATAGATTTAATCCAAGGGTAGGTACATAGGGCACTTCTAAAATACTTACGCGAATGATGTCGCGGGTAAAATTGATAAACTTGACATGACATGACATGATATGTTGTAACACGTAGCACCATCTAGTTTCAAACTAAGTGAAGCTTTAATCGAT
The DNA here is from genome assembly GCA_964035505.1 of Watsonalla cultraria. Classification (NCBI taxonomy): domain Eukaryota; kingdom Metazoa; phylum Arthropoda; class Insecta; order Lepidoptera; family Drepanidae; genus Watsonalla; species Watsonalla cultraria. The sequence continues at coordinate 7,488,979 of OZ037731.1, forward strand.
ATTCGAAATATAATACGCCTGTAACTTGATGGATGTCATAGCGACAGTGTCACATTGAATATGCAAACCGAAATAGACTTTGTTTTGTTACACTATAAGATATGAGATGCAAATGATATTAGATCTTAAAATTATAAAACAGTAGAACCAACCGTGCATTTCAAAAGATATGGATTTATACAGCGGCACTCTATTTAAAAAAATAGTAGCCTAAGTTATTAAATGTTACATCAGGTATCTGCCAGTAAAAGTCCCGTAAAAATTGCTCAACCACAAATCACCATGTCTAACTAGTTGGTCGGTTAGTTAGTAGCTTTCTTAGCTGACTACTAAGTTTTTTTTATCCTACAAGTAAATCTATAAGTATGAATAAACCATAATTATAATGAAAAATAATATTGCTAATAGAACCACTTCAGAGGTATAAAACCCACGCAATGCTCGAGACCTCTAATGAGGGCTTAGTTCCTAGGCAACGCTCCTGCAAGTGGGATGCTTCATTTAACAGAATTCTCAGAAACGTTTATTATAAATTGTTGCACTCTCAATTTTCATAAGAACCTACTTATCAGCTTAATTTCACAATAGGTTATTATTGGAATACTGTTTTATATGTACAAAGTAAATAAATATTTATGAACTACCAAATATACTAATTGCACACCAAATTAATCAGAATATACAAATATAATACTCACATATTATACTCGTATCATTTTTATCACAAAATATCTATGACTAGCGGACGTCACGCGGTTTCACACGCGTATTTCCTATATATATAGGATAAAATATAGCCTATATTAATCAGTGATAATATAGCATTCAAATGGTGAAAGATTTTTTAAATCGGGCCAGTACTTTTTTAGCCAATTCGTTACAAACATATAAATCATTCCTCTTTATAATATTATATTAGTGTAGATATAGATAGATCCGACTCGGATAGCTTATGTCATAAAAAATATTGTATAGTGCCTAAGACGGCAATAAATGTCTCATCATCTATTATGTTGGCATCTACTCATCTTCATCCAAAATTCAGTATTGTAACCCCTTCAGGGACCCCGTCTGGAACGTGAGCTTACAACGACAAATAGAAAAAATATCCATAACCATCGCATAGCAACAGAAGTGAAGATGACTATAAAAATATGATATTCGATAATGTTATTCCGTGATCATATCAGTGGAACTGCCTTAACAATGTCAGCACCCAAGGGCGTCACAATATATGCCTACATCAAGATAAACAAACCCATCCATCACCCGCAGACATCCTGCCCGCGACGTAAAAATATAATACTCACAGGAATTACCCAAGCCGGTCGATTGGGGTTGAACTCCTCGTTAATATGAGCGCCTAGTACTTTTTCGTGCTGTTACTATGCAAGGTGTCATTAAAATATGAAAGCTTTGTCATGGAAATATGCGAGCCCAGTACTTTTTAGGACGAAATTAGATGGAAATACGTATACAAGCAGAGGTGTACTTATAGTACACCCACATTTTGCCAGTTGTTAAGTCCAGTGTAATAGGGGGTTATCCTATTGCCACTAACCGGGCACTTATTCAAATTCTACTGGGAAATCAATAATGGAAAAACCTAATAGCATGTTGGCCCAGGTCCTCATGATCATCAGTAGCGCTTGCAACCACTAGACTAAAGAGGCAGGCGGTTGTGAAAATATTCTAACAATTATATAATAACTCGCAAATAATTCTTTTTTAAAGATATGAGATCCTAGTACCGATTTCGTTGGTTTGCATATTATTTCTTGATAAATCGATTTTTCAGTCAGAATACCTTAGTAACTAATTCGTGGTATAAATCAAATCGAAATTTAAATTTAAACATATCTCCATGTCATAAAGATCTCGAGATATCTGAATTATTAATCGAATAGAAGCGTGAATATAATATCGAGCAATCACTCGATTCTGACAACTTTGGAATTGGAATACTATCTAGGATTAACGAGAAGGCTCTTGGGTTTTACATGTAATGTAACGGCTGAGAATGAATAATGTTATCCAGTCAATAAAACGGCGAACAAAATAAACAATAAACGAACCATAAAGATAGAAGTAAACAGCACATAAAGCTGAATGTGATGCTGAAAGGCGTAAGTGACGTCCGCCAATACGCATCGGACCGACGGACCGATAGCGCTCATACAAAAAGAGTTCAGCCATAAAGAATAAAGAATTATTGCACAAGAAATCAAACTCGCATGTCTATACTTATATTGTAAAGATATTGATAGTTTTTTTCGCAGTCCAATAATGGAAAACGGTCTGTAAGTTTTTCTGTCACTTTTGGAGGAAAAAATGTCTCATGTCTATAATGAACGCGCCAATCTCAGGAACTTCTAGTCCGATTTGAAAAATTCTTTCAGGGTTAGATAGCCCATTTATGGAGGAAGGTTAAAGATTCTATAAAACTCGATGTTGAGATTTTTTGACATTAATACATTGTTACGGGCGAGCGGTATATCATCACGCTAAGACCAATCGCGAGTTAAAGTTAGTGGTAGCCCAAAATAAATAATATTATTTTCTTTAATCATGTCGTTCTGAAGATATGAAAATATTTTAATAAAGATCACTAATAACGATATTATAATTTTTAATTTAAATTCAAATAAACTGTGAGAATTGTGCAATAATGTTGATTATTGCCCAACCTCTTATTGCCATGATAGTTTGACTCATATTACGAAACAGATATATGTGACGTATATACATCCGTCACTGTCGTACAGTTGAACTATCATTGCAATACAACTCATGATACCCTGAACCAATCCACGCTAACAATAACAAAACACATCGCGACCATTCGAATGAATTATTGTATTCATCCCGAGGGAGTTGACGGCGTATCGACCTCATATCGGTCACGTATCGTGAGCTGAATTAATTAATCCGTCGATAGCCAATCACCGGTGACGGCGCGATGTAAAAAGTGTTTAATTTATTTTTACACGCTTTCCTGCGTTAAAGTAACATACATTTTTAATACTGCTTGACGTTAATTTATTGGGTTAACATATTGGTGTAACGTAAGTCTATATACATAAAAGAAAGTCGTGTTAGTTACACTACTTATAACTCAAGAACGGCTGAACCGATTTGGTTGAAAATTGGTGGGTAGGTAGGTAGCTTAGAACCAGGAGAAGGATATAGAATACTTCATACCGTTCTGTTGAAACCTGAAAAAATTTGCCATATAACACACTAAAGTCTGCGCGGGTGAAACCGCAGAGCACCACTAGTAATTGATATTTTCAAGCTAGTTTTTCGTCCGAAAGGCCATTAATATGTTTGTGCTAGCTTTATAGTCATTCACTTAATCGTATCTATACGAGTATAAGACGTTATTTGACGCTGTGTTTTTGGAAAAATTTATACAGATAAATAAAATTGAAGTGTCTATTTGTAATTCCAAAATTACAGGTTTTCCCTAATTGCATATGAAAATATACACGCTACTGACAATAAAAAACCAAGTTTTAAATTTTTTCTCTGTCTGTCTGTCTGTTTGTTCCGGGTAATCTCTGAAATCTCTGGACCGATTTTAACGGGACTTTCACTGACCATGACTTCAAATTGCCATGATAAGTGCCTATGACAAACTGAAACAGTACATCTGCCTAATTATCATTGTCAATGAAGTCATGGCATCTATGTGCCATCCTGAAATGTACTGAGTTCTAATTCTCATTTAAATATTTACGGATGTTTCCGCGAAATAAATAATTTAAAATTTCACGACATCACTTTATGATTTCCAGGTAGCACGAACATAATTGGTTTTTTGAAGCTGTTTCAATTTGGAAAAGCCTATTGATGTATTTATTACTATTCAGTAGAAAATGTGATATTGTACAAAATGGTATATTTTTTGTTAGGTTAATTAACTTCTCAATTTAATGAAATTTAATTAATTAGTAGTAAGGTCGATATAAATTTATGGAAAATCCTATTGATGTCTTTATTTCTATTCAGTAAATGTGATATTGTAAAATATTAAATGGCGAATATTTTTTCTGAATGTGTTCAATTTAGGTTAATTAACTTCTCAAATTTATTAAATGCTTTTAATTTTATCCTTAATTAATTCGGAAAATAAGATTTTAATTTGTAGGGAAAGCGAGTGATCATACTTGTCCCCAGTAAAGAGAAGATTTTACAGCCAGATAACTCTCGTAGCGTTATGTATTTCTATACAAGCTTTGCAAGTGTTGGTGAGTAGCTCCATCTGTGTAGCGTGTGGAGAAACGCAGCTACAAATTTATGGAAAATCTTAATAATAATAATAAATAATAATAATGATCTCCTACCGAATTTCGGTTACGGCGGTTAATCTCAACGGGGATTAGCCATGTACGCAGGAGATATTATAGTGCACAATTGTGTGCGCAAACACAGGTGCACTCTTTATGCCCTCACTCTCATAGTCCGATGGGACGGCAATCACGACCGGAGAGAGATCAGGCGTAGGACCAACGGCTTAGCGTGCTTTCCGAGGCACGGGGATGTAAACACCGCCAACTTCACAAATTCGGGCATTTTATTGTGAATTTCTTGAGAAAAACCGAATATCTGTTAATGACCCGACCCGGGAATCGAACCCGGGACCTCGTGATCGGCAGGCGAACCTACTAACCACTGGACCAACGAGGCAGTTAGTTAGGAAAATCTTATTGAGTGTAGGAATGTTGTAAGGTGTTGTGAAGGAATATGATGGCGTATATTTATTTTATATGTGTGTATATTTATCTATTCGGTATATTTGTTTTTTAGTTATTTACTCAATTTTAATGGCCAACAGCTTCGCTTGTGTGTTGGTGTAAAACGTTTCTAAGAAAATTTAACCCTCCGTTTTTTGATATTAGCGTAAATTTCAATAAAGTAGCGTAAGTTACTCCTTGCAACATTAGCAATCTGCCAGTAAAAGTTCCGTGAAAATCACTAACGAGATTACCCGAAACAAACTGACCGACAGAGAAAAATGCTAAAAGTATTTTTTTTATATCGATGCCTACCCTACATACTATAGTACTAGCTGTGCCCCGCGGTTTCACCCGCGTAGATTTAGTTTCATCCTTATTGTCGCGGAACCCTAATATTTTTAGTAAATAAAAGTAGCCTTAGTTACTCCTTGAAACATCAGCTACCTGCCAGTGAAAGTCCCGCTAAAACGGTCCAGTCGTTTCAGAGATTACCCGGAACAAACAGACAGACAGACAGACAGAGAAAAATTTTAAAACTTGGTATTTTAGTGTCAGTAGCGTGTATACTTTCATATGCATTTAGTGAAAAGCTATTAATTTGAAGCTATAAACAGTCACATAAATGTTATTTATCTGTATAGACTTAACATGTCTGTAGTTAAACTGGTAACTCCATGAGGTAGGCAGACTGAACAATGTACTACCAATGACCTACTTGTGCCAGAATGAAATGTCAAGTGTACCACTCAACCAGTTGTCGGCGAGTGAAACTTTTATATTACATTTTTAATAGCCAACTCGAAGATTTACGTCCACGATTCGGAGTGGATAGATCTGAATATTTCAGTTATGAAAGTTCATGAACTTCGATGATAAAGTTTTGTTATATATGTCTATGATATCCTAATCTGGCAACTGGCAGTTCACTGTTACTATTTTATGAAAAAGCTTGCATAAATTGAAGTTTCTCTATATAATTCCAAATATTCACTAAATGCACATGCAATTTATATACGATTCTTACACAAATAATTCAATTTCTGAAATCGCTGGACTAATTTTAACTGGTCTATCACAAGCAGATAGCAGATGTTATAAGAAGTATCTTAGGCTATTTAAAATAAATATATCTAAGACACATCGTTTTTATTTTTAATCCTACGCGGGTAATACCGCGACGCACAGCTAGTACTTAATCTATACACGTTTGTATCTCACACTACAATTTTTCAATAGCTTTTTCGTCTTGACCAGTTAATATATTATCTCTATATTATATCTACATGACCTTAATTTTGAGAGCCAAGAAGACAAGTATCCTTGAAATGATAAATTATTGGCATAATACATCGCATTTCCATTAGAAATAGATTCATCTGTTCATGGCTACTTTTCATTCTAAGCCCTCACTTAGGTCAAGATTTTTCCCAATATTTCCCTAATCGTCTTTCACTTATGCTTTTGACATTTGACTCACACCCACATTAATAATACACGTGACAAGTGTCCTGTCAAATGTAAGATGAGATTATAAATGACAGATTAAAAAAAAAAAATTATCATTCTGCGAACTAACTTACATCTCAGAGTGCCTAGACTTATAATAGAAACGATACAAAATGTGGTGAAAATGACAGTAACACGTGACATAATTAATTCCCATACATTTTGTATCGTTTCTATAAGTGAAGCGTGACGATACATGTTACTTTTACAGGGGCCTTACCATGAGCTCTTATTGCCATGATAGTTTCACTGATTTATGAGACAGATGTATGTGACGTGTATATATCTGTCACTGTCGCACAGCTGAACTATCATTGCAATAAGAGCTCATGGTTGAGCCACAGGCCCTGGTGAGATTTTTTATACTACCGTCGTCACACCTGAGTATAGATATTGGCTGGCAAGGTCGTGCCCGTGACTTCGTCTTCGTTGAATAGTTAATTTAGGCTGAAGCTAATATTTACCCGCGATTGGTCTTAGCGTGATGATATATAGCCTTCCTATAATAGAATAATAGCATTCCTCATTAAGTGGGCTGTCTGAAATATATTTTCAAACCGGACCAGTAATTCTTGAGATTAGCGCGTTCAAGCAAACAGACTAACAAACTCCGCTTAATATATTAGTATTAGCTTACTATAAGCAAATCAAAGTCTCGACTATAATAGTTAAATAGGGATGGACACTCACGTTCCTATATAAATATTCCACTTTACGGTTTGTTTACCTTCTAACTTCAATACTTTCCGGCGAAATTTAATCACATATTTAATCGAAAAATTCAGACAAAACTTCACAGAGTACCGACACGTCTTCTCGGAATAATGTTATGCTTGTAATAACTACGAGCTTGATGGGAACTTATAAACCTTATTATGTATGAAATAGGATTGAAAATACGTTTTAGAGCTCAGCTGGCTTGGCTATTATTTTATCTAAACGTTGATTCTGTTAAATATTCGTTTTCTGAAATAACTTGCACTCATCATCTCCCTGGCCTTATCCCATGTATTTCGGGTCAGCACTTGATTCAACCCGATGTGGCTGATCACCTGATTTTTATACGAAGCGACTGACATCTGACCTTCGCAACGACTTTTTCGAGGAAAACGGCAATCTGGATTAAACCAGTTGTCAGACTCTCTTAGGCCTCTGACTGACTTGTAACGATTGCCAAAGATGTTAAATTGGCAACCGGGACCGACAGCTTAACGAGCTCTCCGAGGCACGGAGGGAACTCGGGCGGTCACCCATCCAACTACTGGCTAGGCTTATGGTTGCTTAACTTCGCTGATCGAATGATATGCGCAATAGCAACTGTGCCACGAGCTCCTCCGAGCTCATGTAAAATGGATCAGTTGGTTCGGCGTGCGGTCCAAGGAATTCGCAACATCCGCCTTTAATTGCTAAGAAATCGTTCGCGCATATCAATATGGCTACCCTAGATTCCTTGTACATCTTGCACCTACAGCCCTCGGCTATAGACTCAGTAAATAGGTCACGAACGACCCGATAACGCTCCCTTATCTCCCTCATGGTCAGGGCTGCCAAGCCTATGATCGATGCGGAGCGGAACGCAAAGCAAATTGCACTTTATAACGCAGTTTTTAAGTCAGTTTCTACTATGGTGTTTAAGTTTTAATTTGCCGAAGTTAGGTAAGCTTGATAAACGGTTGCAGTCAATGAATGCTATCAACGCTAGGGGTGTCTCTTATTCTAACCTTTCAATTTTAGAGACAATCATATCCCTTACCAGCAACTCTTATTGCGATGATTTTACCGCCTGAGTGACAGACCTTTCTATTCACGCTAGACCTAGCTTGGTCAGAGACGTCGGCCTTGGCACGGTCAACTATCACCGGGTTTTCACACTATATCGAGCAGCAACCGAGAAACGGCCGAGTAATGACTACGGCCTAAGCTGCGGCCGTAGCTCGGTTGGGGCACAGCTCGGACTCGGCACGGTCCAGCGTGAGATCTATAAATCTGTCTAGCAGAACACCTTTTATAGAAACTCTGAAATCCATACTAGCAGAGTCAGAACTACGAAGAGCAAGTCATTTGGCTGCGGTCTTCCGTAATTTGGGTAATTTTAAATGTTGGCAACCAAATAGGTACAGCTGCGTTATTCTGAAAGATATTTCAAATAGCGGTGTGCTGAGATTTCGAACAACCAACATTTTACTTTATTATGTATCAATTACTTTTGATTGAAACCGACAACTCGGCGTCAAGTTCATCACATGTAAAGAATAATGTAACTGGTTATAAGAGAATATCATTTGGTAAAGTTAACGGTTCTATACATCTATACAGATAAATTAAATTGAAGTGTCTGTTTGTAATTCCAAAATAACAAACAGTTTTTTACTAAATGGATATGAAAGTATACACGCTACTGACACTGTAAAAACAAGATTTAAACATTTTCTCTGTCTGTCTGTCTGTCTGTCTGTCCGTCTGTCCGTCTGTCTGTCTGTTCCGGGTGGACGGATTTTAACGGGACTTTCACTGACGGATAGCTAATGTTACAAGGAGTAACTTAGGCTACTTAGGTTTAAAAAAAACATTAGGGATCCGCGGGCAACCATGAAATTAAAATCTACGCGGGTGAAACCGCGGGGCACAGCTAGTTATTAAATAAATTCAAAATATACATACACATGCTCACGCCTGCAATTCTTGAATGGTTGGCAAGTTACGTTTAAGGTCCCACTTTGCAGGGTGCGAGCCTATTGCCTCTAACCGGACACTAATCCAGACTCCAGGCTGCTACTGGGAAATTACAAAATAAGAAACACGATAACACTATGCCCTACTAGAAGTCAAGCTAAATACTTCATGTTTGGGAGCTGTGCTTTGCAGTCTCTAGACTAGAGTAAGTCGGTTTTCAAATTTTAAACTGTCAAGCAGACATAGTAGTTCAACGCCAAATAATCGCAATCACGGATCGTAAGATCACAACTCCATAGGGCTGCCATTTGCCAACTATTCTGTTTTCAACAGTATTATACTGTTTTTCACTAAATTATACTTTTTACTGTTGAACAAAAATAAAGTATTCGAAATACTGTTCACGTATGAAGTTTATAAAAAATATTGTAAATTTGTAAATAGTGCAAGAAGTTCTAAAAAAGATGTATTTAAAACTAAAATACTGTTTAATATTCTTCACGGACCTTAATATACTTTATTTCTTGCAAATAAATTTGGCAAGCCTACAACCCTACCTCGTATAAATATAGCCTCCGCACGCAAGCAATCGGAAATTAGTGATCGTCCAAAAACCACTTAATGCTTTTAAGGGTGAACTCACATAAGAGCCCTCGATTTAAAGGCAACTTACCGACTAGAAAATTGTTGAGGAACTAGAAAAAATACACTGTGTGATTTTCTTTATCGTCGATTTAGTTTTAGATTGCAGTGGATATCATGACCTTCTAAACAGACCATGTCTAAATTTGTATAAAATATATAAAACAAATTACTATACAGTTCGAGAAAATATGTAAGCTCGCTGACATTTTCCTAGAAGGGTAGGCAGATTACAAAGCCCACGTTTCACTGCCAACGTGAAAAATTAAGCAATTTTCTTCACGATTCTATATGACGATGCATGCTTATGCATCGTCACCCAAAATACGTGTTTACCAAATTTCAGCTCAATTGGTTAAAGATGCTGATTCTAAAGTCAGTTGCAATTCCGAACATAAATACATACATACAAATGCTCACGCCTGTATTCCCCGAAGGGGTAGGCAGAGGTGGTGCACATTTCACCGAATATGATTAAGTGCCAACGTGACAGAGGGTGAGTCCATCGCCGTCTCAGGCACTATACATACGTCTTTGAATTATTTCTCAGACATATGCAGGTTTCCTCACGATGTTTTCCTTCACCGTAAAGCACGTGGTGTTAAATCACTGTACATAAGTTTTTAGAAAAACTCATAGTACAGGTACAGGTCCCGCTGGGATTCGTACTTGCGTAGCAGGCGTCTGCTCTACTCCCCGAGGCCACCACGGCTCTCAACATACATACATTTCAAGATAAATACACGCTTATAATACTAACTAGGGCCCAACTATGAACTCTTATTGCAATGATTGTTCAGCTTTGCGACAGTAACAGATATACACACGCTATATGTCTCATAACATGAGTTAAACTATCATGGCAACGAGACGTCATGGTAGGGCCCCAGGGTCTATAAACAAAGTAACACCATCGTCACGCTTCGCTAGGGAATGACATATGTCACGTGACTGATTTATGTAATTTCCATACATTTTGTATCGTTTCTATTAGCGCAAGCGCGAGAGAATGTTACTTTGTCTAGGTCTATAGATCCTTGTTCGAATATTGTTCTAATTCCTAGATGATTCAAGAACAATAATTCAAATATCGCTCGTCAGCACAGGCCCCGAACCTGTTAGGGCCTGTTAGTATAACGACTTTTTAAGCCGGTCCCTTTCAGTTGAGTGATGTGCCGCGTACGTAATCCCGGACTTTAGTCTCAGCACATGTGGACTATAAAAAAAGCTTTGGGACTATAAGCGGTTTTAAATTGACTGCGGTTAAGTGATGGCTGAGGGTCAAGTTGAGGATATGTTAAGATGAAACTAAGTATATATACCGTGCGCAAGGTTTGCTTGTGTGCGTAACATACATACATATGCTCACGCTTGTATCCCATGGGGGTAGGAAGAGACCACCGTTTTGCCACATGCTACGATCCTTACATACTTTTTTCATCCACATCCATGCTTTTAAAGTTTTTCTTTGGCTGTCTGTTCCGGATAATCTCTGAAACGGTAGAACCGATTTTTACGGGACTTTCACTGAAAGATAGCTAATGTTACTAGGAGTAACATAGGCATTAATGAAAAAAAAAAGGTTCCGTGTAATAAAGGCAACGCGAGTGAAATCGCGGGACACAGTAAGTAGTAAAGTACACACAGTACCTACAGTTAGCCCGTTGGTGTGTACACACACAGCAATAACAACAAGTCTACACAGTACATATTGTGGCATTGTTCCCAATTGTGAGTTTAATTGTGGGAAGACACATGTGTTTGACAAAGGAAACGCGGGTCCTACTCACTTAGTAAGTACTTGTACATTTGTTGTATTCACGACAATGTTGAATTAGAAATTATGTCTGGTTATCTTAGCGCTTTAGTGAAAGAAATACTCAGGGCTTACCATAGATAAAAAGAAGATAGAAATAAACATTTTATTTTGCAATAAAACACTAAACAAGAATAATGGTAACAATATTGCACGCAACTCTGACAACTGGTTTTACCCAGATTATAAAAATTCCTTTAAAAGAGCCGTGGTGGCCTCGGGGTTAGAGCAGTCGCCTGCTACGCAAGTTTGAATCCCAGCGGGGCCTGTACCTATGATTTTTTCAAAAAACTTATGTACAGTGATTTTCACACCACGTGCTTTATGGCGAAGGAAAACATCGTGAAGAAACCTGCAATTGTCTGAGAATTAATTTATGGACTCACCCTCTGTCACGTTGGCACTTAATCATATTCGGTGAAATGTGGGTGATGAAAATTACAACACATCTGCCTACCCCTTCGGGGAATACAGGCGTGAGCATATACATGTATGTATGTAAAATTTCTTCAATATAAGCGAAGGTTTGTAGTAAGTAGTAGCAGTCGATGTAAATAATAATAAAAATAATTACCCGAGGGATTTAAAAAAGTTTTCATTGCGATTACCGTATATATTTTTGCAAGTAATTTGTGGTAATTGTTGTTACTTTTGATATTAGAAACACATAATTATTATATTTTATTGGTTTTATTTTGTAAGTGATACAAAAATAAGGGTTATTTACAGACATCCACAGCCCATTGAATTTGATAAAACATTCATACATTAATACCCGCGACCTCCACGACAATTAAATTCGAATATAGAATACTAGCTGTGCCCCGCGGTTTCACCCGCGTAGGTTTAGTTTCATCCTTATTGTCGGAGAACCCTAATATTTTTGATAAATAAAAGTAGCCTAGTTACTCCTTGGAACATCAGCTACCTGCCAGTGAAAGTCCCGTTAAAACCCATCTAGCCGTTTCAGAGATTACCCGGAACAAACAGACAGACAGAGAAAAAAATTAAAGCTTGGTTTTTTGTGTCAGTTGCGTGTATACTTTCATATGCATTTAGTGAAAAGCTGTTATTTTGGGATTACAAACAGACACTTCAATTGTATTTATCTGCATAGATTATTTTCTTTCCCTCGACATACATACTCGAGTTTCTAAGTATGGTCATGCATATGAGTGTACTGAGAGAAAAATCCTTTTCCATTTTATAAAACCCTTATAAAGGTCATCCATCCAATTATCAGTTTCAAGTACCTACCTTTTCCATATTTTTGTAACAGAAAGTATTTTTTACATAGGTTCATACATATGCTCACGGCTGTATTCCCCGAAGGGGTAGGCAGAGGTGTTGTAATAACAACACCCACTTTTCACCGAAGATGATTAAGTGCCAACGTGACAAATGGTGAGTCTGTCAAACTCAAAATATCTTTATTCGACTAGACTTTTTACAAAGTACTTTCAAGTTCTTGTCGCCATCTCAAAGTCAAAGTCAAAAATAGCAGGCGACTGCTCAAACCGTAGAGCCATCACGGTTTTTGAACAGAATTATATTTTTTTGTTTATTTTCTCATTAATTTGTAACAGATATAAACTGTTCGGAGTAAATTCTGTAAACAAGAGAATTTAAGGTAATCTTCTTCAAAGCAGATTAAAGGATTAGGAGTGAATCCTCTTTTTAAGAAGATTAACTTTTCATCGGATCTTATAATCTTAGCCAAAAAAAAAATATTATATAACTCGTTTTTATGGTTTCGTACCCAAGGGGACCCTACGACCTAATACTGAGACTCCGCTGTCGGTCCGTCTGCATCTCATGAACCTTGATATTTAGAAATTCTAAATCTACAAGTTTATTTATTTCTGTTGCCGCTACAAAATCAAGTACGTGCGCAGTAGTACAGAATAAAATAAATATTAAAGGCTCCCTTACAATTGCTGGTGCCGTTTTTATAGATAATGGTACGGAAATCTTCGTGCGCGGTATTTTATAAGTATCATGGCATTTTATTATAACTATATAGTAGAAATCAGATGTCGTGGCTTGCGTAGCAGGCGTATATATATACCACTCGGCTACCATAGCTGTTTATAAGCTGTTGAAAGAGTTCATAGTAGTAACTGATAACGTGACGTGACGATAACGTCAGGCGCTGATTTGCCACATTTTTATTTTATGAAATCAATTGAATGTCACAAAATACTACAGACATAATAATTTGTAAGTTTGCATGTTTCTATTTAAAATTTTACCTCAGCGATATTTTCCGTAAGAACTACCCACGGAAATCGCTAAGGCAATCAACGGCTGACCTCTTATAGGCGACCGTAATACAAAGCAATAGGAATCAAATTACAACGCGCTTTCTACAGCTACCTTGTGTTGTGGATAATAAGGTCAAAAGGTTTTTATATAACTTGAGATCTTACCTTTCCTTGAATGTATCTTTTCTAAACCACTCTCGGTTTGATCTCGAATTGAGTGTCTAAAGCCACTTCAGACCGCAATTAACGCGACGCAAAGGGAGTGCGAAAAAGAGGGTAGATACGACATTTCCAAGTGCGAAAGAGGGATGGAGAGGGGCTATCAAATTAGGATGCCGCGAAGGCATGAAATGCTATTGAGATTGACTATTAAGGGTGAATTGTATCTATACATTTCAAAGTAGGAGTTTGATTCGAGGCCGAGTGGTTTAAATCATCGCCTGCTACGTTAGAGATGTAAGGTCCAATTTTACATCAAGTGTAATAATATAGTGTTACGGATGAAAAAAATACCTTTCCCGTTTAAGCGTCTTCTTTACTCGTCTTATAAAGTTCAATAAAATAAACAATAATATTATAGCCGTGGTGACCTTGTGGTTATAGAGGAGCTCGTGGCACAGTTGCACCGAGTTCCCTCCGTGCCTCGGAGAGCACGTTAAGCTGTCGGTCCCGGTTGCCAATTTAACATCTTTGGCAATCGTTACAGGTCAGTCAGAGGCCTAAGAGAGTCTGACAACTGGTTTAACCCAGATTGCCGATTTTCCTCGAAAAAGGGGTTGCGAAGGTCAGATGGCAGTCGCTTCGTATAAAAATCAGGTGATCAGCCACATCGGGTTGAATCAAGTGCCGACCCCAAATACCTTGTGGTTTGAGAAGTCGCCTGCTAAGCAAGCGACGAAAGTTCGAATTCCAGCGGGGCTTGTTGACTATCATCAGTATAGCAGTGACGTCTTACTAACTTCTTAGCTTTGACGTTTAATTTTGGTGCCACAAAATGAAAGGTTAAACTAAAAAGTTCTTAATACTCCCTGCTTGAACCTACGATAGTAGGCCCCTTGTTTAAAGGGAAATTAAATCGTCGTAATTAATCCTACATTTTATATCTAAGAAGTTCAAAGACATAATGCCTTAACCTTCTGTTACGTTGGCACCTAATTATCCGTGTAAAGTAGGTGCTGTAACACCTCTGCAACCTTCGAGGGCCCTTTTGCGAATACTTGAGGTTATTTTAAAGAAACAAAATGTATTAATTTCTACCCTATATTGTCGGAAGATGAACCGGCTTTTCTTCAAGAAAACCATACTTTTCTCAATTAAAGTTGCGCAGCAGAGCAACTTAATAATAAAACTTTTATTACTAAGATCAAACCACAATATACCATCAAACGCAGTACCTATATTGTCTATTTACATTTTGCGGAGGATTTGAGTGGCTGGCACCGACCCAGCGAGTAATCTTTGTTGCGCTACTGCAGTATTTGTATTCTGTGTAGGGTTACTGCTTTGAACGTTATTGCTGAAGCTTATCTTCGATTGTAAAATTCCTCCTTTACCTTACGAATCTTATCTGCGCTGCGCAACTATGATCATTAAAGCAGCGCGTATTAAGAACTTCTTAGCTTTGACTTTTAATTTTGCGGTACCACAATGAAACATTATTTTAAAGTCCCATGTAATAGGGGCCGATCCTATTGCCAATAACGGGGCACCAATCCAGACTTCGAGCAGTTACTGATTACAGATGGAAAAATCCAATAATATTTTTTATTATATATTCGAACGCAGGACCTCCTGTTCCACAATAGCACTTGCTACCACTATACCAACTAAGCTCTATACCTTATTAATATACTAGCTGTGCCCCGCGGTTTCACCCGCGTAGATTTAGTTTCTTCCTTATTGTCGCGGAACCCTAATATTTTTAATAAATAAAAGTAGCCTAAGTTACTCCTTGAAACATCAGCTATCTGCCAGTGAAGGTCCCGTTAAAATCGGTCCGGCCGTTTCAGAGATTACCCGGAACAAACAGACGGGCAGGCAGACAGACAGAGAAATTTTTTAAACTTTGGTCTTTCAGTGTCAGTTGCGTGTATACTTTCATATACATTTAGTGAAAAGCTGTTATTTTGGAATTACAAACAGACACTTCAATTTTATTTATCTGTATAGATTTTTATTTGTTGTATGTTGTACTAAAATGTATACAAACTTTTGAATGTCAATGACATTGAATCAACATAAATTAAGAGGCTTAGACTTCAGGCTATCTAGTATTATATTTTTAAGTTTTAGTAGAGGTATTATATCTTTAATCTACACTAATGTTATAAAGAGGAAAGATTTGATTGTTTTTTTGTTTGTTTGTTTACATTGAATAGGCTCCGTAACTACTTGACTGATCTTGAAAATTCTTTCAGCAATGGATAGCTACATCATCAGCGAGTAACATAGGCTATATGTTATCCCCGTACTCCCACGGGAACAGGAACTACACGGGTGAAATCGCGTGATGTCCGCTAGTTATTTATAAACTGTGAAGAAAAGTCAATGTTATGTAATAGCTAGTTGTGCAATTAACATGCATTGTCCAGCTGATTGAAAATCCTTACGACTAAAAATGAATCCCCATTTCCCTTGGTCACGACATCACGCGTAAACGGCTGGATGGATTTTAACGGACCTTTCACTGGCAGATAGCTGATATTTCAAGGAGTGTTTTAGGCTAATTATATTTAAAAAAAAAACAAGAAATTAACTCTATGCGGGTGAAACCGCGGGGCACAGCTAATCTAAATATACATATTACGTAACAGTTACCTGCTGTGTTTATTTTCGAATATTAAATAGTGGATTCGTAGTTAACATACCTGCAACAAGAGAAAAAAAAAATCAATTATAACTTGCAGTGGCTTCAAGCGTATTGGCTACATACTACTTAAGCAATACTAGGTTTCACATTGGTTAGTTAAAAAATACTAACATATTTGCGGGCGCATGCTAGTGAAAAGTAAAAATGTAATGGTAGCATATCTATATCTATATCTATACATACAGATAAATAAAATTGAAGTGTCTGTTTGTAATTCCAAAATTACAGCTTTTCACTAAATGCATATGAAAGTATACACGATACTGACACAAAAAAACCAAGTTTTAAACATTTTCTCTGTCTGTCTGTCTGTCTGTTTGTTCCGGGTAATCTCTGAAACGGCTGGACGGATTTTAACGGGACTTTCACTGGTAGGTAGCTGATGTTTCAAGGAGTAACTTAGGCTTACTTACTTTTATTTATTAAAAATATTAGGGATCCGCGACAATAAGGAAGAAACTAAATCTACGCGGGTGAAACCGCGGGGCACAGCTAGTCTATATCTATATCTATACTTCCATACAGATAAAAAAATTGAAGTGTAAAACTGTTTGTAATTCCAAAATAACAGCTTTTCACTAAATGCATATGAAAGTATACAAGCTACTGACAATGAAAAACCAAGATTTAAAACTTTACTCTGTCTGTCTGTCTACCTATTTGTTCCAGGTTATCTCTGAAACGGCTTGACTTGTAGCTGATGTTTCAAGGAGTAACTTAGGCTACTTAGATTTTTTTAAAACATTAGGGATCCGCGGGCATCCACGAAATTAATATTTACGCGGATGTAACCGCGGAGCACAGCTAGTAATTTAATTTAAGCTTATTACTAGCTGGCGCTTACAGTTTCGTCTGAGTATCAGTTATTTCAAATACAAACTTTCAACCCATATTTAACGGCCTTAGGGATGGAATTTTGAAAAATCCTTGCTTATTTTATATACACCTCACCAAGAGTACACTCTCCAAATTTAATGTCTTTAGGGTTTGCGGTAAGTCAGTCAGTCAGTCAGGACTTTGAATTTCATATGCATAGATGATAAATACTTCGTCTTTGTTTTCATTGGAAATATTTTTTTTTTTTTTTATAAAACTATAACGACTTCAAATAATGACTTTAAGATTTAAAAAACGTAAGACTATAAGTCTTTGTTTTAATTCCTTTTTTTAAGAACCTAAAATTTCCAATCAAGTTCTAAGTAAACAAACATAAAAAAATACAACCGAATTAAGCTCCGCTTTTTTTAAAGTCAATCAAAAAGTAAGCTGGATCAACAAATCATATCAAAAGTTTTATTCTACATAAGGGACACTTGGAACACTTATTGAACGTCATTTCTCTTACGCTACCTTAGGTTAATTCACTAGGTTATATTTCAAGTCAGCCTTAAATCAAAGCAAGGAGTGTTCCTACAAATCATAACAATGATATAACCAGACACATAACCGAGTTACGTGTATGTTCACTGTGTTTGCTTGCCAAATAACGTCCGCCATCGATACACGAACACAACACATGTCGGTCCTCCCAACAGGCCGCTTGTCTTTATCAAAACCCAATATTTATTTAAATTGAAGCGACATACTCCTATTTGTTGTGTTAAATCAATACTCTATAATATATAAGCTGAAGAGTTTGTTTGTTTGAACACGCTATTCTCAGTAACTACTGAAAAAATCATTTATCGAGGAAGGCTTTAGGCTATATATCTTTATCTTTAGCGTTAGACCAAAGTAACTATTCCATGCGGACGTAGTCGCGAGCAGAAGAAAGTGTTTCTTCACGAGAAATTTCGTCTGAGTTGTTCGCCAACGTCCCTAGATGCAGATTGAGAAGTTTATTTTCGCCATGTCGTTCCAAATGGGCCGTAGGCATGTAGAACAACTTGACGAACAACTCTGGTGAGAAATTTGTATCCATACTTTACATGGCCGAGTGAACCCAGGACCTTGTGTTCAGTACCTAGCGATTGCGACTACTGAACCGATGAGGCAGTTTTATAAATATCCATAACGTTACGAAGTTGGAACAACCCTACCGCACCAAGTTGTGGCTGGTTCTCGGCGCCTGAAGATGATTGGTTAAGTTCACAACTGATCCAACTTTGACATGCGGATAAACTGTTTTTTCATCTGACTAATATCAAATGGTATTCGCCAAACTTGTATGTGTTTGTTCAAGTATCATTCCCCAAATATTACTAGTGAAAAGATCTGGGAAGCGTTATTTGACATTCTTTTCACATATTGGAAGCATTTTCGCATGAAGGTTCATTTTATTTCCAAGTCAAATTGTACGAAATTGATCGATTGATTGCTTAGAAAATTGAGGCTGTTATAGTCATTATTGTAATTTTTTGTTGATTATACATACACACATACATACATATGCTCACGCCTGTATTCCCCGAGGAGTAGGCAGAGGTGTTGTAATAACAACACCCACTTTGGCCGAAGATGATTAAGTGTCAACGCGACCGATGGTGAGTCTATCGCCGTCTCCGGCACGACTTCGCAGACATATGCAGGTTTTCTCACGTCGCTTAACTTCAACTTAAAGCACGTGGTGTGAATTGTTGATTATAATATCATATTATTTGTTGTCAACAAATTGTGTCAAAATGGAAACACTTATGTAGCTTTTCAGCGTTAATTAAGATCCTTTGCAGAACCGCAGAAAAGGCAGTTAATTATTCATCTCATCATGTGAAGTATAAACAAGAGCAACTTATAAATATGTATTATGTTCGATGAACGACACGTGTTAATGAATGTTTTCACGTTTACAATTTTTTTGCGTATTAGCGTGATTTGAAGATAGTTGATACTTTTTCGAATAGCAGAAAACACAACTTTGTGTTTTCAACAAACAAAATTGTGTGAGACAACTGGTTAGAGTAATTATCTTCTACGCGAGCGACACGAGATTTGAATGAATTTTCTTAAAACTTACGTTTACACCACTTGCCTTACGGTGTAAGAAAACATCGTGAGGAAATCTGCATATGTGTTCAAATGCGTAGTACCTGAGGCGGACTCACCTCATTGTACTTCAATTGTTTTGAAAATTGGGTCTGTGAAATTCTCAAATAATAGGAGGTAGCGAGTGCCATAACCGGGCACTAACTAGACTGATGGCTGCTACTGGGAAATTATTAATGGAAAAATTAAAGAACCCTTTACCCGACCTGGGGATTGAGAACAGTTGCGTAATTCCGTAAGTTTTCTTAGTGTGGTTATCAGTGTCCAGACCAACATATGGTGGGATCAATGGGACTCATTGGAAATTGATACATAATACATAGACGATAAACTTCAATTTCGTATCTTTGAAACCTACACTTGACGTTGGGTGCGTTGCTGAGAAACCTAGCAGAATAACGGGGCAGGACCTCATGCTCTGCAGTAGTGTTTGTGACCACAAAAAAAGTTAATAAATGAAATACATTATTTTAATAACATCCTAATTTGGCAGCTTTAGTTCCCTTGTTACCACCGCACATTGGCATCGACACCGATAACCACAAGGTGATCAAAACCCGTGGTAAATGTTGGACGTGTTCCAACAGAGTGCCCTATGTAGACGGTGCACGTTTTGGCCCCAAATGTATTCTTAAATATATACAATTTAACTGCCATTTATGGAGCCTATTCGTTACAAACAAATATCAACTTTTTATAATATCAGAATGGATAACATTGAGGAACGTTCGAGAGTAACGCTCTTATTCAAAGATTGCACTATCTACACTTATATTATACTAGCTGTGCCTCGCGGTTTCACCCGCGTAGATTTAGTTTCATCCTTCCTAATATTTTTAATAAATAAAAGGAAGCCTATGTCCTTTCTCAGGGTCTAAAGATTGTATGTGCCAAATTTCATCTAAATCGGTTGAGTTACTTTCGCATTTATAATATTAGTAGGGATAAAAACAAAAATGTATTTTTGGACTATTAAAAAATCTTTCACCTTTGGAAAGCTACGTTGAGACAGAGAGTAACATAGGCTATATTGTTAACCGAGGCTAATTCGGGATCCATAATAGCACGCGGGCAAAGCCGCGGTTGGAAGCTAGCGTAATATAACATAGCAGTACATATACTCACACCTGCATTCCCCTAACTAAGGGGTAAGCAGAGGTGTTGTAATATAATAACAACACCCACTTTTCATCCAAGATGATTATAACGTGACAGATGGTGAGTCTATCGCCGTCTCAAGCACTGCTATGAATTACTTTTCAGTCATAATATGCACCATAAAGAACGCGATGTGAAGTCACTGCATATAAGTTTTTAGAAAAACTCATTTGTACAGGCCCCGCTGGGATTCGAACTTACGTCGAAGACTACACAAACCCTAGTGTATGAAAAAGTATTACACGTATTTCCAGAATAGCACAAATTCACAGTGCCTGCAGCATTTGCATTGTTCGTAGACACAAATCACAGGAGCTTAGTAGTTAGTAGAGTCCGTGTTCGCAGTAATCCTATACACGTTTGTTTCGTGCCTCCTGTGGTGTAAGCTAGGTGTTATCTGCACTTAATATTACGTCACGTTGTCATACTTGCTAAATAGTGAAACGTATCCTTTGTTTTCCTTCACAAACTTGTAGAAAAATAAAAAATGAAAAAACTGTTTTTTAATTTTTTTTGGATTTTTTAGTGGATATCCATTGCTTGGATAGCAAAAGAATCACAAGTGTACAAGCAAATATTATTTTAATACTAGCTTGCCGTAACTAACAGACAGATGTTAGAGAGAGAAAAAAAATGTTTTTTTACGTGAGTACCCTATATACTTTCATATGCATTAA
The DNA here is from genome assembly GCA_964035505.1 of Watsonalla cultraria. Classification (NCBI taxonomy): domain Eukaryota; kingdom Metazoa; phylum Arthropoda; class Insecta; order Lepidoptera; family Drepanidae; genus Watsonalla; species Watsonalla cultraria. Next base: position 7,510,305 of record OZ037731.1, read on the forward strand.
GTTTCAGACACTTACATTTTATTTATCGGTATAGATTAAAATCAATTGCCCAATGTATGTAAGCGGATTATTTCTAAATGTAAGTAAGTAATTATACGAACCAATATTATATTAATGTACGTAAGTCAGTCAAATCATTATGTTTGAATAAACCCTCAGTTTATTTATATATGTATTCTTCGGTAGTTGCAACCAATACTAATAACTGTATTATATTTACACAAAAACAATAACTATAAGAAGATTTAAAACACCAATATATTATGAAGATTCAATAGCAATAAAAGAAAAAACAAATGACAATCGATAATACTTCAAAATTTGAATTGTTTATTTTTCTGTATTTAAATGGCCAGCAATTAGTATGGCTGGACCTTCTTGTTTCTCATAATAAATTAGACAATGTTCAATTTGTGGTCCACCTAAGTCCTGGAGCCAGCTCAGGGGGGGTTCACAAAGAAATTAAATACATTTAACCAACAGCTAAGCAGCATATAAATACTCGTATAAGCTTTCCAAGAAGTATGGAATCTTTAAATAAGAACGTCTCCATTGAACGTGAGGGCTGTCATTCTTAAAGTTTTTTAAATTGTATTCCTTTATTTATCTCATCATCATCATCAGCCGGAAGACGTCCACTGCTGAACATAGGCCTGCCCCTTGGACCGCCACGCCGAACGACAATGCGCTATTAGCATCCATCGGTTGCCCGCGACTCTCACGATGTCGTCGGTCCACCTAGTGGGAGGCCTCTACGCTGCGTCTTCCGGTCCGTGGTCGCCACTCGAGAACTTTTTTTTATCTACTGTCCAAATAATGTAGTATTTTGTCGATTTGAAGCTAGAATTTTTTTTGTATAACACGTAGGTAAACGAAGATTACGCGATTGGCCACGACGTGACACCCCTTACTGACAATACGTTCAAATGCCGCAAAAGCTGTTATTTTGGAATTACAAACAGATAGATGTATAGATGTGACATTAGGTCAAGGCGTTGGTAGACAGAGATAAATAGGCCATGCTAAATTCTTCGCAATCCATTCATCCTTGCATTTTTTACTTCAACACCTTTCCAGAACTATTCCAATACAAAGAACAATGAAGTATTCCATTAATTCCCACCGTTTTATCGACCACAATACTCGCTAAGAGCTCTGATGCAGCCGTGCCTTAGAGACTTCTTTATTGCTATTGACGAATCCTGTTTAGCTTATTTATTGGTCTCGCAACGGTTTTCACGAGGTTTTATTCAAAATGAAAATGATTTTTTTAGTTTAGGCACTTATGAATGTCAACGAATTTACCAGCGGTTCGGAAACTAACCTTCTGAGAAGAACCGGCAAGAAACTCAGCTGGCATCATGGACATTTCATTAGAAAGAAAGAAAGAAAGAAAATGTATTTTTCATACGACAAAAGTGATATGCAGCATTCATTAAAATTATATGAAGTACTAAATAGTTGCTTACTTTAGGTATATTATAACGTTACATACATACATTAGGTCTTGAACACAGATATTACATAGTACCTACATAACGATTAATTGCAACAATTCTTATAAAATTATTCGGTGTATTGTTAGATGAAGCGTAACTGATTTTAATGGTGTTCAATCAATAGCAGCGGAAGGAATTGTGATATTCAATATCCTCTTGAGAGTATTACGCGGGTTTGCACCCACGCAATAAGAAATGAAGTTAAAATCTTTTTAACTTCAGTATATATTTACGCCTACAGTTGTTGAAATCAATTGATCAATCATTGATGAGTGTTCGAACTTTTGGAGTTGACATGTAGGTAATGGATGTGGTAAATATCTATATCTCTACAGATAAATAAAATTTAAGTGTCTGTTTGTAATTCCAAATTAAAATCTTTTCACAAAAACGATATAAGTACTTACATAAAAAAATTACAAATTTATTCTCTGTCTGTCTGTTTGTTCCGGTTCTGAAACGGTTGGATCAATTTAAACCAAACTTTCGCTAGCAGATAACTGATGTTACAAGAAGTAAGTTAGGAAAAAATAATAGGGCCGCAGGCCACCGCTAGTAGCGCAATTAAAGCATCATAACATTTAATATTTTTTATCAGAATATTCATGGACTTCCGCAAAATAACTCCTTATTCTATCTATACTTCTATAGGTATTAATATTATAAAGAAGAAAGGTTTGTATGTATGTTTGTAACGATTGGCTTAAAAAGTACTCGACCGATTTTTTTTATTCTTTCACCATTTGAATGCTACATTATCACTAATTTAGGCTATATTTTATCTCCGTACTCCCACGGGAACGGAAAGTACGTGGGTGAAACCACGTGACGTTCGTTAGTTCAATATATTAATTGAATTACGCTGCCGTAATCAAATACTTGTGAATTCTTTGAGCTAACGACTGGCGGGCTAAGTTTTGCAATTATCCGCGCTGTCGGAACAAGCAGATGAGTAATGGCGCATAACTGAAGTTTTATCGCTGGTGCGTGCAGCTTCCCTCCCTTATCAAGGTCAAAAGGCAGATGCTTAAGCACTAATTATTTTTAACAATATAGTAAAGTTGGCCTAGTACGGTTTCTCCGAGGAAACCGGTACAGCGCCTGAGAAACGTACAGAGTCATCGACCCTTATAAAAAAAGCATCTTGCATATGCTTGGATGTATATATTTTTAACATAAGGTATTTCAATACTTTTATCAAAGAATAGGCTTAAAATAAAATATCAATTTAAAAAAAATATGTGTCGTTTTCTCTTCGGCAAGGTTTGATTGATACACTGTGGTAGTGCAGAAAAACTACTAGTCCGCCATCTTGGATGATCCGACATATTGAAAATTGGAATGACGTCACATAGCTAAGCATTCATTGTTATTAAAAACTGCGTGTTTACCAAATTTCAGCTCAATGGGTTTAAGACTGATCAAAAAATCTCGTGTGGATTTAATATACGAATCGGGCAAAGTCGCAGACGGTAACTAGTGTTAAAGAGATTCAAAGGGCAATAGCGTAAAAAACCCCCTCAAAATATAAATGACCAACTGCGGAAAATAATGAAAATGTTATATTAAAACCTCCTCATATTGGCAAGCCAAGGACATCCTTTTCACCCCCGCTTAATAGTCTATTTACCCCCGGCCTGTACTTATAAGGGTGTCGCCCTCTTATGACCCGGAAATTAGACCACTTACATACCGTTTTAGATAATAAATAGCAATTAGATGGATAGAGGAACTAAGTTATGGGATGGACGAAACCTAACAAATAGTAACTTTATAAACACGCTCTTTAGCATATAGTCTTTTAATTTCGGAGTCCGGATTACAGCTCGGTTAAAGGCATTACATACTACCCATACTCCTACGAGGGGAATACAGGCGTGACCATAAGTATTTATTATGTAAGTGTTGCCGACGCGCAACCTTAGTTTTCTTTAATATTAAAAAAATATAAAATCATCGTGAATAGCCGAGACCACACGAGGATAGCCATCTTTATTTGTCTATTATCTATTTTTTACTCTACATATAATATTGTTCTTTTTTGGAATTTTTTAATTGATAAATTGGGAGGTATTTTTTTTCTTGTGTTAAAATTTTTATTTCTAATATGACTGAGATCTCAATAAATTCTTTAATGTGATTGTGATACGTTTATTACTGTCAAGAAGGCGCACAAACCAATGATTCATCACAATATTATTCTTCACCATAATGCTCGACGTGTAGTAACACTGAACTGCCTTTGTAAACCTCATTGGGACATACAGCTGATTTCTGGGAGCCTCTTTCTTCGAAAACCGGAGCTTCGTCCGAAAATTATCAAAATTCCCTACGGTTCTTATTCGTTCAAAAATTAAGTCCGAACGTAATCTGCTAGAAAATTCTTTGAAGTTTATATATATATCTAGGCCTACAATTATTAAATTATGAAACGAACGAAGATGTCAGTTTGATAAAAATTAAGCGTTACTGAAACTACAGCGCGAGTCGATGGTTGACTCGATGGTAAATTAGACCGACTGCGTTTGTTTCGATTTCTGAAACATCTCGCAATCGAGCATCGCTAATGTGTGTGTAGTAACGTTTTTTTACGTGGAGAATCCGTTATGGATACACCAAGGGCCCCGAGGGCAGCGGAAGGGTTATGTCGGACTCGCACTGACTAAACTCCACAGGGTTCCTCCTAGTCGCTAAGTGGGGGGTGCACGTGATATGTCCCCTAACCTTTAAAAAGTTCCGAGGGATCGTGTCTCTTTCATTCACAAAAAAATCTGGTTCCTGATAAATTTCTGAGAAGTGGGGTAAAGATATTTAAAGTCAGAAGATTTAGAGGTAAAGGGTAGCATATTAATGAACCGCTAATTCCCAGTGGTCACAAAGTCAGTTAAACACGGTTATTACAAGTTTGCAAACAGTTTATTCAGCACTAGCTTTCGCCCGCAGTTTCGCCTGCCTAGCAGTAGACTTCACATACAAATTTTCAACCCCATTTCCCCCTTTAAGAGTTGAATTTTGAATATCCTTCCACTAAAAAAAGTAGGAGTTTATGTTTTTTTAAAACAAAAGTAGGCGGCTCTTTGTAATATTAGCTATCTACAAGTCAAAGTCCCGTTAAAATCGGTCCAGCCGTTTAGGATATTAGATGGGACAAACAGACAGATAGACAGACAAACAGATAGACGGACAAACAGACAGACTGAGAAAAAAGTAATAGATTTTTTTTATGTGAGTACGTTATTCACTTTCAATACCGTATGCATTCACTGAAAAGCTGTTAATTTGGAATCACAAACAGGCACTTCAGCTATTATATTTATTTGTAGATATTACATACCGTTACATGAGCTTCGTAACGATTGCTCACTTTATTAGCACTAAGAGATGAAAACTTGGAATATCGCTTCAATTTAGTCTGCAGTAAATTACAATGTACTAGGTCAACAGAAACTCTGAGGAGTTTTTCCGCTGTTTACGTCTTGAGAGAACTGACGTCGATTCAATCAATAGCAAATAATCTATTTCCGCGGTGCAGCCGACGGAGGCAATCTCTCTGGAGACGTTGGAAAATGAGAAAATCACAGCTATCACGAAGACGACTGCACCCAAGATATGCGACCCTGGTACTGAAATTGAACTTGTGTTTTATTTGTATCTGATGTAATTTTACTCAACTGTATTTGTACGTTTTATTTCATACGAGCTGTGCCCCGCGGTTTCGCCCGCGTAGATATAGTTTCATGCTGTTTTTTTTTAATAAAATTAGCCTAATGCACTCCTTGAAACATCAGCTATCTGCCAGTGAAAGTCCCGTTAAAATCTATTCAGCCGTTTACGCGTGATGCCGTGACCAAGGGAAATGGGGATTCATTTTTACATATAAAGATAGATATCCTATACCCCAAGAAGAGGTTTTAAATTTTTTTTACGTCGACGGAATCGCCTGCGTATTTTCTAAATTTTGTATTGTAACGTTGAAAAGCGCCCCAAACGGCGAATGTAGGAAGTTTTACTCGATATAAAAAGCGCAAAACGCAAAGTCAAGCGAAGACGTTCGAACGTGTCAAAACCTGTACTTGGGGCACTGCATTGTTTACCTTTCATACAAATTGCCCGTAACTCCGCCTAAGTAAGATTACACATACAAACTTTCAACCCCAATTTCACTCCCTTAAGGGAGGAATGTCGAAATATCCTGTCTTAATACCTTCATCTCACCAAGAATACACCCTCCAAATTTCATGAATAAAGTGTCCGTTTGTAATTCCTAATTAAGTATTAGCTTATTACTAAATGCATATGAAAAGAAGAACAGGACCAATATCAATAAACCAATTTTTATAATAATTATCTGTCTGGCTGTCTGTTGGTTCCAGCTAATCTCTGAAACGACTGCATCGATGTGCTGATTTTAACAGAGCTTTCACTGGCAGATAGCTGATATTTATTACAAGGTAAAAAATTCTTTGTCATAGTCACAAATATCTTTATTCTATTAGACTTTTTACAAGGCACTTTCAAATCGTCAGAATGACATTAATTTACAGGATTATACATGCTACCGCCAGGTTCGGAAGGTTGCTTTTACTGAGAAGAACCTAGCAAGAAACGAAGTAATAACTCTTTTCATAAATATTATACAATTAAAAAAAAAAACAAAATAAATCACTTGAGAAATGTAAGCCCATGGACACAGTTGCAATGCACAAATGTCGATAAAAATTTACATAAAGAAAAGACTAGTAGTTCTACTTATATCTAAATGCGTGCTTGCGATGACCAGCCCCTGTTCACAAGTATGACGAGAATGTACGTTAATAATGTTCACAAATAAGCTAATATGAACCAAATCTTCTTTCTAACTTGGTCTTTACATACGAATACATACATCATACACTAATGCTCATGCCTGTATTCCTCGAAAGAGAAGATACTAACAGCCAGCCACGTTATTCTGTAAGGTTTCTCAGAGTAGTACTCGATGTCGAGTGTCGGTTTCAAAGATGTGAAATTGAACTTTATCGTCTATGTATTATGTATAACTGTCCCATGTCCAATTGTCCATACACGTAATTCTTATCTTTTTTCTTAGAATTACAAAATACTTTTGTTTTTGTGTTCGTCTTTTCCTTCCCGTGTCGCTAACCGTTCAGTGAAGATAAACTTTGTTTCATCCGTCTCGATTACAAAGAATGCTCCCATTTCCATCGATATCCTTGGGAGACTGATTGTTCCCCAAAGTTGTGCCGTGTTTGGGTAAATACCTTGTATTTTTCTTGCTATTTCACAGGCCCCATCCCACCTTTCTATCGTAGACGTTTTCACACTACAAGGTGTCAAAGAAATACGTCAGTATTCATTTATCTATACAGACAAATAAAATTGAAGTGCCTGTTTTTAATTAATAAATAACAGCTTTTCACTAAATGCATATGAAAGTACTAGCTGTGCCCCGCGGTTTCACCCGCGTAGATTTAGTTTCATCCTTATGGTCGCGGAGACCTAATATTTTTAATAAATAAAAGGTAGCCTATGTCCTTTCTCAGGGTCTAAAGATTGTCTGTGCCAAATTTCATCAAAATCGGTTGAGAGGTTTAAGCGGGAAAGCGTAACAGACAGACAGAGTTACTTTCGCATTTATAATATTAGTAGGGATATACGGTACTGACATGAACAAAAACTTTTTTTTATATTTTTTCTCTGTCTGTTTGTCTGTTGCTCGTAAAGTATTTATACTGTGGTTTAAAAACTTTGGGAGTGTCAATCGTCACGCTCAATGGAGCCGATTGCTCTTTTCTTATCTCAAAAAAATTATCATACATACAGCATAGAAAGGTTATGTTTATGGTAACCCTTACCATCAAACCACCCCTACGCTTAGAAATCGCCACCTCAATAGTATAAAAAAATGCAAAGCAAACATAATATGCTTTTACATTCATTTTCAAAGGGACTTTCTATTTACTACGACGTGGTTACATAAAGTCAGTCAATGTAACGATTTCCCGGAAAGGGTCGTGAAGATGTAAGCAGAAGTTTAACACTCTTATTTCACCGTTCTTTGTTAAAAGACATTAATTAAAAGTCTCAACTGATGGTGAATATGTCCTTGAATCTGTACATATATATACAGTTCAATTGTGTCTGTTTATAATCTATACAGATAAATAAAATTCAAGTGTCTGTTTGTAATTCCAAAATAACAGCTTTTCACTAAATGCATATGAAAGTATACACGATACTGACACTAAAACACCAAGTTTTAAAAATTTTCTCTGTCTGTCTGTCTGTCTGTCTGTTTGTTCCGGGTAATCTCTGAAACGGCTGGACGGATTTTAACGGGACTTTTACTGGTAGGTAGCTGATGTTTCAAGAGGTAACTTAGGCTACTTTTATTTATTAAAAATATTAGGGTTCCGCGACAATAAGGAAGGAACTAAATCTACGCGGATGAAACCGCGGGGCACAGCTAGTTAAAGTATATAACTGTATTAACCCTGAAAATCCCTATTTTTATTTTTTCTCCCTTTCTTTCCGTTTGCAAACTGTCTGTTCTGGCTGAATCGAATTTAACGAGACTTTCACTGGCAGATAGATGTTACAGTAAGTAACATAGGCTACGTTTATTATTATTTTTATCGTAGGATTCTGTGAACCAAAGCCGCTGCAACGCGGGAATTGAACCCACGACACCTAGTATAGCAGTCAGGTATACTAACCACTACACAGACGGTATCGTCATTCATTACTCTGACACGGGAATCGAACCCACGACACACTAACCACTAGACTAACGAAGTCGTCATGCTTTTGTTTCAAACTTTTCTGACCTATCCTGTCCTACATTTATAAGGAAAATCGTCTAACGGGAAAATTATAAGAACTATTCGATAAACATACATAAACCAAGACACGTACGGTTCTTTTTCATTTGAGCGTCCAGAAAATTGCCAGCATTCCGCCAAGCGATCAGACAATAATCCCAAACATGACAATACACTGAATTGTATACCTTATTGTATTAAGATATGGTTGGAAGTGGATTAATCAAGCCACTATTAAGTCTCGGGATGATAAATAGAGGCTGATTGTGAGTAAGAAAGGTGAACTACCTAATAAAGCTATACTTAATACACTTAGTACTTAATAAACAAACGGTAATGGTATTTGCCTTTCGTGCTAATTAAGTTTATTTTACGGAAATAAAGATATTGACAACATTATTTTTTCGAATATTTTTTTTTTATTTTGAATCGCATAGGTTACTGCTCTTTTTGCATACATATGCTCGCGCCTGTATTCCCCGAAGGGGTAGACAGAGGTGTTGTAATAACAACACTTACTTTTCACCGAAGATGATTAAGTGCAAACGTGACAGATGATGAGTCTATCACCGTCTCCGGCACTTGAATACGTCTTTGATTTACTTCTCAGACCTAGGTTTAGCTCAAGATGCCTTCCTTCACCGTTAAACACATGGTGTGAAATATATACATAACATAGGTAGTCTTCGCAAAAACACAACTTTACCTAGATCGTCATCATTTGGCTGTGAGGTCTAACCCTAAAAGATCCGCTTAAATTTTGAACAGGAAATCCCTTTAAACCTTACCTCTTTTAATACACAAACATTTCCGTGAACGAATTATATTTTCCTGAAATTCCTTTCCAAAATGGCTATAAAGCAGGAAGGATTGTATACTTTAATAAACGGAAAGTTGACTTTGACGAATTTCAATTCAAATGAGAAAAGACTAAGATTTATTTTTCTTTGAACGCGTACACGGGGAAGTTTGGGCATTTATCTTACCAAGTTTTAAAGCAAGTTTGCAAGATCAGTAAAATGCTGCAATGAAATAAACATGTTGGGCTTACCTTATTTATTACTGAGTTGTATTTGTTTACTGCAGTGCAATAGCGGAAGGAATTCAAATCAGGAGCCTTATTATTGACTCTTATTATGAGAGAGACATATATACATAGATAGATTAATAGATATATTATATACTTATTTTATAAAGAGGAAAGATTTGTAAGTAAGTATGTTTGTAATGAATTGGCTCAAAAATTACTGGACCGCTTTTAATGCTACATTGACACTGATTAGTATAGGCTTTATTCCCATAATTTCTCGGGAACTACGTGGGTGAAACCACGTGACGTCCACTAGTGACATAATATATACATCTGTCACAGTCACACAAGTATAGAAAAAAAATCACCGAAGCATAAAATAGCGGCGCATACGTTCATAACCGGTAAAAATCCACGTAGCACTCGTAGCAGATTCGTAGCACCCGTAGCACCTACGTAGCACTTTCGTAGAACATACTCATAATCGTAAAGAGTTATGTAATGTCACCTACATTACGTACCTACATAATATTACACCGAACGGGTTTTCTTACGCGTGTAGTAAATATTTTAAATGAAAGGCCAACAGACGTGGTCCCTAATGCGATTAGACGGTGCGAAGCCTTATAACTGTGACAATTATTGGTAGGTGCCGCTGCCAACTGGATATTTCCTTAGGAACCAGGTTATTCATGTAATTTATGTAGGGTTGTCAGAAACAACAAAATAGAAATATTTAAATGCTATCGAGCTGATTTATCATGAAGTCAGAAGGTGCATAGTGGAGGTTCAGGGCTGTCTGCAAGTCTGGTATTAGTTTTTGTTATTCATTAAAGTGTTTTGAAGGTCCAATATATCTGATGTATGACTAGCATTTTTATTTTATTGTACTAGATGAAACTCACACCACTAATATTTAACTAAATTAGACTGGCTGTAAAATTTCAAGAACTAAATTCGTCAAATCATTTCTGCAAAATGTAAATCTGACATTGGCTCGAAGATACACGCCATAATATATGTATATGTTAAATATTAAGAGCTGTGGATTTTGTAATACATAGACATACATGTTACAAAATATTATATTTCTTATCTTATGTCCACGTTCGCTACTTGCTGATAACAGCGCAAATCAAATAGATGCGATAAATCAACAACATAATATACAGGGTAATATCACGGCTATCTCTTACGGGTATGTGGGTTATGCAACTAGATGCAAAAAACCCATAGGCATAATTATGTCAACCATTTCCGAGTTATTTGACTTTACTAACTCAAGATTGCATGGAAATTGTAATATAAATTGAAAATATTTAACAGTTTTCTAGGGGTTAAAAGGGATGATTTGCTTGCTAATAACCACCCTTACATCCCCTTAACATACTACTATCATATTAGAAAAACACCCAGTGTAATAGAGATAATTAAGTGGTAAATCCCAATCAAAGTACCAGGAGAGCAAAAGTAAAAGCAGACTTAATCACGTGGTTGTGTGACAGTTCCTTCTAATTAAAGGGCGTGACTTCCACATGATTCCTGCTCGCCTGGTAACTGGTAAATAAATAACAAGCAATTATCTCCTCCGGTGTATCGACATCAGTGTTTTATATCGGAATAATTAATTCCCGTTGTGTTTGTATTGGAAATGTTTCAACTACGGATATAATGGTCGATCATTTTCTTATGCCCTGGTACAATTAACGAAGAGTTATCAAAATTTAAAAAATAAAAATTGTTTTACTATTCCTGTACCGTGTATACTTTCATATGCATGTGGTGAAAAGCTGTTATTTTAGAATTACAAACAAACACTTAAAATTTATTCATCTGTATATGGCTGTATACATAAAGATGTATATATAAAGAGAGACATTATCACGATATTTTTTGCAAGGGGAAATATACCTTGGCTTGTATTTCTTGCCAATCGTTTGACCCTCAACCGTAGGGTGGTAGACCTCCATTATTAACCTACGACTGCGTAAATCAATATCATAAGATATTCATTTATACTACAAATGGCTGACAAACATACTACTCACCTGACGATAAGCGGTTGCCTTACTCTGTAAGATATCTTAGCGACCAACTAGACATCGAGTGTCAGTTTCTATCATAAGATCCTAACTTACTAATATTATAAAGAGATTTGATTGTTTTTTTGTTCGTTTGTTTGCATTGAATAGGCTCCGAAACTACTTGAACGATCTTGAAAATTATTTCAGCAATGGATAGCTACATCAGCGAGTAACATAGGCTATATTTTATACCCGTACTCCCACGGGAACGGGAACTACGCGGGTGAAGCCGCGTGACGTCCGCTAGTAAACGATAAAATTCAAATTCCGTATGTTTGAAACCGACACTCGACGTTGAGCACGTCGCTGAAATAAACCGGAATAACGCAACAGTATGCAACACCAAAGCAATCAAAAAAGTTGGTAATCGCTATGCCTGTAGCAGAAGAGATAATTGGATCCCGAGACAGCTCTGGTACTCTCTCTGTGTCCTTTTGGTATTTTTTTTTATTTGGAGTTTAAATTCGAGGTCGAGTGGAGGCACTCAACTGACCCAATTAGGATGTTCCAATTATGGGAGAAGTTCCCGTAAGAGAAGAATTTGTTTTTAGCACCGTTATCTCGACCTTTACAAGCGATATATTAGAATTTACGAAATAAATATCACAATCTATTCTTTGATTTAACCGATTCATTACGGCACTTTTTTGACAGCTTCTGTCACTGGTGGGCCACAATGTTTCATGACACCTCTCGTGCGTCATATGCCATATGCTAAAGACGTCCCTGACGCGCGAGGGCGATCATCCTCAAAGAAGCCTCTAGCAACAAGCAGGCTGGAGCTTTTCTCACTCAGAGAATCAGCATTGCTATTCAACGTGGCAATGCTGCCAGCCTTCTTGGCAAATCCATCCAATCAATAAAGAGTAACTACGTAGCTATGAATGCAAATTATAGATTATACAAGTATATTTTCGTTGAATTATATCCTTAAAAGTAAACCAGTACAGAATAAATAAAAAGCAAACCACAAATCAAATCAAGACATAAAACACGAACAAATCAGATAGGCCCTCATTTCCGCGGATTTAAATGAAATTGCTTTACAATCTCACAGCGTCTGCGAATGTCAACTCGACAGGGTTATAAAACACTCATAAAAAATACGTGCGTGTACTTTACAGTGAAGTAAAGAGAACGAGACAAGTGTTTACAATCAAAGTTACGATTGCTTTAGTAGTTTCTGCGACGTAACTTTGTTGGAACGCATTATATTTTATTTTTGTTCATTATATTTTCCTCTGAGTTTCTTCCTTGTCATTAAAAGTTGCGAACGGTTTTCTTAAAGCATCTATATTTGCTGAGTACTTGTGACGTAAGTATAGTTTCCTTTTCTTTGTTTTATAAAACTGCTATCAAAAACCAGGGGGCCAACTATGATCGTTTAAGCGTATTAAGAACTTCTTAGCTTTGAAGATTAATTGTACGGTTCTGAATTACACGCTCTGCTGGTGATGGTGGTAGGCCCCCTGGTAATTTAAGCTATTATTTGCAAAAATTTTATAAATCTGAGACATTAGCAACACCGTTTGTGTAGTGCTCAATATAACCGACTGCTACACTAGACGTCGCGGGTTCGATTCCCGAATCAGTGCAAATATATGTGATTAGCACTTATTTGCCTTGTATCGGGATGAATGGTATGTAGTATACCTAACTATATATTTATAAAGAAAAAGTATAAAAGTATTATTTATAAAGGTAGGTATTATTATGTGTAGGTGGTAAATTTTCGACATTCATAAGTGACCCAAATTGAATAAATATTTTTCATTTTCATATATGCTTTGTCTGGTACAAGCTTTGCTTAGTTTGGGAATAGATATGGTGCTGTGTGATAATTTCTGAACTTAATTTATTTATAATTATTTATTTACTACAATATAAGACTCCATTGAATCATCCTTCATTGATGGACCAAGTGTTCTAAGTATGATACAAACATGATATAAACAACAAGGTATACAGCTGGCACGGTTCCATTTTCCCTCAAATTATACAAACATTTGGGGGCATCTTTCTCATTTGAAACTACATTTTCACGAACATTTTTAAACCTGGCGGTTGGCAACAGCTTCAAAATTAATGTTTTTTAATATGATACTAAGTAGTTGTGCCCCGGTGTTTCACCCGCGCAGACTTTAGTGTGTTATATGACGATTTTCTTCAGGTTTCAAAAGAACGGTATAAAGTAACGGTTTTCAGCCAAATCGGTTCAGCCGTACTTGACTTATAAGTAGTGTAACTAACACGACTTTCTTTTTTATATATAGATTTTAAACTTTTTGGTGACATAGTCGTGATGAAGTCGGTTTTATATTTGGTATCGTTTTTCCGAGAAAAACACCACAGTTTAAAATAAGCTTAACAATCAGTAAGGAATCTAGGAACAAAGCGTTCAAAGTGACACACACACACAGACGTGCACATCTACTAGATTATAAGCAGAATCGCAATAGCGTCTATAAGGGATGTCACGTCGTGTCCTACTGCGTAAACGTCATTTACGCGTTTTACAGACTTTTATAAAAACTTCAAAACGACAAATCTACATTGTTACAAAATAAAAGAGTTAATATTTATATCTTTAAGATTAACAACCCCTCACGCTCAAAGACGCAAACGTTCTTATTCAATAAAATAGGCATGTATTCCCTACTATTTATATACGTATCATCATCTCCCTGACCTTATCCCATGTATTTGGGGTCAGCACTTGATTCAACTCGATGTGGCTGATCACCTGATTTTTATATGAAGCGACTGCCATCTGACCTTCGTTACCCTTTTTTCGAGGAAAATCGGCAATTGGGTTAAACCATTAATAGGTATGGATTCCCTACTATTTATATACGTATATGGCTTAAAAAATATAAAGCCAGTTTTATAAGGAACCTCCACATATATCATTTTAATCTTTATATATAAAAATTAATCACCATTTCCCTTGGTCACGGCATCACGCGTAAATGGCTGGATGGATTTTAACGGGCAGATAGCTGATGTTTCAAGGAGTGTTTTAGGCCATTTGTATTAAAAAAAACATAGTGGCTGCGGGACACTCATTTAATTAACTCTACGCGGGTGAAACCGCGGGGCATAGCTAGTTAAACAATAAAAAAAAATCAGCCGTTTCGAAACATATCGTCTCGTAATATACGAAAATTACAGGAAAAATAATAACCTACTTTTTCGTCAGTTAAACCTTAAATACGCATTCATTTCAACAAGCAGTAAATTTTCAATGAAAAGTAGAATCAACTAATATAACCTCAATTCTTATTATTGGAGGGATCGTGAGTGGGGTTCGAATCTATGTGACAATATCTGATTTACGTCAAACCTTTGTGTCCTTGGCGTTGATTAAGGCTCCTTTTAACCGACTGCTCATAAATTCAATCCGAGCCTTTTCCGAATTATTAACTATTATCTGAATTGTAAGAAGAATGAATTTTCTTTGATTTTATGATCCACTTTGTGGCAGTCTGATTCAGTCAGACAAGTAAGAATATATTTTAGAAATTATAATAAAAAGTCCTTGGAATCTAGAAAGGTATGTAACACATCGGGGAAAGATCCAACTATATCAGTTACAAATAAACATTGGTTGTTTTCATTGATTTCAAGAAAACATAGCATCGAAATATTATGCATACGTACCTCGTATTGCATTGCATCCGATAAATCTCCCAACCGCACAAGGCACACACAAGATGTTTACTAAATTTTACTTTAAATGCACACGCGGCACGGTATTAGACTCAACTTGTGAGTCTACTATCTAAGCGAAGCACTGACCACTAAGTATCAAAAAAAGAGGGTAGGTTGTAGTGTTGCTGGTTCGTGCTAGAGCTCGAGACTAAGTGACATTGTTTTGATTTGATACAATATGTCACTTATGACATTTGAAATTTGACAATTGCTGTTTGTTATCAAATGAAAGAAAACAGTTGTTACTAGTATCACCCAAATTTAAGTGGAAAGATTCAAATCTGATTAAATAATAATAAATTGCGGTAGGTCCTAGGTTAAGTGCATCATTTCTGAAGAGCTGTATCTATTTGGCTTTAATTTTATTTTATTGTTTATTATTGTCAGGGCAAAGTTTATGTATATGAAAAAAAAAGATCTTAGTTAGGGTGCAAGTTAAATCTCCATTTACAAAGTGATTGTCTGAAAAAAAATCATTCAAGAAATGAAGTATGTCTATAATCAAAGCGCATATTTTAAGTATATCTGTGCAGCGCTGACAGATTCTGACACGCTTTATCGATTTTCACGTAACCCTTGTAATAGGATTACCGGCAGACTGGGACACATTTCGACAAAGTCCGGCCGTCGAACTCTGTATGGCACTTAATGAAACTGAACGTAATTCAATTAAGTAGTGTAAGCTTTTACAATACTCTCTCGATGTGCACATAATTTTATCTGACTACCAATACTACAAATGAGTTTTATAGTATACTAGCTGTGCCCTGCGGTTTCACCCGCGTAGATTTATTTTCATCCTTATTGTCCCTAATATTTTTGATAAATAAAAGTAGCCTAAGTTACTCCTTGAAACATCAGCTACCTACCAGTGAAAGTCCCGTTAAAATCCGTCCAGCCGTTTCAGAGATTACCCGGAACAAACAGACAGACAGACAGAGAAAATTTTAAAAACTTGGTTTTTTAAGTGTCAGTAGCGTGTATACTTTCATATGCATTTAGTGAAAAGCTGTAATTTTTGAATTACAAACAGACACTTCAATTTTATTTATCTGTTTAGATATAGATATATTGGCAATCTTTGTTTACAAAATAGTTTGTTTTTTCGTAACGAACAGGCACCCAGTGCCACGTTCAAAGGCCGCAGAAGCCGCTTACCATCAGGTGGTACAGATCATTTGTACTTACGTTTTAAATCTCCTGTGAAATCCTGTGTATGCGAAATTGAACTTTGAAGACGTCTTAAATAGATAAGAAGGCCTTCAATTTTGTTTGAGTGACGTTTCAAAAAGGGTATTTGATACGAAATTAAAGTCATATTTCTGAACATTTTATTGACACCTGCCAAAGAGAAATGTGGCTCACAAATCTGTCTATTCGTTGTCTTAGAAATAGAGTCTGAGTTCTGAATTCAATAATGAAAATTTGAGACACGTGTATTAAAATAATCCCATCAAGGCGCGGGTGATGAAAGCGAAATTTAAACAACTTTTTATGTTTTGTAGTTGCCGCATTATTCTGTAAGGTTTCTCAGCGTCGAACTCGACGTCGAGCGTTGGTTTCAATGATAAAAAATTAATACATACCTACTACATACACAATAGAAGAAAGGCTGAACCGATTTTAACTGGTCTTTCATTGGCAGGTAGCTGATGTTTCAAGGAGTAACTTAGGCTACTTTTATATAAAAAAAATGTTAGGGTTTCGCGAAAATAAGGATGAAACTAAATCTACGCGGGTGAAACCGCGGGGCACAGCTAGTGTAAAATATATCCAAAACTATACCGCACGAATCTGACGAGATCCAGAAATGCGCGATTAAACAAAAAATCATACAAAAGTTCAGGATTGCGTAATTTTTCTGTGTGAATCGCCACTTCTAATATTGAAGGGAGAAAGTTGTTCAATAGATAGAAAAATCGCAATCTAAAAACCTTCAGATACAACTTGCCTCGGCACTTGTGAACACATTAAGTTTAAGTAATCCGCATAAATCGGGAAGGTCAGAGGGATGCCAGTTTTCCTTCGTTCCCACATCGCCGGAGCAATTTTGTTTTGGTAACTTTGTTGCTAGAGCTACACGTCAGGCGAAACGGTTTAACTGTTTATACGATTGAGTGGAGAGATGCGATTTCCTAATATTAGTTTTTTTATTTTCTTACTAATTTTTATTTAACTCAAAGAACATTGATCTCTGAATTAGGTAGACTTTATTTTTATTTCTAGGGAGGTCTCTTTTCACGGAAGCCTTTTTTTAAATATAAATAAAATGTAAAATATTTATTCTGTTTAGTCCCTGGTAAGGCACTTATGAACGTCGAAAATTTACCACCGGTTCTGTAACTAGCCTTCTGAGAAGAACCTGCACTTAGCCTGGATAGTCCTTGTAACATCAGCTACCTGCCAGTGAATATCCTTTAAAAGCGGTCAAGCCGTTAATGATATTACCCGGAGCAAACAGACAGACAGGCAGAGGGAAAATTTAATATTTGTTTACTTTCATATGCATATCGTGAATTAATTTGTAATAACAGACAAACACTTACATTTTATTTATATCTATAGATTGTTACTCCATAATCATGGCGATTGCAATAATGATTAATTTACAGCAGTAAGTAAGCGTAAGTTAAGTACTTGTATGTAATTGTTTTATACCACTAAGTGGCAAACAACAGCCAGTGGTCCACCAGATGGTAAGCGGTCACCGTAGTCTATGAACCGCTTGCAATACCAGGGCATCACGACCCTGTAAACATCTGTTCACACTGCTTGAAGAACCCAGTAAAAAGAAACGTAATTAAATAAAACAGATTATGAGAGAGGAACATTAAACTCAATAAAGTACCAGGGCACTATAATCGGTGAGAGCTCAGCGCTTAACGGCTGCAGCGCGTCGCTGCGTGATCGCCGTGATCCGATAAATATGATACAATTAATGCCGCTACTGTAAACCATGATATATCAGATACCAACGTGGTAAGTGTCATAACATATATAACGCATTTGTAAAAGATCAGACGAATTAATTGAATATTGGGAATGCAGCTCATGTGCCTGCGTGAACTACTTCCTAATTTCGAGATAACATTTGTTTTGGTTTGTTTGTATCCAATCTACCCTATATACTCTATCTTTCACACACTCACACCCGCGCGAACACACACTAGCACACGCACACACACATAGGCACAGATTGACGAAGTGTGATCAAAGTTGTCTGTAAAATTTTTGACTGATCCTATGTGGGGTGATGGAGATGTGGGGAGGGCGAGTGATCATGCTCATCCCCAGCAAAGTGAAGATCTTCCAGTCAGGCGGGTGTCATACCTGGGGAACCGCGGCTCCAACTGTTCTAGTTGGAAACTTGTATATACGGTGCAATGCGCTTGAAAACTCTTATGGCGCGATTTAAGTTCTCGTGTATTTGTACTCAAACTTCGCATTTGTTATCGAGTAGCGCCATCTATGAGCGAGTGGAGAAACGCTGCTACAGAGACGTTAGCATCGTGAAACTCGGCTGCAGACTGACTACTGCCGCCTTCTGAGAGCTTCTTAACATTAAAAAGATAATCGTGTCCGGTCATCAGCGTGAGTAACAAATGTTGTTAGCGTTCTTATATACCGAAAAACGGGAAGTCTGTCTATTTGTCATCTTTGTAAATAAATATCTTCCATAAAAAGGGAGATGTTACTCCGGGAACGGGTCGTCGATAACCATCGGGAGAAGAGTGGAAACTATGAAAATATCTATCGGTATATGACTATGAATCAGGGGTAAAATGTATGACCCCTAAATCCCCTACACTAAAATGTTCCTTTGCACAAAATCGTGGTTATTCTCCTAAATCGTTGGAAACGTCTGAACGTTTATAAATAAATGGATGCTATGAATAACTGCAGGCAACTGATGAGGGCACGTTAAGTTGTCGATCCCAGCTATCTGCGCTAAAAGGGCCGTTAGCGCAGGGTTGGCGCGATTAGGTGGGCTTTTTGACGCATCAATGAATAAATACTTTAGTTCCGATTCACCGTATCTTGCCATTTCAATCAAGTGAAAGTTGGTCAAAAGTGGAATTAGATCTATTCTCTCTGACCATCCTGAAAGGGATCGCGCGAAAGTCGAAGCTCAACGCTACGCAAGCGATGCAAGTTCGATTCCCAGTGGGCTGTACCAAACATCGTGAAAAAACCTACATATGTCTGAGAAGTCATTCAAAGACGTATTTTTAGTACCTGAGACGGTGATAGACTCATCATCTGTTACGTTGGCACTTAATCATATTCGGTGAAATGTGGGTGTTGTTATAACACCTCTATTTACCCCATCTTGTACCCTTCTGGGATAGCGTGAGCATATATATATATATATATATATATATGTAAAGAAAACTCTTTACATGGTTTTATGGTTTAATTTATTTTTAAGAATTTAGAATAGGAAAATGTCACTGATGACAAACTGTCGCTAATGACATTTATAAATGAAAATTTTGTGAAATATTCTTTAGAGATAATTAAAGACTTTAAATGTTGTTTTTTCTGTCCTTTCAGAAAACACAACCAGTCTTTATTCGATAACCACACCGACTATCGTCGGTACAGACTTTATTATATATATATATATATAATACAGGGTTTCACATAGGGTTAACACTTGCAACTTGATTGACCCACGCAGGAGTCCACGTTTGGAATTGTTTCAGCCGACAATAGTGACGACACAGCGTCCCGAATTCAGCCACTAGCAAACTGCCACCGTCCATAGATCCACAACTGTTATTCCTGAGCATGTTACTTCAATAACGATTAAATTCTTAATTCTTATGAAAGGCATACCTATTAGTGTAAGCAAATATATTTAAGAACTAGCTGTACCCCGCGGTTTCACTCGCGTAGATTTTAATTTCATGGTTGCCCGCGGCTCCGGTTTTTTTTAAATCTAAGTAGCCTAAGTTACTCCTTGTAACATTAGCTATCCGTCAGTGAAAGTCCAGTTAAAATCCGTCCAGCCGTTTCGGAGATTACCCGGAACAAACAGACAGACAGACAGACAGACAGAGAAAAAAAAATTAAATTGCTTTTTCTATGTTAGTACTGTGTATACTTTCATATGCATTTTGTGAAAAACTGTTATTTTGCAGTTACAAACAGACACTTCAATTTTATTTATCTGTATAGATGTATAGATGTATAGATTGTTACCTACATTGAGCACAATACTTTAGTCTAAAATCTTCTGGCCGATCCAGTTTTAACTGACAATCAAAAGCAACAAAATAATTTTAGAAATTGCCTCAAATTACAAACTATAAGCCTTGCTGACGGAGTAATCATGTTGAAGTGAACATTATTTTCCCTTGAATAATATCTTTGGTACCGTAAAGTAATTAGAAACTAATTGAAAGAAATTATTTCCTTTGTCAAGAACCTCGAGTACTCAGTGGAATAAAAACAATGTCTCTCTAGAGATTCGATTTCAGTAAACAAAATAATGAAACGAGGGTATCTTTTCATTCAGCAAAACTAAAATCAAGTATACTACTGTGATAATTGGTGACACAGGATACTAGGATCTCGTATATTCGTTATTTATTTGTTTTGAGTTCATCAAGGACAGAAAATGACTTACCTAGATCATTTCTTACTCAGAAAATAACTTACACAGGTGAACAGGGGCCAACAATGATCGTTTAAGTAGCGCGTATTAGGAACTTCTTAGCTTTGACGTTTACTTTTACGGTACAAAAATGGAACGTCAAAGCTCAGAAGTTCTTAATACGCTCTGCTTAAATCGATGGTGGTAAGCTCCCATGACTTACTCAGAAAATGACTTACCTATAACATGACATAGAACAGAAAATGTCTTAAAAATAAAATAGCCTTGGTCAGACAAAGGGAAAAAACGCTTGATTTATAAAAACTGTCTTTACCATTCTTTAGCTACCTTTGTAATAATTTTAAAACTTATTTCATAGACTTAAAAAAAATGGTTTAAGTAATTAATTGTCTTACTTATATACTAAAACGTAATTAAAACGATATATACCAGAAAAAGCAGTTAAAACTAATTACAAGTAGAATACCCCAAATCGGTCTCTCGGGATTGTGCCAAGAAAGCTGGCAGCATTACCACAATGCTGATTCTCTGAGCGAGTAAACTCGGAGTCTGCGTGTCACGAGAAGCTTGGTACAGCCACAAAAATGTTCAAAAAGGAAATCCTCCGAAAACAAAGTTTGGGACAATCCCCTTGAACAAAGCCAACAAACACAAAGGGGAAATTTTGAGTAAATAAAATATTAAATTAACAGAGCACTCCTCAAACACGAAACTGAGACGAAGACAAACATCAGAAACTTGGTATCAAGTTTGTTTTTCAATATTATTGAAAGCAAAACAATACTTTTGTTGTCAAAGTTACTCCACGCAACTTGGCGCAACTCGGTGTAACTTGGCGTGATTGACCAAGTGATACCCTGGGATTACCGGGGATTATCCCTCGAAGCACCAAGAAAAATGCTTCTCGCTTAATTTTATCGCAACTTGGGGATATTAATAACTTATCAACGTGTGAAAGGGTTGATTGATATGTATTAAGTCACATAAAATAAAGCCTTTGTGGCCGCGTAAGTTGTTACGTACGCGACGTAAGCTCAAATCCCACGTATGAGTTTTTGAAAAACTTAGGTGCAGGAATCTCAAAGCGAGCTTTATTTAATGTATAGGAAACCTTTGTGAGGAAATCTGTATATGTCTGAGAAGAGCTTCGAAGAGACCTCGACCTGAGACCGCGACTTACTGACCATCTGTCAAGTCAGCATCTATTCGTCTGAAATCGGTGAAAAAAGAGCTCGAGAGAGGCTGTGCTAGCAGAATTAATTTCTTCTACTACTGTCACAATGAGTCCTCTAGACATAGGCTGGGCTTACATTTCTTAAGTGATTTATTTTGTATTTTTGAAATTGTATTTTTTTTTTGCAAAGAGTAATTACTGAGGTTCTAGCCAAGTTCTTCTCTAAAAGCCACCGTCCGAACCTAGCGAGAGCATGTATAATCCTTTATCATTGTGTCGTTCTGACGGTCTGGAAGTGCTTCGTTAAAAGTCTAATCGAAAAAAGGTATTTTTGAGTTGAGTTGAGAATAGAACAGATAGGTAATTTAGAAATGCGTGCACGACACAAAAGCGCTTCAAAATAACGTGGGCTTGTTTACCAACTTTATTGCTTTATAACTCTTTCGAGGAAACTCATTGTTGCGCACCCGCGATCTTCTATAAATAAACATAACAGAAGATTACGTAGCGTCGCAACGGTAAGTCCCACTCATAACATGGTAATACATGTGCTGAGTACCTAATCCCCGACGCACTCGTAAAGATGATGTCGCTGCTCACAGTACGCAGTAAACCAGTTAATTACATCCACGTCATTATCGTGACACGTGTGTTTCTGATTTACGGCACTTTACGTAACACAGCTTGCCAGAACTAGTTTGACCGCTGGTCATCTGGTATCGCGTCGACGTCGCGATTGCGAGATGTTTCTACAAACGAAACAATTCTGAAATCGAAAAGTCAGTCAAATTTTCCATCGAGTCAACCATCGACTCTTGGCGAAGAAACAATCGAGAGGTTTTTCGATTGTTTTAATGGAATCGATTGGTCTGAGTCTCGCCGAATCCAGCCTATGAAATGGCGTCTACACGCGAGTCGGACTCGCTACAATCGCGATTAACCTCCACCCTCGCATACTCATTTATCGCGCATCGCTAGTTTTCATTTTGATACTTAAAAATAAATAACAACACTTAAAGGTTATTTCCACAATTCTCGCTACGAATCAGTTTAGAAGAAAAACATATAGGGATGCGAACGTGTACCTTCACATATTGGCATTATATTTAAACAAAGACACAAGCAAGAGTCTCGGTCCACTAATTAATTGGGAGAGGTCTGACTCAGTTGTTTCACAGACCATCAAACAAGGTAGTATCAAAGTTGTATAATATACAGAAGCAACAAATACTAGGAGCGTAAACATCCTATGCGAGCATATTCTACGATATTGCTTCCCTCAACTAACTCTGTCTTGCATTGAAATTAATTTTGAAAGTAGAAATCGTAGAGTTATTCTGTCCTTCAATGAGCAGTAGTCTTTTTTGGGTCTTGTATGGAGCGATCTGTATTCGTTATGTGTATATTGGACAAAACGTTATCTATACTTACGAATACAGACAAATTAAATAAAAATAAATTCAAAGTCCCTGTTTGTAATTCCAAATTATAAGCTTTTCACTAAATGTATTATGATATGAAAGTAATAACATTAAAAAAGAAATAGGGTTCTGCTAAATCAAACCACCCACTAAATGAAATCTACGAGTGTGACACAGCGAGACACAGCTAGTTTACTTATAAAATTTTGGTGGGATCTCTCGGTGCACGAGTCACTCGGGCAATTTCATAATTGTAAATTTTCACAAATTACCGTAGATTATTCATATTAATAGATTATAATTTCAATGGAAACATCAATGTTGCCGATAGCTAATCTCGTTTATTTACTCGGGACTATAAATTACTCGGAGTAGCTGACTGGGCGTGTTATACGCCTCTCAAAGAGTATTACACTGTCTTATTTAGATTTCAGTAGATTATCCGCTTATTTAAAGATAAATTGCGAAGTATTAAACTACCTTTTCAAAGTCTAAGTATAGAATAGCGCGTTTCATCCATAAGTATTTTGCTTAAGTATAATGTATTGGCAAGCTTAGGCCCAGAGGTATTTTCATACACTGTAATTCCATTACGACATACTCAAGAAATAGCAAGTGGCGCAATTTGAAGAATTGTCGGTACCATTTTAGTGATAACCGATTATGACGTCGCAAGAAATGTTAGTTTAACAAATAACATACAATTCACAATTCTGCCACCATAACATTACTTCGCGGTAAGACGAATATTGTTAGTACAGCGACGCCAGTCCTACTCCTCCCCTCCATGGCGCATTAGTCACCATACTCAAAGCAGGAATACAACATTACTCTAAGGTAGGTTATATGGCTACGATCTTCTGTAACGTGGAGGAGCGAAAAGGCAGCTTCGAATCTCGAACGGGAGATCTCAGTAATTCCTACCTTCGTATCTATGTTCTTAGACATAAATCTAGTTTAGGTAACCTATATCAATCCTAAGAGTTCAAAACTCCCTACGAATTCCAGCAAAAACAATACAGTCACATTCGGATTCAGCACTACTTCGCAAACGCTCGATATTCGTAGATATCGGTCTCTCAAGGCGACCGTTAATGACAGCACTCATAATCCTACGCAGAGAAAGTTGTAGGCGGAAATCTTTGCTTTATTACAACTCGCGAGGACCTAAAGATAACTCATATAATAAAATATGTCCTGTGGACGTCTCAGGCTACCATATAGCCGGTTTTATCATTTCCACTGTGTCACGTACTTTCCGCCTACGCATAAGTTTCGTATGGCAAAATACAATAGGTATCTATGTATACACTAGCCGACCTGGCAAACGTTGTCCTGTCATAGCATGGGGGGGAAAATACTTTACAACCTATTTTTATTGCGACCAAATATACAAAAAATCATTAAAATTGGCCGAGCCGTTTCAGAGGAGCACGCTCACAAACATCGTCAAGATTTCTAAATACATATTAGATTTACACGTTCATGCAAGTAACGTATATCTACTTATGTCACCTATTGGTAGATGTAGATGTGCTGTCACATAACGTGTTATATCGTCCAGCGAAAAATGTATTCATTGAACATGACTTCATAGATCATCGGCTGGCCATCAAGAGTAGAATTACTGTGCCACGAAACATCTGATACTCCTGTCCCGATAACAAAAAATTAATGTCATCAATGAGAAGTTACTTCACAAAAAAAAAAATACATATGTTGTTTGTTGTTCTATGCTTGTCTGTGTTAGCAAGAAAAATGCTATTGCTCTACCCGACCCCGATACTGGAACAAAGGCACTCAGAATCAGGGTGGGTGAGACTTATTCGATTCACACATTTTACGAGCTTCACATTATAAGGTTTGCACATTTTACGTTCTGCAAATTACAAGATTTGCACATTTTACGAGTTGCACAATACGAGTTTGCACAATTAACTAGTGTAACATTATCAGATTTACACATTTTCCGAGCTTCACATTACGACTTTGCACAATCAACGAGTGTCACATTATCAAATTTACACATTTTGCGAGATTTGGGATTTGTAATATCATTCTCTCATTCATATAAGGCTCTGAAACGAAGCCTTAGGACTAGTCATCTAACTTTATAAGAAGTCAACCATAGAAATGCAAATGCTTAAAACGTACTCCGCACTTTACGAAACTCCATCTTAAGATATGCCTTTAATACCTCAGAAGTTTACAAAGTTCCCGGGATCTTTTCATGCTGAAATCACAGTGCATGCACATCCTGATGCTGACTTCTTACTTTGGAAGTTTTAGAATGCGTTTCGAAGTTTGCATTAAAGGAATACTTTTATAAGCACCTTGAATAAAATCGTGTGACGCTTTCTGGAACATATTAGATTGTGTGATGTGGAGGAGCTCGTGGCACAGTTGCTCGTATTATTCGATCAGCGAAGTTAAGCAACCTTAACTATAGCCAGTAGTTGGATGGGTGAACAGTGGTCGATACCAATTTCACATCTCTCGCAATCGTTACAGGTCAGTTACAATCGTTACAGTCAAAAAATCTGACAACTGGCTTAACCCAAATAACCGATTTTACTCGCAAAAAGGGCTACGAAGGTTAGATGGTAGTCGCTTAGTATAAAAATCTGATAATCAACCACATCGGGTTGAATCAAATGCCGACCTCAACAATGTATGGGATAAGGCCAGGGGGATGATGATGATGAGAGTGATGTGGTGATCAGGAGTTGTGTCAACAATGCTTCTGTTTTGGTACAATGACGTGTATTGACTCATTAAGCTTACGACTAACTCAGAACTATATAGAAGGATATCATAAATTCTTCGCTTGTGCAAATGTATTGATGGATTTTTAGGGGTGGGCAGGAAACGAACACTACATCCGACTTCGAAGATAAACGAGTAGATTAAATTATTGCAGTACTATTACTTAACTTAGTCAGATAATAATTGAAGTGATTACATTAGCAAACTTCCACGGGAACTTAGGAAGTTAGAACTATCGGAACTTCTATAAAATCTATTTATAAACGCGATGTTATCGATTTCATCAACGTTACAATGTTCTCTTTAGTGACGTCAACTTCATTACCGTGAATGATCGCTACTGACTTATATCTTATTTTTTATTTTACAAAGTTGATAACTAGTAAACAGTCTGTAAGACGTTACTACAGGGGCCTTACCATGAGCTCTTATTGCCATGATAGTTTCACTCATTTATGAGACAGATGTATGTGACGTGTATACATCTGTCACTTTCGCACAGCTGAAGTATCATTGCAATAAGAGCTCTTGGTTTGGGCCCTGAACTTTTGCACATTGCCTATCTTATACAGAATAGCTGAGTCCTGCAGGTTTACCCGCTTATTATGTAACTACCACGAAAAAGTATTTAAATTTTTAGGGTCAATATATAGGCACTTACATTTACAACAGCGTGGTAAATTGGTAAAAGAATTTTCACACTCGTTTCAGTACATTCAGAGATTACCCCCTACAACCTCAAAAACTCACAAAATTTACTTCTATTATAAATATTAGTATAGATAAAAATGCCTTTGCCAATATAGTAATATACGAATTGGTAAACCTAAAATGGGGCACAGCGCCTCCACTACTCAAAAAAAAATTAAGGGAGGGGGGGCTTTTTAATTAGCGGTCAGCAGAAATGTTGTAATAACGCCCACATTGCATCGAATATGATTAAGTGCCAATGTGACAGAGGGCGAGTCCATCGCGGTCTGAGGCACTATACATACGTCTTTGAATTACTTCTCAGACATATGCAGGTTTCCTCACGGGGCGACTCCTCAAGCCCACGGCCACAACGGCTCCCACATAATGGTCGATGAAAGAAATAAATAAATAAAAATATAAAAGAGCAGGCTGAGGTGTATCATTACCAACCAAGGTTTCACCGATTAATGGGTGTCAACGTACCAGATGACAAGCCTAGAAATCGGTGAAAACTGGGTACTGTTACACTGTGCAGTCCGTATATCTGTGTGACTGAACAGATGATAACCCTATCGCCGCTTAAGGCACGAATGCCGGTTTCCTCATAACGTTTGCGTATACGTAATCTTAACCGTTTCTTTAATTTACATATTTAAAATCAATACCTACTGTTGCTACGTATTAGCAAGTATCAATCGTGTCTTCGTTCGTCTTGTCTAGTAGTAGTAAGGGTTACTTCGAATCGAACACGATGGGTTCGATTCCCAGGTCAGGCAAGTGTTAATGGGTTTTCCAATCCGTAATTTCCCTGTAACAGCCCGGAGTCTGGATTAGTGCCCGGTTAATGGCAATAGGCTCCCCCCTATTACATGGGACTTAACATAGCTAGTGGGTGTACTATAAGTACAACTCTGCCTTCAGATGTGAGCATATGTTTTTATGCATATTCATGCAAGTACATAACAATTGTAAGAAAGTAAGACATTGTAAGATAAGCGAAGTAGATCAATATCTTAAGAAAGAAATATCCTAGAGTTGCCAAATCTAATAATTAACAAATATATTGAAAAACTAATAAATATCTCGGAATTACCGCTGCGTTCGTAAGACCTTGTTCAGAAATAAATACATTTACATTTACTTTTAATTAAGTCCACAAATATACACAACAAATTTTATCACAAAACCAAAAAAGTTTGCAAAATATTAAAAGTATTAAAGTCGTGACAAACGAGCACTTACCTCATTAAAAACTTCTGCAACTGCCATTCGAAGCACGTATACAAAGGTCTCTTGAATAACAATCACATATTTTATTGTTTATTTATTTAAACAATCACGTCAAAAACAGTTATTAATTGTTTTAAAAACTTACACAGCCGTATCTCACATTTATATAATTTTAAACTTCTTTATCTATTTACAAGGGTTTTTGTTTTTTAAAACTTACTTTTTTAATTAATTTAAATATCTATGGTTAATTTTTAGGCGGGAGACCGCGGCGATATTACATTTTTAATCTGGTTGTGCAAATTTTGAATGGTTCGGTGGCGGGAGAGTCGCTTCACCGCGCGTTGTCCTAGCCGAAACATTTTATCGCACTGAATGAAATCTGCCATTAGGGACGCGCAACATGTCGATTTAATTGCAGCCATAATGTTCAATCGAAAGCAATCGAATACTGTTTTATAAAGCACGTAAAAAAGAAGTTAACGACTGTATTTTGTATCGTACTTATGATGTCAATGTTTATATATAAAAGGTATTGTTTTATTATTTCTTATCGATAATTAATATTAATTTTACCATTTCGCACAAATTTACACTTCCACTAGGTGTTGTTTGATAAAAGGTTTTTTATCTGTATTAAATAAAAGAATTAAGATACTTAAGGATTTCATTGAATCCTTCATGTTTCAATTCAAGATTATAATAATAAAAAATGTTGTTTTTGTCTAGACACTCGAATTTGGATATTGAAATTCTGAAAGTTACTAACAATAGGAATAATAAGAGTTATTAAAAATACTTACCTATTCATTACAGTCAATATAGTAAATAAGACCAACAACTTATTCTATATTTAAAAATATATATTTACGACACAAAAGATTCACATCATCGATAGAAAATGATCGACACGACACGTCCCTATTAGATCTGTAGCGCGACGACCACGTACCGCTCTCGTCTCGTCTCGGTCCAACATTGGCCAGTGAAACGCATGCGTACAAACTGTTTTTCACAAACTTACATACTTCGCCGAGCCTATAAATCTACGCTCGAGACGAAAGATGCTATTTGTGTGAATATCACCGGTTTTCTAAACGAAAACATGTACATAAGTCGACGAAAACTAAGGTTGAACGACCTATCAATGTCGACACTCGGCGCGTTAAGTCACAGCGACTTAACTGACAGCGATTTTTTTTTCAGCTGTTTTTTTCTTTTCTATACAAGTGAAATTAGAAACTGGCATACAGCCTGCTTGATGTTGATACCGCACATTAGAGTAAGCATATTTTATAAAAAAATGTCGTAATATTGAAATTAACCTTAATTTGGCGTCGCCGTTGGTTTATTGGTAATAAAAATGCCCAAACAATTCAACAATTGAACTACATGTCGAACTGTTTGGAACAAACGCTATTACTAACTGCTTTGCTGGGTGTTCAAATCCTGCGTCAGCGAACACTTACATGATAATATAGCATATGTTAAGCCGTCTCATAAGGGGTAGACAGAGGTGTTACAACACCCACTTTGACATATTATTCCTTTGGGTTCGTTTTCAGAAACACTTGAAGGCTTTGAAAATGACAATAAAAAATCCCTATAACACTGCCCGATCCGGGAATAGACCCCGGGACCTCACGTTCCGCAGTAGCGCTTGCGACTACTAGACCAACGCAAAATGATCATAATTACCTTTATGAAATCAGCCGCGTCATTCTGTAAGGTTCCTCAGCGTTGAACTCGACGTCGAGCGTCGGCTCCAAACATAGGAAATTGATACACTATAAAGTTAAATTTCGAATCTTTGGAACCAACATTCGATGTCGAATGAGACGGTGAGAAACCTTACAGAATAACGAGGCAGCAAAGCACCGGTCTCCATCTTCAAGTTCTGGGCGAAGATAAGTGTAGGCAATATATTTCCTTCCCGTTTTCCCTACTATCTCCCTTTGCAGACAAGCCCGATGTAAACAAACTCCCCCCCACCGACCCCTACCTATCTATATTACCGCACCGGCTACATAAGAACATGAAATGAAAAATATACCCTTATCACTCACAAGACAGCATAACACAATCTCTATATTGTGTTAATTCCATCAACATATGAAAAATCTAATATGTACCTGCCTTTCATAAATATTACAATAGCGTTCAATATTTGCAATACAAATACTGCACCACAATACATTTAGATAACAGAGGAAGGACTAATCTAAATTTAAACAAAATACAAAAATTTATGAATAAAAAGAGTTTAAGTTATTTATTAACATGTTGTCATGCAAATACATTTGCTTGTATTATGGCATACGTATGCATTTTTACAGTTAACTCCGACACTACTAGCCAGTAGTGTAGAAGGGCAATAATAATCCCAGCATTGCAGCTTAGAAGTGCTATAGAATAGTCGTAGCCAAGTCGTAGCACTATATTCGTAGCAGCTACGACGTAGCTAAAGTAGTCAATTATCATAGTCAGTCGCAGCCTCTTCTACGACTAACCGTTGGATATAGTTAAGCAAGAATAAGAATATTAAGAGACGAAGTATGAAATAGATGACTGCCCCGGTGGCCTTGTGGTCGCACACACAACGGTCCTGGATTCGATCCCTGGGTCGGACAGTGTTATTGGGTTTTTCCATTTGTAATTTTTCCCGTACCAGCTCGGAGAATGGCCAAGTGACGGGTTAGTGGCTTAGTATAAGCTCGCCCCTTGTAACATGGGACTTAGGCATAACTTGAAATGTGGGTGTATTATAAGAATTCCTGTTCTCTACCCCTTCGGGGAGGGTAGGTACTGAGATTAAAAATACGCGATTTTTTAATTTCTCCTTCCTTGAGAACGTTTTCGCGAAAATAATTATACCGAAAAGAAAGTTTGAAGTCTCATCTTATTTGGAATTTGCAGGAAACGGGCCAGCTATTAATAATATTTAGTAAAATTTAGCCTTGTGTAACATAGGAAACCAAGAAAATATGTCAATAATTTAAAAGTTTACAAACAAGTGCTAACTTAATTCCAACTTCACGTCAACTTTGTGTTAAGATAAACTCAAGTTAAATTCGATTAAAGATATAACCTTGACTGAACTTCGATTATAAGTTATCTTCGATTTATGTTTCTAAGTTGGTATAATCCTGTAGGGAGAGTAATCGTATAGGGAGACATGATACAGTCAGGGATAAATGTTTGAGGGAAAAATTCGATCGCACATTAGGCCGATTTTTATGTACAAATATTTATTCCAGCTTGCCTTCAGCACCCGAATATAGGTTTGTAAATGTTTAAACATCGTCGCTTGATATTGCGTTTTAGCGTGGCTCAAAATGTGTTGATCCACCTTTCATTCTTCTAGATCTTTGACATTCAACCACAACCCACAGACGGACAGACAGAGAAAAAAAATAAAAATAGTTTTTGTTATGTGAATACCACATGAACGTATACTTTCATATGTAAAGCTGATGATTTGAAATTACAGACACTTCAATTTTATTTATCTGTATAAACTAACTATAGCTAGCGGTACCAGCGTGAGATTTTTCCCCATATCCGAGCTTGTTACCATACCGTCAAAGTTCTTTAGCAAATTGCAACGCAATCGGAAGAACGGTGCGAGAGCGCATTAAACACGAAACATATTGTTTCTTGATACCAAAACTAGACTTACTCAAACTCAAACTCAAATATATCTTTATTCGATTAGACTTTATACAAAGTACTTTGAAATCGTCAGAATGACACAATAACACAGGATTATACAAGCTACCGCCAGGTTCGGAAGGTTGCTTTTACTGAGAAGAACCTGACAAGAAACTCAGTAATTACTCTTTTAAAGAATATTATACAGTTTTAAAAAAACAAAATAAATCGTTCAAACAACTATAAGCCCATGGACACAGTTCCAATGCTCAATTGTCAAAAATAAAAACTAAAAATATAGTACAAATATATGTGAGCATGGCAAATTCCAGCCAGTCAAAGCAAAATTAAAATTACTCACTATACCTACTTACTTATCTCTCGGTGGCATGCCATGTTCAGCGCCGATTTCCAATGCACCAAAGTGAAGATGAACACTGCTAGTACATACTAACCTTTAGAAACACTCAAACAATCAAACGACACTTTTGTAGAACTGTCATTTGACTGATACCTAATTGTAGATTTTCCCAGATGAATATCTCGAGAAACCACCTGTATTTTTCTAACCACCTATATCATGTAATATCTGTATATAATAAATAGATAATAAAAGAAAAGTATATTGTTATGAATCTTTATTGCTTTTTAATAGCATACACTTTAAATTCTACACAATATTTCTATTTAATAGCATAAACAAGTATTCTTTCTTCAGATTTATTAACAAAACTAACAAAGTGAGGAATTTATAATGTGAGGAAAGTAGCATAAAGTTAAAAAAAAATACTTATTTTTTTTTAAATAAAAATATTGTGTTATTTTAAACTATAATCTCAGCACGATTTCGAGATCTCTATTACAAATGTATAAGTAAAATCACTTATGGAATCAATTTAAGAGAAGTTATACTTAAATCTGAAACTTAAAATTACTTTTAAATCACAGCCTCAACTGTGAGGAGAAAAGCTCCAACATCTCAAACAGATATTAAGTAAACACAACGTTTAGGAACTCAAAAAGGATATTTAAATCTCTTACAAAATTGTAGACACTTGAAAATTTACTTTATATACGGTGTATAGAATTGGAAATCGTCCATATTAATTTTTAGATTATGAATTGAATTTAAGTTTTTATGTTGAATATAAGACAAAGCATGTCTGAATCGTATTAAAAGTTCTAAAGTAACACCAGCTATGCAACACTACGTAATAGTTAGATAGAAGTCTACATTCATCAGCTTTAAACTTTCCTTAAATTAAGCTTAAGAAAGGCATCATATTACTTATACAGCAATATTTTACGTATTTTATCTAAGTTGCAAATATTTACGAACTTAATTAGATTAGAACTTAATAGAGATTCAATTTTGAAAATGGTAATGAAATAAAAGAGGCTACAGAATTATAAAATATTGAAAAATATTTGTATGGCAGAAATAAACTTGTACCAAATTTCAATAAACGAATGTCTGCCAATAAATAAAAGTTCCCAGAAACATATCCATAAGCAAAATAGAGAGACATAAACACATTTATAAAATTTAGTACTAATTTATCCAACATAGATGCAGGACTGGGATTTCATCAGGTAAAGGTGAGTGGCTTATATCTTTTTCCTTCTCTTTTCAGGCGTTGTTTGGAAGAGAGCTTCGTCCGCGCGGATGAGACGGTTCACGGCGCGACTCAACGACAAATCTGTCACCAGAAAATAATAAAATCAATCCTTTTTGCAGGCAACATGCTTGTTTATATTGACGTTATTATCGTTATTTCCACCGAATATAAAAAATACTCTGTTAAACATACAGAAGCATGCCTTTTATTTCAAAGAATAAATTATGTTCTAAAACTTTAAATTTAATGGTAAGCAGATTGTGCCAATTGAATCACCCATTACAAGCCAGATGAGGTCTCGAGGTTATCGAAATGAAACGATTTAATAAAATTTGGAAAAAATCCACTTTAATTGTGATAGAATTTTAACAGTCCACTTACGTTTTACATTTCCACAAAAACTGCACGAATTGTGACATGAGCGTTATATTTTTTTAAATATTAATAAATAATAAGTTAAGTATTTGCATGATTTAGGCTATTAAATTTTAGGCTATTAACCAAAAAAATTTGATTAGTCTCTTTCGTGCATTTTTATTTAAAACTTAACTATAAATACATTTATTATGAACTTGTACTCGTAAAAGGCATCAACATTTCTCATTTTTGTAACAACTACGACTATAATTTGTTTATTGTAAATGATTAAATAATATTTATGATAAAATATAAATTAAGTACCTCTCCTGTGACCAAAACCTTCTTAATAAATTAGTTTTAACATTAAACGTAATAATTGTAAAAATTAAATACCTATAATAAAATTCAGACTATAACACTATCTTATTCCAATTCATTATTTGTTCTGCTGTAGAGTGACAGGTCGTAACATTATTTCAGGTATTAAGGAACGACTAAAGGAAGGCTCATGCTTGACCATGTCGGGTCCGAGCTGAGCGGCGGCCGTAGCACGGTCAAATAAATATTACATACAGTGACTTTTTAGGGGCACATTTTTGAACAAAGCATCGGCTGGTGGTCTCAATAAAATTCCATTAAATCCAAATAAAAATCCCATCAATTTTATTTTTTTAATATTCGTCGTCCATTTTATTAAAATTTAAGGCATTATTGTTTTTTTAAATTTAATTTCACAACACAAATAAGCGCTGTCTTATGTTCCACATATCTTTCGATAAGCGTCGAACCTTTTGTAGCCTCTAACAAATACACTTTACCACAAAAATAAATAGTAAGCATAACAACGGAAAAAGGAAGGGAATTTTTTTTTATTTTTAAATTTATATATAACTAGCCAATGCTCTGTACCAAATATGTTCGCTTAAAAAGTCTAGACGCTATATATTTTGAATGGACACGCTGACGCTATACCACAAGGCAACCAAGTGACGGCTGAGCAACGGCCAACGGCCTTAACTATGGCCGAAGCTCGCCAGAACCTGACACGGTGAGTCATCCTTAATTCTCAGAGTTTAAGTGTAACTTAAAAATGCAAGTATACTCTTTGAATATGCATATAAACAGAAGAACTAACTTCATGATGCAAAATATGTTCATACTAGAACCCACTTAATAAATAAATAATAACTGTAATACCTATTTAAAAATACCAAAAACATAATTCTGGTTAATACTTAAATTTTTTAAAATGTGACTTCACCCTCCACCCCCTCCAAATAATTATTTCCTAATCAATTACCAGATAACTTGGTCTGTTGTCAGGTATTAAGTACAAATAAATACGAATATAAATTAAATACGAATAAATGAAACCTGGGCCTCGTTTCGAAGGATAATCCTTGTAATAGAAGGGTACCATCGCCGTCTCAGGCTCTTTACTTCTTCTCAGACATATACAAACATAATGCTTGTTAATCCACATTCTTACATTACTCGTAGCTAGTACATGAGGTAGATGCTACAGTAAACATTATTTATAAAATTATTTTTCTTGTTTTTCATACTAGCGGACGCCACGCAGTTTCACCCGCGTAGTTCCCGTGCCCGTGGGAGCACGGAGATATAATATAGCCTATATTAATCAGTGATAATGTAGAATTAAAATAGTGACAGAATATTTAAATTCGGTCCAGTACTTTTAGAGCCAATTCGTTACAAACATACATACAAATATTTCCTCTTTATAATATCAGTATAGATTGTTGCACAACCCGCTCCTAAAGATGATAATGTTGCAGCACAAAGTCCATCTGTATACTTTAAGTGTATAAAGTTTAAATATATAAATTATCTCGGTGTTATATACACCCTCGAAACACAACCCAGGTAATAATTAAATTCGCTACTAATCAACTAAACTCTGACTTGAACCTTATTGACAAAACTTTAAGTAATCATTTATTTGGCATGGGATATTTAGATATAATTATTGTTAGGTGGGAAAACACACTTTATAAGTATTGAAATTAGATTCACTTTCGTGTAAACGGAGACCCATACGGCCAAATTTATATGCACAATTTCATGCTAGTGCAAACTTTCGTGAAGTATTTTTTAGTTCAATTAATTATCCTATATAATCGTAAAGAACCGATCCATCAACGCAATATAAATATGTGATCGACTAACGAGTTTTGTATATGAAGTAATAACTATATAATGTATTGTACTGTATAAAATTGTATAAATATTAAACATTTTTTGTATATGTTTCAATTGAGTAACATTTCAAATATTATCATGAGTGTATACTGTACATTGCGAAAATCTTATTTCCTAGTGGCGTTAATACCAGTCGCATATTTGACCACAATGTTTCTCGATGGCGTCTTTTTCTGAAGCAATTTCTAATTATTATTTAATAGCTTATTTCCTTGATGAGCTTTCTAGCAACTCGCAAAATTAACCTGATAGTTCGATATCTATCTTAGATATAAATAATTTCTTTTATGATTGAATAATGTTTGTATGAAAATAAATAAACATAGCTTCGCTTATTATTATTATATATGAGATTCGCTTCTCTTAAAAATCTCTGGAGAATAATATAAACAGCGATAAATTTTGCGAATGGTTAGAAATCCCTTCAGAAAAACACACTATCGAGAAAAATAATCGGTAAAATATGCCACTGGTATTAAACGCTACTAGGAAAAATCGATTTTCGGAATGTACAGTACACACTCATTATCGTGTATATAGGTGCTGCCACGAGTTTTGAGCGCTCAGCGATAGCTGCGCTTGAATTATTACGCGCTCGCGTCAAACAACCCGAAAAAAAAACTACTACGCAAATAATGCCAGCGCTCGAAACTCATGACACTAGATATAAAATGTCAGTATCCAACATTTGCTGTCAGTACAATATGGAAGTAAATGAGATGTGTGTATTTGTGTTGTTTGTTTGATGTAATCACTCCTCTTGTCTGAGATGATTATGTGCTTGAGATGGGATGAGTGATGAATGATGAATTATTGAGCGTGTACGGATAAGTGTATTTTTGAGTAGAATTGAGTATTTTAAGAATTTGAGCGAGCGTGTTTGTATAGGGTGCGAGTTTTTAGTACAAGTGTGTGTTTTTAGATTGGATATTATGTTGTGAGTGTGTATGTGTAAGAATGAATGTGTTGTTTTTGAGTAGAAGTGAGTTTTTTGTACAAGCATTTATATTGTGGTGAGTTTTTTTATATACGAGTGTTCGTTTTCATAAAGAACTAGCTGTGCCCCACGGTTTCACCCGCGTAGAGTTAATTTCTTGGGTGTCCCGCGGAACCCTAATGTATGTTTTTAAATAAAAGTAGCCTAAGTTACTCCTTGTAAAATTAGCTACCTGCCAGTGAAAGTCCCATTAAAATCGGTCCAGCCGTTCCGGAGATTACCCGGAACAAACAGACAGATAGACAGAGAAAAAGTTTTAAAATAGATTTTTTACTATCAGTACCGTGTATACTTCCATATACATTTAGTGAAAAACTGTTATTTTGGAATTACAAACAGACACTTCAATTTTATTTATCTGTATAGATGTATAGATTAGTGTTTCATTTTGTGTAAGCCTCAGCATGCATAGTTTATGTGGGGGTGTATGTTTTAAATTCGGTTGAGTGTTTTTGCGTAAAAATAATGTGTGATTGTGTGTAAAACTCAGTATGCATAATTTGTGTGTGACAACACAAAAACACTCATCCCAATATGAAACACACCCCATGTTTCATACAGGAAAGAGTGTCTTTATGTAGAAACAATGTGTGATTTTTTGTACGTCAGTATATATTGTCGTCGTGTGGGGTGTGTGCGTGTCTACCAACCGGGCGTGGTGTTGGCGAGTCGTCGCATGCGTCGCGTGTTTCGATCCTGGTCGCGTATCTTCTTCTCCATCTCGGCGTTGGTAAGCGTCTCTAGATGAGGCGCCCATTGTTCTGCCTCTGAAGGCTGACGGTATGGACTCTGAAAACAATATAAATTTGCTATAACCAAAGGGTATTTGGAAGTTGAATCCTTCCCTGCTTGCCCTTGGTGGCTTCTGTAAGTTTATGATATTAACTATGATGCCAGATGGACCTTCAGGTTTACCAGAATGAAAAGAGTATTTCTCCAGGTGGGTGGTAAATATCCGTTTGTTATCATTTTCAAGTATAAGGCGCTGCATCGAATTAGTTAAAGTTTGGTATAGGGTAGCTAGCTCAATCCTGGGAAGACCATACGGTAGTTAAAAAAATCACTACGAGCACGAAGTACTGGGGGGACCAAAGGTAAGAAATACATAAATCATTAGAATAGACTTTAATTAAAGTTTGTGAGTATGGATTTATGGACATGAACATCTATAAATCTTATAACTACTATATTACTAAATCCTGCACAGATGAAGTCGCGGGCCACGACCAGCATGTTTTAAACAATCAAAAAATGTTCAATACTTGTATGACTTACCTCAACAACGGGCAAAGGAGCTTCGCTGAAAGCATAAGTCCTCTGATGCCATCCGAGCTGACCTCGCACGCTATAAGCGATCCCGGTCACGAACTCACCGCCGAGACCCAACTCCGCGCACAGTTTCATCGCAAACTGCTCAGGGTTGTTCTCTTTCTCTGACATATCCCATTCCACCTATTAGATAAATAAAACATTTACTAAATTCTAGCTGAGTGGCGCGGTTTTACCCCACGTAGACTGCATTTCATTAGCTTTATTTCGCCAAACCCAATTTTTTTCTAGAAATAATAATAGCCCAGTTACTCCTTGTAATATCAGTTTTTTTTTGTGCTGAACGCTCATAACTCGTGACGGTGGCCGTGTTATGGCACGATTGGCACGAGTTATGACCTATGAGTATGCTAGCGTAGCAAACTACGACTTGGTCCACGTGGAATAAATTTTCGACCAAAAATCTCGAGATCTTTTTCAGCAAATGATTTTAGTGAGAAAAATGGGTTTGTGACATCATGAGACTGACATCCCCTACCCTGGCTTCGCCAACAAATCTACTGCTGCATACTTCATACACTTCTTGGTTATGAGTGCTCAGAATTGTAAGAAGACATATTATTTTAGACCATACTCTAGAAGTATTTAGAAGGTTTGTTGGAAACTATTTTGATACTTATTTATGGTTTATATTGTGTTCGTTTCTTATTATATTTTCTAAAGGGAAGTTGTCAAATAAATATGTTCTATGTCAGCTGCTTTTTCCACTGCTCCTCATTTTAATTTGCTATCGTCTTCAAGGTTGATAATCACCTGATCAACAAGGGAAGTGTTCCCAACGTGTATGTTAAGTTTCACCAGCACACGTTGATCAGCATGCTCTTCAAGTATAGCGGGTGGTTCGCTTGGAAACGCGTCCATTTGCTGACGGATAGACGACGCTATGGCCGGTATGAATGTACTAGTGTTCAACTCTAGATCGTCACAGAGCACCTCTGCAAATTGCTCCGGTGTTATTATTGATTCTGAAAGATACACAAGAGGTTGTTAATCTATGCTCATCCTAAAACGGGGTAAGTCCCCAGTCTGTGAAGGAGTAAGTACAATTCACCGAAGATAAATGTGAGTGCCTACATGACGCCGTTGTGTGGCGTGATCATGAGGTCCCGATTTCGATTCCAGGGTTGAGTCAAAATAGATATTGGATTTTTTGTTCACAATAAATGCTCAGAGTTTGGCAGTTGGTGGTGTTTTCAGCCCCAAGCTTCAGAGAGCATGTTAAGCCGTCAGTCATGTCAGTTATGTCATCTCCATCCCACGGAACTAAGAGAGTGAGGAAATGAAGAGTGCACCTGTGCATGAACACATACACTTGTGCACTAATATCTCCTCCACACATGGCTAATCCCCGTTGAGATTAGCCATAACCAAAATTAAACCGAAATTTGCTTAGGAGCTCATAATTAACAAATATGTTTATGTGTTATCCATACCATTTTTATTCCAAGTGAATGTGTCCCGCAGCTTCTGGCCCTCAATCTCCATGTCCAGTCTGATGGGCACCAAGACTTGCTTCTGAGAGGCGTTCTCCAGCATTGCTGTCATGTCTGTGTCGTCGAAGCACAATGGGAATGTTCGCACCTATAATAAATAGTTATTACATACTAGGTAAAGATATATCTTCAAGGGAAGACTTAACATGTGAACCCATGAATGTGACATAAACCTCACCAGGTGGAACACTGTGGAGTTTGGTTGGTACAAGTGCGACTTAACCCTACTGCTGCACGCACAGTGTTTGGTGTATATGGCTATAACAAGAACCACTTAAAAAAATGTATAGATGTATCTTAGCAAGGAACTAGCATGACACATAAATACAAATGTTCACCCCTGTATTTTTTTCATGAAGAGGGTAGTATCACTCATTTCATTTTGAAAATAAGTTTTATGACTATATACCTTCTTATTATGCACCCTGGTCCTGCTAATAGGTGTGGCCTGAGGCACAGCATCAAGATGCGAAGAGTTTGGCATCACGGGCATCCATGATGGATTGTGTGGTTTCTTGCTCTTGCTCTCCCTTGGGGTTGACAGCTCCTGGCTCACCGATACTGCTTTGTACCTGAAGAATATCACAAATATCAAGTAGATAATATCTCCTGGAAAACCAGGGCTATGATTTAGCATTTATAATGAACAATTCGACAGTTATGTATCTAAATAGAGACTGTGTGTAAAATTATGGCAATGTACAATGAAAATATTTGTTTTTTTTATCTTTCTTTACTTAATTAATACTTTTCAATAATTATATTATTAACAGTCCCAAATAGAAAAATGGTTTTTAACAACATCGATTATTGCATGTTTTTGAGCATTTTCCGCAACCTTTGTTCAGTGATATAAATGAAAACGTAACTATAAAAGAAACAATTTTCAAAAATAGATTGTCAAACTATATATGAGACAGCAGTGATTCTGCGAATACGTTTTGCTGTTATACAGATGAAATTAAAAATAAATGTGTAGCTTACTTGTCATCATTTCCCTCAATAATATCCTCAACTTCCGACGCCTTGAGCAAAGAAACGGAGCTGGACAGTACATGGGGGCCGAGACCATTGTCCACTAAACGTTTTCTTTCTTCATTTGTCAGGGTACGCCGGGCCATACCCGGGTACTTCTTGTAAAGGGAACCACGGAACAGACGCAAGTAATTTCCCACCTAGAAACGATAACAAGAGCTTTATAATACGATTTTTTTTCATTTTTATCAATCCATTGAATAATGCACAAGAAAATTGGCCAAGACACGAATTATGTTGTTAATATCCATAGCGTCTGAAATAAACGAAGATGGTATTCAATGGAGGCTATGTAAATACAACTTAGCGTCTAAACTGAATTACCTCTGATCCAACACAATAGAATTCCCCTCCTTCCTCTATCTGAAAACTTATCGGCTTATCGCCGTATGTTCTTAAAGCCATTTTTGTGGAGTTTGTTTCACTTTTTGTTAAAAATACAATAACCAAACAAAATACAGCGCCTCGATCAGCGCCAGCCACAGTGACAGTAGCTGAATGATTGATCGAATTGAATGAATGAATTCGATTATAAAAGAAAACAAGACAGGTATGAATGAATGAATTTATTG
This sequence comes from Watsonalla cultraria, assembly GCA_964035505.1. Classification (NCBI taxonomy): domain Eukaryota; kingdom Metazoa; phylum Arthropoda; class Insecta; order Lepidoptera; family Drepanidae; genus Watsonalla; species Watsonalla cultraria. The sequence continues at coordinate 7,551,633 of OZ037731.1, forward strand.
TATTTTGTTTCATTGAAATAAGTGAGGCAAGGGCAAAGTTATGTTACGTTTAAAATTCATTTTTTTTCAATTCTTTACTGCAGTCTTTGCAGTTGCATAACATGTATGCTTGTCATCCAATTCCAGACCTTACCATGATAATAAATAAAGGAAAGTAAAGTCATTTTAGCGATGTTCGTTTTAGTAAACGATAGTGATATTACGCCAAAGTCGTGTATGGTTTAATAATTTTCTGTTCTTCATATTTTTTAACGCCATATTTCTTACAAACTTTTGGTTTTCTTTCATTTATTTAATGGTGACAAGTATGAGAAAAGCTTTGATTCCTTCCCGCCAAAGAATAGATATACGACCACTTTTGAGCGAATAATCTTTTTCCCGTTTCATTCATTCGAAAAGGAAATAGAAAGAAAATTGCTTCTAAAAGCTATCAATGACATGACGTGGACGCAACATGTCAATAAAATATAATTCTGACAGATAATCAATTGTCAAATGAATCAATGTGTCATTGTTTTTTTAATTTTTTAATCAGTCACTCAGTATTTGTTATAGGGGGAAGTAGTCGCAGTCGTTGTGAAACACGACAAAAGTTAAAATAATGTCTTCTAAACCAGGGACTTTCAAAAATCCATTCTCGAGGCCATGGATGTCGGAAACTGGAGCAGCGGCTGCGGCTGGGGGTTCTGGTTCGGTTGGAATGAAAGGAGTGGTAGCCGGCGGAATTACTGGAGGCATTGAAATTTGTATCACATTTCCGACCGAATACGTGAAAACACAGCTGCAGTTAGACGAAAAAGGTCAGTAGATAACATATGTTATTAATTACCGGTAACTTTCATTCAGCACTTCATTGTCTGTAACTGCGAAGCCGTAATGTAAACTTTTTTTTTCTATAAATAAACGTAATTGCGGATGTAATTAAACCAAATTCAAACTAATATACCGGGACTGATTTATATTGATCTTTACTTAAAAGGCTTCTGTTAATAAGCATACAAATGGGATTCTAATTGGAGCATCATCCTATAAATGAAAAACCTTGAACGCGAGTATCGCCGAATTATTATTTACATTGCGGTGTGGTGTGAGTGCGTTGCGGACTTTGCTCTTCATGGAATAAACATCAAATAATAAACACGTTTCATAATGTCCAAGGTCTTTAAGGTAAAGTAAGGCAAGGTCTTTCCAAATTGTATTTATCCACAAATAAACCATTTAAATTATATACTATAGTATTTTCTACATAATATGAGGAAGTTTAATTTACTTCCTTGCCTTTTATTTATTTATTTATATATATAATAATCTAATAGAAATATACATAATTATATGTTACAAAGTCCATGATTTGTCCTCTGGTATATGACACAGTATTATTTGCATACATATTCTATTTGCATTTTAATGTCTAAGATAACATTTGTAAGGTTCGAGGTTCAACACATGTTATTTTTATTTAGTTGGTATATGGCATTTCAAATGACGGTGGAAAAACTATTAATTATAATGATAATAATGCCTTTATTTCTGAAACTATTTGAATTTTTACATTAAGTTAAGTAAGCTCTAAGTGAAAAAACTATTAAGTAATGGAAGAAAAAACTAACATTATACTTATCTGACTTTCATGTTATTTTTTTATTAATATGGTCATCACTTTAAAATATATAAAAACATATATAAAACAGCTTTGCCTCAATCTATTAGTTTAGGTACCCTATTAACATCACAGTGACAAAATAGAACAAAGAAAAAAAGCATTTACCATGCCACCATAAGCTTAATAACATATTTTACCACATATATTCTGGTTACAGTTTAAGTCTCCCTAGTGGCATGTCTTGTCAGTGCAAATGGATAACAAATTACTATTTAACGACTTGTAAATATATCTCATTCATGTTTCAACTGCATACTAAAGCCCATATGAACCAAAGTTACCAGTTACAAATATATGACAATGTTGCTATTTGATTCTCCCTCAGAACACATATTCTTTGCATGGAAACATTTTTTTTTATAATTTATGATATAAAATAAGAAGAGAAAAAATTGGTTCATGTATTTTAGAGGATGGAAGGACATTGATCAGCATTTTTCATTTTCACTAGTACTTACAATTAAATAATAAATCTATACTAATATATAAAGCTGCACAGTTTGTTTGTTTGTTTGTTTGTTTGAACGCTCTAATCTCAGGAACTACTGGTCCGATTTCAAAAATTCTTTCTGTGTTGGATAGTCCATTTATCGAGGAAGGCTATAGGCTATATTTCATTCTCATAAAAATTAGGGGTCCGTAAGTTAATTGCAATTTTGTAACCTAAGGTGTAAAATCGAAAACCTAATTATGCGTACGCTGCAAAAACTATTGACAATAGAACAAAATGATGTACTACGGGTTTGTAGGTCTTATTAAGATCTATAAAAAAGTCCGCGAGAGCATATATCTAACTTTCATAGTTTAGTCACACTAACCGCTTTAATGTTCATAAAAAAAATTTTATCGCCTGAAGAAAGAAACTACGTTAAATGTGTATCATAATATTAATTCTTATCCGAATCAAGCATTATGCTATCAAGGGTATTCATGTAGAAGTAAAATACTGTTTGTTTTATTCCAATAGGACATTGCGTTTAGAAATAATCACGAGTATAAAAACGCAAAGAATTGGTACCTAATAATGAGTTATTTGCCAAAGAGTAATCTCTGAAACGGCTAGACCGATTTTAACGGGACTTTCACTGGCAGATAGCTAATGTTACAGGGAGAAAATTTAGGGTTCCGCGGTAATCAAATTAAATCTATGCGGGTGAAACCGCAGGGCACAGCTAGTAAATAAATAAATCTCAATAATTCTCCAAAATGGTGTTGTGCTTTTCTTATAATTCAAATAATACTGAAGTTCGAAAAAGCAAGTAATTGCTTGGTATTTTTGGCGACAAATATGATATGTTTATCTGCTCAACTTTAGAACAATATGATAAGATACATAATCATCATAGAACTATAGTAAATTACAAGCGGTATTCAAATATTATCATTAAAGACGATCGATCATGCGCAGGAGTTTGGTGTCGCGCAATTATCTAATACGAGGATGTTGACCCGCGTGTATCTACCATGACCTAGTGCTCACGGTCAATGTTTAAGATACTGTATTAACTATTTAATATTATAATATAGCATAATACAATACCTATGTTGCCTGAAATGTATAAAGTCAAAAACTACTAGACCGATTATGAAATTATTTCGTCTGGTCAGTGTCGCACGCTGTCTGCTTGATTTTCTGGGTAAACTGAAGATTTCTAGAATCGAGAATCTGGTGGTTTTTCCAACTAATCTTCACTAATCCTTTATACAATAAAAGTTAGATAAGTTTATAGTGAAATAAATAAAAAGAAAATTATTAAGCCCTGGTAAGACACTTATGAACATCGAGTACATACCTACTTAAATTACAACCGCACTGGTTCGGAAACTAGCCTTCTATACCCCTATCACGAGTTTGTCACCGTTTTCGTAATATATACTCAATAGCGTCTTCACAGACTATTTGTATGAGAAATTGTGTAGCGCCTACTAACGGTGACGTGGACTAAAAAATCAGACAAATATTGTCGGTAACGCTAGCCGGTATAGATTCCGAAAACGGTGCAAATCTCTTGGTAGAGAACCTTCTCAGTAGAGAAGAAACAAAAAACAAACTTTGATGTAAGTGTTCAATTCCAGGTGGTACCAAGAAGTACACCGGCATATTTGACTGCGTTAACAAGACTGTGAAGGGCCATGGGTTCTTCGGCCTCTACAGAGGACTCAGCGTGCTGCTCTACGGCTCAATACCCAAGTCTGCTGTTAGGTAAGCTTTCACATTATTGTGAACCTTATTTAATATCCTCGAGAATGGAATTCCGGAATACCCTTAGTGTATACCAACACCTCATCAAGAACACGTCCTCCAAATATGTCTCTAGGACCAACGGTCTAGGCGATTTCAGACACTTTGATATCTATAGATACGATGGTCGCCTTGTTTATGCAGTCGCCACTACGACCTGTAACAATTAATTTATCTAAAAACTTAGGTGCAGTGATTTCACACCGCGAGTTTTACGGTGAAGGAAACCTGCATGTCTGTGAATCAGTTCAGCGATGTATAGTGCCTGAGACGGTGTTGGACTTACCACTAGTTAGGCACGTTACTCTTTTTACTCGTTAGAAGTTCAAAGTCTCATCAGATCAAGTGGAATATAAAACGGAACACGTTGGCCTAGAATACAAATATTTTCATCTCAATTACACAAATCTATTCATTCGTTGATATTTTTACACCATTATACGTTTTATTTTCGTCTGAATAACTTGGTGTTACGCAAACACCGTGATTGATTTAATTTAGTAGGCGGCGAGTTCCTGTGCCTTTCTATAACGAATCACTAATGGTAGAACTTTAGTTATTATATTTAGAACTAGCTGTGCCCCGCGGTTTCACCCGCGTAGATTAAATTTCATGGTGGCCCGCGGACCCCTAATGTTTTTTAAAAATCTAAGTGGTTTAAGTTACTCCTTGTAACATTAGCTATCCGTCAGTGAAAGTCCCGTTAAAATCCGTCTAGCCGTTTCACAGATTACCCGGAACAAACAGACTGACAGACAGGCAGACAGAGAAAAATTTAAAAAAAAAGATTTTTAGTGTCAGTAGCGTGTATACTTTCATATGCACTTAGTGAAAAGCTGTTATTTTGGAATTACAAACAGACACTTAAATTTGATTTATCTGTATAGATATTTAGGATGTTTAATTAATTTGGTATCTAAAACCACGATCAGGGTTTGATTCCTGCCAAGAAAAATATTCATTTTGACGTTGGATCAAATCGAATGGTTCAGAATCTGCAATTTGATGGGTAACAAGCGGAACCCTAATGATTTTTTTAAATAAAAGTGAATGCGCGTACAAAATTCGATCAGCCGTTTCGAAAATTACTAATTTGAAATTAGCCGGAACAAACAGACAGACAGAAAGGGAAAAAAAATTAAAATTGTTTTTTCAATGTCAACACCGTGTAGACATTCATATACATGTAATAAAAAGCTGTTTTTTTGTAATTACAAACATACACTTTAATTTTATTTATCTGTATAATATGTAGATGTATAGATAGATATTTGGCACGCTTATCCATTTCACGTTGATGTTACGTTGTTGTTAAGCAACGATGTTTACTAAGATACAGCAGAGCTTGAGATAGGCCATTTGATTTGATAAAACTGCCACCAGATAAGATGTTAGCCGAAACGGATTGGGTCATACACATATTGTTGACAAAATTTATCAAAGCAAATACACACTTGTATTTAACTTTAGTTTGTTTACGACAATTTTCTATTTTGAAAAAAACAAAATATATTTCATAGACTTCAAAATATTTAATCTTTGACATCTCCTCAAGACGCAACAATAAAGGATTGTAAAAATTTATACGAAACGAAAGTCCCGTTATAATCGGTCCAGCCGTTTCAGACATTAAAAACAACGAAAAACTGCTGTCCTACAGTTGCTGCTGGACAGTTTTTTTTTTTAATTTGTTTTTTATGTCAGTACTGTATATACTTTCACTCCAATTTTATTTATTTGTATGTATACATAGATGGTCGCTTTTTTACCGGTTTTTGATGTGTTTTACTTAGCGATGGAATCAGTAGTAAATTGTCGACGAGACGTAATACGATAGGTCAGCCGACTCACGTTTCTGCAAAGTGGAGTATCGCTATTAATACTGATAACAAAGGTTCATTATGTCACTCGGAGTCTCACGCACACATTGATAAACCCAATGACACTCCGGTCGTTCTGATCAAGACAACGATACGACATGGCCACCACACGACACAATCATTGCATATTATCGCACGTGATAATGTTATATTACGAGTAGATCTATCTATACATAAAAATGAAATAGAAGTGTTTGTTTACACTAAAAGCTTATGAAAGAACAAACGGAACTGACATATAAAAAATCATCTTTAAATTTGTTGTCTGTTTATACCGGCTAATCTCTGAAGCGGTTGGACCGATTTTAACTGAACTATCGCTGGCAGATAGGTGATTTATTTATTTATTTATTTATTGATTTGATGATTGTGATGTTATAAAGAGTAACTGAGGCTACTTTTTACAACCTTCTTATTGTTTTGCAATGTTTATACATGCATACATATGCTCACGCCTATGTTCCCCGAAGGGGTGAGCAGAGTTCTCATCGAAGATGATTAAGTGCCAACGTAACAGATGATGACTCTATCGCCGTCTCAGGCACTATACATACGTCTTTGAATTACTTCTCAGACATATGGAGGTTTCCTCACGATGTTTCCCTTCACCGTAAAGCACGTGATGTGAAATCACTGTACGTAAGTTTAGAAAAACTCACTGCTCAAACGGACCACGGATGTTTTAAAAAAAGTCATCATCATCTGCCTGGTGTTATCCCATGTATTTGGGGTCAGCACTTGATTCAACCTGATGTGACTGATCACCTGATTTTTATACGAAGCGACTGCCATCTGACCTTCGTAACCCCTTTTTCGAGGAAAATCGGCAATCTGGGTTAAATCAGTTGTCACACTTTCTTAGGCCTCTGACTACGTAACGATTGCCAAAGATGTTAAATTGGCAACCGGGACCGACGGCTTAACGTGCTCTCCGAGGCACGGAGGGAACTCGGGCGGTCACCCATCCAGTTGGATGGCTGGCCAACTGGCTAGGCGTATGGTTGCTTAACTTCGCTGATCGCATCATATGCGCAATAGCAACTGTGCCACGAGCTCCTCACATGTTTTAAAAAAAGTATTTTTACATAATGTCTTTACTCTTTAGGCACATGGCAAGTCAAGTTAATAAGTCTAAACCCAGTATAAATAGCTTATATTGAAAAAGTTTAGTCTATAGCAGGTAAAGATATAAGCTAGAGACACGCCTCTACTTATAAATAGCAGTCAATTGTAATAAACCTTGTCAAGTTCTAATCACCGAACCGGTTTCTTACCAAGGTAAATATTATGAGCAGTCGCCTTGGCCGATGACGTAACAGCAGCTGTTACTGACCGAACGTGACGTGTGGTCAAAATATAGAATTATGCATTTCGATACGCTTTACATCGACTGGATATGTCCTTCTGATTCCTCCATTTGAAATCCAATTTAATAGGAAAATCAGTTCATCGGTAACCCGTGAAAATTACTTATACTTATGTTAATATAAGTAATTTTCAAGATGGAAATCTTCTTTACTTACAAGACGTCGCCACGCGTCAGTTGTCTATGCACAGGCGCCGGCCGTCACGAGATGTGAGCGCTCACCGAAAATGATGGGGGGTACCGGTGCAAGTCCTTAATAATACCATTCAAATCTAGCTCATCCCCTAGCAACATCATAAGCCGAGATTCGAGCCCCGCACCGGGGATCCCGTAGCTGAGTTGCTTAGTTGAGTTTATAGGGCCCTCTCACCCTTTTGTCCGGTTAAGCAGCGGAGCCTCCCCTCTACAAACTGCGAGAGAACATATCCAAAAAAAACAGACAGCCACAGAAAGGCTAATGAATTGACTACTGCGCATTCAAGGCCAGCGCTCATGACTTGTGTGTGACGTGCACCTGTAAATGCGTTCATTATGACCGGAAAATTTTCCCTAAGTAAAATTGAATGTGTGTCAGATGTGTGATATTACTAAAACAATAGGTAGATTAGGTATGGTAATGAGGCTGAACGGTCACCTATGTTCAATAGTGTTCAGACTATGTTAATACGTATGTAAATGCGAACGTCGAGTCCAGCCAGTGGCCGTGAATGATAGCCATTTGTTATCTAAAAGCCAACGAATAGTGGTTTACTTTTACACATCCTACTCCTAATATTATAAACGTGAAAGTTTGTTTGAATGCCTTGATGTGTGCGTTACTCTTTCACGCAAAAACTACTGCATGGATTTTGATGAAACTTTACAATAATATACTTTATACATCAGAATAACACATAAGCAAGAAATAAATTTTCGTGAAAGTTAAATTACATGATAATCTATACATCTTCTATATCTATACATACAGATACAGATAAATAAAATTGAAGTGTCTGTTTGTAATTCCAAAATAAACGTTTTTTACTAAATACATATGAAAGTCTACACGCCGCAGACACTGAAAAACAAAGTTTTTAAATTTTTCTCTGTCTGTCTGTTTGTTCCGGGAAATCTCTGAAACGGCTGGACCGATTTTAACAGGACTTTCACTGGCAGGTAGCTGATGTTTCAAGGAGTAACTTAGGCTACTTTTATTTATTAAAAATATTAGGGTTCCGCGACATGAAGCATAAAACTAAATCTATGCGGATGAAACCGCGGGGCACAGCTAGTTTAATATATAAAATTTAATCGGGTCGCTGTGGTTGTTACCAAAATCTTCCGAATCGGCTGGACCGATTCGTGTGCTTATCGAGTAGGACTGAGAATCGGCCAAAATACATTTTTCATCCGTATAATCAAGGGTGATCCTCGCCAAACAAATATATGGCAATACAACGTCAGCTAGTTTTAAAATAGAAGTACAGATTACACAACTAGTGGAAAACAGCGAAATGCTAATCATTATTAGCTTCAAGTGAAACCAGTTTGTATTTAAGGAAAATAATGAATATTAAGTATGTCGGCCGATTTGTCGACGGCGGCGGCGTGTTCAAATTTAGGTTACTTTGTAATGATGTAAAGACATTATTGTTCAAAATTATTCATGTCTGTGAGAAGTAATTCAATGACGTGGTTAGTGCCTGAGACGGCGATAGACTCACCATCTGTCACGTTGGCACTTAATCATCTTCGGTGAAAAGTGTTGTTATTAAAACATCTCTGCTTACCCCTTCGGTGATCCTTCTGCGATGGCGTTCGGGAATCAATAGATTCATATTTTTTTTTTTTTTTTAATTTTTAACATAGAGAATGTCAGCTCCAATTGTGCTCGCACATTACATCTTAACAAAAAATACCTACTTAATACCAAAATTCACCATTTCAGATTCGGTGTATTCGAGCAAGCCAAGTTATATATGGTTAAAGAGGATGGTACTCTTTCAACGGCCGGCAAGTTGGGGTGCGGCCTCGCAGCGGGCGTCGCCGAGGCGATATTCGCGGTCACACCTATGGAGACTGTCAAAGTGAAGTTTATCAACGATATGAGGATGGACAAGCCCAGGTTCAAAGGATTCTTCCACGGCGTCCGGACTATTGTCAGGGAAGAAGGTTAGCTTTAACCACAAAGATAGCAAACTTTTCTGTTATATCAGTACCCCAATATATAATAAAATATATAAATATATCCTCCGCCTCCGAAAAAGTATCAACTCATTTAAGCCACACTTGAGGCACAGATGTGTCACTCTCTCGTGGAATAATTTTGCAAAGATTAAACATGACCTGACTTTATTACTGCTGGAACACAGTTTCTCTGCCCTGACTTACCCTAAGTAACGTGATGCCCCTGGTATTGCAAGCGTCCATAGACTACGGTAGCCACTTACCATTAGATGGGGAAAATGTTTAGTAGGGCTCCCATTTTTTGTAGTAGTAGGAGGTATTCATGAGCAGATCCGATTAAATGCTGAGAAACCTTACAGAATAACGCGGCATGGGACCTTAAGCCCCAAGGTTGAATTCACAAGCAAAATTCCACTATAAACACCCATATTTCGGTGTCCAGGTGTGGGCGGTGTGTACAAGGGTGTGACGGCGACGGTGATGAAGCAGGGCAGCAACCAGGCGATCAGGTTCTTCGTGATGGAGTCACTCCGCGACTGGTACAAGGGCGGGGACCGCAACAAACCGGTGCCTAAGTACATCGTCGCGATGTTCGGAGGCATTGCTGGTATGTTTCGTGATTACTAAGTCATCATTATCATCATGAATTTAAGAGTTAAATAATTAATCTCTTGTCACACTATACCTTAAAATTTTCCTAATTTGTCTCTGTCCAGTGCCACTTCCTTATACTTCAGGAATTTAATGACTATCCGCCCCATTTTAATTTAAACGGTCCAGCAGTTTCAGAGTTTAACCGGAACGAAGAGACTGGCAGAGAAAAAAATAAAAAATCGGTCTATAGAAGTATATACGAGTACTTTCGTGTGCATTTAGTGATTAGCTGTCTGAATTACAAACAAACACTTAAATTTTTTATCTGTATAAATTAACAATTTTATTCCTTTTCTTATTCCAGGTGCGGCCTCAGTGTTCGGCAACACCCCAATAGACGTGGTCAAGACCAGAATGCAAGGTTTAGAAGCGTCCAAATACAAGAGCACCTGGGATTGTTTCTTCAAGACGTGGAAACACGAAGGTCCCCTCGCCTTCTACAAAGGTACCGTGCCTCGACTCAGTCGCGTCGTGTTCGATGTAGCTATCACGTTCACTATATACGATAGCATTATGGATATGTTCAACTTTGTATGGAAGTAAGCTCTTGTTTGGTGCTGTGGTGAGACTTATACGTGTTTTGTCCCAATTACAACCAGTTATATTAAAATAATAGATAGGTTACGGTTACGCGCTCACAAAACAAACGAAATAAAAAACCGAACAGTCGAATTGATAAAAAAAATTAAGTCGGATAAAAAATAAGTATGTTTTGAAAAAAGTACCAAAAAACGAAAAAAAACCGTTACCTGTAGAAGCTACTGGATTAAGAAAGAAATAATCCTCAAATTTTGTTCTGAAGACGCTCGCTAGTGGCGCTTGAAATCGACACAAAATGTAGCTGTTATTTTGTATGGCATAACCAATTCAGAGTTCTTGTAATTTGACCTCTAAGGAGATTCTGAATCATTTTGTACCGATTGGTATGGTTAGTATACGGGATGGAAAACTTAATAACAATTTTTTCGGATAGCGGTTATTTTGACATTTTTTTTTCGCTTTTTTTTTCAACTGGTAGATCTTTTCCACATGGTGTAAGACTCATCGCATGCACTTATATTTAAATGTATTTATAATGTAGGTGTATGTACAAAGCTTCAGTCGCTTATGATTAAGTAAGTGTTAGTGTTAAATAGATGCAATTGAATTATATTTTTGTAGGACACCTGTAGGCGTAGACAAAGTAACATTCCCTTGCGCTTGCGCTAATAGAAACGATACAAAATGTATGGAAATGCCCTAAATCAGTCACGTTATGTCATTCCCGTACATTTTATATCGTTTCTATAAGCGAAGCGTGAGGATACTTTGTCTACAGGCCTTGTGACTCTATGAATATCGAAAGCGGAATCACTTCAAAATTTATATCTAATAATACGCGATAAAGTTTAATTTCGTCTAACGATAGCTTGTCGCGGATTCTGCATTCGTTATAATACTTTACAGAAGAGTGCAGGTTTTGTATGACTCTTGTAGAGGGAGAGGATTATTGTCATGAGTGAGATACAAAGATGGTCGATTATTTTGTGGTTACGGATTTGAAGCAATATTTATTGACAATACATTTTAAGATATTTTTTCCTACTTATTTATACAACAAATGGAAATGCATATGATATTTTTGAGAATTTATTTTTGAAGTTTTCTGATTCAAATTTTATTGCATTTTACGAATGATTTTCATAATATTTTGTAGTCTATTGACAGTTTCAAACATGGTTCGATTAATTATATTGTTTATGTTTGTGTGTGTCTTATGTTATAATTAAGTTATTATACACGTTAACTACTAATAAAGTGAAGTATGGATGGACATTTATATGAATAAGTTTTTTAATAAAATAATCAAGTTAAATAAATAATATTGTCAGTAAATATTGCTTCAAACAAATAATTTGCGCGATATTAAACCTTATAAAAAATGCCTTTAAGATCACTTCATATTAGCGTATTTGGTAGCATTACCAGTCATTATATTGTCACTGTATTATAGACCGTATGCAATTGTGTTAAAGGTGAATATCTGGTGACGGTGTGTATAACTTGAGTTTACCATTCGCAACAGTGATAACCGATATTACCTTTGAATGCACTGGGACGTGTCATTTGTTTTATTACATTCGATATATTTATAGAGGTTTAGCCAGTCAATTATGTTATATGTTTATAAGCGCCATAATTTATACTCACAATATACCCTATATTAACTAACACAGAACAGACAGGGTTTCTTATCTTAAAAAAGCGCTCCAAGCTGCGAGTGTAGGAAGTTTTACGTCTCCATAAACAAAAAAGCGTAACGCAAAGACAAGCGACGATGTTCGAACGTGTCAAAGCCTGTACTTGGGACACTGATTTCAATTATTCTGTGGAATTGGGTGATAAATCAGGGTTATATGTTAATAAACTTTTGCCAATGAAATATTCCATCGAGTAAATTGTTATTTTTTTATAATCAGTTATTCGCTAGTATATCCCCTATCACGAGTTTTGTATGTTCTCATTGCATAAGAAATTGTCCAGCGCTTCCAAGCGGTGACTTGAAGAACTAAAATATGTCATACAAATATTGTCAGAGACGCTAGCGAGTGTAGGTTAGGAGAACGGTGGCAATCTCGTGATAGGGGTACAGAGTGCCTAGTGCGAGTTTTTCACTGCCGCCGTCCAGTCAGCGCGTTAAAGTTAACGCAGATTTGTATGGGATCGGAGCAGCGCCTCTGTCGGCCTAAAGATGACACTATTGTGAGCCCATACAAATCTGCGTTTACGTCGACGCGGTGACTTGTGACGGCGATTTGAAGAAAACTCGCACTAGGCCCTTTACTAATTAAGTGCGAAGTGAAATATTGTGATGTAACAAGTATTTTGTTCACATAATAATGTTTTATTTATTGCGATTGCATTATTATATTTGCTGTTATTTTTATAATTTCTGTGTACACAGTACTTCTTATTTTTTTGTTATTCTTGTAAAGAATTTTGTTTTTTTAACTGGGAATTAGCGATATGACATTTTTGTTGTTTTGAGTCAAGAATTTATTGAATCGAAAATATTTTTAAGCCATATGTAAGTGAGAGTTCCTTGTATATTTTAATAGTGTTGAAATTTTTGCATTCACATCAAAATATATCTCTTTTTTTATATAGTTTTAGTAAAACTATACAACATATTGACATTTCCATTATTTATGTAAGAAATCTGACTCTGATGTATTTAAATCAATATCTAATAAATATGATACAATTACGCTTTTTGTGCTATTCTTCTGTAACATCAATATTTATAATTTTTCGTATCAAATAATAATCCAATTGGTTATTACTTAAATTACCGACATTAATCAATTGATGTTTTATTATTAATCCAATAGATGGCGCTAGTCGGTTTTATTATAGACTCAAATGACAGGCACTAATATAAATAAAATTGAATTGCCATATTGCTTTTGCTTATAAAGTTACGCACTAAAATTAAAGTATAGCACGCACCCATGTATTGCAAAGTAAAGTTTGGTATACTCTTGTTAGCAGTGTATACTCTACGTTTGGAAATAGTAATACTTAACGCCGATAGATGGCGCCACGTGTTGAACAAATTTTAGTGTGCGTTATTCTAGCTGTTCATAGATTTAAATTATTTATTTATTTTAACATGCATTTAAAAGTGAATTATTTTCCGTTTTAATTAATTTTAAGGCCCCTTGAAACGTATAGGAAATAATAATTTGCAACAGTCGCATTGAATACAAATTAGAACATTGCTAGTTTTAAAAATTAAACTGCTAATTACATTTATTTATTATCAAAATGCATTTGTTTCTTGTTTCAAGGGGTTTTAATACATTCCACTTGGTATATTTCCCGACATTCAATAAAATAAAATTGTATATTTTTCTGATTTTAAATGTTGACATGTTTTTATCGACTATTATTATGTTTACGAATCAATAAATTGTCAAACAATTAGATTGTGAATTTTTAATTTAATTTCCGATCAGATAAATAAGGTAAATCCAAAGTATTGACTACTTTTGCCTATGGATACATAGAAGGTCGAGGAGCTCGTGGCACAGTTGCTATTGCGCATATGATTCGATCAGCGAAGTTAAGCAACCATACGCCTAGCCAGTAGTTGGATGGGTGAGTTCCGAGTTCCCTCCGTGCCTCGGAGAGCACGTTAAGCCGTCGGTCCCGATTGACAATTTAACATCTTTGGCAATCGTTACAGGTCGGTCAAAGGCCTAAGAAAGTCTGACAACTGCTTTAACCCAGATTCCCGATTTTCCTCTAAAAAGGGGTTACGAAGGTCAGATGGCAGTCGCTTCGTATAAAAATCAGGTGATCAGTCACATCGGGTTGAATCAAGTGCCGACCCCAAATACATGGGATAAGGCCAGGGAGATGATGATGACAGAAGGTTGTAATATATACAGAATGGCCCTTTTGACATTGGAAAGGAAAATATTAATGCCTTGAGACTGGGGTACCCATAGCACCCCCATGTACGTCCAGAGCAGAGATAGTATCTCTACCAGTTGAGTGTCTATTTTAAATTGGGTCTAAATAAAAACAGCAAAAAACACTTCACAAGCTTTATAATAGAACAGGAATTAAATATGAACAACTTGCATTACAATATTTATAGGAGATTCTGTTTAACAGACAACCCTAACATTATCACAAATACATCACTCAATATGGATTTAAAGAATAAGATAATTATAACCACCACCATAAGAACATTTTGTACTTTTTTTAATCAAATATATAAATATACAATTATTTATTTGGTTCATTGATCTTAGATAAAGTAAATTTTTTTTTAAATTATAGAACAAATGGGTAATTCGTAATATGTTTAGATTTGGAAGATGGAACGCATCTATGGTTGATGTTATAGCTAGCGACTATCGCCATCTCTGCCTCACTCAGCTCGAAGTCGAATATATTGATGTTCTCGAGAATGCGAGACTTGGTGAACGATTTGGGAAGAACTGGAATACCGCGTTGAATCTGCAATTTAAAAAGATTTTCCTTACTGTATCCCTAAATATCCCTAAACTTTTTTCTTAATTTATTTTATAAAAATGTTAATCATTATAGTTTTTAGAATTTCATTTTACAAAATTATCATTGTCTTATGTTCCACATATCTATACATCTATACAGATAAATTAAATAGAAGTGTCTGTTTGTAATTACAGCTTTTCACTAAATGCATATGAAAGTATACACGCTACTGACACTAAAACACCAGGTTTTAAATTTTTTCTCTGTG
Source organism: Watsonalla cultraria (assembly GCA_964035505.1). NCBI lineage: Eukaryota > Metazoa > Arthropoda > Insecta > Lepidoptera > Drepanidae > Watsonalla > Watsonalla cultraria. Next base: position 7,566,882 of record OZ037731.1, read on the forward strand.
TGTCTGTCTGTCTGTTTGTTCCGGGTAATCTCTGAAACGGCTGGACGGATTTTAACGGGACTTTCACTGGCAGGTAGCTGATGTTTCAAGGAGGCTTTTTAGGCTACTTTTATTTATTAAAAATATAAGGGTTCCGCGACAATAAGGATGAAACTAAACAGCTAATCATCCAATAAGCATCAAACCTTTAAACCTCTATCAACTACATTTTACCACAAACATAATATGACGAATATTCAGGAATTGTTTATATTATTTACTAGCCGTGCGCCGCGGTTTCACCCGCGTAGATTTAGTTTCTTCCTTATTGTCGCGGAACCCTAATATTTTTAATAAATAAAAGTTCCGTCCGAAAGTCCCGCTAAAATGGGTCCAGCCGTTTCAGAGATTACCTGGAACAAACAGACAGATAGAGAAAAATTTTAAAACTTGGTTTTTTAGTGTCAGTAACGTGTATACTTTCATATGCATTTAGTGAAAAGCTGTTATTATGGAATTACAAACAGACACTTAAATTTTATTTATCTGTAATTAAAAATCTTTATTTGATAAAACTTAATTATATATACAAGGAACAGTACTTAAAACTAATTAAAGGTAGAAAACTTGTCCCAAGTCGGTGTCTCTCGGGATCGTGCCAAGAAGGCTGGCAGCATTGCCACGTTGAATAGCAATGCTGATTCTCTGGGCGAGAAAAGCCCCAGCTCTCTTGTCACGAGAGGCTTCTACCAGACGACGTGCAAGCTCTTTGAAAAGCTGATGAGTATCCGGACCCCAAGGCCCCAGAGTTTCAACCGCAAACGCAGAAAATATGTATCCTTGACCAATGCAAGCATATTTCCGGCGCTTGAGGCACTCCTGCTGAGCAGCAGCAGCACCGGCCGCCACAGCAGTGCCGGGGAGATGGGACGGAGCCAACATATCGACACACGTGGCATCCCACACCAGCGGCCGCCCCAATCTCCACGGCACCAGCGACATACCATCGGGTCTCCGGCCATCGCCGCGCGCCAAACCTACTGGTTCCAGTACAGCAGGCACCCCGGCGGTGACCAGAGCCCGTCGTATTAGGTCATTGATGGAAGAATGACGAGATCGCCGACCGGCGCTGCTGACGCATGACAGGCCATGGTGTCCGAAGATGTCTACACTATCACCACAGTGACACCGATGAGGGACAATACATTTTGCGCCTAAACGCAAACAAGCACACAATCTGAACGATGTGTCATCCAGAAGCGTACCGATGTTATAAGACTGTATAGATTTAATAAAAATTGACATGTACCAGCATATGCCAAAAACTTACGCCTAAAAATCTAGACCTATATAAATCATCATCATAAGTCATGGAAAATTTGACACTATTGTGATGACATAAAGTATGTTTTGTTCTTGCACGAACGAAGTCATCGTCGAACAAAATCTATACATCTATACAGATAAATAAAATTGAAGTGTCTGTTTGTAAATCAAAAATAACAGCTTTTCACTAAATGCATATGAAAGTATAATAAATAAGCTTGAGATGACCAGCCCCCACATGCAGCACCTGTTCACAAGTATGACGAGAATCATCATTCGAGCCATCTTTATTTATTTATTAAAAAATATTATCATTTGTGGTTACAGATAGGTATGTAGGTAAGACCCTATGATAGACCATTACAATTCCTATACTATAAGGTATATATAATCTTTATCTTTATCAACGAAGATCAAAAACATTATATCTAAAATGTAGGACAAGGTGAGGAATTATTCTTTAAATGAAAATAATCGTGAGTATCTTAGAGATAAATCCTATGAGATTAATAGTTATTTTATTAATAAGACAATTATAGTTATGTTATTAATAAGACATTTGTACATTGGAACTGTGTCCATGGGCTTACATTTCTCAAATGATTTATTTTGTTGTTTTTTTAAATTGTATAATATTTTTGAAAAGAGTAATTACTGAGTTTCTTGCCAGGTTCTTCTCAGTAAAAGCAACCTTCCGAACCTGGCGGTAGCATGTATAATCCTGTAAATTGTGTCATTCTGACGATTTGAAAGTGCTTTGTACAAAGTCTAATCGAATAAAGATATTTTTGACTTGACTAAAGTCACGAGATGCAACAACGTATCTACAATATTGTATTTTATGTTAGTGTTGGTAACTATTTTGTACATAATTAATTTTTGGTTTATGTTTCTTAATTGTAAGTCTTTTTTATGATTGGATGGAAGTCTATATAGGCGTGAGCAAATGTAATGTAATGAGTTCCGCGAAAACAAGCCACGTATGAAATTCAGTTTACGCTTGTGAAACCACAGGGCACAGTAAATAAGTGAATATATACATACCAAGGCTCTCAAGACTATTTGGGCTCTAGTCTTGCCGTATTTTTCAGCCAACTGGCCCAGTTTGGGGTCGGTCTTAATGACGTCAATGCCAGCGAACTCTGGCCTCGCGTCCGATAACAACCCGAGGGGGGTGTACGCTACTGGCACTATCGCATACTCCTTGCAAAATGACACCAATGGCTCTTGAGTGAAGGTTGGATTTATCTAAAAGTAAAAATGTTAAAATCAGTTTAGGCCCTGGTAAGGCACTGAACTACGAAGATGCAGTTCGGAAACTAGCCTTCTGAGAAGTATCAGCAAGAAATACAGCTGGCATCATCATGTACATTTTATTACATAGTAAACTAGCGGACGTCATATGGTGTCACCCGCGTAGTTCCCGTTCCCGTGGGAGTACGGGGATAAAATATAGCCTAGATTAATCAGTGATAATGTAGCTTTCCAATGGAGACAAATTTTTGAAATCGGCACAGTAGTTTTTGAGATTAATAATTACAAACATACATACAAAAATACAAATATTTCAAACTCAAACTCAAACTCAAATATATCTTTATTCGATTAGACTTTATACAAAGTACTTTCAAATCGTCAGAATGACACAATTACACAGGATTATACATGCTACCGCCAGGTTCGGAAGGTTGATTTTACTGAGAAGAACCTGACAAGAAACTCAGTAATTACTCTTTTAAAGAATATTATACAGTTTTAAAAATACAAAATAAATCGTTCAAGCAACTATAAGCCCATGGACACGGTTCCAATGCTTAATTGTCAAAAATAAAAACTAAAAATATAGTACAAATATATGTGAGCATGGCAAATTCCAGCCAGTCAAAGCAAAATTAAGATTAATTAATTGTAGGAAAATTGCCTTTATAATAGAAGTGTAGATAAATATTAATACGATTGATTGGTTTCAGCAGCTTGAAAGAGACCGCTCATTACTGAGCATGTGTGAACAAACCCTATCGAAAAGTCCCGACACGAGTCACGAGCGCGTATTGAAAATCTATATCTATACATCTATACAGATAAATAAAATTGAAGTGTTTGTTTGTAATACCAAAATAACAGCTTTTCACTAAATGCATATGAAAGTATACAAGCTACTGACACTAAAAAACAAAGATTTAAAAATTTTCTCAGTCTGTCTGTCTGTTTTTTCCGGGTAATCTCCGAAACGGCTGGACCGATTTTAACGGGACTTTCACTCGTATGTAGCTGATATATCAAGGAGTAACTTAGGCTACTTTTATTTATTAAAAATATTAGGGATCCGCGACAATAAGGATGAAACTAAATCTACGCGGGTGAAACCGGAGGGCACAGCTAGTAAAAAATATTTTTGTGCTGTCTAGTCGATGGAAAATGTTACAAAAACGAGAAGAAATATCACTCAGTAACATATTTTTTATCGTACCTAAATCCTACGCGGTAAAGACCGCGAGACACAATTAAAAAAAAATTATAACATATGTGGACCAAGGTTGTCAATTGTTCAATATTGTTAATATTGTGTAGAAAAGCCAATAATATTTCGATCTACAATTGTAATTATGTTGTAAAATAACACACCCGACCGTATCAAATTTATCTTGAATGGAGAAATTTACGAATTAATTACCATTGTATGAATTGAATTGATAATGAGTGGAATAACACATGTTTTATTATACTCCAGCGGAAAGTACCACGATGTATTTATTTATGCTAAAGTACAGTTGTTACAGATGGGACAATGAATCTAATTAATGTGATACATTTATTACAGTATCAAACTTTAAATACCTTTTGAAGGTGTAGTATAGATAGATAACCTTCCATTTCATATAATTAAAGAATATACTCATAGATAAGGTATTTTAATTGTATATCTATACAGATAAATAAAATTGAAGTGTCTGTTTGTAATTTCAAAATAACAGCTTTTCAACCGATTTTACTGGGACTCTCCCTGTCAGACAGCTGATGTTTCAAGGAGTAACTAAGACTGCTTTTATTTAGAAAATATATTAGAGTTCCGTAAAACAAAGCATGAAACTAAATCTACGCGGGTGAAACTCGGGGCACAGCTAGTATAATACATCAAACAATCCAATTTGTTGTTTAGATCAATGAACTTGCATCAGTTCAAGTTTGTATGAACTATAAAACAAATTATAATGTTTTAATTTCCTTGATATAAATTTCTAATGAGCTTACTAACAAGAGTAGCACGTTTTATCAAATTGTGATATTTCAAGATCAATCTACATTCTATACTAATACTAGCTGTGCCCCGCGGTTTTTTGCGGTGTATTCTTTCATATGCATTTAGTGAAAATGCTGTTATATTGGTATTACAAACAGACACTTCAATTTTATTTATCTGTGTAGATTATTAAGAGAAAAATGTAATAAGATATTTTTTTTGACCAGTCTGACATATGAAAAATAAATCTTGGACTAAAATTTAGGAATTTTAGGAATATAAAATAAAATCTGTTGAATATGAGGGTAGATTACTACATTCGACAATAAATTACAACCATAGTTTGAATAAACATACATTTCTCTATTTATTTTTTTCCCTACTATTTTTTAAATTCTTCTAAAAAATGGGTCTTCTATTATATATTTTGTACTTCGATGTATGAAAGGTCACTCACCTCAACCTGGTTGACATCGGGTTTCACGTTACAGTTCTGCAGCAGTCTATCCAACTGTTCTTCATTGAAATTAGACACGCCTATTGCCTTAGTGAGGCCTAGTTTCAGTGCCTCTTCCATCCCTTTCCACGTGTCTACATAATCCAATCCTAAATCTTCACCAGCCTCCTGCGGTTATAAATAATATAATAAATTTAAGATAGCCGCGGTGGCCTTGGGTTTGGCAGTCACCTGCTACGCAAGCGACGCAAGTTCGAATCCCAGCGGAGCCTGTTCCAATGAGCTTTTCTAGACTCTATATGCAGTGACTGCCCACCACGAGCTTAACGGTGAAGGAAAACATCGTGAGCAAACCTGCATATGTCTGAGAAGTAATTCCAAGACCCTTCTGGGATGTGAACATATTAATATTTTTTAATTTGAAAGTAAGGATAGCGGAAATCCTTCCTTACAGATTTAATAATATACTAGCTGAGCCTCTCTGTTTCACCCGCGTAGTTTTAGTTTCATCCTTATTGCCGCGGAACCCTAATATTTTTAGTAAATAAAAGTAGCCTAAGTTACTCCTTGATGCATCAGCTACCTGCCAGTGAAAGTCCCGTTAAAATCGGTCCAGCCGTTTCAGAGATTACCCGGAATAAACAGACAGACAGGCAGACAGACAGAGAAAATTTTTAAAACTTGGTTTTTTAGTGTCAGTAGCGTGCATACTTTCATATTCATTTAGTGAAAAGCTGTTATTTTGGAATTACAAACAGACACTTCAATTTTATTTATCTGTATAGATATAGATATCTGAAGAAAGTATCAAGGTGTACTATTACGTTGGTATTGTAGTATTATACTCACATTGACAGAAATTGGCCAGTGAATAAGATACAAATCTACGTAGTCCAATTTAAGTCGTTCCAAAGACTCCTTCAACGTAGGGATCACCTGATCTATTCCGTGGCGATCGTCCCAGAGCTAAAAAAAAGATATAGGATGATTCGATATGAATATTACATTAAGCTAACTTCAACTAACTAACAAAGCACGGGCTGTTTTCAATATCTGCAGGTCTTACTAAATCGCGATCATACCCTCCCGTCCCTCGCACTCTCTCTGCGTTGAACGCTCTCTTGGAGTCACACTGAGTGTGATTTGTTTGCGGATGAATGACAAATGATCATGTCGGCAAGTCTGGAGTATTGCGGGGCGAATGTCTGAATGTGTTTGTATTTTTTATAATATGCTGTATATAAATCAATGTATCGTGTACTGTATATATTGTGTAATATTGCTACGTTTTGTATTATTGGTTACTGGCCGTTAAAAATGTATATTAAATAAATAAAACTTTAATTCAAAGCAGAAAAGTTTTGTTTTGTGAAAAATAAGTAATGGTTGGACTAGTATTTGAACTAAAAATATGTTAAAATTGGCTATTAGCAATTAATGTATTCTGATAGATACAGACCGATGGCTAATTGTAGCGACAATTCCATGGGTCACGAGCCTATACGCGATAAAATTATTGCAAATAGGTACTTAAATATTTATATCTCTATTATACTCTTTCGAGTCTAAAAATTCCCGCGCAATGAAACTATACTTATTTGATTTTAAAAAAATGGAAGCAAAAAATATTGTACTATGGTATTTGCGCTAATAATCCTTAACATATTATTTGGGCTTTAAGGACCATGAAGGTATGCAATTTTTCGCAACTCTTTTTTTTGTTTTTTTTTAAACATTATTAAACCTTGGTGGTAACAAAGAGGTCTTCTCTAGTGACAACTCCTTGCTTTATCTTGGCATTGATAGCTTGTCCCACTTCCTCTTCGTTGTTGTAACGCGACGCAGTATCAATGTGGCGGTAGCCCCCATCTATGGCGTCCTCTACAGCTTGCCTAAACTGGCCAGGGTTTGCTTTTCGCTGCAAAAAGGTTAATTATTAAAAAAAAACTCAATCCAGCTGACTTTGACAAATTGACAAGATATTAAGAGAACTATCGAGCGGACGTCACGCCGTTTTACCCGAGTAGTTCCCGTTCCCGTGGGAGTACGGGGATAAAATAGCCTATGTTACTCGCTAATGATGTAGCTATCGAAAGCTGAAAGAATTTTCAAGATCGGTCAAGTAGTTTCGGAGCCAATTCAATCCAAACAAACAATCAAATCTTTTATAATATTAGTGTACATAGGCGCTTTCAGGCTACGCTAACGTCACTGACATTGGACAACGATTGTGTCACCCGATATCGTCACGACAATCTTTTGACGACGATATCGTTGACTACAACGACATAGTGTGAAAGCATTTAGTATGGTTGTATCAAACTACCAGTCCAACGATATCGTGCAATTCACGTGTAGATATCATTATCGTGCAATGCGAGAATACCCGTCTGACTTTGTTTTGGTCAAAAAAACTACTGCCAAAATCCCCAGTCATTGATATTAAGATTTAAATTGATAAAATTAATGAAATATTATCTCTTACTAATGAAAATGTATACAGATAAATAAAATTGAAGTGTCTGTTTGTAATTCCGAAATAACAAATTTTCACTATATGCATATGAATGTATATACGGCACTGACATAGAAAAACCAATTTTTAAAAATTTTCTGTCTCTCTGTCTGTTTGTTCCGGGTAATCTCCGAAACGACTTGACCGATTTTAACGGGACTTTCACTGACTGATAGCTGATGTTACAAGGAGTAAATTAGGCTACTTTTATTAAAAAAACATTAGGGTTCCGCAGGCCACCCATGAAAGTAAGTGTACGCGGGTGAAACCACTGGGCAGAGCTAGTAATAAATATATTCATATTAAGTACCTACTTCTGTTCTCTGTACAACAGACAATTAAAACTAATACAAATTTTTTATTTATAAATTTTTTAGTTATATAGTATTCTATTTCATGTATTTATCTATTCTTGTTATGGTAATTCATGTATCTTGCGCAATGGCCTTACCAATCCATATGTATATTATCAATATTAATTTGGATGATAAAATTACAAACTCTTAAGGAGTTGTGGGATTTGAGTCGCCTGCTACCCAAGCAATGCAAGTTCAAATCCCAGCAGGGCCTGTACCAATGAGTTTTCCCGTAAAGTCATGTGCAGTGATTTCACACCACATGCTACACGGTGAAGGAACCAGCATATGACTGAGAAGTAATTCAAATACATATGTATAGTGTCTGAGACGGCGATGCAGTCACCAATTTTGGCACTTATTTTCAGTGAAAAGTAGGTGTTGTTATTACAACACCTCTGCCTACCCCTTCGGGGAATACAGGATGAGCATATGTATTTGTGTATGTATGTTCTAAGTAGGTTGGTGATGTAATAGGAAACTTTTTTTTGACCCTGCATTTCTGGTGTTCAATAAAGTTTTCAATACCTCAGAACAATATTTTTATTGTGTGTGAAGATTTGATCTGGAGGTCTGAACTTATTCAGAACTCTTATATTAAATTGTATGAACTTACTAGCTGTGCCCAGCGGTTTCACCCGCATAGATTTAGTTTCATGTCGCGGAACCCTAATATTTTTAATAAATAAAAGTAGTCTAAGTTACTCCTTGTAACTACCTCTACTAACTATCAGCTACCTGCCAGTGAAAGTCCTGTTAAAATCTGCCCAGCAGTTTCAGAGATGACCCGGAACAAACAGACAGACAGAGAAAATATTTAAAACTTGGTTTTTTAGTGTCAGTAGAGTGTATACTTTCATATGCATTTAGTGAAAAGCTGTTCTTTTGGAATTACAAACAGACACTTAAATTTTCTTTATCTGTATAGATACAGATAATTCAATAATCAATGTCCAACATTTAGTACTATTGCTTATATATAATCAATTCTTCATATAATCAAGTTTAGAGCACTCTTTCTTGTTTAGTTTCAATATTATGATACTTTTGATAGATTATTGGAATACTATATCATGCAGCGCATTTTCGAGTGCAATTAAAAAAATATTATGAAAAAAATAATTCAATAAAAAATTTATTAAAAACTTAAGTCAACCAAATAAAAAAAACTTAAATATTATTTTAATGTCTCATTATCTAGATTAATATTATTTACTAACTTACTAAAGGATAGACTCAACCTTCACATAACCTTTAGATACTTAAAACCGGCAATTTCATTTAATAAAAATAAGTAAAATCAAACTTACAGCGTAGGTTCCAAGACCAACCATTGGCATCTGATGACCGCTGCTCAGTTTAATTTTAGGTACCTGTGCCATAATTTTGAAATATTTTATTTTTAATTTATGTAGTACTCTCTTTATTCTCTTCAAGTAAACTTCAAATGAACTTTTTATTGGCAAGGCAAGTGCTAATCTATATTATTAAACCCCTTCGAACTCACGTCCGAGTGACTATAATTACTAAGACGAAATAAAGTGGCAGGTATCATTCATGGAAATTAAATAAATGATGATAAACAAATAAAACGAATTGCTTCGAAAATGTGGTTAAACATTGTAAACAGAAAGAATCTTCAATTCAACAACTAAATTTGGCTTTAGACAGTTGTGGTTGATTGACAGTAAAGCTGAACCTGCTGACAGACAGTGTCAGACAAAAGTTTAATCTACCGAGTCTGTCCACAGAATAACAGAACTATAATTATAATGGATTCAAATAGTCGTCACTCAATAGTTTTTTCTGCCGGCTGTCACTCACTGTAAGTTAGTTAAGTCAGTCAGCCAAGTTTTCGAGCGACAATGTTGTTTATTTTGTTTTCAATTTCTCAAAAAATTTAATAAAGAATAAGAATATTATTACTTATTTAATGTTTTGGTTATGAAAAGAGGAATCTAACCATGTCGGACGAGAAAATAAGCAAGGAAAGTACAGAGGCCATTGTGACGTTTCTAAAATCAAATTTATCAAAATCGGATATCCCTGATATTGAGAGCGCTCTCAAAAAAGATTTCCTACTCGCTAAGAAGCGCGGTAAAAAACCAAAACACAAGGGCGCTACGAAGAAAGTGCGTAGTTTGTCAAGGAAAGAGAAGAAATCGTTGGGTTTTTATGAAATCCCAAGAAATAGTGTGAAGTATGCGGATATGGTACCTATCAATCAGGTGTGGACAGAGTATATCACCCAACTGCTGGAGTTGGACAAGCCTGTACCGAATTGTACCAGTAAGAACTGGGAGTCCTTCACACAAACATTTTATAAAGCAGATCTCCACGGGTGCATGTTAAAAGTGATACGGTCAAAGTGTCCAAGTTATGTTGACAAAATAGGTATCTGCATTATGGACTCTAGAAACACATTCAAAGTAGTTTCTAAGGATAATAAAGTTACTACAATACCTAAGAGAGAATGTGTTTTTCAAATATTTATTAAAAACTTGAGGATCACACTATTCGGTAAGCTTTTATGTGTTCGGCCAGCGGAACGGTCCACCAAAAAAATTAAAGGACATTTACATCCAGATTTGTAGTCAAATTTATTAAATATAAGTTCAAACAAAATTTAAAAGTCTTATTATTTTCACATTACTTTATCATATCTATCCTATTAATATTATTAAAAAAAATATTTTATTGGTGTGTTGCTCCTATATGCAGCATAGGAACTGTGTGACTTACATGTATAATGATGACCAATACCATATTTAAAATGAAATTCATATCCATCCAAATAATGCCAATAAAATTATTAAATTAGATAAAGTAATTTAGAAACAGCTATTATTTTTTAATTTAAATTGATTATGTTACTTTTTATAACATTAGCTATCTGCTAGTCTCTTTAGAATCGGTCCCGTAATCAGACACACAGGTTAATAATAATATAGATTTTTTATGCAAAGACCATTTATTATATACATTCACTATCCATTTAGTGGAAATCTGTTAATTCTGAATTATATACAACAGACACTTCTTTATTTATATGTATAGGTAAAGATTACAGATAGGCGCGTAGTTAACAGCGCCATCTAGCGTTGAATACGTGTTTATCTCACCGTTCGCTGTGAAGTAAAGCTTTTACCATTGGTTGAATCTACTACAAGATATGTTTAAAACTTTGTAAACGATGTGATCAAACTTAACAGGATTTTTTGCAGTTCATGGTGAGACTCATATTTTCAAATAGATTTTTATTATATTTATAATGTTACTCTGAGTTTCAATAAATAAAAATAAAAACCGTTTAATCTTCCACATTAGCCTGTTTCATAAGTAAAAAAGACTTATACTTCTGTCAGTGTCACTGTCAAATTGACAAACAAAACAAACTATATTTTTGCAAAACTTGTATCTCATCTTTTCGTTACAACGAAATCTGTAACAAGAGTTTAATTAAATCCCCCATAACAAACAGCAGTTTAAGTATATTTCAAGATTTAAATATGGCCAATAATAAAGAACGTGAGGAGCCCGTAGTCTTAGCTCATCAAAGCTATCTAAAAAATGATTATGCATCAGCGTTACAACATCTGAACGAGTTGGAGAATCTAGTTGGTACCAACAACAAGAGGGTTTTACACAATAAAGCTGTGGTGGAATTCATGGCCAGTGACATGAAACACGTGGAGAAATTCAAGAAGGCGATTGTTCAGCTCACTGGGATTGCTTTCCCAGAAATTGACTTCAAAGATTCTGTATCACCTTTCCTTCTGTACAATTACGCTGTTCTACTCTACCATTCTCGTTATTATTACCAATGCACTGTTGTATTGGAGAAGTTGTTGAGTATTAAGAATATCAAAGACTCTAAACTACATCAGCATGCTGCTTTATTATTGATGGAAGCAACACTCTGCCGACGTACATATGACAAAACACTAGAAGTAGCCAAAAACCATGGTGAGCTCATAAAGAGTAACAGTGAATTGAGTGAACTATTTGAGCGACTGACAAGCAGGGCACAGTTACTGTTTGGACAGAAATTTAAATTAAACTTGAAACCCGATTCAATAGAGAATGTATTCATTATAGCTCAACAGTTGTACCTCAATGGAGATGTGAATGAGGCATCAAATACTCTTGGCCTATACAGAACCTTAAAGTATAATTATGACTTAAAAACTCAAGGGGAGGACATTTGGGCAGCTATCAACAATAATCTTGGAGTAATATATTTGTCAATAAGGAAACCATTCCTCGCATCAAAGTATTTCCAACATGCTGTGAAGGAACATTTCAAAGCAATGGAGAGTGAAGACAGTGAAAAGTTAATAGCATGTAGGGACAGATCCCTGTATGTTTATAATTTAGGTTTAGCTCTATTGGTAGCTAATAACTCAGAGGGAGCCTTTGAATGTTTAGTTGAAGCTGCCCGCCACTACCCCAACAATCCTCGAATATGGCTCCATTTAGCTGAATGCTGTGTCAAAAAATGCTGCAGTGAAGAAGCCCAACAATACACAGTCAAGAAGCTAGGCAGTGGTGCTCATACAAGAATCTTATTAGCAAAAGACAGTAAAGAGAAGTATTCCACTTCGGGGGAATCATTCGCTATACCATCATTATCTTTAGAATTTGCTGCTTTATGTTTAAGGAATGCTATTACCCTCCTCCCCAATCAAGAAACACCAGCAGATGTAACGGCAGCAAACATTCAAGCACCCCCAGGGCCCCCTATCAGTTGGAAGCAGAGATGTGAACTCAAGAACTCCACATATGTCCTACAAAGCTATATACTATTACATTTACAAGACCCTCTAGCAGCCTTGATGAGTGCAAATGACTTGTTGAGCCAGCCAGAAGTATCCAGCAGTCACAAGGCCTGGGCCCATATTTATGCTGCTGAAGCTCTTATTAATTTGGACAGAATCACAGATGCAGTGGAACATTTACACCCACCAATGATACATGATCTAGTCTCAGTGCTTCCCAACCAGTTGCGGGATATGATTGCAGTCTCCGTATGGGCCAAAGCAGCAGTGTGCCACATACTCAGGGGAGACTTGGTAACTGCTAGAAAGATTCTAATGCAAATAAATTCACCTCGGGTGCTACCATTACAGATGTACTTGGAAATTTGCACTGGCAACATTGAGAATTGTCACACAATACTAAGAAAACTTAGATTTTCCAATCTATCACTGTAAAATATTTACTGTCATTATAATATTTATGTCATAATGTTCTATGTTTTATTTCAACAATGTAATATATTGAATCGCGACAATCACTTTCATAGTACAGAAGTAAAATTTTCTGTTTCAAGGCTAAAAACATATAGCCCCCCAACCCTCAAGGAATGTGATTAATGATTCAATCCTGAGGTAAGTAACATTAGTCAAAGGAAGCATTCTCAAAATGTCCATTATCCATTTACTAGTGCAAATTTTCTGCGGACATCACTAGTGAGTGATAGTTGTTAGGGAATGAAAAAAAACTATTACCATAGAATGAAAATTAAATAAAATTAAGCACGAGGTCGTGCATCAATGTTATTGCAATTTAATACACGCGTAATACATAATAAGATAAATATCTTCGTGTTTATTTGTGCCTTGTTATATTTATATTATCTAAAATCACATATAATGCTAAAGTCATTAGGTCGTCTGCGACCCCCATAATTTCGTATTTTTTTTTGCTTCTGCAAAGGTTTTCTTGTCTCTTGGTTACGCGAAGGAGTGACTATTGTTTGTGGTCAGTCAGTTCGTTTGTTCGTCATTCGTTAATTCATATATTTCGTTCGTTCATTCGTCTATCGTTTATTTTATTTATGTGTGTTTTGAGTGAGAGAGTGAGTCTGCCTTGCCTCCTCTTTGTCATTTGTTGTGTTTAAAATGAAGTGCGCGAATATCGCACAAAATAATATATTTTATTGACAAATTTATAATTTATAATGGGTCTGCGTGATTTACACTGCAGTGTTATTGATGGAAGAAGTTTACAAGGATATTAAATAAATCGCGTACTACATGCTCTATTTACAAAGCCTCTACAAAACTTAGTTCTATCCTGCTTTCGAAAAATTGTCAACAAAAATATATTTATAATTTAAAAACCCTTTATTATGACATCAAAAATTACACGTAGGTCATTTTTCCTGGTGGCAGCAGCCGTGGTGTTATTATATTTCTCTGTAATAATCTACATGCTGAATCCTTTACATGGAGCGAAAACAACATCCTACTATGGCCATCATTATATGAATAATTTCCCATTCCGGCAAGTAGTTCCTCGAGTAAATTGGTGCAACGAACTGCGATGGAGATCACCACCGTCGCAGAATGTGGTGGCTTTAGCCTCACACCCAGGGAGTGGGAACACTTGGCTGAGATATCTTTTACAGCAAGTCACTGGTGAGTTGACGCGATAAATAATATTTGAATTAAGAACTTAATTTTTTTCTATGATTAAAAGTTTTCCAGACTACTCTTTGAAATGTCCTCTACCTGCCAGTGATATTCAAATATTTTTTTAGCTCCTGATACATAGCTAAACAGTTCATCAGACTTTCTTGCAACATGCAAAATTTAAAACCAAGTACATGGTTGTAGGGAAATAATCCCTGTTTAATTAGATTGTAGGTAAACACGGTATTTGTTCTGTAGAAACCTGTTAGTACCTTTTTACTTTTGAATTGTGTATAAATATATTAAAGAAATAAATAAGTACCAAGAAGTCCTAACAATCATGTTTAACAGTTATGAAATGTTTTTTACAATATTATATTTCTAGCATAACTAGAGCATAGACAAGATTCTGGACAACTTTTGTTGCCTATTAAGTCTCATTATAGTTATTGTATCTGCATGGTTTTCAGGTATAGTGACTGGATCAGTTTACATGGACTTTGGTCTGAGAGTGCATGGGTTCCCAGCTGAAAATGTGACAGATGGCTCCGTACTAGTTGTAAAGACCCATGAGGCACCCCCCGTGGACCCTAATAAGTTCAAATCTGCCATACTACTCATAAGGAACCCGAGAGATGCTATTTTGGTAAGAAAATTATAATATGGCTGAAATTAATATCACACTTTTTATTCCTAATAAATATAACAAAATCAATATTTTATTATTAACTGTAATTAAAGTTGTATTTTTAAAATATCACTAGCAATTAATTTCATTGTTTGATTCACAATTTTTACCAGCTTTATAACTGAAAATAAAACAGGTAATGATTTGTTAAATATATGCAACTAATACTTAGAGGGAATTTTAATGCTTGCTTACAAAGAGAGAGAATTTAATCGCCGCACCATTGGCAGTGTCTGAGTGAATTCAATGATAGGCTAACAGAGAGACCATTCCTGGGGCCCAACCATGAGCTCTTATTGCAATGATAATTCAGTTGTGCGAAAGTGACAGATGTATGCACGTCACATACATCTGTCTCATAAATGAGTGAAACTATCATGGCAATAAGAGCTCATGGTAAGGCCCCTGGTGCCTTACCACCATCTGCTTAAGCAGAGTGTATTAATAACTTCTGAGCTTTGACATTTCATTTTTATACCATAAATTTCCAGTAAATGTAAGCCTAGACGGTGTACCCATACCAGTGTGCTCCGACTTCCGGTACCTCGGTTCACTCATCCAAAGCGATGGCGACTTGGAGAGGGCTGTACAGCACAGAATTAACTCAGGATGGATGAAGTGGCGGCAGGTCACGGGGACAATTTGCGACTCCCGATTCCCACTTAAGCTCAAGGGGAAAATATACAAGACCATAGTAAGGCCTGCCGTCCTCTATGGATCTGAATGTTGGGCCACAAAGGTGACGGATGAAAGGAAGCTGCATGCAACTGAGATGCGGATGTTGAGATGGATGTGTGGCGTAACGAGATTGGACAAGGTGAGGAATGAGTTTATTAGGGGAAGTCTGAAAGTAGCACCAGTGACTGAGAAGTTGAAGAATAAACATTTGTCGTGGTATGGACATGTTATGCGGAGGGATGAGGAAAATGTTGCCAAAAAAGTTTTGTTTATGAATGTGGATGGTTACAAGGGGAAGACCTAAGAAACGATGGATGGATTGTGTGAAAGATGATATGGCTAGAATGGGAGTGAATACAGATATGACGGCTGATAGAGAGAAATGGAAGAGAAGAACACATTGCGCCGACCCCAAATAACATGGGATAAGGGCAGGAAGATGATGAAATTTAAATGTCAAAGTTAAAAAGTCTTCATAGTAGGCCCCCTGGTTACCCCCCCGGGGGTTCCCACCTTGCCGTGGTGGGGGGGCTCTAGTAGTCGTGGCGGCACCTCACGATGAAGCTAAGAGGAACCCGGCGGCCCCGACACTTTAGTGCGGGCTGCCCCAGTAGGGTCGCTCCTGTCAGTGGTGCCTGCTTTGAGTCATCGGCAGGCCCCTTTGAGCGACGACGTCGTAGTCTGGGAAGTGGCGGGCGACGTGCAGGCGGCTCGGGCACTTTGGTGCAAGCTGGCTTGTGGGGGTCCCCCTAGCGTGATTTGCAGCCCGGCAGATTCACCTAGGGTGCGATGGCGGCGTCGTCTGGGAAGTGGCGGCGTCGTGCAGGGCGGTCTGGGCCACTGGTGCGGGCCGGCCCTGGTGGAGGGTCGCGTAAGCGACAGCGTCGCCTACCGAATGGTAGGGTCGGTGACGCGCGGGCGGGGCTGCGAGGGGTAGTGGTCGGGTGGAGTGTAGGAACACCGCTCTTACTCTCCCTACCCACCGCAGCCGAGGATCGCGGCGGGAGAGGCGTGTTGGTATGGCGATGCGCCACTCTCCCTATCCGCCGCGACCCGGCGGGGCCACACCGCTGTTGTGGTAATGGTGGGGCTGCGGGGTGAAGGGAGTGGGGGCATTTGCCCCTCCCTTCCCCCATGGCTTGTATATGGGGACGCGGTGGATGTGGTGTGCCGCGTGTCCGGCCGCACAGTTAGTGCGGTGAAGGAGGGGCTGCAGTCTAGGGGAGCGGGGGCGTTTGTCCCTTCCCTATCCTGCGGCCAAAGGTGGTCACCAGACTGCCGGCAGGGGGCCTCCAGGCAGCTGGCTCGGGGGAGTTGGCTGCCATTGCACTCATGGAGGTCGTGTGTCAAGGCTGGCCTTATGTGTTTCGGCGAGCCTTGCACGGATTCGGCCTTTAGGCCAAGGGTGGAGGTAATCTCTCCCCTTCAGGAGGGGCTGCCCTCGGGCGGCTGGTCGCAGGGGGGGTTCACGGCAAAGCATGTGAAAACGTATCACGTGTCCCCCCCGAAAAGCGAGTTGGAGAAACACCATGGGGTTTAGCCGGTGAGAGCCCGGCATAACCATTCGCTGCCCCCGCAGCGAGTGCGTATCCGAAATGGATTCCCCAAGTAAAAAAAAAAAAAAGGCCCCCTAAAATAAAAATGTAGTAAAATACTATACATCTATAATAGTTATCAAGTGGTGTCGTCACGATTTATGAGCGCTCGGCTAAAATACTAGGGGTAATTGCGCGGTATTTTGTCCGCATAGACAGACAAAGAGATTCATAAAATAAATACTTCGCATACAATACAAGCTCAGCGCTCGTAACTCGTGACGGCACCTATATAAATGTATATCCTTGAATTATAAGACTATTTCAGAATACAGATTCAAAATGAAAACTGGGTTGCATAGTTTATTAATACAATAGTTGTCTAATGAACAAAGATACATTTACATAAGTGAGGAGTACTCATTTATTATGGAAATATATCACTGTCTTGAGGACCTTGTCAAATTCGCTGTAAATAAGCTATGTTCAGTGTCACTGTAGCAGGGCCTATGGGCCACAACTGGGGCCCATATTTTCATGCCTGTGTACTCCAAAGAGCAAATAATTAAAACGACCAACATAGACAATATCATAGTTTGTTGTTCAACTTATAAAATAAATAAAAAGAAAATATTATTTATTTGAATAGTTTTTACGCATTCGCTTTCGCAGATCCAATATTGCTTTGCCCGATCCGGGATCGTACCCTCGTTCAGCACAAGCGCTTGCGACAACAGATTTTTTTAAATGTTTTTTAAGAATCACTTTACACCTAGATGATTTATGGTGTAGGTGCACTTTGCAAAGTCACTAAAAAGAGAGAAGAAAAAGTAAAACCGCCTTCAAAAAGAGAAAAATAAAATTATGTGAGATTAATTACTTACTTTTGAAGTTGGTGCCAAATATACCCTTCTTAACTTCGTAAGAATATTTTTTCTTTGTACATCACTAGTTACGTAACTTGGTTACGTACGAAGAATAAGGGCAAATATAGCATCAAACTCGGTGTCAAACACCAACTTCAAAAGTAATTTATCTGACATAATTTTATTTTTATCTTTTTGAAGGCGGTTTGACTCTTTTGTATTTTTTTTTTAAATTATTTTTATTTATTGCAGGCAAGAGTTATCTGACATATGTGGCAATAAAGGCAGAAGTGCTTAAGTTTCTAGCTTTTTATGTTGTGTTAATTCTTTTAGTTTGCAGATCAATGCCGTGTTTCGTTAACAAATATGTTGTGCTTACATTTAGCATCATGATTATGATTGCTCCAGCCTTCATATACATGGTTTTCTGGTAATTATTGGTTTTTTTTTGTATATAGTACGTTATTCACTAACGTTTCTCAGTGTCGAACTCGACGACGAGCGTATATTTCATATCATAGGAAATTGATAGATAATACATAGAGGATAAGGTACAATTTCGTATCTTTAAAACCGACACTCGACGACGAGTACGACGCTGAGAAACCTTAGTGAAAAACGCGGCTCGATTGCGTGACAGGCGATCACTCAAATGCTTATGTTTTCCATTAGTATAATTTTATAATGACTTAATTTTATAAAGTTTGTTTATTACGCTTTCAAGTGAAAACTACTAAAACAATCATCATAAAACTTTGCATATTCTTGGAGGTATTAAAAGTAACATAGGCTACTTTTTATGATAAAATAATATTTTTTCAACACGAGCGAAGCCGCGGGTAAAAGGAAGTAATGTTCAAAGTTCAAAATTCAAAATATCTTTATTTGATTTCACTTACAAAGTACTTTCAAATCGTCAGGACACAAAAATACATTGTAGGTACATGATTATAAATGTTACCAGGTTCCAAGAAGAATATAGCAGCTAAAGAAAAAACTATAGCATACGATAATTGACATGTTCTAAACAAATAGAGTAAGTAATTTAGGCCGGATGGCATGTCGGTGTTAATACTGATAATAAAAAAGAATGCTATATTGTAGGTAGACGTGATAATATAATCGTTTAAAACAGTTGACACGTAATCGTTCGGTTACAATACGAAATGTTCTTATTCTTTGAAATTTTTCGATAATTTCCACCGTCAGAAAAGTCTATAAATCTACCCGACGGGGAACTGCATAGAGTTGATACCTTTTCACCGAAGATGATTAAGTGTCAACGTGACAGATGGTGAGTCTACCGCTGTCTCAGGCTATACATACGTCTTTGAGTTTCTCCTCATGATGTTTTACTTGACCGTAAAGGATTACAACTTGACGCGGTGACTTGTGACGGCGATTTTAAGAAAACTCGCACTAAGCCCTAGGGCCGACGAGGGAAGATGACGAGCGTTGGTTTCAATCATAGGAAATTGATACAGAATACATAGAGGATAAGGTTCAATTTCCTATCTTATCTTAGTGAATAACGCGGCTTGATTGCGTAGCAGGCGACCACTCAGATGCTTATATTTTCCACTAGCTGTGCCCCGTGGCTTCACCCGCGTAGACTTAAGGCCCGCGGAATCATACTTTAAATTAAAGTAGCCTCTCCTTGTAACATTACCTACCCGCTAGTGAAAGTCCCGTTAAAATCTGTCCAGCCGTTTCGGAGATTAGCCGGAACAAACAGACAGACGGGCAAACAGAGTAAATTATAAAAAAAATATCTATGTCTGTACCGTTCATATGCATTTAGTGAAAAGCTGTTATTTTGTAATTACAAACTGACACTTAAATTTTATTTATCTGTATAGTTTAGTATAATTTAATAATAACTTAATTGTATAATGTTTCAGGCCGACTTCAACAGACTCCATAAGGGGCACATAGGCACAGCGCCCAAATCCGCCTTTCTGAAAAGTTCCAGCGATCACAGACAGTCTGGTAAATATTGTAATACCTTTTTTTTCTACCATAAATGTAGCTAACTAGAGTAAAGTCGGCCTGATGGTAAGTGGCTACTGCAATCAATGAATATGATAGTATGCCTTTATGCTAAGTCTGTAGTTACTAAAGCGTGGGTACCTATTATGAAGATTCAGACCCCAAGGCTGCTGGGAAATTTCAGGTGGAAAAACTCAATCACACTGCGACGAGTCAGTTTTTTACACAATACATACATACGCTCATGTGTGTATTTCCCGAAGGGGTAGGCACAGGTGTTGTAATAACATCACCCACTTTTCACTGAAGATGATTAAGTACCAACGTGGTAAACGGGGAGTCTATCGCCGTCGGCACTATACATACGTCTTTGAATTACTTCTCAGACGTATGCAGGTTTCCTCACGATTTCCTTCACCGTAAAGCACGTGGTGTGAAATCACCGTAAATATTATCACGGCTTAACATAATAGGGTATATAGTATGTATGTTGTCTATACATACTACTAAAATAAAGAGGAAAAAAAAATATTTTTGTGTGTGTATGTTTGTAATTAATAAACTCAAAAACGACAGTGCCGATTTCAAAATTTCTTTCACCATTATAAAGCTACATTCACCCTGAGTAACATAGGCTATATTTTATCCCCGTGCTCCCACGGGAACGAGAACTATGCGGGTGAAACTGCGTGACGTCCGCTAGTAGTATGTATGTGTGTTGTGGTAGAGTGGGTGTTATACGTGTCGCGTCAGCTATCGGCGTGGGAGTCGATGTACGAGTTGTGGCTGACTCGGTTCCCGGGTGCGCTGCACGTGGTGCCTTATGAGCGGCTCGTGTCAGACACGCGAGCCGTGCTGCAAGGGATACTGGCCTTCCTTAACTTCACTGCCACTGAGGTACACGTTCACCAAACACACACATGTATATGATTATGATTGCCATATGTAACTACCCATTTGCATGCCACTTGTGGTAGAGTATAAGTTGTTGCTAAATATATTCTATTCTATTTTATACCCTGGGCCTGTAGCTGTAAAGTGTCATACCTATTGAAGTTTTTAAAATCTCAGTACAACGTATGCGAATCGCGTAGATGCGTCTGTGTGTGTGCTGTTTCGAACAATTTGTTCCTAGTTTCCATACTTCTTACATATAACTAAGTACTATGGTAAAGGAGTTTTGATTCTAGAGGACATTTTTATTTTTTTATGTTATTTCCTTTACAATTTTTTTACATTTATAATCCTTTATAATGTATTTTTATGTCCTTGTGACGATTTGAAAGTTTTTTGTAAGAAGTCTAATCAAATTTTGAATTTTTACTTATGTTATACATCATTTGTGTACCAGGCTGCCATGAACTGCGCGTTAGCTAACAAAGAAGGCATTTACCGACGCAAGAAAAAACACCAAGGCTTCGATCCCTTCACAGCTGACATGTACAAGGCACTAGACGAAGTCCGCCACAGAATATTGTACAAAGTTATAGAATATAATAAAAGACGGAATAATAATACAGATAAAAATATCGCCTCCTTATAAGAAGAGCTTATCTTCTTTTGACTTCTCAGGGCTGCCAGTATTTTTTATAAAAATTTCGGTTATATGAAATATTTTGTCCATAGTCACTAATAGTATAAAGAGGAAAGATTTGTTTGTATGTTTGTAAGGCTCGGAATCTATCGGACCAGTTAAAACTTGAATGCAATTACTTATACCATCTGACAGCCCTGAGAAGTGACTCGTTGCCGCAATCGGAGTTTAAAATACCTCAAAAACAAAATAGCCGATCGCATTTCGTTAGAAATTAATACGAACGAATAATCACGAAGATACCCGATCCCATACGACGAATATATCAGGGGGTCTACTCTCTTTCTCCGAAAACGAAACTTCGTGAACGAACGAAAATTAAACGTAGTTTCATTATCGCTTTGTTTTTATCATACTCAATTTTTTCTTCGTCTAATAATTTAACTTAAGTTGGTTTAGAAAATATAAACATCAAATAATTTTCTAGCGGACCACGTATGACGTAATTTTAGAACGAATAATAACTGTGGTAGAACTTTGCGAACTTTCGGCCGAAGCTTCGTTTTTCGGAGAAAGCGAGTATGCCCCCCAGTAACTTGGACAAAATTGCGTATGGTATTTAAAAAATAAAAGACTATTCACGTCTATTCCAAATGCAACCGGCTTTATTATATACTATCTAAAAATTGCCTATAAGTTAACATTCCGTTACTAAAACCGTAGAATAATTATACACTTAAATACTAGAAGGGCATTTTTCACTTTTTCACTCAATCCACATTTAAATCTCATAGTTTATGGATGTGATAACTGCCCTTTTAGTATGGAAACCTAGAAGTATCAAATAGACTGTGACTTATCTTCCATTTTCTGTGTCTTATACTTTACTTATAAGATGATTATTGTATCACCTAATTTATTCAACGAAAAATGTACTTAATCTAATATTATAAGAGTACTTTTTTTTAGTATAAAACAGTAGGTATTTATTAATTATTACATTTTTTCATGAGCTGACCTGACGACACTGTTCGAAACGAAAGTAATTGCTTATATCCTTATTTACCGACTTCAAAATCCTTTTTTCATTCTATCATTCGGATGTGTTTTTTTTTTAAATCTTAATTTCAATACTTTTTTAATGACGTTTTTGACATCAATAAAATAAGCTGTTGTACGGTCATATAAAAAGCGTCTAACATAACCATAATTTTATCCTTAGGTACTCCGCCAAGTCAATAGTTATAAACAGCCTCATAGTCACCCTTTTTGATAGTGTTTCATAATTTGTAGTATCCGATTTTTCAGTGAAATAATATTAAAATAAAATGTGCCTAGACGCTGTGTCCGAATCGTCAGCGAATCGATTAGTGTCGTACATATCTGGAAGAATTTAATCAGGGGCCTTACCATGAGCTCTTATTGCCATGATAGTTTCACTCATTTATGAGGCAGATGTATGTGACGTGCATACATCTCTCACTGTCGCACAACTGAATTAACATTGCAATAAGAGCTCATGGTTGGGCCCGAATGTCAGATTTTTAATCATCAATTAATCAACGTTTGCAACCACTAGACCAACAATCCAGTCATATACTTGTATTTGTTCATAATTATTGTAAATCCTGAAAGTTTATTCGAAATATTGACGAAAGAATTTATGTAATCGAATTAGTAATTTTGATTATTACCTCCACATACCTCATTTAGCTCTTTATAATTATTAGTACTTACGTCTAGTTGATGTATTTTAGTATAAAAATATTTTCTCATTAAATTATTATTTAATAAGTGGAATCTCAACGAAAATTACCCTATAGTTCAAAGGCCTAAGATGATAGAATCAAAATTAAGTAGGTATTTGTATTTCTTTGTTAATGTTAACGTTACTTATATTATGTAGATAGCAGACCAAAGAAACCAAAGTCGCAGCTAGTATTTACTTTTTTGTTGTGTGACAAGGAGAACTTAGTATGCGTTAGTTATGGAACGGAACGTACTTTACTTTTTTGCGCGAAGGTATAGGGATGTACTACGATGGCTGGCATTCTCGTCATACTTGTGAACAGGTGCTGCTTGTGGGGGCTGCTCATCTCATGCTACGCATTTAGAAATAAGTAGAACTACTAGACTTTTCTTTATGTTAATTTTTATCGACATTTAGGCGCATTGCAACTGTGTCCATAGGCTCACATTTCTCAAGTGATTTATTTTGTTTTTTTTTTTTATTGAAATATGAAATATGAAATATTTTTGAAAAGAGTAATTACTGAGATTCTTTCCAGGTTCTTCTCAGTAAAAGCAACCTTCCGAACCTGGCAGTAGTATGTATAATCCTGTAAATTGTGTCATTCTGAAGATCTGAAAGTGCTTTGTAAAAAGTCTAATCTAATAAAAGTATTTTTGACTTTTCGACTTTGACTAGTAAGTATGCCAATTTAGCCTAATAAGAGCTATTTTGCAAATTTGTTAGAAATACGTAGATTCTGGGACTGAAGTTAGTAGCTTTGCAGGAAAGGCCTAAAATACGTAGAATTGTGAGATGAGATGAACAATTGTGCATAAACAACTTAAAAAAAAGTAGTTTTAGTTTATTCAATGTGTCATTCTGAAATTTACATTAATTGCATCTCCTATTTTATGACGTCATTGCAACACAGCAGTGGCTTGTTTTACATTACCTACTTGTTTTATAAGTAAACATAAATTAAATAAAAATAATTATTTACCTATACTAGTAACAGTAGGTACTTGTTATTTATGTACTTAATTTTTAAATATACTTAGTTAAATTGTATGTGCTTTGTAACAAAACTGTTGTTATATACATCAATCAAATTAAAATGCAGCTGTAAAAAGATTAAATTAGAAATAAGTGGTTTATCCATGTCTACATATATACTTCAAATTATTACAACACGGAATATGGTATTTTTTCTTCTTTCGTGATGTATAAATTTATTTATTTACTCGGTGGATATTCAGACTTGTAACTTTTTTGTTGTATAGTTCTAAGATGTATAAAACTGAAAAGTCTCGTTTCAGTTATAATTAAATTGTTTGAAATAAATTGTTTTCAAAAGAAGATTTGTTCTTTCTTTGAGATAACCGATGGCTGGCAACTCAATATATTACCATGGGAGTAACATGAAAAGATGCTTTTTTTAATAATGGTTATAAGATGCTTTTTTTAATAATGGGTATATGCTTCGTTATAAAATATCATTGATACAATTCCCGAAAATCTATCTAAGACAACAGAGCTGAAAATGAGGCATTTTGGTCTGTGACCTTAGCCTGCCATCAAACAAAAAAAACTTTATTCGAAGTGGGTAGGCTCGCGCCAAAAAAAGAAACTTAATTTAATGTTGATCTTTGGTTTGTGCGCGCCATTTTATAAACGAAACGCACAATGGTTGGGTGAACAAAATAAAAGTGAAATTAAGTTATTCTCTAACTCAATATAACTCTTAAACTCAAATACTGCGGCACGGCAAACTCCTTTATTCATATTTAGTTATATTTCATGAGTGATTTGCAAATTCGACGTCGAGTGCAATACACGAGCTACGTAGGTATTCACATGTTTTTATAGCGATACGTTATTTTCCTATATACCTATATTATGATTAATTTATAGTGTTATGCTTTGATAGGCTCAGCCTCCTAAAGAGGAATTTAAGTATTATTAATTTAAGAATTTAGCAGGAGGGTATTAGGGTAAAATATAATTTGTTAAAACTACCGTCTAGAGATAGCCTTGATTGTTGATTGCCATAACGTATTTTTTTACCAAAAAGTTTTTGCACACATCGGTAACATAGATTAAACTAATAAATACAACAACACATCACTGTCTGCGACTGATCACCATATTGCAGAATATTGATTGAGACAATAATTTGACAAACATTATTATTTGTATATCAGCAGTGCTTCAGTGCTCATCTCATGATCGGCACTAGGTAAGCAGTAAAGAACGGGCAGCAAAATATAGTAGGGGCACTGCGCATGTTTTTATTTGCCTCATAAAATGTAGGTACTTGTTTTTAACTCGTGACGGGAGTTATAACTCCAGATTTACTTATAGAACTAAAATCTTACTTTTCTTATTCTTTGCAGTTCTATGATGTAATGATACAAAAATTAGTGTAGCACCCACCTACTTCGACAGAAAAAAATAAAATTCTCTTAATTTTGTTGTGCATATGGTATAGGTGCCGTCACGAGTTATGAGCGCTCAGCGGAAAGAGTTTGGGTAACTACGCATTTTATTGTGTATTTAATTCGTATTATGTCATACCATACATACAGACAGAGACTGACTCATAGCTCGTGACGGCACCTAGTTTAGATGAACTATCGCTGTTTTAATCGATGAGTAGGGTTGCTACGTTGCTAGTTCAATAATAGAAAATCCGGCTAGAGATTCGTAGGTATTCAGTAGGACATTTTGCCCTGAAAGGCACACATTTTTTATAGGAGTTCTTACCTTATTACTATTCTACTTCTGCTTAAGTGCGGTTGACAACACTATGTACTCGTTCTGTAAATACTTATAAAGTACTCAAGGCAAGATTTTTTGCCTTGGGTGATCAATCGTCATCAACCATTTTGGACTACACCCACCGCCGCGGTGGCAGCGGAAGGGTTATGTACCTACCAGAGTCCTGCTCACAGACAGATATTAGCTATGTACTAAAATTCACGGCTCCTCTCCATCCACTTTACAGCGGGAGGGGCAGCGTTTGACATAAGACGGGGGCCGTGCACTCGCGATTACCGGAGGGGGGCACAGTGGTATTAAGCCTGCTAACGTTGTACTATCCCAGATTAGAGCAATTTTTGGCCAAGATGGTTAATAGTTAGTTAAAATCATTACAGTACAATCTGGGTGCTTCTGCAGCGACACGTTTCTTTTATATATACATACATATGCTGACGCCTGTATCCCCCGAAGGAGTAGGCAGAGGTGTTGAAAAATATGATTAAGTACCAACGTGACAGATGGTGAGCCGCCGCACTCAGGCACTATATGGAGATACGTCTTTGAATTACTTGAGACATATCCAGGTTTCCTCATGATGTTTCATTCACCGTAAAGCATGTGGTGTGAAATCACTCCTTCTATATATGTAGAATTACTGCACTGACGACAGAAAGGGGTTGAGGTGTAAGTAAATAAAATAAATATCGTTAAAACTAAATATATGCTTTTATTTCACATCGTGTCAATATTCATTGGTCACAAACAAGTTTTGCACTTCGATAATGGAACTTACGAGCTTTCCTTTACAATATAAAATATATGCAGTTAACAACAATACCATCTGTTAAGAATAAATTACCAAATCATTTTATTCAAAAAGCCGGATACGTCTTAGCCACGAGTCTCTCCAAATGTGCCTTAACTTAGACAAACTTGCGCCCGCAAATATCCCTGTGTTTTAACCCACATTTAACCTCCTTAAGGGAAGAATTTCTGAAAACCCTCTGACCGCAAACAAAATCCTTCATAATCTGCGTGTAATTTCTCTCTTTTTGCAATGCGATTAAAATGCGAGCAAAATAATGGTAAATTTTTATATGGCGTATAAATTTGGTTACTTAACCCATTTCAAAGACTACTGTGTATGTATATGTAACCATATTTTGTCACAGGATTCAAAATAACCAAACTCGACGTACATCCCTTTTAAAATCCGTATTACAAAAAGAGATTGAACTACTTTCAAACCAAGGATTATGTAACCCGATGTATTAAATGGATTTTCAAAATGCCAGCTTTATCTACAAACTAGCTTCTGTCCGCAACTTGGTTTAAGCGTGAGGGTAACACTGTTTTTTTTTCAAATCGGACTAGTAGTTCCTGTGATTAGTGCGTTAAAGGAAACACAAACTCTAAAGCTTTTTATAATAATACTAGCTGTGCCCCGCGATTTCACCCGCGTAGATTTAGTTTCATGCTTCATGTCGCGGAACCCTAATATTTTTAATAAATAAAAGTAGCCTAAGTTACTCCTTGGAACATCAGCTACTTGCCAATGAAAGTCCCGTTAGAATCGGTCCAGCCGTTTCAGAGATTACCCGGAACAGACAGACAGAGAAAAAAATTAAAATTTAGTTTTTCAGTGTCAGTAGTTTGTACACTTTCATATGCATGTAGTGAAAAGCTGATATTTTGGAATTACACTGACACACAGACACTTCAATTTTATTTATCTGTATAGATATAGATAGACTAGTATAAGATAGTTAGGTGTTAAAACTGTATGTGCACTGCAGAGACTCGTGTTAGACGCTACAATTATGTTCTCAGTAGTACATTCAACAATGGTACACCTTCTGATATGCAGCTTGCTCGACATCAATAATGCCAACAATTGAAAACAATAATCACCAGTAAATTTAACCTCTAACAACATTAAACTCTTAAGCATTATACAAAATTATTATCAATATCACAAATAAAATACAGAACTGAATTCTCTAGCTTTTATAATTACTGTGGCGCGAAAACAAAATTTTGTATACATCTATTGAATGTAACGCAATTATACGCTTAGCATAATCTGTCTCTATTGAAATATAACTATATGCTTATGAACAAGCAATGTCAGTCATTTTTATTTATACAACGACAGGAATAAAATGTATTTTATACATTTCAAACTATTGTGTCGTTTCGAATATACAAATTAACTTATTCAATGCGGCCCAGCGAGGACATCTGTCTCCCTCGCACGTAATGACATATATTCGTCACACTACCGCACCAGTACCCCTATCACGAGTTTGCATTCGTTTTCGTAATCTATACTCGATAGCGTCTCCGTCGAATATTTGTATGAGAAATTGAACAGCGCCTCCAAGCGGTGACGTGAAGATCTCGTACAACTTTTGTCAGTGACGCTAGCGAGTATAGATAACGAAAACGGTGGCAAACTCGTGATTGGGGTACTGTGCCATTGGATCGCGGACGCATGACAAATTGTGAAACAAAACCTTACTGTACAAATCTATTAAAACAGAAACACTATAATACAAAATAAAAGAAAAAACAAGTTTATACAAAGTCTGTTTGGTTTACTGAATCGAAGCCAGTTTCCCGCCTGAATTCTTCAACAATAAGACGTAGAAAAAATTAAATATTAACATACAAAGTCAGCCTTCGCGTAACAATTCTCCTTCAAATATTCGCCTATAAACCATTTTCCTAACCGGTCGCGTCTGTAACGAGACCCATCGTTCACACCCGGGTAATATGCCATTCACTATACGATCGTCAAACTGTCGCGAAGACATTGTGTTACAATTTAGGTTATTGAAGCTTAATCCAATGGATTTTATTGGTGTAATTTCAGAACAGGGGCCTTGACATCCAGAACTATTTCTCGAAGCAACACGATTTGTTTAAGTGAACAACCCTTACATATTATAATTTAAAAAGCACTACTATGGTAACTCACTTTCACAAATCGTGTGTCGAGAAACTGCCCTGTAATTGTCACCATCACCAATGTTCCAACTTCTAACAAATGACAGTGACAGATTTGTTTTGACACTTGAGTGACATTGACGTCTTATAAATCGGCCACTATCATTTGTTTCCTTTTCGTTCTCTCATTTGTACGTTATGATTGAATCAGAACAAAAAAAACTTATTCGATCACTTAGCCGTTAAGTTCGACTTTTATATTTAATAAATACCCGCACATCGGACAGGCTAAGGCGGGCAATATTAGTATTAACATCAATGTCATGGTGATATTAATGAAAATAACGACATACAAATTAATGCAACTCATTTTATTATACAAGTATAAATAACATTTGATATTATTCTTCAGTTAGTTGTCAAAGCTGTGTGACTAGTTATGAGGCGGCTAACTGTTTCCACTGTCCGGAAATATCTATATTATATAATATTATATTACAATAGACATACTTTACTATACGTGTAAATAATAATGATTACATATTCCATTCGAGCGCTATATTTATTGCTTTCCGTTTATTCTATTAAGGCAAATGCACTAACCGCTAAACAATTAATTCATCAGAAATAATTTATGTATAAATACAAGTGTATGATAGTAACATACCTAATTTACTAAACATTTAAATAGTTTTTGTACGCTATACATACAAAATAAACTTATATAATTCTATATCAACATAATGTATTAGAATAGGGACAGGGAAAATAGTTACCACCTAATATTTGTATGAGTCAGGCAGAGGTTACATTACATTGTGTTACGAATTATGTGACGTTACTTTATGAACAATTTCCGATTTCAATAACAGCTTATTTGACTGATTGCAAGTGACATAAGTATATACGTCATATAAATATGCCCTGAGTAATCTAATATCATAATAGAGGTAAAATTGGAGTTAATACGGTCTTTTAATTATGCTTTGATCAATCGACCAATTAAACGCGTCAGTTACAACATACTATGTATATATGTATATAGTTTATAAGTAACGTCGCATCTAAACTGTAGGCTTACACAAAGTAACTTATCTCACGCGTGCGCTAATAGAAACGATACAAAATATATTGCAATAGTGCACGTGACATATGTTTAGTATCGCTTCTATTAGCGTAAGCGCGAGAATAGTCACTTTGTCTAAGCCTACAGTAATTTTAGTTCATGTCGTTTACATATTCGTACCACAGTATAACATAATGTAACATAGGAATATAGTATAGTCTATGATCACACCGTCAAGTACTGCTACATAACATTTAACATGTAAATAAATCGCCTAATAAGACGCACCAGACAGATAAATATATTCGTTGTGCGTACATGCGCCTTACCAAGTAACAACAACGTAAATGTTTACCGATATGAACACGCCTTATGAGTGTATACGGTTATCTTTACAAGGTAAATATATACAGGGCGTACACTTATAAAGAGAACATTTTCCACAGGGCGTCGGTATATGGTATATATCATTTTAAAAATATTAATCCCTTAACATCTTTAACGAAATTCAAATAACTATGTACTCAAAAATAAATAGTAAGCACAAAGAACACAAAAAAAAAATGTTAAGTCATTATCTTTATATATGTATAATACGTATCACGTGTGTATCACTGAGCTCCTAAACGTCTGGACCGATTTGAATGATTTTTTTGTATGCGTCTCAGCAATCGCGTAATCAGCCCGGCAAATGGCGCTGCAGTCGGTATCTAGGTTATCTATGCCGTGTGTCGGGTCCGTTAGTTTTATATATTTTTAAATTGATATGTACCACCAATCGACGGTCTGTGGTAAAAATATTCGCCTTAAAAAATCTAGACCCTATATAAATATATATATTTATCAACCCTTCCCACAGGAATCAAGACGATAACATGAATAACACTTCTATTTTTGCGTCAAACGCGTTTACGGTGACAATAAAGCATGGATGTATAACCACCTAGCCAATGTTTAAATGGTTACTAGATTTAAATGCCAAGGTATTGAGTTTCTCAAACATTATGTTTCGGATGAACAACTCCATATTTCTGACAAAATCAAAAATGCTATAAATATGTATTTCTGAAATCAAACCCTATTATCACTATAAACGCCTAGCCTCTTATTACAAAACATGGTTAAAGCCGCGACTAAACCAAAAATTATCTTCATCCCTTTTTAAATCCGTATCACAGAAAGAGATGAATTTTAAACCAAGGACTATCTTAGTCTTATGTTTTGTAATAAAGGGTAATATATAAGTTTACAATACGTGTTTTTTTATAATATGTAATATATTTCATAATCTGGTGGTACCGGTGTTAATCATAGGCATAACAACAATAAATAATACTTAGAACCAATACTCCCGCGCAATACACGGCTATTCTGTAAGCCATCACGAAAGCACTGATATATTCCCGTCAAGCGAAATTGAACTCCATCTCTTTAAATATACGTTTCAATTTCGTGAACTTGGCTTATTCAAGGTATTTTTTTATATACTGTAGCCGAATTCACGTAATAAAAACTATTGATAGTGTTTTCGTATCCATTATATCAATGAAAAAACGGAATAGCTCAGTCTTTGTCATGAAAACATCAGTTAAAGTCTGATTCTATTGAAATACAATTTCGGATCACGTGATCACATTTTGATAGGATGACTTTAATCGTTCAACGATATTACGATTGTTTGCTTTACGTGAGTTCGGGCACTGTATTGTAATGGGCGCATCATAATGACGTTTCAATACCAATAGTTGGTAATAACGGACCTAATATCTGAATAGAGTCTTTTGTGTATCGGAGTGGTGGCTATTAGTATTAGATATGGTCATTGTAGCGTGGGTAAGTCAGGGTAAGGTGAGTGAGCAGTGTGGTGGTGTGTGTGTGTGTCACCGCATCGCCCGACACCGACGGCACACGCGCACAGAGCCGCAGTCGCCCCACGAACTCATCTCTGAACACGACCCGCAGAATATACCGCCGCACCGTCTGGAACACAACACGTACGGGCTTAAAGGATATTTTCGGAGGAGCTTTACGTGGCCCTAATATAAGTTACTAGCGGACGCCACGCTGTTTCACCCGCGTAGTTCCCGTTTCCGTGGGAGTACGGGGATAAAATATAGCCTATGTTACTCGCTGATGATATGTAGCTATCCATTGGTGAAAGAATTTTCAAGATCGGTCAAGTAGTTTTGGAGTCTATTCAAAGCAAACAATCAAACAAAAAATTTGAGTAGATAGAAGTGTTCATAGATCATTCAAATTGTGCTATAATCATGTAATTTTATAATCCACGCTATATATTGTAGTGCGATGGGAACGTGTCCGTTCAAATAGTTAGTGAGCGATGGTTTATCCTATGCGATTGAATCATAATAATACGATCGCAGTTCAGAAATTTATTTTCATTACTACTGAGACTTTCATGAATTTTAAATCTTATACGACTTTGTCTCAATGACAGACCCTGCTGTGCCTATATTAACAGTTTGATACGTCGTGGCGTGATGGGGTCGTCACCGTTTTTATTTGATCTTTGAAACAGTGTAGGCAAAGCTTAAGAATACTTAAGTAATTTAGGGATTGTTATTTATTAACAGACTTAAAAAAAGGAGGAGGTTATCAATTGGACTGTAAGTTATTTTTTCTTAGTACCTGCAGTGGTGCCGTCGTCGTGCGAGCCAGAAGTGGTTCCGGCAGTGTTGGCAGCGCGGCGCGGCGCTGTCGGGCAGCCAGTCCACCCCCCGCGCCTCCTCGCCCACCTCGACCTCGGAGGCGCTGCTCCCCCCGCTGCCGCCGCTGCTGCTGCCGCCGCTGCCGCTCGCACTGCTGCGCGCGCTGCTACCTGCCTTCTGCTGCATAACACGCACACGTTCAATATAACACGTCTATGTGAAGGTAAGCTTATTTTTAACATACTTCAAAAAAATGAGGAGGTTATCAATTCAACTGAAGGTTTGTTAATTATTTTTAAACGCTACTATATTTGAAGGTCGCTTACTGTTTAAAAAAATAATGACTGGCGGTGCTCATATTGATTGTTTACAGTGACTTATTCAAACTGATCATGGATTATTCGAAATCTACAATTAAACCCTAATTTATTTAAATTAGGAGGAGAGGGGCTAATCTTAGAGTGCAGTACAGATTACACGCGAAAATTATAACTAACAGAACACACATGTGCATAATAATAAAGTAATTTCAGCCTCTCTTAGTTGAGCATATGTATTGTAAAAATCACAATACATATAACATGTTTACATTTTCAAAATGTTGCGTTTATGTAAAAATTATATAGGTATGGTTAAGGGACAAAAAGATGGACATTGGACAGAGACAAATGGAGAGACTAGCATCGGCTACACCGACAAGAGTTATTACTCTTAAATGAACGATGATGAAGGGATAAAGGTAAGGTACATAGTGTGTGTGTCGCCGTATATCAGTGTACCTATGCGCGTGTGGGGGTGGTGGGGGGAGGGGTCAGTGACCTGAGAGGGCGGCGGCGAGGCCAGGCGCAGCGCCTCCCGCGCCGACCGCAGCTGCCCACTCAGCTCCTCCACTACTTTCTGCGAACAATACAACATATCGTTTACTCTATTGTTATATTGTAGCTTCAACTTCAGACCTTAATCATTTTAATAATCATTGAATTTGAACATTTTGACGATGTTTAGTAGTCACATAGAGGAGGCTGAGGGCCCTTTTAAATTGAGCGTTTTGGTTTCCATCTGTTTTTGATGAATATATTTTCCAACCCCTTTACCCGACAGCGTACTGCTACGCCAACACGTACGGCAGGACGTCAACGTCACAAAATTGTCTCGTAAATACCGCTGCGGTGCTGCAGCAGTATTGCTTCAAACGATCAGTTTGAAAAGTTCTAAATAGCAGTCGGCGTGCTCAATAGGGCTAGCAGTGCTTCGCATCGTCGTAAAATGATTAGAATTTCGATTTAGACATCAAAATTGTTTGTTTCACGTGAATCGGGCCACAGTTAGCCGGCACCGCACTGTTGTTTGTTACCTTCTGGTAGAGTATGATCTGGTGCAGGCGGTCCTGCAGCGGGTCGGGCGCGGGCGGCAGGCCGTCCAGCGGGTCGGTGCGCGGCCGGCCGCCCGCCGCGCACGTGTTGTTTGTTACCTTCTGGTAGAGTATGATCTGGTGCAGGCGGTCCTGCAGCGGGTCGAGCGCGGGCGGCAGGCCGTCCAGCGGGTCGGTGCGCGGCCGGCCGCCCGCCGCGCACGTGTTGTTTGTTACCTTCTGGTAGAGTATGATCTGGTGCAGGCGGTCCTGCAGCGGGTCGAGCGCGGGCGGCAGGCCGTCCAGCGGGTCGGTGCGCGGCCGGCCGCCCGCCGCGCACGTGTTGTTTGTTACCTTCTGGTAGAGTATGATCTGGTGCAGGCGGTCCTGCAGCGGGTCGAGCGCGGGCGGCAGGCCGTCCAGCGGGTCGGTGCGCGGCCGGCCGCCCGCCGCGCACGTGTTGTTTGTTACCTTCTGGTAGAGTATGATCTGGTGCAGGCGGTCCTGCAGCGGGTCGAGCGCGGGCGGCAGGCCGTCCAGCGGGTCGGTGCGCGGCCGGCCGCCCGCCGCGCACGTGTTGTTTGTTACCTTCTGGTAGAGTATGATCTGGTGCAGGCGGTCCTGCAGCGGGTCGAGCGCGGGCGGCAGGCCGTCCAGCGGGTCGGTGCGCGGCCGGCCGCCCGCCGCGCACGTGTTGTTTGTTACCTTCTGGTAGAGTATGATCTGGTGCAGGCGGTCCTGCAGCGGGTCGAGCGCGGGCGGCAGGCCGTCCAGCGGGTCGGTGCGCGGCCGGCCGCCCGCCGCGCACGTGTTGTTTGTTACCTTCTGGTAGAGTATGATCTGGTGCAGGCGGTCCTGCAGCGGGTCGAGCGCGGGCGGCAGGCCGTCCAGCGGGTCGGTGCGCGGCCGGCCGCCCGCCGCGCACGTGTTGTTTGTTACCTTCTGGTAGAGTATGATCTGGTGCAGGCGGTCCTGCAGCGGGTCGAGCGCGGGCGGCAGGCCGTCCAGCGGGTCGGTGCGCGGCCGGCCGCCCGCCGCGCACGTGTTGTTTGTTACCTTCTGGTAGAGTATGATCTGGTGCAGGCGGTCCTGCAGCGGGTCGAGCGCGGGCGGCAGGCCGTCCAGCGGGTCGGTGCGCGGCCGGCCGCCCGCCGCGCACGTGTTGTTTGTTACCTTCTGGTAGAGTATGATCTGGTGCAGGCGGTCCTGCAGCGGGTCGAGCGCGGGCGGCAGGCCGTCCAGCGGGTCGGTGCGCGGCCGGCCGCCCGCCGCGCACGTGTTGTTTGTTACCTTCTGGTAGAGTATGATCTGGTGCAGGCGGTCCTGCAGCGGGTCGAGCGCGGGCGGCAGGCCGTCCAGCGGGTCGGTGCGCGGCCGGCCGCCCGCCGCGCACGTGTTGTTTGTTACCTTCTGGTAGAGTATGATCTGGTGCAGGCGGTCCTGCAGCGGGTCGAGCGCGGGCGGCAGGCCGTCCAGCGGGTCGGTGCGCGGCCGGCCGCCCGCCGCGCACGTGTTGTTTGTTACCTTCTGGTAGAGTATGATCTGGTGCAGGCGGTCCTGCAGCGGGTCGAGCGCGGGCGGCAGGCCGTCCAGCGGGTCGGTGCGCGGCCGGCCGCCCGCCGCGCACGTGTTGTTTGTTACCTTCTGGTAGAGTATGATCTGGTGCAGGCGGTCCTGCAGCGGGTCGAGCGCGGGCGGCAGGCCGTCCAGCGGGTCGGTGCGCGGCCGGCCGCCCGCCGCGCACGTGTTGTTTGTTACCTTCTGGTAGAGTATGATCTGGTGCAGGCGGTCCTGCAGCGGGTCGAGCGCGGGCGGCAGGCCGTCCAGCGGGTCGGTGCGCGGCCGGCCGCCCGCCGCGCACGTGTTGTTTGTTACCTTCTGGTAGAGTATGATCTGGTGCAGGCGGTCCTGCAGCGGGTCGAGCGCGGGCGGCAGGCCGTCCAGCGGGTCGGTGCGCGGCCGGCCGCCCGCCGCGCACGTGTTGTTTGTTACCTTCTGGTAGAGTATGATCTGGTGCAGGCGGTCCTGCAGCGGGTCGAGCGCGGGCGGCAGGCCGTCCAGCGGGTCGGTGCGCGGCCGGCCGCCCGCCGCGCACGTGTTGTTTGTTACCTTCTGGTAGAGTATGATCTGGTGCAGGCGGTCCTGCAGCGGGTCGAGCGCGGGCGGCAGGCCGTCCAGCGGGTCGGTGCGCGGCCGGCCGCCCGCCGCGCACGTGTTGTTTGTTACCTTCTGGTAGAGTATGATCTGGTGCAGGCGGTCCTGCAGCGGGTCGAGCGCGGGCGGCAGGCCGTCCAGCGGGTCGGTGCGCGGCCGGCCGCCCGCCGCGCACGTGTTGTTTGTTACCTTCTGGTAGAGTATGATCTGGTGCAGGCGGTCCTGCAGCGGGTCGAGCGCGGGCGGCAGGCCGTCCAGCGGGTCGGTGCGCGGCCGGCCGCCCGCCGCGCACGTGTTGTTTGTTACCTTCTGGTAGAGTATGATCTGGTGCAGGCGGTCCTGCAGCGGGTCGAGCGCGGGCGGCAGGCCGTCCAGCGGGTCGGTGCGCGGCCGGCCGCCCGCCGCGCACGTGTTGTTTGTTACCTTCTGGTAGAGTATGATCTGGTGCAGGCGGTCCTGCAGCGGGTCGAGCGCGGGCGGCAGGCCGTCCAGCGGGTCGGTGCGCGGCCGGCCGCCCGCCGCGCACGTGTTGTTTGTTACCTTCTGGTAGAGTATGATCTGGTGCAGGCGGTCCTGCAGCGGGTCGAGCGCGGGCGGCAGGCCGTCCAGCGGGTCGGTGCGCGGCCGGCCGCCCGCCGCGCACGTGTTGTTTGTTACCTTCTGGTAGAGTATGATCTGGTGCAGGCGGTCCTGCAGCGGGTCGAGCGCGGGCGGCAGGCCGTCCAGCGGGTCGGTGCGCGGCCGGCCGCCCGCCGCGCACGTGTTGTTTGTTACCTTCTGGTAGAGTATGATCTGGTGCAGGCGGTCCTGCAGCGGGTCGAGCGCGGGCGGCAGGCCGTCCAGCGGGTCGGTGCGCGGCCGGCCGCCCGCCGCGCACGTGTTGTTTGTTACCTTCTGGTAGAGTATGATCTGGTGCAGGCGGTCCTGCAGCGGGTCGAGCGCGGGCGGCAGGCCGTCCAGCGGGTCGGTGCGCGGCCGGCCGCCCGCCGCGCACGTGTTGTTTGTTACCTTCTGGTAGAGTATGATCTGGTGCAGGCGGTCCTGCAGCGGGTCGAGCGCGGGCGGCAGGCCGTCCAGCGGGTCGGTGCGCGGCCGGCCGCCCGCCGCGCACGTGTTGTTTGTTACCTTCTGGTAGAGTATGATCTGGTGCAGGCGGTCCTGCAGCGGGTCGAGCGCGGGCGGCAGGCCGTCCAGCGGGTCGGTGCGCGGCCGGCCGCCCGCCGCGCACGTGTTGTTTGTTACCTTCTGGTAGAGTATGATCTGGTGCAGGCGGTCCTGCAGCGGGTCGAGCGCGGGCAGCAGGCCGTCCAGCGGGTCGGTGCGCGGCCGGCCGCCCGCCGCGCACGTGTTGTTTGTTACCTTCTGGTAGAGTATGATCTGGTGCAGGCGGTCCTGCAGCGGGTCGAGCGCGGGCGGCAGGCCGTCCAGCGGGTCGGTGCGCGGCCGGCCGCCCGCCGCGCACGTGTTGTTTGTTACCTTCTGGTAGAGTATGATCTGGTGCAGGCGGTCCTGCAGCGGGTCGAGCGCGGGCGGCAGGCCGTCCAGCGGGTCGGTGCGCGGCCGGCCGCCCGCCGCGCACGTGTTGTTTGTTACCTTCTGGTAGAGTATGATCTGGTGCAGGCGGTCCTGCAGCGGGTCGAGCGCGGGCGGCAGGCCGTCCAGCGGGTCGGTGCGCGGCCGGCCGCCCGCCGCGCACGTGTTGTTTGTTACCTTCTGGTAGAGTATGATCTGGTGCAGGCGGTCCTGCAGCGGGTCGAGCGCGGGCGGCAGGCCGTCCAGCGGGTCGGTGCGCGGCCGGCCGCCCGCCGCGCACGTGTTGTTTGTTACCTTCTGGTAGAGTATGATCTGGTGCAGGCGGTCCTGCAGCGGGTCGAGCGCGGGCGGCAGGCCGTCCAGCGGGTCGGTGCGCGGCCGGCCGCCCGCCGCGCACGTGTTGTTTGTTACCTTCTGGTAGAGTATGATCTGGTGCAGGCGGTCCTGCAGCGGGTCGAGCGCGGGCGGCAGGCCGTCCAGCGGGTCGGTGCGCGGCCGGCCGCCCGCCGCGCACGTGTTGTTTGTTACCTTCTGGTAGAGTATGATCTGGTGCAGGCGGTCCTGCAGCGGGTCGAGCGCGGGCAGCAGGCCGTCCAGCGGGTCGGTGCGCGGCCGGCCGCCCGCCGCGCACGTGTTGTTTGTTACCTTCTGGTAGAGTATGATCTGGTGCAGGCGGTCCTGCAGCGGGTCGAGCGCGGGCGGCAGGCCGTCCAGCGGGTCGGTGCGCGGCCGGCCGCCCGCCGCGCACGTGTTGTTTGTTACCTTCTGGTAGAGTATGATCTGGTGCAGGCGGTCCTGCAGCGGGTCGAGCGCGGGCAGCAGGCCGTCCAGCGGGTCGGTGCGCGGCCGGCCGCCCGCCGCGCACGTGTTGTTTGTTACCTTCTGGTAGAGTATGATCTGGTGCAGGCGGTCCTGCAGCGGGTCGAGCGCGGGCGGCAGGCCGTCCAGCGGGTCGGTGCGCGGCCGGCCGCCCGCCGCGCACGTGTTGTTTGTTACCTTCTGGTAGAGTATGATCTGGTGCAGGCGGTCCTGCAGCGGGTCGAGCGCGGGCAGCAGGCCGTCCAGCGGGTCGGTGCGCGGCCGGCCGCCCGCCGCGCACGTGTTGTTTGTTACCTTCTGGTAGAGTATGATCTGGTGCAGGCGGTCCTGCAGCGGGTCGAGCGCGGGCGGCAGGCCGTCCAGCGGGTCGGTGCGCGGCCGGCCGCCCGCCGCGCACGTGTTGTTTGTTACCTTCTGGTAGAGTATGATCTGGTGCAGGCGGTCCTGCAGCGGGTCGAGCGCGGGCAGCAGGCCGTCCAGCGGGTCGGTGCGCGGCCGGCCGCCCGCCGCGCACGTGTTGTTTGTTACCTTCTGGTAGAGTATGATCTGGTGCAGGCGGTCCTGCAGCGGGTCGAGCGCGGGCGGCAGGCCGTCCAGCGGGTCGGTGCGCGGCCGGCCGCCCGCCGCGCCGCACGCGCAGCGCACGGCCCCTCCGTGGGCCACACAAGCGCCGCACCAACACATGTCGCCGCCGCACACACCCTCGCCCCCTATGTACCCGACAATACATCACATTATTACACGTAGGCGAGCTTAAGGAATCCTACGTGAGTAGGGGTGCGGGGGTACGATCACGAGGGAGAAAGGTGCGGGCAGAATCTGTTTGTCATCCGCACCGCTCATAAAATCTATAACTGATAGCCGTTTTTTTCCTGTACCAAACTCAAAAAAAATTACGTAATCATTCAGTTCAATGACTGTATGAACCTCCGTAAATCTGGGGCCAATGCATCCACACATAATCGGCGATAACACAAAGAATATAATAAGTATATAATGACCATGGTTATCAGCGGGTCGCCTGGGCGAGGCGGGGCACAAGGTGAGCTGGCTGGCCAGCCGCGTGCCTCCCACCTCCACCTCACTCTCTGAACTGACACTCGTGCTGCATGACGTTGCTCCACCTAATTACAATATAATACACACATTGGTTTATTGAAATCTCTACTGCCTAGTTGGTCTAGTGGTTAAAAAGTTCGCTAGAAGTTTCGATCAAGTGGTCTCCCTGGTATTGTCAAAAATAGTCCGGAGTTTGCAAGCTGGCGGTGTTTCCACCTACATGCCTCGGAATGCACGTTAAGCCTGATCTTCCGCCTGATCTCTCTCCAGTCGTGTCGGATCGCCGTCCCGTTGGACTAAGCGAATATGAGAGTGAGGGAATAAACAGTGCACCTGTTTTACGCACACACTTGTGTGCACTATAATATCTCCTACGCAGATGGCTGAAATCCGCTTAGGAGACCATCCTTGAAAGATCGTGGTGTAAAATCCCTGCCACCTAAGTATTTTTAGAAAAGCTCAAGTGATTGGAACTTGCGTCGCTTGCGTAGCCGATGACTACTTAAACCTAGCGGCCACTACGACTCTTCTTTCAGTATGTAAAAAATGCTCACCGTTGAGGTCAACCTCTAGGAAGTTGGCGGATTCGTGATGCAGCCCGTTGCAGCCGTTATGCGTGGGCGGAGCGGGCATAGTCGACCGCTCGTGTCTCTCAGGCCGCTCAGGCCTCTCAGGCTCCGATGAGGACTGGTTGCTGGACTCGGAGATGGATCGCCACGTGATACTAATGTTGCGCGTGCGACCACTCTCGCGGCCAACCTGAGGTATCTGAATGATTTCCAAATAATCTTTAATTTCTACCAATTTTTTTCGACTTTCGCCCGCAGCTTTATCTGCATGCTAATAGGATTTTTCGTGCAAACGTTCATACGATTTTTGACCTCTTTAGGGGTAGGGAATTTTGGAAAACCCTTTCTTAGTAGTAACGCTGTACGTTGATATATAAGTCAGAATAATTTAATATGTAAATAAATTAACAGTACTTAGTCCTGCTCAACTGGTATATCAGCCTAAACATCTAGTCCTAGAGACATAGCAATGAAGTGTGTTCTTTGTGATCCACCATGAAATGTTAGCTCTAGGGGCGGTGAGGGAGATAAAATTGCACTATACATTTGCACCACCAAAGATCTTGTGCAAAATAAGGGGGTAGAATTTTCTGTTGAAAAAAATGACGCTTAGGGTCGAATGGAAGCTAATCTTATTAAAAATGTAATGCAACTTACATCTCGTTCGACGCCAATAACATCGGAATACGTGTCGCAGACGAACACTGGCGGCTCTTCAGGGGTGTCAACGTCGGGCGAGGTGCCAACCCTGATCACACTCTCCGACATATCAACATGGTCGCCGTTCACACTTGGCGTCGACACTTCTCGATCGCCATCCGCTCTTATTACATCCGGGTCGATCACTTTTTCTGTATGGTCGATCACTTCATCTGTGTGCTCGATCACTTTATCATGGTCGATGCCAATGTCGGTGTGTTCGATCACTTTGTCGATGCACACGCCGGCCAGCTCCCGTTCCAGTGACGATGAGCCGCTTGTAATGTCGCGTGGTAATGTATCGTTCTCGAAGTGATCCGGGTGGAGGCCGTCGACCTGGAAAATATCATTTATTTACCGACCCCATAAAAAGAGTAGCTTGTCTAGACAACAAATATACTGGGTAATTGTTACGAAGAACAATTTTACAATCTTTTTAAGAGTTCAATAGATTATGGATTTATATTTTGCTACAATTTTTTGACCGCAAATTTGTCAATATGCAATTTCGTCACTATCTCTCTGCGGTTTATGGTCGCAAGGCAGACTCCTATACTATTTGTATGGGGTTTTTATCAAGATTCAGTACGTTTCAATATAGATCTTGGCAGATTTTTTTTAAAATAAATATAATCTTTATAACTTCATAAACCTCTCTAAACATTTTTTTAGACTGGAAACGCGATTTAAACACATAATCCAGTGGCTCAAGCGTTCACGGGCAGGAGTAATCGCTGGTGTATCTTCCGAAAGCTACTCTTTGAACACCTCTTTTCTCTTCCGGGTACCTTCGTAGGCAAAAGCTTACCTGATCAGGAGTATCATCTTGTACATCGCCGAGTGGCAGTAGGGGCAGCTCGTCGACACAACTGTCTGTGAGTGCGGATCGGCACGAACTCTCGCCTACCACCATCGATAGCTTCCTGCACACATACATTATACTTGCATGATTATTTGACGACATCACTGGTCTTGTGGTTAGTATACCTGACTGCTACAGTAGGTGTCGAGGGTTCGATTATCACATCGGAGCTAGCATTTGATAGGTGTATTAAGAAAACCCTGTGTATGTCTAGTAACCATAGTACAAGGTTTGCTTAGTTTGAGACTAGATGGCGCTGTGTGATAACGTTGAAACAATATTATTTATTTCATGTATTAAGGACTAGCTTCCACTCTCAGCCTCGCCTGCTTGGCAGGAAATTTCACATTTCTTGGTACTACCAAGAACACAAACTCCAAATTTCATGTCGCTGGGAAGGTTTAGGTTGAGCGTTGATTTTAGTCCGTCTGGCTGTATTTATAGATAACTTTTAAGATTCCTTATTATGTTCCAAAAAATTTAAGTAGCATAATTTATGTAAGTTCATAAAAATATAAATCTTACATGACGTCAGGCGCCAGGCTGGGATCGCTGCACCGTCTCTGCGCAGTTCTCTTCTCGCCCTCGTTCACCAGGTTATCACAGGATCGCGTCTTCGTCATTAAACCTTTAATACAAACAATTTTTATTGCAGTGTATATTTGGAGCTGCTCGACTGGGGACTACCTTCGAGTAGTGTTGTGTTCCTGCGGTAAGTAAGATCGCCAGTATTCCATGAAGGAGATAACTAGGAGTGGTGTCGCTGTGCTAGCTGTAGTTCTCATTATTCTCACGGATTTCATTAATGAAATAGGCAATACGCGAGTGTCATTTGGTGGTACCAGCATTAATTGACAGTACCCGCGTATTATCAAGCGTACTGCTTGTTGATCCTATGTAGGGGATCTGTGGTCAGTGAATATGGCACGCTTGAGAAGCCCTCTTCACGCCGCTTTCAGCGCAGTACTAACCAGCCGGTCAGCTAGCGACCAACGAGTAGGCTTCTTGACTCTCTACAAATTATTTTCCTAGTCCCTTCTAGTCATCTCATCAAGGCATGTTCGCGCTCGTAGCTCGTCCAGTGTGGCGATCTTGGTTCTCCGTTTGTGCTAGTTCAGGATTATGATAGGAGAGCAGGGGCCTTACCATGAGCTCTTATTGCCATGATAGTTTCACTCATTTATGAGACAGATGTATGTGACGTGTATACATCTGTCACTTTCGCACAACTGAAATAAGAGGTTGGGCCCCAGGTGGGGCAGAAGTTGTATGTGGTGGTATTATTACCTTGTGTGGAGGGCGGCGGCGGAGCGGGCGGGGGCGCGCGCTCGTCGTCGTTGGGGCGCTCCGCCCCGAACATGGCGCGCCACACCACCGTGCCGCGCACCGAACACTCCGGCCACACCACCTACACACATTATAATATACTACAGGTGCCGTCATGAGTTATTAGCGCTCAGCTAAATAGTGGGGGTAACTCAGCACCACAGACAGACTCATAATAAGTGCATTCAAGGTCATCACCCATAACTAGTAACGGTAGCTATATTATTACTTTTACTAGAATATGGTATTCGTCAACTATGTAACTTCACCTGACAAAGGTATAACTTTTCTTAACTTTAACTTTTTAACACGAAAAATCACGACTTACACGACTTTCATATTATTTCAGTGACTGAAAGCTACTCAAATATACCACGTACAAATTAAAGATACCCTACTACAAACATAGGCTGTATATTTTCATCCCATAAAATTCTCCATATCGTGACTGCATAGTACTTACGATATAATAGTATTTACGATCCTCGTGCTAGTTCTTTAAGATGAATTATAGTACTATCGTGTTAATTACAGACTACAGTCTGTATCAGGGCTGGCACGTACCTGTTGGTGGGGGTGCGGCGTGTAGAGATGGTTCCTGTAGGCAGGCGCGGCCAGAAGCAGCCACACGTGCGCACAGCCCTCGCTAACCCG
This sequence comes from Watsonalla cultraria, assembly GCA_964035505.1. NCBI lineage: Eukaryota > Metazoa > Arthropoda > Insecta > Lepidoptera > Drepanidae > Watsonalla > Watsonalla cultraria. The sequence continues at coordinate 7,610,664 of OZ037731.1, forward strand.
CGCCTCTTGACGCTCCCGTCGCGTGTTGCACAGGAATGTGCCGAACATACACGAGTGGACGTGTGTGCCTAGCTTTATCTGTAACAAGGTAAAGGTTGAAGCACACTTGAAACTGAACTTTCATCATTTCAGCCGACAGACGCCCACTGCTGGGGATAGGCCTCCCCCAACGACCTCCATGACGACCGGTCTTGTGCCTCCCGCATCCATCGACTGAACTATTAACGCCCTAAATAATGACTTTCAGTATTATTGGTATGAAACTTCCTAATGTAACGGCCACTTATCAACATCGTAATGGCTCACGATGAGACAATGCCCGCGAACTAGGCGAAGATCCCTAGTTGATGTGTACGAACACTTATATTCGTAAGGGTCGCACTTGGGACCGATATTTTATAACGCATAGCTATTGACGCGATATTAGGTATATTTATACAATACTAGAGGACGTCACACGGTTTCACCCGGATAGTTCCCGTTCCCGTGGGAGTACGGTGATAAAATATAGCCTATAGTAATCGGTGAAAATGTAGCATTCAAATGGCGATGGAATTTTTTAAATCGCGCCTGTTTATTTTGAGCCAATTCTAACCTAACACAAGAAGATAAAAGGAACTCAAGTTACTCATGTAAGTGTAATAATAACAAACAAGTACAAGTACTGACCAGATAAGCTTCATTGAATTCAAATGAGCAGGGGTACTGCAGCATCAGTTGATGTACGACGTCGAGCCACTGCAGGAAGATGGGTGACCGCTCGTTGGGCTCCTCCGCACCGAACTGGTGTCCGCACCGATCCGCGAACTTGTGGCCGAAGTCCAACCATTCTCGCTCCACTAGCACGCGGAAACCCTGCAACACGAATAAACAATATTATGATCAAAAAAGTTACGCTTATAAACGCCATCAATATCAGGGGCGCAACAGGTTCCGACCATGTAAAATCATCTCCACACTCTTCTTGAAATAACCCATCCAAACTAGCGATGCGCAATTCCATCGGATAATCGGAGTCGGTAACATTTTCCATCGAGTCAACTATTGACTCGCTCCGGCGTCGAAACAAACTAGAGGTTTTTCGATTGTTCTGATGCAAGGGGTTGGGCCAACGCGATGCATCGCGCCGTGTCGGACTCGCTACCATCTACTGCGATTGATAACATCGAAACAATCGTGATTAACCTCTCGCCATCGCGCATCGGTATGCTAAACCTCTAGAATGATACACTGAGATAATAGTTTGCAAAGCTTTTTAGGGTGTTTGTAGGTGAGCGTCCACGGTGGTAGAATGTTCACAACAATACTTAAAAATATTGCCCATTCCAAAATGTTTTTAAATAAATATTTTTGTAATCGCATGCAATATCGCGTTCACTGCTAACGACACATCTGCCAACTGTTAGAGAATTTACGAAGATGCAATGTTAGCAGTTAATGTGATATAGGTACGGTATGGTACCTCGATGGTCCTGTAGTAGGGGTCGAGTATGAGTTGTGCGGCGGCGACGATCTGCGGCGTGCGGTCCCAGCCGTCGGAGCAGTGCACCAGCACCGGCCTCCCCGCCAATACCGCGCGGGCCGCCACACACGCCGCGCGACACACGCCCGACACGTACGTCGGCCACAGCGTGCGCTCCAGGTTACTGTGCCAACTACACGACACATCTTACTGTAAACTGCCTGTCTTACACCTACCCCTTCAAAACACCCCAGTTACACCACGAATGTATATAAAGGATAATGCCTCGTTGGTCTAATGGTCGCAAGCGCTGCTTCGGAATTTGTCGGAGATTCGAATTATGACTAAACATAACTAACGAAATGTGGATATATTAAAAGTACACCTCAGAGTGCCTAGTGTGAGTTTTCTTAAAATCATCTGTCGGGCCACAAATGGCACTATTTTCATCACATACAAATCAGCTTTTACGTCAACGCGATGATTTGTGACGGCGGCAGTGAAAAACTCACACTAGACTCTCTGCCTACCGCTTCGGAGAATACCGGCATGAGCACATGTATGTAATATCGAACAAATTAGCAAGTATCAGCCCACTGAGAAGTACCAGGAGAACATAAAACGCAATAGTTTACTTGTACTACAAATGAGCTAGTATCAGGTCACTGCCAAGTAAGTACCAGGAGAGCAAAGAACGTAGTAACTTACTTGGCCTGTTCGCTGGGCTCGGCGGCGAGCGCTCGCATCTGCTGGAAGCTGCGGCGCACGTGATGTATATTGGGGAGGCTCATGAACTGGATGTCCGCCGCGGGGTAGTATTGCTGGCATTCACATCCACCGCCCCGAGCCCTGTTCGTCACCGCACTGGCGTACGAACGAGCGTCCACGATCAGGAGTTTTAGTTGCTGTAATAAAAATTAAGTTTTCTTCAAGAATGTTATAGTTATAGCCATAAATTCGGTTCTTTTGCAAATATCAAGAAGGAATATACATATACTAATAGAGATATACCTATGGGACGCAATAAATCTATACTAATATGTTAAGCTGAAGAGTTTGTTTGTTTGTCTGAACATACTAAATAAAGGAACTACTCAGGCCTGCGTTATTTTGCGTTAGCCCAAAGTAACTATTCCACGCGAACGAAGTCGCGGACAGAAACTAGTTTATTAGAGAATTCCAAGTCTGCATATCAAGACATTATCATAATGTGAAATTTTGTAATAAATCGAAATTCCGTATTACAATGTACGTTTTATATAAGAATTGAAATTTCACGTTTTTTAATATTTAGTCTTATAAATGCTTATAGCCGCACTTAGGAGGAATCATAATAATAGCACTTAATAGACTATTTATATTCTCAAATAATAACATTTAATGTTTCATTGTTATCCTTATACCTACATGTTGATGAATTAGATGCCAATTATAGTCGGGGCGATGAACTTGTGTTTTAATTAAGATAAATTATAAGGAAAAAATATTTGAATTATAATATCTTTAGTCATTGTATTATAATTCCTATTTCTAGAATTGTAATAAGAATAAATTAATTGAGTGGCCTCGCGATTTAAATAATGTAGCACGAGTCACATTGACGTGTTAAATAATGTTTCTCTTAATGTAAGTAGGTACTACGTTGTTATGTCAAGTTAATTATATGAAAATAAACATCAGGAAATCCAATTGGGAGAATATAGCAGCCTAAACATATCACACCCAACTCCGAGAAAGTATATGTTTTCATACATTTAAAGCAGGGACTTGCTTCAGGGACACTTATATGCTCTTATTGTCATTACAGTTCCACTGTGTGACAGTGACCGATTTATACAAATCATATACATCTGTCTCACATGGCAATAAAAGGTCATGGTAGGATGCTTGTTCCAAACATAACCTCTTATTGCCACCATATATTGACAATGATAAGACAGATGTATATGACGTGTATAAGTCTGTCTCTGTCACACAGTGGAACTATGATGGCAATAAGAGCATATGGTAAGACCCCAAACTGTCATGAAAAATCGTTATGAAGGCGAGAAACTACCAGGAGCGCATACCTTGTTAGGGTTAGGTGGGTGCATCCCTCGGTCGGCGTTGCAAGCGGAGACGAATGCAGCTAGCAACCGCTCGTCTTCACTAGAGCGCCAGCCGAGCCAGCCCACCTCGGGCTGGGAGGAGCGCGCGATCACCGCTCCGTTGCCTCGGTGTCGCCACACCACCGCTGGTACACGACGCATCGCACGAAATCTACGGATAACAAGAATATTAATACACACTACCTAAGTAGGGGACCTAATAATACGTACCATTTTCGCAATCTATACTCGCTAGAGACTGACAATATTTGTAAGATATATTTTAATTCTTCACGTCATCGCTAGACGCTACACAATTTCCCATACAAAGTGTAGATTAAGAAAATTATCTCTTAGATTAGGAAATCTCGAACACCCGTCTCTCGAAAAGAACTAGCAAGAAACTACGCTAGCATCTTGTACATTTCATCACAGAATGTCAACAATATTCAATTATAGGCAGTTAAGTAATTTTTCGAATAAATCGAGATCTATTATCATAGACATATATTTTTAAATATGTAAGTAAATGTTTTATCTGATAACAGACAGGTACTTAGTACCTTTAGTACATTTATAATATAAAGTTACCAAAACCGTAATCGTGATTTGAGTATGGATGTAGACTCGCTCACCGTGCCACAGAGTCGAGATCTTCATCACAGATAGAAGCCGGTACAATCAGCAAGGGCGGATACGATGGGCACAATTTGTATTCTGCATTAGCTGCCGTTACTCGCCACGCACCTTTCGTGGTAAAACCTAACCTTTCAACCTAAAACATAAACAACAAAATAATAAATTAACGATTTAAATACTTATGCTGACGCTTTTCTCCCATGGGGGCAGGCAGAGAATACTGTTCGCCACATAACACGATCCTAACATACATATTTTGCTTCGTTTCCAACATTCATGCATGTCTTCATACATTTTCGGTTACGAGTACTCTGAAGCTTTATACATAGAGAAGATAAATAATTTGGTCATGATAGTTTTTCCTTAGACGCCCTCGACCGATACATCCACCAATATTCAATACATATAAATACCAAGAACTGTAAAATTGCAGGTCTGATACTTTATCTATCGCTTACATTTTTTTTTAAGTAGTACTGAACTGATTTTAAAGGTGTCGTTATTTTCGGTACAGCCAGTTTCAGTTATTAGCCAGAATAAACAGACAGACAGACATAATATGTAAGTACCGTATATACTTTCATATGCATTAAGTGTAAAGCTGTTAATTTGGAATTACAAACAGAAACTTCAATTTATTTATCTGTATAGATGTTTAGATTGGGGCAAGTAAAGTACCAGGCGCGCATAAAAGTAAAAGAGCTCACTTCGGGCCCAAACCAGTGTCGTTGTGGTGCGTGCGAAGCCCTCATGAGAGCTCTGTGCACCGAGGTAGGGGGCTGCTCCTTGGCCCAGGCGGCGTAGGCCGCGGCGAACGTGTCCTGTAGGGCTCCCATCGGGGCCAGGGCGGTGCTTATCCGCCGCCACCACTCCAAGCATTGCTCGCCGCTGTTAAAGGTGCATCTAGAACAAGGACATTTACATTTTGAGAAATATTATATTTATAAAATTCTAGTACTGACAAATTATGTATAGATAAAGGCGGTTATTTTATGTCGTAATTTTATAAGTCTGTCTGTCTGTATGGAGCGACGCGAATAAGATACATGTGCAGTTACTCCCCACTATTTTACCTGAACGCTCATAACTGTATGGAAGGTTTAATTTGAACCTAAAATAATTGGGATATTAGATTGTTCAACAAATTATTTAGCACTTTATTACAGAATCACTTCGCGAGTTAGTTAGCTGTGTGTCCCACTTAACTAATCACTTAATGATAATGATGCAAGCATTATACTTAGGAATGCAAACAACAAATAAAGTTATCAAATATTACAATAATCCACGCTGTATCAGTGTTTTGTTGGAAAATTTTACAAATCCACTTTCCTTATTTGCTTGCAAGTTATGTTTTATCAGCCACTTGCCCCCAATACGGTTATGTATGTATCTAGGTAACTTTAGTGACGCACTATCTAATAATTATAGAGTAACAAACTAGTCATGCAGCTATGTTCTGTCAAGCAACAGTTAACAAAATAGTGCCCGTGGTACCCTAAAGTTGTTTTAAATAGAAGCCTAAGCAGTGAAAATCCCTTAAAAATTTGTCCAGCCATTTCGCAGATAAGTACACATACAATACATATACATACAATAAACAGATAAACAATTTTTTTAATAGTCGTCTGGCTTTATTCATTTCCATTTGCTACAAGCCTTTATTTTAAAATAACAAACAGACAGTTTAACTTCATTTATTTGTATACTTCGTAATTTTTTAAACATTTGTGTACCAGGATAACATGAGTGCATAAGAGTATCAAATACGAGCCTTACTTGAGTTGACGGCCATGTTTACACAGAATGACCAAATGCAGGAGGTCTCGTATCTCCAAGGCATCGATGAGACGAAGAGGGACGGAGGTGCCGGGTCCGTTCCGCCGGCGAGGCTGCGTGTGGAGTCGATAATTCGACATCGCCACTGTCCCACCATCGGTCGTCCTCCCGACCCACTGTGGACAACGTCTTCATCATTTATAGGCTCCTGGTACAACATACGAAGACACACTGAGATAAAACATTAAAGTCAACGACTGATAAGAGTTACAAATACGTTTTTATAAGTTTGCACACATTATCTGATACCGTGATCTGATAATTTCTGCGATATCAGTAAACATTGACGATTACGTGTAAGTAAAAGATTAACCTTTAACAGCTCGTCCAGGAATCCCCAAACTAATCATATCTCAGCAGGACAGTTATCAAATGACCCAAAATGTTATACGTTGGCACTAAACCGATGAATATTCACAGAAAACTATTTCTAGAAGTTTTTAAAAGAAACAAAGCCGTCTTTGCTCCTGATGTTTATTCGTTAAATTTCTAAATCAAACTGAGCGAACTACCTGCTTTAAAATAGTATTTATTTAAACACAACTGACATTAAAAAGTGACATTTGTAAATGTTGCCACAGACAATTTTAAATCAGATAAACCATTAATTCCCTTGATTGTAGTGTAGCGAGCATAGCATAATAATCAGCTTTGAAATTCTAATGGTTAAAAGGGTCTTTTGAACATTGCAGAAAGTTGCTTAAAACTCGATGCTTTTTTTTAAATTAAAATTTATGAAAAAAAGTATTTCGTTTTGAATATGTCTCACACAAGTTTTTGAGCTCCAACGATATTATGATTTAGTTATGAAGTTCCTTGCATATAATAAATAACTATACAATTATATTTACACGCAGCAGTCAATGCACCGACAGGAATGTGAACTAGAAACTGCATTAAATAGCAAACGTTATCAAGCGTTCGTTCACCCACGAGCCCTGCTGACCTTCCTAGCATAAACTAACATTAGAGCACGTAAATTACACCTATCATTGCAACCTGTAGCATGGAATGTAGCTTAGGCTTTCGTACAACACTTTAAAGCAAGCATACAGTGCCCCAAGTATAGTTTTTCGATACGTTCGATCGTCGTCGCTTGGCCTTGCGTTTTGCGCTTTTATGTATGACGTAAAACTTCATACACTCGCCGCTTTGGGCGCTTTTAAAAGTTCCCAAACAAAATGAGTAAAAATACACAGGCGATATGGTCAACGTAAAATCATGTTAAAACTATATTTGGGGCACGGTTCGCCTGATAGTAAGCGGCTGCCGTACTCTTGCAGCACTAGGGGTGTCAATCACGAGCTAGTCGCACTAGCAAACATTTTGTAAGAACAAAAATATTATCAAAAGGTTTGCAGAGGTGAGAATGTTATTTATCAAAATTCATAAAACACTTATTTTATCAATTATGTAACCAATAAGGTAGGTATATTGTTATATGCTACATGGAACGAATACCTTGAACATTTTCTTGGTAAGCGATTAGCGAAGGTCACCAAACGCGATAAGACTCAGGAATTTTAATATTTACAATGTGAGCTGTATGTATTGTGTACGTACTGACCGACAATTGTAAATTATATAGACTATCTACCGATTTGAATAAATTTTGTATTTTTACTTCCAGCTGATATTATTATAGAAAATTCGTACGAATAATGAAATATTTATTTTCAAGCTATTCGACAACAGATGGCACTGCACTACCTTGCTACATTGTTAGCGTGATTATAATTAATAGTCCTTACTTCTCAATAGATGACATTAGATGCTATTACGACGAAGGAAGCCAGGAAAGGGCCTATAACCAGTTCCAAATGATTAAAGTTAGTTCAAAGACCAACTTCTCATCATCATAAATTTAAGAGTTGTGACTCTTGTCGGTGTAGCTCATGCAGCTTCTTCCATTCTTCTCTATCAAGTGCCATCGCCTTGACCTCCCTATGACTTCACGGCATACACTTTTTCCTTAACTTGTCTCATGTATGTTAACCTGGGTCTTCCTCTTCCTCTCATTCCTTCTAATATGTTTTTGAAGAAACCTACTAAATTGTTTTACTATAATGAGTATTGTCTGACCTGCACAAACTCCCCGCAAATAGGCGTGAATCCGACATCCAGTCCGGGTTCATCGAAGTGTGTGCGCAGGCGCGGGAAGAGGTCGGCAGCGCGGGCGCGGCGCGGCGGGGGCTCCGGCTGCGGCGGCGCGCGGTACCGCTCGCGGTCGCTCATCTCACTCGTCGACGGTGTCACCACCTGGACAATTACAAACACATCATTAAACAAATGAAAACCTCCTTAACTTGATCGTATACTGATATTTTATGGTGTAGTTGACTTATTGTAAACTGCAGATTATAAAGTGTATGAGGAGATGCATGAATGTGGATGAAGCGAAAGAAGTATGTAACTAACGATCGTAGCTTGTGGCGAACGGTGGTCTCTGCCTACCCCCATGGGATACAGGCGTGTATGTATGTATGGATAACGCGAATTATTATTATTAAAGCCGGTTTTTCTTAGAAGACTAGTTTCCAGACCGGTGCCTTACTAGACCCTAAACTTGATAAATCATTTTAATTTTCAAACCTCCCGAAACTTTTTTTTATAAAGAACAGGACAGCGATTGACCACATTATCTCCTCATGGTAAGTGTAGATGAGGTCGAAAATGGAGATCGCTTTACAGTTAATAGTTACAGGTCCCGTCACGAGTAAAGAACGCGCAATGATACTGCGCATGTTTTTATTCGCCTCGCGCCATAGTACAGTATTTGGGAGAATCATAATGTGATCCGAATATGATTCATCACCGAAATGACAAAATGGTCACTTAAGTGCAATTCATATTTATGATTCACGAATGATTACAATAATTGTAGATGTTAGTCCCTAAGTAACTTTATATGATTCTGCTATTTGTCACAAAAACAAATCATATTTTGTTCAAAATTTTAGGAATTCATAAGAAAGTGTCAAACAGGTGAATTGCGAAATATGAATCATACTCTGATCATATTATGATTCTCCCAAAGTTTTAGACCTACAGGAAGACAGAAAGACAGGAGTCATAAAACAACTACTGCGCATTCAAAGGTATTCGTTCTTAACTGGTGACGAGACCTCTAGCAAGTCTCACAACACATGTGAGCTATACACACACATCTACAAAGTGATGATTTACACCAATAACCTTCTTGACTATGCTAACAGGTAGGTAAGCACTAGTATTACACTAGCGCGACTTATAGGATGAAGTGAAGGTAACGAACAACAATACCAAATAAATCTTTGCACCATTGAAAAACTCGTGACTTGTGATATTTCACTTGCGGAGCTTCGAAGGTAAAGTGTCTATGTGCATATAAACAAATTGTTGAGTTTTCTGTTTATATGATGGAAATGGCAAGACGGTGAGGGAATAAAGATTTCCACCTACTACCTAGCACTTCTTGGTGATGAGAATACTAATCTCGACTGGACTACTTTTTCAGGGCAGTGACACAGTACACATATAAGGTCACTTACTTAGTATGGAATCTAGACAAATTTTGTAAATGTATCTATCAAGGTATTGCCTTCTACATTGCGTAAGTTTATATAGAGGATTTTTCCATAGGTTTGCTTACAAAAGCCTTGGGGGCCTTGGGGTTTGAGCAGTCGCCTGCCACGCAAGAGATGCAAGTTCGAATCCCAGCGGTGCCCTGTACCAATGAGTTTTTCTAAAAACTTATGTGCAGTGATTTCACACCACGTGCTTTACGGTGAAGGAAATGTGACGTGACGGTGAGTGGATATATCTGAGAAGTAATTCAAAGACGTGTGTAAAGTGCCTGAGAAGGTGATAGTCTCACCACCTGTCACGTTGGCACATATTAATCTTCGGTGGAAAGTGGGTGTTGTTATTACAACACCTCCGCCTACCCCTTTGGGGAATACAGGCGTGAGCATATGTGTGTATGAATGATTGATTACATTTTTAATTGTATGATAAGCTGGTTATAATTCTAGTTCGTGCGCTCCTAGTAAGTATAACAGTATTACATACACATCATTCAAATAATCTTACTGGAGCTTTGAGTGCCTCCAGCGGGCCGGAAGTGCAGACAAGGGTAGCATAACACACACATACACACGATATACAAAGGAACACTTCTCTTTATAGACAGTGAAACTGTTCAACAACGCAATAGTCAATTGATAACACTGTCCCATTTCCAATGAAATGCCTGACCCGCGTTTTATAGTGGCTCTAAGAGGTGATAAGATATATCCGTATCGCATTTATTTACTTGGTCTATTCCTTGGTCTACTATCATGTACAACCAAATCTTTTGACAGTAAGTAAATGAGCTAAGGCTAGGCAAATTGACGTATATAAGTACTTCAGAATAAAAATGGAAGTGTCTGTTTGTAATTTCAAATTAACAGCTTTTCACTAAATGCATAATATGAGAGTATAAAGGGTACGGATAGAAAATAAACCAATTGTTGTTTTTCTCCGTCTGTTTGTTCAAATTCGGACGGGACTGAAGGGACTCACTCACAGATAGTTGATGTTGCAAGGAGTAACATTGGCTACGTTGATTTAAAAATGTGGATCCGATGAAATTAATTTTACGCGGATAAAACCGCGGGGCTCAGCTAATACTTCAAGTAGTCAAAGGTTTAGTCATTGGTTATCCCACAATTTCTGTAATTTGCTGTTGTTATTTGTACGATATGTTTATCGAACGAATATTGATGACTCCCGGGGTCTGGCAAAGTGTTACTGGGTTTTCCCAGCCCGTAGTCTGGATTTCATACTGTTTCATTACATAGGAATTAAACATTACTAGCGAAGTGTGGGTATAAGTATACCTCTGATTACCCCCTTACGGAATACAGACGAGAGCATATATGTATGTAACATAGGTTAGGTAGGTACATATACATTGAGTTATTGTCTTTGAAATGTATGGCTAAATGGGTAGTACTTGAGATCAAAGAACCGAGGTGTATACAAACGCGATTCGCGCCGCTCCGATATGTCCAATATAAATATAACCTTAGAGAACATAATAAAGATAGTTTAGCTAATGAGAGCGTGGCATTGAGCGTATACGTGAACGTTTTGAGGCACATTGCTACGGTATTTATAGAATTATCGCATACACTACGCTAAATGCAATACAGGCTCGAATTTCTAAAGATAACAATGTTCTAAGAGAATAAAGGACATGTTTCCCTGAAGGGCAGAGGAGAACTTATGATACACCCAAATTTCACGAGCTATAATTCCATGTGTGGTGGCAAATGCTATCAACAGTGCCGGATTTAGAAATCTGGAGGCCTCGGGGTAAAATAATTGTTTCAATTTTCCTATCATAAAGTATTTTTTCCAAGTATGTATTGTGGAGGGCCTCTCATTTGTAGATTGCCCTCCCCTAAACCCTGGCTGGGAAACTAACCGACACTGAGCCAGACTTCGGTATACTGGGAAATTACAGATGAAAAACCAAATAACATGTTGGCCGACCCAGATAACAAATTCAGGACCTTATGTTCCGCAATAGCGTTTGCGACCACTAGACCAAAAATACAGAGTAAAGAACATCTTATTTTTTGAAACGTTATCAAGCAATTAGGTAGCATAGCGTAAAGTATGTAAAAAGTTCTAAATGAAGGTGACATTTTCAAACAATGTTAGTTACCGCGTTAGCAAGCAGAAGGTTGCCTTGACACACATATGTTTAATCAGTAATTAATTCCTACATGTAACTATAGAGTGCCACCTACTCCTAATGCTCAGTCACCAATTATGGTAAATACAGTAGAAACTTTGGAAAGCGACCTTGGACACGTAAACGAAGCGTTTTCTTGTACTGCATAAACAGTTTTCCAAATTCCATTCACAAAACGACAAGCATGCAAAATGCCACGAATAGGAAAATCCTACTAAAATTTTACACGAAGCGAAAGTTTGTGAGTATGTTTGTATAGATGTATGTTACTTTTTCACGCAAAAACTTCTGAATGGATTTATATTATATCAATAATATATATACATCAGAATAAGGAATAGGCTATAATTTATAAAGATGTTGTGTGAATTGTCTAAAATCTAAATAGACGGAGTCGCAGACAGCATCTTGTGATTTATAAAAAAATACTATACTTTTAAAATTCAAAAGTTATACACATACAAAAACATACGCTATTTGAGTATTGCATATTTTGTTTGTACAATAAAACAGACAATCACAACTGTTTACTTTAAACGTTTTTGTTGTTGAAATGTGTTTGTGCAACAATGCTGAGGACGGTGCTGTCATTAAAGTCAATAGTTTTATTGCTTTGCGCACAGAGTTTCGCTATTAGCACACATTCAGTACCAGGAAAGCATGACAAAATGATGTTGGGCAAACATTTTGAAATAACCGTGCGGAATTTGAGTGACCCTTGGACACACTCAGATGCTTTATAGTTACCCAATTGAATTGATTGCCAAGAATTATACACATATGTAAGTAAACACACAGTGAGAAACCTTGAAGGGCAAAAGAAAAGCAATTTGTGCGCACGTCATATTTCACAAGCAACAAATTGTCAAGTGTTACAATAGGCAAAACACTCAACAGCTTGCGATTGGGAAATCATAGGTCGTTAAAATGTTTGTGCACGCAGGTCAAGTAGAAACAAACAAGTAAGTAACTGCAGTGAAAGCGACTGACCGAGCCTGTATGTCGACAGCTTATGACGGTAAAAAATCAACACGGGAACGTAGAAAGCTCTTTCAAATGACATTTTGTGAGATTGGAAATGGTCATGAAAACTAGATTTACAAGACAAAAAGTACAGTCTACAAATCGGCAAGATTCTGATCTAAAAGATATGTTGCAACTCCTTACTGAACCATAATTGGCGAAGCATTCCAGAGCAATGATGCAACCCTGGTAACCAGTTCATTTGACTGACCATCTATCTTACTTTATTAGGGCCGGGAAATTTATCTTTGGACTATGTGCAGTGATTTAATCAAATACTAATTTAAACTGAGTTGAGAAGTTGAAGAATAAACATTTGTCGTGGTATGGACATGTTATGCGGAGGGTGAGGATAATGTTGCCAAAAAAGTTTTGTTTATGAATGCGGATAGTTACAAGGGGAGAGGAAGACCTAAGAAACGATGGATGGATTGTGTGAAAGATGATATGGCTAGAATGGGAGTGAATACAGATATGACGGCTGATAGAGAGAAATAGAAGAGAAGAACACATTGCGCCGACCACAATTAACATGGGATAAGGGCAAGAGGATGATGACTAATTTAAATTGAGTTTTATAACCAAGATGCTAAATGTAAGTGTTTAACGTAGTTTTATGTGTAAGTAGTTAGCCATCTTCTCAGAAGATGGCGCTGTATTATTCTACATCTCGATGTAGAGATACTCTTTTATTTACGTATTAAGTACTCAAACCAATATCAGTGTAGTCAAATCAGTGTGGTCGTCAAGGAACAAACCAATAGTGGTCGAACCAATAAACCAGGACTGCCCAAGTTACGGAGTTTCATTCCAACCACCCAAAGTCTGCTCTGGCTGATCCTGGCTCCCAGGCCTAATTTGTGTTATACAGTAAGTTTTATGAAATACAAGTGGGGCGTTCGAATGGAAATACCAGGGAGACACGACATATAGACAAATATTTATTTATTAATTCCCACCTTTGACACCCCAATTTTTCCCACCAATAAAATAAAACATTACCTTCAAGGGAATTTTATTTATAAATTTACTATTTTATAAACCCTTGCATATGATGTCACAAAGCGTAGGTCTACGTTGAAAATTACAACGCAAGCTAACCGTGGGCGTACACCCACGTATTATTTTGGCGCATTCACCCGCCCCAGTTCAATGAACACGTTTTGAACACCAAAAATGGTAGCCGTCAAACAAACTCTTTAGGTATACGGACCTACATATTACATGCAATTCTATTGCTGTCCATTATATAGAACTAGCTGTGTCCCGCGTAGATTTAGTTTCATCCTTATGGTCGCGGAAACCTAATATTTATATGAAATAAAAGGTAGCCTATGTCCTTTCTCAGGGTCTAAAGATTGTCTGTGCCAAATTTCATCAAAATCGGTTGAGAGGTTTAAGCGGGAAAGCGTAACAGACAGACAGAGTTACTTTTGCATTTATAATATTAGTAGGGATTTCTAGTTTGAACCAGCCCGTGAGATAAAAAAGGTACAACTTGACTGACAATTCAGCAGACTATGATGAACAAAAACTACAATAAAAAGAGTATCTTTTTGCACAAATGTAACTTGAGAAAACGTTTGTGAATTTGTGAGCTGGATTTTAAACAAGGCAGACGAAACAGTGTACGTTGACGTGAACCGTAAAGTTTGTAATGTAAATAGTTTGGACAATGCTGTTGAAACAGAAGCGAACTGTATTTAAAACACAAGCGCAGTCATTAAAACAGTCATCAATGCCTGTACGGGTGGGCGCCTAGAAGCAATCCTACTAACTACAAAAGTCACACTACGCGTTTAACTTGAATCGAACGAGGATATGATTCACACTGGTATCTTAGTAGTGAGTTTCCAGCGGCGGTCGTTCACCTCATAGACTGATGGGCGATATTTTGTAAACATATAAAAACCCATCGACACGGGAGCCTCTGAAGACGGCGGTTTGTACATTTAAATTTATTCAATTCACTGATGTCATCAAGCACAAATATTCGATTATGTGCTTTATTTTGCTGCTTTAAGATTAGATTTACATTGCTGTAGTAGATATTTGAATGTTTGGACATTGATCTTGAGAGGCTGATAGGAATTTTAAGCGTTAGGTATTTGTGTCTGCTGATATTTTTGTTTATTTAAATTCAAAGGATAAAGTTAACGGAACATCGGAAAATACAGCTAATAAGAAAGAAAGAAAAAGTAAAAAGAGAATTCTGTCTGGTATTTGCGTATAAACAGAAGAGAAAAGCTCTACAGTTGTTAATTACCCCGTGCCAGTGTTTACAGACGCTGCAGTGAATGGGCAAACACGGGCATCGCTATTGACTGCAAACTGCAAAACATTTCTGGGAACTCTTGACGTAAGCGCTTTCTGGGAAATTATTACACATTTACGCTACTACGATCACGTAGTAATATTAAAAGGGAAACTGGAATACCTACTACGAAATACGAGGTCATGTTATGAATCGAGTTTGTAAAAATAGTACTCGAGAGTGATAAAGCAATGTTTCGAACAAAATGTTATTCTTTCAATGAATGATGAATGCAATTGAGATGATAGAATTAAATATAATGAATATTCACAGTAGCTGTTATAAATGAAATCTCCCAGTGAACTTTTACACAATGACCTATCACGAACGTACTTCTTAAACTACATTTAATACTTTGTATCTAACGAATGTAATATATTCAATACAGAGACTCTTCCAATGAGTACAGAATTCGGTGTTAGGTAACCAAAAGATAAGTAAAACGATCAGCATTGGACAGGCGCGACTGCGAAACGCATTAAAAACGGCAAGGACGCAGTCGGCATCGCACAGTCTCATGCCCGCATTAGGCAACGACAACTGCGGCTAGGCCGGCCCTTGCATAACATCACGCATGACTAACGCTTGATGAAGCTCTAACAGATATATTGAGGTCGTCGTAGGTCGTTGTGGGAACACGTGGCGTTCGTGGTTTAATCGTACGGGAACTTTGTTTATCGATAACAGTCCTCAATGAATTGGACGTCAATCCTCCATTCACCTCGGCCCGTTGAAAGGCTTCATTCAAGGTTGTATGTAATTTGTCCTTATAAATGAGAGAGGCAGTCAATGGCACTAGGAATGCATAGCTCGCTAGTGGTAGGGGTCCATCTTAGTTGTCGACAACAATAGGATTAACGCATCCGGTGCATGTAGCTAGCGATAGATCAACAGATTGTGCGATGGTATTTGTTAGCGATTGGATGACTAACCAGATAAGTGGACAAGCAGTACAATGTATAGGTACTTTGCGAGTCATTTGCATGGTATGTAAGGGCGTACGTAGAATACGCTTATTGACTGCCAAGTGCTGTTGGGAAAAATACATATTAGGCAACTGTTTTGGCAGTGTTCGTTAGGTACATCTGCATAGATGTACGCTTAGATTATACAGCAACAGGTTTAATCGTTAATGCGATCAAGCACAGAGATAAGTACTGGATGGTCAGCCCGTGAGAGGTGAGGTCTGGCATTCCCATCTGCAATATAAAATAACGATCCACTTTTATGTTAATTGAATGTGGTTTAATGACTGAAACAGACGAGTAAATTACTCCAAGAGGGAAAACTATTTTTAGATCCATACAACCAATTACGTGAACAAGTTAAAATAAACAACAACACTAGAGTTGCAGAAAATGTTAATTTAATATTTACAGAAGTAGCCGTGGAAATTAATAAAGTAATTAAGCTAAATAGTAGTGAAATGAGTGAAACAGCTGTACAAACTCAACAAAGAGAATACGACGCAGTGAGTCACAAGGCAGTCTCGTCGCTCCGATGCACCGGACTTTGTACTGCGTTAACGCGGCACTCCCTATCACTGGTTTTTTATCTCATTCATTCTCAGTTGAAGAAAAATAAGGGTGTTACATGACTATTAACGTGATACCAGCGTGGTTGACTACAAAACATATCGGGCAAATTGGTGAGATTATAGCATTGTCCTATCGTCGTTAATTTGGCAGACAGTGGTCCTAAGATAGAAAGTAATAATTGACACAAGTGGAGAATATGAGTGTTTCACAAAATATAGATTTATTGTTGTACCTATTGCATTTGAACATATACAACTAATGAATTCGTCAACTCATTCCGGGACCATGTTGCGGGAGTGGTTAACTAAAGAGTATTATTGCCAAAGATGTTCAAACTGATGACGGTAAGCAAAAAATTATAAAGGCTTTTAAAGGGTAAAAGTTATTGTATTTTGTAGTCTGTAAAAACTTAAACAAGACAAGTTATCAATCTCGTTTAAAACATGCTGTCATTTATTTATTATTTTGCCACACGTGTTTTTTATTTTCAAGATCTGAGTGTTAAGGTCGGGTTATATCTACAAAATTAACAGGAACGCAAATATAAACAATCAGAAAAAATATTCCAGAATGTGGATTTATCGGACAAAAGCGGCTTACATCCAAATATACTCTTAATCTACTCGAATGATAGTAACCAAATCATCGAGTTAAAGTGATAATGTAAAAGAAATCATAATCCAGATGATCGAGATTCCTTAGTACTTGCACCTGACAATTTATTCATTGAACATAGTGAGACGTCATTTGTTTACACAAAGACCGTGGGACAAGGTGAAGGACTGAGGGAGACATGTCTGTCCGTTGCTTTGCTTAGTACCACTCCGTGATATTCCCGTTCAAAGTGACAGACATTTATTTATAGACGGAGTAATTAAATTGACTAACGCTATAGCAACACAATATAACGCTTGGTAAAACAGGGCTGCGGTAGTTACAAAATATGGAGATGATCTCTACAGACAGGGGTGTTATCTTAGTACGAAACGAGATTAAAATAACGTAACCGTAATTTTTATTTAACACTGGATTTTTTTGAGCTTTAATATTGTACCTCGTGATAAAGCTACTGGTTGATGAATAGCTTAACAAACCTGACAGTAATCCGGCGAAGGCAATGTGATAAGCTCTTTAGAGGTAGGGATGTCACTATGGTTCGAAATGAGCTGAAAATAACGCACACGCATCGAAGCACGGAATTTTTTAGGCGTTAAATTTGTTCCACTTGATAAACCTTTGACTGAAGAGCTTAACAAACCTGTGAGTATTCCGGCGAAGGCGGTCGGGCAGGGTACTTGGACGCCATTCGGGCTCCAGCCCCACAGCCCTGGGCGGCCCCACCCTCATCCTCAGGGTAGTAAAGGTGCACGAAATCCTCCGTGTCCAAGAATGTATTGATCAGCATACTCGATACAAAACTAACTAATAAATAACTTATAGCAGTCTAACAGATCAGACTTTTGCAACACTATGCACTAGTTAAAAAATCACACACGTAGGAAGCACTCCATCCAATGCGTACATTTGTAACGTTCCATATTGTTATATATTAAGGATATATTTGTTTGGGTCCTTATTTATAAATAATAAAATTATGTTTATAATAAATAAGTTTACAATCACTTGTATAAAATCACATTTGCACTGACTTTCGGCCGCACTGTCTACTGAAATAAGGTTTTGGTTATTATTGTGGTTTTGTGAAGTTATCATTCAGGTTCGAGGTCTGACACTATCATTTATTGGTGACGGTGCTTCAACAAGGTCATCGTAACTCTTATCAAAAATGATGACAATAAAATTTTAAAAAGTATTTAAAATTTTAACTGCACTCATAAATGCTAGTTGGAACAACTAAATACTTCGCTGAAAGCAATGTTGTTTGCATAGTATTAAAGAGTCTGTCAAATTACCCACATTAGATAGTGTTAGAACATACACCGCTACTTAACTGTGTGTTGTAGGAAATTAAGTAACAAGCAAGACACAACATTCGTAAATTGCTTAATTATCTAGAATGGTCCAAGGGGCAGTAACGACGATCGTAAGTTATAATTTAGAGACGCCTTCCAATTAGCATCCGTCACCGGCAAATGATACACTTGTTTATCTACGAGAAGTGTGTCAGGCTTACAGACGTCATAACAAGGTACAGGCGCTAGAGTGTTTGGACAAATGGGTTGTTGTAAAGCGTGAGTTTAAATATGGTGCTTTTTGGATTACATCCTGTTTTTATTAGTCTAACCTTTCAGCATATCAGGTTTGGAATTTGTTTCGTAGGTTTATGTTTTAGTTGGAAATTATAAGGAAGTTTGTTCCATTTCCTAATTTAGGACACATCACACACATCGTAGACGATGTGGAAGAATTTGTCCTAAATTTATCTCAAACTCATCTAGAAATGCATGTTGTCGAGTTTCAACGAACATCCAAATTTAATTCCCTTTTCATTTTTGAATAAAAATCCTTGATATTTTATTCACGTCTTAAAAGCAATCGAAATTACAAAACTGCCATATACTGATGTCGTTTCGTAATGATATGTTATTAAGTTACCGTAATGGATATTGGAATTCAAGCAACCAAACAGAATGGGTTCAAAGTCTGTTTTAAGTAAATCGTTACGTGTCAAGTTACAGTCGTCCACTGCTTGTAGGGTTTCATTAAGTAAATGTAGTGACACTGTTTTATATAGCCGTGTGGAAAATGTTGATTAGTGGATTATTTATATCATATCCACATACAGCTGTATTATTTCCGATTTTAAGCAATTAAATCGTGTGTTGTTATTGTGCCTTAACTTGTATGTGCCTTATTATTGCTCCACTACTTCTTAAACATCGATATAAAAAAATACAGTCGAATTAATAACCTCCTCTTTTGAAGTCGGTTAAAAAGGTGCATAATTTATGGTGACGTTAGCATTTTGCATTGTAATACTTTGATATGGTAAATAAATATGTATTGAGACGGTTAAAAGTCGAGGTTCATTAAACCGACTCGAATCGGCTATGAGATCATCCGTACACCGTGGTGCACACCTTTTAATACAGAAGTAAATAATAAACAAATCCCACTCTCACATATGTCCACTCATCGGATAGTAATGAACGGTAAGTAATCTAGTCCGGAATTAAGCTCAACTCTCTCTCTTTCTATCCGTGGGGTACTGTACATTAAAACTTGGAAGATATGTAACACAATATGTAAATCAGTGATCGAAATTGTCTGTACCACGAAACCTTTTAATAAATCTCAATGCAGTAACGTTTGAATCAACATGAATGATTGCTGAAAATAAACAAAAAGACGACAAATTTATCCAACCTACATAATGAAAACAAATTTAAAATAGGACCCTTAAAAAAAGTATGCCTCTAGTATGCTGTAAAACAAAGGAACGGAACTCTCAAAAATATTGATCACTTTGTGGGTTTCGGACACTCAACTCTAAACCAACTTTACATCGAAACCATGGCAATGAAATTTCACTATAGAAACAGCTTTAGGGACTAATAAACGGAAACAAAAGGTAGTAAATAACTTTATTGAGCGTCTAACTTGACGACATGATTGTTCAAGTGATCGACCAAACAAAACGTAGTGATTGTGATTAGTAGTAGATCGTAGCTTTAAACCCTTTGTCTACAGCATTGGGAGTTATGGTCGCCTTATTGAGACATAACACCGCTAAGAGGAGATGATTCACTGGATGAACAAGAGAGTTGGAAACTTGCCTTACCCTTCGGATAAAGAACACATTAAATTACGGAATAACAAAACCAGGACGCTGAATAGCAAGTCATGTTTGGTGCAGAATTAGCTTTTGTAGGTTACTTTATACATTGGGCACATTAGTTAAATCTTTAAGGTCTTTTACGGATGAGTTGCTTCTACGGATAACTTGCGCTTTCATGTAAAAGAATAAATGTATATGCATTGAATTCACAAATTGAACATAATCAGTGATATGTTATCAATTGTATCAGTTTGAGATAACATTTCTTTGTGTTTGGTATTTAAAAAACAAATAAATGTACATCTACAATGTAAGACAATACAAAAATGTCCAATAATAATAAATAATAATGGGAATCGAAAGCGTCTGGTAGAAAATTAAGCATTCGTATGAAGAGTGTTAGAACAATGTACATCGTACATTACGTGAAGAAGTCTGTTTTCAAGATATCAATACACATTAACATTTGAACAATGGTCAGTACATTTCCAATTTAAATTGAGGTGTTTGACTTTAATATACCTATCGAGGGAATGTTTTGCTATTTGCTAAACAATGTAGCGAATAAGTATTTGTATGTCAATGTCGTCGAGACGAGTATAATTGTACTAGGATCTATGGAGGCAGCAAGAACTATCGCATTGCGAATCTTGTGTGCGCCAAACGGATGCCTGCTCTACTTTCAGTACGGTGCGACGTACTAAAGAATGCGGTCAGCGGCGCCTACGGAGTGTTACATCCACCAACCCATGTTGCCCTGGTACTCACTCAATGATAAAAACATGAACGCAATACCGCCACAATAGCAATTGTTCCAACAAATATAATACTAAACTCATTGTTGAGCAATAAAAACTATCAATGAAAATGTAAATGATCTCAAGCGGCTCGAATCAAAGATAATCGCCCTTTGTGAATATTTACAAGGGCTTGTACAAGGTCCGTCATTAGCCCTTAGCGATTAAGGCGCCAGTAGTCACGTTAATAGATTACTGGCTTTCTGCCCGCGAACACTTGTGGGTGAACCTTTTCTTATTTCTTAAAGTTTGTAATTTTGTATGTACGAGGTAAAAGACATTACAAAATTTTAATCATCAATATTTAAAATGGATTTTTAGCGTGGATAGAACTACGGGCAGAAGCTCGAAGCAATTCAGCCATGAAGAGTAGCTGAACTTATATAAATAATACTCAACTATAGTCAACTAACAGACACAACATTCTCATATTAATACATATTATATTATGGTTTAGAATTTTAGATTGCAATACCGAATTGCGTGCTTAATGCTTATTCAATTGAAAAAGTTAGCAAGCACATTTAATCATCGATTGCAAAACTACAATCGAGGTCAATAAAAACATGATTTGACGCTTCCCACAGCAATTAAATATTTATAAGTAATCGACAAACGTTTGCGAGTACCTATAATTACTATATTTATATATATATAGGTATTTCTGAGTGATTGACGTGTAAACGCAAAACGGTGAATGAAATGTTTTCGTAATTACCTACCGAATTTCGATTTATAAAATTCTAATTGGCACAAAAACAGTCTATTGTTTCAGTAGGTAATGCTATTATTAGAAAAGACACAAAAACAAAATGTAATCAGTAGAAAGACTAGCGTCATGCAACGTGGTATCACATTCTGGACCGCAAACGAGCGTTCCGTCAGTTGCCGCCGGTCGCTTGCATTCTCATATTACCAAGCCAGCACGTGTCCCAACAAAATGTCCGAGTAAAAACACGCTTAGGCTGCGGTAACACAGTATTTTAGCTTAGAAATTTACGCGGCTTGCTCGCAATGTTATATTTGCTGCGGTTTGTGTTACAGTTGTTCGTAATATGATCTAACATTCGAACACGACGCGACGCGACGGAGAGTTGAACATCCGCATACGTAGTAAAGAATACGGCCGGTAATACGGCTGAGAACGTTGCAATTAGAAACAATATTCCTTAGAAAGATGTGTCTGTAGAGTCAAGGAGAGATCTTATTGCAAAAGTAGGAAATAAGCAATGAGTTAATCACGAAGCAATATGAAATGCAACGAGAACAAAGCATAGACGTGTTGAATGTGCATCGTTTGAGATAAATATTGAAGTAAGAATCACGTAAAATAAATAATGCAAAAAGGTGGATAATAAACATCTAATATTATCGTCTTCTGAGAAGCAAGTGATGTCATCAAAACATGCAATGGCCAGGGAGCCAAGGTTTCTTCCGCTTAAATTAACGAAACCGATGTCAAACGACACTCAACCATTCGTATAATACACACAACAAACAAACAGGTAGATCGCACTACCAATACCAACGACACAATAGCAAATGTTCATAATGATTCCCAACTCAGTGTCAGCTGAATGTATTCGTGTAAACAAGCGACCTTCTCATGTGTTCACAAAGTCCGTTGATGAATGATAAAATTGATTGGAACTTTCGTTACACGGTGGAATGTGAGAATTGATGCCGTACAAAGGTTAATAG
Organism: Watsonalla cultraria; assembly: GCA_964035505.1. NCBI lineage: Eukaryota > Metazoa > Arthropoda > Insecta > Lepidoptera > Drepanidae > Watsonalla > Watsonalla cultraria. Next base: position 7,633,528 of record OZ037731.1, read on the forward strand.
GTAACTGGCACTGACTAAATCCCAATAATTAACCAATTAAAAAGCGATTCAGTTCGCTCGTACGTCATCTACAAATCATTTGATTGCAAGCGTATTAATATTAAAATAATAATAGTAGCCATTTCGCCCAACGATCCCGATCGTGGTTATTTATTTCCATTTTATTAATGTAAGAGGCATGACATCGATAAAACTAAACTGTTATGGACCCATATTTTACAGCTATAACAGATATTATTTATACAACTGGTTAATATTATATTAGGATCATTCAAGAACGAATTTATTACACAAGAACAGAACAATAGACGACAAGTAAAATGCTTGAGAAAAGCCTAATGATGACACATAAGATCAGGTAGTCGTAACAGCGGATACGCTTTTCATGTTTTAAAACCTTCTAATACGTAGATATATCAAATAAACTAATATGCAATCATACGTGAAGAATATACCCTATAAATAAATCTCATTACCACACAGACGATGAAAAAACTGGCAAGCATCCTTGATACTTGTTTATGCCAAGCAATATACACACAGGTCATTGATAAAGGATAACTGCCTTGCTATTTATTTTATGCCTTCGTTGAATCGTTAGATTTATCTTAAATGCTCGAAAACACATTATAGGAATGTTATGATTTTCATTTACACTCTGAATCTCTTTATTATTCATAATATCTGTCTTATGCATAGTAAATGAGTATAATACAAAAGGATATTTATGAGTATGCTAGCTATATCTGTCTTGTTAGATCAAGATTAGTTGATTACACAATGGAACATCTGCCCAGAAAACGTAATTCGAAAGCAAGTTAAAATTGAAAAAACGAATATTGATAATTTGATTAAATCTAATGAACCCGGAAACAAACAAGATAACCTTAATGCTGTAATAGCAATTAACAAAACAGATCAATCTGACGCATTAACATTTAGCCATGATAAGACGCACAAAGTTATAACGGATATTCGAGAATTCAAAAGCAGTCTGTCAAGTAGAATATTGCATTAAATTGACTTGAAGTAACTATGGCCGTGAGAGGACTGTAAGAGGTTTTCAAAAACATGACTACTTTAATCATATTCATCGTCAATGTCAATAAATTGCTAGACTTTCTCCCAAGTGTCGCTTAAGGCCAATTTCTAACCAAGCCAGACCTAATCCAAATACCTTCAGCGCTGGCGGCCAAGCCCAGCCTCCTTATAATGTCAACTATAATGTTTATTTATGTACTACGGCCCCTTTTATAGCCAGCAGCCCTATCAGTAATACATGACAGTTTCCAATTTGAAATATGATCGGATTATAGTTTGCAGTCTGCAATTTAGTCATTAATGTCCATCCAGCACAACAGGTGTGTGAATGAAATGGAAAAGCAAGTTAATTAGATTATTAAAATGAATTATGATAAGGCACTGTCCGTAAAAATCTTGATGAGAATCCACAAATTGAAGTGGCGAATTATTTATAAGGTTATTACAATAGTTAAATTTATTTAGATGATATGATACATATCCTTAATAAAATGCACGCAATTGTAGAAACCAATTTAATATGCAGTGAATAAATATTAATTAGGTAGATATTTCACTGAATTAAATAATTCTATTAACCACGAAATTGCTTTAATAATAGCAATTCTTACTTGATCATCAGAATATGGAAAATTAGCAAAACGACCTTGTTCAATATGAAAAAACAGTCCTGACCTCGGAAGCACTGACAAATGAGCAGATGATATTTACATTAGCACATAGTAAGTATATAAAATGATAAAACGTCTTCCGACCACAGCACGAAGTACGGTAGAAGTACACTATGGAATAACTAGTATGCGAAGTGTTATTATAAAATAAAAGGTGAGACAACAGAAATATGCATTACAATAGACCAATCATTATTAACAAAATTCAGCACCATGCATAGTGAATGTATTAGTCACATTAGATAATGAAGGAGTAACTTAAAATACTCTTAAGAGGAATGTTAATGAACATAATTTCGACGATAACAGCCACATCGGACATGTTACAGAGGCGGTGTGAAAGCGACCAATGGCGTGCGAGCACGTCGCGCTCACAAACAAGTCATGTGAACGATTCCGTTGGCGCCGGCAGACCGGCCGTGACCTTCAGCGGTGCACGCTGGGGGCATGGTGCACATTTATAGCTTATATTGTAAAAGCATTAACACCTTACACATATATTTAATTTTAATTTTCTCATCATTCAACTCGATAAGAAACATTTGTGAACTAAGTAATATAGTCACCTGTAATTTCTTATTCTTAATTTGTTTTTAGCTCGTCCAATATTTACTGTTCCACGCGCTTGCGTCGGCATTGGGCCTTAGGATAGGACATACAAATTTGTCTGACAGAAGATTATAAAAAATTGGCAGAGTTCCCAATTCCCAGCAATAAAACCGTCAGTTTATCATACTCTTACATTAAACAACTGCAAAAATAGACACAATCGTAAATAACGAACACAATGCGAGGAAAAGAAGATTCCCCAACAATGAAGCCAGTGACGCTATAGTATTTTAAACTACAGGTGATGTTTTGGCCTATCACAACGAGGAAAACCATGAGACTGTAGAACCAATCGCAAAAACAAGGACGTTGATGAATAGCGTTTTTTTGTGCGCGGTTTTAATAGCTGACACAAATAAATATTATATAAGGTTAGTTGAACATGCGAATACTGCAGTTTTGATTGCACGAGGAGTGGCAGCCTTCCGCATTATACTTAGAAGAACGAGTAAACACTTCCGCGGTGCATAAGCGAGATTAATTAAAGTCAAGTTGTCGTGTGTCGTGAAAGCAGCCTCGTCCATAATACGGTAAATGTCAAAAGACATAATCTCGATTGCTGCAACCAAAGCGGACATAGTGTCGACATTCTCCACTACGGCAAGGTCGGCTAGACATGACCGATCAAGGTCGCACTCTCAAGACATTTTGTTTAAATATACAAACATAATTTAACACACTGAGCACCTTATATTGCGTTGATACGGTTTCTTCGTTCGGTCTAAGTAGGTCTGCAATATAATTCGAAGCTTGCTTTGGTAGTAATACCGGCTATAAATTGGTTCATACGTCAGATAAAAGTATAAATGAAATCGTAAATCACAAAATTTCTCATTAGTATGACTCGATGCCAAAGGACGCCCTGGGTTCAACGTCACAATTGATTTATATCGAACCCGAGAAATGTTTATTAAAATTAAAAATGCATTGAGAGAAAGTTAGTCGCACACACAATACAAGTGAAAACGATGTAAGTAGATAATATAATTGAAATGGGTAAGTCACGTGAATCGTGAGTAAAGGTCGATAGTGGATACGTATAGGTCTTGGCAACGCTGTACGGATTCATTCAGCCCTAATGTAATGATCACGATGCCTGATTTTATAATTATAATACACTGAGAATCGTGATAGCGATAAAACGTTAAATATATTTGTAAATTAAAACACTGCACTGGAAGCAGAAGAAAACAATGAAAAAGATTGATTCGTGGATTGCAAGACACGCGAGCTATTCGTGCCGGCCGCGACCTAAAAACATATTGATAAAACGATGCACTTGCCATTCAAAGTCAAATGATGATCCCATGGACCTCAATATCAAACGAAAAATCTAAATCTATTCAATTCAACGGTAAACTATATCTACAGCATTATCAGCAACGAATTTTAATCTAATCCATAGTTAAAGTGTGCCACACACAAATAGGCATGACTAGATAAACCCATCATAATCAAAATTTGATAAAACACATCTATCAGTTACAACTAAATTGATTACGCGTTCATACCTACGGTAGTGTTCGGTAATTACTTTCACTTATTGTTGTAACATCAACGGAAGGTGTAACGGAGAATTGTACGAATATTAGCGTTACAGGACACGTTAGTAAACAAAGATACCTATTTTCATATTCTAGTTCAATGTTCGTGGGTGTCAGAGGTAAAGGTAAGGTTAGCAGACGGCTCGACATTTCAAATCATCCACGTGGTATGAAAATGGGTGCGATAGACGCCGGTAACGATTTTCTCGGAATACAGCTGAGTCTAGTAAGCATGCGCATTGGTGACTAGGGCCACGTGGTCTACGTCGGATAACTTTTAATTGAATTTCGTATTACACATATTTTACTGGGAATGTGTAAATGTTCCTGCCATTAAAACACCGAAAGGATTGTGTTTTTCATCGGATTTCAGAGATTTCTCACAAAGAGCTTCTTAGTGGTCTTAAAAATAGACTCTTCTCACTTTATTTACGACTTCAATTCAATTCAACAGAATACTTTGACGTCAGTATTACTGACACTAGTTTACCGCTTGTTAGTAGGTATTCAGAATCTTGTAATGTTCATATCCAAAGTGAAATGCAGTGTCGTGGATATATCATGACAGTAGACATGCGCAGAGCGGATTATTAACCACGTGGTGTTCCCGTTGCATAACCTTTGCTTTCACTTTTCACCCTTTTAGGACCACTTTTAATCTTTGACGGAGAATTTATGTGTAGATCATCTATGCGGGTATCAAATGGCCACTTAGGAAATTAATTATTTGGCATTAGCTAATTTAGATAGTTATCGAGACAAACACAAATTAAAGTAAAAAATCTAAATTGTCAATAACAATCAACAATGGTTGTTCCAGAACCAGAAATGATGTAAGCATAGCAGGTCATAATCATCACAGATTTGTTGAGATAGTAGACATGAGAAGCATAATATAACAAAAGATTCTGTGTTGCGAAACAACAGTGTGACATATCAATTCTAATTAAGTCAATTAGAATGCGTTTCGAGTCGCAAAATTAGCATATTGATGTTATTAGAGTCGGGTAAACGCACTGCAGGCAGGTTTGCAATAGTAACCAGCCCACACACACTTGAGTCAGTGTGAAAATACGTGGGTAAGTACCAGGAAGTCAGAACTCTAGATTGAGAGAATGTCTCCGACCACGCCTACAGGGCCCTCTAGTACTATGGCGAGTCAACACAGCCATGCCACGTTGCATTGCGACGTGCACACACACATTTAAATGCCAGTCGCCACCTGTGTGTGGGTGCAAGCACTGCAGAATGACTGGGGGAATTCACCCGCCATTTTACAATAAGCGCGGAAAACCCAGTATTCTAAAATTAAATTAGTACTGTGATGTTTTTGATAACAGCTGTTAATTGAGGACAAAGTTGTATAGAGGCACTATCAGTCCATATTTACATTATTTCTGAAGGAAAAATGATACCGTATCAAAATAGCTTGACACTGATAATGCAGCTGAAGTAATACACACTGGTATAAGGTTAGTATCAAATGCCAATACAGGCCGTCTAAATTGCCTGACGTCTATCGTAGCCAGTGACCTCGCTTGAAATCGTACTTTACAATGCGAAAAAACGTTAATGCGCGCGAGGAATTCGAAGCATTCGTTAAAAATGATAAAATAATTCCTAAACATACAACAGCGTTAAGGAAACAGTTATGAATGGATAAGAATTCACAAGATATGAGGATGTATCGTTACTTAATGAAACACCTACGGTGTGAGATGTTCAAGATATATTGAAGCCGAGGAGTTGTACTACATATTAAGGAGAGCCGACACTACAATATGTAAGACTAAGACCCGCCATAATGTAACGTGGACGCCACGAGTGCGCCATGCCGCGCTAATACTTCCCTTCAATGAAACTCAACTAAAATCAATCGAACGTCCATCTGAAGCACAATATTTACACTCTCGCTTAACCGTAGCACAGGTAATAGTAAATTGTGACGTAATTTCCTCTAGCACCAGTATTATTATGAAGCCATGTGCCGAACACGTCGGCGCGCCACGGTTTGCCATATTAGAAATTCCAATGCGGACCTTACAAAACTAAGTAGTTTTCCGTTTCACTTTACAATATAATCCATTTATATTTGTCGAAGACTTCGCAAAACCACAAATAAGCGAACTGGGTGTTGATAAGAGCGCGTATGTGCTGTATATCCATATTATATTAGAAGAGGAGCGGGGTCGCATGGTATATGCGACGAACGCGCGCGGCAGCTGCGGGGCAACTGGCGGCGAGCCGACGCGGGGGGGCGGCGTGCGGCGCGCGGAGGGCCGGTGTCTGAACCGCGTCTCTACATAGCCGCTCGAGGAGGCCCACCGTGAATTGTGCAACGTCAGCAGGCGCTTGCGTACTAGTCCCAGTTCACCACAAAAAATCCAGCAATTCTGTCTCGGTGGAGCGGTTACGAGAGCAATCAGAATCCACACAAGTCGTTTGTCTTTAAAATGATGTAAAATTACCTTCGTGTCATAGCATGGAGGTTGCTTCCATTTCTGTTATTACTGCTTCACATTCAAGACCATTGCTGTTTTTAATAGAGCAATGATTATCAGACTCATCACGTTCATCAAACAAAATTATAGTTTTGAGATTTTCTTCAACAATTTCAGCAAGTAGCAGGTTTTGTCTGTATTTGTGAGAAAAATGCAATCAAAACCGATTTATTGTTGACGATGCTGGAGCCCATGTGTAATTTGCAAGCACACATGTTTATTAAACCATTATGTCATTGGAGAATGTTCAAAAAATTAGTCATACACGCACATTGAATGGATTCATTTAGAGAAGCCCACATGCGGGGTGTATTAGAATACCCAATATAGCAGATGCAACCGAGACATAAAGTTTAATTTTGGCTGGAGACGACAGAGTCAACGCAATGAATGTAGCGAGTTTATTTGATACTGTTTGTTTTTTTCGTTTATTAGGATGACAGCATAGTGCACCGCTGTAAATAGAGACAAAAAGGAAAACTAATGACGCATACTAGAAAATAGTAAAACACGAAGAAGTCAAGAACGAACTGTAAATTTTCAATACTAGCTGTGCCCCGCGGTTTCACCCGCGTAAATTTGTATTTATATGAACTTTCATCCCCTATTATATCCCCTTGGGGGTAGAATTAATCAAAATCCTTTCTTAGCGGATGCCTACGTCATTACATCTACCTGCATGCCAAATTTTAGCCCGATCCTTCCAGTGGTTTGGGCTGTGCGTTGATAGATCACTATGTCAGTCAGTCTGTCAATCAGTCAGTCACCTTTGAGTTATATATATTTAGATATATAAAAAACGTACCGTAGAACTCTACGGTACGTTTTTTATATATCTAAATAAAGTTTATGTACTGGAGTAGATGTAGATGTAGGAGTAGATGCTATGAAGAGCACCTAGCGGCCATTAATGACACAGTTGGCTTAGTTGTTGTATTGGGAAACAAGAGATAATAAATAAAACAAAACTGTGTTAATAGCCACATTCGATAGTAAGCAATGTTTCTCTATAGGCAATGATATCAAAAGATTTATTGGTAGCTAAATGTGAAACGCAACTACCAATGTAGATAAGGGCGCAAAAGTGATAAAATCCGGTTAAACGCTTGGAGCCTTGTATAAAGAATGCAGTGTTGATAGACTTGGGTAGAATCTCATTATGTTTCCAAAACACAAAATACAATGTTGAATAAAATATAGAGAAGGAACACAAGGAAGACGAAACAGTCAGTCTCCTCGCCGAGGTCGTAAATAATTAGGCAGAGATACAACTGCAAAAACACAAGAGTAATTACATTGCATTACATAATTAATCCCCGTCCCAAGGTCTCATTATACACCATTACAAGAATGTTAATGTTATCTACGTGGCTGCTGGTAAAAAGCGTGAAATCAAGCAGTCTATGGCTAATGCATCCTCCGATTGCCGTTTATTCACGGGTTTATTGTGGATTGTGTAACATGTACGCGTGCGTTACTTGCATTGTGGCGAAGTTTAATTATTATGTACTTGTATTCTCAGGATCATTGGTCCTGCTGTGGTTTAAACATCTTTGGCATAATGCCAAATGCTTGCTAATGGTAGCAATCTTGAAAGACTAAGGATTTCTTGTTGGTTATTGGTTAATGTGAACTCATCTCTTCAACCATGGCTATCATTAATGTTTCCGATTTCTAGAGAATATGCCCCGTCTATTGTGTCATTTGATCAAATGTTTCTAGAAGGGCAGACTGTTAGGTTAGGAGCTGAGTATTATCTTCTTCCCACACTGTCACGAAATTTAAAAAAAAAGGCGTTAATGTAGTGTACAGGTCGGGAGTATTCTCAAAAAAATTTGTTTGTAATTGTATGCGTTTCTCTACCGTAACTGATAGTAATGTTTCTGTGTGTGTTTCGAAAGTTTCGAAACACAGCAGAGAATCAAAATTCTGCATTTAAAGAGTCTGGATGTAATTTTTGCCCAAAAATTTCATACCCTTGTGGCTCATAATTAAAGTCTTAGTAACAGCTATATATACAAGACGTGACGCCTATCATCAGGATCCTTCGTCACGACACATGAGTTACCTACATAAAAAGTTATGACTATTTTCAAGTGCAATGTTGTGTGTTATCGGTTGGATGTAAGTCGTAAAGCAGTCTCTATGGCAACCCATACATTGGTTGCACGGTGCCGTGATTGCGATAGTGAAACTATTTATATTGCTTTAGATTCACGCTGTTTTATAACATGGCCATCACATTTATAGGCATTTAAAACAAAACCGTTAATGGAAAGTTAAATACTTTTCAATAAAATAACACTCTAGAAGTTATTTAATAGATTAAAACTCTTTTATTGCGTGTCTGTTTTTTTCCAGACTTCTGTATAGTCTATAATATTTTTGAGTTCACTATCATTCTGATGTGTAACTAATATTTATGTTGTCATAAACATTCTCACATCAATACACAATCGAATACCTCCAACATCATATGGATGGAAAGTTTTTCCAAATGAAAGCCCGACAAAGCCGAAGTTAACGTAACACCAATGTTTTCAATGTTTCATGAAAATTATTACAATAATCACACACGTCACGTACATTACTCCTACAGTACAAGTGATTGAAAGATATGCAGGCAAGTAGAAGATAGAAAGAAGCATTGGATGTCACGGTTTGTGAATTCAACGTTTAACGTGATCTCGGTAAAGAGTTGTCAATTCGATGGTGGGCGGTGGCGCAATTTCGTGCCCACACAGTCCGCCTACTATCGGGCGCCACTGAAATATATTTTGCCGGAATTTACATCCGATTTCTTTAAATAAACAGGACTCATTTTGTTTTATATTCTATGTTCCTGTTTGATCCAGATCAAGGCCGCAAAAGAGACCTTTTAACTATTTGAATATCATTCACAGCAACGGTACTATTATAATTTTCTTGTAAGTTGGCACTTTAAATATTATAATGATGTTGTTTGAATTAGTGCTAAATAAATCCTACTACGGCTCGCATTATCCTAATTTCTATGTACGGTACTGAAGAGTGAATAAATTAATTAATGAATAATGTGTTTATGTGTTTTTTGCATAGGAAACGAAAGCGGCTAATATGAATTCGCAGTTTTTATTATCTGCTTACCCCAAAAAGCTATGGGCCGCGTGAATATATCTCCAAGTCATAAGTGAAATACCTAAATGTAGGCTGCGTTATTGAGTCTGGTAATATGCAAAAAAATGTGTTGTTAAAACAACAGAATAAGGACATGATTGCTAATAAACAAGACATGATTGCTACGTCTGCCACTTCCTCATCCTATAATGTATAGTCAACACTTTACCGAGAATCTGTAGTCGCTTCCGTGACAGATTGCGGGTATAGTAATCTTAAAATACCTTACGAGACTGGCAAGCCTGGAGTAAATCTAGCAGTTTAACCTGAGTCGTGTGTGTACGGTACGACTCGTTGCGAATTAGGCCAGAAAAATCAATAGTCTACGTCTACGAGCAGCGTAGTGTGAACTAATGTGATCAAAACTAGTTTATTGGTTTAAATGTAGGCTACACATACATCAAATTATAAAAAATGGAATGATATGGTATTTAAGGTCGATGAGTGCTTTGGTTATTAACCTCTAACATATGCTACGGTAGATAGATGCAGATAAAAATAAATTTAGTATTTTACAGTATCGAGACTGACATATAAAAACATGCATTTTTAAACGCACGCTATATGATGTCATTCTAATTCCAAAAATGGCGGTTCATCCAAGATGGCGGACTAGTTATTTTTCTGTACTATTGCATTGGCGTTATCAAAAGAAAGGGATTAAATATTAAATATGGGAGACCAAAGCTTATAATCGAAAAGTTATTTTAACGTTAATTAATTTTATAAAAGACTAGCTGTGCCCCGCGGTTTCACCCGCGTTCATTTTAATTTCATGGTTGCCCGCGGATCTCTTTTGGAGTTTACCCGGAACAAACAGACAGACAGACAGAGAAAAAATTAAAAATTGGTTTTTATATGTCAGTACCGTATAGACTCTCATATCCATTTAGTGAAAATCTGTTATTTTGGAGTTACAAACAGACACTTCTATTTTATATATCTGTATAGATTTCATTGACAAGTTCTCGGACTATACTAGGCATATTGTTTTGATATTATATAAACAAAATATCCTGGTAGGTAATTTCTCCCATTTAAAGGAATAAGATTCGATTTATAGGAACACTTTGTTGACATCACAGATGAAATGTACAACGAGGTCATAACTTACACCATCACTCCTAAGTAAACCTGAGTCGTTATATAAATAATCAGGCAATTATAATGCCAGTGGCAAATCGAGGCACAGCAATGCAGTTGAAAGCGCGTATGAGTAAGCCGAGCCAAATTGAGACGGAAGACAAGTACATTTGGTCACAGCAACCTCCACATCCGTCTGCTGATCAAGTTCCGTAAACAACACAACCTCGTGAGAACGGGAAAATTTGCAAAGAGTATTTTATGATGTAGACATGGTGCTTTGTACAAGGACAAGGATAAAACTACAAGGTATCCTGTCCCAAAATATTACTAAAATTGTTCAATTTGTAATTTTAAAGTACGTAATACACCTTAATACTTTCACAGGATTCTATGTATGTGCTTCTCTGCAGAAGCAGAGGGAAAACATGACACAAGGATTTTAATATCAAAGGCAAGGAAGAGAACCCGGGTGAAAATGAAAATGATTTATTCAGTTTAGACCTTGGTAGGGCACTTATGAAAGTCAAAGAATCTACCACTATATAGGATAAATTACAGAACATGTATGAAGAGATTGATGATTATGGACGAAGCAAAATAATACATGACAATTCCACAAATGGAATGGCGCTCTATTCTGTCTGACTTGTAAACAACGTATAGAATGTCGCAAGACTAGTGATTTTGGGTTTTCTCAGGGCTACATTGTTGGCACCATTAATGTGTTTGTGCAATTAACCTTTATTGCTATTGTAAGATAAGTACTTGTATATTTAATATTCGTAACTACCCGGATTAAGAGTCCGGTGCTATTGTCCTTTGTATTTTTAGTAATCTCATTTGCGTTAATCAAATTATTGTGCGAATAACGTTCGGTAATGTCGTGCGGTCACTTTGGACCGTCACTGGAAAGGTTTCAAACTAGTATCGAATTAGTGTTATACATTAGCGGATAGTGCTTAGCACGACTTGAAACCAATCAAGGTACTATGTGACATAACTGATCATTACGACACGAGACACCTTCTGCAGAAGTTGTAGGGGCTATGTGAGGCACTTTAGAAACTAGAAATATTTCAATTATGGCAACAAAGTGGTATTGATATGAAATTCTAATGGTTTGTCGGGTCCCTATAGGATTTTTTAAATCTATAACAAATATACGAGGTCCTGGAACAGACCCCCGGTTTCGGCAAAGTGTTATTGTAGTAATTTCTCAGAGGCAGCCAAATGTCTGGATAAGAGCCTGGCCATTGGCAATAGGCTCGGTGTATAACTACACCTCACCTCTTCGAGGAATACAGGCGTTTGAGTACATAAAAAGGAGGAATGTTTGAATCAGGATTATACACGTTGCAGATGCGTTAAATTGCATACAGCAATTAAAGTAAGTTGAAACAATTACTATTACATAGGGACAACAACGCAACGGTTCAGAATAAAGTTTATATAGATGAAATTACTCCAACGTACTATGTACATCCACCAACTTTCTTTCCCACATACGTAACATCTCACACACGCACTCATTATGTACAACGGATGTCTAGGCAGTGTCGTCGGATAGATGTCAAAGTAAATTAACTATTTCTTGTTTAGTTAGTAGTTCATGCAGCACATAAGTATCTGAAGCTCAATACATCTATGCTAATAGTATAAAGATGAAAGGTTTGTATGTATGTTTGAAACGAATTGGCTCAAAGCGAACTGGACCGATTTAAAAAAAATCTTTCAGTATTTGAATGCTACATTATCACTGATTAATATAGGTAATATTTATTTCCGTACTCCCATGTGAACGTGAACTACCCGAGTGAAACCGCGTGACGTCCGCTAGTATCAAATACACCTTTAATGGAAAGGCATGCGAGAAGACCATATCGAAATAAACGTCTCGAATCCAACAAGGGTGGCGGAGGGTCAATTATGTACGGGTTTCAATAATGAAACATGATTTTCCGTCATGCAGGTTGAATGAAGTAAAGAGACCGCGATAGACACTCAGGATTCGCTCATATAATTATTGTATTACTATAGAAGTCTGCATATTATTATGAATATGAAAAGCGTATAATAGGGCGTTTTAATTATTAAGTTGATCTTTAATTAATATACTTTGAGGAAAAGTAATGAGTGTATATTAAGTTCTCACGCTGGTTAGGTAATTCCCAGTCTCACGGTGGGTTTGCATAATGATTGTTTGAGAAAACTAAGAAATTCACTGGAGTGTAGCAACAGAATAATTTAAAGTAACAAAGTTAATTTTGTCTTTCGGAATTGGTCAACTAATAAACGCAATACAACTTTACAGAAGCTAAACAATAATGGCGAATAAAAAGTAAGACAAGTCATCGCTTCGACGTAAACGCAGATTTGTATGGGCTCACAATAGTGTCATGTTTAGGCCGCCAGAGGCGCCGTTCCGATTCTATACAAACCTGCGTTTACGTCGACGCGGTGACCTGTGTCGGTGGCAGTGAAAAACTCGCAGTAGCCACTGCGAATAATCCTGCTCTCATAAGTATGAAACAAGAATCATTTTAGGAGAAAGCCGTAGTCATATGCCACTATACTATTAGAATGTTAGTGTATTATTCTGAAGTTATTAGTCTGAAGATTATTCTTATTTCATACTTGTAACAGTGTGATTTTTTTGTAGTCCAGTTCTAGTTTTACCCGACTACGGCGAAGCAAAAACGAGAGTTATGATTTTGATCGGAATGTATATTCCTAAATGAAGGTAATAAGTTTAGTTTGAAAATGCTTTATTCTTTATTCAGATATTTATGAATTTCGGTTCATCAGAAACTAGCTTCTTGAGAAGAACCAGCAAGAAACTCAATCAGACATTCTAGCTTCTGAAATGATGACATCAACGAAAGAAGCAATGACACCAAGCTTACACACATGTAAGGTATCGGAAGTTTTGAGAACAATCCCACAACACTAATGAATGGCCTAGTAACAATCATTCATCAGTTTGTAGTGACAACCTCGCCCACAGCTGATGACCTAAAAAAACATGAGAAAGAGACGGCTATAGGAATAGAAAAGTGCGTGAAGTGCGTCACGTAGGCCCGACTAGACGAGCTGTGTAGGGCAAGGTCGGCGTGGAATTTTGTAGAAATTATCTGAGGCTTGTTAACTTGTGGCGAATGACTATTAACTATCTGCAGCCCAATGTAATGAAAACCGTAGCGATGTCGTGTTTTCGTATTCAGTACTAGATGAGACGACAGACGTTGTCCTGTCTTAGTTGTGAGATATTTGCAGCACGTATTCTGTCAAACGTTATAAGGTCACAAATAAAAAAAAATGGTGATTAAGTATTCTAAGATTTTCTGATTTCCTGCGCAATTGTCTTATTTTTTCTTAAGAACCTTCTTCTGACAATAGCAAACACAACAAAAGAAAAATTAGCGAAATCGGTCCAGCCATTCACGCGTGATGGCGTGACCAAGGGGAATCGGTATTCATTCATATAGATATCGAAGAAAAAACGGAATAACTTCGTCGCGAAAACGTCCTGTTCAGTTGAAGTCCTATCGAATTACGATTTGGGATCACGTGAATACCACATTCTGAGAGGATTTTGATCGATCGACTTAAATCGTTCAACGATTTCGTAATTATATGTTTTATGTGAATCGGGTCACTGATCGAGAAAGAAAATTAACATCCATTTATTGGCATATATGGCCATAAAATTTGTACATTTATTGGACGTAATTGACGTTGTACAAGTGAGTAATATAAGTGTGGGTCAATAACGAACGAGACTGTATAACGAGGGACAACCATTAGTTTTGTGCAAGATCAAAAAATACAACTCCTATTGAAATTCGAATATTTTAAAGGCGACGTTGTGTAAGTGAAGATATCATCGGGTTCAATAGCGTCCTTAAAATGTAATTAAGTAAGGGTATTGCTGAATTTCCGACTCCTAGCCTATATATGCAAGATCAATCTATCACGCGGGTAGTGCTAGGTTTATTTCGGATTCGACTCTCCCTATTTTCGTTCAATTCGCGTTGTACTTCTATATTTAACTACCTTGTAGTAGGAGCGACAGAAACAGCATTCTGCGATCCTTTTGAATAAGAATGTTTTGCAAGTAATTTTGTAGTTTCTCTAGAATCTTACGTATTTTTATCTGTAAGATTGTTAAGAAGTATTATTAGACCAGTAGTAGGAATTCAGTTAATGCTAGTAACTGAATTCCACCAGGGCATTATAACTTGTAAAGCTTCGCCGCTTGCTTATTCAGGCGTTAATTGTACGACACTTCGCGGTATTTCACATTAAATTGAAAGTACATTAGTTCTATCTAAACTCGGAATCACTATGAAAGGGGTTATTATGTTAAGACTATTTCACTTTAACGACCCTTGGGTACATTCTTGGGCTTTAAAATGGTCGACAAGTTTAATTGTAAACAATTCCAATCTGGTCGTAGAACTAATGTCACCAACAATTACTAAAGAACTGGTTATATGGTTAAGAAATTGGTTTACTTACACGATGATTAAATGAAATATATTTATAACTAGCTGTGCCCTGCGGTTTCACACGCGTAGATTTAGTTTCATGCTTCATGTTGCGGAACCCTAATATTTTTAATAAATAAAAGTAGCCTATGTTACTCCTTGAAACATCAGCTACCTGCCAGTGAAAGTCCCGGTAAAATCGGTCCAACCGTTTCAGAGATTACCCGGAACAAACAGACAGACAGACAGAGAAATTTTTTAAAACTTAATTTTCTAGTGTCGTGTATACTTTCATATGCATTTAGTGAAAAGCTGTTATTTTGGAATAACAAACAGACACTTCAATTTTATTTATTTGTATAGATATAGATATAGATTTTTATAAACATACCTAAATATCTCATTGATTGAAGTAGTTGCTAAAATTCATATACCTAGTACGAATTGTGGACGAAATCTTTAAGAATTATTAACGTCGTAAATACTAAGAAACTGGTCCTTTATTTAAGTAGTGTGTAGGTAATTCACTTATGTATTGTTCAAAAAGGGAATAATAGCAACTTTCACCTTACACCAGACACCACACACACGTCTCCGTAAAAAAACCTTATTTAAAATAGCTTTGTAAAAGCAGTGTAGTATAACCCCTTCAGTCTCGCACCAGCTGCCATTTACGGCGACAAGAGTGATAAAAACCGGGCCGGACAAAATGGCTGACGGGGTGACCTTGAACCGGGATGGGGAGACGGGGGCCGTCTGAATCTGGTTTACACTTACACTTTTTATCGATATGCTTTAATTGGACCATTCGAATACCAGGATTGCAGTCGTTAAAGGAGGTAAGTGCAAATTTTACCGCAGTACAATAAATCTGACGTAATCTACGCTATGCCTTGGTATTTGCTCGCTTGATTAAGCAAACGCGTTGCTTTATGGTGACTCATTAAGCAAAGTAATAGCATACCTTATTGTATCGGCATTCCATCTTCGATTATGTATTTGATGACATCTAAAAGAAAATCGTTAAAGACATCAAGAAATTGTGATCTTACGCATGACCTTAGGAAGGAATGAGTAAATTGATATAATTATGAATATGGTTGAGATGAAAATGATTCATTCAGTTAGGCCCTGGTAGAACACTTATGGATGTAGTGAAAATGACTACCGCTATGAACTTCTGCCTTCTGAGAAGAACACGCAATCACAATACGCACAGGGAAAATTGTATTGTGAAGGTTCATTAGTATGACATGGTAAAACTAAGCAGTCTTGACACTTGCTGATTGAAAGGCCTTTGACACAATTAAGCCTTGACTGTCTGGAGCACATCCTTGTCTGCGGGAATAATTGAGTTAAAATAAAGTGCAGACAGATTTCCTGGGATCTCCATTAGGAATATACTCTGTGTGATAACTCCTGTATCCTCCACAGTAATGGAGATTGAATTGTTAGTGTCGAGTATTTATAGCTGTGTAATGCTAGAGAAAGAACTTGCTTTTTTCTACTTGAATGACTAAACTCCACGGTGTTCCTCCTGGTCGCTAAGTGGTCTTCATCTACTTCACCGTGACCCCCAGCGACTGGCCTGTCAGGCCCCTGCCTTAAGATACTAGGGTGAACCCGGATTTTACACTATGGGGTCGGTATACTCGTACTACCGCGCCTTTTAACCGCGAGGGTCATGCGTTGGAGAAAGACCCACTTCCCGGTTAGAGAAAGACCTAAAGAAGAATTGAGTCAAAGAAGACACAGCAAGTTAGGATATGTAAGTAAATATAGGGAATATTGACCGAGAGACAGAAACACTTATTATATTAGTAGGAAAAGAAGAAAAAATCTATGAAAAGGGTCGTGCGTGACTCACCAAATACGCCCAATACCCAACTTCGGTACGATTAAATCCTTACCTGAAAAAAAAAAGGTTATTTCATAAGGTACCCTTTCTGGCGCACAAATTGTCAATTTGGACCTTTTTGTTGCATTCTAAGCAGGTGTGTTGAGTTTTGGGTTTGACAGGTGCTGCTTTAACTTGACAATTTAATTTTAGTATATAACAACCCTTTTACTTTACATAATTGTTGGCAGAGTAAAAAATTTCGACGATGTGGTTTTTGAGTTTGCTTCTATTTTTAAAAAGAATAGCGTATTCTCAAATGTTTACAATCAATTTTGGAGTCACCCGATTGGACTACCTCCACCTTCCAAAATATCGCACGCAGATTGACAGGGAGAATAAGAGTCCAGGCGCCGTCACGAGTTATGAGCTGTTAACGAAAATAGTGGGGATACAGCGGATAATAAATTCGCGTAGCGGCATACAGACAAACAGCGCCAGACTAATTTAGCAATTAGTTGTTTTTGTTATTTTGGCACAGAGATTTCATGTATTACAAGGGACAACGCGCGAGTGACAGCGGTGTTGCTTGTTTACAAACAGGCAGACAAGGTTGCTTGGCAATTTTGCAGTAATATAAAATATATGATACTAGCTGTGCCCCGCGGTTTCACCCGCGTAAATTTAGTTTCATACAAACTTTCATCCCCTATTTTATCAAAATCTTAGCCGATGCCTACGTTATAACATGCCATGCATGCCAAATTTCAGCCCGATCCGTCCAGTGGTTTGGGCTGTGCGTTGATAGATCACTATGACAGTCAGTCAGTCACTCAGTCACCTTTGAGTTATATATATTTAGACTATGACACGCAGATGAAACATAGGGCTACCCTAAGAAGGGCTTACTAGACACGCTACGCAGACATGTATAAATTGCGTCTTACTAATACACAATCAATGCTCTTATCGTCATTTATCACGTTTAGGGCATGAAGGTATTGTGAGATATCGCAAAATATAAATAAATATCCGATAGCGGTATCAAATCAAATGCTTCGTTGGTGATATTTAGATGGATCGCTGTGACCTTGGTAAACCTATTAGTCTGAGCACGTGTAGCTCTAGCTATATAGCGCTCAATGAAAATAGTGTGGATAGTTGTGCATGTTTTTTGCTCGCATTGCTCCATACTAGACCCAAAAAATTACTACTGCACATTCAAAGTGAACGCTCATAGCTCGTATTGGGCAAGTCTTACGAAATTCGGAGCCCAATTGGGGACGCTACCTAAATACATAAACATACATATCCGCACGCCTGTATTCCCCGAAGGGGCAGGCAGAGGTGTTGTAATAACAACACCCACTTTTCACCGAAGATGATGAAGTGCCAACGTGACAGATGGCGAGTCTATCGCCGTCTCAGGCACTATACATACGTGTTTGAATTACTTCTAAGACACGTGCAGGTTTCCTCACGATGTTTCTTTCACCGTAAAGCACGTGGTGTGCAATTGCTGTACATAAGTTTTAGAAAAACTCATTGGTTCAGGCCCCGCTGGCGACTGCTCAAACCCCAAGGCCACCACGACTCTTAAATACATTATTTATTTATTTTATTATGAGCCCGATGTGTCCCACTACAGGGCAAAGTATAATAAAATAAAATAATACGCTTCAATTGAGGCTAAAGTCGTAAAAAACATTAATTTACAATGTCATATTCAGCACATACGTAATATGGACAATTTTGCATACTCTGCCAAGGGGCATCGCACTGGTGATGCTATAAATACTCAACATGCACCAAGGCTGAAAATTGTACGAGCGACTGAAAATAATATGATAACGATGCACGCAGGCCTTGAATACGGCCTGGGTTAGTAATCCTGTTATCAAATTTGATTTTTGTATGATGATTTCACATGATCTATATTGTTTCGATGAAATACACAGGATGCCTGGCTGAGTTTCTTGTCGGTTCTTCTCAGAAGGCTAGTTTCCGGAGTGGAGGTAAATTCTCAACATTCATAAGTGCCTTACCAAGGCTTAAACTCAATAAATATTTTTCATTTTCATACAAATACATACAGCCTCTGAATGTATTGTGTTTCATTGAGATTCAATCCAGTTGGTAGGCAGGATGACAGTGGCGTAATTACAGAGTGGCAAGTCGGCAAAATGCTACGGGCCCTCGGACAGAAGTGGTCCCCGAAATATAGAAAACAGAAGAGGAAAAATGATTGGTCACCTTATACGGCATGACGGCTTTATACAAACCATTTTGGAAAGTAAAATAGAAGGAAGGCGTGGCAGGGGCCGACCAAGGATAAGCTACACCAAACAATTAAAGGATAAAATAACCGTCACGTCGTATAAGGAGGTTAAAGAAGCAGCACTGGACAGGAACAATAGGAGGGAGCTTCATCAGCTGTACCGACAAGAGTCTAACTCTTAAATGAAGAAGAAGAACAAGTAAATTAATTTCAAAGGTTCTCCTCGATGGCATTGTTAGAACTAGGATACACGGGAAGCACCAGATTTGAAATATTTTTTTTATCCAAATCGGTTCACCCAGTGAAAAGTTCTGCGGCAGCCTTCTTCTTTTTTGAAGTCGGGTAAAATAGTTGAAATCCAACTTTGATGGATATATTTATGAGACTTTTGTGTGATTTTTATATGAAGTACTAAACACTTAAAGTAATTAACATTATAATAGACTTCGGTCTGCCTGAACCGGTCCAACAGGTGAACATATTTTATAAACACACATACAACACAGCCGACAGACATGAGAATAAGTCAATGACACAAATATTTGCACGCGAATGAATAAAAAATAAAAACATATGGTAATTATTATGAGTAAAATATTGTTTAGTGCAGTTCCCCGCATTATCTATACATCTATAAAGATATACAATTGAAGTGTCTGTTTGTTATTCCAAAATAACAGCTTTTCACTAAATGCACATAAAAGTATATACGGTACTGACATGTTTAAATTTTTTCTGTCTGTTTTCTGTTTGTTCCGGCTAATCTCAAAACAGCTGGACCGATTTTAACAGGACTTTCATTGGCAAGATAGCTGATGATACAAGGAGTACATTAGGCTACTTTTATTTTAAAAAAAGGTTAAGGGTTCTCCATCAAATTAACTCAACGCGGGTGAAACCACAGGGCATAGCTAGTAAAAAATAAAAACATAATGATATTATTATGAGTAGGTACTTAATAGATTGTTCAGTGCACTTCCCCGCACTATCGGGCATTTCAACCGGTTATTTATAGGAGAAAATATGCGCAAGCGACGATATTACAGCTCTTAAGATAAAACAAGTTACATAATAAATTATAATTATAATAATACTTACTCAATATCTTTTATTATTATCGAATTAATAAAAAACAGGGGCGGTACAATTACGCAATAACATTATATCACTTTGTTTATCCACCGTCGGTTAATTGAAGGTCATGTGTGTTTATGTTAAGCACAAATTGATAAGGCGTGATATCGTTATCTGAACATTCACAGATAACATGGGTGACATTGTAAATTCAGTTTGCTCAACAGACAAAAATATTTGCACGCTCCCAGAGAATGTTTTATATATTCATTATCAAGGAGTAAATAATGAGAAGTTTGTGGGGAGAGCGAGTGATCATGCTCATCCCTAGCAAAGGGAAGATCTTCCAGCCAGGCGGGTGTCATGCCTGGGGAACCGCGGCTCCAACTGTTCTAGTTGGAAACTTGTATATATACTGCAAGTGTGCTACTTGTATATATAGAGCGAGTGGAGAAACGCTGCTATAAGTTCTTTACTGGTCTATTTCAGTCGATACATTAACAACTTTTCACTAAAAGCACATGAAACTGTAATGGCACTGACATAAAAAACCAATCATAAAATTTTTTCTTCGTCTGACTGTCTGTTTGTTCACTAGCAGATAGCTGATGTACAAGGAGTAACTTAGGCCGCATTTCTTTAAAAACCAATAGAGTTCCTGAAATGAAACCGTTAATTATGAAAAACCTCTGGCTGGAAGGAATGGAAGAAAGTAACGATCTGTATCCGCAAGTAGGATCGAAACTTCGTAAACAAGGTACGTACGTACCAAGGCCCTTATTTGAAGCAAGTTGCGGTAACCAACCGGTTCACTAAAAATAACCGAGTGTTTATCGTACTCTCAGTAAAAACATGCTTGGACTTCAAACGCGGCGGAGTTAATCAAAGGACCAAGTTACCTACTTGTATGTTTACACTGTAACATGAAGAGTGGAGGATGCTTCAATGCATTTGATAGGAATTTTCCAGACCCTTTAGTAGACGTCAGACTAAATCTGCCAGAACTAGAGTAAAATGGTGAGGAGCCAGGCTTTTGATAACGGGAAGTCTTGGTATGTTATCTGAGTACGTCTAGTTGGGGTTTGTTATTTTGGGGGTATACATAGGACCCAGCAAGATGCCTTGGTGCATTCAGCACCTCCTGAATCCCCATTGGAATGCAAAATTTATGCTATCTAGAAGATAGCGAGATTTGGGTTTAGGTTGAAAGAGACGCTGGTCATTCAGTAGAAAAAGTTCAATTATTTGAAGTAAATCCAACTAAGTACATCTGCTTCAAAATTATAACTCAATTATAAGGCAACTGCCTTAATAACAGGGCTATATACTGGCGTAGACCATAAGTACAAACTAATGAACAACTTGCTCGTTCCCACGTAACATCACTTCACTCTAAAGTCATCGTGCATAAGTGCTATAATATACCAGACGTGCTTGGATATAAATAGCTGCATGAGAGTTAATATGGCGTCTCCATTCCATTACGGCGTTGGAGACACGTTGAGTACAAAATGTTGTGATTTAACTATCTATTGAAAAGCTTTTTTTTATTCTACAAAGGTGGCAATAAAGGCGATAGTAAACAGTCCGTTTGACTGTTGTTAAATATTGACTATCGTATTGATGCTTGCATCCCCAAAGTTTTTTGGGCATTGGCGATCAAACTCGCTTTAGGAATAAACGAAAAATAGATTGGTAGCAAATAAAAATATCGCAGAATGGGAAATAATTCGGTTGACATATGCTCACGCCTGTATTCCCCGAAGGGGTAGGCATAGGTCTTGTCAATACCCACTTTTTGCCGAATATCATGCCATGAAGTGCCAACGTGACAAATGGGTCAGTCTATCGCCGTCTCAGGCACTATACATATGCAGGCATTCGAGCTTGCGTCGCTTATGTAGCAGGCGACTGTTCAAAACCCACGGCCTCCACGGTATATGGTAAAATGTACAATCATTCGGTTCATTCGTCCTTATTCATAAATCAAACTGCACCCCGAGCCATCCTCTGCATGAGCTTACGTCGAACGGTTCAATGTCGATCGTGCATCCGCGAGGCTAACACTTTATTTGTGGATCAAGTTTTATTGAGCCCTCGAGGAGAGCGAGTTGTCATTTACAACAAGCCTTTGATCTTTTAAACTGCACTCGTAAAGTCTAGACCATTTTGCAGTAATGAATAATGGCGTGGTGTTCTTTTAAATAAACTGTAGCAGGAGAGTGGTTGAGATAAAATCGGCGTACGACATTTATGACCGTGAAATATTGACTTGAGGACTTCAAACTAAGTCGGAGTCTTGGACAAGATTGCGTGCCATTCAATTTGTTTGAAGGGTTCTAGGAAATATCGAACTGGAAATATCAACTGGGTCTTGGTATTTGATCTAATGGAAGCCAATAATGGTGGTAAAAGGTAGTAAATGTCCGTATTTGATAGACACCGGTTGTATTGTTGAGTTGTTTACACAGGTGTGGTGAATGGAACGAGTGCTCATCAAAACTATTAATCTAATCATCCGATTCTGAAGAGGTATGACGATTGCTGAAACACATTAATTGGTGGTGTAATTTAAGTATCCAAGTGCCTAGGCAACTTTGTAAAGCTTAATTTGACTTAACGAATTCACAAAACATATTATTTATGTTTCTCAATCTCGTGGTGAAAACCGCATAAAAGCCTTAAAGGCTTCACTGATACTGGATCTGATATTACAAGGAATACTTGACTAGCCAACTCAATCTGACTTTTCTTTTATTATCAGGGGAATCGAAAATGTGTGTAATTGCCACTTACCTGTTCGTAGCCAGGCTGGTTTCCTAGTATAGTAGGTATTTATAGTAGCTATATATTTTGATGTTGATGCACAATGCGTGGATATTATTAGCATACGGCGTGTAAATAATAGTAAACAAAGATCGTGACTGGAACGCGTGATGCGATGTGAATATCAGATAATATGTCACTACATTTACACACACTGTTGCATGATTAACTGAGCTTGTTAGTACTGCATTTGTATCTATACAGATAAATAAAATTGGAATGTCTGTTTCTAATTCCAAAATTACAGCTTTTCACTAAATGCATACGAAAGTATACACGCTACTGACACTAAAACACCAAGTTTTAAAATATTTCTCTGTCTGTCTGTCTGTTTGTTCTGGGTAATCTCTGAAACGGCTGGACGGATTTTAATGCGACTTTCACTGGCAGATAGCTGACGTTTCAAGGAATAACTTAGGCTACTTTTATTTATTAAAAATATTAGGGTTCCGCGACAATAAGGTTGAAACTAAATCTACCTAACCGCAGGGCACAGCTAGTCTAAAAATAAAATGCATGTTGGTTTGAACGAAGCAAGAACAAGAAAACAGTACATTAGTGATCTAGTTATGAATAGTCGAGGGGCTAACTAAGTTCGGTTTGACAAGCGCATATTATGAACTACTAAAAAAAATAGGGAGAAGCCAGATTGTTTGACCCTATCATCAAAATGAAAGAAATTCTCATTCTTGCCAAACAGTGTTATATGTAAACAATATCTTAACTCTGTTTACATGATAATAGCAAATAAGTTAAAGATTTAATGTTAATGTTATCAATAGTCAAGAGTGGTTCGATAAGATATAGTTCTAAATGCATCTTCTTTTAATATACACATCACGATGGCAATGAGGTAATTAATTAAATACAAAGGTATTAAACAGGTACTCTAGGACTCTGTACGTCTAGAAAATGCAGCGAATAATCTATAATAATGCAACTCAATCAATCAGAATGAATTTCAGAATCTGGTTTCAAACCATCATCACGCTGGCCCAAACATCTTTGGAGTCGGCACTTGATTCAACCCTAGAGTGAATTCCATTTTTACTAAAGCGACTGCCATCTGACCTTCGCACCACTTTAACGAGGAAAATCTGTGTCATAGCTAACAAGAACTTTTTAGGTTTCTGACTGACCTAACAATCGCCAAAGATGCTAAATTGACAACCGGGACTTATTTATTTATTTATTTATTTATTTATGTTACACAAACAGATTGAGATCCGAAGAAATTACATTAACAAGAGTATTAACTTAAATATTGGAACTAGATAACAATCCAAAATATGTGTAAACAGCTAGTCTAAGTATATTAACTATAAAGAAACTATATGAAAACTATAATATTGAAAGAAGATATGATAATAAAGAAGATTATTAAAGAGTATCTAAAAATTGGATAAATTTAGGATAATCACTTAATTAGACTATAGATTATAATTGATCAATACTTGTGGAGGTTATCCCGGCACCACCCTTTCAAGGCAGATATATTATTGTTAAATATATCAATGTTCTTGTCTTTGATGGCTATTTCATTGTACTGTCTGCACATTCTAACAAGCGGATTATAATACGACGTGTTGTTATTATATGTTTTTAAAAGAAATGTCCGGGGAGCTCTGATTTTATAACGAGTGTTAATGTTGATGGAGGATAAAAGGAGTGGACAATCTAGTTTGAAATTGATGATTTTGTGTAAATATAATAGGTCAAACTTTTTACGACGGGTGGCAAGAGATGTTATTTTAAAAGCAGCCAAGCGGTCGTCATAACATGAAAGCTTTCTTCCGTACTTGAAACGATAAGCTAGAATTTTGAGGCATCTGTTCTGAACATTCTCTATACAGTTGATATGAACAGCATAGAATGGTGACCAAATCGGACATGCATATTCCAGTATGCTTCTTATGAGTGTGTTAAATAAATTGAGCATACTTAGTGGTTTTTTAAAGCCTTTAGTAGACCTGGATATGAACCCAAGTAGTTTATTTCCTCGGTTACTGATATACTCATAATGCGACCGGAATGATAATTGTTCGTCGAAGATTATTCCCAGATCTCTGGCTATAGGTCTGCGATCTAATGTTTGATTAGATATTGCATAGTCAAATAATATCTTTGTATGTTTTTTGGTGAATGTTATAACAAAACATTTGCTCGCATTCAGTTGCATCTTATTTACGTGACACCAGTTAGAAATTATATTAAGATCGTTTTGCAGAGCTATGCAGTCACCTGGCTCATTAATGTCCCTAAAAACTTTTAAATCGTCTGCGTATAGAAGCTTAGGGCTTGAAATTTGGTCAATAAGATCATTAATAAAAACAATAAAATTAAGGGACTAACAACTTAACGTGAACTCGACGGTTTGGCGCAATAGCAACTAAGGACCCACTATGGTCACCTTTGTAGCAGTTCTTACGATCATAGTCGGCCCCCCTGTTTTTAATATAATTTTTAAATTCAGAAGTGGAATCTTCAAGATCCATAAATACGTTAGAGGGTATGCATCACTGTCCAAATAGAACACTGGACTCTATTGTAACGTGGGTGATCTAACTGTCGACGTGAAAAAATAAGCCTGTATTTCGCAGAAGCCTTATGCTTTTATAGAATAAATTGAAGCGTGAAATAGGCATTTGGCGAGCAGTGATCCGATCTATGAGCATAATGCTGCATTACCGTCAATCAAATAACTCGCTCAGCCGTACTACGGATTAAGATATTCCAGGTATTATGATAGAGAAAAAATGTCAACGGTTTTAGTATCTCAAGTATATAGGTTTTAACGCGATCAAACGTCGTCGCTTGACCTTGCGTGATAGCGAAATGTGGGTAGGTACACCTAAACAAATACATACAATATTACTGTCCATATTCATAATTTTAAAGAAAAATACCAGAATACGAGGCGCACAAGCACTATATTATTATCAAAACCTCATCTACACTAATATTATAAACAGGAAAATGATGATTGTTTTTTGTTTGCATTAAATAGGCTCCGAAACTACTTGACCGATCTTGAAAATTCTTTCAGCTATGAATAGCTACATCATCAGCGAGTAACATAGGCTATATTTAATCCCCGTACTCCCACGGGAACGGGAACTATGCGAGTGAAACCGCGTGACGTCCGCTAGTTGACAATATCTATACAGATAAATAAAATTGAAGTGTCTGTTTGTAATTCCAAAATAATAGCATTTCACTAAATGCATATGAAAGTATACACGTTACTGATATCAAAAAACCAAGTTTATGTTTTCTCTGTCTGTCTGTCTGTCTGTTTGTTCCGGGTAATCTCTGAAAAGGCTGGATCGATTTAAACGGGACTTTCACTGGCAGGTAGCTGATGCTTCAAGGAGTAACTTAGGCTACTATTATTTATTAAAAATATTAGGGTTCCGTGACAATAATGGATGAAACTAAATCTACGCGGGTGAAACCGCGGGGCACAGCTAGTTATTGTATATGTGCGGCTAGCCTTATGCTAGAGGGAGGTACTTAAAGCTCTCCATATTATTTACCTCACGAATGTTAACGTACATCCTATTTAACAATGACGATACAACTCGAATACCGTCTCTTTTGTAATTTTATTTTTACCTTCTCTTTTGTGTTGTATTTGTTTTGTTTTACGCGGCAGGAGAGCATTGGGACAGTTATATCCAGAAATCAGACGCGTATCGTAAAGGGCTTTACCAGATTTGACAATAACCCTTTTAAAAAAATTGCTCAAGCTTGTGTTATATGTATTTATATATTTATACTATTAGTGGTGTGTGTAAGTGTAAACAGGCAGGCCTGACTATCAGAGCAATAGACAAGTGATCGAAATTAGTGAAACAAATCAAGACAGACCACTCAGGCGATGGGTCGACAAAATTAACGCAGTGACGGGCGGAACTTGGTCATCACTAGCGAGGGAAAGTGAAAAAATCTGTCATATAGTCTATAACAAAGCATACAGATATTAAAATTAGCGCAACAACTAAAGAT
Organism: Watsonalla cultraria; assembly: GCA_964035505.1. Taxonomy (NCBI): domain Eukaryota; kingdom Metazoa; phylum Arthropoda; class Insecta; order Lepidoptera; family Drepanidae; genus Watsonalla; species Watsonalla cultraria. The sequence continues at coordinate 7,660,646 of OZ037731.1, forward strand.
TCTATCTAATTGTGAAATATTTGAAAGAAGCTTTAAACGAAGAGTCTATCTATGTCTGTGGTACACACGTAATGAAATGTACATGATGCCAGCTGAGTTGAGTTGAGCTTCTTGCCGGTTCTTCTCAGAAGGCTAGTTTCCGAACCGGTGGTCAATTCTTCGACATTCATAAGCCTTAGCAGGGCTTAAACTGAATAAATCATTTTAATTTTCACACACATTACACCAGTAATATTTCAGTCTAGCATTGCCTTTTTTCATCTCAGGGCTATTTATTCGTTGAACAATCTGTAGTAAGTTTATTTTTATTTTATAGTTAGATAATCCGAGGAAGGAACTCAGAGAAGTTATAACACCGTTTGTGGTATAAAATGTATGCCCCTCGGTTTTGTTTAGTTCATCGCCCTCACCACACCCAGCTACTAACTATAATCACGACACATCTATGCTTTTAAATAAAGTATTAATTACGAAGGGAACTATTTTGTTTTTGGACTTGTATTTAATAATTATAGTGCCATATTGTTTCGAAAGGTTGGGCTTCTTATTTCATCCGTCACGAGATTTGAGCGCTCAGCAAATAGTGAGGCTAAGTGCCCGTGTATTTTATTCACGTTGCGCAGCATACGAGATCGCGTCGCAGCATACGAATTCGCGTCGCGACAGACAGAGACAAACTGATAAAATGACTACTGCCCATCGAAGGTCAGCCAGCGCTCGTAACTCGTGACAGCACCTATAAAATTCAAAGTCCTCGTTGACTGACACTAACTGACTTATTGCTTCTAGAGCCATGCAATTTAGAGGGCGTGTTCCTCGCGAGTTGTATCAACTAATAAAGGGTATTCCTGAATTCCATCCGTAAAGGGGTGAACATTGGGGTTAAATATTACATTCTGAGTTGAATAACACGCAAGCAAACCCACGGACGGATGTTAAGTATTATATTAATAATT